>OZ014521.1:225412600-226752600 GCA_963966055.1 Lathyrus aphaca | reverse complement strand
TTGGACCCCTTGAAATTGCACAGTTGACTTTTTCAGGGCTCTGTTGACTTTTTCCTTCATCTGCAAGCAACTGAGGCATTGACTGACTTCCACATGGAATTTTCTCATGAAATTTGACACATAGGATCCTCTTAACATGTAGAAGACTTGGCTCACAAGAAATGGCCAAAGTTGTGAGATCATGGTATTTGAATCCCAAGCCCTAGTTTAAGACCAATGCTTAGGAGCCTTGCCCTATCCTGGAATCTCTAATGATCATACAACCTTCTGAGCTTGTGCAAATGAACTTGAACTTGTAAATGCAATGTAAACCCCTCATAGGACTTGTTCAAACTCATTGGGACCCTTGTCATGGCTTGAAGTGCTTCTGGGAACTCCACAGATGACCATATGCTTGATGCTAGGACATGAGGGATGTTATGCTTCCTCTTTCCATGATATGATGCTGAGGAAATGATATGAGTATGATGAATATGATGTGATATGATGCTTAAAATGAAGAGGGCAAATTTGGGGTGTTACAATAAGACAAAGGCAGACTTGTTGATGCACGAGGTGCATGAAGGATCTTTCGGTACCCATGCTGGAGGACATGCAATGGCTAGGAAATTACTACGGTCAGGTTACTACTAGATCACAATGGATGCAGACTGTTGTGCCTATTCCAGAAAGTGCCACAAATGCCAGATCTATGCAGATAAAGTGCATGTGCCTCCAAATCCTCTGAATGTGATGTCTTCACCTTGGCCCTTTGCCATGTGGGGCATTGACATGATTGGAAAGATCGAACCGACTGCTTCAAATGGCCACAGATTCATCCTGGTAGCCATTGACTATTTTACCAAGTGGGTTGAGGCAGCTTCATATGCAAACGTCACTAGGCAAGTGGTAGCCCGATTCCTAAAGAGAGACATCATCTGTCGGTATGGAGTGCCCGAGCGAATCATTACTGATAATGGTTCCAACTTAAACAATAAAATGATGGCAAAACTGTGCCGGGACTTCAAGATTCAACACCATAATTCTTCTCCTTACAGGCCAAAGATGAATGGCGCTGTAGAGGCGGCTAACAAGAATATCAAGAAGATTGTGCAAAAGATGGTGGTCACCTATAAAGACTGGCATGAAATGCTACCATTTGCCTTACATGGGTACCGTACCTCAATCAGAACATCCATTGGGGCAACACCGTATCAGCTTGTTTATGGTATGAAGGCAGTCCTACCTGTTGAAGTTGAATTACCCTCCTTGCGGGTACTAATGGATGTTAAACTGAATGAAGCAGAATGGGTCCGCTCTCGGTACAATCAACTGAATCTGATCGAAGAAAAGATATTAACTGCAATCTGTCATGGGAAGTTATATCAGAAGAGAATGAAGAGAGCCTTCGATCAGAAAGTCAGGCTTCGGGAATACCAAGTAGGAGATCTTGTGCTGAAAAGACTCCTTCCTCCTCATACAGACCACAGGGGCAAGTGGACTCCGAATTACGATGGTTCGTTCATAGTAAAGAAAGTTTTCTCTGGTGGAGCACTGATGCTCAGTACTATGGATGGTGAAGACTTCCTGTCCCCTGAGAATTCAGATGCAGTTAAAAAATACTTCGCATAAAATGACCCGCTGGACATAAAAACAGAATGTAAGTCCAGGAAAAAATAGGGCATCCCGGCGAGTCAAAAACAGAATAAAAGACTCGGGCAAAAATAAGGGAAAATAAATGAAAAATGTACACTCGCTGAGTTGAAAAGCCACATTGGACAGCTCAGTCAAAAATGGGTATCCCGGTGGATTGAAAACCCGAAAGGGCGATCCACGCAAAATAAGGGAATAAGCGAACAACTGCATTCTGAATTCGTCTGTATCACTTACAACATGGCAAACTTCAAAGGGTTATGGCATCGGTCAAAATCAGCCTTCTTCAGATAGCAGGATGAGAAGAACGTCAAAACTCATACGAGTCATAGCAAAAGGGAAGCACTGAAGCGTCATCAACATTGCCAGCACCTTTTTGTTTCTAAATTTGTAATAATCTCCTCATTTCAGGGGATTTGTTTCTTTGACTGTACTTGCCAATTCAGGGCACTCAAATTAATAAAATCAGACTTTCAGTCACATTTCGTCTCGTACATTTTATTTTCATTTGCAAAAATGTCTGATGTCCTTATTATAATGGTTGCATAAATACGGATGCGTCTTTTCTAAATTACATGCTTGCAGGAAATATTTTTCTTACTCCCGGGAATGTCTAAATTCCTATGATGGAGTCCAGTAAGGGACACCTCGGGGCACTTGTATGTTTCTTTGTCATAACAGGATTGCAGGTATCCAAAGTGCAACATGGGGCATGAAAGCTTCTCCCCAGCAGGATGCCAGGCATCATTTCTACAGCACCCTATCAAGATCAGCATCAGAAGGGGCTCATTCCCCCACCTGAGCTCATCATACTCAGCAGGATCCTCACAGAAATCTCTAGGAAGATCATTCAGTGATCATTCCTCCCCAGCCAGGTGTCAGGCAGGGAATCATCTCCCTGCAGAGTTTCAACCTCTATCCAGAAGAGCAATGTCTGAAGATCTCACAACAAAGTGACGAAAGCTTCCACAGACCCCAGCTGGGCTCCTCCTCATTAAAATAGGTCTATCAGTGACTTGTTTCCCCAAGCAGTCATACATCTTATCAGATCTACCAATGATCCTTTCCCCAGCTAAGATTTTGTTTCAAAGCAGATCAGCCAGAGATCTTCACCGCAACAGAATCCGAATCCCGGATCGGTATCTTTGCATAATCATAGCATCCGCATCATATTTCCCCTCAGAGCGTAGCATTCCGTCTAATACGGAGCATTACGGCAAAAATCAAACATATTGCATAATCATAAGTCATGTTTTGAATCAAACACCTGTATATACCAACATTCCATCAACAATATGTACAAAGACTCACAGTCGCAGCAGAAAGCCAAAGTACCCCCTTTGCACTCACTAATACACATGTATACTTTTTCGACACTCGTCTGTGTCATATACTCCCCTGCAGATATAAACCACAAACAGATAACTATACACTCTTTGGACACTCGTCCGTGTCACCATTCCCCAACATGGTTGCCTAAGCACTCATTGTGAATCAAACACTTGTTTATAACACACTTCCTCCGACACCCGTCTGTGTCATCTTATCCCCACAGAGCGTCAGAATATCTCTTACATTCATAAATTCATAACTTATACACTTCCTCTCATGATCTCGTCTATATCATACTCTCCCCAGCAAGTTAAACACTCGTCTGTGTCTCACTCATGCTTACTTTACTTATACGGATACTCGTCCGTATCTTGTATACACCACTTATTCAACACTCGTCCGTGTTCTTTGTTAACCAGTTGGTACTCGTCCGTATTATCATCTCTGAACATGCGTCAGCGTTTGTTTTTGCTGATACTCGTCCGTATCTTAGTCTTAAGGATGCTCGTCCGCATCTTTAATCTATACACAGTGCCAAACACTTATACCTTTTCTTTCTTGAATTTAGACACTCGTCTGTGTCTACTATTCCCACAGAAGAATCCCCAGCAAATCACAGTAAACTATTTCTCTTCTATCTGACGTTCGTCCTATGTCATGATACTTCCGGCAGCCGTACCCTGCCAGGTGATCGTCCTTCACCTTTTGATGATCATCCTTCATCATTCTCCCGCGAAGTCTCCATTATTTGAACCCTTTCTATCCGACATTCGTCCTATGTCGTGATATTTTAGCAGTCGTCCCCTGCTAGGTGACCGTCCTTCGCCTCTTGATGATCGTCCTTCATCATTTCATCCGATGGGCGTCCCCATCGTTGATCTTGTTATCTGACATTCGTCCTATGTCATGACAAACCCCGAGAGTAGCCGTACCCTGCTAGGTGATCGTCCTTCACCTCTTGATGATCGTCCTTCGTCATGCTTATCCGATGGCCGTCCCCATCATCGACTCTTTCTATCCGACATTCGTCCTATGTCGTGATACTTTCGGCAGCCGTACCCTGCCAGGTGATCGTCCTTCACCTTAGATGACCGTCCCTCATCCTTATCCCCAATAGGGCAGCCGTTCCCTGCTAGGTGATCGTCCTTCACCTTTGATGACCGTCCCTCATCATTTATTTCATTAACCCGATGGCCGTCCCCATCGTTGTTTATCTCTACTTTGAAAACCTGATGGTCGTCCCCATCACAATTTCTTTGTGTCCCCATCATGTCGGCCGTCCCCGTCATTGCTTTATCCCCAGCAGTCGTCCTCTGCTCGATGGTCGTCCTCCATCGCCCGTACTTTATAATCATACTTTACATTTACAATCTATATCCCTTTTCTTCTTCACAACCAGTGAGTGCAAATTTTGGACTGTCTTTGGTATTCAATCACAAGTTATCTTGTTTGTCTGTTAAAGCCAGGCGCTTACATCCTACACAGCTACCTCATGTTTGAATAGGGGCAGCTGTAAACACCTCAAATTTGCCCTCACTCATTTCACCATGGCTTGTGATTCTTTTCATTTGCATAAGTTCAATCATATCATCTCATATTACATTTTTGCTTCACTCCATTGGTTCAAAGTCATCTGCATCTAGGGTTTGTGATCTGAGCCATCCCTGAGCTATCTGAGCCACTCCAAGAGTCTCCAATAATCTCAAGAGGGTCCATGTATGTTCAAGCATCATATTATATCCTCCCAAGATTAAGGAAGTCAGAAAATCACAAGAACTGAGGAAGGCATAGAAGCAGAGCCAAGCTTAACTACACAGATGACCTAAAATTAGGGTTTTGGTTTCAAAGGCCATAACTCCAAATTTTTTGGTCATTCTTGTTTCTATTGGTCTCTATATGATATGAGGATCATGCATACCAATTTTTATGAAGAAATTCAATGGGGAAGGCATATGATCAATAGATGACTTCTTGAGCAAGTCAGTGTAAAATCAGGGCATCTAAGGCCCCCAATCATCCAACCAAAGGGTATTCTCCATCATTTTGGGTGTATATGATCTTTATTTGATCTTAGAAGAAGTTAGAAGTTCACAAAATTGAGGAATTTCAAGCCATTTGCAAAGTTTCCATTTTGGGAAAGTGACTTGTAATGCAAACTTGCCATTTTTGGAAAGTTTTTCAACCTCCTCTTTTTGATTCAAAAATGCTTCAAATGAAAAATTCTTGGTCATGAAAGTTGTAGATTGAATCATTACCTTTTCAAAAAGTACAAGAACTTGATCTAATTCATCATAGAACTCAAGTTATGGTCTTGCAAAGTTGGGAAAAATCACAAAATTTCACTTATGTACCAAAGAGGGAAACTTGCAAAAACTCATACCAAGGCAATTTGTGACCTCTAATTGACTTCTAACCATTACACAAACATCATACATGACCTATAATTCAGAATTGGCCCAAGAAATTCAAAGTTTCATGCCTTGCCCATGAAGAAATCCAAAAGGGGCCAAAACTTCATGAATTTGCAAAATGGTACAAAACCTCTCATCCACTTGCCACAGCTCATCAAATCTGATTCACAAACATTCCTTGATCTTTGTTGCGCACAGCCATACCCAAATCCCAGCCTGGCACTTGCCCATACCTCAAGTACACCAACTCTTGACTTTATGCATTTTGCCCCATACCAATCAGCATAGCCCACAACAACTACCCTGACCTATCCCAGCATGTTATGTGGCCAAGAAGCAAGCCATTTCACATAAGTTTGGAACCTGAATCCTCCCATAACTCAGCATACACAAAATCACTCTAACTTGCAAAAGCTTTCGAAACTCATAGCTCACTGACTCAAACTCAAAACTACCTTCACCAATCAACTCAGCATCCCAAAAGGACCCTTTCCCACCCTTCAAACAAGTCTAAAAGCACCCATAGCCAAAACACGATTCTGGTGCAGCAAGGTTGCAAGCTCTCAAACCAGCCACTCTCAAAGCTTTTCAAGCATTGAAGCTTCATCAGGAGGCCAAAGGGAGTGATTTTGCATAGAGAAAAAGTCCAGAAAGCCCAAAGTTGCAAGGTTCAAAGCTCAGGTAACCTCTTCAATTTTTTTTTCCAGAAATGTGTTTTTAAGTTTCTAATTGATTCTCTATGATGCACTGATGATCCTGATGTGTTTACTTTCGAAAATGATCAAGTATTGAGCATGTATTGAATCTCTGATATTTCTGCATATTTTTCCGTTTGCTTTCGATTCTTGACTTTGAGTGGAAATAAATGGATTTTGTGGGTTGAATCTTGTCTAGTGTTGTTAGTTGAGTGTTTCTGGAGAGTTAGGGGGTTTGGGGTGGCCTGGGGAGGAAGATAGGGTGAGGAGCTGGCCGGAGAAGATGACCGGAGGTCTTCTCCGGCCACCTGAAAGTAATTAATGTTTAATTAGGGTTTAGGGTTAAGTTTAAATAATAGCCGTAGGATCTTTTTTCCCCGCGTGTTTGAGTGGCTGAGATGTTATCATTAAAACCCTAATTCTTTTAATTAAGTTAATTAATTAAAATAAGCCCAGAGTGGATCCTGTCCATTCATTTGCGCGCAGGTCAAACCAAATCCCCTCAGTTCAAATGTGAACCATCAGATCATCCTACTTTCATTAATTCTCATTTTAATTTCATTTTTTATCATATATCTTGCACAATTTATTTAAAATAGCTAGAAGCTTTCAAAAATTTATATTTTTTTGCATCATGTCTTTAAATATTTTTCTCATTCTGAATATAATTTTTATTTTATTTTTTGCATTAAAAAATCATTTTTAAAACAATTAAATGTTTATTTTAATTAATTAATGGAAATTAATTAATTAAAATACCATTTAAGTTTCTAAAAATCACCAAAAAAATCACATTGCATCTTGAGACATTTAGAGACATTATAAAACCATTCATACAAATTTCTTTTTGGTTCTTGATTCATTTTGACATTTTTCTTTGGATTTAGGGTTCTTAAAAATCAATATTTTGACCCTAACTTAGAAAAATCTATTCTGCCTAACCATGAAGGGTTTGATAGTGATTCTTTTTGCATTGCATTCCACATATCATGTAGTTTCTAGGATAAAATTGGCATGAATTTATCTGTCATTTTTTATTTTTTTTGCATTTATCCTTATGAGGTACCTTAAAACCCTAGCAAACTTAGAAAAATCATAAGTCTTTTAGGGTTTAGCTTCTGACCTTCCCCTTTGGGTAGTGAAATTGTATGGGTTTAGGGTACCTTTGATCCCATTTTCAATTTTTTATCTTGTCATTTGCTTCTGATTTTGATTTTTGCATTGCATCTTGTATATAAACCCTAATTTTTGCCTTCATTTGCATTCATCCTTCATATGCTTGCATACATGATTTGCCATGATATTTTGTGCATCCACATGACATATAAGACATCTTAGGACATATTGAAATCATGTTTGATCATTGCATCATCCATTTTCCATGTTATGCATCCATTGCATTTCATAAGTTTTCATGAACTTTCATGCTTCCTTTCATGTCTCATTTGCATCTTCATTGCTTGTATGATCATCCTCATCTCTTGACATGCTTTCATACCATCTCATAGCATCATTTGCATCATTATCTTGCTTCTGACTTTGGCTTTCATCCTTGTATTTCATCTCATTTTCATTTCATTTCATTTCTTATTGCTAACTTTTCAAGTGGTAAGTGCTTGAGAAGTGAATTTGCCTTCACTTCTCATAATCTATTCTCATCCCTCTTATGCATCATTGCTGAATTTTTACTTGTGAATTAGAGTGATCTTGCTCACTCATGCCTTCTTCACTTTCTTTCTTCAAGAAACTTGTCTTCTTAAGTGAAGCAAGTTGTCTTGTTTCTTTCTGCTTCTCCTCCTTCCATCCTGGTGGCTTTTCCTTGAGGATCTTCTTGCAAGCTTCATAAACCCTAGGAACACCCAAGAATGATCACAATTAGGGTTTGATTAGTCCCCCCATTAGTTTTACCTTTGTGTCATCTTTGAGTCTTCTCTTCTCATCTCTTAATAAAGGCCTAAACATTAAAGGTTTTAAGACTTTGTGATTAAGGTTATACCTGTATCCTTCTATTAGGATGGAGTGCATAACTTTAATCCTAAGTGTTAAACACTTAATGTGTTTAAGTCTTTTAATCAATCCATCTAATAATCACTAAGACATCAAGCTTGTAACTTGGGCCTTGCATTAGGGTTCTAATTCTTCCTTAATTGGTTAAGAAGGACTAACCCTAGTGTTAATGGACAAGTCCCCCTCAAGTTCTCTTACAAATCATAAAATCCACTTCTTAATATTACCATTAACTAAAATACACTCTAATAAAGGCTTTGGTTTGTCATGAGGTTAATCCCTAATCATGGATTAAGTTTAGGAGCCTTTCTCAGCTTACATGTTCTCATCGATTATCCTTCTATTAGGATGGTGTAATGGGTCCATTAAATCCTTGATTATGACTTAAACTCATTACTTAACACTAAACAAAAACTCCAAAAAAAACATCTAAATAATCACAAGTAGGTTAATGATCTTAATCCTACATCACGGTGATTAAGTGTGAGGTGTTTACTTCATATTTAAGGTATTATCATTACCCCTAATCAAAGGGAGGATGTGATGAGTTTACTAACCCTTGGTTTAGGCTTAAGCTCATTTTCCTATGACAAACTCAAAAGCAATAAAAGATTGAAAACTCAAAAACAAACAACAATCGTCTCCTCCGTGATTCTTTTCTCATCTCATTCACTCACAAACAAGAACTTGCTTCTTCCGTCTAATGCAAGACAGTTTGCACCTGAGTCAGACAGGCCATACACTTGGGCATAGACAAGTGAGCAGTTCACAAGTCAATTTATCTTTCTGTCTCTTTGAGTCAAACTACGGTGTTCTGACTTCCTCATTGCACGAGAGGATACGTAGGCATAACTTAACTGTTATCGAACAAAAGTCTCTGTATATTCCCCCTCTTCCAGCATTATTTCTTTAAGCCTCATAATCTTGAGCTTCACACTCTTTCCTTACACTGACATTCTTTTACTTCACTTCAAATTTCTTTTGCACTGACACTTGCATTCTTTTCCAGCTTTTATACACAGAATAGCACTGACACTACCCCTTTAAACACAAACTTTCAAGCGTGGATCCCATCGAGTACGACGGACAATCTGGGTGCTAATACCTTCCCAGGTTGTAACCAACCCCCTTTCTCAGTTTCTCTGGTTTGCAACCATCTTATCCATCTCTTCTTAGGTTTATGCAGCATTACCTTTCCTTCAGGATAAAAATGCCTAGCTGGCGACTCTTTTTAGTTCACCCTTGTGTTCTCTCTTTTTGGCGACCGTTCGCGTCTGTTCCCCTCTTGGCCATGTGTCATCAGGTGGGAGCGATAACCTGTGCCCAAGAAAGATGGCAAAGTAAGAATGTGTGTGAATTACCGGGATCTGAACAGAGCCAGCCCGAAAGATGATTTCCCGTTACCTCACATTGATGTATTGGTCGACAATACAGCTCATTTCTCGGTGTTCTCCTTCATGGATGGATTTTCAGGATATAATCAGATCAAGATGTCACCTGAAGACATGGAGAAGACAACTTTCATCACACCCTAAGGCACATTCTGTTATAAAGTAATGCCATTCGGACTGAAGAATGCTGGTGCCACCTATCAACGGGCTATGGTAACATTATTCCATGACATGATCCATAAAGAAATTGAATGTTATGTGGATGACATGATTGCCAAGTCCCTCACAGAAGAAGACCACCTGGTGAATCTGTTGAAACTATTCAAGCGTCTAAGGAAGTACCAACTGAAGCTAAACCCCAACACATGTACATTTGGGGTGCGATCCGATAAGCTGCTGGGATTTATTGTAAGTGAGAAAGGGATTGAAGTTGACCCTGATAAAGTCAAAGCCATCCAGGAGATGCCTGCACCGAAGACTGAAAAAGAAGTTCGAGGGTTTCTAGGTAGATTGAACTACATTTCAAGGTTCATATCTCATCTTATAGCAACCTGTGAGCCCTTGGTCAAGTTGTTAAGGAAAGAACAAACAGTCAGGTGGAATGAAGACTGCCAAAGGGCTGTTGACAAAATCAAGGAATACTTACAAGAGCCTCCGATCCTTATGCCTCCAGTTGAAGGAAGACCTCTAATCATGTACTTGACAGTATTAGAAGAGTCAATGGGGTGTGTGCTGGGCCAGCATGACGAGTCTGGTCGAAAAGAGTATGCAATTTACTACCTAAGAAAAAAGTTTACCGACTGTGAACAACGTTATTCACTGCTCGAGAAAACTTGTTGTGCTTTAGCGTGGGCTGCTCGCCGACTAAGGCATTATATGTTGACCCACACTACCTTATTGATCTCAGAGATGGATCCAGTCAAGTACATATTTGAGAAGCCAACACTTACCGGACGAGTTGCAAGATGGCAAATGATTCTCACAGAATATGACATTCAGTACACATCTCAGAAAGCCATCAAAGGCAGTGTATTGTCTGACTATCTAGCTGAGCAACCCATTGATGATTACCAGTCTATGAGATTTGACTTCCCTGATGAAGAATCATGTTCATAAAAGCAAAAGATCATGAAGAGCCTGTTCACACTGAAGGGCCTGACCCAGAAGAAGAATGGAAAATGATGTTTGATGGGGCTGTTAATATGAATGGTCGTGGAGTTGGTGCAGTACTCATTACACCTAAGGGAGTTCACATGCCTTTTTCGGCAAAACTCACCTTTAACTACACTAACAACGAAGCTAAATACGAAGCCTGTATTATGGGTCTCGAGGAAGCCATTGACCTCAGGATCAAGACTTTAACTGTATTCGGAGATTCAGCTCTGGTAATCAATCAAACCAATGGCAAATGGTACACTCACCCGGAGCATTTGATATCCTATCGGGATTATACGAGGAGATTACTGACTTTCTTCACAACAGTCAAACTTGAGTATATCCCTCGAGATGAGAATCAGTTTGCAGATGCTCTGGCTACCATTTCATCCATGATCAAAGTTCAAGCTGCCAACTTTGTGCCTCGGATTTCAGTATCCAGACTTGACAGACCAACATACGTATTCTCTGCAGACCTTGCTGAAGATGATAAGCCTTGGTTCTATGACATCAAATGCTTCTTGAAGGATCAAACCTACCCATCTGGGGCATCACCCAATGACAAGAAGACATTAAGAAGGCTAGCTGGTATTTTCTTCCTGAATGCTGATGGTTCCTTGTACAAGAGAAACTTTGATATGGTACTTTTCAGATGTGTTGATAAGACAGAGGCAGACTTGTTAATGCCCGAGGTGCACGAAGGATCTTTCGGTACCCATGCTGGAGGACATGCAATGGCTAAGAAGTTGTTAAGATCAAGCTACTACTGGATCACAATGGATGCAGACTGTTGTGGTTATGCCAGAAAATGACATAAATGCCAGATTTACGCAGACAAGGTGCATGTGCCTCCAAATCCTTTGAATGTGATGTCTTCACCTTGGCCCTTTGCCATGTGGGGCATTGATATGATTGGCAAGATTGAACTGACTACTTCAAATGCCCACAGATTCATCCTGGTAGCCATTGACTATTTCACCAAGTGGGTTGAAGCAGCTTCGTATGCCAATGTCACCAGGCAAGTGGTAGCCCGATTCCTGAAGAGAGACATCATCTGTCGGTATGGAGTGCCCGAGCGAATCATTACTGATAATGGTTCCAACTTAAACAACAAAATGATGGCAGAGCTATGTCGGGACTTCAAAATCCAACACCACAATTCTTCTCCTTACAGGCCAAAGATGAATGGCGTTGTTGAGACAGCTAATAAGAATATCAAGAAGATTGTGCAAAAGATGGTGGTCACATAAAAAGACTGGCATGAGATTCTACCATTTGCCTTACATGGGTATCGTACCTCAATCAGAACGTCCACTGGAGCAACACCGTATCAACTTGTGTATGGTATGGAGGCAGTCCTACCTCTTGAAGTTGAATTACCCTCCTTGCGGGTACTAATGGATGTTAAGCTGAATGAAGCTGAATGGGTCCGATCCCGGTACGAACAACTGAATCTGATCGAAGAGAAGAGGTTAGCTGCAATCTGTCAGGGGCAGCTGTATCAGAAAAGAATGAAGAAAGCCTTCGATCAGAAAGTCAGGCTTCGGGAATACCAAGTAGGAGATCTTGTGCTGAAAAGACTCCTTCCTCCTCATACAGACCACAGGGGCAAGTGGACTCCGAATTACGATGGTCCATACATAGTAAAGAAAGTTTTCTCTGGTGGAGCACTGATGCTCAATACTATGGATGGTGAAGACTTCTTGTCCCCTGTGAATTCAGATGCAGTTAAAAAATACTTCGCATAAAATGACCCGCTGGACATAAAAACAGAATGTAAGTCCAGGCAAAAATAGGGCATCCTGGCGAGTCAAAAACAGAATAAAAGACTTGGGCAAAAATAACGGAAAAAAAATGTACACCCGCTGAGTTGAAAAGCCGCATTGGACAGCTCAGGCAAGAATGGGTATCCCGGTGGATTGAAAACCCGAAAGGGCGGTCCACACAAAATAAGGGAATAAGTGAACAACTGCATTCTGAATTCGTCTGTATCACCCACTACATGGCAAGTTTCGAAGGGTTCAAGCGTCGGTCAAAAGCAGCCTTCTTCAGAAAGCAGGATGAGAAGAACATCAATGTCATACGAGTCATAGCACAGGGATGCACACTGAAGCGTTAGCAACATTGCTAGCACCTTTTTGTTTCTCAATTTGTAACAATCTCCTCATTTCAGGGGATTCGTTTCTTTGATTGTACTTGCCAATTCAGGGCACACAAATTAATAAAATCAGATTTTCAGTCCCATTTCGTCTCGTACATTTTATTTTAATTTGCAAAAGTGTCCGATGACCTTAAAGTATTGATTGCATAAATACAGATGTGTCCTTTCTAAATTACATGTTTACAGGAAATATATTTGCTCCCGGGAGTGACTAAACTCCTATGATGGAATCCAGTGAGGAATACCTCGGGATGCTTGTGCGTTTCTTTTGACATAACAGGATTGCAGGTATTCAAAGCGCAACATGGGGCATGAAAGCTCCTCCCCATCAGAACAGCATAAGAAGGGCCCCTTTTCCCCAACTAAGTACATCATCCTCAGCAGGATCCCCACAGAAATCACTAGGAAGGTCGTTCAGTGATCGTTTCCCCCCAGCCAAGTGCAAAGACAGGGAACCATCTCCCCACAGAGCTCCAGTCTCTATCCAGAAGAGTAATGTCTGAAGATCTCGCAGCAAAGTGACGGAAGCTTCCATAAACCCCAGCTGGGCCCCTCATTACCAAGATAGATATATCATTGACTTATTTCCCCGAGCAGAATCATATATGCTAGATCTACCAATGATCTCATCCCCAGCTGGGATATTCAGTCAAAACAAGATCAATCAGAGATCTTCACAACAACGGGATCCGAATCCCGAATTGGTATCTTTTGCATGATCATAGCATTCGCATCATATTTCCCCTCAGAGCGTAGCATTCCATCTAATACGGAGCATTACGGCAAAAATAAAACATAATTTCATAATCACAAGTCATGTTTTGAATCAAATACCCATGTATATCAACATTCCATCAGCAATATATATACAAAGACCCACGGTCCCAGCAGAAAGCCAAAGCACCCCCTTTGCACTCACTAATACACATATATACTTTTTTCGACACTCGTTTGTGTCATATACTCCTCTGCAGATATAAACCACAAACAAATATCTATACACTCTTTGGACACTCGTCCGTGTCACCATCCCCCAACACGGTTACCTAAACACTCATTGTAAACCAAACACTTGTTTATAATACACTCTCATCGACACCCGTCCGTGTCATCTTATCCCCTCAGATCGTCAGAATATCTCTTACATTTATAAGATCATAATTTATACACTTCCTTTTATGATACTCGTCTATATCATGCTCTCCCCAGCATGTTGAACACTCGTTTGTGTCTCACTGATGTTTACTTTATACTCATACAGATACTCGTTCGTATCTTGTATACCCCACTTATTTCCCCTCAGATTCAACACTCGTCTATGTTCTTTGTTAACCAGTTAGTACTCGTCTGTATCATCATCTCTGAACATGCGTCAGCGTTTGTTTCTACCGATACTCGTTCGTATCATGGTCCTAAGGATGCGCGTCCGTATCTTTAATCTATACACAGTGTCAAACACTTATACCTTTCATCTCTTGAATGTAGACACTCGTCCGTGTTTACCATTCCCCGGTAGAATTACTTTTCTTCTATCTAACATTCGTCCTATGTCCTGATACTTTCGGCAGCCGTACCCTGCCAGGTGATCGTCCTTCACCTTTTTGATGATCTTCCTTCATCATTCCCCCAGCGGAGTCTCCATTATTGGAACCCTTTCCTATCCGACATTCGTCCTATGTCGTAATATTTTAGCAGCCGTCCCCTACTAGGTGATCGTCCTTCACCTCTCGATGATCGTCCTTCATCATTTTATCTGATGGCCGTCCCCATCGTCGATCATGTTATCTGACATTCGTCCTATGTCATGATAAACCCCGAGAGCAGCCGTACCCTGCTAGGTGATCGTCCTTCACCTCTTGATGATCGTCCTTCATCATGATTATCCGATGGCCGTCCCCATCGCCGACCTTTTCTATCCGACATTCGTCCTATGTCGTGGTACTTTCGGCAGCCATACCCTGCCAGGTGATTGTCCTTCGCCTTGGATGACCGTCCCTCATCCTTATCCCCAACAAAGCAGCCGTCCCCTGCTAGGTGATCGTCCTTCACCTTTGATGACCGTACCTCATCATTTATTATGCTCTGAACCTGATGGTCGTCCCCATCATTGACTTTACCTTTAATCCCCAGAGAATCTTGTTTCTTTACATGATGGTCGTCCCCATCATGATACCTTCATTTCCCCAGCATGTCGGCCGTCCCCGTCATTGTTTTATCCCCAGCAGTCGTCCTCTGCTCGATGGTCGTCCTCCGTCACCCGCACTTTATAATCATACTTTTCTTCCTTTTACAATCTATATCCCTTTTCTTTTTCATCCAGTGAGTGCAAATTTTGGACTGTCTTTTGTATTCAACCACAAGTTATCTTGTCTGTATAATAAGTCGTCGCTTACATCCTACACAGCTAACTCATGTTTGAATAGGGGCAGCTGTAAACACCCCAAATTTGCACTCACTAAGTTCACACCATGGCTTGTGATCTTCACATTTACATAAGTTAAATCATACCATTTCATGTTGCATTTTTACTTCACTGCATTGGTTTAAGTCATCTGCATCTAGGGTTTGTGATCTGAGCAATCCATGAGCTATCTGAGCCACTCCAAAGGTCTTCAATCATCTCAAGAGGGTCCATGTATGTTCAAATATCATATTATATCCTCCCAAGATCAAGGAAGTCAGAAAATCACAAGAACTGAGAAAGGCATGGAAGCAGAGCCAAGCTTAACTGCACAGATGACCTAAAATTAGGGTTTTGGTTTCAGAGGCCATAACTCCAAATTTTGTGGTCATTCTTGTTTCTATTGGTCTCTATGTGTTATAAGGATCATACATACCAATTTTCATGAATAAATTCAATGGGGAAGGCATCTGATCAATAGATGACTTCTTGAGCAAGTCAGTGCAAAATCAGGGCATCTAAGGCCCCCAACCATCCATCCAAAGGGTCTTCTCCATCATTTTGGGTGTACATGATCTTTATTTGATCTTAGAATAGGTTAGAAGTTCACAAAATTGAAGAATTTCAAGCCATTTGCAAAGTTGTCATTTTGGGAAAGTGACTTGTAATGCAAAATTGCCATTTTGGGAAAGTTTTTCAACCTCCTCTTTTTGATTCAAAAATGCTTCAAATGAAAAATTCTTGGTCATGAAATTTGTAGATTGGATCATTCCATTTTCAAAAAGTACAAGAACTTGATCTAATTCATCATAGAACTCAAGTTATGGCCTTGCAAAGTTGGGGAAAATCACTAAATTTCACTTATGTACCAAAGAGGGAAACTTGCAAAAACTCATACCAAGGCAAAATGTGACCTCTAATTGACTTTTAACCATTACACAAACATGATACATGACCTAAAACTCAAAATTACCCAAAGAATCCCTCACTTTCATGCCTTGATCATCAAGTAATTCAAAAGGGGCCAAAACTTCATGAATTTGCAAAATGGTACAAATCTTGATATCCACTTGTGCCAGCTCCTCAAATCAGTTTCCATGGACCTCCCTAAAGCTAGCTAACTCAAGCCATACCTCACAACCAGCCTGCCATGAGCCCATACCTCAAAGGACAACTTTCTTGACTTTATGCAATTTGAGCCATACCAATCAGCATAGGCCACCAACAACTCTCTGACCTATCAAGACTTGATACATGGACCAAAAGCAACTCAACACATACAACAAGCAAGCCTGAATACACACACAACTCAGCATACACAAAAACTCCCTCTTATGCATTTTTCTTCGAAACTGATCCCATAAGCCACAAACATCAAAACAAATTCCATAGAAAAACTCACCATCAACCTCTGATCATTTCCCAACCATCACCTTGCCCTGAAACCCCCCATATCAAAAACACGATTTCCCTCCCCCTTTGAATTGAACTTCATCAATCTTCAAGAGGAGCCCACAAAAGCTTCAGCCAAGCATTCCAGAAGCAAGAGGGAGTCAAAAGAAGGGGAAAAGCACCAAAGAAAGGACCAGACAGTGCCATTTTTGAAAGCTCCATCTCAAGTAGCTTCAAGAACAAATTTTCCAGAAATGTATTTTCTTGTTATAGAGATGTCCTGTATGCTTTGCTGATCATCATGATCTATTTAGTTTTGAAAATGAGTAAGAAACAAGCATGTATGAAGCTTCTGAAATTTTTGCGTGTTTTCCGTTTGCCTCTGATTCTTGATCTTGAGTGAAAATAAATGATTTTGGTTGCTGAATTCTTGTTTAGAGTTGTCTAATGATTAATTCTGGAGATTTTAGTGAGGTTTCATGGCGTATTGAGAGAGATTGAATGAGAGAGCAGCCGGAGAAGATGACCGGAACACTGTTCCGATCACCTGAAAGTCATTAGGGTTCAGATTAGGGTTTAATTATGTAATTAGTGAGATTTGAATGTGAGCCGTCCAGATGCGCGCGTGGTCTTTCCCTCCCTTTCCAGATTCAAATCCCATCCCTTAGATCAGCATACTTTCCATTTAATTAGTTTTTATTTCATTTTTTCTCATTTAATTTGCACGAATTTTAAAAAATAGTAAAATACATCAAAAAATTCTGAAAATTTTTATTAAATCTTTTATTAATTTTCAGAACCCAAAAATATTTTTATTTTTATTTTTTGCATTAAAAAATATTTTTAAATCATTTAAATGATTATTTTTAATTAGTTAATGAAGATTAATTAATTAAAAATACATTTAGGTACTTAAAAATCCCAAAAAAATTCAGAGAACATTTCAAACATTTAGAAACATTTACAAACTCACAACACAAATTTCTTTTTGGGTTTGATCATACTTTGGCAATTTTCATTTGAATTAGGGTTCTTTAATTTGAATATTTTTAACCCTAACTTCAAAAATTCATAACTTTTGATCCAAGTTGAGTTTGTGATTGGTTCTTTTTGCAATGTGTTATGCATACTTTCAAGCATCTAAAAAAATTTTTGTTTCATTTTTATCTTTCATTTTCAATTTGTTTGGCATTTTCCCTTTAGGATCACCCTTAAAACCCTAGAAACTTAGAAAAATCATAAGTCCTTTAGGGTTTAGCTTCTGACCTTCCCCTTTGGGCAATGAACTTGTATAGGTTTAGGGTTCATTTGCTTCCATTTTCAATTTTTTATCTTACCATTTTCTTATGATTTTGAATTTTGCATCTCATGTTGTACATAAACCCTAATTTGCATCTTCACTTGCACCCATCTTACATAAGCTTGCATATATGAACTTGCCATGACATTTTGCACATCCACATGACATATAAGACATATTAGAACAAATTGAAATCATGTTTGATCATTGCATCATTCACTTGCCATGTTATGCATCCATTTCATTTCATATGCATTCATGAACTTTCATGCTTCTTACATGCTTCATTTGCATTCCCATCTCTTGTATGATCATTCACATATCTTGACATGCTTTCATACCACCTCATAACATCATTTTCATCATGAATATGCTTATGACTTTGGCTTCCATCTATTCATTTCATTTCATTTTCATTCCATTTCATTTTCTCTTTGCTAACTTTTCAGGTGGTAAGTGTTTGAGAAGTGAATTTGCCTTCACTTATCACAATCTCTACTCATCTCTCTTATGCATAATTGCTGCATTTTATATTTGTATTAGAGTGAGCTTGCTCATTCATGTTCCCACCTCACCTTCTGTCTTCAAGCAACTTATCTTCTTAAGTGAAGTAAGTTGTCTTGCTGCTTCTTGCTTCTCCCTCCTTCATCCTGCTTCTTCCATGGTGGCTATTCTTGAAGACTTCTTAAAAGCCTCATAAACCCTAGGAACAACCAAGCATGATTATAATTAGGGTTTGATTAGTCCCCCAGTAGTTTTACCTTTGTGTCATCTTTGAGTCTTCTCTTCTCATCTCTCAATCAAGGACTAAACCTTAAAGGTTTTAAGGCTTTGTGATTAAGCTTATGCCTGCATCCTTCTATTAGGATGGAGTGTATAACTTTAATCCTAAGTGTTAAACCCTTAATGTGTTTAAATCCTTTAATTAATCCATCTAATAAATCACTAAGACATCAAACTTGTAACTTGGGCCTTGCATTAGGGTTTTAATTCTTCCTTAATTGGTTAAGAAGGACTAACCCTAGTGTTAATGGACAAGTCCTCCTCAAGTTGTCTCATAAACCATAAAATCCACTTCTTAATCTTACCATTAACTAAAATCCACTTTAATAAAGTCTTTGTTTTGTCATGAGATTAATCCCTAATCATGGATTAAGTTGAGGTATCTTCCCCAGCATAAATGTTCTCATCTATTATCCTTCTATTAGGATGGTGTAATGGGTCCATTAAATCCTTGATTATGACTTAAACTCATTACTTAACACTAAACAAAAACTCCAAAAACATCTAAATAAACACAAATAGGTTAATAATCTTAATCCTACCTCATGGTGATTAAGTGTGAGGTGTTTACTTCATACTTAAGGTTTTCTCATTACCCTTAATCAGAGGGAGGATGTGATGAGTTTACTAACCTTTGGTTTAGGCTTAAGCTCATTTTCTTATGACAAAAACAAAAAGCATTAAAATATTGAAAACTCCAAAAACAAACAATAATCGTCTCCTCCGGGATTCTTTTCTTACCTCATTCACTCACAAACGAGAACTTGCTTCTTCCGTCTAATGCAAGACAGTTTGCACCTGAGCCAGATAGGTCATGCACTTGAGCATAGATAAGCAAGCAGTTCATCAGTCATTTTCATCTTTCAGTCTCTTTGAGTCGAACTACGGTGTTCTGACTTCCTCATTGCACGAGAGGATACGTAGGCATAACTTAACTGTTATCGAACAAAAGTCTCTGTATATTTCCCCATCTTCCAGCTTCATTCTTTTAAGCCTCATAGTCCTGAGCTTTACACTCTTTCCTTACACTGGCATTCTCTCATTTCACTTCACATTTCTTTTGCACTGACACTTGCATTCTTTTCCAGCTTTTACACATAAAATAGCACTGACACTAACCCTTTAAACACAATCTTTCAAGCGTGGATCCCGTCGAGTACGACGGACAATCTGGGTGCTAATACCTTCCCAGGTTGTAACCAACCCCCTTTCTCAGTTTCTCTGGTTCGCGACCGTCTTGTCCATATCTTTCTAGGTTTATGCTGCATTACCTTTCCTTCGGGATAAAAATGCCTAGCTGGCAACTCTTTTCAGTTCATCTTCATGTTCTCCTTTCGCCGACCGTTCGCGTCTGTACCTTATTTGACCAGGTGTCATTTGGTGGGAACGACAATAATGAGCCTACTTAAGTATGAGATAGGCATCTCAACTTAATTACCATGATGATGTATGATTAAGATCATTAACCTACTTGTGATTAATTAGATGTTTTTGGGTTTTTGTTTAGTGTTAAGTAATAAGTTTAATCTCTAATCATAGATTAGTGAACTCATTACACCATCCTAATAGAAGGATAATATATGAGAACCCTTAAGCTGAGGAAGATACCTAAACTTAATCCATGGTTAGGGATTAAATTAATTATATAACAAGCCTTTATTAAATGGATTTTAATTAAGGGATGAGATTAAGAAGTGGATTTTATGGTTTGTAAGACAACTTGAGGGGGACTTGTCCATTAAACACTAGGGTTAGTCTCTCTTAACCATAAGGAAGAGTTAGAACCCTAATATAAGGCCCAAGTTACAAGATAAAGTCTTAGTGATTATTAGTTTGATTTGATTAAGAGGTTTAAACAAATTAAAGGTTTAACACTTAGAATTAAAGTTATACACTCCATCCTAAGAGAAGGATGCATGCATAACCCTAATTCCAAAGTCCTAAAAACTTTAAGGGTTTAGTCTCTAATTATTGAGACGAGAAAAGAGACTCAAGGAGACTCAAAGGTAAAAGACTAAGGGGGACTATACAACCATAAAAGTTATCATGCTTGGATATCCTATGGTTTGTTAGTCTTATGAGAAAGGATCTTCAAGGCCACCAATGGAAGAAGCAGATGAAAAGAGAAGGAAGAAAAAGAATAAGTTACTTACTTCCTGAAGAAGATAAGTAACTTAAAAGAAAGAAAGTAAGAAGAATGGAGCACAAGTGAAACAAATTCACTTCAAATACAAGTAAATAAGCATATGAATGATGAGAAGAAGATGGGAAGTGAAGGCAAATCCACCTCCCAAATAACTTACCAAAAGTTTCTTGAAAATGTTAGTATGAATGCATAAGACATAAAGTAAAAGGAAATGAAATGAAATGAGATGTGAAGACCAAAGTCAGAAGTGAATGTGCAATGTAAAAGGCATATGAGATGATGCAAAGTCATACAAGATGCATATGAATGATAATACAAGTATGAGATGCAAATGAAGCATGCTTAGAAGCTTGGAAACACATGGATGTTCATGAATTGTAATGGATGCAAAACATAGCAAATGAATGAAGAAATGATCAAGCAATGTTCAAGCATGTTTTAATATGTCTAAGATGTCATACAAATGCTTGAAATGTCATGGCAAGTTCACATGATGATGATATGCAAAGATGAATGCAAATGAACATGATAAATTAGGGTTTTATGAATATATGAGATGCAAATGACCAAAACAGAAACATACATCATGATAAAAAAATTGAAATCAAGCTTAATCAAACCCTAAACCTATACAAAATCATACCCAAAGGAGAAGGTCATAAGCTTAACCTAATGAGAGTTATGAATTTTCTAAGTTTGCTAGGGTTTTTTGGGTGATTCTCAAAGGAAAATGCAAATCAAATTGAAAATGCAAGATAAATTCATGAGAAAAATAACCTAGAAACGACATGCAATATGTGAAACAATGCAAAAAGAATCAAGTTCAAACTCATCATGGTTAGGCAGAAATGAATTTTTCAAGTTAGGGTTAGAAAATGTGATTTTTAAGAACCCTAATTCAAAGAAAATTGTGAAATTATGATCAAACCTAAAAAGAAATTTGTATGATGAGTTTGAAAATGTTTCTAAATGTATTGGAATGGTTCATGAATTTTTTTGGTGATTTTTAGAAACCTAAATGCATTTTTAATTAATTAAAATCCATTAATTAATTAAAAATAACATTTAAATATTTTAAAAATACTTTTTTAATGCAAAAAATAAAATAAAAATCATTTTTGGGTTAAGAAAATTATTTGGATCATAAATGCAAAAGATCATATTTTTTTGATGTTTTTAACTATTTTAAATAAAATGAGAAAGAAAATGAAATACAAATGAAAATAAAATGAATTAAAATGAAAGTATGCACATCCAATGGTCCATATTCAAATAAAAGAGAGAGGGAATTGACTGGCGCACGTTTGTGTGGCTAGGATTCAATCTGGCATTTTTAAAATTAATCCTAATTAATTAAAACTAATTAATTGATTAGGGTTTTAACAAGGCATCTGAGCCCTCCATCCACGCGCGAAATCCAAATCCTACGACCCACATTCAAACTGGCCCCTAAACCCTAATTAAGAACCCTAATGACCCTCAGGTGACCGGAGCTAGCACCGGTCATCTTCTCCGGCAGACACCTCACTCAATCTCTCTCAATACGCCATGAAAACGCATCAAACTTTCCAGAATCACTCAACTAACAACCCTAAACAATAATCCATCAACAAAAACCATTTATTTTTCATGAATCAAGAGAATCAAACAAGAACATGTTTCATGGGCAAAATTTCAGAGCAAGCATACACACTCATTTCTCAATCATTTTCAAAAGTAAAGACATCAGCATGATCAGGGAAGCATGTATAATCATTTAAGAACATAAAAGAAGGTTTCTGAAAAAATTGTTCTTGATGATACCCGAGGTGAAGCTTTCTCAATCTGAGCTTTCTGGACTTCTCCTTGATGTTAAACCACCCCAATGAACTCCCTAAAGCTTCTAAAATGCTTGAATGAGGCTTGTATGGCTTGGTTTTGAAGGTTCAGTTCTGATGAAGGAGGAATCGTGTTTTTGATTTAGGAGGTTTTAGGGCATTTTGAGGGTTGCTTTGTGTTCTATGAGTGGTGTTTAGATGATTGGTGAAGTTTGTTTTGAGGTTTGTAGCTTGTGTTGAGAGAATCGAAGAGATGAAGGTTTTTGTGGATTTTGTGAATTATGGGTTGTGTATTGTTTCAGGCTCCAAGATGTTATGAAATGAGGTCCTTGAGGCATGTGTTGTTTCAGAAGAGTGGTTGTGGCTCAACTTGATTGGTATGGGAGGTTTTGCAAAAAAGTCAAATTTGTGTACTTGGAGGTATGGGCCATGGCAGAGTTGGCTTTTTGGGGTGTCTGGCCTCAGCAAGATTCATGGAGAGCCATAGAATTGGTTTGATGCAGCTGGCACAAGTGGATGGAAGGATCCAAGGCATTTTGCAACTTTCCCTCTTTGAACTTTCTTGAGAAGCAAGGCATGAAAACTATGCAATCTTGGGACAATTCTGATTTTTGAAAGTTGGCTTAACATGTTATGATGCATTGAAGTTGATTAGAGGTCATAGAAAGGCTTGGCAAGTGAAATTGCAAAATTCCCTCTTTGGCATGAACTTGAAAATTATAGATTTTTGCCAACTTTGAAAGGCCATATCATGAGTTCTAGGATGAATCAAGACATGTTCTAGTACTTTTTGAAAAGGGAAAGACCTAATCTATAACTTTCATGCCCAAATTTTTTTCATTTGAAGCATTTTTGGTCATGAAAGAGGAGGTTGAAAATCTTTCCCAAAGCGGAAAGTTTCCATTACAAGTCATTTCCAAAAATAGCAAGTTTGCAATTGGCCCAAAATTCTTCAAATTTGTGAACTTCCAACCATTTCTAAGATCAAATAAAGACCATAGAACCTTAATTTGATGAAAATGATCCTTTGTTACCCTTGATGGGGGCCTCAGATGCCCTGATTTTGACTTTACTTGCTCAAGAAGTTACCCAATGATCAGATGACTTCCACAAATAATTTCTTCATCAAACTTGGTACACGTGATCCTTATAACATATTAAGAATATTAGAAACAAGAATGACCAAAAAATTTGGATTTAAGGCCTCTGAAACCAAAACTCTAATTTTGGTCATCTGTGCAGGAAAACCCTAGCTCTGCTTCCAAGCCTTTGACATTCTTTGTGATCTCTTGACTTTTGTGAACTTTGGGGAGCACATTATGGTTATAGAACACACATGGACCCTCTTGGAAAGCTTCAAGACCATTGGGATGGCTCAGATTGATTCTTGGATTGCTCAGATCACAAACCCTAGATGAAGATGAAATGGAACTATGCAGATGAAACAAATATGTAATATGAGATGTAATGCTTATGTTAAAACAAAAATGAAAGATCACAAGCCATGGTGTGAGAAAAAGTGAGGGCAAATTTGGGGTGTTTACACCGAGGTTAATTGAGAACACACCTGTTGTCGAAGTTTTGTTGAAAATTCTATTTTAAGATTTACTGGGGAATCCACTATCGAGATTAACCAAAGAATCTGAAATAGAGCCACCTTCTGTCGAGGTTGGCTATAAATCAAAAGGAAACACCTGTTGCCAAGGTATAAAGTTTGTCTTCAATGGGGAACTTTCAACAGATTCTTCCTAGGGAGACAAAGTATGGGTTCAAAATAAATGCACTCTCAATCTAGGTTTCACAATCTACAAAGATCAACATTGTTGCACGAGACCAACATCTGATTAACAACTATATGGGAAACCAAATTACTTCCACATAATAAACTTTTCTTAGAAGATCACTAATTTCACAATTTAAAACTTTTTCCCCATAATGCATTGTCTACAGAGGATTTTACACTGAGAGAAAACTTTGTACTATAAGGATTTGAGATAAAATGCCCCAGTGTTTTCGAACTCTTGGAGAGATTTGTCGAATCTGGACGTAACTTCCCCAGATTAACTAAACTTGTAAAATTCTTTGATCAATAGAATCTTCTAGCTTTGCTGCATGCAAAATCATCAACTGGGAAAACAAACTTACTCATACTCAACAAAGTCTTCAGGCAACATGCCTTTGGATATGGTCATTCTTGAGATAATTTTCGATCACTCATCAGACTCTCAGACCTCAAAATAATATATTCATCACTGATGCTCACATGTAAGATTTCATGATGTCAAACAAATGTATGCAAGAAGAAAATGCTAATTCTGAGAATGACAATTCTAATGCAACACATATGTTTATCTTGAAGTTTTTATTGAAAAGATGTCACAAAACCTTGTGAACAAATCACTAGTTTGGATACAACATTGATTTTTTAATGCATACACAATACCAACAAATATCTTTTAACATAACTCATGAGAGTCAAGAACGCTATCTCGTTGAAGTAGGCTTTCAAAATAAACCCTTCTTCAATTAGGTCTTTTGAGGGTTATAATTTTCCCTGGTTCACGTTTTTCAGAAGAAAAAAAAGGATTTTTAGGCTCAAAGTTTATTTGTACCACCCAATATTTGTGATGTTCTTCAGTCCTATATTCAGCTAATTGACACAAAGGTTCATCTCTCAAAATGATTAAAACTGATGGTTTTAGAACCCATGAAATTGACGGTTTAAGAACCAATGAGGATTTTGGTAGTCACACAAATTTGTTCTCTTGATAAGGATTTTTCTTTGCAATCCTTTCTTTTCTCCTTTTGCGATTATCATTCTTTTTATTTTCCCTAACTTTCGCCTGGACCAATTTTTTTTTTGAATTTTTGATGTCCAGTAGGATGGTCCAATTTTTGCCTAAGTCATTTGTTTTCAATTTTTTCGACTTAGCGGGCTTTTACTTTTCTTTTTCTTTCTAACTTTTTTTTGAACAAATCATGTGACATTGGCTTTTCTGACTTTGTTTAAAAAGGTTATGACTGTCCCCTTCCTTCATGGATGAGGGATAATCATTTTGGTTTCCTTAGATGCACACTCATTTTGAAAATTGGACACTTGGTCAAATTAACTGAAGACTACCCTTCCCCAAGGTTAAATGTAATGGTTTTTTCATTTAGAAAAGAAAACTCCTACTTCAAGGCTCAAAGTGGTTTACAAGAGATTATCTTCCTTATATATCTGGTGTTTGAGAATTCGAAACAATGCCTTACATCATCAGCATGGTCTTATTCAAAAGCCGACAACCAAAAATTTTGCGTTTTTACTTCATCCTCCTCCTTCCAAGAGTCAAACAAGAAGTTGGTATTGCAATGCAGAAAAAAAATTAAATGAGTGAAAGCGAATTGATCACTTCAAGATAAACATACTTATTGCATTATGATTAATATTCAAAACAAACAAGTTCTTACATGCAAACAAAACATTAACAATCATGAAAAATTACAAATAAAGTTGTAGTAAATGAACTAAGGATCTAAGGAGACTGTCTCAGTCTGAGCTCTTGGCTATAGGCACATCCTCAACCCTCTTAATTCCATTGTGTTGGAAAGGACACTCTTGAGTCTTTAGGATAAAGGCGTTCCATTAACAAATAGGCTTCCTGTAACACCCTGTTTATTTAATTAATTATTTAATTAAATATCATCGTATTATGTTGTTTGATTTAATTGTCGAAGTTGTAGAAAAATCAATTTAATTTGTGTTGTGGTTAGTCGAATTAAATTAAATTGATTAAGTCGTAGAAATAGTGTTGGAATGATACCATTATATTTAGTGTGCTTGTTTGTGAATAAAAGTAGTAAAGAGTGGGGTGTAGGAATTAGGCCCAATGGGAATTATTAAACTAATAAAATTATAAGTTAATTAGAAAAATAAAGGGAGTTAGATTTGTCAGTAAGAGGAAAACAAGATGTTTAGAGAGGTTACATGAAGTTGCAGAGGAAAAAAGACAAGGGCTAGATTTTCAATCGGAGAGTTAGAGTCGCCTTCAATCCAAGGTAAGGGTGGGGTTCTGACTCTATAATCGGGTTGATGATATATAATATGTGAGATTAGATTTGTAGAATTGCTTTTATGTAGGTAGAAGTGTTTTGTGTCTATTTGTATGTTGATCTTGTGGTTGATACTGAAAGTGGATAAATTGGTTAATGTTAACGAGTTGATCATAGAAAATTGATGCAGGTTAATTAGTATAAAATTCCTAAACTATACGCACTAAGAAGAGATAGTTGAAATGTTGGCTTGTGATTGATCAAAATAAAAACCTGGTAGAAGAAATAAATAGAGACAAAATAGAGATAAAGGAGTTTGGACGTGTGACGCCTGTCAGGGCATGGTGGCGACCGTATGGTCGTTGGGACGACCGTCCCATTTGTGTAATGACCGTCACAAATGTGACAATGGTCATGGAAGTCCACCGATGGTAACACAAGTTTGTGTCATATTTCATTCTGTTTCTGCATGCGGTTTACTGTTTGTTGCCTTGTCTATTTTCATTGCTAGAAACATAATTAAATTTTATAGAACCATATTTAAGGTGAGAATCACTAAGTAGCAGTAGTAATTAATTAAATTGAGAATCACCCTAATTTATAAGTAATAGTAGTAATTAATATTTATGTGACATAAATTATTTAGCAGTAGCAGTTAGGTAGTGTTTTAGTAGCAGGTTTTAGAAAAAATTGGTTTACTGGTAATGTAGCTTAAATGTAATAGAGGCATAATAAAGACCTTAATATCAAGTAGAAATAATAGGATTTTTAGCCGATAATTAATTAATTGGTTTTAATAGAAAATTGTATAAATAATAATGCAGTTGAGTTGCGGTATAATTGGTTGACTCTTTGTGTTGTTCTCTTTGTTGAAAGTTGTGAATCTAGTTGCATTGCATTATCAGTGGCAAGAATTTAAGTTGCAGGCCTATGACCAATGTTGAATTGTTGTTGTGTTTCTATGTGATAATTGTTGTTGTCGTTTTGACATTAATATTGAGTCGCATACATAGCATGTTAAGTTGGAGTTGTTTCTCGGTAAGTTGGCCTGGATTGGTAAAATTTAAGTTGAAGGCTTATGCCTTGTTGATGCCTCTATTAATTGGCAAATTGTTAAGTTGGGAGTTCTGCTCCAATGGTAGCACATGCATGTGCATTTTTGAAGTTGTATTTCAAAGTTGCACAATTATATCGCGGTGTTATATCATATGTTGATTGATATTATTTGTGAGTTGTGAAGTGGTAATTATATATAGTCTGATCTAATATGTTATTTTCATATATTCAATTATATTGTTCGATATCTCACCCCTTTTGTTTGAATGTTACCCTCTATTGGTAACATGCAGGTAATCCAGAATAAAGTTGCTTACCTTCATTAGTTTGAGTCAGTGTCGTCGCTCTGATACGTAGCACTCAGGGGGATGAATACATGTTTTATTTAGTGCTAGATTTTATTATTTTGCTGAATTTTAAGTTGTTTTCATTAAAGAATTGTTGTTTTAAAGTTGTTTTGATGTTGAACACGAGTTATGTTATTTTAAGTTGAATTTTGTGAATCCGTTGCATAGTAATGAAAGTTGTTTTATATTAAAGAATAATCAGGTGATTGAATGTCATTGTTTAAGTTGAAAGTGTAGCCTTCCATATGTTTGTTCGAATTTTGTAACTCCAATTTTGTTATTATCTGTCGGGTAGAAATTGGGTGTTACATTAGTGGTATCATAGCATGTTAGTTCGTCCGACCTAGTGATCAAGTCATAGTTGTTTAAAAATCGAGTATTGTTAACTAGTTCTAACCTTTGTTTGTGTTATAGTGTTAAGTTGAGATGGCTGAAAGGAACGATGCTGCAATGGCTGCTGATCTGCAAGCAATGGCTCAGGCTGTGAGGAATTTACTGAACATTGACGAGAATGTTGGATCTCGTAGTTTGGCGACTTTTCAGAGGGAAAATCCACCTACCTTCAAGGGTAAGTATGATCCTAATGCAGCGTTGGAATGGTTGAAAGAGATTGAAAGAATCTTCTGTGTGATGAATTGCACTCCAACGCAAAAGGTTTGGTATGGGACTCATATGCTAGGAGTCGAAGCTGATGACTGGTGGCTAGAGACTCGTCAGAGGTTGGAAGCTGTAGGTGAAGAGATCACTTGGGCAATGTTCCATAGGGAATTTCCGAGGAAGTATTATCTAGAGGATGTTCGTGGTAAGAAGGAAATTGAGTTTCTTGAGCTGAAACAAGGAAACCAGTCAATTACTGATTATGATGCAAAGATTATTGAGTTGGATAAGTTTTACCTGCACTATAATGAGGCGAATGCTGAATTTTTAAAGTGTATCAAGTTTGAGAATGGGTTGCGTCCAAAGATCAAGAAGGTAGTTGGATATCAAAAGATTCATGTCTTCTCTTATTTTGTTGATAGCTACAGAGTTTACGAAGAGGATAATAATGCTCATTATAAGATTATTAATGAGAGGAAGAGCAAGCACCAATAGTGTCATGGCAATTTGTATGATTCTCTAGTTGGTAGGGGTAAACAGAAAGTAGTTGATGTCAAGAGGACTAGTGGGGGAGATGCTCCTGCTGGTGTGGTTTGTGTCATATATGGGAAACCGGGTCATAAGAGTAATGTGTGTACTACTGAGGTAAATAGGTGTTTCCGTTGTGGTAAGACCGGGCATGAAATATCTGAATGCAAGCATAAAGAGATTATTTGCTTCAACTATGGTGAAGAAGGACACATTGGTAGTCAGTGTCAGAAACCAAAGAAGGCGCAGGCTGGAAAAGTGTTCGCGTTGGCTAGGACTCAGACAACTAGTGAGGACAGACTCATCAGAGGTACATGTTTCATTAGTACTCCTTTAACTACTATTATTGATATTGGTTCTACTCATTGCTTTATTGCTGCTGATTGTGTTAAAATATTGGGTCTTATGTTGTCTGCTATGAATGGATAATTGGTCGTCGAGATTCTGGCTAAGGGATCGATGCTTACTTCTCTTGTGTGTTTAAAGTGTCCTTTATCTATCTTCGATAGAGACTTTTCTGTTGATTTGGTGTGTTTGCCGTTAATTGGGGTGGATGTAATCTTAGTAATGAACTGGTTAGAATATAACTATGTTCATATCAATTATTATAGCAAGTCAGTGAGGTTTTCTACTTCTGAAGAGGAAGAAGTTGGTTTGTTGTCTTTTAGGTAGTTAAAACATTTGATGAAAGAAGAAGCTCAAATGTTTTCGTTGATGGTGTCGTTGTCTATTGAGAGCAAAGCTAAGATTGAGGAGTTGCAAGTGGTGCATGAATTTTTTGAAGTTTTCCTTGATGAAATTCCTAATTTGCCGCCAGAGAGAGAAGTTGAATTTACGATTGATCTTGTACCTGGTACTAGACCTGTTTCTATGGCACCATACAAAATGTCTGCATCTGAATTGTCAGAATTAAAGAAGCAATTAGAGGATTTACTTGGGAAGAAGTTTGTGAGACCAAGTGTATTGTCGTGGGGAGCTCCAGTGTTGTTAGTAAAGAAGAAAGATGGAAGTATGAGGCTATGTGTTGATTATAGACAATTGAATAAAGTGACAATTAAGAACAAGTATCCGTTTCCGATAATAAATGACTTGACAGATCAATTGGTAGGTGCTCGTGTGTTTAGTAAGATTGATTCTAGGTCGGGCTATCATCAGATTAAAGTAAAAGATGATGATATTCAGTAGACGACTTTCAGGACACGTTATGGACATTATGAGTATTCGATGATGCCTTTCGGTGTTACTAATGCACTGGAGTATTCATGGAGTACATGAACTATATCTTTCATACCTATTTGGATCGTTTTGCGGTAATGTTCATTGATGATATATTGATTTACTCTAAGTCGGAAGAAGAGCATGCATAACACTTAAAATTAGTATTGCAAGTTTTGATAGAGAAAAAGTTATATGCAAAGTTGTCTAAGTGTGAATTTTGGTTCACGGAGGTTAGTTTTCTTGGGCATGTTATATCTGGAAGTGGCATTGTTGTGGATCCATCTAAAGTAGATGTTGTGTTGCAATGGGAAACTCCAAAGTCGGTTACTGAGATTAGAAGCTTTTTGGGATTAGCTGGTTATTATAGGAGATTTATCAAGGGTTTTTCTAAGTTGGCACTTCCATTGACTAAGTTGACTTGAAAAAGTAGAGATTTTGTGTGGGACATTTAATGTGAAGAAAGTGTTATAGAATTGAAGAAGAGGTTGACGTCGACTCTGGTTTTGACATTACTGAATTCAGGAGAACCTTTTGTGGTATACTCTGATACTTCTAAGATGGGGTAGGGAGGTGTGCTTATGAAGAATAATAAGGTAGTTGCTTATGTATCAAGGCAGTTGAGAACTCACGAAAATAACTATCCTATGCATGATTTTGAACTTGATGCAATTGTTTTTGTACTGAAGATTTGGATACATTATCTTTATTGTTCTAGATTTGAAGTGTTTTGTGACCATAAGAGTTTAAAGTATTTGTTTGATTACAAGGAGTTGAATATGAAACAACGAAGGTGGTTGGAATTTTTAAAAGATTATGATTTCGGTTTGAACTATCATCCAGGTAAAGCTAATGTTGTAGTTGATGCTTTAAGTCAGAAAACGTTGCATATGTCGGCGATGATGGTTAAAGAGTTGGAACTAATTGAATAGTTTAGGGATATGAGTTTAGTTTGCAAAGTGAAACCACAGAGTGTTATGTTGGGAATGTTGAAGATTAACAATGATTTTATAGACAATATCAAAGAGGCTTGGAGGCTAGACATGAAATTAGCAGATTCGATGGTAGGAATAGATCAGTCTGGGAATAACAATTTCAAGTTAGATGCACAAGGTGTGCTGAGATTTCGTAATCGAATTTGTATTCCTGATGATGCAGAGATGAAGAAAATTATCCTTGAGGAGAGTCATAGAAGCAAGTTGAGTATTCATCCGGGTGCTACGAAAATGTATCAAGATTTGAAGATTTGTTTTGGTGGCCTGGGATGAAGAGCGATGTAGCACGATTTGTGTATGCATGTTTAACTTGTCAGAAGTCGAAAGTTGAACATCAGAAGCCTGCTGGGCTAATGCAACCGTTAGAAGTTCTAGAATGGAGATAAGATATCATTTCAATGGACTTTGTGACAGGATTTCCTAATACTTCAAGAGGGCATGATTCAATTTGGGTGACTGTTGATAGGCTTACGAAGTCGGCTTATTTTATTCCTATTAACATCAATTTTCCGATATCTAAGTTGGAAAAGATTTATACTAGCATAATTATAAAGATGCATGGTGTTCCTTTGTGCATTATGTCAGATAGAGATATGAGGTTTACTTCTGATTTTTGGAAGAGTTTGCAAGAGGCGTTGGGTTCTAGTTGAGGTTGAGTTCAATGTATCATCCTCAGACAGATGGTCAGACTGAGAGGATTATTCAGTCATTAGAGGATCTATTGAGAGTGTGTGTTCTTGAGCAGGGATGTTCATGGGATACTTATCTTTTGTTAATAGAATACACTTATAATAACAGTTACCATTCTATTATTGGAATGGCACATCTTGAAGCATTGTATGGTCGGAGATGTATGACTCCTTTATGTTGGCATGAATCTGGAGAAAGTGTAGTGCTTGGACCTGAGATTGTTAGAGAGACTACTGAGAAGGTGAAGTTAATCTGAGAAAAGATGAAGACTTCCAAAGTAGACAAAAGAGTTATCATGACAAGTGAAAGAAAAATTTAAAATTTCAAGCTGGCGACCATGCATTTTTGAGAGTTATGTCCGTGATCGGTGTTGGGCATGCATTGAAGTCTAAGAAGCTCACTCCTCGTTTTATTGGTCCGTATCAGATTCCAGACATAGTTGGAAATACAGCCTAATATTTTGAATTTTCATGATGTGTTTCATGTGTCGCAACTTCGGAAGTACATTTCAGATCCGTCTCATGTGATTAGTATGGATGATGTACAAGTACGGGATAATATTACTATAGAGACAATGCCTGTACGGATCTCAAATCGTGAAATGAAGACTCTAAGAGGCAAAGAGATTGCGTTGGTGAAAGTAGTATGGTTGGGAGCCACCAGAGAGAGTATAACGTGGGAGTTGGAAAGCAAGATGCGTGAATCTTATCCCGAGTTGTTTAAACAAGGTAAGATTTTCGAGGAAAAAAATATCCTAAGTGGGGGAGAGTTGTAACACCCTATTTATTTAATTGAATATTTAATTAAATATCATCGTATTATGTTGTTTGATTTAATTGTCAAAGTTGTAGAAAAATCGATATAAGTTATGTTGTGGTTAGTCGAATTAAATTAAATTGATTAAGTCGTAGAAATAATGTTGGAATGATACCATTATATTTAGTGGGTTTGTTCGTGAATAAAAGTAGTAAATGAAATTCTGGTATGACAGACTCAAATGTCGAATATTATGTTGAGACATCTTATCTGTTACTTATACACATGGTAAGGCATACACAACAATACTTAAATTTTTTTGATAAATCAGATTCAAACATGCTTCAGGATGTTTTGACATCTGATAGTACATTGAATTCAGGTACTACATAAAACATAAAACATAAAAGTTGTAAAGAACACAAAAAAATTGTTAACCCAGTTCGATGCTAACTCATTTACTCTGGGGGATACCAAGCCAAGAAGGAAATCCACTATGTAGTATCAATTCAAAGACTTCTCAACAAACACCTATAATTTACAGTCTTCTCACTTAATCACTACCTATGCAACTTCTACTTAGGAACTACTAAATATGAGAAACTCATCATCACTTCCAATCATCTTAGTGATGTCTCACAGTCCTCAAAAGTCAGTTGCTGTTATTGACGGCTTGTTACCTACCAACAATTCAACACAAGAAGTCACACTTCCATGATAACAACTTAACTTTGCTTAGTAGCTTCAGTTAAGTACAATCCACCTCTTGCTTAGAAGCTTCGAGGTTTACGAATAAACAACCACAACATGGTTCCTTGTTGCGTACCACTGCACAAGAACACAACCTTAATGATGTTTACATTTTGATCGGTTGGTTGGTTTATTCTAAACTAGGTTACAAGGTTTCTTTTATAACTTATTCCCAACTGGATTTGGGCCTAAACAATCACATCAATAGCTGCTACAAATATGCAGAAAAAATCTACTACAAATATACAAAAATATCTTCAAATATATAAACTCCTAAAATATCTCTAAATATAGAAACTCTATATTTTTCAATATTTGTTTTCAACGTAAATTGAGTATTCAAGATCTTTTACAACTGCGCCAATTGGATTGCTTCAAATCTTCAAATCTTCAAAACAGTTTATTTTTGTTGAAACCAAAACAGAAACTTCCATCCACTTCAGCAGTTCATGATGTCGAATGAACTGTCTTTGTGACATTTTGTTCGACTTGTTGTTCCAGATGTTGAATCCACTTTAGCATCTTCTTCGACATGTTGTTCCAGATGTTGAAAAATTTCAACACAACATGTTTGGGAGCACACAAATGGATTCTTTGCTTAGTATATTCTTAATTTGCAAAGATCTTGTAAATACACATTGTTGTTATATTTGTTTTACAAAATGCATGCTAATTACAGAACTTACAATCACCCCTTTTGTTTTACAAAATGCATGCTAATTACAAAACTTACAATCACCCCTTTGGCAATTTTTGGCTAAAACAAATATTACAAAAAAAAAAACAGAAAAATAGCAGCAAAACAAAAAAAGTAACCTTTGGATTGATCATGTTAGAACATGTTACTTGACATCTTCCATAGTGGCCTCCTTTCCTTCAGTGGAAATAGTAGTGGACAAGGAGTAGAAAATCCTCCTAAACACTTAAAAGAGCAAAAGAGAAGAACCACTACTACCCCTCATTAGCTGAGAGACTCTTTCCATCAGAGAGTAAGACACTCATTTTCATGGGAGAGCAAGACACTCATTTTCTAATGCTCCAACTCAGGACATAAGTCACAAGAACTAAGCTACACCTTCCATCTTGACATCCTGGCCTCCACATATGCCACACATACAAAACAAATCCAATACAGATATTGGAACACAAACTCCAGCCTTATCACAACACCAAACACAATATCGGGCTTTCTCTCCCCCTTTTTAGCCAAAAATTGGCAAAAATAGCTCATACAATGCCATACCCATGCATTACTCTCCCAAAAACACAAGAACCCCATCAGAAGGAAGAGGAATGAAAAATACACACTGGCTGAAGGAGATAGGATGCTCTCTATAAATAGGACAAAGCTATCCTTGAAAGTAACGAAGTTGCCTTGAAAAGTAGATGCATTCTTATTCAAGACTCATTATTTTAGGCGCAAAAGCTTCTCCAACAATAAAGTGAACTTGCCAAAACAAGTTTTGTATAAGCACACGTTTCATACCTGTACCGTCCATACAGCAAACCTGGCATCCTCAACTCACATTTTCTGAAACATGTCCTGACAACCCACTACAACATTGTCCACACCTCATGTAGAATCCAATATGACATGCAGATAGCAGCCTTATACCATATAATCTTTTGGACACACATGGACACTCCTCATCTGAATCACAAGGACATGCACACCATAACTACTAAGTAATAAAAATTAATCAAGGAGACATACTTAGTAGCACATGTCACAACATGATTTGTAACATCACAAAACCTGGTTAAGGTATTACTCCCCCTTAACTTCTCAAAATAAGCTGCACAAAATTGTAACACACTCCCCATATCAAGGATACTCCATGCTTCTATGCACTATGATGAAAGGAAAATATAAGACGCATATTCATGTATTCAAGATCTCACCCTCTGTTCAATTCCCAATTGAACACATTCACTTCTTGTACCAAAGCATATGTGATCCCTTCTTGGTTTGTAGTTACCACAGACTACACATGTTGAACATCTTTTACACACAGGTTCTAGAAACTGGCCCAACATAATATCTTTACAGTCCTTTGGCCATGCAATCAAGACAAAACACATTCAAACTAATTCTGAAATTAGAAAGAATGTCCATAAACATACTTCCTAACAATTAATACCTGATCTACTTCAGTCTCCTCTACATGTTTCTTCCAGAATAGATCATCTACTTCATCATTCTCCCTTATGATTAGGTAGGCTTTAAAATAGAAACCATATAGACAAATACCCAAGATAATGTACTAACACTTAGTTAGAACATTTTCCACACACCAATACCTTATCACCATGATCCTATATCTGCTCCACCAACTGGACTTACTCTAGCATAGTAATCCAAGAACTTAAAATCTTCAACTGCACTGTGCCACCAGCTAGACTCAGCAATCTAGAAAGAGAGATAAACTCTCACCCACCTTCAAGAAGACAAAATCTCCTTGAGTCTTCAACTCATCACTCTTATGCCCAAGAACAATTTGTTCCGAGATAATCCTCAAGAACAACCAGCTACCACACTCTGATTATCTTGATTCTTCGAATCCACTGTAGAGATCAACCAATTGACACACTTTGATCACCTCCTTTATGAATCCTCATATGAAAAATCCAATTGTCACACTTGTCTTCTTCACGTTTATCAGAAATCTTCCAAATATATCCTGATCAATAAAGTTGATCTTCAGCAAGCTGTCAAGATAACAGGCCTTATGAAGCATTCAATCCCTGTAGATCATTCTATCTTAAATTGATGTACCACTTCACCAATTAGACTCTGATGTTGAACTAGATGTTTGAACATTGTTAGTCCACATCCAGTTGTTAAATTTAGCTCCCTCTGCTGCCACTTGAAAGAACCTCCTTCCTTTATAGAAGAAGAGTTCCATGTTTTCATAGACTTTATTCATCAACCAAGTTTGAGTAGACAACCTCCATCCTGTTGAATCTGCAGAAATTTCTACCAATAACACATATTGATGAGAAACTTCCAATGTTTATCCAAAGTCTTCAAACTTTCCACTGTCTGAATCTTCAGAAGGAATAGTTCAAAACTACACCTTGCAGCAATACTAAGGATGACATTTCTCCCCGAGTAAAGAAATCTTCACAAAGTCCTGATGATTTATCAATAATAACTTCATGATTATAAACACCTTCCTTGTCATGGGAAGAACAAAACTCCAGCTGCACACACCATACAATAATCTGCATCCTTCCACCAATAGACCACAAATAACACTTCTTAACTCCCCTTTTCATGAGCAACCAAAGCTCCTTTTGAAGATGAGCATTAGTTACTCAGTACATTTTCTGAACCATAAGATTCAGACTGCAGATATGCATACTTCCAGATAAACACTAAGTCTCCCGTCTAAGTATCCATCTATATGCATCATAAAAACAATAGACAAATACCAAGTCTCCCGTCAAGGTATTTACTAATGGTCAGATAAGATTACCTTCTCACACAAGGTTGAACATGTAATCTGACTTCTTCTTCTTCTGTAGAAATATGACACTTTCTGAGATGATGTTCTAACATTCGTTCAGACATCAATATCAGTCACATAAAATCCCCACACAAACGATATGCATGGAAACACAGGGGAATCAATCATCATCAGTTTATCAGGCTACCAAAACACAGACATAAGCAGCGGATGGGACACTTACACAAACTTCTCTTTCAGACCCAATATTTTGACTGTCTGCTTTGAGATGTCTTCACACATAATATAGCTACTGATCAGCTATATCCACATCAGTCAACTCCACCAATTGACATAACTTGACCTTCATGTACAAGGAGTCTCTCTGAAATAATACTCCTTGAAGCTCAGGTACTTCACTCCTGTAGCAAGGACAAGAAATAAACTGTCCTCAGGAGAAAACACATGTTGATTGTAAACACCCCAAATTTGCCCTCACTCTGTATTCACACCATGGCTTGTGATCTTTCATGCTTGCATTAGCATAAACATTACATTTCACATTGCATATTTGTTTCATCTGCATAGTTCAAGTTCATTTGCATCTAGGGTTTGTGATCTGAGTAATCCAAGATTCCATCTGAGCCAACCCAAAGGCCTCAAAGCATTCCAAGGGGGTCCATGTGTACTCTACCACCATATTGTGTCCCTCAAAGTTCAAGAAAGTCAAGAAAGTCAAGAAATCACAAGAACTGGCAAGGCATGGAAGCAGAGCTAGGGTTTTTACTACACATATGACCAAGATTAGGGTTTTGGTTTCAGAGGCCTCAACACCAAATTTTTGGGCCATTCTTGTTTCTAATGTTCTTAAGATGTTATAAGGATCATGTGTACCAAGTTTGATGAAGAAATTCATTGTGGAAGTCATATGTTCATTAGGTAACTTCTTGAGCAAGTCAGAGCAAAATCAGGGCATCTAAGGCCCCCAACAATGGAACCAAAGGGGTATTGTCATCAAATTGAAGTTCTATGATCTTTATTTGATCATTAAAGTGCTTGGAAGTTCACAAAATTGAAGAAATTTGAGCTAAACCAAAAGTTTCCAAAAATGGAAATGACTTGTAATGGAAACTTTCCATTTTGGGAAAGTTCTTCAACCTCCTCTTTCTCAACCAAAAATGCTTCAAATTAAAAATTTTTGGTCATGAAAGTTGTAGATTAGGTCTTTCCCTTTTCAAAAAGTACAAGAACATGTTCTAATTCATCATGGAACTAAAGTTATGATCCTTCAAAGTTGGCAAAAATCCTATAATTTTCACATTCATGCCAAAGAGGGAATTTTGCAATTTCTCATGCCAAGCCATTTCTTGACCTCTAATGCATCTCTAAACATCATACTATCATAGTGCAACTCATTTTGATCAGAATTGGCCCAAGAATTATACATTTTCATGCCTTCAACTTCAAGAAATTTCAAAAGGGCCAAAACTTCTCAAATTTGCAAAATGGTATAAATCTTCCTATACACTTGTGCCAACATGCCAAATTTGTTTCCATGGTCCTCCTTAAACTCAGTTGAGGCCATACACCCCTTGCAACCAGGTCTGCCATGTCCCATACCTCAAGTATAACCAAATTGTCTTTTTGCATTTTACACTATACCAATCAGCATAGCCCACAACAACTCTTCTAACCTATCACAGCTTCACATACATGCCCTAAGGATCACATTTATAACATCTTGGAGCTTGAATCATCCCACACATTCAGATTTCCAAAATCCCTCTAAAACTTCATCTCTTCGAAATTCTCAAACCAACCATCAAAACTTCAAACAAACTTCACCAATCATCTCCATATCATTTCCCAACCATAAAACAATCCTGAAACCTCAATAATCAAAAACACGATTTCACCCCCCTCTGAACTGAAACTTCAAAACAGCCTAAATAAATTCCTTCCAAGCATCAAAGCATCCTCAGGAGGTCCATTGGAGTCGATTGGCACCAAGGAGAGGCCCAGATAGCTCAGATTGAGAAAGCTCAAGCTCAAGTATCATCAAGAACAAAATTTCTAGAACTTGTATTTTTTGTTATAGAAATGTTTTTCATTCTTCACTGATCACACTTCACCTTTTACTTTTGAAAATGGTTGAGATTTAAGCTTGTATCGTGCTTCTGAAACTTTTGCAGTTTTTATGTTTTGATTCGAATCTCATGTTTGATGCAACATAAATGTTGTTCGATGGTTGATTCTTGTTAGGGGTAGTTAGGGGATCATTTCTGGAAAGTTAGAGCTCCTAATTTGGCCTAGGGAAGAAGTTGGGGATTTGGGGTCACCGGAGAAGATGACCGGAGCTTGCTCCGGTCACCTGAAAGTCATTAGGGTTTGTAATTAGGATTTAGTTGTTCAGTTTGAATGTGGGCCGTTAGATGGTGATTAGCGCGTAAATGTGTGGCCTGGATCATTTCATTTAACCCTAATTTTCATTTAATTAAATTAATTAAGTAATTAACCCAGTTTGAATGTCAGCCGTTGGATAGCGCGCGCAGTCAATTCCCTCTCTCTCTCTCTCCAGTTTGAATCTGGACCACTGGATCAACATACTTTCATTTTATTTGATTTTTATTTCATTTTAATTGCATTTTCTTGCACATTTAATTTAAAATACTTAGAAAAATCCCAAAAATATTTCCTTCTGCATTTTTGTTCCAAATATTTTTCTTAATCAGAAAATGATTTTTATTTTATTTTTTGCATAAAAATAGTATTTTTAAAATATTTAAATGTTTATTTTAATTAATTAATGGAAATTAATTAATTAAAATAGCATTTAGGTTTCTAAAAATCACCAAAATATTCATGTTGCATCTTAACAAATTTAGAAACATTTTCAAACCCCTCATACAAATTTCTTTTTGGTTTTGATCATCTTTTGACAATTTTCTTTGAATTTAGGGTTCATAAAATCATATTTTGAACCCTAACCTTTGAAAAATCTTTTCTGCCTAACCATGGAGGGTTTGAAGTTGGTTCTTTTTGCAATATTTTACACATATCATATAGTATCTAGGATATTTATGGCATGAATTCATCTTGCATTTTCAATTTGTTTGGCATTTTACATTGAAGATCACCCAAAAAACCCTAGAAACTTAGGAAATTCATAAATTCTTCTAGGTTTAGTTTCTGACCTCCCCCTTTGGATGGTAACCTAGTATGGGTTTAGGGTTCCATTGAGTGCATTTTCAATTTTTTATCATATCATTTGCTTCTGTCTTTGCCATTTGCATCCCATCCTTCCATGTAACCCTAATTTTGCATCTTTACTTGCATCTTACATTGTATTGCATGAACATGTGAACTTGCCATGCCATTATAAGCATTTGTATGCCATATTAGACATCTTAAGACATTGCTTGAACATTGATTGATCATTTATTCATACATTTTCTTTGCTTTGCATCCATTTCATTTCATAAACCTCCATGTGTTTACATGCTTCCTACATGCTTCATTTGCATTCATTCTCTTGTATGATCACACATATGCATCTTTTGTGCCTTTCCATCATATCATAGCATCACTTGCATCATGTGTATGCTTCTGGTTTTGGTCTTTGCCTTTGCATATACATTGTTTCATTTCATTTCTTTCCTTATGCATCTTGTGCTAACTTTTTAGGTAAATGGTAAGTTGTTTGAGAGGTGGATTTGCCTTCACCTCCCACTTCTTCTCATCTTTTTCATATTGCATCTTTGCTGCATTTTTGATTGTCTTTGAGTGGGCTTGCTCACTTGTGTTCTTTCTTTCTCACTTTCTTTCTTTAAGTTACTTATCTTCTTCAATGAAGTAAGCAACTTATTTCTTCTGCTTCTTCCGCCTTTCATCTGCTTCTTCCATTTGTGGCTTCCTTGAAGATCTCTCTTAAGCCTTACAAACCATAGGAACATCCAAGCATGATAATAATTAGGGTTGTGATTAGTCCCCCCTTAACTTTCACCTTTGAGTCTCCTTGAGTCTCTCTTCTCATCTTCATCATCAGAGACTAAACTCTTAAAGTTTTAGGAATTTGGAATTAGGGTTATGCCTGTATCCTTCTCTTAGGATGGTGTGTATAACTTTAATCCTAAGTGTTAAACCTTTAATTTGTTTAAACCTCTTAATCAAATCACCTTAATAATCACTAAGACTTCATCTTGTAACTTGGGCCTTACATTAGGGTTCTAATTCTTCCTTTATTGGTTAAGAAGGACTAACCCTAGTGTTTAATGGACAAGTCCTCCTCAAGTTGTCTTACAAACCATAAAACTCACTTCTTAATCTCACCCTTAATTAAAATCCATTAAATAAAGGCGTGTTCTGTCATGAATTTAATCCCTAACCATGGATTAAGTTGAGGTATCTTCCTCAGCTTAAGTGTTCTCATCTATCATCCTTCTATTAGGATGGTGTAATGAGTTCACTAATCCTTGATTATGGCTTAAACTCATTACTTAACACTAAACAAAAACCCAAAAACATCTAAATAATCACAAGTAGGTTAATGATCTTAATCCTACGTCATCATGGCAATTAAGTTGAGATGCTTATCTCATACCTAAGTATTCTCATTATCCCTAATTAGGGAGGATATAATGAGTTTACAAGCCCTTGATTTAGACTTAAGCTCATTAACTTAGGAAAAACACCAAAAACAATAAAAAACTGAAAACACAAGAAACAAACAATAATCGTCTCCTTTGGGATTATTTTCTCATCACACTCAATCATAAGCGAGAACTTGCTTCTTCCGTCTAATGCAAGACAGTTAGCACTTGAGCCAGACGAGTCATACACTTGAGCATAGACAAGTAAGTAGTTCACAGTCAATTTTATCTTTCAGTCTCTTTGAGTCGAACTACGGTGTTCTGACTTCCTCATTGCATGAGAGGATACGTAGGCATAACTTAACAGTTATCGAACAAAAATCTCTGTGTCTTCCCCCTCTTTCAACATTCTTTTTCTAAGACTCAGTTCCTGAGCATTCACACCTTTTTGCACTGACACTGGTACATTTCTTTTCCAGCTTTTGCACACAGATAGCACATTCACTACCCTTTTAAACACAATATTTTAAGCGTGGATCCCATCGAGTACGACGGACAATCTGGGTGCTAATACCTTCCTAGGTTGTAACCAACCCCCTTTCTCAGTTTCTCTGGTTCACAACCGTCTTATCCATCTTTTTTCTAGGTCTATGCAGCATTACCTTTCCTTCGGGATAAAAATGCCTAGCTGGCGAATCTATTCATCTTCATTTCATTTTCTCTTTTTCACCGACCGTTCGCGGTTGTACCGGGATGCAAATCTTTATAAGCGACATCTTGGCGACTTTGCTGGGGAAGACCTTATATGGCAACCAGGGCTTCTGGTTCTTTTGTGGGTTCCTCTTAGCGCTTGTTTGATTTGTGTTTACAGAGGTGTTATGTGCTACTTGTGCTTATTTATTTATTGCTTTATTTATTGCTTTCTGTACAGCTTTATTTATTGCTTTCAGTTACAGTTTTTATACATTTCATACTGTTATCATCATCTGTGTTGGATCTGTGTTTACCTTGGTGGGAGGGATTGTTGAGTGATTAAGGTTCCATATCGGGGACCTGAGTGACACATAGGCTAGAGTGGCTTCATATTCTTTCCCATTCCATTTCGGTCTGGTGCGGGAATATGAAACACGGTTCAAACATGGGTTTCTTCTTGAAAACTCTGTGCTACGAATTTCCTGTAGTACTAGGGCTATCTGGGAAGCCTGCTAAGTCTGGATGACCTTTTATGACCTTCAGCATCTGAGGTGAATTAGAGGAGGATCTTTTATGGTTATTCTAAACACTGTACCTCCGAGTTTGAAGTGTTTACACTTCTCATAACTGATCCAAGTCTGAGGATCCTTGTTCTAGAACAATACATGTGAGGGGGTTGTGTAAACACCCCAAATTTGCCCTCACCCATTCAAACCATGGCTTGTGATCATTTCATATGCATAAACAATCATAACATCTCATACCACATTTTTGATTCATTGCATTGGTTCTAAGTCATCTGCATCTAGGGTTTGTGATCTGAGCAATCCAAGAGCTTCTTGAGCCACTCCAAAGTCATCAATCACTTCAAAGGGGTCCATGTGTGTTCAAGCATCATATTATATTCTCTCAAAGTCAAGGATGCCAAAGAATCACAAGAACTGGGATTGGTGTGGAGGCAGAGGCAAGCTTGACTGCACAGTTGACCTAAAATTAGGGTTTTGGTTTCAGAGGCCATAACTCCAAATTTTTTGGTCATTTTTGTTTCTATTGGTCTCTATATGGTATAGGGAGTGTGCATATCAATTTTCATGAAGAAATTCCATGGGGAAGTCATCTGATCAAGAGTTGACTTTCTGGACAAGTCAGTGCAAAATCAGGGCATCTGAGGCCCCCAATGACCCAACCAAGGGGTGATCTTCATCATTTTGAGTGTATTTGATCTTTATTTGATCATGGAAGAAGGTTGAAGTTCACAAAATTCAAGAATTACAAGTTTTGCAAAGTTGACTTTTTAGGGCATGGTTGACTTTTAATGAAATGTCATTTTATGCAACTCTTTCAACCCTTGCTTTTTGATCCAAAAATGCTTCAAATGAAAAAACTTTGGTCATGAAAGTTGTAGATTAGATCTTTCTCTTTTCAAAAAGTACAAGAACATGACCTAATTCATTTTGGATCAAAAGTTATGGTGTGTCAAAGTTGGCAAAAATCACTAATTTTTAAAATATGCACCAAATGAGAAACTTGCAAAAACTTTGTACCAAGGCATTTGTGACTTCTAATTCATGTCAAACCATTACACAAACATCACATGTGACCTAAAAATCAGAATGGGCCAAGAGTTTCTCATATTTCATGGCTTGTGAAACAAGATATTTCCATGTGAACCAAAAGTGAGCAAGTTGCAAAACCATCATCACACTTCCATCCACTTGCTGCCTACAATGCTGATCCATTCTAGCCTTTCCTTCACACCATGCTGCGCAGCCCACACCACTTGTACTAACCTAGAACATGACCCATGCTTCTCTTACACAAGAGTGGACATTTTGCAAAAGTAGCCATACCAATCAATAAAGGCCAAGTCACATCATCTGACCAATAAGATTTGTTTATGTGGATCAAATGCTAGCAAAACATAACAAAAGGCCAGCCTGAAACAAGCCCTAGTATCACATTCCCATTTTCACTCCCTCAAGCAAAAGCCTTCGAATCTGATTCCACAGGCCATAAACACTCAAACAAACTCCACTAATCATCTCACCATGCCTCATTGAACCCAAACCAACAAGACATAAGCCTGAAACCAGCAAGAACTCAACTTCCCCATTTTTCACTCTCAAAGCCAAAGCATTCGAAACTCTTCATACAGGCCACAAACACTTGAACAAACTTCACAAACCTTCTCAAATCATCATCCTGATCACAAAGAGCCTCTCACCCTTGCCTGAAACTGCCTAAATCACAAACACAGTTCTCACCTGAGCTTGAACAGAACTTGTTCAATCTCCCAAACTAGCCAACAAAAACTCCTTCTAAGCATCCAGACATCATCAAGGGATCAAAGGGAGTGGATTGCATCAAGAGGAGAGGTCAGAAAGTTGCAAGATTGAAAGCTTCGAAACTCAGGTAGCTCAAGAACATTTTTTCCAGAAATCCTTTTTTAAGTTCTAAATAGATTCTATATGTTCTCCTGATCATTCTGATGTCATTAGTTTTGAAAATGGTGAAGAAATAAGAATTTAATCATGTTCTGAAACTCCCTGACCTAAAAAATGTTTGGTTTCGATTCATGTGATCAAGGAAAGATAAATGAGTTTTAGCTTGGGGTTTTGATTCAGTGAAGGGTGGGAATCATTTCTGTGTTTTTTAGATTTCATTTTGGTTGCGTTTTGAGGATTTTAGGGATTTTCAGGTGGGGTTCCCACCGGAGAAGACGACCGGAGGTCTTCTCCGGCCACCTGAAAATCATTAGGGTTTTAATCAGGTCATTAATGGACATTTGAATCTGGAGCGTTAGATGCTTTGACCTGGTTGACTTCGCGCGCGTGTGTGTGGCTGAGATTCACCATTAGAAACCCTAATCACATTTAATTAATTCATAATTATGTTTAACTCAGTTTGAATATGGGCCACTAGATTGCGCGCGTAGTCAATCTTTCTTCTCCCAGGATTCATCTTGGCCCTCCATCCAGTTGACTTTTCTTTTTCTTTGTTCTTAATTCATTTGTTTCATATTTATTTTCTACAATTTATTTAAAATAGTAAAAACCATTTAAAAATTATGAAACTTTTTGTCAAGAGTTTCATTAATTTTTAAAACACAAAAATATTTTTATTTTTATTTTTAGCATTAAAAAAGTATTTTTAAATATTTAAAAGTTTCTTTTTAATTGATTAATGAAAATTAATTCATTAAAAATACTTTTAGGTATTTAAAAATCACCAAAAAATTCATGAAATGTTTTAAGACATTTAGAAACATTGTCCATCCTTCAAACCAAATTTATTTTTTGATCTTAATGCATTTTGAGAATTTTTCATTGAATTAAAATCATTTTGATGCATTATTTTGATCCAAACTTCCCAAAATCATTTCTGCCTAACCCCAAAGAGTTGCACCTTGATTCTTTTTGCATTGCATTGTGTTTAGCATGTAGTTTGTGGGATTAAATGGCCATGATTTGATCTTTCATTTTCCATTTGTTTGGCATTTTTCTTGTTAAGGTACCTTAAAACCCTAGAAAACTTAGAAAATTCATAACCCTAATTAGGTTAAGAGTTGGAACCTCTCCTTTGGGCAGTGAGTTAGTATAGGATTAGGGTCCCTTTGAGTGCATTTTCAATTTTTTATCTTGATGTTTGCTTCTGATTTTGGTTTTTGTTTGGTGCATTGATCATAAACCCTAATTTGGGCTTCCTTTTGCATTCATCTTGCATTTGTTTGCATAACATGACTTGCCATGACATTTTATGCATCCATTTGGTTCATTAGACATCTTAAGACATATTAGAAGCATGTTTGATCATTGCATCATGTATTTGCCATGATTGTATGTCATTTGCATCTCATAACTGTTCATGTGTGTTCATGGTTCTAAACTTGCTCCATTTGCATCCATTGGTTCATGTGATCATCCCCATGTCTTGATTCATGTTTGCATCATTTCATAGCATCATTATCATCTCATATATGCTGCTGGTTTTGGTTTTCATCATGCCATTTCATTCCATTTTGCATTGCATTGCATTCCTTTCACTAACTTTTCAGGTGGTAAGCAACTTTGAGAAGTGAATTTGCCTTCACTTCTCACAACTTCTTTTCATCTCTTTCATGCATCCTTGCTGCATTTTACTTTGTGTTTGAGATTGAGCTTGCTCATTCTTCTTCTTCTCACTTTCTTCCTTCAAGTGACTTGACTTCTTAAATGAAGCAAGTTACTTTGCTTCTCCTGATCCTTTCATCTGCTTCCTGGTGGTTCCTTTGAAGATCTTTCTTGTTAACCTCACAAACCTTAGGAACAACCAAGCATGACAATGGTTATGATTTTGATTAGTCCCCCACTTAGTTTTACCTTTGTGTCTCATTGAGTCTTCTCTTCTCACCTCATAATCAGGGACTAAACCCTAAAGGCTTTAAGGCTTTGTGATTAAGCTTATGCCTGCATCCTTCTATTAGGATGGAGTGTATAACTTTAATCTTAAGTGTTGAACCCTTAATTTGTTTAAATCCTCTAATTAATTCACATAATAATCATCAAGACTTCACACTTGTAACTTGGGCCTTGCATTAGGGTTCTAATTCTTCCTTAACTGGTTAAGAAGGACTAACCCTAGTGTTAATGGACAAGTCCCCCTCAAGTTGTCTTATAAACCCTAAAACTCACTTCATCATCATATCATTAACTAAAATCTACTCAATAAAGGCTTTGTTTTGTCATGAGTTTAATCCCTAATCATGGATTAAGTTGAGGAGTTTTCCTCAGCTTAAACATTCTCATCTATTATCCTTCTATTAGGATGGTGTAATGAGTCTGTTTAATCCCTGATTATGGCTTAATCTCATTACTTAACACTAAAAAAAAAAAACAAAAACATCTAATTAATCACAAGTAGGTTAATGATCTTAATCCTACACCAAAGGTGTTTAAGTGTGAGAAGCTGACTTCACACTTAAGGTATTCTCATTACCCCTAATCAGAGGGAAGATGTGATGAGTTTACTAAATCCATTGGTTTAGACTTAAGCTCATTAACTTATGACAAAATCCAAAAACAATAAAAGACTAAAAACACAAAAACAAACAATAATCGTCTCCTCCGGGATTCTTTTCTCATCTCATTCACTCACAAACGAGAGCTCGCTTCTTCCGTCTAATGCAAGACAGTTTGCACCTGAGCCAGACAGGTCATACACTTGAGCATAGACAAGTAAGCAGTTCACGAGTCAATTCATCTTTCAGTCTCTTTGGGTCGAACTACGGTGTTCTGACTTCCTCATTGCACGAGAGGATACGTAGGCATAACTTAACAGTTATCAAACAAAAGTCTCTGTATATTCCCCCTCTTTCCAGCATCATTCTCTTAGCCTCATTATTCATGAGCATTGCACTCTTATTCTCACACTGACACTTTCATACTTCATATCACTTATACACTATGCACTGACACCTGTACAACTTTTCCAGCTCTTTTATACACAAATTGCACTGACACTACCCCTTTAAAACACAAATCTTTTAAGCGTGGATCCCGTCGAGTACGGCGGACAATCTGGGTGCTAATACCTTCCCAGGTTGTAACCAACCCCCTTTCTCAGTCTCTCTGGTTCGCAACCGTCTTATCCATATCTTTCCTAGGTCTATGCAGCATTGCCTTTCCTCCGGGATAAAAATGCCTAGCTGGCGACTCTATTCATCTCCAGTGAGTTCACGGCTGTGTGTTCTTATTGTCCCTCTCGCCGACCGTTCGCGTCTGTACCTTTATTTGGGCCGGTCCCACTTATCGGGAGCGACAGCTTGGCGACTCTGCTGGGGAACCTTATGCTGTAACCAGGGCTTCTGGTTCTTTTTGTGGGTTCCTCCTAGCGCTTGTTTGATTTGTGTTTACTGGGGTGTTATATGCTTATTTGTGTTTGTATACTTGTATTTATTTTTACTTCATGTACAGTTGTTACTGCTTTCTTTATAGCTTTGCATTATATCATACTGTCATACTGTGCTGCTGGCTGGATCTGTTTGTTTGCTTTGGTGGGTGGGTGTTCCATTGAGAGTTAAGGTCCTATACCTGGGACCTGAGTGACACCTAGGCTAGAGTGGTTCATATTCTTTCCCATTCCATCTCGGTCTGGTGCGGGAATATGAAACACGGTTCAGATATGGGTTTCTTCTTGAGAACTCTGTGTTGCAGATTTCCTGCAATAATAGAGCTATCTGGGAAGCCTGCTAAGTCTGGATGACCTTTAGTATTGACCTTCAGAAACTGAGGTGAATTAGAGGAGGAACTTTTATGGTTATTGTAAACACTGTACCTCCGGGTTAGAAGTGTTTACACTTCTCATAACTGATCCAAGTCTGAGGATCCTTGTTTTAGAACACCACCTGTGAGGGGGTTGGGCTGTTTACAGGTTTGCAGGTACCCTTGGCCTCAGCATACCCTGTTACTTTGATTTGATTAAGAATACTCCATGTTGGAACAGTTCTTGTGATTCTAAACCCTGGACATGTGGCTCTTTATTTGAGTCCCCCACCTTGGTTACTGGACTTATAGACCTCCGTCTGGATTTCTTGAACATACTTGGACCTATATCAGAGCATTTGATCAGATCCAGCTTAGTCACAAACCCTTGCATATCATTTGCATACATAACCATTGCATCATATTGACATTTGCTTATTTGTGTTTCAGGGTATCCATTTTCATTTTGGCTTGGTTTTGACCCCATCATCAGTACTGACCTATCTTCATCAGCATCTGCTTCAGCTATCAGCTACCTACTTCAGTCACCTGCATCAGCCAGTCAGTGGCCCATTTTTCAGTGTTATCATCAGCACCTGTCTCAACTCATCCTCAACATCACGGCACCTAAAAAGAGTAACATCACCTACCACTTCTTCCAGCCAGAGCTAGCTGACATCAGGAGGATTCAGACCCTGATCACTCCAGATCACATACCACTGTTCAGGGAACACTATGGAGATATACTTGATGTGGTTATGGATTTAGACCCTTCACAGAGGAGCCTGATTCACACTTGCCTTCAGTTTTATGATCCCCCACTGAGGTGTTTCACTTTCCAGGACTTTCAGCTGGGCCCTTTATTGGAAGAATACTCATCATTGGTTGGTATACCTATCAGGGGTGGAGTCCCTTTCAACCCTGAGATGGTCTTTCCTGGTAATGAAGAGGTAGCAAAGGCCTTGCATCTGGAATCAGTTCTGATTGGGCAGCATATGACTTCTAAGGCTGGAATCCCTGGCTTGCATCTGGATTTCTTGATCTCCCAAGCTACCCTGAAGGCTTCTTTAGGAGAGTGGAAAGCAGTCTGTGCTTTATTGGCCCTGAGCATATATGGGATTATATTATTTGCAGATGAGCCTAGATTCATTAGCAAGAATGCAATCCATCTTTTCATCCTGAGGAACCCAGTGCCCACTTTATTGGGGGATCTCTACTACTCAGTGCATCAGAGGAATGAAAAGCAGAGGGGAAGATTAGTGAGGTGTTGTGCTCCTTTGTTCCATACTTGGCTTCTCAGGCATTTGCCCAAGACAGATGCATTTTTGAATCCTCATCAGCAGAGAAACTGGGCTAGAAGACTCACTGCTCTAACTTCAGCTGATATCAGGTGGTGCACTCAAAGCACAAAAGGCAGGGATATCATCACCAGCTGTGGGCATTTTCCCAATGTGCCCCTAATAGGAGTTAAGGGTAGTATTAATTACAACCCTCTGCTGTTCAAAAGACAACTGGGCTATGCACTGGTCCACACTCCTAAGGCACAAGACTTGGTTGAGACTCTTTATTGTGAGAACAAGCCTAATCTGGCTATTGTTAGGCAGGCAGCCTGGGCCTGGGACAATGTTCAAACTAAGGGAGTAACCATTCTGGGAAAGTGCAACAATGTGGCGTCAGCACAGTATTATGAGTGGTCCCATGCCAGGGCTCAATTCTCTGGAATGCCCTTTACCATGGAGGATATGCCTGGATCATCCTCAGCACCACCCCCTGCCACTGTCAGTTTGGAGGAGTTTGAGGGTTTGAAAGAAAGAAATGAGAAGTTGACTCAGGCCTTGCAGAAGACCCTCCGGGAGAGGAGTGATGGTAGGATGGATATTGAGAGGTTGGAGAAGCTGAGAGTAGAGCATCTGGCTAAAATTGGGAAGTCTGAGGATTATATTAAGAAGTCTAGGGCTGGAGAACAAATTCTGAAGAATGCTTGCAAGGAAGCCCAGTTCCAGAAAGCCAGGACAGACTTGTATCTGAAGGAGAGTCAAGCTAGGTGGGTCAGGATCACCGAGGCTCGTACTCTGGAGGATAAGAGGGTCCAAGACAAGATAGAGCAGCTGGAAGCTAGTGTAAAAGAGCAGCAGGAAGCCCTGGCAGCAGCCCAGAGGGAGATATCAGAGCTGAAGATCAAAGCTGGAGTGAAGAGGTCAAAGGACCAAAGTCAACACAAGAAGCTAACTGCAGCTGTTACTACCCGGAACCTCCTTATCAGGAATCTCACGGAGCGTCCGGCTGGTCCTGTGACCGAGGCACTTCTCAAGGAAGTTCGGGAGGACGAGTTTGGTCTTGGTGTTTGACCATTTGCTTGTTGTTGCTTTCATTCCATGTATTTTCATTTTCTTGTGATGTATTTTGACCCCTCAGAGGGCTTGTATTTGTAAACAAACTATGTACCATTTGCCTTTTGTAATATATGTATCAGTTTGTTCCATCCGAGTTTACTTCAAAAGCAACATCAACAGCATCTCCAAGGGTCTGGAAGGGTCAAAACTGAATGCCAAGCCGGATACCTTGAAAACAAATAAGCATACTGCATTGCATGCTAACCCTTTGTCTGTTTTGTAGGTTTTTGTTTTATTGTTGCTAACTCTGTTGTGATCTTCAGGAACTATTGCTCGACGCCGGGTATTTCCCCTCAACCGTCCACACCGATATCCAACCCGTAACAACCTTCCGGGCATACAAATGGATCAGGTACAACAGGACCTTGCAGAGGTCAGAAATCAAATGGCAAACGAAAGATTGGAAATGAGAACCCAGATGACTTAGTTTATGGAAGTGATGAACAACATGGCTCAGAGCCAAGAAATATTGAGAGCCATGGTGGAAAGGCAGAATCAAGAAGATCCACATATAGGGACTGCTGGCACAAGCAACAACGAGAGGGTCCAACCTCATGTCAATCCCCCTGTATTTGGTCCCCACCTTCATCCAGAGGTTAATATTCCTGCAAATGTTCAAGGGACTGCCACTGCAGGCAGGGTGCTGCAAGAAGACCCCCAGGAGGATCAGTTCACAGTAATGGGTGCTGGGGAGGAAGCTTATGACATAAGGCTGGATGAGATAGCTGAGAAATTAAGATCCTTAGAATCTCAAAACTCTTTGGGTTTTGATGTTATGGACATGGGCTTGGTAGACGGGGTCAGGATTCCCCATAAGTTTAAGCCTCCTTGTTTTGAAAAGTACAACGGGACTTCATGCCCCCGGACCCATTTGCAATCATTTCTGGGAAGGCTGAAGGCCTATACCATGGACGAGAAGCTCTGGATGTTTTATTTTGAGGACAGCTTGACGGGAGCTTCAAGAGAATGGTACTCTCATCTGACAAGAGCAACTATCAGGTGTTGGAAAGACCTGGCAGAGGCCTTTATCAGACAGTATCAGTACAACTTAGATATGGCACCTAACAGGACCCTCCTAATGGGAATGTCACAGTCGTCTAGAGAAAGTTTCCGAGAGTATGCCCAGAGATGGAGGCAATTGGCTGCTGCTGTTCAGCCACCTATGTCAGAGAGGGAAATGGCAGATATGTTTATGAACACCCTCCAGGGAACATATATTGACAGGCTGGCTGCTTTCTCTTCCACTAGCTTTGCAGATGTTGTCATAGCTGGAGAGAGAATTGAGAGCCTGTTGAAGATGGGCAAGATTTCTGACAATGGTGCCAGCTCGTCCAGCAATACAAGGAAGCCTTTTGCAGGCCCAAGAAGAACTGGCGAGACCAATGCCATCCACACCAACAGGGGAAGACCCCAATATGTTCATAGGTCCGTGGCAGCAGTCACCATTCCCGCTCCAGCTCATCCACAACCAACTTATCAACCTCCGCAGCAAAATTATCAGCAACAACCTCAGTACCATCAACAAGCTCAATATCCTCCGAGAAACTATAACAACACCAACAACAACAATCAGCAAAGGCCATTCCAACAGATACCTTCTCAGGCCAATAGGGTGATCGATCCGATCCCTATGCCCTATGCTACACTGCTGCCACAACTCCTGAAACTCAACCTGGTTGAGCTAAGGACGTTGGCACCTCCAGATCCTAATAGTCTACCCAGAAATTATGACTCCAACGCCAGATGTGCTTTTCACTCAAATGCACCTGGCCACAGTACAGAAAAGTGCAGAGCCTTGCACATGAAGGTACAAGACCTGGTAGACTCTAAGGCCCTGAATTTCGCACCACCACCCAATGTTAACAAAAACCCTATGCCACACCACGGCGGTCCCAGAATCAATGCTATTGAAGAAGACAAGCCGTCTTATTTAATAACAAGTGTGGGTCAGATCCGGACACCGTTGGTAGAGATTAAGGCTCAACTCCTCGAATGTCAAATGTTCCCGGGATGCGAGTTAGGTTGTGCTTACTGTAACATTTCAGTGAATGGGTGCGATAACTTGAGGAATGGCATAGATGGTCTCATTCAGAGTGGCCTACTTCAGATTACAACATCAATTCCAACAAATCCAGCAATCACATCAGCAACAATTCTGGTATCTCCTACAACTGCAACAACCATTGTTCCCGACAACTCTTCAGCTTCATCAACAAATGTTTCATCTGTCATTTCAACTAACCAGATATCAGCAAACCTTCCTTCTACAACTTCAGCACCACTTCATTTTGAATCTCCTACAACAACAACACCCATCCTTCCAACAATGTCTCCTACAACATCAGCAACAAACAATGAAGATGTCTCAACCGTTACAATCTATTACGATCCAGAAAATAATTCTGCCTACAACTCACAAAGTGCTAATCCCATCAGAGCACCAGTCACGATATACTACGATCCACAGACTATCACAATTCCTTCCGCAGCTGCAATCAGTCCAGTCACTATCACAGTTCCTGGGCCAGTACCTTATGAAAGCAGTAATGCCATCCCCTGGCATTACGGCTCTGATTTGTACTGCGAAGGACAAAAAATCACTTTTGAATCATCAACCCCTGCACCACAAATAGACAATGTGGGAGGAGGCGGAGGCTTCACTCGAAGTGGACGTCTCTTTGCTCCACAAATTCAAAGACCCACTGCCGAAGCAGAAGCTGCTGCCAAGGCAAAAGGAAAAAGCTTGGTGCAGGAAGAGCAGATTGTTAAAGAAGCTTTGAAAACACCCTTTGATCAAGAGGTTGATGAGTTCATGAGAATCATCAAGAAAAGTGATTACAAAATAGTGGATCAGCTTCATCAGACGCCCTCCAAGATCTCAATCCTATAATTGCTTATGTACTCCGAAGCCCATCGGAATGCACTACTAAAAGTCTTGCACGCAGCTTATGTGCCTGAAGAGATCACCGTCAATCAGTTGGAAGCTGTAGTTGGAAATGTTAATGCTAGTCATGGACTAGGGTTCACCAACACTGATTTGACTACGGAAGGCCGCAACCATAACAAGGCTTTGCACATAACCATGGAATGTAAAGGTGCAGTCCTTTCCCATGTGCTGGTAGACACGGGGTCATCCCTCAATGTCTTACCTAAAAAAGCCCTTGTGAAGCTAGAGTATGACGGATTGGCATTGCGACCCAGCAACCTGGTGGTGAGAGCCTTTGATGGTTCTAAGAGATCGGTTCTGGGAGAGATTGAGCTGCCTATAACGATTGGCCCACAAACTTTCAAAACGACCTTCTACGTGATGGATATACAGCCCGCCTACAGCTGTCTATTGGGTAGGCCATGGATTCACGCCGCTGGCGCCGTGACCTCAACCCTTCACCAGAAGTTAAAATTCGAGTGGGAGGGTCAAGTCGTTACAATCTGTGGAGAGGAGGATATTTTTGTCAGCCACCTGGCTACCTATAAGTACATTGAGATGGATGGGGAGATCCATGAAACAATGAGCCAAGGTTTCGAAGCCTTGAACATAAATGAAACATCTGCTATACCTGGAACCTCAATGACATCATATCAATAAGCCCGGAAGGTTGTTGAAGAAGGAAATGCCCAAGGCTGGGGCAAGCTATTATCGGTGGAGAAGAAAGAGGATAGATTTGGGTTGGGTTACAAACCAACTCGACAAGATCAAGCAGAGGCTGCAAAAGAGCCCAACTTTGTTAGTGGGGGGATGCTCACCCCTGATGCTGTCAACAATTTGGAAGACGAGCTGGAAGAAGAACGCAACCTGGAAAGCTGGATTCGTCCAAAGGTCCCGAGGAGCAGTATCTCGAACTGGTCTTCCCAGGAAATTATAAGAGTTACTCATGCAGAGTAATTATTATTTCCTGTATTTTTATAGCATGCATCAAAGTCTTGCATCTTGCCCAAGATGACAAGACTCATTTTGTAATCGGGCCATCTGTACTTTTTGTGCAACAAGATTAATCAATGAAATATCAGACATCTTTTTGCAAATGAGTCTTTTCTCTTTTCTGTTCATTGTTTTTCCATTTTTCTTTTTGTACAAAAAAAATAAATGGCGGTGTTTTCAAAATGACAACTTTATTTCACTTTTCTAAAACAAGATTAAAATCAAATCACTAAAATGAACAAACTGAACCCTTGCAGAGTGTGCCTTCCAGACAGCACCGACAACAGCACGGCTATGACTTCGTATGACTTTGACAATCCAATCAATCAAGCTGATGAAGGGGTTGAAGAAGAGTATGAGCTTCCTGAAGAGCTAGCCAGGTTATTAAGGCAAGAGGAAAAGGTTATTACTCCTCACCAGGAGGAGGTTGAAACAATCAATCTTGGTACAGATGAAGACGTGAAAGAAGTTAAAATCGGGGCCTGCCTGCAAGACTCAGTGAAGAGACAACTGATTGACCTGCTTCGAGAGTATGTGGATGTGTTTGCTTGGTCTTATCAAGACATGCCAGGGATGGACACCGACATTGTTGTGCACAAGCTGCCTTTGAGAGAAGAATGCTCGCCGGTTAAACAGAAACTGCGCCGTACTCGCCCAGACATGGCAATGAAGATCAAAGAAGAGGTACAAAAGCAATGGGACGCCGGGTTCCTTGCCGTGACTAGCTATCCACCGTGGGTTACTAATATAGTACCTGTGCCTAAAAAGGACGGCAAAGTAAGAATGTGTGTTGACTACCGGGATCTGAACAGAGCTAGCCCGAAGGATGACTTCCCATTACCTCACATCGATGTATTGGTAGATAACACAGCTCAGTTCTCGGTATTCTCCTTCATGGACGGATTTTCAGGATACAATCAGATTAAAATGTCACCTGAAGACATGGAGAAGACAACCTTCATCACACCCTGGGGCACGTTCTGTTACAAGGTAATGCCATTTGGGCTCAAGAATGCCGGTGCGACATATCAACGGGCTATGGTGACATTATTCCACGATATGATCCATAAAGAAATCGAATGTTATGTGGATGACATGATTGCCAAGTCCCTTACTGAAGAAGATCACCTGGTAAATCTGCTGAAGCTGTTCAAACGTCTGAGGAAGTATCAACTGAAGTTGAACCCCAACAAATGCACATTCGGGGTGCGATCTGGTAAGCTGCTGGGTTTTATTGTGAGCGAGAAAGGGATTGAAGTTGACCCCGATAAAGTCAAAGCTATTCAAGAGATGCCTGCACCGAAGACAGAAAAAGAAGTTCGAGGGTTTCTAGGTCGATTGAACTACATTTCAAGGTTCATATCTCACCTCACAGCAACCTGTGAACCCTTGTTCAAATTGTTGAGAAAAGAACAAACGGTCAGGTGGAACGAAGACTGCCAAAGGGCTTTTGACAAGATCAAGGAATACTTACAAGAACCTCCAATCCTTATGCCTCCCGTTGAAGGAAGACCTCTAATCATGTACTTGACAGTATTAGAAGAGTCAATGGGGTGTGTGCTGGGCCAGCATGACGAGTCTGGTCGAAAAGAGTATGCAATATACTACCTAAGCAAAAAGTTTACCGACTGTTAACAGCGTTATTCACTGCTCGAGAAAACTTGCTGTGCTTTAGCGTGGGCTGCTCGCCGACTGAGACAGTATATGTTGACCCACACTACCTTATTGATCTCAAAAATGGACCCAGTCAAGTACATATTTGAGAAGCCAGCTCTTACCGGACGGGTTGCAAGATGGCAAATGATCCTCACAGAATATGACATCCAGTACACTTCTCAAAAAGCCATCAAAGGCAGTGTATTGTCTGATTATCTTGCTGAGCAACCTATTGATGATTACCAGCCTATGAGATTTGACTTCCCTGATGAAGACATCATGTTCATAAAAGCAAAAGATTATGAAGAGCCTGTTCACACTGAAGGGCCCGACCCGAAAGAAGAATGGACTATGATGTTTGATGGGGCTGTTAATATGAATGGTCGTGGTGTGGGTGCAGTACTCATTACACCTAAAGGAGTTCACATGCCTTTCTCGGAAAAACTCACTTTCAACTGCACTAACAACGAAGCTGAATACGAAGCTTGCATTATGGGTCTTGAGGAAGCCATTGACCTCAGGATCAAGACATTGACCGTATTCGGAGATTCAGCTCTGGTAATCAATCAAACCAATGGCAAATGGTACACCCACCAGGATCATCTGATACCTTACAGGGACTATACAAGGAGGTTATTGACTTTCTTTACAACAGTCAAGCTTGAGTATATCCCTCGGGACGAGAATCAGTTTGCAGATGCTCTGGCTACCATTTCGTCCATGATCAAAGTTCAAGCCGCCAACTTTGTGCCTCAGATCTCAGTGTCCAGACTTGACAGACCAGCATATGTGTTCGCAGCAGATGTTGTTAAAGATGATAAGCCTTGGTTCCACGACATTAAGTGCTTCTTGGAGGATCAAACATACCCCCCTGGGGCATCTTCCAATGATAAGAAGACATTGAGAAGGCTTGCTGGTAGTTTCTTCCTGAACACTGATGGTTCCCTGTACAAGAGAAACTTTGATATGGTACTCCTCAGATGTGTTGACAAGACGGAAGCAAATTTGTTGATGCATGAAGTGCACGAAGGATCCTTTGGTACCCATGCTGGAGGACATGCCATGGCTAAGAAATTGTTAAGATCAGGTTATTACTGGATCACGATGGATGCTGATTGTTGCGCCTACGCCAGGAAATGCCATAAATGCCAGATTTATGCAGATAAGGTGCATGTGCCTCCCAATCCTTTGAATGTAATGTCTTCACCCTGGCCCTTTGCTATGTGGGGCATTGATATGATTGGTAAGATTGAGCCAACTGCTTCAAATGGCCACAGATTCATCCTGGTTGCCATTGACTATTTCACCAAGTGGGTCGAAGCAGCGTCTTATGCGAACGTTACAAGACAAGTGGTAGCCAGATTTCTAAAAAAAGATATCATCTGTCGATATGGAGTGCCCGAGCAAATCATTACTGATAATGGTTCCAATCTAAACAACAAAATGATGGCAGAGCTGTGCCGGGACTTCAAGATCCAACATCACAATTCTTCTCCTTACAGGCCAAAGATGAATGGCGCTGTTGAGGCAGCAAATAAGAATATCAAGAAGATTGTGCAGAAGATGGTAGTCACTTACAAAGACTGGCATGAAATGCTACCGTTTGCCTTGCATGGGTACCGCACGTCAATCAAAACATCCACTGGGGCAACACCGTATCAGCTTGTGTATGGTATGGAAGCAGTCCTACCTGTCGAAGTTGAATTACCCTCTCTACGGGTATTGATGGATGTTAAGCTGAACGAAGCAGAATGGGTTCGGTCCCGATACGAACAACTGAGTCTGATTGAAGAGAAAAGATTGGTTGCAATCTGTCATGGGCAGTTGTATCAGAAGAGAATGAAGAAAGCCTTCGATCAGAAAGTCAGACACCGAGAGTACCAAGTAGGAGATCTTGTGCTGAAAATAATCCTCCCTCCTCATACAAACCACAGGGGTAAGTGGACTCCAAACTATGACGGACCGTTTGTGGTAAAGAAAGTTTTCTCTGGTGGAGCACTGATGCTCAGCACCATGGATGGTGAAGATTTCCCGTCCCCTGTGAATTCAGATGCAGTTAAAAAATACTTCGCATAAAATGACCCGCTGGACCTAAAAACAGAATGTGAGTCCGGGCAAAAATAGGGCATCCCGGCGAGTCAAAAACAGAATAAAAGACTCGGGAAAAAATAAGGGAAAATAAATAAAAAAATGTACACCCGCTGAGTTGAAAAGCCGCATTGGACAGCTCTGGCAAAAATGGGTATCCCGATGGATTGAAAACCCGAAAGGGCGATCCATGCAAAATAAGGGAATAAGCGAACAACTGCATCCTGAATTCGTCTGTATCGTCTAACTTGGTAAGCTTCGAAAGGATCAAGCTTCAGTCAGAATCAACATTCTTCAGAAAGCAAGATGAGAAGAACGTCAAAAGTCATACGAGTCATAGTAAAGAGGAATCCCCTTAAAGCGTCATCAACATTGCCAGCATTTTGTTTCTCAATTTGTAACGATCTCCTCATTTCAGGGGATTTGTTTCTTTGACTGTATCTCGCCAATTCAGGGCATATGAATTAATAAAATCAGATTTTCAGTCATGTCTCGTCTTGTACATTTTATTTGCAAAAAAATGTTTGATGTCTGAAAGAAAAAAAACTGATTGCATAAGAATACAGATGTTTATCTTCAAATAAAAACGTGCTTGCAGGAAATATACTTACTCTCAGAAGTGTCTAAACCCCTATGACGGAATCCAGTAAAGGATACCTCGGGATTACTTGTGCGTTTCTCTATCTCTTTAGGATTGCAGGTATCCAGAATGCAACTTGGGGCATGAAAGCTTCACTCCGGCAGACTGACAAATCAACACTCGGCACCCAAAGTGTGTTCTCCCCAGCTGAGTTGCCACTTATTACTTCTCCCCATTAGAGTTGCCAGGGCAATGCCAGAAGGCACCCCTATCCCCGGCTGAGTCAAGGATCCTCTTCAACAGAATCCCTAGGGAGGTCTTTCAGTGATCTCTCTTTCTCCCCAGCCGAGTTGCCATTTCATCCTCAGCCAAGTACAAAAGTCAAGGAGCTATCTCCCCACGGAGTTTCAGCCTCTATCCAGAAGAGCATCGCATGAAGGATCACAACAGAGTGAAGAAGGCTCCTACAAACCCCAGTTGGGTCCCTCATTGTCAGGACGGGTCTATCAGTGACCCGAATCCCCAAGCAGATAGCATCTCATCAGATCTACCAATGATCTCACCCCCGGCTGGGATGTCCATTTCAACAGATCGATCAAAGATCTTCGTGGCAGCGGGATCCGAATCCCGGTTTGGTATCTTTGCATAATCATAGCATTCGCATCATATTCACCCACAAAGCGTAGCATTCCGTTTTAACACGGAGCATTACGGCAAAAATCAAACATATAGCATATTCATAAGCCATGTTTTGAATCAACACTTGTGAATAATGACGTTTCAACAGTATACAGAATACTTCACCCAACATCCCCAGCGGAGATTCCCCAGCAAAAGCAGTTGCCTCACATTCACAAACACCAGTATATATATTCTCTTTGGCACCCGTCCGTGTCAATACTCCCCAGTAAAGTCGCCTGAACACTCGCAAACAATAACACTCGTATTACAGATACCCTTTTGACACCCGTCTGTGTCATAACCCCAGCAGAAAGCCAAAGACGTCCTCTTTGCACTCACATACGCTTATATATACAACCCTTTGACACCCGTCCGTGTCATATCCCCAGCACAGTCACCTACACTTTGTATACCAGATACTTGTCCATATTACACTCTTCTCCTTTTGACACTCGTCCGTGTCGCTCTCCCCAACAGTTAAATACTCATCTGTATACCAATCACTCTTATACAGATACTCGTCCGTATCTTGTATATACCACTTATATATCCCCGGAGATTCAATGCTAGTCCTCGTTCTTTGTTAACCAGTTGGTACTCATCCGTACCATCATCTCAGAACATACGTCTAGAGTTTGTTTCTACATGATACTCGTCCGTATCATAGTCTTAAGGATGCTCGTCCGCATCTTTAATCCATACACTGTGTCAAACACTTTTGTCTTCTTGAATATAGATACTCGCCTGTGTCTACTATTCCCCAGAAGAATCCTCTCAGATTCAACACTCGTCCGTGTTCTCTGTTAACCAGTTGATACTCGTCCGTATCATCATCTTTGAACACGCGTCAGTATTTGTTTCTATCCGATACTCGTCCGTATCGTAGTCTTAGGGATGCTCGTCCGCATCTTTGATCTATACACAAATACCAAACACTTATACCTTTTGTTTCTTGGATGTAAACACTCGTCCGTGTTTACTATTCCCCAGTAGATCGCCAACAAAGCAAATTTTCTTTTTTATCTGGCATTCGTCCTATGTCATGATAAACCTTGAGAGCAGCCGTACCCTGCTAGGTGGTCGTCCTCCACCTCTTGATGGTCGTCCTCCATCATGCTCATCCGATGGCCGTCCCCATCGTTGATATTTAGCAGCCGTCCCCTGCTAGGTGGTCGTCCTCCACCTTTTGATGATCGTCCTTCATCATTTTATCCATTGGCCGTCCCCATTGTTGATTTTGGTTATCTGGCATTCGTCCTATGTCATGATAGACCTTGAGAGCAGCCGTCCCCTGCTAGGTGGTCGTCCTCCACCTCTTGATGGTCGTCCTCCATCATGCTTATCCGATGGCAGTACCCATCGTTGATTTTTCTATCCGACATTCGTCTTATGTCGTGATATTTAGCAGCCGTCCCCTGCTAGGTGGTCGTCCTCCACCTTAGATGACCGTCCCTCATCTTATACCCAACAGAGCAGCCGTCCCCTGCTAGGTGATCGTCCTTCACCTTTGATGACCGTACCTCATCATCTGTTTATTTCATTTATTCTTTAACCCGATGGCCGTCCCCGTCGTGGTCCCTTTTCCCTTTTAGCCCGATGGCCGTCCCCATCGTTGGTAACCTTACTTTATGAGCTTGATGGCCGTCCCCGTCATGTTTCATTAATCCCCAGAGAATTTTATGGCTTTATCTTGATGGCCGTCCCCATCATAATTCTTTTTATCCCCAGCATGTCGGTCGTCCCCGTCATTGCTTTATTTTCCGCACTTTTCCTAGCATGTCGGCCGTCCCCGTCATTGCTCTTTACCCAGCAGTCATCCTCTGCTCGACGGTCGTCCTCCATCGCCCACACTTTACAATATACTTTTATTTTCTTTTACAATCTATATCCCTTTTCTTCTTCATTTTGCGAGTGCAAATTTTGGACTGTCTTTGGTATTCAACCACAAGTTATCTCGCTTGCCTGTTAAGCCGTTGCTTACATCTTGCACAGCTAACTCATGTTTGAATAGGGGCAGCTGTAAACACCCCAAATTTGCCCTCACCCATTCACACCATGGCTTGTGATCATTTCATATGCATAAACAATCATAACATCTCATACCACATTTTTTATTCATTGCATTGGTTCTAAGTCATCTGCATCTAGGGTTTGTGATCTGAGCAATCCAAGAGCTTCTTGAGCCACTCCAAAGTCATCAATCACTTCAAAGGGGTCCATGTGTGTTCAAGCATCATATTATATCCTCTCAAAGTCAAGGATGCCAAAGAATCACAAGAACTGGGATTGGTGTGGAGGCAGAGGCAAGCTTGACTGCACAGTTGACCTAAAATTAGGGTTTTGGTTTCAGAGGCCATAACTCCAAATTTTTTGGTCATTTTTGTTTCTATTGGTCTCTATATGGTATAGGGAGTGTGAATATCAATTTTCATGAAGAAATTCCATGGGGAAGTCATCTGATCAAGAGTTGACTTTTTGGACAAGTCAGTGCAAAATCAGGGCATCTGAGGCCCCCAATGACCCAACCAAGGGGTGATCTTCATCATTTTGAGTGTATTTGATCTTTATTTGATCATGGAAGAAGGTTGAAGTTCACAAAATTCAAGAATTACAAGTTTTGCAAAGTTGACTTTTTAGGGCATGGTTGACTTTTAATGAAATGTCATTTTATGCAACTCTTTCAACCCTTGCTTTTTGATCCAAAAATGCTTCAAATGAAAAAACTTTGGTCATGAAAGTTGTAGATTAGATCTTTCTCTTTTCAAAAAGTACAAGAACATGACCTAATTCATTTTGGATCAAAAGTTATGGTGTGTCAAAGTTGGCAAAAATCACTAATTTTCAAAATATGCACCAAATGAGAAACTTGCAAAAACTTTGTACCAAGGCATTTGTGACTTCTAATTCATGTCAAACCATTACACAAACATCACATGTGACCTAAAAATCAGAATGGGCCAAGAGTTTCTCATATTTCATGGCTTGTGAAACAAGATATTTCCATGTGAACCAAAAGTGAGCAAGTTGCAAAACCATCATCACACTTCCATCCACTTGCTGCCTACAATGCTGAACCATTCTAGCCTTTCCTTCACACCATGTTGCGCAGCCCACACCACTTGTACTAGCCTAGAACATGACCCATGCTTCTCTTACACAAGAGTGGACATTTTGCAAAAGTAGCCATACCAATCAATAAAGGCCAAGTCACATCATCTGACCAATAAGATTTGTTTATGTGGATCAAATGCTAGCAAAACATAACAAAAGGCCAGCCTGAAACAAGCCCTAGTATCACATTCCCATTTTCACTCCCTCAAGCAAAAGCCTTCGAATCTGATTCCACAGGCCATAAACACTCAAACAAACTCCACTAATCATCTCACCATGCCTCATTGAACCCAAACCAACAAGACATAAGCCTGAAACCAGCAAGAACTCAACTTCCCCATTTTTCACTCTCAAAGCCAAAGCATTCGAAACTCTTCATACAGGCCACAAACACTTGAACAAACTTCACAAACCTTCTCAAATCATCATCCTGATCACAAAGAGCCTCTCACCCTTGCCTGAAACTGCCTAAATCACAAACACAGTTCTCACCTGAGCTTGAACAGAACTTGTTCAATCTCCCAAACTAGCCAACAAAAACTCCTTCTAAGCATCCAGACATCATCAAGGGATCAAAGGGAGTGGATTGCATCAAGAGGAGAGGTCAGAAAGTTGCAAGATTGAAAGCTTCGAAACTCAGGTAGCTCAAGAACATTTTTTCCAGAAATCCTTTTTTAAGTTCTAAATAGATTCTATATGTTCTCCTGATCATTCTGATGTCATTAGTTTTGAAAATGGTGAAGAAATAAGAATTTAATCATGTTCTGAAACTCCCTGACCTAAAAAATGTTTGGTTTCGATTCATGTGATCAAGGAAAGATAAATGAGTTTTAGCTTGGGGTTTTGATTCAGTGAAGGGTGGGAATCATTTCTGTGTTTTTTAGATTTCATTTTGGTTGCGTTTTGAGGATTTTAGGGATTTTCAGGTGGGGTTCCCACCGGAGAAGACGACCGGAGGTCTTCTCCGGCCACCTGAAAATCATTAGGGTTTTAATCAGGTCATTAATGGACATTTGAATCTGGAGCGTTAGATGCTTTGACCTGGTTGACTTCGCGCGCGTGTGTGTGGCTGAGATTCACCATTAGAAACCCTAATCACATTTAATTAATTCATAATTATGTTTAACTCAGTTTGAATATGGGCCACTAGATTGCACGCGTAGTCAATCTTTCTTCTCCCAGGATTCATCTTGGCCCTCCATCCAGTTGACTTTTCTTTTTCTTTGTTCTTAATTCATTTGTTTCATATTTATTTTCTACAATTTATTTAAAATAGTAAAAACCATTTAAAAATTATGAAACTTTTTGTCAAGAGTTTCATTAATTTTTAAAACACAAAAATATTTTTATTTTTATTTTTAGCATTAAAAAAGTATTTTTAAATATTTAAAAGTTTCTTTTTAATTGATTAATGAAAATTAATTCATTAAAAATACTTTTAGGTATTTAAAAATCACCAAAAAATTCATGAAATGTTTTAAGACATTTAGAAACATTTTCCATCCTTCAAACCAAATTTATTTTTTGATCTTGATGCATTTTGAGAATTTTTCATTGAATTAAAATCATTTTGATGCATTATTTTGATCCAAACTTCCCAAAATCATTTCTGCCTAACCCCAAAGAGTTGGACCTTGATTCTTTTTGCATTGCATTGTGTTTAGCATGTAGTTTGTGGGATTAAATGGCCATGATTTGATCTTTCATTTTCCATTTGTTTGGCATTTTTCTTGTTAAGGTACCTTAAAACCCTAGAAAACTTAGAAAATTCATAACCCTAATTAGGTTAAGAGTTGGAACCTCTCCTTTGGGCAGTGAGTTAGTATAGGATTAGGGTCCCTTTGAGTGCATTTTCAATTTTTTATCTTGATGTTTGCTTCTGATTTTGGTTTTTGTTTGGTGCATTGATCATAAACCCTAATTTGGGCTTCCTTTTGCATTCATCTTGCATTTGTTTGCATAACATGACTTGCCATGACATTTTATGCATCCATTTGGTTCATTAGACATCTTAAGACATATTAGAAGCATGTTTGATCATTGCATCATGTATTTGCCATGATTGTATGTCATTTGCATCTCATAATTGTTCATGTGTGTTCATGGTTCTAAACTTGCTCCATTTGCATCCATTGGTTCATGTGATCATCCCCATGTCTTGATTCATGTTTGCATCATTTCATAGCATCATTATCATCTCATATATGCTGCTGGTTTTGGTTTGCATCATGCCATTTCATTCCATTTTGCATTGCATTGCATTCCTTTCACTAACTTTTCAGGTGGTAAGCAACTTTGAGAAGTGAATTTGCCTTCACTTCTCACAACTTCTTTTCATCTCTTTCATGCATCCTTGCTGCATTTTACTTTGTGTTTGAGATTGAGCTTGCTCATTCTTCTTCTTCTCACTTTCTTCCTTCAAGTGACTTGACTTCTTAAATGAAGCAAGTTACTTTGCTTCTCCTGATCCTTTCATCTGCTTCCTGGTGGTTCCTTTGAAGATCTTTCTTGTTAACCTCACAAACCTTAGGAACAACCAAGCATGACAATGGTTAGGATTTTGATTAGTCCCCCACTTAGTTTTACCTTTGTGTCTCATTGAGTCTTCTCTTCTCACCTCATAATCAGGGACTAAACCCTAAAGGCTTTAAGGCTTTGTGATTAAGCTTATGCCTGCATCCTTCTATTAGGATGGAGTGTATAACTTTAATCCTAAGTGTTGAACCCTTAATTTGTTTAAATCCTCTAATTAATTCACATAATAATCATCAAGACTTCACACTTGTAACTTGGGCCTTGCATTAGGGTTCTAATTCTTCCTTAACTGGTTAAGAAGGACTAACCCTAGTGTTAATGGACAAGTCCCCCTCAAGTTGTCTTATAAACCCTAAAACTCACTTCATCATCATATCATTAACTAAAATCCACTCAATAAAGGATTTGTTTTGTCATGAGTTTAATCCCTAATCATGGATTAAGTTGAGGAGTTTTCCTCAGCTTAAACATTCTCATCTATTATCCTTCTATTAGGATGGTGTAATGAGTCTGTTTAATCCCTGATTATGGCTTAATCTCATTACTTAACACTAAACAAAAACAACAAAAACATCTAATTAATCACAAGTAGGTTAATGATCTTAATCCTACACCAAAGGTGTTTAAGTGTGAGAAGCTGACTTCACACTTAAGGTATTCTCATTACCCCTAATCAGAGGGAAGATGTGATGAGTTTACTAAATCCATTGGTTTAGACTTAAGCTCATTAACTTATGACAAAATCCAAAAACAATAAAAGACTGAAAACACAAAAACAAACAATAATCGTCTCCTCCGGGATTCTTTTCTCATCTCATTCACTCACAAACGAGAGCTCGCTTCCTCCGTCTAATGCAAGACAGTTTGCACCTGAGCCAGACAGGTCATACACTTGAGCATAGACAAGTAAGCAGTTCACGAGTCAATTCATCTTTCAGTCTCTTTGGGTCGAACTACGGTGTTCTGACTTCCTCATTGCACGAGAGGATACGTAGGCATAACTTAACAGTTATCGAACAAAAGTCTCTGTATATTCCCCCTCTTTCCAGCATCATTCTCTTAGCCTCATTATTCATGAGCATTGCACTCTTATTCTCAAACTGACACTTTCATACTTCATATCACTTATACACTATGCACTGACACCTGTACAACTTTTCCAGCTCTTTTATACACAAATTGCACTGACACTACCCCTTTAAAACACAAATCTTTTAAGCGTGGATCCCGTCGAGTACGGCGGACAATCTGGGTGCTAATACCTTCCCAGGTTGTAACCAACCCCCTTTCTCAGTCTCTCTGGTTCGCAACCGTCTTATCCATATCTTTCCTAGGTCTATGCAGCATTGCCTTTCCTCCGGGATAAAAATGCCTAGCTGGCGACTCTATTCATCTCCAGTGAGTTCACGGCTGTGTGTTCTCATTGTCCCTCTCGCCGACCGTTCGCGTCTGTACCTTTATTTGGGCCGGTCCCACTTATCGGGAGCGACAGGTTGGGATGTTTACAGGTTTGCAGGAACCCTTGGCCTCATCATACCCTTGTTACTAATGATGTTTAAGGTTGTATTTTTTTGGATAGTTCTTGCGAAACCCTGGACTTGTGACTCTTTATTTGAGTCCCCCACCTGGTTATTGGTTTTCTAAGCCTCCATCCGGACTTATGAACACGCATGTACCCTATCAAGGAAGATAACAGATCCAACACTTGATCACAAACCCTTTGCATATCATTGTGCATACATCATTTTGCATCATTTAACATTTTCTTATTTGTTTTACAGGGTATCCACCTTCTTGTCTTTGGTTTGGTTTTGACCTGTTCTGTTGCTCAGACTTCCTCAGTTATCTTCTCCAGCACCTTCATCGGTTTGTCTTCATCAGAGATTCCTCTCCAGTTTGTCTTCATCAGAGACCCTTCTTCAGCATCTTCTTCAGTGACCTTCATCAGCAGTTACCCCCAGTTTTCTCCACCAGCATCAGCATGGATACTTCCAGGAAGAGCAACATCACATACCACTTCTTTGAGCCTACCCTGACAGGCATCAGGAAGATCCAGTCTCTCATTACTCCTGATCATGTCCCTTTATTCAGGGAACATTATGGAGGCATATTGGACATGATCATGGACCTGGATGCATCCCAAAGGAGCATGATCCATACTTGCTTGCAGTTTTATGATCCTCCTCTCAGATGTTTTACATTCCCTGATTTTCAGTTGGGACCTTTGCTAGCAGAGTTTTCCATGTTGTTAGGTGTCCCTATCAGGAGAGGGATTCCTTTCAACCCTGAGATGGTTGCTCCCAAGAATGAATACATAGCTAAGGCATTGCATTTGGTGCCTGCCCTCATTGATCAGACCATGACCACCATGGCTGGGGTTCCAGGCCTTCACCTAGATTTCTTGATCTCCCAGGCCACCCTGCATACTGAAGCAGGGAAATGGGATGTTGTTTGTGAACTTCTAGCCCTCAGCATATATGGAGTTATCTTGTTTGCAGACGAGCCAAAGTTTGTAAGAAAGAATGCTATTCACCTGTTCTTACTGAGGAACCCAATTCCTACCCTGCTTGGAGACTTCTACTATTCTGTGCACCAAAGGAATGAGAAGCAAAGGGGAATACTGTTCAGATACTGTGCACCCCTCTATTACTGTTGGCTGTTAAGACACCTGCCAAAATCAGACACTTTCCTGAACCTTCATCAGACAAGGAACTAGGCTAAGAGATTGATTACCCTTACATCAGAAGACATAAGGTGGTGTACTCAGAGCACCAAAGGCAAGGACATCATTACTAGCTGTGGGAAATACCCTAATGTGCCATTGGTTGGAGTAAAAGGTTGCATCAACTACAACCCTTTGCTTTTCAAGAGACAATTAGGGTATGCTTTGGTTCATCCCCCAAGAGGGCAAGACTTGACAGACACTCTCTACTGTGACATCCAACACAACTCTGCTATTGTCAAACAGGCAGCCTGGGCCTGGGACAACATTCAGACTAAGGGGACAACCATCCTTGGCAAGTGTAACAACATTGCTTCAGCACAGTATCTTGATTGGTCTCGTAACAGGGCACAGATCACCCGGATTCCATTCACATTAGAAGATGTACCTGGACCTTTAACAGTACAGCCTGTAGCCACTGTCAGCTTAGAAGAGTTTGAGAAGTTAAAAGAAAGGAATACTCAGCTCTTTGAAGCCTTGAAGAAGACCACCTGGGAGAGGAATGACAGTCGTCTAGATAATGAGAGGTTAGAGAAGCTCTGGATTGAGCACTTAACCAAGATTGAGAAGACGGACGACTACATCAGAAAGGCTAGGGCAGGGGAGTTAGTACTGAAGAATGCTTGCAAAGAAGCAAAGACTCAAAAGGCTAGGGCAGAGCATTATTTAGAGGAGAGCCAGGCTAGGTGGATCAGGATCACTGAAGCTCGTGCACAGGAGGACCAAAGAACCCAAGCTAAGATAGAGCAACTGGAGGCTGGTGAGAAGAAGAATTAGGCAGCTTTGATAGTAGCACAAAAGGAGATCTCTGAGTTGAAGCTCCGAGTGGGGTTGAAGAGGTCAAAGGATCAGGACAAGCATAAGAAGTTAACCAGTGCCATTGCTACCAGGAACCTCCTCATCAGGACTATCACAGAGCACCCAGTAGGTCCAGTGACTGAGGCCCTCCTGAAGGAAGTCAGAGAAGATGACTTTGGATTGGATGTTTGACTCTTTTTGTTTGTACTTCATTTTGATTGTATTTTCCTTTTGTTGATGTATTTTCACCCACCATGGGAATGTTATTGTAATCAAACTATGTATCTTCACTCTTTGTAATATATATGGTTTGTATTATCTTTGTGGGCTTTATCTCTCTCTACAACATCATCAGCATTTCCTCGAGGTCTGGAAAGGTCAAAACCAAAGAACCAAACTGGATACCCTTGGAAGACAAATAGGCATCCTGCATTGCATACTAACATTTCTCTTTGTTTTGTAGGTTTTTGTTTCGTTGTTGTTTCTCACTTTGTTGTGGTTTCGGGAAACATTGCTCGCAGAAGAGTGTTCCCTGTCAACAGAATACACCGGTATCCAACAAGAAACAACCTTCCGGGACTACAAATGGATCAGGTTCAACAAGACTTGACTAAAGCAAGGGCCCAGATGGCCAATGAAAGGATAGAGATGAGGGCCAAAATGAATCAATTTATGACATTGATGACTGGTTTAGCTCAGAGCCAGGAAAGACTGAGGGAGTTGGTTGAGCGACAAAATCCTGAGGAACACCATCCAGGTACAGGGGGTACTAGTAACAACGATCACGTGCAGCCTCGCACTGATCTACCAGAGTTTGGACCTCACCTGAACCCAGACATCAACGCCATAAGAAATACCCAGGGTAACACTACTGGAGGAAGGGTCTTGCAGGAGGATCTTCAAGAAGAGCAGTTTACTGGGGTCGGGGCTGGAGACGAAGTTTACGACTGTCGGTTGGATGAAATTGCAGAGAAGCTAAGGTCACTTAAATCCCAAAACTCTCTAGGTTTTGATGACATGGACATGGGATTGGTGGAAGGGGTGAGAATTCCTCACAAGTTCAAACCCCCTTGTTTTGAAAGATATAATGGCACATCCTGCCCACGTACCCACCTTTAGTCTTTCTTGGGAAGATTAAAAGCATACACCATGGACGAGAAGCTGTGGATGTTTTACTTCGAGGATAGCTTGACAGGGGCATCCCGAGAATGGTACTCCCACTTGACTAGAGCCACAGTAAGAAACTAGAAAGACTTGGATGAAGCTTTCATCCGTCAATATCAGTATAATCTAGACATGGCTCCAAACAGGACCCTTCTGATGGGAATGTCTCAGTCTTCCCGTGAAAGCTTTAGAGAATATTCCCAAAGGTGGAGGCAATTAGCTGCTGTCGTTCAACCCCCGATGTCTGAAAGGGAGATGGCAGACATGTTCATGAATACTCTTCAGGGTACCTATATTGACAGATTGGCTGCATTTTCTTCCACCAGCTTTGCAGAGGTAGTGATAGCTGGGGAAAGAATAGAGAGCCTACTAAAGATGGGAAAGATCTCCGACAACGGTGCCAGTTCAAGCAGTGCAAGGAAGCCATTTGCTGGGCCCCGTAGATCGGGTGAAACAAACTCTATACACATGGGAAGAGGGAGACCCCAATATCTGCCCAGATCAGTTGCTGCTGTTACTATCCCTACTCCACCTCCTCAGTATACTCAATAACTACATTACTTTCTGCAACAACCACAGAGATCATACAACAACAATAACAACAATCAACAACAACGCCCTTTTCAACAGCGGCCATCTCAGATCAACAGGGTGATTGACCCTATTCCAATGCCATATGCTACACTGCTGCCACAACTCCTAAAGCTCATTCTTGTTGAGTTGAGGACATTGGCTCCACCTGATCCTCAAAACCTTCCGAGAAAGTATGATGTCAACGCTAGGTGTGCTTTTCATTCCAACGCACCTGGTCACTCCACGGAAAAATGCAGAGCTCTGCATATGAAGGTCCAGGATCTGGTAGATTCAAAGGCCCTGAACTTTGTACCACCTCCCAATGTCATGAAAACTCCCATGCCAAGCCATAGTGGGCCAAAGATTAATACTATAGAGGAGGGTTCACCCATGAGTTTAATAGAAGATATTGCAAGTATTCAGACACCTCTGGCAGAGGTTAAAGCCCAACTTTTGAAATGCCAAGTGTTTCCAGGTTGTGAGGCCTATTGTGAATCTTGCAAGCTTTGTGAGAATGGGTGTGCAAGCTTGAGGAGTGGAATTAATGGCTTGATCAAAGAAGGCATTTTTCAAATTACCACAACAGCTTCTACAACACCAACAACTCCTTTCTCAACAACAAATGATTCTCCTACAACTGCAACAACAATTGTTCCCACTGATTCATCTACAACTTCAACAACCATTTCTTCCGTCACTTTAACCAACAAAAATTCATTTGCACCCACTTCTACAACTTCAGCAACCACCAACAATGATGTCTCCACAGTTACTATTTATTATGACCCTACAACGGTCCCAAACTCCAGCAACTCTCAACAATCTCAACAACAGTTTCAATCAAGCTTCATTTCACCACCACCAACATCCACAAGAAGTCCTGTCACTATCTTCTATGATCCACATAAAATAATGGTCCCAACATCTGCTGCAGTGAGCCCAATCACCATCACGGTGCCAGGGCCAATTCCATACGATAAAGACAATGTTGTACCATGACATTATGGTGCTGACCTTTGCTGCAATGGAGAAAAGGTCCTTCTTGATTCTTCAGTTCCTACTCCCCAAGTGGATAATGTCGGGGGAGGCGGAGGCTTCACCCAAAGCGGACGCCTCTTCGCGTCACAAGCTCCAAGAACCAACACTGAGGCAGAAGCTGCTGCCAAAGACAAAGGAAAAAGTGTGGCACCTGAAGAACCTGCATCAAAAGAGACTCATAAATCATCCTTCGATCAGGATGTGGATGAATTTATGAGGATAATTAAAAGAAGTGACTATAAAGTTGTGGACCAGCTCCACCAGACTCCTTCTAAGATCTCTATACTATCCCTGCTATTATGTTCCAAAGCCCATCGGGATGCACTACTCAAAGTTCTGCATGCTGCCTACGTTCCAGAAGAGATCACAGTGAATCAGCTTGAAACAGTGGTGTCTAATGTCAACACTAGCCATGGGCTAGGTTTCACTGATACTGATTTGACAACAGAAGGACGTCACCACAACAAAGCTTTGCACATAACCCTGGAGTGCAAAGGAGCTGTACTATCTCATGTTCTTGTAGACACTGGGTCCTCACTCAATGTCTTACCCAAGAAAGCTCTTGTCAAGCTCGAATATGATGGAATAGCTCTCCGGCCAAGCAATCTTGTAGTCAGGGATTTTGATGGCTCCAAGAGGTCTGTTATTGGAGAGGTGGAGCTGCCTGTGATAATCGGTCCGCAGGTCTTTCAGACTACTTTCTACGTGATGGACATTCAGCCGGCCTACAGCTGTTTGTTGGGTCGACCCTGGATTCACGCCGCAGGCTCCGTAACATCGACCCTCCACCAGAAATTGAAATATGAGTGGGAAGGACAAATTATCACCATCTGTGGTGAGGAGGACATCTTTGTTAGCCATCTGGCTACATACAAGTACATTGAGATGGATGATAAATCCATGAAACTATGAGCCAGGGGTTCGAGGACCTGAATGTCAATGAGGTGACAACTGAGGTATTTGCTGCTTCCCAATAGGATAGGATGGGTACTTCAATTGTCTCCTATCAGCAAGTCTGGAAGGTTGTTGAAGATGGTAATGCCCAAGGCTGGGGCAAGCTGCTACCAGTGGAGAAGAAGGAGGACAGATTCGGTTTGGGTTACAAACCATTCTGACAAGATCAATCAGAGGCTGCTAAAGAGCCCAAGTTCATCAGTGGGGGGATGCTCACCCCAGATGCTATTAACAACCTGGAAGACGAGGCGGAAAGCGACCTCAACCTGGAGAACTGGATACGTCCAAGGATCCCGGGGCACCAAGTCCTTAACTGGTCTTCCCAGGAAATTATAAGGGTTACTCCTGCAGAGTAATTATCATTTCCTGTCTTTTTTAGCATGCATTTAGTCTTGCATCTTGCCCAAGGTGTCAGGACTCATTTTGTAATAGGGCCATATTGTAATTTTGTGCAAATGAATTATCAATGAATATCGGACATCTTTTGCAAACAAGTCTCTTTTTTGCTCACTGTCTTTTCATTTTTTTTACTTTTGTACAAAACAATAAAATGGCAATGTTTTCAAAATAAATAACTTCATTTTCACTTTTTCTAAACAAGATTAAAATTGATCACTAAAACGAACAAATCTCAACCCTTGCAGAGATTATCCTCCAGATCGCACCGACAACAACACTGCTATGACCTTGTATGACTTTGACAATCCAATTAATCAAGTTGATGAAGAGGTTGAAGAAGACTATGAGTTACTTGAAGGGTTAGCCAGGTTGTTGAGGCAGGAAGAGAAAGTGATTACTCCTCATCAGGAGGAGGTTGAAACAGTAAATCTTGGTACCGAAGAGGATCTAAAAGAAGTGAAGATTGGGGCCGGTCTGCAGGTTTCAGTAAAAGAACCGCTTATTGATATTCTTTGAGAATACGTCGACGTCTTTGCTTGGTCCTATCAAGACATGCCAGGTCTAGATACATATATTGTTATGCAGAAGCTGCCTTTGAAAGAAGATTGCCCTCCAGTGAAACAGAAGCTACGTCGTACTCGTCCGGATATGGCCATGAAGATTAAAGAAGAAGTACATAAACAGTGGGCTGCCGGTTTCCTTGCTGTAACTAGTTACCCGCCGTGGGTCACTAATATTGTACCAGTGCCTAAGAAGGATGGCAAAGTACGGATGTGTGTGGATTACTGGGATCTGAATAGGGCTAGCCCGAAGGATGATTTCCCATTACCTTACATTGATGTATTGGTTGACAACGCAGCTCAGTTCTCAGTATTCTCTTTCATGGATGGATTTTCTGGGTATAATCAGATCAGGATGTCACCCGAAGACATGGAGAAAACAACCTTCATTACACCTTGGGGAACATTTTGTTACAAGGTAATGCCATTTGGACTAAAGAATTTCGACGCAACCTATCAACGGGCGATGGTGACATTATTCCACGACATGATCCACAAAGAAATTGAATGCTACGTGGATGATATGATTGCCAAGTCCCTCACTAAAGAAGATCATTTGGTAAATCTGCTGAAGTTGTTCAAGCGTCTGAGAAAGTATCAACTGAATCTAAACCCCAACAAATGCACATTTGGGGTACGTTCTGGTAAGCTGCTGGGATTTATCGTAAGTGAAAAAGGAATTGAAGTTGATCCTGACAAAGTCAAAGCCATTCAGGAGATGCCTGCACCTAGGACTGAAAAGGAAGTTTGGGGGTTCTTGGGTAGATTGAACTACATATCAAGGTTCATATCTCACCTCACTACAACCTGTGAGCCCCTGTTCAAACTGTTAAGAAAGGAACAAATTGTCAGGTGGAACGAAGATTGTCAGAAGGCTTTTGACAAAATCAAGGAGTACCTACAAGAACCTCCAATTCTTATGCCTCCGGTTGAAGGAATACCTCTAATAATGTACCTGACAGTATTAGAAGGATCAATGGGGTGTGTGTTGGGCTAGCATGACGAGTCTGGTCGAAAAGAGTATGCAATATACTACCTAAGCAAAATGTTTACCGACTGTGAACAACGTTATTCACTGCTCGAGAAAACTTGTTGTGCTTTAGCGTGGGCTGCTCGCCGACTAAGACAGTATATGCTGACTCATACTACTTTGTTGATCTCAAAAATGGACCCCGTTAAGTACATATTTGAGAAGCCAACACTTACCGGAAGGGTTGCAAGATGGCAAATGATTCTGACAGAGTATGACATTCAGTACACATCTCAAAAGGCCATCAAAGGAAGTGTATTGTCTGACTATCTAGCTGAGCAACCCATTGATGATTACCAGCCCATGAGATTTGAATTCCTAGATGAAGACATCATGTACTTAAAAGCAAAAGATCATGAAAATCCTGTTCACACTAAAGGGCCTGACCCAGAAGAAGAGTGGACGATGATGTTTGATGGGGATGTCAATATGAATGGTCGTGGAATTGGTGCAGTGCTCATTACACCTAAAGGAGTTCCTATGCCTTTCTCGACAAAACTCACTTTTGCCTGCACTAACAACGAAGCTGAATACGAAGCCTGTATCATGGGTCTTGAGGAAGCCATTGACCTCAGGATCAAGACATTAACTGTATTCGAAGATTCAGCTTTGGTAATCAATCAGACCAACGACAAATGGTATACTCACCAAGAGCATCTGATTCCATACCGTGACTACACGAGGAGATTATTGACTTTCTTCACAACGGTCAAACTTGAGTACATCCATCGAGACGAAAATCAGTTCGCAGATGCTTTGGCTACCATTTCCTCCATGATCAAGGTTCAGACTGCCAATTATGTGCCTCGGATTTCGATATCCAGACTAGACCGACCAGCATACATATTCTCTGTGGACATTGCTAAAGATGACAAGCCATGGTTCCATGACATCAAAAGCTTCTTAGAGGATCAGACGTACCCACCTGGGGCATCATCCAATGATAAGAAGACATTAAGAAGGTTGGCTGGTAGTTTCTTCCTTAATGCTGATGGTTCATTATACAAGCGGAACTTTGACATGGTGCTACTCAGATGTGTTGATAAGAAAGAGGCAGCATTGCTGATGCACGAGGTGCATGAAGGATCTTTCGGTACCCATGCTGGAGGACATGCAATGGCTAAGAAAGTATTGCGATCAGGTTACTACTGGATCACAATGGATGCAGACTGTTGTGCCTATGCCAGAAAGTGTCATAAATGCCAGATTTATGCAGACAAAGTGCATGTGCCTCCAAATCCTTTGAACGTAATGTCTTCGCCTTGACCCTTTGCAATGTGGGGCATTGACATGATTGGAAAGATTGAACCAACTGCTTTAAATGGCCACAGATTCATCCTGGTAGCTATTGATTACTTCACCAAATGGGTTGAAGCAGCATCGTATGCAAACGTCACCAGACAAGTGGTAGCCAGATTCCTGAAAAGAGACATCATCTATCGATATTGAGTTCCCGAGCGAATCATTACTGATAATGGTTCCAATTTGAACAAAAAAATGATGGCAGAACTGTGTCGGGACTTAAAAATCAACATCACAACTCTTCACCTTACAGGCCAGAGATGAATGGCATTGTTGAGGCAGCTAATAAAAATATCAAAAAGATTGTACAGAAGATGGTGGTCACTTACAAAGACTGACACGAGATGCTACCATTTTCTTTGCATGGGTATCGATCCTCAATCAGAACATCCACTGGGGCAACACCTTATCAGCTGGTATATGGTATGGAAGCTGTCCTGCCGGTTGAAGTTGAACTACCCTCCTTACGGGTATCGATGGATGTAAAGTTGAATGAAACAGAATGGGTCCGGTCTCGATACAATCAATTGAATCTGATCAAAGAAAAGAGGTTAGCTGCAATCTGTCATGGGCAGCTATATCAGAAAAGGATAAAGAAAGCCTTCGATCAGAAAGTCAGGCTTCAGGAATACCAAGTGGGAGATCTTGTGCTGAAAAGACTTCTTCCTCCTCATACAGACCACAGGGGAAAATAGACTCCAAACTACGATGGTCCATTCATAGTAAAGAAGGTTTTCTCTGATGGAGCACTGATGCTCACTACTATGGATGGTGAAGATTTCTTATCCCCTGTGAATTCAGATGCAGTTAAAAAATACTTCGCATAAAATGAGCCGCTGGACATAAAAACAGAATGTAAGTCCAAGCAAAAATAGGGCATCCCGGCGAGTCAAAAACAGAATAAAAGACTCGGGCAAAAATAAGGGAAAATTTTAAAAAAAGTGTACACCCGCTGAGTTAAAAAGCCACATCGGACAGCTCAGGCAAAAATGGGTATCCCAGTGGATTGAAAACCCGAAAGGGCGATCCACGCAAAATCAGGGAATAAGCGAACAACTGCATTCTGAATTCGTCTGTATTCTTCACAACACGGCGAGCTTCGAAAAGATAAAGCATCAGTCAGAATCAACCTTCTTCAGAAAGCAAGATGAAAAGAACGTCGAGGTCATACAGGTCATAGCAAAGGAAGCTCACTGAAGCGTCGTCAACATTGCCAACACTTTTATTTTCTCAATTTGTAGCAATCTCCTCATTCCAAGGGATTTGTTTCTTTGAACTGTATTTGCCAATTCAGGGCACCCAGATTAATAAAATCAGAATTTTCAGTCACACCTCTTCTTGTACATTTTTTTGCAAAATGTCCAATATCCATGATATAATAATTGCATAAAACAAATGAGCCATTCTTAATAAATGCTTGCATGAAATATATTTACTTTCAGGAATATCTAACTCCTACGACGGAATCCGGTAAGGGGTACCTCGGGATGCTTGTGCATTTCTTTGTCTTAACAGGTTGCATGTGTAATACCTCAAAATTTTCCCTAATTATTTATTCCCTTTATCGGCTTTACGCTTCGCATTCATATACATTTTCCATTGGGTCATAATATTCATAATCATGCATTGCATTGGCTCCTAAGGCATGTGATCAAGGCCGCACAGGACTAGGGTTTCTTACTTTACCTGTATCTATCAAGGATTGAACTGGTGGAGAATATTCGCTAGCAGATCTGACCCATTATTGAGGTGTTCGATCAAATTCGCTTTGAATGAGAGTGTTGGCTCTCCGTGACGTCTCAAGTTGTGTTCTTCTTTATTGAATATCTCAAGGATAAACTGGAATTTTGGTTCATGATTTGATCTCAAGGGCATTTCACCAATGGAGGTTGGGGATATTATAATATTGGTTTGAATTCATATGTTTGTGGAATAACGATTTGGGATTGTGAGGAGTTTATTATGGCATCAAATTGCTTAAGAGTGGAGCAGGTCAAAGGATTTGTTTCAAGCTAAGGGAGAATACACAGTTATGATTTATCGGGAAGACGTCACCATCAATTCAAATACCATTACTGTTTTCGAAACCTGAATTCGTCAAAATCCATTAAGTCCATGTCATTGTCCAAAATTTGTTTTGTTATCCGTTCACATGACAAAGGCTCGCTTTCCTTTCAATTACATATTTTATCAATTTCACGACCAATTTCTAAGCACACTCTAAAGTTGGCCCATTTAAAGGCCATTAGCCGTAACTCAAAAACCTTTTGCTTTTTCCATTGTCTCAATCTTTCTTCCATCAAATTCTTCGCTGCTACAATGTATTTTGATCATAGTTGGGAATATATTCAGATGGGGATTGCAAGGTTTAAGAGAATTCTCGAAGGATTTCCAGATGATAAAATCAATGCACAGAAATACATGATGTATTACACAACCATTTATAACATGTATACTCTTGCACCACAAAAACTTGTTGCCAAATACGAGGAGGCTTTTGTTGAATTCATTGAATATATGGAAGAGAAATATCCATTGTTTGTTAAGAATGATGAATTCTTGCTGGAGAAGCTTTTCCATAGATGGTCAAATCATAAGAAATTTGTTGGGTGGCTTTCAAGCATGTCCCCTTAGCTTGATAGACACATTGCTATACGAAATAAGCATTTCACTCAACACACTTGGGCTTTCCATGTTATTTAATATGGTTTATAAGGAGGTAAAAGCTAATGCTTGGGGAGCTGTGATTACTTTCTTGGAACTTTCTTGGTATGGTGAGTTTCCCGAAACTACTGGCTTTCCGCTTCCCCTAGTGCTTCAAAGCAGACAGTTTCCGCAGGTAAGTTGCAAGCTCTTTGCATCCATCGTGCTTCACAAGAATGTTGACAACCGAATCGCCCAAGTTCCATCCGAACCTCATCCAGTGGCAGCATGTACATGAAGTCATAATTAAAAAAAACTAAGTTAGATAATAATAGCAAGAGGATCCTTCATCCGCGGTGCAAGTGGTGAAGATCAAAACAGAAATCTCAGTAGAGGATAGTGGCTCAAATCAGTTACCAATTGATAATAGAAAAACTTATAACAAAATCAATATTTATTCAAAAAGCTCATAACCGAAAACACAACAAACGTTTAACCATTCTAACAGAATTCTCTAACCAGTTCAAAACCGAAAAACCATCACAAATCACAGAGAAACAAAGAGAAAACTCTACTCAGTTACAAAAATAAAAAAGAACCAGTTGTGAAAACGGATATAAAAGAATGCATCAGAAGATCATAAGGGGAGAGGAAGAAGAAAAATAAACAAAAAGATATCCAAAGGGTTCAAAGTTCAGTTTAAGATTCAGTTACCTCATAACTGAAAAGTAACAAACTCTCTTAACCGATTTCTTCTAGAAGGTTCACTTGAAAGTTCTGCACAAGCCTTGGTCCATCTTCTATAAATCTGAAACAGACTGGGTTCACTGGGTCTTCTTCAACCTTTTTTTTTCGAAACTCCTCTTCACTCTTCACCATTTTTCAATCCCTTCACCATTTCTCATTCTTCTCATCACTCTTCTACAATCCCCAAAATCTCCTTCAATTCTTCACAGCTTCTTCTTCTCCTTCAACCTTTTCCTTCATCATTCTTCTTCCATAACCTTCCTGAGCCAAGCCTCCATCAATCCGAATCCCTCTTCTTCACCATTCTTCCTTCCCCTCTCATAACTACTCCTTTTCTCTTCTTCTGTTTCGGCACAAAAATCCTCCAACCTCAACCTGCAACCCCTCCTGCAAAAAGAATGGCATCCATCAATGAAACAATAATGATGAGAGAGTGATATGGATCCATGAATCCATCATCCACCTTGTAAGTTCTGCAGGTTAAGGATATTGCAGAGTCAATCACAATGAGGAGAAGGGAAATAGAATCCTAAGTCTAATGTTTACCTTTGACCCATATTCTGGGGAGTATTGATCTTGGCTCACGCAGCACTTACGGTTGCCATCGAAACCGTCGTGGAGTCAATAAGTTGCTTGGATTCACGTCGTTCTCACACCATTCTTCATCCTCACTTTTTCCGATTGGCAACATCACTACAAAGTAAAACAGGGTTTCAGAAAAATCAGAAGAAAACAAAGAGGGAGAGGATGGAATCAAGCCTTACTCGAGACCTTCAATTCACCAAAATCATCCATATCTTCATTCTTGATACCACTCTGGATTGAACATACGACGAGCTTCAGAACTCGGTTTCCCGCAACTCTCCAACATCTTCACCATTATCCTGTGACATTCATCAATCTCATCCAACTTACAACTGTCGTCAACCTGCACATGCAAAGGTAACAAGGATCAATGGTCGGGTCATAAGCGAATCAAGTCGTACAAAAAGGGAATAACGAACCGAACACAGATACGTAGCTTAATCGGCGTCTTTGTTGAATCAGACTGTTCACAAACCTTCGGTAAAGCTCATCACTCTAATTGAAGGTACGATTCTTGATGCTTCTTCCGTTCCTCTTGTTTTGGGTTCTAAACTTTTGGATTCATGAGGCTTTGGAGGATTTAGGGTAAGTCTGTCTTTGATTCAAGATGATAAGCGAAAGGGGTAGGGGTTTCGTGCTTAGGGCTGGACGGCGGAAGAAGAAGAAGAATTTGAGGTCTAGGTTTAGAGAGAGGAAGAAGATGGTGGTGCAGATAGGGTGAGGAAGCGACGGCAGCGGAGAAGTGAGCTAGGGTTTTATTTCTTCAGTGTTGGCTTGTTTGAGTTTTATAAGTTTAATATTATTGATGTTAAAGAATAATTATAATATTAATTCAGCATTCAATTAGGATTAATACTCATTAATTAAGTGATTTTTCGTATAATCCCCTTTAATTATACCGTTGCAGAGTATTAAAGAGGTTAATGGCTTTTGAATTTCCCAGCCATACCGGCGGTGACACTTGTCACCGTCCGATAGGCTCTTGCTGTTTCCGCTATCCACACCCCATCCTAGGCCCATAATAGAAAAAACAATTGAAAATTCCGCTATCTGCACTCCCCCCAATCCTGTGCACAATTGGGCCCTCACTCGCATTGCTATTCACACGTCTTTTATAAGCCCATTATAAAAAACAAACTAAAAATAATTGCTTGTTGCGCCCTCCTCAAAAACCAGCGAAATGGGCCTGCTTGTTTTACTAATCTCACCCCCCATGCAGAGCCCAATATTAGAAAATAAATAAATAAATTTCTTCTTCCACCCCCCTTCATTTTCTTTAGATTTTAATTTTTTTAGTTTTATATAGTTTAGAAGATAATTCATAAAAAATAGAAAAAGCATAATAAAAATCTATAAAAAAATCAAGTAGACTCTTAATTCAATTTAGAATTGTCTAGAATTTTATTTTCCTGAATTTGCTTTATTTTTTATTTTATTTTGAATTTTTAATGTAAGTGTTTTTTTAATGAATTTTCTTCAATTGTACATGATTTTGTAGATTTTATTTTTAGCCTTCCAGTAACTTTTTTAATTAGTTTAGACTAGTTTAGATTTCCATTAGTTTAGACTATGCATGTAAATTTCCATTAGTTTAGGCTAGGATATTAAGTTTCATAAAAAATAGTTTTAATTAGATTTAATCTTAGGACTTAATATGGATTTAGACTAGTTTAGATTCTGATTTTTTAGAATGAAAATATTAGTTAATGACCTTAGTTTAGAACTTAGGCTTAGGATTCATTTTAATTAGACTTAGAATAAAATTAGGACTATTTTAGGTTTATGCATTTAATTGTTTTGCTTTGAATTTTACTTCTTACATTCAATTTTTAATGCTTTGTATATTGAGTGATATTTCACTTGAATAGGTTCCCCTTTGGCTTTAGAATCAACTTATCTTCCTTAGGAAGTAAGTTGCATTCTATTAGTTCTAAGTGCCTTTTTCCATTAGGTTTAGAAACTTCACAAACCATAGGACCTCCCTTATAAATAAATCAACAAAATTAGGGTTGTGTTTTAGTCCCCATTAGATTTTCCCTTTTGCAATTTGAGTCATTCTTTCTCACCTCATGAAGAAAAGAAATAAAACATTTAATGAAAACCAGACATTCTTGTACGACACGAGACTTTGTTGCGGAGTGTTTACACGCGTCCTGTTTCGGGGTGAGGTGTAAATACTTCCCGCGATGGATAGGTCTTAGTACGAGAATGTTCACAAACAAATTCAAAAAACTTCTCTTAAAAGACAAAAAACAAATAACGAGCGACTATCCTGCGGGAGCTTCTTTTCTCATCTCATTCACTCACAACGCAAACTCGCGACGACTTGTCTTGCATGCAAGATGGTAAACGCACTCGTACCAGACGAGCCTGCAACATATGAGTATAGACATATGCAGTTCAAGCCATAAAAAATACAAACAAATAGTTCCCGCCGTAGTTAGGCGAACTACGTCGACTCTGATCCTCATTATCCCGATGAGGTACGTAGGCAGCGGGGTAGGGCCCGTTCGAGCACAATTTTTATTTTCCCTACATTTTCCCCCTTTCTTTCCATTTGTCAATTCCATCTCCTTTCTCATTCCCATTCTAGTTAGCAGTTCATTTGTTTAGCAGAACTTTATTTCTCACCCTTTGAAACAAAACAAGCAAGCGTGGATCCCGTCGGGTACGACGGACGATCTGGGGTGCTAATACCTTCCCAGGTCGTAACCGACTCCCGAACCCAGATCTTTGGTTCGCAGGACCTTGTCCTTTCCTTCTTCCTCAGGTTTGTGCAACATTACCTTTCCCATTCTTTCGGGATAAAAATGTCTGACTGGCGACTCTACCCTTTCCGTGCTACTTTCACGTTTGTATTAGGATGAAAATCCCAGGAGCGACAGCTGGCGACTCTGCTGGGGACCGAACCCAGAATCTCTGGTTTCCCTCGTAGAGTCAATCCTAGCGCCTGTTTGGTTTTGTTTCTGTGGGTGTTTATCTGTTTGTTGCTGTGTGCTTTAGTTTAGCTTTACTGTTTTTGTTTACAATTTTACTTTACAGCTTTACTTTACCGCATTTATTTACTGTTTTCAGTATTTATTTTCCATGCATCATATTATACTGGACTATCTGGCTGTGCTAGTTTTCATTTTTTCTGCGGGATGGGAGTTACTGTGAGATAAGCCAACTACCCAGCTTGAGTGTACTATAGGATTAGCATGGACAGACATTGTACTCCCATGGTATCTCACCATGATGAGTGGCGATGTGTTCCACACCCAGATTGCGACCGTCTTGGAACTATTCTGTGTGGGGATTACCTCACTTCACGGTACGACCTTGATAGTTATGTGCATCTGGTGACCGATCTTCGAGGACCTTAATGGGAACACCCCTCTCCAGTGATGATAGTGGCAGACCACATTTGCTGGCAAACCCACTCGCATCCGAGGGTCAATTGGGAACTCGCATAGGATGGCCTGGTTCTCTCATAGGAATTCAGTTAAAGCAAACTGTTCATATGACGATAGTATTGTACCCCTCGGGATGAATGTACTATTGTTTCTCGACTCAGTGCTTGTAGCTGGAGACTTGTGAGGGATGCTTGTTTTTCCGGACTCAACTGAGGCCTCCCTGAGTAGTACATAATGCCAAACCAATTCCCTGATTTGGTCATGAGCCATTTCTCGGAAATGGTAAATATATTATTGCTATTCGGCTTTGAGAGTCCGTGATGTTGACCCGAGTAGCACACCCATGAGATTGGGAGGGGTTTACAGGTTTGCAGGAACCCTAAGACCTTCAGCATACCCGCTTTGCCATTGGTTCAGTTTTTTGATCTGGATTTCTGATTCTAAGATATGGATCCCGGATCAGAGGGATTGTTATGGTGATATGTGGATATTGCGACCTTGCACTGACACCTGATTATATGATTGGCATCACAGACACTTCACTGATCACATGCCTTGCCTTGCATAAGCATCATATCATCATTAATCATTTATGTTTATTTTATTCTCAGGGTTTGCATTACTCCCGGTTCCTGGTCATATCATTGCTTCAGAATGGAAGACGTCAGAAAGAAGAATATTTTCTACAAATATTTTGATACCAAGGTGGACTTGCTCAAGCAGATGGTGTCTCTCATTACCCTGAGTCATTTGGGATTCTTCAAACAGCAATATGGTGATATTCTGGACATGGTGTTCAATCTAGATAGTTCGCAAAAGAGTGCCATCCATACCTTTCTACAGTACTATGACCCTAGACTCCGATGTTTCACATTCCCAGATTTCCAGCTAGGTCCATTGCTAGAAGAGTATGTTGAGATTTTGGGACTGCCTATCAAAGACCAGATTCCTTTCAATTCAGAAATGACAAGACCGACTCATGCTAACATCGCTAAAGCTCTTTATTTGAGCCCATCAGAGGTATCTGCTAACCTGGTTGCCACCAAGGCAGGAGTACTTGGTTTTCCCTTAGAGTTTCTGGTCAGAAGAGCTGAAGAATGTGCCGTGGAAAAACAGTGGGATTCAGTTTGCGCCATCTTGGCATTATCTGTGTACGGGATAGTTTTATTTGCTGACATGGAAAAGTTCGTGGATATGAATGCCATTCATTTGTTCGTGATGAAGAATCTGGTGCCTACTCTCCTAGGTGACTTGTATTATTCAGTGCACTATAAGAATGAGAAGAGACGAGGTGGCTTGGTTAGATGTTGTGCCCCGTTGTTCTACACATGGTTTATGAGGCACATCCCTGTTACTGGAGTATTCACGGATCCCAAAGTAATCTGGTCGCAAAAGCTAAGCGCGTTGACCGCCAAAGACATTAGATGGTTCACCTTAAGGCTAAAAGGGAAATAGCTCATCTCCAGCTGTGGAAATTATCCTAATGTTCCCCTCTTAGGAGTAGCTGGGGGCATTAATTACAACCGCATACTGTTGAGAAGACAATTAGGATATACTTTGAAGAATGTTCCCAAGGATTCGGAGTTGGATCAGACTTTTTATTTCCATGTGAAGGACAATCTCCCATTGGTACAGGAAGCTGCAGGTGCTTGGAAATTTATTAATAGAAAGGGTATAGAACGCTTGGGCAGGAGTAATAACAAAATGTTTCCCGAGTTTGAAGCGTGGGTAAGAGAAAAAGCTCAAGTGACTCTAATCCCTTTCTCCGCACCGTTACCACCACCTACCACGGTGCCTTTAGAAGATTATCAGAAGTTGGAAGCTTTGGTCAAGCAGCTCAGGTTAGAGAATCAAGAAGTTTACAATTCATGTCAGAAGCTGAAGATGCAGAATCAAAAGTTGGAAGAAAGAGCTCACAAAGCTGAAGAGATGGTTAGGCTCAAGCAGCAAGATTTTCAAGAGAGAGAGCTTTACTTCAAGAAAAAGGGATTAGCTGAAACTCACAAGGCGGCCCAGCGCCGGAAAGAGAAGAAGGACCTGAATGAAGCCAATGAAGCTGTTACCTTATGGCAAGAAAAATGGGAAGACAATTTGAAGAAGCAAAAGGAGTTGGACATCAAGCATAAGCTGGAAATCAAAAGTCTTCAGGATTCCTTGGATGGACAGAGAGAGCTCCTTCAGAAGGATTATCATCAAGAGAAGGGTCGTCTCCAGCGTTTAGCAGAAAGTCAACAAGCATTAAAAGAAGCTCAAAAAGAAATAGAAGACTTGAAATTGAAAGCTGATATGAAGAGGTCAAAGGCCAAGCCAGGTCCAAGCAAGGATAATGAGATGACTTTCCTGCAGCAGATTGAAGAGTTACATGCTTCCTTTGATACGATGGATCTCCTCATCCAGAGACTCATCCAGGAGCCTGATCATCCAGATATCAGTCAGTTGTTCCAGAATGTCAAGCGTCTTAGCTGGAGGCTGCAAGACTTAGAGTTCCCTAGGGTTTAGTTTCATGCTATTGTACTTGGATTACCCACAGGCTTGTTGTGGGATTCCTTTTATTTGATGTACTTTGTTGTTCTTTTGATTAGCACCCTTCGGGGACTTTGTTATTTCAAACTTCAGTTTATGTGATTGAATTGTTTTGAATCTCTTGTTCATTATTTGTTGCACCGACACGGGGTAATGAGCACTAATTCTCCACGACCATCATTGTATTTGAATATCGCTTGGGTCTTCTTCCCAATTATTATTCTCTTAATGCCAGGACCGGAAACAGGGAAAGACTTGGGGATAAAAGGAACACATTGCATTGCATACGCATCATTTGCATTCTTTCTTTGTTTTTTGCAGGTTTTTCCACAGGATGCTTAATTTATCTGTGTTTCAGGCAAAGATTGCGAGAGCTGCCAAGACCTGGCATCTCCGACAAGATATCCCGCATCGTTACGCAACTCGCAGCAATCAGAGGACAGTCATGGATGCTATGCAAACAGAGCTTAATGAGTTTCGTACCAGAATGGGAGAATTCATGACCATGATGCAAGGGATGGCTCAGGGGCAGCAAGAGTTAAGGAATGCAATTCAAGGGCTCAACCCTCCTCATACTAATACTCCTGTGGCCACTTCTGACGGGCAAGGGGCTTCTCCCAACACCAGCAATGGCCCAGGTGGACCTCATATTCCAGAACCAGGCACAACAACTTTCGTTCCAGTACAAGACAGGCAGGATGATCAATTCCATTATTTCAACAATGACATGGGGTTTGCTGGAGAAGGAAATCTTAATGATTTTTTGGTGCTCACTGAGAAAGTCAAAGCCCTCGAGTGTAAAGATACTTTGGGGATAGATGTGTCTGACATGGGCCTAGTCCCCGGGGTGGTTATTCCTCACAAATTCAGGCCGCCAGCTTTTGACAAGTAAAATGGTATTTCTTGCCCAAAGACTCACTTGCAGGCATTCTATCGGAAGATCGCTGCCCATACTCGGGATGAAAACTCTGGATGTACTACTTCCAGGATAGTCTCTCCGGAGGGTCCTTGGAATGGTATATGAAGCTAGAGAGAAGTTCTGTAAGAAACTGGAAGGAATTGGGAGAAGCATTCCTCAAGCAGTATCAGTATAATATCGACATGGCGCCCAGTCGCACCCAACTTCAGAGTTTGACTCAGAGGAGCTCAGAGAGTTTCAAAGATTACGCACAAAGGTGGCGTGAAGTAGCCGCTCGAGAGCAACCACCTTTGTTGGAGAGAGAAATGGTAGACCTGTTCCTGGATACCCTCCTTGGGCATTTCATGGAAAGGCTAGCTGGATGTTCTTCAAGTGGATTTTCGGATATCATCTTGACTGGCGAGAGGATAGAAAGTTGGCTCAAGCAAGGGAATATTCAGAACGGAGGTGCTTCAAGTTCCGGCATTAAGAAACCCTTCATGAAAAGAAGAGAAGGAGAGACTGGTGCAATGTACACGCAGAAGGGAGGAATCAATAGAGGATTTTATCAGCAAGTGGCCCCTGTCACTATTTCAGCTCAACCTGTTCAACAACAAGTCCAACCACCGTAGCCGCAATGCTCGCAAGGGTATCAACAAAGAACTCCCCATCCATACTATTCTCAGAGGACCAGAGAAAGGCAGCTCGACACTCCGCCTATGTCTTATTCACAACTTCTGAAGAATCTCCTCCAACTCCAGTTGGTTCAGCTCAGAACTTTGCAACCCCCGAGGCCGGGGCAACTTCCTGAAGGGTACGATACAAATGCTAGATGTGAATTTCACTTTGGAGCTCCCGGGCATACTACGGAAAACTGCAAGGCTTTCAAGTATGTAGTCCAAGACCTAGTAGATTCCAAAGCGATTAACTTCGCTCCTACTCCTAATGTAATTCAGAACCCCATGCCTCCTCACGGAGGTACGGTTGGGGCAGTTGATGAAGGGGAGAATCTGAACTTGGTATGTGATGTCAACGACCTGCAGACTCCGTTGAATGTTGTTAAAGTTTGCTTGTTAAAGAAAGGTATCTTCCCTGGGTGTGAAGAAGATTGTCCGGAATGTGCTGAAGCTACAAATGGTTGTGAGAAGTTGAAAGCAGGAATCCAAAGTATGATTGATGAGAGAATGTTGCAGTTTGACAAGGTTGTAAAAGAAAGTGAAGTCTCCACAATAACTATCTTCTACGATCCATCTCAAGTTCCTTCACGGGCCAGAGCGACACCGATAACCATCACCACAGCAGGACCCATAATGTATCAAAGTGACAGAGCTATTCCTTGGAATTATGGTGGTGAAATATACCGTAACGGCTAGAAGCAAGAGTTGGCCACGTCTAGTACAACCCCAGCTCAAGTAGAAAATGTTGGAGTAGGGGGCTTTACTAGAAGTGGAAGGTTGTTTGCGCCAGAAACATTAAGAAATAATGTGATACCACCCAGAGACACCGCAGAAGCCCAAGCTAGAGCGAGAGGGAAGCAGCCAGTAGTTGTCAATGATCCTGCACCAGCAACTGATCCAGACCTTACTTTCGATAAAGAAGCTGAAGAATTCCTGAGGATCATCAAAAAGAGCAACTACAAGATTGTGGACCATCTGCAGCAGACACCGTCGAAGATTTCCATCTTGTCCTTGCTCATGTGTTCTGATTCTCACAGGAAGGCTCTCCTGAATATTCTGAACAAGGCGTACGTGCCTCAGGATATTTCGGTAAATCAGTTGGAAGCAGTGGTATCCAGCATCAATGCTAGTCATGGATTGGGTTTCACAGACTTGGATCTAACTTCTGAAGGGCGTGCTCATAATCGGGCATTGCACATCTCTTTAGAATGTAAAGGTGCAGTACTCTCTCACGTGTTGGTAGACACTGGATCATTGTTGAATGTCTTGCCTAAGAAATCACTGATGAAGTTGGATTATGATGGAGTGGTTCTAAAGCCCAACGACCTAGTAGTTCGAGCATTTGATGGGTCAAGGAGATCGGTGTTTGGAGAGGTGGAGTTACCAATCAAAGTAGGTCCACAGATCTTCAATACCACGTTCTACGTAATGGATATACAGCCTGCATACAGTTGTTTACTCGGAAGACCTTGGATACATTCAGCAGGAGCGGTATCGTCCACACTTCATCAGAAGCTAAAGTTCGTATGGGAGGATCAAATTATAACTGTCAGTAGGGAAGAAGATATTTTCGTTAGTCATCTGGCTTCATTCAAATATGTGGAGATGGATGGCGAAATAGTTGAGACTCCATGTCAGGCGTTTGAGCCCTTGAAGAGTGAACAAGCATCTGCAGTGGCAGCTTCCCCTAAAGAACCAAAGAAAGGGGTTTCCATAGCCTCTTATAAGCAAGCGCTTGATTTGGTAGAATCTGAGGTACGAGAAGGCTGGGGCAGTCCAGTAGAAGTGCCAGAGAAGAAAGATATGTTCGGAATTGGCTATCATCCTGGGAAGTCATCGTCTGGATCAAGTGCTAAAGTTTGTCAGAGCCCGGTCACTTTCACGAGTGCGGGAGTGGTAGACTACGGAAATATCAGTGCTGTATAGGATGACGTAGTCGATAGTGACTATGACCTAGATGAATGGATCAGGCCTGCCGTTCCAGGGACTCAGCTTAGCAATTGGATATCAGAAAGGCTTATTTCAGTCACCTCTTTCGAAGAGTAATATTTTTTTGTTTCTGTTTTTCCTGTATTAAAGCACTATGTCTTACCCGAGGCATAGTAGCTCTTTGTAAGGGTTCATTTGTTCTTAACACAATAATAAATAAAGCTGACGTTTCACATTCATTCATGTTGTTCTCTGTCTTTCATTTTTTACTTTTGTTTTTCAAAAAGAAAGAAAAGTTTTAAAATGGCAATGTTTCTCATTTTCTCAAGTTGTTGCTAAAGCCTTGCATGAATCACCATTCATGCAGGTGCTCGTCATCGGATCTTATCAATGATGTCCCTGTTATGGCTGAGTATGACTTCGACAATCCAATTTATCAAGCCGATGAGGAAGGTGAAGAGGATTGCGAACTACCTGAAGAATTGGCCAGACTGCTTAAACAGGAGGAGAAGATGATTCAGTCGCACGAAGAAGTTGTTGAAGTAATAAACCTGGGTACTGAAGAAGATAAGAAAGAAGTCAAGATCGGGGCTGCATTAGAAGAATCTGTCAAGACTCGTTTGATCGCTATGCTTCGAGAGTATGTTGATGTCTTTGCATGGTCCTACCAAGATATGCCTGGTTTAGACACTGACATTGTGGTACACAAGCTGCCTCTCAGAGAAGATTTTCCTCCGGTAATGCAGAAGTTGAGGCGCACACGTCCAGATATGACAATTAAAATAAAAGAAGAAGTACAAAAACAGTTTGATGCTGGCTTCTTGGCCGTGACCAGTTATCCTCCGTGGGTTGCCAACATCGTGCCGGTTCCCAAGAAAGACGGTAAAGTCAGGATGTGTGTGGACTACAGGGATTTGAATAGGGCCAGCCCCAAAGATGACTTCCCTCTACCTCACATAGATGTACTTGTCGATAATACTGCTCAGTTTTCCGTGTTCTCCTTCATGGACGGATTTTCCGGCTATAATCAGATTAAGATGGCTCCCGATGACATGGAAAAGACAACTTTCATCACTCCTTAGGGCACCTTCTGTTACAAGGTCATGCCATTTGGTTTGAAGAATGCAGGAGCCACTTATCAGCGGGCAATGGTGACGCTATTTCACGACATGATCCATCATGAAATTGAGGTTTATGTTGATGATATGATAGCAAAATCCCAAACGGAGGAAGAGCACTTGGTTAATCTAGCAAAGTTGTTTGACAGACTTTGGAAATTCAGACTGAGGTTGAATCCAAATAAGTGTACCTTCGGGGTCCGTTCTGGCAAGTTACTCGGCTTCATTGTTAGTGAGCGAGGAATTGAGGTTGATCCAGCCAAGGTGAAAGCTATCCAAGAGATGCCTGTGCCGAAGACTGAAAAGCAAGTACGTGGCTTCTTAGGGAGACTAAACTACATTGCACGGTTTATTTCTCACCTAACAGCCACGTGTGAGCCCATCTTTAAGCTTTTGAGGAAGAATCAGGCCATTAAATGGAACGAGGACTGCCAGCAAGCCTTTGACCGAATCAAAGAATACCTGTTAGAACCTCCAATTCTTATGCCTCCAGTGCCAGGGAGACCTTTGATTATGTATCTTACTGTGCTTGAAGGATCGATAGGATATGTGCTGGGTCAGCAGGACGAGTCTGGTCGAAAAGAGCACGCCATTTATTACCTTAGCAAAAAGTTTACCGATTGTGAGACACGCTACTCACTACTCGAGAAAACTTGCTGCACTTTGGCATGGGCTGCTCGCCGATTAAGACAGTACATGCTGACTCACGCTACTCTCTTAATTTCCAAGATGGATCCTGTGAAATACATCTTTGAAAAGCCAGCTCTGACGGGAAGAGTAGCCCGGTGGAAGATGATACTAACAGAGTATGATATACAATACACTTTGCAAAAGGCAATCAAAGGAAGTATGTTGTCAGAATACTTGGCTCAGCAGCCAATCGATGATTATCAACCCATGAGGTTCGATTTTCCGGATGAGGACATAATGTTCCTCAAGTCGAAAGACTACGAAGAACCACTTCCGGAGGAGGGGCCAGACCCTGAATCCAAATGGAAGTTGATGTTTGACGGGGCTGTGAACATGAATGGAAGTGGAGTATGTGCTGTTATCATCTCGCTAGAAGGGGTCCATACACCTTTAGTTGCTCGTTTTACTTTCGAATGCACTAACAATGAGGCGGAGTATGAAGCTTGTATCATGGGGATTGAGGAGGCAATCGACTTGCGAGTCAAAAACCTCGAAATCTTCGGAGATTCTGCCTTGGTGGTAAATCAGGTCAATGGCAAATGGCTGGTTCATCAAACTCATTTGCTCCGTTACATAGATTATGTCAGGAGGCTGCTGACTTTCTTCACCAAAGTCAAGCTGAATTATATTCCTCGAGATGAAAACCAATTCGCTGATGCTCTAGCAACTTTGTCGTCCATGATTAAGGTTTGTCAAGAGAATTTTGTGCCTCGAATTACGGTCTCCCATCTTGAAAGACCCGCTTATATCTTTGCAGTCGACGATGTTGAAGATGACAAGCCTTGGTATCATGATATCAAACAATTCCTGAAGGCTCAAGAATACCCGGCTGGGGCATCCAGTAAGGATAAGAAGACCCTTAGAAGGCTAGCAGGAGGTTTCTTCTTGAATCAAGATGGTGTGTTATACAAGCGGAACTTCGACATGGTGCTGCTCAGATGCGTGGATAGACACGAGGCATACCTGTTGATGCAGGAGGTTCACGAAGGCTCCTTCGGTACCCATGCCGGAGGGCATGCTATGGCCAAGAAATTGTTGAGATCGGGATACTATTGGATTACCATGGAATCTGATTGCTGTAAATACTCCCGTAAATGCCACAAGTGTCAAATCTATGCCGACAAGGTCCATGTGCCTCCTAATCCGTTGAGTGTCATGTCTTCACCATGGCCGTTTGCTATGTGGGGCATCGATATGATTGGAAAGATTGAGCCAACAGCTTCTAATGGTCATCGCTTCATCCTGGTTGCTATTTATTATTTCACGAAGTGGGTTGAAGCGGCATCTTACACCAATGTCACTAAACAAGTGGTCGCCCGATTTATTAAACGAGACATTATTTGCCGATACGGAATTCCTGAAAGGATCATTACTGATAATTGTTCTAATCTCAACAACAAGATGATGGTTGACTTGTGTCGAGACTTCAAAATAGAACATTACAACTCTTCTCCATACCGCCTGAAGATGAATGGCGCCGTCGAGGCGGCCAATAAGAACATCAAGAAGATTGTGCAGAAAATGGTTGTGACATACAAAGACTGGCATGAAATGTTACCATTCGTGTTGCATGGGTATAGAACATCAGTACGTACTTCAACGGGGGAAACTCCGTTCTCACTGGTATATGGTATGGAGGCAGTCCTACCAATTGAAGTTGAAATCCCTTCGTTGAGATTGATGATGGATATCAAGCTAGATGAAGCTGAGTGGCTCCGATCCAGATATAATCAATTGAGTCTCATTGAAGAAAAGCGTCTGGCAGCTGTATGCCATGGACAGTTGTATCAGCGACGGATGAAGCAGGCTTTTGACAAGAAGGTGCGACCACAGAGGTACATGCCAGGTGACTTAGTGCTGAAAAGTATTCTTCCTCCTCTTAATGATCACAGGGGCAAGTGGACACCCAACTATGAATGACCGTTCGTGGTTAAAAAGGTTTTCTCAGGTGGAGCCTTGATGCTGACAACTATGGACGGGGAAGACTTCCAATCCCCTGTCAACGCAAACGCGGTAAGAAAATACTTCGTGTAAAAAAGGACCCGCTGGATAAAAACAAAATAAAGATCCAGGCAAAAATGGGCATCCCGGCGAGCCAAAACCAGAATAAAAGGCTCGGGCAAAAGTTAGGGAAATCTTGAAAAAAAATGTACACCCGCTGAGTTGAAAAGCCACATCGGACAACTCAGGCAAAAAAGGGTATCCCGGTGGATTGAAAACCTGAAAAGGCAATCCATGCAAAAGAGGGATTAACACAAACGACTGCGATCTGTGAGATCCATAACCTATATACAGTTGATGCTTCCTCAGTCGTTTGTTAATCCCTGCAAAAGATTGAAAACCTGAAAAGGCAATCCATGCAAAAGGTGGAACATGGCTTAAATCAATATGACTGCTGGGCAGGACCAAGCCATAGAGAAACAATACGCGACTGCTGGGCAGGACCAAGCCACGGAAGATGCATGTTGGCGGAACAGGGCTTAAATCAATATGACTGCTGGGCAGGACCAAGCCATAAAGAAACAATACGCGACTGCTGGGCAGGACCAAGCCACAGAAGATGAAATAACATTGATTTTGAAAGACCAAGATATCTGGCACACGACATAAGTATCTTCTACGGGGAATACTTCAGGTTGAAAATGATGTTATAGGTTGACTGTAACACCTCAAAACTGGCCCATGCTGGCATGCACATGTTTGAATTTTATGGAATAATGCTCCATGACGATGGAAATGCTACGCTTTGGAGGATGCAAATGTAATGATGATTATGCAAATGAAAATGCAAAGGGATCTCCTGACAAGGAGTTTGCAAGTATCCCAGATGGCTTGACTGGGGAGAACTGATGATCACTGCATTGATTTGATCCATCATGATGAGGAGGAGACAACTCTGCGGGGAAAGCTGTCAATGATGCACCGGCTCTAAACAGCCGCCATTGCCAAAAATAAATTGGACTTTGAGATTGGAGTGCCAAGACCCTGCTGGAGATGGACCCTTCTTGAACTCTGATGGGGAAGTGAGGACCTCCTGACTTGGCTAGGAACCAAATGCATGATACTGCTGAGGAAGCAACTACTAGGGAGGCAAGACACTCCTTATACTGCTAAGAATTTCCCCTGTATGAAGGGAACTTCTGCTTGGGGATGACACTCACCTTCTGCTACCTTGCTGGGAGAAATTTCAACTTCCACTTTACTGGGGATGATCAGAGACACCCTGGGAGACACTTGCTCCTGTTCAAACATAAGGGAATGCTCCTCTTGGGAAATTGTTGTTAGCTTTGTTAGCAACACCAATACCTGTACTTGCATGAACACAATCAATAGTACCTGCAACATAGAGAGTTAGTTTGGGACCTGCCTGCCCCAGGATCTTAGTATGAATCATTATCTGGGAATCTCGACACCCTTTCATAGTTGTATTAAATGTTTCCGTCCTCCTGCATGAGTTAGAAAGCATTCATATGTTCACAACACAATGCAAATCACAATTTGCTAGACGTTTTCACAATCAATCAATGCTAGATGAGAAAAGAAAAAACAAGAAGCAAAATAGTCTAATTGACTGAAATTGACCTTTTATTGATTCGGAAAAATGGCCATGAATAGGCAATACAAAGGAAGCAGTTCCCTGGAAAGAGGAAACAACCAAAAAGGAAAACAAACTATCCTATTGTAATGTGAGAAGTGGATCTCATCAAGTCTCAACCCGGTTATGACTCGTATGTCTTCAAGACGCTCCGCTCGCTCTGCCTCTTGAGAAAAAGTAAATGAACTGGTCTTCAACCCTATAAGGAGTGTCTTGCCTCCCTAGTAGTTGCTTCCTCAGCAGTATCATGCATTTGGTTCCTAGCCAAGTCAGGAGGTCCTCACTTCCCCATTAGAGTTCAAGAAGGGTCCATCTCCAGCAGGGTCTTGGCACTCCAATCTCAAAGTCCAGTTTATTTTTGGCAATGGCGGCTGTTTAGAGCCGGTACATCATTGACAGCTTTCCCCGCAGAGTTGTCTCCTCCTCATCATGATGGATCAAATCAATGCAGTGATCATCAGTTCTCCCCAGTCAAGCCATCTGGGATACTTGCAAACTCCTTGTCAGGAGATCCCTTTGCATTTTCATTTGCACAATCATCATTACATTTGCATCCTCCAAAGCGTAGCATTTCCATCGTCATGGAGCATTATGCCATAAAATTCAAACATGTGCATGCCAGCATGGGCCAGTTTTGAGGTGTTACAGTCAACCTATAACATCATTTTCAACCTGAATTATTCCCCGCAGAAGATACTTATGTCGTTTGCCAGATATCTTGGTCTTTCAAAATCAATGTTATTTCATCTTCCGTGGCTTGGTCCTGCCCAGCAGTCGCGTATTGTTTCTTTATGGCTTGGTCCTGCCCAGCAGTCATATTGATTTAAGCCCTGTTCCGCCAACATGCATCTTCCGTGGCTTGGTCCTGCCCAGCAGTCGCGTATTGTTTCTCTATGGCTTGGTCCTGCCCAGCAGTCATATTGATTTAAGCCATGTTCCACCAACAGGCATCTTCCGTGGCTTGGTCCTGCCCAGCAGTCGCGTATTGTTTCTCTATGGCTTGGTCCTGCCCAGCAGTCATATTGATTTAAGCCCTGTTCCGCCAACAGGCATCTTCCGTGGCTTGGTCCTGCCCAGCAGTCGCGTATTGTTTCTCTATGGCTTGGTCCTGCCCAACAGTCATATTGATTAAAGCCATATTCCGCCAACAGGCATCTTCCGTGGCTTGGTCCTACCCAGTAGTCGCATATTGTTTCTTTATGGATTGGTCCTGCCCAACAGTCATATTGATTAAAGCCATGTTTTGTCAACAGGCATCCTCCGTGGCTTGGTCCTGCCCAGCAGTCACGCGTGTTTCTTTGTGACTTGGTCCTGCCCAGCAGTCACATTGATGAGTTTCCGTTTTATTGATGGTTTCATTAAGCCCTGTTTCGCCAACAGGCACCCTCGTTGTGGCTTTGATTCGCTCAATAGTCGCAGTGATTGCATTGATTCTATTCCACCTGATTCTATCTCCGTTACCTAGTCAGAGGTCAAAACAAAAGTACAAATAAATAAATGGGCAAATGGCATTGCTGTTATCCTGAGTTCAAATTTCCAGGTTTTATTCGAGTATTCAATCACTCCACACCTTGAACATCTAAAAGTTGTTGCAATTATTTATTTAAGTCTGCAGATGATTGAATAGGGGCAGCTGTAATACCTCAAAATTTGCCCTCATTATTTATTCCCTTTATCGGCTTTACGCTTCGCATTCATATACATTTTCCACTGGGTCATAATATTCATAATCATGCATTGCATTGGCTCCTAAGGCATGTGATCAAGGCCGCACAGGACTAGGGTTTCTTACTTTACCTGTATCTATCAAGGATTGAACTGGTGGAGAATATTCACTAGCAGATCTGACCCATTATTGAGGTGTTCGATCAAATTCACTTTGAATGAGAGTGTTGGCTCTCCGTAACGTCTCAAGTTGTGTTCTTCTTCATTGAATATCTCAAGGAGAAACTGGAATTTTGGTTCATGATTTGATCTCAAGGGCATTTCACCAATGGAGGTTGGGGATATTATAATATTGGTTTGAATTCATATGTTTGTAGAATAACGATTTGGGATTGTGAGGAGTTTATTATGGCATCAAATTGCTTAAGAGTGGAGCAGGTCAAAGGATTTGTTTCAAGCTAAGGGAGAATACACAGTTATGATTTATCGGGAAGACGTCACCATCGATTCAAATACCATTACGGTTTTCGACACCTGAATTCGTCAAAATCCATTAAGTCCATGTCATTGTCCAAAATTTGTTTTGTTATCCGTTCACATGACAAAGGCTCACTTTCCTTTCAATTACATATTTTATCAATTTCACGACCAATTTCTAAGCACACTCTAAAGGTGGCCCATTTAAAGCCCATTAGCCGTAACTCAAAACCCTTTTGCTTTTTCCATTGTCTCAATCTTTCTTCCATCAAATTCTTCGCTGCTACAATGTATTTTGATCATAGTTGGGAATATATTCAGATGGGGATTGCAAGATTTAAGAGAATTCTCGAAGGATTTCCAGATGATAAAATCAATGCACAGGAATACATGATGTATTACACAACCGTTTATAACATGTATACTCTTGCACCACAAAAACTTGTTGCCAAATACGAGGAGGCTTTTGTTGAATTCATTGAATATACGGAAGACAAATATCCATTGTTTGTTAAGAATGATGAATTCTTGCTGGAGAAGCTTGTCCATAGATGGTCAAATCATAAGAAATTTGTTGGGTGGCTTTCAGGCATGTCCCCTTAGCTTGATAGACACATTGCTATACGAAATAAGCCTTCACTCAACACACTTGGGCTTTCCATGTTATTTAATATGGTTTATAAGGAGGTAAAAGCTAATGCTTGGGGAGCTGTGATTACTTTTATTAACAAAGAACGCGAGGGTGAAGAAATTGATAGACAGTTTCTTAAAAATGTGTTTGATACATTTATTGAGATGGGTATAGGGGAAATGCAACAGTCTAAACAGGATTTTGAAGTACAGATATTTGACGAGACCGACGATTACTACAAAAGTAAGGCTAAATCTGGATTGAGTCTCACTCCTGCTCATCTCATACAAAAAAAAATGTTGCTCTAAAGTTCATCATAAATGTTATACACAAAATGTTATACACAAAAGTTCATCATAAAGTTCATCATAAATGTTATACACAAAACAAAGTGTTGCTACATTCATGAGCAGAATCCCTCATTTCTTTGTTGTCTCAGCTCGGAACTTTCATGGTATGGTGAGTGTCCCGAAAGTACTAGCTTTCCGCTTCCCCTAGTGCTTCAAAGTAGACAGTTTCCGCAGTTAAGTTGCATGCTCTTTGCATCCATCGTGCTTCACAAGAATGTTGACAACCGAATCGCCCAAGTTCCATCCGAACCTCATCTAGTGGCAGCATGTACATGAAGTCATAATTAAAAAAAACTAAGTTAGATAATAATAGCAAGAGGACCCTCCATCCGCGGTGCAAGTGGTAAAGATCAAAACAGAAATCTCAGTAGAGGATAGTGGCTCAAATTAGTTACCAATTGATAATAGAAAAACTTATAACAGAATCAATATTTATTCAAAAAGCTCATAACCGAAAACACAACAAACTTTTAACCATTCTAACAGAATTCTCTAACCAGTTCAAAACCGAAAAACCATCACAAATCACAAAGAAACAAAGAGAAAACTCTACTCAGTTACAAAAATAAAAAAGAACCAGTTGTGAAAACAGATATAAAAGAATGCATCAGAAGATCATAAGGGGAGAGGAAGAAGAAAAATAAACAGAAAGATATCCAAAGGGTTCAAAGTTCAGTTTAAGATTCAGTTACCTCATAACTGAAAAGTAACAAACTCTCATAACTGATTTCTTCTAGAAGGTTCACTTGAAAGTTCTGCACAAGCCTTGGTCCATCTTCTATAAATCTGAAACAAACTGGGTTCACTGGGTCTTCTTCAACCTATTTTTTCGAAATTCCTCTTCACTCTTCACCATTTTTCAATCTCTTCACCATTTCTCATTCTTCTCATCACTCTTCTACAATCCCCAAACTCTCCTTCAATTCTTCACACTTCTTCTCCTTCAACCTTTTCCTTCACCATTCTTCTTCCATAACCTTCCTGAGCCAAGCCTCCATCAATCTGAATCCCTCTTCTTCACCATTCTTCCTTCCCCTCTCATAACTACTCCTCTTCTCTTCTTCTGTTTCGGCACAAAACTCCTCCAACCTCAACCTGCAATCCCTCCTGCAAAAAGAATGGCATCCATCAATGAAACAGTAATGATGCGAGAGTGATATGGATCCATGAATCCATCATCCACCTTGTAAGTTCTACAGGTTAAGGATATTGCAGAGTCAATCACAAGGAGGAGAAGGGAAATAGAATCCTAAGTCTAATGTTTACCTTTGAACCATATTCTGGGGATTATTGATCTTGGCTCACGCAGCACTTACGGTTGCCATCGAAACCGTCGTGGAGTCAATAAGTTGCTTAGATTCACGTCGTTCTCACACCATTCTTCATCTTCACTTTTTCCGATTGGCAACATCACTGCAAAGCAAAACAGGGTTTCAGAAAAATCAGAAGAAAACGAAGAGGGAGAGGTTGGAATCAAGCCTTACTTGAGACCTTCAATTCACCAAAATCATCCATATCTTCATTCTTGATACCACTCTGGATTAAACATACGACGAGCTTCAGAACTCGGTTTCCCGCAACTCTCCAACATCTTCACCATCATCCTGTGACATTCATCAATTTCATCCAACTTACAACTGTCGTCAACCTGCACATGCAAAGGTAACAAGGATCAATGGCCGGGTCATAAGCGAATCGAGTCGTACAAAAAGGGAATAACGAACCGAACACGGATACGTAGCTTAATCGGCGTCTTCGTTGAATCGGACTATTCACGATCCTTTGGTAAAGCTCATCACTCTAATTGAAGGTACGATTCTTGATGCTTCTTCCGTTCCTCTTGTTTTGGGTTCTGAACTTTTGGATTCATGAGGCTATGGAGGATTTAGGGTAAGTCTGTCTTTGATTCAAGATGATAAGCGAAAGGGGTAGGGGTTTCGTGCTTAGGGCTGGACGGTGGAAGAAGAAGAAGAATTTGAGGTCTAGGTTTAGAGAGAGGAAGAAGATGGTGGTGCGGATAGGGTGAGTAAGCGGCGACGGCGAAGAATTGAGCTAGGGTTTTATTTCTTTAGTGTTGGCTTGTTTGTGTTTTATAAGTTTAATATAATTGATGTTAAAGAATAATTATAACATTAATTCAGCATTCAATTAGGATTAATACTCATTAATTAAGTGATTTTTCGTATAATCCCCTATAATTATATCGTTGCAAAGTATTAAAGAGGTTAATGGCTTTTGAATTTCCCAGCCATACCGGCGGTGACACTTGTCACCGTCCGGTAGGCTCTTGCTGTTTCCGCTATCCACACCCCATCCTAGGCCCATAATAGAAAAAATAATTGAAAATTCCGCTATCTGCATTCCCCCCAATCCTGTGCACAATTGGGCCCTCACTCGCATTGCTATTCACACCTCTTTTATAAGCCCATTATAAAAAACAAACTAAAAATAATTGCTTGCTGCGCCCTCCTCAAAAACCAGTGAAATGGGCCTGCTTGTTTTACTAATCTCACCCCCATGCTGAGCCCAATATTAGAAAATAACTAAATAAATTTCTTCTTCCACCCCCCTTCATTTTCTTTAGATTTTAATTTTTTTAGTTTTATATAGTTTAGAAGATAATTCATAAAAAATAGAAAAAGCATAATAAAAATCTATAAAAAAATCAAGTAGACTCTTAATTCAATTTAGAATTGTCTAGAATTTTATTTTCCTGAATTTGCTTTATTTTTTATTTTATTTTGAATTTTTTATGTAAGTGTTTTTTTAATGAATTTTCTTCAATTGTACATGATTTTGTAGATTTTATTTTTAGCCTTCCAGTAACGTTTTTTGCCCATTCTTTTTATCATAATTAGAGGACTCATAGTAGTACTTAGTGTAATTTTGGTGGATTGTTTTAGGCATTTTATCTCAGGTTTTAGTGGCTTAATCCTTAGAAAATAATGACTAATTCTTAGGTGGAAATAATGATTTTTTAGGCATAGCAAAATTCTGATTTTTTAGGATTCCTTTTAGCACAATATTATAGGTAGTTTTAGGACCCCATAGAATAAATCTCATATTTTTTCCAGAAGTTTTACTATTTTTTAGGATATTAATTCTTAGGCTTTATGCATGTAAATTTCCATTAGTTTAGGCTAGGATATTAAGTTTCATAAAAAATAGTTTTAATTAGATTTAATCTTAGGACTTAATATGGATTTAGACTAGTTTAGATTCTGATTTTTTAGAATGAAAATATTAGGTAATGACCTTAATTTAGAACTTAGGCTTAGTATTCATTTTAATTAGACTTAGAATAAAATTAGGACTATTTTAGGTTTATGCATTTAATTGTTTTGCTTTGAATTTTACTTCTTACATTCAATTTTTAATTCTTTGTATATTGAGTGATATTTCACTTGAATAGGTTCCCCTTTGGCTTTAGAGTCAACTTATCTTCCTTAGGAAGTAAGTTGCATTCTATTAGTTCTAAGTGCCTTTTTCCATTAGGTTTAGAAACTTCACAAACCATAGGACCTCCCTTGTAAATAAATCAACAAAATTAGGGTTGTGTTTTAGTCCCCATTAGATTTTCCCTTTTGCAATTTGAGTCATTCTTTCTCACGTCATGAAGAAAAGCAATAAAACATTTATTGAAAACCAGACATTCTTGTACGACACGAGACTTTGTTGCAGAGTGTTTACACACGTCCTGTTTCGGGGCGAGGTGTAAATACTTCCCGCGATGGATAGGTCTTAGTACGAGAATGTTCACAAACAAATTCAAAATACTTCTCTTAAAAGACAAAAAACAAATAACGAGCGACTATCCTGCGGGTGCTTCTTTTCTCATCTCATTCACTCACAACGCGAACTCGCGACGACTTGTCTTGCATGCAAGACGGTAAACGCACTCGTACCAGACGAGCCTGCAACACCTGAGCATAGACACACGCAGTTCAAGCCATAAAAAATACAAACAAATAGTTCCCGCCTTAGTTAGGCGAACTACGTCGACTCTGATCCTCATTATCCCGATGAGGTACGTAGGCAGCGGGGTAGGGCCCGTTCGAGCATAATTTTTATTTTCTCTACATTTTCCCCCTTTCTTTCCATTTGTCAATTCCATCTCCTTTCTCATTCTCATTCCAGTTAGCAGTTCATTTGTTCAGCAGCACTTTATTTCTCACCTTTTGAAACAAAACAAGCAAGCGTGGATCCCGTCGGGTACGGCGGACGATCTGGGGTGCTAATACCTTCCCATGTCGTAACCGACTCCTGAACCCAGATCTTTGGTTCGCAGGACCTTGTCCTTTCCTTCTTCCTTAGGTTTATGCAACATTACCTTTCCTATTCTTTCGGAATAAAAATGTCTGGATGGCGACTCTACCCTTTCCGCGCCACTTTCGCGTTTGTACTAGGATGAAAATCCCGGGAGCGACAGCAGGTATTCAATACACAACATGGGGCATGACGAGCATCACTTCCCCAACATACCTCCTCCCCAGGCAGTATCTGGAATGCTTTTTTTCCCTGCGGAGGTGTCAAAGCCTCCTCATCCCCAACCCAAATCTATTCAATAGGAGCATCCCCAACCAAGTTCCCCACAAAGTTTCCATCCTCTCCCCAGAAGAGCAATGCCTGAAACTCCTACACAAAAAAGTGATAAAAGTTTCCTTCTCCCCAGCTGAGGTTCTCCTTACAGGATAAGTCTATCAATGATCTATTTCCCCAAGCAGAGCTATATATCCTAGCAGATCTACCAAAGATCTCCCTCAGCTGGGATATCCCTCCAAGAAGATCAATCAGAGATCTTTTTCTTCAGCGGGATCCGAATCCCGAATCATTTCTTCCTTTGCATAATCATAGCATTCGCATCATATTCACAAAATAAGCGTAGCATTCCATCTAATATAGAGCATTACGGAAAAAAATCAAACATTTGCATGATCACAAGCCAGGTTTGGGCCAGTCACCTGCAATTACAATCAATACTTCATCAACAATATATATAAAGCTCACATCCCCTGCAAATTAAAGCCAAAGCGTCCCCTTTGTACTCTCCAACACAAATGCCTGTTATATATACTCTTTCAACACTCGTCTGTGTCATATCATTCCCCTGCAGATATAAGCCAAAACACCCTCTTTGCATTCTCAAATACAAATATGTGTACATACCTCTTTAGACACTCGTCCGTGTCACCTTTCCCCCAGCATGGTTGTCAAAACGCTTGTTGCCAAGAAAACACTTGTTTATAATACAATCCTTTCGACACCCGTCCGTGTTATCCCCACAGGTTGCCAGAACACCTTTTACACTCTCACATACAAATATTTGCTCATAACTTATACACAGTCTCTTTTGACACCCGTCTGTGTCATACTTTCCCCAGCAAGTTGAACACTCGTCCGTGTCTTTCTCATACTTCACCAACAAATCTGTACCCACTTATACAGAAGTTTTCGATACTCGTCCATATCCCTTTTATATATCACTCTTCAAACATATTCGACACTCATCCGTGTTCTTTGTTAACCAGTTGGTACTCGTCCGTATCATCATCTCTGAACACGCGTCAGCGTTTGTTTCTTCTGATACTCGTCCATATCATGGTCTTAAGGATGCTCGTCCGCATCTTTAATCTATACACAGCGTCAAACACTTGTACCTTTTATTCTTTAGCGTAAACACTCGTCCGTGTTTACCATTCCCCAACAGAACAATTTTTCTTCTATCCGACATTCGTCCTATGTCGTGATACTTCCGGCAGCCGTCCCTGCCAGGTGATCGTCCTTCACCTTTGATGACCGTCCCTCATCCTTTCCCCTGTGGAATCTCCATTATTGGAACCCTTTTCTATCCGACATTCTTCCTATGTCGTGATAAAGAGCAGTCGTCCCTGCTAGGTGATCGTCCTTCACCTCTTGATGATTGTCCTTCATCATGCTTATTCGATGGCCGTCCCCATCGTTGATCTTGTTATCTGACATTCGTCCTATGTCACGATAAACCCCGAGAGCATCCGTACCCTGCTAGGTGATCGTCCTTCACCTCTTGATGATCGTCCTTCATCATGCTTATCTAATGGCCGTCCCTATCGTCGACCTTTTCTATTCGACATTCGTCCTATGTCGTGATAAAGAGCAGTCGTCCCCTGCTAGGTGATCGTCCTTCACCTTTGATGACCGTCCCTCATCATTATTTCATTTATTCTTTAACCCGATGGTCGTCCCCATCGTTGTTTACTTTACTTTGCAAACCTGATGGCCGTCCCCATCATTGCCTTTACTTTAATACTCAAAGAATCTTGTTTCTTTACCTGATGGGCGTCCCCGTCATGGTCTCTTTATTTACCCAGCTTGTCGGCCATCCCCGTCATTGCTTTACTTACCGCTTTATCCCCAACAGTCGTCCTCTGCTCGATGGTCGTCCTCCATCGCCTTCATTTGATAATCATGCTATACCGTCTTTTACAATTTATATTCCTTTTCTTTTTCTCCCCAGCGAGTGCAAATTTTGGATTGTCTTTGGTATTCAACCACAAGTTATCTTGTTTGTTTGTTAAGTCGGGTGCTTACATCCTGCACAGCTAACTCATGTTTGCAAAGGGGCAGCTGTAAACACCCCAAATTTGCCCTCACTCTTTATTCACACCATGACTTATGATCTTTCATTCTTGCATCAGCATAAACATTACATTTCACATTGCATATTTGTTTCATCTGCATAGTTCAAGTTCATTTGCATCTAGGGTTTGTGATCTGAGCAATCCAAGATTCCATCTGAGCCAACCCAAAGGCCTCAAAGCATTCCAAGGGGGTCCATGTGTGTTCTACCACCATATTGTGTCCCTCAAAGTTCAAGAAAGTCAAGAAATCACAAGAACTGGCAAGGCATGGAAGCAGAGCTAGGGTTTTCACTACATAGATGAACAAGATTAGGGTTTTGGTTTCAGAGGCCTCAACACCAAATTTTTGGGCCATTCTTGTTTCTAATGTTCTTAATATTTTATAAGGATCATGTGTACCAAGTTTGATGAAGAAATTCATTGTGGAAGTCATCTGTTCATTAGGTAACTTCTTGAGCAAGTCAGAGCAAAATCAGGGCATCTGAGGCCCCCAACAATGGAACCAAAGGGGTATTTTCATAAAATTTTAGTTCTATGATCTTTATTTGATCATTGAAGTGCTTGGTAGTTCCCAAAATTGAAGAAATTTGAGCTAAACCAAAAGTTGCCAAAAATGGAAATGACTTGTAATGGAAACATTCCATTTTGGGAAAGTTCTTCAACCTCCTCTTTCTCAACCAAAATTGCTTCAAATGAAAAATTCTTGGTCATGAAAGTTGTAGATTAGGTCTTTCCCTTTTCAAAAAGTACAAGAACATGTTCTAATTCATCATGGAACTCAAGTTATGATCCTTCAAAGTTGGCAAAAATCCTACAATTTTCACATTAATGCCAAAGAGGGAATTTTGCAATTTCTCATGCCAAGCCATTTCTTGACCTCTAATGCATCTCTAAACATCATACTATCATAGTGAAACTCATTTTGATCAGAATTGGCCCAAGAATTATACATTTTCATGCCTTGAACTTCAAGAAATTTCAAAAGGGCCAAAACTTCTCAAATTTGCAAAATGGTATAAATCTTCCTATACACTTGTGCCAGCATGCCAAATATGTATCCATGGTCCTCCTTGAACTCAGCTGAGGCCAAACACCCCTTGCAACCAGGCCTGCCATGACCCATACCTCAAGTACAACCAAACTTGACTTTTTTCATTTTACACCATACCAATCAGCATAGCCCACAACAACTCTTCTGACCTATCACAGCTTCACATACATGCCCTAAGGATCACATTTCATAACATCTTGGAGCTTGAATCATCCCACACATTCAGATTGCCAAAATCCCTCTAAAACTTCATCTCTTCGAAATTCTCAAACCAACCATCAAAACTTCAAACAAACTTCACCAATCATCTCCATACATCCTCCAGATCATTTCCCAACCATAAAACAAGACTGAAACCTCAAGAATCAAAAACACGATTTCACCCCCCCCCTCTGAACTGAAACTTCAAAATAACCTAAATAAATTCCTTCCAAGCATCAAAGCATCCTCAGGAGGTCCATTGGAGTCAATTGGCACCAAGGAGAGGCCCAGATAGCTCAGATTGAGAAAGCTCAAGCTCAGGTATCATCAAGAACAAATTTTCCAGAACTTGTATTTTTTGTTATAGAAATGTTCTTCATGCTTCACTGATCACACTGCACCTTTTACTTTTGAAAATGGTTGAGATTTGAGCTTGTATCGTGCTTCTGAAACTTTTGTAGTTTTTATGTTTTGATTCGAATCTCATGTTTGATGCAACATAAATGTTGTTTGATGGTTGATTCTTGTTTGGGGTAGTTAGGGGATCATTTCTGGAAAGTTAGAGCTCCTAATTTGGCCTAGGGAAGAAGTTGGGGATTTGGGGTCACCGGAGAAGATGATCGGAGCTTGCTCCGGTCATCTGAAAGTCATTAGGGTTTATAATTAGGGTTTACTTGTCCAGTTTGAATGCGGGCCATTAAATGGTGATTTGCGCGTAAATGTGTGGCCTGGATCATTTCAGTTAACCCTAATTTTCATTTAATTAAATTAATTAAGTAATTAACCCAGTTTGAATGTCAGCCATTGGATAGTGCGCACAGTTAATTACCTCTCTCTCCAGTTTGAATATGGACCACTGGATCAACATACTTTCATTTTATTTGATTTTTATTTCATTTTAATTGCATTTTCTTGCACATTTAATTTAAAATACTTAGAAAAATCCAAAAAATATTTCCTTTTGCATTTTTGTTCCAAATATTTTTCTTAATCAGAAAATGATTTTTATTTTATTGTTTGCATAAAAATTGTATTTTTAAAATATTTAAATGTTTATTTTAATTAAATAATGGAAATTAATTAATTAAAATAACATTTAGGTTTCTAAAAATCACCAAAAAATTCATGTTGCATCTTAACACATTTAGAAACATTTTCAAACCCCTCATACATATTTCTTTTTGGTTTGGATCATCATTTGACAATTTTCTTTGAATTTAGGGTTCATAAAATCATATTTTGAACTCTAACCTTTGAAAAATCTTTTCTGCCTAACCATGAAGGGTTTGAAGTTGGTTATTTTTGATTTTTGTTTTACACATATCATGTAGTATCTAGGATATTTTTGGCATGAATTCATCTTGCATTTTCAATTTGTTTGGCATTTTACATTGAAGATCACCCAAAAAACCCTAGAAACTTAGGAATTCATAACTTTTTCTAGGTTTAGTTTCTAACCTCCCCATTTGGATGGTAACCTAGTATAGGTTTAGGGTTCCTTTGAGTGCATTTTCAATTTTTTATCATATCATTTGCTCCTGTATTTTCCATTTGCATCCCATCCTTCCATGTAACCCTAATTTTGCATCTTTACTTGCATCTTACATTGCATTGCATGAATATGTGAACTTGCCATGTCATTCTAAGCATTTGTATGCCATCTTAGACATCTTAAGACATTGTTTGAACATTGATTGATCATTTATTCATACATTTGCTTTGCTTTGCATCCATTTCATTTCATAAACCTCCATGTGTTTACATGCTTCCTACATGCTTCATTTGCATTCATTCGCTTGTATGATCACACATATGCATCTTGTATGCCTTTGCATCATATCATAACATCACTTGCATCATGTGTATGCTTCTGGTTTTGGTCTTTTCCTTTGCATATACATTGTTTCATTTCATTTCTTTCCTTATGCATCTTGTGCTAACTTTTCAGGTCAATGGTAAGTTGTTTGAGAGGTGGATTTGCCTTCACCTCCCACTTCTTCTCATCTTTTTCATATTGCATCTTTGCTGCATTTTTGATTGTCTTTGAGTGGGCTTGCTCACTTGTGTTCTTTCTTTCTCACTTTCTTTCTTTAAGTTACTTATCTTCTTCATTGAAGTAAGCAACTTATTTCTTCTGCTTCTTCCTCCTTTCATCTGCTTCTTCCATTGGTGGCTTCCTTGAAGATCTCTCTTAAGCCTTACAAACAATAGGAACATCCAAGCATGATAATAATTAGGGTTGTGATTAGTCCTCCCTTAACTTTCACCTTTGAGTCTCCTTGAGTCTCTCTTCTCATCTTCATCATCAGAGACTAAACTCTAAAAGTTTTAGGACTTTGGAATTAGGGTTATGCTTGTATCCTTCTCTTAGGATGGGGTGTATAACTTTAATCCTAAGTGTTAAACCGTTAATTTGTTTAACTTATTAATCAAATCACCTTAATAATCACTAAGACTTCATCTTGTAACTTGGGACTTACATTAGGGTTCTAATTCTTCCTTTATTGGTTAAGAAGGACTAACCCTAGTGTTTAATGGACAAGTCCTCCTCAAGTTGTCTTACAAACCATAAAACTCACTTCTTAATCTCACCCTTAATTAAAATCCATTTAATAAAGGCTTGTTCTGTCATGAATTTAATCCCTAACCATGGATTAAGTTGAGGTATCTTCCTAAGCTTAAGTGTTCTCATCTATCATCCTTCTATTAGGATGGTGTAATGAGTTCACTAATCCTTGATTATGGCTTAAACTCATTATTTAACACTAAACAAAAACCCAAAAACATCTAATAATCACAAGTAGGTTAATAATCTTAATCCTACATCATCATGGCAATTAAGTTGAGATGCTTATCTCATACATAAGTATTCTCATTATCCCTAATTAGGGAGGATATAATGAGTTTACAAGCCCTTGATTTAGACTTAAGCTCATTAACTTATGCAAAACACCAAAAACAATAAAAAACTTAAAACACAAGAAACAAACAATAATCGTCTCCTTTGGGATTCTTTTCTCATCACACTCGTTCATAAGCGAGAACTTGCTTCTTCCGTCTAATGCAAGACAGTTAGCACTCGAGCCAGACGAGTCATACACTTGAGCATAGACAAGTAAGCAGTTCACAACCAATTTTATCTTTCAGCTTCTTTGAGTCGAACTACGGTGTTCTGACTTCCTCATTGCACAAGAGGATACGTAGGCATAACTTAACAGTTATCGAACAAAAGTCTCTGTGTCTTCCCCCTCTTTCAGCATTCTTTTTCTAAGACTCAGTTCCTGAGCATTCACACCTTTTTGCACTGACACTGGTACATTTCTTTTCCAGCTTTTGCACACAGATATCACATTCACTACCCTTTTAAACACAATCTTTTAAGCGTGGATCCCGTCGAGTACGACGGACAATCTGGGTGCTAATACCTTCCCAGGTTGTAACCAACCCCCTTTCTCAGTTTCTCTGGTTCGGAACCGTCTTATCCATCTTTTTTCTAGGTCTATGCAACATTACCTTTCCTTCGGGATAAAAATGCCTAGCTGGCGACTCTATTCATCTTCATTTCATTTTCTCTTTTTCGCCGACAGTTCACGCTTGTACCGGGATGCAAATCTTTGGGAGCGATATTGATCACTCCTTGATCAACACCCATAACTAAGAAAAGTTATCGGGCTAGAACCTTCTTAGACACACCATACAAATGCCCTTCTTCCAAATTAGGAGTAGGTTCCAAACACTTGTGAAATAAACATAGTAGTTTAGCACCCAAGTATCTATATAGCCATTCCTTGGACAACAAAATCATGCATAAATCTGATGTGATGTTCTATCATGGGATAATACATCATTCCAAGGATCACAAAGAGATCTCCAGACAGAAGATAGGTTTGTTAATAGCAGTCTTCAGATCTCCAAACAACCACTTCTCTTCATAGTGCCTTGAGTTGACTTGAAAAAGAGTCTTCAAGTATCATTAGCACAGTTGACAAAAGCAGATATACATATATCGCCAACACCATAGGATATATATCCAGAGAAGAGCAACCTTCTCACATAAAGGAGTTATCAGATAGATAAGCAGCGAATAACAAACTCCTTAGAAGCTTCAAGTGTCACAAATTAGCCCTAGCATTTATCTCTAGGTGACACCAGCAACCATAGGTTTGAAAATAAATCAAACCTATCATAGTAGCAGCACTAATCCCATGCTACAAATTAGCCCTAGAAATTATCTTTGTAGAAATAGTGTTGGAATAATACCATTATATTTAGTGGGCTTGTTTGTGAATAAAAGTAGTAAATGAAATTCTGGTATGACAGACTCAGATGTCAAATATGATGTTAAGAAATCTTATGTTACTTATACACATGGTAAGGCATACACAGTAGTACTTAAAAATTCTAATAAATCAGATTCAAACATGCTTCAGGATGTTTTGACATCTGATAGGACAGTGAGTTCAGGTACTACATACAACATAAAACAGAAAAGTTGTAAAGAACACAACATAATTGTTAACCCAGTTTGATGCTAACTCATCTACTCTGGGGGCTACCAAGCTAGGAAGGAAATCCACTCTGTAGTATCAATTCAAAGACTTCTCAGCAAACACCTATAGTTTACAGTCTTCTCACTTAATCACTACATGTCCAACTTCTACTTAGGAACTCCTAAATATGAGAAACTCATGCTCACTTCCAATCACCTCAGTGATGTCTCAAAGTTCTCAACAGTCAGTTGCTGTTATTGACGGCTTGTTACCTACCAATAATTCAACACAAGATGTCACACTTCCATGACAACAACTTAACCCTGCTTAGCAGCTTAAGTTAAGTACAATCCACCTCTTACTTAGCAGCTTCGAGGTTTACAAATAAACAACCACATCTGGGTTCCTTGTTGCGTATGGATGCACAAGAACACAACCCTAATGATGTTTACATTTTGATCGGTTGGCTGGTTCATTCTAAACTAGGTTACAAGGTTTCTTTTATAACCTATTCCCAACTGCATTTGGGCCTAAACAATCACAACAATAGCTGCTACAAATATGCAGAAAAAATCTGCTACAAATATACAAAAAGATCTTCAAATATAAAAACTCCTAAAATATCTCTAAATATAGAAAATCTATATTTTTCAATATTTGTATTCAATGTAAATTGAGTCAAGATCTTTTACAATAGCGCCAATTGGATTGCTTCAAATCTTCAAAACAAACTGTTTCTGTTGAAACTAAAACAGAAACTTCAATCCACTTCAGCAGTTCATGATGTCGAATGAATTATCTTGACATCTTCTTCGAAATGTTTTTCCAGATGTTGAAACATTTCAACACAACATGTTTAGGCACACACAAATGGATTATTTGCTTAGTATATTCTTCATTTGCAAAGATCATGTACATACACATTGCTGCTATATTTGTTTTACAAAATTCATGCCAATTACAAAACTTACAGTAAAGAGTGGGTGCAGGAATTGGGCCCAATGAAATTATTAAACTAATAAAATTATAAGTTAATTAGAAAAATAAGGGGAGTTAGGTTTGTCAGTAAGAGGAAAACAAGAAGTTTAGAGAGGTTACATGAAGTTGTAGAGGAAAAGAGGAAAGGGATAGGTTTTCAATCAGAGAGTTAGAGTCGCCTTTGAAATTCTGGCAACTGATATACAATGTCGAATACGATGTCCCGAAACCAATAACAACATTGTTAACCCAGTTAGGTTTAATCACAGCTACTCTGGGGGCTACCAAGCCATGAAGGAACGTCACTATCAGTAGTATCAATTCAAAGATCCAAAACAAACACCATAGTTTGCAATATTTTCACCTAATCCCTACCTAATGACAATTCTACCTAGGAACTCCTAGATAAGAGACCCCTCTCACTTCCACTCAATCACAATAGTGATCTTAAACAAACAACTCAAGCAAAACAAAGACACTCTTCAAAACAATCTTTGACCTTGCTTAAAAGCTTCAGTAAAATACAAACACTCTTGCTTAAAAGCTTTGAATGGACAAAATACAAATGCACACCTAGTCCAAAACAATCATCAAAAGACAATTGCTTGGCTCACAAGAAACTAACACACACACACACGTGAAAAACGCTGAATACATAATCCTTATTTTCCACATGTTCACACTAGGGTAAAACAGCCTTAAGTAGATCCTTGAATGGGCATTGGGCCTGTTGAACTTGCACAAATCAGAAATAATAATTCCTTAAATAAAGGAACAAAAATAGCAAGAACAAATGTTTTGCTAAAATAACTCCAAGGTGAATTCTTCTTTTCCTTCTAATAAAAACGCGCTAAAACCACAAAAAAATCTCAGCAATAATGACTGAAGGATGCGCACACAAAATAGTAATCACCTAGGTCTTCAGGCCCAGTCAGAGATGTCATGACATCAGTCTTGATATCCTGATGAAAACAGCTGCACCTAAAAACTTCATACCTGCATAATGCTTAAATCACATGTCATAACATTACCTATGACATCCAGACACAAACATAAGTTTTACCACAAAATATAGCCAATCTAAAACATCTACAAACTTACCCTTTGGAATTTGTTTGGCTAAAACAATTTAAGCATTATCACAGAAAACACAACAGCAGCAGGAAACACACAACAAAAAGGACTCCCCCTCAAACCAAAAACTATAAGAACACAACACACCAGCAACAACAGAAATACCAAACTTCAAAGGCTGTGTGTTGTCCCCCGAAAAGAAACCTGGTCAGGTAGGGTACAGACGCGAACGGTCAGCGAAAGGAGAAAAGGAGTGAACTAAAAAGAGTCGCCATCCAGGCATTTTTATCCCGAAGGAAAGGTAATGTTGCATAAACCTGGAAAGGGATGGATAAGACGGTTGCGAACCAGAGAAACTGAGAAAGGGGGTTGGTTACAAATTGGGAAGGTATTAGCACCCAGATTGTCCGTCGTACTCGACGGGATCCACGCTTAAAAGATTGTGTTTAAAGGGGTAGTGTATGTGCTATCTGTGTGCAAAAAATGGAAAAAAAGAATATACAAGTGTCAGTGCAAAATGTGAGTGCTCAGGAACTGAGGCTTAAAAGAGAATGCTGAAAGAGGGGGAAGACATAGAGAATTTTGTTTGATAACTGTTAAGTTATGCCTACGTATCCTCTCGTGCAATGAGGAAGTCAGAACACCGTAGTTCGACTCAAAGAGACTGGAAAATAAATTAACTGGCGAACTGCTTACTTGTTTATGCTCAAGTGTATGACTCGTCTGGCTCGAGTGCTAACTGTCTTGCATTAGACGGAAGAAGCGAGTTCTCGTTTATGAATGAGGATGATGAGGAAAGAATCCCGAAGGAGACGATTGTTTTTTTTGTGTTTTCAGTCTTTTATTGTTTTTGGTGTTTGTCATAAGTTAATGAGCTTAAGCCTAAATCAAAGGTTGTAAACTCCTTATATCTTCCCTGATTAGGGATAATGAGAATACTTAAGTATGAGATAAGCACCTCACCGTAATTACCATGATGATGTAGGATTAAGATCATTAACCTACTTGTGATTATTTATATGTTTTTGGTTTTTGTTTAGTGTTAAGTAATGAGTTTAAGCCATAATCAAAGATTAGTGAACTCATTACACCATCCTAATAGAAGGATAATAAATGAGCACACTTAAGCTGAGGAAGATACCTCAACTTAATCCATGGTTAGGGATTAAATTCATGACAAAACAAGGACTTTATTAAATGGATTTTAATTAAGAGGTTGGATTAAGAAGTGGATTTTATGATTTATAAGACAACTTGAGGGGGACTTGTTTATTAAACACTAGGGTTAGTCCTTCTTAACCAATAAAGGAAGAATTAGAACCCTAATGTAAGTCCCAAGTTACAAGTTAATGTCTTAGTGATTATTAGATTGATTGATTAAGAGGTTTTAACAAATTAAGGGTTTAACACTTTGGATTAAAGTTATACACTCCATCCTTAGAGAAGGATGTAGGCATAACCCTAATTCCAAAGTCCTAAAGCCTTAAAGGTTTAGTCTCTAATGATGAGATAAGAAGAGAGACACAAACAAGACTCAAAGGTAAAAACTAAGGGGGACTAATCACAACCCTAATTATTATCATGCTTGGATGTTCCTATGGTTTGTAAGGCTTGAGAAAGATCTTCAAGGAAGCCACCAATGGAAGAAGCAGATGGAAGGAGGAAGAAGCAGAAGAAATAAGTTACTTACTTCATTGAAGAAGATAAGTAACTTAGAGAAAGAAAGTGAGAGATGAACATGAATGAGCAAGCCCACTCAAAGACACTTAAAAATGCAGAAAAGATGCATATGAAGAAGATGAAGAGAAATGAGAAGTGAAGGCAAATGCACTTCCCAAATTAACTTACCACCTGAAAATGTTAGCACATAATGCATAAGGAAAGAAATGAAATGGAATGAAGCATATGAAATTACAAAGATCAAAACCAGAAGCATACACATGATGTAAATGATGCTATGACATGATGCAAAGGCATACCAAGTTCAATGAATGGTCATACAAGAGAATGAATGCAAATGAAGCATGCTTTGAAGTTTGAAAGTTCATGAAGTTTAATGAAAGGAAATGAATGCAAATCATGGAAAATGAATGAAGAAATGATCAAGCATGATTCTAACATGTCCTAAGATGTCTAAGATGACATGTGAATGCATGAAATGTCATGGAAAGTTCATGTATGGATGCATATGCAAGATGAATGCAAATGAAGATGCAAAATTAGGGTTTTAAGGCAATATGAGATGCATATGGCAAAGACAGAAGCAAATGACATGATAAAAATTTGAAATCACACTCAAACAAACCCTACACCTATGCTAGGTTACCATCCAAAGGGAGAGGTCAGAAGCTAAACCTAAAGGGAGTTATGAATTTCCTAAGTTTCTAGGGTTTTTTGGGTGATCCACAATGTAAAATGTCAAACAATTTGGAAATGAAAGATAAATTCATGCGAAAACTATCCTAGAAACTACATGATGTGTGTGAAACAATTCAAAAAGAACCAACTTCAAACCCTTCATGGTTAGGAAGAAAAGATTTTTCAAAGGTTAGGGTTAAAAAATGTGTTTTTATGAACCCTAAATTCAAAGAAAATTGTCAAATGATGATCAAAACCAAAAAGAAATTTGTATGATGTATTTGAAAATGTTTCTAAATGTGTTAAGATGCAACATGAATTTTTTGGTGATTTTTAGAAACTTAAATGGTATTTTAATTAATTAAATTCAATTAATTAATTAAAATAAACATTTACATATTTTAAAAATACCATTTTTATGCAAAAAAATAAAATAAAAATCATTTTCTGGTTAAGAAAAATATTTGGAATAAAAATGAAAAAGGAAATATTTTTGGGATTTTTCTAACTATTCTAAAATAATTATGCAAGAAAATACAATTAAAATGAAATAAAAATCAAATTAAATAGAAATTATGAGGATCCAAGGGACCAGATTTAAATGTGGGGAAAAGGGGTTGACTGGCGCGCAATCTAATGGTCCAGATTTGTCCTAGCTAATTAATTCAAATTAAATTAATTAATTAGGTTTTAGGGTTTAATGACATGATCTCAGTCGTCCACACACGCGCGGGAAATACAATCCAAAGGCCAAAATTCAAAGTTGCCTAATCACCTGAGATTTGCCCTAATTAATCTCAGGTGGCCGGAGAAGACTTCCGATCGTCTTCTCTGGCGAGACCTTCATCATATCTCTCTCAAAACCTCACTAAAACGCATCAAAATCTCCAGATTCACTCAACTAAACACCCTAAACAAGAATCCAGCAACAAAAACTATTTATATTTCATGAATCAAGAGAAACAAGCAAAATCATTGTTACGGGCAAAGTTTCAGACAGTCAATACATGCTTATTTCTTGAAAATTTTCAAAACCAAACACATCCCCATGATCAGGGCAACATATAGAACAATACAAGAACCTAAAAACACGTTTCTGGAAAAAATGTTCTTGAGGTTACCTGAGCTGGAGCTTTCGAAAATGGAGCTTTCTGACTACTTCCTTGATGCTTTTCCACTCCCTTTGATCCCCTTATGCTTCTGGAATGCTTGAAAGGAGTTTATATGGAGTGTTTTGAAGGTTTCAGTTCAGAGGTGGTGGAAATCGTGTTTTTGTTTGAGGTGGTTTCAGGCCAATGTGAGGGGTGGGAAATGATCTGGAGAGTGTATGGAGATGATTGGTGAAAGAATTTTGGAGTTTTGATGGATGGTTTTTGAAATTCGAAGAGATGAAGTTTGAGAGAGATTTTTGGCAATCTGAATTGTGTGTTTTTGCAGGCTTGTGTCTTGTGTGAAATGAGTTGCATAAGGCATGTATGTGAAGCTATGATGGGTCAAAATAGTTGGTGTGGGCTATGTTGATTGGTATGGGGTGATTTGCAAAAAGTCAAGGTTGGTTGTACTTGAGGTATGGGCACATGGCAGGCTTGTATTTGGGCATGGTTTGGTTCAGCAGTGATCAAGGAAGTCCATAGAAACTGATTTGGAGTGCTGATGCAAGTGTATGAGAAAATTCATGCCATTTTGCAAATTTGAAGAACTTTGGCCCTTTTGGAATTTCTTGAAGTTCAAGGCATGAAAGTGAATGATTCTTGGGCCAATTCTGATCAAAATGAGTTGCACTATGATGATATAATGCTTAGAGATGCATTAGAGGTCATGAAATGGCTTGGCAAGTGGTTTTGCAAAAATCCCTCTTTGGTGTATTCTTGAAATTTATAGGATTTTTGCCAACTTTGAAAGATCATAACTTGAGTTCCATAATGAATTAGAACATGTTCTTGTACTTTTTGAAAAAGGAAAGACCCAATCTACAACTTTCATGACCAACAATTTTTCATTTGAAGCATTTTTGGTTGAGAAAGAGGAGGTTGAAGAACTTTCCCAAAATGGAAAGTTTCCATTACAAGTCATTTCCATTTTTGGCAACTTTTGGTTTAGCTCAAATTTCTTCAATTTTGTGAACTTACAAGCACTTCAATGATCAAATAAAGATCATATAACTTCAATTTGATGAAAATACACCTTTGGTTCCATTATTGGGGGCCTTAGATGCCCTGATTTTGCTCTGACTTGTTCAAGAAGTTACCCAGTGAACAAATGACTTCCACAATGAATTTCTTCATCAAACTTGGTATACATGATCCTTATAACATCTTAAGAAGATTAGAAACAAGAATGTCCCACAAATTTGGAGTTAAGGCCTCTGAAACCAAAACCCTAATTTTGGTCATCTGTGTAGTGAAAACCCTAGCTCTGCTTCCATGCCTTGTCAGCTCTTGTGATTTCTTGAATTCTTTGAACTTTGAGAGACATAATATGATGATTGAACACACATGGACCCTCTTGGAATGCTTGGAGGCCTTTGGAGTGGCTCAGATGGATCCTTGGGTTGTTCAGATCACAAACCCTAGATGCAGATGAACTTGAACTATGTAGTGAAGCAAAAATGCATGTGAGATGGTATGCTTATACTAATGCTAACTTGAAAGATCACAAGCCAATGGTGTGGAGTTAGTGAGGGAAAATTTGGGGTGTTTATAGCTGCCCCTATTCAAGCATGAGTTAGCTGTGCAGGATGTAAGCGCCTGGCTTAATAGACAAACAAGATAACTTGTGGTTGAATACCAAAGATAGTCCACAATTTGCACTTGCTGGGGAGAAGAAGAAAAGGGATATAAATTGTAAAATACAGTAAAGTATAATTATTAAATGCAGGCGATGGAGGATGGCCATCAAGCAGAGGATGACTGTTGGGGATAAAGCAATGACAGGGACGACCGACAAGCTGGGGAAGTAAAGATACCATGATGGGGACGGCCATCAGGTAAGGAAATAAGATTCTCTGGGGATTAAAGTAAAGGTAATAATGGGGACGACCATCAGGTTTGCAAAGTAAAGTAAACAACGACGGGAACGGCCATCGGTTTAAAGAATAAATGAAATAGTGATAAGGGACGGTCATCAAAGGTGAAGGACGATCACGTAGCATGGGACGACTGCTCTTTATCACGACATATGACGAATGTCAGATAGAAAAGGTCTACGATGGGGACGGCCATCGGATAAGCATGATGAAGGACGATAATCAAGAGGTGAAGGACAATCACCTAGCAGGGTACGGGGTTGTATCATGACATAGGACGAATGTCGGATAACAAAATCAATGATGGGGACGACCATCAGATAAAATGATGAAGGACGATCATCAAGAGGTGAAGGACGATCACCTAGAAGGGGACGATTGCTCTTTATCATGACATAGGACGAATGTCGGATAGAAAAGGGTTCCAATAATGGAGACTCCACTGGGGAAATGATGAGGGACGGTCATCCGAAGGTGAAGGACGATCACCTGGCAGGGTACAGCTGCCGAAAGCATCACGATATAGGAAGAATGTCGGATAGAAGAAAGTTGTTCTGTTGGGGAGATGGTAAACACGGATGAGTGTTTACGCTTTCCGAAGTAAAAGGTATAAGTGTTTGACGATGTGTATAGATTAAAGATGCGGACGAGTATCGGTAGAAACAAACGCCGACGCGTGTTCAGAGATGATGGTACGGACGAGTACCAACTGGTTAACAAAGAACACGGACAAGTGTTGAATCTGTGGGGAATGATAATATATACAAGATACGGACGCGCATCAGAGACCTCTGTATAAGTATGAGCGAATATTGTGAAGTATGGGCAAGACACGGACGAGCGTTCAACTTGTTGGGGAAAGGTGACACGGACGAGTGTCAGAAGAGAAAGTGTATAAGTTATGAACAAACATTTGTATATGAGAGTGTAAAAGGTGTTTCGGCGACCTCTGGGGATAAGATGACACAGACGGGTGTCGACAAGAGTGTATTATGAAGAAGTGTTTGGTTTGCAACAAGTGATTGGGCAACCGTGCTGGGGAAGGGTGACACGGACGAGTGTCAACAAGGGTATGAACAGGTTTCTGAATGCAAAGAGGATGTTTTTGCTCATATCTGTGGGGGATGATATGACATGAACGAGTGTCGAAAGGATATATATGAACATGTATCTGTGTTAGAGAGTGCAAATGGGACGCTTTGGTATTTTTTACTTGCAAGGAATGTGAACTTTTATATACATTGCTGATGAGATACCGAGGGTATTTGCAGGTGACTGGCTCGAACCTGGCTTGTGATCATGCAAATGTTTGATTTTTGTCGTAATGCTCCGTATTAGACGGAATGCTACGCTCTGTGGGGGAAAAATGATGCGAATGTTATGATTATGCAAAAAGAAAACGATCCGGAATTTGGATCTCACTGAAAGCAAGATCTCTGGCTTATCTGCTTGGAGGGATGCCCCAGCTGGGGAAGATCATTGGTCGATCTGTTAGGAAATACAGCTCCGCTTGGGGAAATAGATTATTGGTAGACCTATCCTGTAAGGATAAACCCAGCTGGGGAGAAGGAAGCTTCTGTCACTTTGTTGCGTGAGAGTCTCAGGCATTGTTCTTCTGGGGAGAGGCTGGAACTTCAGTGGGGAGATTGGCTGGGGATGCTCCTGTTGCATAGACTTATACTGGGGATGAGGACACTTTGGCAACTCCGCTGGGGAAAAGCATTCCAGGTACTGCATGGGGAGAAGGTATGCTGGGGAAGTGTGATTGGCATGCCCCATGCTGCGTATTGAATACCTGCAGCCTGTTAAGACAAAGAAACGAACAAGTACCCCGAGGTATCCCTTACGGGATTCCGTCATAGGAGTTAGATATTCCTGAGAATAAATATATTTCCTGCAAGCATTTATTAAGAATGGCTCATTTGTTTTATGCAAATATTATATCATGGATATTGGACATTTTGCAAACGAAACGAAACTGTACAAAACAAGGTGTGATTGCAAACTCTGATTTTATTAATCGGGGTGCCCTGAATTGGCAGATACAGTCAAAGAAACAGATCCCCTGGAATGAGGAGATTGTTACAAATTGAAAAAGTAAAAGTGCTGGCAATGTTGACGACGCTCTAGTGGGCCTTCTTTGCTATGACCTGTATGACCTTGACGTTCTTCTTATCTTGCTTTCCGAAGAAGGTTGGCGATGCTTTATCGTTTCGGAGCTTTCCATGTTGTGAGTGATACAGACGAATTCAGACTGAAGTTGTTCGCTTATTCCCTGATTTTGCGTGGATCGCCCTTTCGGGTTTTCAATCCACCGGGATACCCATTCTTGCCTGAGCTGTCCAATGCGGCTTTTCAACTCAGCGGGTGTACATATATATATTTTTTGATTTTTCCCTTATTTTTGCCCGAGTCTTTTATTCTGTTTTTGACTCACCGGGATGCCCTATTTTTGCCTGGACTTACATTTTGTTTTTATGTCCAGCGGGTCATTTTATGCGAAGTATTTTTTAACTGCGTCTGAATTCGCAGGGGATAAGAAATCTTCACCATCCATAGTAGTGAGCCTCAGTGCTCCACCAGAGAAAACCTTCTTTACTATGAAGGGACCATCGTGATTTGGAGTCCACTTGCCCCTGTAGTCTGTATGAGGAGGAAGGAGTCTTTTCAGCACAAGATCTCCTACTTGGTATTCCCGAAGCCTGACTTTCTGATCAAAGGCTTTCTTCATCCTTTTCTGATATAACTGCCCATGACATATTGCAGCTAATCTCCTTTCTTCGATCAAATTCAGTTGATTGTACCGAGATCGGACCCATTCTGCTTCATTCAGCTTTACATCCATCAGTACCCATAAGGAGGGTAGCTCAACTTCAACAGGTAGGACAACTTCCATACCATATACCAACTGATAAGGTGTTGCCCCATTGGATGTTCTGATTGAGGTACGATACCCACGCAAGGCAAATGGTAGCATCTCATGCCAGTCTTTGTAAGTAACCACCATCTTTTGCACAATCTTCTTGATGTTTTTGTTAGCTGCCTCAACAACGCCATTCATCTTTGGCCTGTAAGGAGAAGAGTTGTGATGTTGGATTTTAAAGTCCTAACACAGTTCTGCCATCATTTTGTTGTTCAAATTGGAACCATTGTCAGTAATGATTCGCTCGGGTACTCCATATCGACAGATGATGTCTCTTTTCAGAAATCTGGCTACCACTTGTCTGGTGACGTTTGCATACGAAGCTACTTCAACCCACTTGGTGAAATAATCAATGGCTACCAGGATGAATCTGTGGCCATTTGAAGCAGTCGGTTCAATCTTTCCAATCATATCAATGCCCCACATGGAAAAGGGCCAAGGTGAAAACATCACGTTCAAAGGATTCGGAGGCACATGCACTTTGTCTGCATAAATCTGGCATTTGTGGCACTTTCTGGCATAGGCACAACAGTTTGCATCCATTGTGATCCAGTAGTAACCTGATCTTAACAATTTCTTAGCCATTGCATGCCCTCCAGCATGGGTACCGAAAGATCCTTCATGCACCTCGTGCATTAGCAAGTCTGCCTCTTTCTTATCAACACATCTGAGAAGAACCATGTCAAAGTTTCGCTTGTATAACGAACCATCAGCATTCAGGAAGAAACTACCAACCAGCCTTCTTAATGTCTTCTTATCATTGGATGATACCCCAGGTGGGTATGTTTGATCTTCTAAGAAGCTCTTGATGTCATGGAACCAAGGCTTGCCATCTTTAGCAATGTCCACAGAGAATACGTATGCTGGTCGGTCTAGTCTGGATACCGAAATTCGAGGTACGTAATTGGCAGTCTAAACCTTGATCATGGAGGAAATGGTAGCTAAAGCAACCGCGAATTGATTTTCGTCTCGAGGAATGTACTCAAGTTTGACTGTTGTGAAGAAAGTCAATAATCTCCTCGTATAGTCACGGTATGGAATCAGATGCTCTTGGTGAGTGTACCATTTGTCGTTGGTCTGATTGATTACCAGAACTGAATCTCCGAATACAGTTAAAGTCTTGATCCTGAGGTCAATGGCTTTCTCAAGACCCATGATACATGCTTCGTATTCAGCTTCGTTGTTAGTGCAGGCAAATGTGAGTTTTGCCGAGAAAGGCATATGAACTCCTTTAGGTGTAATGAGCACTGCACCAACTCCACGACCATTCATATTGACAGCCCATCAAACATCATTGTCCATTCTTCTTCTGGGTCAGGCCCTTAAGTGTGAACAGGCTCTTCATGATCTTTTGCTTTTAGGAACATGATGTCTTCATCAGGGAAGTCAAACCTCATTGGTTGGTAATCATCAATGGGTTGCTCAGTTAGATAGTCGGACAGTACACTGCCTTTGATGGCTTTTTGAGATGTGTACTGAATGTTATACTCTGTCAGAATCATTTGCCATCTTGCAACTCTTTCGGTAAGTGCTAGCTTCTCAAATATGTACTTGACGGGTTCCATTTTTGAGATCAATAAAGTAGTGTGAGTCAACATATACTGCCTTAGTCGGCGAGCAACCCACGCTAAAGCACATCAAGTTTTCTCGAGCAGTGAATAACGTTGTTCATAGTCGGTAAACTTTTTGCTTAGGTAGTATATTGCATACTCTTTTCGACCAGACTCGTCATGCTGGCCCAACACACACCCCATTTGTAACACCCTTCTACCCCAAAATAAAATATTTAAATAATATCAGAGTAATCATCGAGAAAGGGTATCACATTTCATCATAATTCAACACAAACAGTGTCCTGTCCCGTAACACGGGTTAATCAACATCAAGAATATCAAAAATCATTTCGCAGCGGGATTTAAACTTCATAATTCAAAACTCTCTAAACATAATTTTCACCATCCTGAATTTAACATTGTAAAATGGAAAACCACTATCCAAATAACAACATAACTGCAAACAGTTTAACAGAAGAAAACCCATCCCAGTGTTACATAACACAGAGCAGGACACACAGACCAGAACCACTTCTAAGGAACACTAAGCACGCTCCGAAACTCATCAATTACTCCTATTGCACTGCAGGACTATTCTTCGACATCTGCAAGTTACCCACGAAGGAGGCAACATTTCCAAGCAGGCAGGGTGAGTAATCATAATATATCATAAACGTACAAGAATATAGAATCATAAATGAATTAGTACAACATATCATGACATCATCAACAATAAAATTCAACAACAACATAAACACGATCATGAAATTAAGCAATACCAACGCAATCATGCAATTCATCCAGAATATGCAATTCTAACATCCTGATATGCAATATGCATGTGGTACCATTTTCATCGTAAGATGGATACATGACCATCAACCCTCCACAAAGGAGCACATCGTAAATCATCGAGACACTTCAATCCACACAATGGGATTGAAGTAGAATAAATAGGCCGAAGCCCCATCGTGAATGTTATGAAATGCAATGATGCGCTACATCGTAAATTCATCAAAATAATTCGCATCATTCATTTCAATCATCAAAACAATCATCAAATAATCATATATATCATCATGACATTACACCCAGAACACTGGTTCTATAACCACTCTGACACATCAAGAATTGACCCGTACCCGGTAAATTATGAGGTAAATACAAGGTTGTTTCATAAATTCATTTATCAAAACTATTGCATTTTTCTTATTTTTATTCATCAAAATAAAGTTCAGTTTATGCTCTATCCGACGCTTCAAACGGAATGCGAATCGGACTTACGGTTTGAAAGTTATGAATTTTTAAAGAATTATAATTTGCCATCCGAACAGTGTTAACCGGTTAACCAAAGCGTTAACCGGTTAACGCCTGCACAACTTCAGAAAAATGCCCAAAATTTCCAATGGTTAACCGGTTAACCAAAGCGTTAACCGGTTAACGCACGTTTTACAACAGCAATTTGCTGCTTCGAACAGATTGTTCCAAAACCCTCAAAATTCCAATTTTTCCAATACGGGTTCGTCTTAATTCACCTCAAAATCATTCTAATACATCAAATAAAACATCAGAACATCAGAACAATCATTTATACCATCATTTATAGGATTCAACACATTTTTCTAACTCTATTTCATCAAGATTTCACCCACAAACTCAACCTAGCTCAAAACCCCAAAAACTCATAAAACTCATACAATCCTAACCTATTCATAATCCAATTCCTACACATTTACCATAGATTATAAAAACTCCCCATACCTTAGAGAATTTTGCCTCTTTACACTCTTCTCTGGGGTTCTCCACAGCCTCCTGACTCTGAGCTTCTCCTTTATCTCCCTTTTTCCTTCAGAGCACCTCTTTTCCCAAAACACGATAATGTTAGAAAACTAATCGTATTCTCCTCTTTGGATATATTATCTCAGTTTAGTCTTTTCCCACTTTACCCTCATAATTTTCACAAAAGGACCACCTTACCCTTTTTCTTTAATATATTTTTAATAATAATAATAAAATAGTATAATAAAACACTATTTATCCTTATTATGTAAAAATACTCTTTTTCTCCAAAATTCTCTAATTAATCCAAACTCTCCACTTTTCTAAATTAATTAAATAAATAATTAAATAATTAAATTTAGATTTTCGGGGCGTTACAACTCTCCCCTACTTAAAGAATTTTCATCCTCGAAAATTACCTGAAGTAAATAGAGTCGGATACGACTCCCTCATCTGATCTTCCCGCTCCTAAGTCTAACTTTCTCCAGTTGGTCCTCCCCACAATACCTTCACTAAAGCAATTTCCTTGCCTCAAAGTTGCTTCAATTCTCTACCATCAATCCTCACTGGTAAAGCTTCAATCGTCAGCTTATCCCTCACCTGAACATCATCTATCTGAATTACATGCGACGGGTCCGGAATGTACTTCCTCAACTTTGATACATGGAATACATCATGTAAATTCGCAAGAGAGGGAGGTAAAGCCACTCGATAGGCCACTTCCCCTATCTTCTGCATAATCTGATACAGACCGACAAAACATGGAGTGAGCTTTCTAGACTTCAAAGCTCTTCCCACACCAGTCATAGGAGTAACTCTTAAAAACACGTGATCTCCCTCTTAGAATTCAAGTGCTTTCCTTCTCTTATCGTGATAACTCTTTTGACGACTCTGCGACGTTTTCATCCTTTCTTGAATCATTTTTATCTTTTCAGTTGTTTCTTGGACAATCTCTGGCCCAAGTACCAAACTCTCTCCTGGCTCATACCAACATAATGGAGTACGACAACGTCTACCATACAACGCCTCATATGGAGCCATCCCGATACTAGCATGAAAATTGTTATTGTATGTAAACTCGACCAACGGCAAATGACTATCCCAAGACCCTCCTTGATCTAATACACAAGCTCTCAATAAATCTTATAAAGATTGAATTGTTCTTTCAGTCTGGCTATCTGTTTGCGGGTGATAAGCATAACTCATCCCCAACTTAGTACCCAAGGCCTCCTGCAAACTCTTCCAAAACCTCGACGTAAACCGCGGGTCTCTATCCGATACAATACTTGAAGGTACACTATGCAACTTCACAATTTCCTCAATATAAATCTCAGCTAACCTTTGCATGGAATGGTTAATCCTCATCGGCAAGAAATGTGACGACTTAGTTAACCGGTCAACAACTACCCAAATCGAATCATTACCTCTAGCAGTCTTAGGTAACACAGTCACGAAATCCATGGAAATACTATCCCATTTCCACTCAGGAACATTCAATGGTTGCATCATACCTGAAGGTCTCTGATGTTCTATCTTTGACTTCTGACATGTCAAACAAGCATATATAAACTCAGCAATGTCTCTTTTCATACCCGACCACCAAAACAACCTGCGTAAATCCTGATACATCTTCGTAGCACCAGGATGAATACTCAGTCGACTCTTGTGCCCTTCTTCTAAAATACTCTTTTTAATTCCTATAATATCCGGAACACATACTCTATCTCGAAATCTCAAAACTCCATCTTCATCAACTCGAAAGTCATCTGCATTACCTTGATCAACCAACATCAATTGATCAACTAATTTCAAATCAGATTTCTGACCCTTACGAATCTCTTCCAAAATCTCACTGGTCAGCTTTAACATTCCCAATTTCACACTATCAGTAGTAGTTTCACACAACAAGCTCATGTCTCTGAATTGCTCGATCTTTTCCAATTCTTTCACCATAAGCATTGAAATATGCAACGACTTCCTACTCAAAGCATTAGCCACAACATTTTCCTTACCCGGGTAATTCAAATCAAAATCTTTCAATAATTCAAGCCACTGCCTCTGTCTCATATTTAACTCTTTCTGATCAAACAAGTACCTTAAATGTTTGTGATCACTGAATACTTCAAATTTCGAACCAAATAAATAGTGCCTCCAAATCTTAAGCACAAACACCACAGCTGCTAACTCTAAATCGTGAGTAGGATAGTTTCTCTCATGAACTCTTAACTATCTAGAAGCATAAGCAACCACCTTATTATCCTGCATCAAAAATCCACCAAGACCCATCTTGGAAGCATCACAATAAACTACAAAGGACTCATCTGGATTTGGTAAGACCAACACTGGCGCGGTCGTTAATCTTTTCTTTAGTTCTATGAAACTCTCTTCACAAGCAACATCCCACACATACGCTTGACCCTTCCTAGTCAATTGCGTCAATGGTAAAGCTATCTTAGAAAAACCTTCAATGAACTTACGATAGTAACCAGCCAACCCAAGAAAACTACGAATTTCTGTAGCTGACTTCGGAGTCTCCCACTGCAATACCGCATCAATCTTTGAAGGATTCACCGAAATTCCACCACTTGAAATTACATGGCCGAGGAAATTCACTTCCTTTAACCAGAACTCACACTTAGATAATTTAGCAAACAATTTCTTTTCTTTCAACACTTGCAACACAACCCTCAAATGCTCGGCATGTTCCTCTTCTGATTTAGAATATACCAAGATATCATCTATGAAAACCACCACGAATTTATCAAGATACTCATGAAAGATCCTATTCATATATTCCATAAACACACCAGGTGCATTAGTAACCCCAAACGGCATCACCGTATACTCGTAATGCCCATATCTCGTCCTGAAAGCTGTCTTCGGGATATCATCAGCCTTAACTCGAATCTGATGATAACCAGGCCTCAGATCAATTTTACTAAAGACACAAGCACCTACTAGCTGATCCATCAAATCATCGATCCTCGGAAGTGGGTACTTATTCTTGATAGTCACTTTATTCAACTGTCGGTAATCGACACACAATCTCATACTACCATCCTTCTTCTTAACGAGCAACACCGGAGCACCCCAAGGAGAAACACTGGGTCTAATGAACCTCTTCTCTAACAATTCTTCTAATTGTTTCTTCAACTCATTCAACTCTGAAGCTGACATTCAATAAGGAGCCATCGAGGCATGACTCGTACCCGGTACTAAGTCCAAAGTGTCGCTCCCCGGATTTCCATCCTGGTACAAACGTGAAAGTGGCGTGCAAAAAAATAGAGTCGCCAGCCAGGAATTTTTATCCCGAAGAAAGGGAATGGTAATGCTGCACAAACCAGAAGAAAGAAGAGGAAGGACACAGGTCCTACGAACCAAAGAGACTGAGCTCGGGAGTCGGTTACGACCTGGGAAGGTATTAGCACCCAGATCGTCCGCCGTACCCGACGGGATCCACGCTTGCAAAAGAAACTGTTTCAAAGGGTGAGGGTATGAAAACTGCAGCAAAAGAAATGAAAATGAAAAGAAACTGGAACTGGAAAAGGATTGGATAAGAGAACAAAGAGAAAAAATGTAGGGAAAATAAAGATTGTACTCGAACGGGCCCTACCCCGCTGCCTATGTACCTCATCAGGATAATGAGGATCAGAGACGCCGTAGTTCCCCTAACTAGGGGTAACAAAGGAAAATTGCTTGTGAATTAAGGCTTGAACTGCCTATGCCATTGCTCAGGTGTTGCAGACTCGGACGACGAGTGCGTAACCGTCTTGCAAAGTGACAAGTAAGAGCAAGTTCACGTAAGGAGTGAATGAGATGAGAAAAGAATTCCCAAAGGAAAGGCGCTTATTGTTTGTTTGATGCTTTTTAGAAGCTTTTATGAGTGAAAGTTTGCATAGGTAAGTGTACCTAAGTCTTACTCAATGGGATGTGTACATCTCACATCATCCCGAAATGGAATGCACAAGAGGCACACCTATCTGTGGAGGAAATCCTCAAAGCTAGTCCCATAAGTGAAGGCTTAAGCACACTAGCCTATTGCCATTATTAAGTATTTTTGTGGTTTTTTTTTAAGAAGTGTTTTTTAGCTTTTCTTTGTGAGGTACTCATGCTAAGACCTATCCACCACGAGTGATGACTCACACCTCGCCCCGAAACGGAACGCGTGCAAGTATCTCAAAGCAAAGTCCCATGTCACATGAAAGTACTCAACTTTTATTAAGTGGATTAGAATTGATTTTGAAGATGAGAGGGGAAAGCACCAAAGGATCACAAAGGAAAAATTCTATAGGGGGACTAAAGAAATCCTAAGTGTTAACATGCATGGATGTCCTAAGGGTTAGTGAGGTTTCTATCCTAATGAAGAAGAAAAGAAGAAGAGAAGAAGATAGAAGAAGGGGTGAGAAAGGCCTAAGCCCAACAAAAGAGTTAGTACAAATAAGCATAAGAGGAGAAGATGAGATTTGGAGATGTGGAACTCAATTCCCACACCTCACACTTACCATAGCCCCTGCAAGGTTGGTAATAAGCATACAAGTGAAACACAATGAGCAAGATAACATGCTAACATTACACAATCAGAAGTGAAATGGTATGAACAAACGCACAATGCAAATGCAACTCAAAGGAATGAGAGAAGAACCTTACAACTCAAAATGATGCAACATGAACACATATGAAAACAAATGCACACTTATGAAAGATGCAAAGCAAAATGCACAAGATATGAACACAAATCTCACAACCAGAACCAAAACAAGATGAAGAATGGCCTAAGAAGCCAACAAGATGAAGATAATGGACACACAAGACCAAACAATACCAAAATGGAAGTAAAAGAAACAATGAGATGAGATGAAAGCATTTATGGAAACCAATGACTTAAAGAAGAAGCAAACACAAAAATTCCAAATACACAAACCCTATCCTAGGACCAGGAAGGTACCCACACCCCAAAGGAACCCCAAATGAGAAGAAGAAGTTGGCACAAGTGCCCTTCTAAACTTATATGAGACCTAAAGGTCCAAAAGAAGCAAAATAGGACAAGGTTCAAGATAAAATCCGTAACAAGTCAACCAAGCATCTAAAAATTCCACAATTGAAGCCAAATGACCTTCAAACATGTTATATCAACTAGCCAAAAGGATTTGAAAGAACTCAGAAACAAACAAGGTCAAGAGGAGGCAAGAACACAAGTTAGGGTTACAAACTTACATCACAAGTAAAAGGATCAAAACTCAAGAAATAAGTTTCTAAAAATCAAGAGAAAAATCACATGAAAAATACAATGCCTTAAGAATCCAAAGCAAAAAGAATGGGATCAAAACACAAAATATTGAAGAGTATGGAAAATAGACAAGGCAGAGTGGTCAAGATGAACTTAAAAAGAAGTTACTTGAAACAATGAATTAATTCAGACACGTGGCAAATGAAAAAAAATGAAATAAAAATATGATAAAATAAAAGAGACATTAAATGAGACTCATGATTGTTTTGGGATTTTCTTAGTGAAGGGAAGTATTTTAAAATAATTGAAATCTAAACCGAATAAAAGAAATAAAAAGAAGAAAAAGAAAATAAAATGAAGTTGGTGATGGGGTGTGAAAAGTAAGGAGACACGTTGAAATGAATTGGGCTGAGATTGAAGGGGGTGCGGATATCAGGCACTGAGGCCCAACTCCAAGCGCAGGTTCATGGCTTATGGTGGTATTTAGTGGAAATTAAAGAAATAAAACTGGAAAATATGTTGGGCCTTGGATCAATCAGACGCATGAGGATGATGGTTCATTATTTGACGTGGAACAAAGGGATATTATGATTGGCTGGTGTATGATAAGTAACATAGGTTGAACCACATAGCGCATTAAATGAAATAAAAGAAAAAACAAGGTGAGACGGAAGGGCTGGAGGGCTACGTGGCAGCATGAGGACGCTAGGATGGCTGGATCAAACGGCTGCTGCTCATCTTCTTCCCACGCAAACCCTAACTGAACGGAAACAGCTTCCGGTGACTGGAGCTAGGGCTCCGACACCAGAACTCATGACAGCACCACAAATCCACAAATAAATGAAAAAAAATAACCCAGATCAAGTAAATCCACCCCCCTGAGTTCAAAAATGGCCTCAAAAACACCTAAATCCTAATGAATTGAACGGATCGAAAGGAAACAACATTGACCATGAAACTTGAAATGCACATAACTTTCACTACAGAGCATCATTTTCAAATCTAAAGAGTGAAGCATCATCAGCGAAGATCAAGGATCACAAAATGCATCATTAATTTCATTTTTAGATCATGAGATTTTGAGCCATACCTGAGGTGTAGATCTTGGTATAATGAGCTAGAAAACCAAAGAAAGGATGCAAATCACTCCACTTACTCCCTAGATGCAAAATAAATGCATCTAAGGTCTTGAAACAAGCTGGATATGAGGTTTCAAAGTAAGTTGCTCTGAAATGGCAAGATGGCCAAACTTGAGAATAAACTTCAATGAGGGAGTGTTAAAGGATCCTGAGCTTGCCTAGATTACAGATCCACAATTGGTTTGGAGTTTGCTTTCTTGTGTGAAGAGATATGGAAGAAAATGCAAAGTTGCATGAAGTTTGTGAATGAGAGAATGAGAGAGATCTGAGGCTTAATGAAACCCTAATTGCTTCTATGTGTGATCACAAAGCCTTGCTGAAAGAAGGAGGTGAAATGCACGAGTGAATCATGTGATTTTGGTGAATTTGCCTATTTTGCACTTTGTGAGATAAGCATGCTATGCCCATGCTCTCTTGGGCATCTCAGCACATGTGGAAGGCATTTCCCACCCTTGATTGAAATGTAACAAATCCTGGCCTTTAGATCAAGCCCTCGCACTTATTTCATGAATTGGCCAATTTTGCATGTTTGGAGGGATTTTCTCATAGTGCATGAAAATGAACAATTCTTTGGAGAAAAATGGTTCAAATTTAATGCATTTTAAGTTTGAAACAAGATTGAACCCATAACAAGTCTTGAAATTGAGCTTTGGAGCATTTTGCATTTGGTGTCATGCTTGAAAAGTGACTTTTGCCCTAAAAACCTCAAATTTTCGAAGGACCTATAGAGAGATCTAGGAATCCTATGAAAATGTACTTGTACTTTTGGAAAATGGGAGCCCTTACTCTTCAAATTTCATGTTTGACTTTGGTCCATTTGAAGAATTTTTTATCATGTTAAGGCCATTTGAAAATCAGGGCAAAAGTTGCCAAATTTGGAAAATTCCATAAACCAACTTTGTACCATTTTTGCAAAACCCTTCAAATCTCCATGATTCTTGAACTTTGATCATTCCAAACCTCATATAACATTGTAAGGACCCCTCTTGGCCAAAAAATTTGGGTTAGACCCCTTGAAATTGCACAGTTGACTTTTTAAGGGCACTGTTGACTTTTTGCTTCATCTGCAAGCAACTGAGGCATTGTCTGACTTCCACATGGAATTTTCTCATGAAAATTGACACCTAGGATCATCTTAACATATAGAATACTTTGCCCAAATGGAATGGCCAAAGTTGTGATATCTTGGTGCTTGAATCACAAACCCTAATTTGGGTGCCTTGTATAGGAGCATTGCCTTGTCCTGAGACTTCTGATGATCATGCAATCTTATGAGCTTTTTCCAATGGACTTGATCTTGTAAATGGAGTGTAGACTCACCATAGGACTTGTACAAACTCATTGGGACCCTTGTCATGGCTTGAAATGCTTCAAGGACCTCCACAGATGACCATATGCTTGATGCTAGGACATGAAGGATGTTATGCCTCATCTTTCCATGCTATGATGCTGAGAAAATGATATGTTCATGATGAATATGATGTGATATGATGCTTAAAATGAAGAGGGCAAATTTGGGGTGTTACAGCTGCCCCTATTCAATCATCAGTTAATCTGAAAAGGACGGTAGCACGGGCTATCGACCATTCAAGATAAACTGTGATTGAATACCAAGAAGACCAGAAATTTGCACTCTGACGAAGAATGCAACATTGGGAAATAAAACCAACCAGATGACGCTCTGGGGATAAGAAGGAGAGAAAAAGCAGACGAGCTTCTTCCAAGTTGAAATTGATATCTGGAATAAGAATGCTAAGACAGATGAGTCTTCAAACAATCCTGTGACGCTAGGAGCTGGACATACGAGTATTGGATGATCATCAAGATAACATAGACGAGTGCCATAAGTCAATGATACAGACGAGTATCAGACGATGATCCGAGAAACACAGACGAGCGCTTTAGGCAATGATACAGACGAGTATCAGCCACTGGTACAGACGAATACCAGAAATTCAAACACAGACGGACATTTGAAGTAGCAATAGAAGAATATCGGGATAAACAGCAAATCCTCACATACAGATATAGGCATAACACAGACGAGTGCTGGGATTGATACATACGAGTATCCAGACAAAGCAGACGAGCTTCAAAAGGGGATCAACACAGACGAGTGTTGGGGATGATACAGACGAGTATCCACAAATATCAGGCATACCAAACACAGACGAGTACTAGAAAGTTGCAGACGAGCAACAACATATGAGATATCACAACACAGATGAGTGTTGAGGATTGCAAAGATATAACATCTCAAAGCACAGACGAGTGCTGGAAAATGCAGACGAGCAACAGCAAATACTGGATACCAAACACAGACGAGTGTTGAGAATTGCGGACGAGCAATATCAAGGTAATATAAACCACTGCTGGGGAAAGCAAACGAGCAATACCAAAGAGATTACACAGACGAGTGTTGAGAAATGCAACCAAGCAGCAATAAAGCAACAATATATCACTGCTGGGGAAAACTCTGCTTAGGGATAACACAGACGAGTGTTGAAGATTGCAGACGAGTGATAGACCAATGCCTGATTGGCCACAAGAGTCACGACTCTGCAGGGGAAGACAAGTCAAGAGGTCTGAATACCTGACTGACTGAGGTGATGAATACCTGACTGTATCATCAAATTAACCAAAAGTATGGCAACTTTGCTGGGAAATACTTCACTGACAGAGGTGAAAATCAACTATGAACTCTGTGGGGACAGGATCATCTTCAGACTTGGCTGGAAAAGATGCATCAATAGTACCCTAGCTGGGGAGAGCATCTACTGATTCAAAGCTCTGGCTGGGAAAGACTCTTGCTGAGGATAGAATTCTTATAATTCCAACTCTGGTGATGTCATGCTTTCAGATACCTGGTGGAAATACTCCACGGAGGAAGAATGGACTGCTACTTCTCTGGAGAAGGAGAAACTGCTTGGGCTGCTGCCAAGGCCTAGCTGAAGAAAATCTCTGCTGGAGATGTCAGGCTTTCAGACACCTGCTGGGGGAAGAAGTCTCTGCTTGGGGAGATACTCTACTAGGAACGAGTAAATTGCTTGGGAGAATGTGACGCCATCCTTCAACCTGCAACAACAGAAAGCACAAGTGTGCACCGAGGATTTGCATGGAATGATCTGTTCATCCATTGTCACCCGACACTCAAAGAGGGTTTACAGTTTCCCTGCATGTCATTTTTTTTAAAAATTCAACATGCTTTAAATGCAATGCTATTTTTTTGCCGAAAATTCAGGACATTTTGCAAACAAAAATAAACACACACAGCTTTTTGACTGAAAATTCTTTTTATTAAATGGCCTCTGAATAGGCAAAGATTTACATCAGGAAGCAACCACCTGGAAAGAGGTAGCCACTATAAAATTGAGAAAAGAAACTATCCTAATGGAAATGGACACGGCATTCCAAGGAGTTCCATTTCTGCTATGACCTGCATGTCTTCGAGACTCTCCATTCTGCTTTGGCTTTCTGAGAGGATGAGGGGACTGTTTCTTATCCTTCTGATATTGTCAAGTTGTACGAAACAATGACGTGGTTCAGATTACTCGGATCGCAGTTGTTCGCTTATTCCCTTGTTTTGCGTGGATCGCCCTTTCGGGTTTTCAATCCACCGGGATACCCTTTTTTGCCTGAGTTGTCCGATGTGGCTTTTCAACTCAGCGGGTGTACATTTTTTCATTTGTTTCCCTAACTTTTGCCCGAGCTTTTTATTCTGTTTTTAGCTCGCCGGGATGCCCTTTTTTTGCCTGGACTGTAATTCTGTTTTTGTGTCCAGCGGGTCTCTTTATGCGAAGTATTTTTTAACTGCGTCCGAGTTAACAGGGGACTGGAAGTCACCTCCATCCATAGTGGTGAGCATCAACGCTCCTCCTGAGAAGACTTTCTTAACTATGAACGGTCCTTCGTAGTTTGGGGTCCACTTGCCCCTGTGATCTGAACCTGGAGGAACAATCCTCTTCAACACAAGCTCTCCCACTTGATACTCCCGAGTACGTACTCGTTGGTCGAATGCACGCTTCATTCTCCTTTGATAAAGCTGACCATGACAGATAGCCGCTAATCTCTTTTCCTCAATTAGACATAGCTGATTGTTGCTCTTCCTGGAGGTGTCCATGCTGGAGGGTGGGCTCAAAGAAGTGGTATGTGATGTTGCTCTTCCTGGAAGTGTCCATGCTGATAATGGATGTTGGTGAAGAAGCTGAGATAAACCCTGGTGAAGGTTGCTGAAGGAGATGCTGAAGAAGTGTCTCTGATAAAGATAGCTGGAGAAGAATCTCTGACAAACTGATGAAGGTGCTGAAGAAGATAACTGAAGAAGTCTGAGCAACAGAATGGGTCAAAACCAAACCAAAGATAATAAGGTGTATACCCTGTAAAACAAATAGGCAAATGTTAAATGATGCAAAAATGATGTATGCAGAATGATATGCAAAGGGTTTGTGATCAAGTGCTGGATCTGTTATCTGCCTTGATAGGGTCCATGTGTTCATAAGTCTGGATGGAGGCTCAGAAAACCAGTAACCAGGTGGGGGACTCAAATAAAGAGTCACAAGTCCAGGGTTTCACAAGAACTGTCCAAAGTGATGCATTCTTAAAAAAACTGGTAACAGGGTATGATGAGGCCAAAGGTTCCTGCAAACCTGTAAACATCCCAACCCCCTCACATGTAATGTTCTAGAACAAGGATCTTCAGACTTGGATTAGTTATGAGAAGTGTAAACACTTCTAACCCGGAGGTACAATGTTTACAATAACCATAAAAGATCCTCCTCTAATTCACTTCAGATGCTGAAGGTCATAAAAAGGTCATCCAGACTTAGCAGGCTTCCCAGATAGCCCTAGTACTACAGGAAATCCGTAGCACATAGTTCTCAAGAAGAAACCCATGTCTGAACTGTGTTTCATATTCCCGCACTAGACCGAAATGGAATGGGAAAGAATATGAAGCCACTCTAGCCTATGTGTCACTCAGGTCCCTGGTATGGAACCTTAATCACTCAATGATCCCCACCCACCAAGGAAACAAACAGATCCAACACAAATGATAATGACAGTATGAAATGCATAAAACTGTAAATGAAAGCAATAAATAAAGCTGTACAGAAAGCAATAAATAAAGCAATAAATAAATAAGCACAAGTAGCACATAACACCCCCGTATACACAAATCAAACAAGCGCTAGAAGGAACCCACAAAAAGAACCAGAAGCCCTGGTTGCAATATAAGGGGTCCCTAGCAGAGTCGTCAAGCTGTCGCTCCCCCGAAAAGACACCTGGTCAGGTAGGGTACAGACGCGAACGGTCGGCGAAAGGAGAAAAAGGAGTGAACTGAAAAGAGTCGCCATCCAGGCATTATTATCCCAAAGGAAAGGTAATGCTGCATAAACCTGGAAAGGGATGGATAAGACGGTTGCGAACCAGAGAAACTGAGAAAGGGGATTGGTTACAACCTGGGAAGGTATTATCACCCAGATTGTCTTTCGTACTCGACGGGATCCACGCTTAAAATATTGTGTTTAAAGGGGTAGTGTATGTGCTATCTGTGTGCAAAAAAATGGAAAAAAAGAATATACAAGTGTCAGTGCAAAAGGTGAGTGCTCAGGAACTGAGGCTTAAAAGAGAATGCTGAAAGAAGGGGAAGACACAGAGACTTTTGTTCGATAACTGTTAAGTTATGCCTACGTATCCTCTCGTGCAATGAGGAAGTCAGAACACCGTAGTTCGACTCAAAGAGACTGGAAAATAAATTTATTGGCGAACTGCTTACTTGTCTATGCTCAAGTGTATGACTCGTCTGGCTCGAGTGCTAACTATCTTGCATTATACGGAAGATGCAAGTTCTCGTTTATGAATGAGGATGATGAGGAAAGAATCCCGAAGGAGACGATTGTTGTTTGTTTTTTGTGTTTTTAGTCTTTTATTGTTTTTGGTGTTTGTCATAAGTTAATGAGCTTAAGCCTAAATCAAAGGTTGTAAACTCATTATATCTTCCCTAATTAGGGATAATGAGAATACTTAAGTATGAGATAAGCACCTCACCTTAATTACCATGATGATGTAGGATTAAGATCATTAACCTACTTGTGATTATTTAGATGTTTTTTGGTTTTTGTTTAGTGTTAAGTAATGAGTTTAAGCCATAATCAAAGATTAGTGAACTCATTACACCATCCTAATAGAAGGATAATAGATGAGCACACTTAAGCTGAGGAAGATACCTCAACTTAATCCATGGTTAGGGATTAAATTCATGACAAAACAAGGCCTTTATTAAATGGATTTTAATTAAGAGGTGGGATTAAGAAGTGGATTTTATGATTTATAAGACAACTTGAGGGGGACTTATCCATTAAACACTAGGGTTAGTCCTTCTTAACCAATAAAGGAAGAATTAGAACCCTAATGTAAGGCCCAAGTTACAAGTTAATGTCTTAGTGATTATTAGATGGATTGATTAAGAGGTTTAAACAAATTAAGGGTTTACCACTTAGGATTAAAGTTATACACTCCATCCTAAGAGAAGGATGCAAGCATAACCCTAATTCCAAAGTCCTAAAGCCTTAAAGGTTTAGTCTCTAATGATGAGATGAGAAGAGAGACACAAACAAGACTCAAAGGTAAAAACTAAGGGGGACTAATCACAACCCTAATTATTATCATGCTTGGATGTTCCTATGGTTTTTAAGGCTTAAGAAAGATCTTCAAGGATGCCACGAATGGAAGAAGCAGATGGAAGGAGGAAGAAGCAGAAGAAATAAGTTACTTACATCATTAAAGAAGATAAGTAACTTAGAGAAAGAAAGTGAGAGATGAACATGAATGAGCAAGCCCACTCAAAGACACTTAAAAATGCAGCAAAGATGCATATGCATAAGATGAAGAGAAATGAGAAGTGAAGGCAAATTCACTTCCCAAATTAACTTACCACCTGAAAATGTTAGCACAAAATGCATAAGGAAAGAAATGAAATGGAATGAAGCATATGCAATGACAAAGATCAAAACCATAAGCATACACATGATGTAAATGATGCTATGACATGATGCAAAGGCATACCAAGTGCAATGAATGGTCATACAAGAGAATGAATGCAAATGAAGCATGCTTTGAAGTTTGAAACTTCATGAAGTTTAATGAAAGGAAATGAATGCAAATCATGGAAAATGAATGAATAAATGATCAAGAATGATTCTAACATGTCCTAATATGTCTAAGGTGACATGTGAATGCATGAAATGTCATGGCAAGTTCATGTATGGATGCATATGCAAGATGAATGCAAATGAAGATGCAAAATTAGGGTTTTAAGGCAATATGAGATGCATATGGAAAAGACAGAAGCAAATGACATGATAAAAATTTGAAATCACACTCAAACAAACCCTACACCTATGCTAGGTTACCATCCAAAGGGGGAGGTCAGAAGCTAAACCTAAAGGGAGTTATGAATTTCCTAAGTTTCTAGGGTTTTTTGGGTGTTCCACAATGTAAAATGTCAAAAAAAAATTGGAAATGAAAGATAAATTCCTACCAAATATATCCTAGAAACTACATGATGTGTGTGAAACAATGCAAAAAGAACCAACTTCAAACCCTTCATGGTTAGGCAGAAAAGATTTTTTAAAGGTTAGGGTTAAAAAATGTGTTTTTATGAACCCTAAATTCAAAGAAAATTGTCAAATGATGATCAAAACCAAAAAGAAATTTGTATGATGGATTTGAAAATGTTTCTAAATGTGTTAAGATGCAACATGAATTTTTTGGTGATTTTTAGAAACTTAAATGGTATTTTAATTAATTAAATTCAATTAATTAATTAAAATAAATATTTAAATATTTTAAAAATACAATTTTTATGCAAAAAAATAAAATAAAAATCATTTTCTGGTTAAGAAAAATATTTGAAATAAAAATGCAAAAGAAAATATTTTGGGATTTTTCTAACTATTTTAAAATAATTATGCAAGAAAATACAATTAAAATGAAATAAAAATCAAATTAAATAGAAAGTATGAGGATCCAAGGGACCAGATTTAAATGTGGGGAAAAGGGGTTGATTGACGCGCAATCTAATGGTCCAGATATGTCCTGGCTAATTAATTCAAATTAAATTAATTAATTAGGTTTTAGGGTTTAATGACATGATCTCAGCTGTCCACACACGCGCGGGAAACACAATCCAAAGGCCAGAATTCAAAGTTGCCTAATCACCTGAGATTTTCCCTAATTAATCTCAGGTGGCCGGAGAAGGCTTCCGGTCGTCTTCTCCGGCGAGACCTTCATCCTATCTCTCTCAAAACTTCACTAAAACGCATCAAAATCTCCAGATTCACTCAACTAAACACCCTAAACAAGAATCCAGCAACAAAAACTATTTATATTTCATGAATCAAGAGAAACAAGCAAAATCATTTTTACGGGCAAAGTTTCAGACAGTCAATACATGCTTATTTCTTGATCATTTTCAAAACCAAACACATCCCCATGATCAGGGCAACATATAGAACAATACAAGAACCTAAAAACACGTTTCTGGAAAAAATGTTCTTGAGGTTACCTGACCTGGAGCTTTCTGACTACTTCCTTGATGCTTTTCCACTCCTTTTGATCCCCTTATGCTTCTGGAATGCTTGAAAGGAGTTTATATGGAGTGTTTTGAAGGTTTCAGTTCAGAGGTGGTGGAAATCGTGTTTTTGTTTGAGGTGGTTTCAGGCCAATGTGAGGGGTGGGAAATGATCTGGAGAGTGTATGGAGATGATTGGTGAAAGAATTTTGGAGTTTTGATGGATGGTTTTTGAAATTCGAAGAGATGAAGTTTGAGAGAGATTTTTGGCAATCTTAATTGTGTGTTTTTGCAGGCTTGTGTCTTGTGTGAAATGAATTGCATAAGGCATGTATGTGAAGCTGTGATGGGACAGAATAGTTGGTGTGGGCTATGCTGATTGGTATGGGGTGATTTGCAAGAAGTCAAGGTTGGTTGTACTTGAGGTATGGGCACATGGCAGGCTTGGATTTGGGGCTTGGTTCAACAAAGATCAAGGAAGTCCATAGAAACTGATTTGGGGTGCTGATGCAAGTGTATGAGAAAATTCATGTCATTTTGCAAATTTGAAGAACTTTGGCCCTTTTGGAATTTCTTGAAGTTCAAGGCATGAAAGTGAATGATTCTTGGGCCAATTATGATCGAAATGAGTTGCACTATGATGGTATGATGCTTAGAGATGCATTAGAGGTCATGAAATGGCTTGGTAAATGGTTTTGCATAAATCCCTCTTTGGTGTATTCTGGAAAATTATAGGATTTTTGCCAACTTTGAAAGATCATAACTTGAGTTCCATAATGAATTAGAGCATGTTCTTGTAATTTTTGAAAAAGGAAAGACCCAATCTACAACTTTCATGACCAACAATTTTTCATTTGAACCATTTTTGGTTGAGAAAGAGGAGGTTGAAGAACTTTCCCAAAATGGAAAGTTTCCATTACAAGTCATTTCCATTTTTGGCAACTTTTGGTTTAGCTCAAATTTTTTCAATTTTGTGAACTTCCAAGCATTTCAATGATCAAATAAAGATCATATAACTTCAATTTGATGAAAATACCCCTTTGGTTCCATTGTTGGGGGCCTCAGATGCCCTGATTTTGCTCTGACTTGTTCAAGAAGTTACCCAGTGAACAGATGACTTCCACAATGAATTTCTTCATCAAACTTGGTACACATGATCCTTATAACATCTTAAGAACATTAGAAACAAGAATGGCCCAAAATTTTGGATTTAAGGCCTCTGAAACCAAAACCCTAATTTTGGTTATCTGTGTAGTGAAAACCCTAGCTCTGCTTCCATGCCTTGTCAACTCTTGTGATTTCTTTACTTCTTTGAACTTTGAGAGACATAATATGATGATTGAACATACATGGACCCTCTTGGAATGCTTGGTGGCCTTTGGAGTGGCTCAGATGGATCCTTGGGTTGCTCAGATCACTAACCCTAGATGCAGATGAACTTTAACTATGCAGTGAAGCAAAAATGCAATGTGAGATGGTATGCTTATACTAATGCTAACATGAAAGATCACAAAACAACCAATAAAAATTGTACCAGAGTACAACAGCAGCAATAGAAAACAGAGAGATATTCTATCTCCCCCTCAACCCGATAAGCCCAACTGCAGCATAAAAAAACTGGCAATACTAAAATAAATAGTATTCTTCAGCACAAAAGTAGACTATTATCTACTTACTCCCCCTTTCTTCTAGTTTGGCCAAAATAGGATCATAATCTAAAGCAAAAGAAATAGATAAAACCACAAGCTCCAGAAGAGCAACCAATCTGTGTAAAACAGAACTCCATCACAAACAAAGTACAACTTGGTTTTTACTTTCTTGTCCAACCCCCTTTATTCTCCATCCTTTGACTAGACTTCCAAACGTTATTAATTGCTACAAGCCCTCTTAAAGACAGATTCCCAATTTTCCTCTCATATTTTCAAATTGATTAGCATCTAAGGCCTTTGTGAATATGTCAACCAGCTGTAATTCAGTAGCAACATGCTCCAACTTCATCACTTTATCTTCCACAATATCTCTGATGAAATGATGCCTGATATCAATATGTTTTGTCCTACTATGTAGAACAGGATTTTCGGAAATATTGATTGCACTGAGATTATCACAATATAATGTCATGACATCCTGAGTGACATTGTATTCAAATAACATTTGTTTCATCCAAATAAGCTGAGAACAACTGCTACCAACTGCTATATACTCAGCCTCTGTAGTAGGTAAGGAGACACAATTATGCTTCTTGCTAAACCAGGAAATAAGATTATTACCTACAAAAAAACCCTCCAAAAGTGCTTTTTCTGTCATCTGCACTCCCAGCCTATTCAACATCATAATATCTAGGTAAAACAGGATCACTACTATGAGAATACAACATACCATAGTCACAAGTCCCATTCACATATTTTAGAATCCTTTTGACTTGATTTATGTGAGAGACCTTAGGTTCTGCTTGATATCTTGCACAAACTCCAATAGTAAAGGAAATATCAGGTCTACTAACTGTTAGATACAACAAACTTCTTATCATGCTTAGATACAAGCTTTGATCAACACTTACACCTTTTTCATCTTTAGTCATCTTAACATGGGTAGGAGCAGGTGTTCTTTTGTGACTGGAACTCGCCATTCCAAACCTCTTAACAATGTTTCTAGCATATTTGCTCTGAGAGAGAAAAATGGAATCTTCCATCTGTTTGACTTGCAATCCAAGGAAAAAGGTTAATTCTCCAACAAGGCTCATTTCAAATTCAGCCTGCATCTGTTTGACAAAATGTTTAACTATCTCATTTAACATTCCACCAAACACTATGTCATCCACATAGATCTGAGCGATCATAATTTCTACTCCTGTATCTTTGACAAATAGAGTTTTGTAAATTCCACCTTTCCGGTAGCCATTCTTCAAAAGGAACTCTGTTAATCTTTCATACCAAACTCTAGGAGCCTACATTAGTCCATACAAGGCCTTTTTCAACTTGTAGACATGATCTGAAAGGTTTGGATAAAAAAATCTCTTAGGCTGTTCCACATAAACTTAGTCATTTAAGTGTCCATTCAAAAAGGCACTATTTACACCCATTTGGTTCATTTTGAACTTTAGAATGCATGCAACTCCCAGAAGTAGTCGAACTGATTCAAGTCTAGCCACAAGATTAAATGTATCATCAAAGTCAATGCCTTCAATTTGAGTATATCTGTCGTACCTCGAAAAATATGATCCTCGCGATGGGACGCGAAAAGAAAACAAATAGAGTCGCCACCTAATTGTATTTATTCTAATTAAAGAAAAGGGAGATATAGATACAACGTAAATAGGATAAGAAATGGTCAACGAAACTAAATTCTAAGTTCGGGAGTCGGTTACGCAAGGGGAAGGTACTAGCGCCCCTTACGTCCGTTGTACTCAACGGGAACCTCTTAGCTTAACTGTGTGATTAAATGTTGATCTAAGTCTTTATCTTATAAATGGTTATTAATATGTTTGTTCTAAGGAAATAAGTTTATTATTAATTATTATGACGGAGAAAAGATTAAATTTTTTATTAGGGTGCTCTCAAAGGATTAAAATCCTTGTGCCTACGTATTCCCTTGTGCAATGGGAAAGTCAGAGCTTCGTTGTTCGTGCGACTACGATTTGTGTTTTTTAATTGAAAGATTGTTTAAAACGCATTCTACTGCTAAGCGTTTTCTTATACTCGCGATGGAGGCTGAAGCGCTAGCTTGTTTGTGAGATAGAAAGGTTTAAATAATGTTCGTTTAAAGAAAAGGTGTTTGACCTTTGTTAAAGTATCTTAAACGAAAATGCGAATGAAGCACAACTCGAGGGCCAGCCTCAAGAGTGATTGCATTCAAGGACCCGTGGAGTGCTGGACTCCAAAGTTCAGTTATTCGTTGATTAACTATAAAATGATTTGCATTGGCTTAAGTTGTATTCTTTTTTGTGTGAAAGGGCGAACGAAGTACAACTCGAGGGCTAGCCTCAAGAGTAATTCAATTCAAAAACTTGAGGAATGCTAGATTCCTGAGTTTAGTTCTTCCACGATTTTAATTTAAGATTTACATTTTGAAAACGAAAGGGCGAATGAATTATAGCTTCAAGGCTAGCCTCAAGAGTAATTCAATTCAAAAACCCGAGGAATGCTAGATTCCTGAGTTTAGTTCTTACGTTAATTGATTATGTGTATTAAGTATCGTGTTTGCGATTGTTTTGGATGAATTAGGGTTATAATATTTTAGAAACAAAGGAGTAAATGAAGCACAACTCGAAGGCTAGCCTCAAGAGTTATTCATTAAAGAACCCGTTGAATGCTAGATTCCAAAGTTCAGTTCCTCGTTAATTAATTTATGTCGCGATAAAGATCGTACAGATGGAAATCACATAGTGACCGACTTACGTGTGTGCAAATATTGGCGTATGAATTTACTCGGCGTTGGACCAAGAGATTTTATTTGAAATGTTTATTCCTAAGGTAAACGTATTTGTTTTTTTTAATTGACAAAATATAGTCGTAAATGCGAGAAATAAATCATACAAGAGTAACTACGACATCAAGATTAGAAATGAAGTGTGAAAGAGGTAAAACGAGTTTCGGTGGTACCTAACGGAGACGGTCCGTCGCCTCTTCAATGCACGCACAAAGAATCTCAAGAATAAGCATCGAGAAGAAACTTCACACGATCAATCCATTATGGCTTAAACACTCAATATCACCAATTAACATTCAGGACCCGCAACCAAATACGCATAAAAAAAACTTGGGTATATTTGTATAAGCTTCAGACGGTCAGCTCAATTAGTCCTTAAGTGTTTAATATCTCACTAACAGAGAACGTTTATTGCCTCTTCAATATGTTCCAAACAAATCAAGAATACTTGTCAGAAGCTTCATCGATAATCCAATCAATGCTCTAGCGCTTGATATCAAACTTTACTCAAGATTCAACTAAGATTAACAATCAAAACTCAACTAAAATCAAACATCAATAGTTAAAATCAAGAATAGCATTTAATCAACTAAAATAGTTAGCATTCAACCGAAGAATTCACTTTGAACCAAAAATCAATCAACACTTATCAAAATTACTAATCAACCAACATCAACAACTTCTAATGGACAATCAAATAAAAACTCTTAGTCAAATATTAACAAGCAATAAACAACAATTATTAAAAACTAATCAAATATTTAAACCACATACTAAACAAAATATTAAGAAAATCAACCAATCAAGAGCAAACAAAATTAATCTAAACAAAACAAGAAAGCCATAATAATTGTTGGAAAATTAACTAAGATAAAAATAAATAATAATAAATTCTAAACAGTGAGGTGAGGCATGAGATTTGCGGTTATATACAGCAAGAAATCAAACGGACCTCGAAGGAACATTAATAACAAACACCAAATCTTATAAAAAAAAGGTTAAAATAACAAATTAAAATAAATAAAATAAAATAAATAAAATAACAGTTGAAGTAAAAAGACAATCTGTAACACCCCAAATTTGCCCTCTTCATTTTAAGCATCATATCACATCATATTCATCATGAACATATCATATTTTTAGCATCCTAGCATGGAAAGATGAGGCATAACATTCTTCATGTCCTAGCATTAAGCATATGGTCATCTGTGGAGGTTCTTGAGGCATCACAAGCCATGACAAGGGTCCCAATGGTTTTGTACAAGTATTATGAGGGGTCTACGCTCCATTTGCAAGATCAAGTTCATTTGCAAAAGCTCAGAAGATTGCATGATCACCAGAGATCTCAGGACAGGGCAAAGCTCCTACACAAGGCACCTAAACTAGGGTTTGAGATTCAAGCATCATAACCTCACAAATTTGGCCATTTCATTTGGGCAAAGTCTTCTATATGTTAAGAGGATCCTAGGTACCAATTTTCATGAGAAAATTCCATGTGGAAGTCAGAGAATTCTTCAGTTGCTTGCAGATGAAGTAATTGGTCAACTGTGCCCTTAAAAAGTCAACTGTGTAATTTCAAGGGGTGCAAGCCACTTTTTCTTGCCAAGAGGGGTCCTTACAATGTTATAAGAGGTTTGGGATGCTTAAAGATCAAGAATAATGGATATTTGAGGCTTTTTGCAAAAATGGTACAAACTTGGTTTTGAGAAATTTCCAAATTTGGCAACTTTTGCCCTAATTTTCAAATGACCTTAACATGATCAAAAATTCTTCAAATGGACCAAAGTCAAACATGAAAGTTGGAGATTAATGGCTCCCATTTTCAAAAAGTACAAGTACATTTTCATGGGATTTATGGTTTGTCCTAGAAGCCCTTCGAAAATCTCACTAAAACTAGGGCAAATTCAAAATTTCCATGCATGCACAAAGGCAAAAGGCTTTAAAACTTAATTGTAAGATTTGGTATGGTTCAAGTTTGTTCCAAATGATAAACTACATTGAATTTACCATGTTTTTCTCCAAAGAAACTCCTAATTTCGTGCACAATAAGAAAGTTGCTCCAAAAGAGGATATTTTGCAAAATCATGAGGAAAGTGTGATACCTCAATCCAAAGGCCAGAATTGATTGGATTATGATCAAGGGTTGGAAAAGGATTGCCCATGTTCTGAGAGGCCAAGCAAAGCATGAGGGTGGAATGCTCTCACACCAATTTTCAAATTCACAAATTTCTCATGATCCACACGTGCAAAGTTTATAATTCTTTCAGCATGGGTTTGTGACCTCACATAAAAGGAGCTAGGGTTTCAGAAAGCTCAACCCCTCTCTCATTCTCTCATTTCCAAGTTCTTGCACCAAGTGCATTTTCTCTCATTTCTCATCACACAAGTGATCAATCTCAAAACAAATTGTGGATCCTTGATCAGTGCAAGCTAAGGATCATTAATCACCCACTCTTTCAAGCTCTCTCTCAAGTTCAACAACATTGCCATTTCAGGGCAGGTGTGAGAAAAGCTTCGAATCCAACTTCATTCAAGACCTTAGATGCATTTATTTTGCATCTAGAGTGAAGTAGGAGTGCATTGCATCCATTATCTGGTCTTCTAACACCTTGAATCAAGATCTGCAACTCAGGTATGGTTCTGAATCTTGAGATCTGGAAATGAAATTGATTAGGTGTTTTGTGATATTTGAGGTACACTGATCATTATACAACTTGTGGTTTTGAAAATAGTGCATTGTAGCATGAGATATTTGAATTTAAAGTTTCATGGTCACACTTGTTTTGGTTCGATCCCGTTGATTCATTGAGTGTTAGCCAATTTCACTGTCATTTTCGTAATCAGGGCATGCCAATTAGTGGATCTGGATGATTTGGTGCATTTTTAATATAGTTTTGTTCATATTATGATGTTTCCGGTGCCGGAGCCCTAGCTCCGGTCACCGGAACTTGCGTTCAGGCCAGCTAGGGTTTCTGGTGAAGAAGATGATCTTCAGGCCATTAGATCTGGCCCTTGTGCGTCCAGGATGCTTCCACGTAGCCCTCACACCACCTCTCGTTCACGTGTTTTTTTTAATTTCATTTTAATGTCATATGTTTCTAAGTCCATGATAGTTACCATGTGTCTCAAATAAGAATCCAGGTTGTGTCCACGTCAATTAATGAAAGCTTCACCACACGCGTCTGATTGATCCAATGAATCCTGTTTTTTCCAGTTTTATTTCATAATTCCCACCACAAGAGCCATATTCCTGCGCCAGCTTCTGGGCCTCAGGATTGATATCCATACCCCCAACAAGCTAAGCCCAATCATTTTCAACGCATATCCTTGCTACCAGCACCCCCAGCCCATTTTCTTTATATTTTAATTTCTTTCTTTTATTTCTTTTATCCATTTTAGTTTTCTAATTATTTAAAATACTTCTGATCGCCAAATAATTTCCAAAATATTCATGAGTCATATTTTGAGTTTCTTTTATTTTTCTATATTTTTATTTTCCATTTTTTTAATTTCCACGTGTCATAATTAATTCCTTATTTCAATTAACTTCTTTTTAATCCTTTTGTGAGTACAATGCCTTGTTCATTTTCCATAGGTCTCATTAATTTGAGTTTCTAGTTCATTATTTTTGCTATGGATTCCTAAGATGGTGTAGTTCTTGTGTGTTTTTTCCCTTGATTTTTAGAAATTTATTCCTTGGGTCTTGGTCCTTTGACTTGTGTTGGAAGTTATTAACCCTAGTTTTTGTTCTTGCCTCCATTTTCCCTAGTTTGCTTCTGAATTTTTCTAAATCCTTTTGGCTCATTGTTATACCATGTTTAAAGATCATTTGGTTTAAGTTGTGGAATTTTTAGATGCTTGGTTGAATTAATTTGAATTTTATCTTGAACCTTGTCCCATTTTGCTTCCTTTTGGCTCTTTAGCTCTCTTATAAGCCATGAAGGGCATTTGTGCCAACTTCTTCTTCTCATTTGGGGTTCTTTTGGGGTATGGGTACCTTCCTGGTCCTAGCTTATGGTTTGAGTCTTAGAAAATTTTGTGTTTGTTTCCTTTTTAAGTCCTTTCATTTCTTAAGTGTTTTCATCTCACTTCCTTACTTCTTTCACTCCCATTTTGTGATTGTTTTGTATTGTGTGTCCATTCTGTTCATCTTGTTGGCTTCTTTAGCCTTTCTTTGACTTATTTTGGTTCTGGTTGTGTGCATTGAGTCCATGTCTTGTGCATTTTGCTTTGCATCTTTCATAAGTTTACATAAGCTTGCATGTGTGTTTCATGTTGCATCATTTTGACTTGTAAGCTTTATCTCTCATTCTTTTGAGTTGCATTTGCATTGACAATGTGTACATATCATTTCACTTCTGTTTGTATGATGATAGCATGTTATTTTGTTCATTTCATTTCACTTGTATGCTTGTTACTAACCTTGCAGGGGCTATGGTAAGTGTGAGGTGTGGAAGTTGAGTTCCACATCTCCAAATTTCATCTCTTCTTCTTATGTTTATTTGTACTAACTCTTTTGTTGTTGGGCTTAGGCCTTACTCATCTAATCCTTCTTCTTCTTCTCTTCTTCTTTCTCTCTTCATTAGGATAGAAACCACATTAACCTTAAGATATCCATGCATGACAACACTTAGGTTTCTTTAGTCCCCCATTAGACTTTTACATTTGTGATCCTTTTGGTTCTTCTTCTCTTCTCATCTCATAACCATAAAAAACATCTTAATAAGTTTGAAGTGATGCCTTGAGCAATAGCCTTATCCCATGAGATATGCTTGTAGTCTTCCCATCTTGGGATAGTACAAGTTTACCTTGTGATGCACAAGTCTGATCAAGGTATCTTCTTCATAAAGAAAAGCATAAAAAACACTTCTTCATCTGTAAATAACCAAAAACATTTAATAACTTAACAAGTTAGTGAGCTTAGGCCCTAATCTCTGGGTCCAAGTTTTGGGGATCTTCTCCTTACTTGAGTGTTCTTGTTCTATTATTCCATCTTGGAATGTATTGACAAGTACACATTCCATTGAAGAGAGCTTGAGTTCACTTCCTTGTGACACACTCATAAAAGCTTCATAAAAAACACAAACAAACAATAAGCGTCTTTACTTCGGGAATTCTTTTCTCATCTCATTCGCTCCGTACGCGAACTTGCTCCTACTTGTCATTTTGCAAGACGGTTACGCACTCGTCGTCCGAGTCTGCAACACCTGAGCAATGGCATAGGCAGTTCAAGCCTTAATTCACAAGCAATTTCCTTGTTACCCCTAGTTAGGGGAACTACGGCGTCTCTGATCCTCATTATCCTGATGATGTACGTAGGCAGCGGGGTAGGGCCCGTTCGAGCACAATCTTTATTTTCCCTACATTTTTCTCTTTGCTTTCTTATTCAGTTCTTTTCTCAGTTTCTTTTCCATTTCTTTTCATTTTCTTTTGCTGTAGTTTTCATACCCTCACCCTTTGAAATAGTTTCTTTTGCAAGCGTGGATCCTGTCGGGTATGGCGGATGATCTGGGTGCTAATACCTTCCCTGGTCGTAACCGACTCCCGAACTCAGTCTCTTTGGTTCGTAGGACCTGTGTCCTTCCTCTTCTTTTCTTCTGGTTTGTTCAGCATTACCATTCCCGATCCTTTGGGATAAAAATGCCTGGCTGGCGACTCTACCTCTTTCCGCGCCACTTTCGCGTTTGTACCAGGATGGAAATCCGGGGAGCGACACAATCAATATAATGAAAGTAAATAAAAAAGGGTTTGAAAGATACAACACACTGAAAACACAATCTTCTTCTCCCTTGGAAGTCGTCGCTGTATCACCATCATTGTCTCAACGTCCCTCTCTCCGGCGAATTTCTCAGTCGATCTTGTTGGTTGTTCTTCCACTCGCGGTTGTTCCGATCAACTCACAGATTCGGCGGTGGTTTCTCAAACAGTTCAGTTCGCCGGTGATTTCTCACGGCGCGATTCCGGACCTCACGGTTTCTCTTCTCTCCCGCCCTCGTTTCCGTCTCCGTTTTCGCAAGTTTGTGGTAACGGTGGAGGTTTTTCGCTTTCTCACTCTCGCTTCACGCAGTTTTGGGTTGAACGGCGGATCGATTGTGACCTATTTGGTTTTAACGGTTGTTTTGTGGTTCAGAGTTGTGTGCATTTTCAGTGGAAGAAGGTGGGTTGTGATTATTGAAGGGTGACCGAAACAAATCGCGATGGATTTACTGAGCGGTTCACGGTCTCACGAATTTGCTTCAAATTCACGGGGTAGCTCTCTCACGCATCTTATTTCGATATGCTTTTCGAAAGTTTCTTTTCGCTTACAGTGGAAGAGAAGGTTTGTGAGTGTTTACGAGTTGTTGTTCTCTCTTCGTCTCATTCTTTCTGGTTTCTCTAGTTTTTTTTGTTGGTTTTGAAGGTTTACATGTTTTGTGCGATACAGGTCGATGGTGGAGGATCTGAAGGTGATGTGGTTGCGATTAAAGGTGATGGAAGAGCTCAATGGATTCAAGGAGAAAGTGTTGGTTCTATCCTTTTATTTTTGAAGAAAAATGAAGGTTTAATAGATGTTTTTCAGTTTTGGTGATGGAGGGATTGTTGAAGGTTTGTTGAAGGAGATTTTTGTGAGTGAGGGATATTTTGAATGGAGGTTAGGCTTCCGTCCTGAAGGAAAATGCAGATCCAATTTTTATATATTTTTTTTTGTTCTGGTTTTCGATGGCTCCCTATTATGTAGCTTTGTTTTTTGATGAAGAGTTTTATGAAACAATTGATGTGTTTAGATTCTTTTTTATTTTTGGTTCCCTTTTTTCTCTACAGGATTGCTTAATTTTTTTGGGTGAAATTGTACATATTTTTTTCATTTGGTCAAAACTCTTTTTTGTAGAAGCAAGTGGTATGGCCATTTCGGTGAATAAAACAAATGCAGAATTTTTGAGTGTAATGTTCGTTTTGCAGGCTGTTGATGCAAAATGCAGGTTTTTGGCTCTATGTGCTTGGAGTGGCTTGTAGTGCAAAGAATTGGCTTGTAGCAGAGTGGGAAAGAAGTTTTGACTTTTTGGAAAAATCAACTAGATTATAATAACTATTAAACCAAACTAACAAAAAAAAACTAAACTGATATATAAATATAAACTTTAAATAAAATATAATAAAAATTAAAAATTAAATTAATTCTACAACTAAAATTAAATATAAATTGAAATTAAAAATAAATTAAGTAAATAAAAATAAACAAAATGATTAAATTAGAAACAATAAAGAAAAGGAAATTAAACGGAAAAAAAAATCAAAACTAGACTAAATTAAATTCTATGAAGTCTAATAATAAATTAACAAAATGAGGCATCAAATTCTAAATAAATTCCAAAGTCACGGATAATGAGAGTGACGTAGAAATCGACTTAAACAAGTGCATGATTAAATATTAGTGGACTAAAATGCAAAGATGATTGATTATTAATAATTCGATAAAAAACATCAGATGAATGAAAATTTCGAAAAAAGCTCGGTCAAAATTTAGGGTGTGACAATATCCTTGAGCAACAAGCCTATCTTTATTCCTGGTCACTACCCCTTGTTCATCAGATTTATTCTTGTACACCCACTTAGTTCCAATGACATTTGTTCCTCCAGGTCTTGGTACAAGCTTCTGCACTTCGTTCCTCTTGAACTGCTCTAGCTTATCTTGCATAGCATTGATCCAAAATTCATCAGTCAGTGTTTCTTTGACATTTTTGGGTTCAATCTTGGATACAAAACAAGAGTTTGAGATGACTTCCCTTAACCTGGTTACGACTCCACTGTTGGGATCACCTATGATAAGATATTTAGGATGATCCTTTTGAATTCTAATTGAAGGTGCTTTATTTGCTGATTCTGGATTTGATACTGGAGTATCTGGATTTGTATCATCTTCTTTATGAGGAACTTCAACTGGAGTATCATAAAATGTTCCAATATCATACGTGACATTGGGTTCTTTGAAAAGACCATCAATAACCACATTTATGGATTTCATCATGACCCTGGTTCTAGAGTTGAACACTCTGTAGGCTTTACTGTTAGTAGAGTAACCTAAAAATACGCCTTCATCACTTTTAGGATCCATTTTTTTTCTTTGTTCTCTATCAACCATAATATAACACTTACTTCCAAATACATGAAAGTATTGGACATTAGGCTTCCTTCCTTTCCAGAGCTCGTAGAAAGTAGTATGAGTTCCCTTTCTTAGAGTAACCCTATTATTAACATAACAGGCAGTGCATATAGCTTCAACCCAAAAGTACAGAGGAAGTTTCTTAGCATGAATCATGGCCCTAGCTGATTCCTGTATGCTTCTGTTTTTTCTTTCAACAACCCCATTTTGCTGAGGAGTAATGGGGGAAGAAAATTCATGATTGATTCCTTCAGAAGAGCAAAATTCAGAGAATTTTTTATTCTCAAATTCCATACCATGATCTCTTCTAATCCTAATGATATAACTTTCCTTTTCCCTCTGAATTTGCTAACAAAGATCTTTGAACACATCAAAGACATCAGACTTCTCTTTGACAAAGTTTATCCAAGTAAACTTGGAGTAGTCATCCACCACCACATATGTATATCGTTTTCCTCCCAGGCTTTCAACCTGCATAGGACCCATCAAGTCCATGTGTAATAACTCCAAGACTTTGGAAGTAGTGAGATGTCAAACCTTTGGATGTGACATTCTGGTTTGCTTGCCTATTTGACATTCACCACACACCTTACCTTCATCAATCTGAAGCTTAGGAATTCCTCTTACAGCTTCCAACGTTATAACTCTTTTCATTCCTCTTAAATGAAGATGACCCATCTTTTGATGCCATAACTTTACTTCATCTTCTTTGGATAGAGAGAAAAAAATGTATAGCTAGTGTCTTGATTCACCCAAAGATGTTTATCTCTAGATCTGACTCCCTTCACGATTACTTCATTATCTTCATTTATGAAAATGCATTCTGATTTTGTAAAGTTGACACTGAATCCTTGATCACACAACTGACTGATTTTAATGAGATTAGCATTCAATCCTTTCACTAGTAGAACCCCATGAAGGTTTGGAACACTTGTACATACAAGTTTTCATACACCTTTGATTTCTCCTTTAGCTCCATCATCAAACGTGACATAACGGGTGGGATGTGGTTTTATGTCAACCACTAAATTCTTTATTCCAATCATGTGCTTAGAACATCCACTATTAAAATACCAATCCTCTTTAGTTGATACCTTAAGAGACGTATGAGCTATTGTCGCTCCCAAAGATTTGCATCCCGGTACAGGCGCGAACGGTCGGCGAGAGGAGGAATGAAATGAACTGAAGAGAGTCGCCAGCTAGGCATTTTTATCCCGGAGGAAAGGTAATGATGCATAAACCTAGGAAGAGATGGATAAGACGGTCTCGAACCAGAGATACTGAGAAAGGGGGTTGGTTACAACCTGGGAAGGTATTAGCACCCAGATTTTCCGTCGTACTCGACGGGATCCACGCTTAAAAGATTGTGTTTAAAAGGGTAGTGTCTGTGCTATCTGTGTGCAAAAGCTGGAAAAGAATGTACAAGTGTCAGTGCAAGAAAGTGAAGTGAGGTGCTCAGGAATGAGGCTTATGAAAGAGAATGCTGAAAGAGGGGGAAGACACATAGACTTTTGTTCGATAACAGTTAAGTTATGCCTACGTATCCTCTCGTGCAATGAGGAAGTCAGAACATCGTAGTTCGACTCAAAGAGATTGAAAAAATAAATTGACTGATGAACTGCTTGCTTGTCTATGCTCAAGTGTATGACTGGTCTGGCTCGAGTGCTAACTGTCTTGCATAAGATGGAAGAAGCAAGTTCTCGTTTATGAATGAAGATGATGAGAAAAGAATCCCGAAGGAGACGATTATTGTTTGTTTTTGTGTTTTCAATCTTTTATTGCTTTTTGGTGTTTGTCATAAGTTAATGAGCTTAAGCCTAAACCAAGGGTTAGTAAACTCATCATATCCTCCCTTTGATTAGGGATAATGAGAATACCTTAAGTATGAGATAAACATCTCAACTTAATTACCATGATGATGTAGGATTAAGATCATTAACCTACTTGTGATTATTTAGATGTTTTTGAGTTTTTGTTTAGTGTTAAGTAATGAGTTTAAGCCATAATCAAGGATTGGTGAACTCATTACACCATCCTAATAGAAGGATAATAGATGAGCACACTTAAGCTGAGGAAGATACCTCAACTTAATCCATGATTAGGGATTATCCTCATGACAAAACAAACCTTTATTAAATGGATTTTAATTAAGGGTGAGATTAAGAAGTGGATTTTATGGTTTGTAAGACAACTTGAGGAGGACTTGTCCATTAACACTAGGGTTAGGCCTTCTTAACCAATAAAGGAAGAATCAGAACCCTAATGCAAGGCCCAAGTTACAACTTAATGTCTTAGTGATTATTAAGATGGATTAATTAAGAGGTTTAAACAAGTTAAGGTTTTAACACTTAGGATTAAAGTTATACACTCCATCCTAAGAGAAGGATGCATGCATAACCCTAATCACAAAGTCTTAAAGCCTTAAGGGTTTAGTCTCTAATGATGAGAAGAGAAGAGAGACACAAAGAAGACACAAAGGTAAAAACTAAAGGGGAACTAATCACAACCCTAATTATTGTCATGCTTGGATGTTCGTATGGTTTGTGTGGCTTAAAAGAGATCTTCAAAGAAGCCACCAATGGAAAAAGCAGATGAAAGGATGAGAAGTAGAAGAAACAAGTTACTTACTTCACTGAAGAAGATAAGTAACTTGAAGAAAGAAAGTGAATGATGGACATGAATGAGAAAGCTCATTCTAAAGCAATGGAAAATGCAGCAAGGATGCATATTAAGAATGAGAAGAGAAATGAGAAGTGAAGGAAAATTCACTTCTCAAATTACTTACCACCTGAAAAGGTTAGCATAAGGAAAGAAATGAAATGAAAATGAAACATATGCAAAGGTAAAAACCAAAACCAGAAGCAAACACATGATGCAAATGATGCTATGAGATGATGCAAATGCATACAAAGTGTCATGAATGTTCATACAAAGAGAAAGAATGCAAATGAAGCATGTAGGGAGCATGAAAACACATGTATGTTTATGAAATGAAATGGATGCAAAGCATATCAAATGTATGAAGAAATGACCAAGAAATGTTCAAGCAATGTCTTAAGATGTCTAAGATGGCATACAAGTGCTTATAATGTCATGGTAAGTTCACATGTTCATGCAATGCAATGTAAGATGCAAGTATGGATGCACGATTAGGGTTACATGAAAGGATGAGATGCAAATGTCAAAAACAGAAGCAAACCACATGATAAAAAATTGAAAATGAACTCAAAGGAACCCTAACCCCATATGATATCACACCCCAAAGGAGAAGGTCTAACTCTTAACCTAAAGAAAGTTGTGAATTTTCTAAGTTAACTAGGTTTTTTGGGTACCTTAAGATGAAAAATGCAAATCAATTTGAAAATGAAAGATAAATTCATGACAAAAATACCCTAGAAAATATATCCTATATAGAAAACAATGCAAAAAGAATCATTGCCAAACCCTTCATGGTTAGGCAGAAAAGAATTTTCAAAGTTAGGGTTCCAAAAAGGGAATTTTATGAACCCTAAATTCAAGAAAAATGTCAAAATTGGATCAAAACCAAAAAGAAATTTGTATGAATGGTTTGACAATGTTTCTAAATGTCCTAAGATGCAATGTGAATTTTTTTGTGATTTTTGGAAACCTAAATGGTATTTTAATTAATTAATTTCCATTAACTAATTAAAATAAACATTTAAATATTTTTAAAATGATTTTTTAATGCAAAAAAATAAAAATAAAAATTTTTTTGGGTGAAGAAAAATATTTGGAATTAAAATGCAGAAGGAAATATTTTTATGATTTTTCTATGTATTTTAAATAAAATGACAAAGAAAATGGGATTTAAATGAAATAAAATGAAAATTAAGGAAAGTCTGACAATCCAAGGGTCTGGATTCAAACTGAGGGGAAATGGTTGACCAGCGCGTAATCTAAGGGTCCAGATTCAATCTGGCCTAATTTTAATTAATTAAATAAATCAAAAAGATTAGGGTTAAGTGAACTGATCTCAGCCCTCCACTCACGCGCGAAACTCACATCTAACGCTCCAGATTCAAACTTGGCTAATCACCTGAGATTAGCCCTAATTATTTTCAGATGACCGGAACAATGCTCCGGTCATCTTCTCCGGCAGGACCAAATGCCAACTTCCTAAATAAGCAACTAAACTTCAAATTTCTTGCCCAGAAATGATCCCCAAACATCATGGAACTCAAATCAACAAACAACAAACATTTATAACATGTAAATCAAGAGAATAGAAGCAAAACATTTTTACGGGCAAAATTTCAAACAGCCATGAAATGTTCAATACACAACCATTTTCAATTCTAAACACATCAGCATGATCAGTGAATCATAAGGAATCATTTAGGAACTTAAAATTTCATTTCTGGAAAAACGTTCTTGAGGTTACTTGAGCTTGAGCTTTCTCAGTTTGGAGCTTTTGGACCTCTTCTCTTGTGCAAATCTACTCCTCTTGACCCCCTGATGAAGTTGTAATGCTTGGAAGGAGCTTAGAATGGCTGGATTGAGTGGTTGCACTCTTGCTGCACCAGAATCGTGTTTTGTGTAGAGGGGCTTTGAGGCTTGTTTGATGGTTGGTTTATGTTCTATGGATCATTTATGAATGAATTGTGAAGTTTGTTTTGAAGTTTGATGGCTGGACAGAAAGTTTCGAAGGTTTTTGCTTAAAGGTGATTTTTGAGAAACTTGGTGTATGGAATGATCTGAGCTTGTGTGTGTTATGAATTTGATTGCTTTTGATCGACATAACATTGTTTGATAGGTCAGAAAGTGGGTGGTGGCCTGTGGTGATTGGTATGGGCATGTTGCCAAAATGTCAACATTAGGTGTACTTGAGGTATGGGCTCATGTTGCAGCTGTCTTAGGGCATGTCTTGGCTCAGCAAGGATCAACGAGAACCATGGAAAGTGTTTTGGGGTGATGCAGCAAGTGTATGAGAAGTTTCATCCCCTTTTGAAAATTTGAAGAAGTTTGGCCCTTTTTGAATTTCTTGAAGTTCAAGGCATGAAATGTGGTGATTATTTGGGCTATTTTGGTATCAATACATTGTAGTATGTTGGTATGATGCTTATAGAGTGATTAGAGGTCACAAAATGGCTTGGCAAGTGAATTTGCCAAAATCCCTCTTTGGCATGAATGTGAAAATTATGTGATTTTTGCCAACTTTGGAAGGCCATAACTTGAGTTCCATAATGAATTAGGACTTGTTCTTGTACTTTTTGAAAAGGGAATGATCCAATCTACAACTTTCATGACCAACAATTTTTCATTTGAAGCATTTTTGGTTGAGAAATAGGAGGTTGAAATACTTTCCCAAAATGGAAAGTTTCCATTACAAGTCATTTCCATTTTTGGCAACTTTTGGTTTAGCTCAAATTTCTTCAATTTTGTGAACTTCTAAGCACTTAAATGATCAAATAAAGATCATATAACTTCAATTTGATGAAAAATCCACTTTGGTTCCATTGTTGGGGGCCTCAGATGCCCTGATTTTGCTCTGACTTGCTCAAGAAGTTACCCAATGGACAGATGACTTCCACAATGAATTTCTTCATAAAACTTGGTACATATGATCCTCATAACATATTGAGACTATTAGAAACAAGAATGGCCAAAAAAATTGGAGTTATGGCCTCTGAAACCAAAACCCTAATTTCAGGTCATCTGTGCAGTGAAACCCTAGCTTTGCTTCCATGCTTTTCAAGTTCTTGTGATTTCTTGACTTCCTTGATATTTGAGGGATATAATATGATGATAGAGCACACATGGACCCTCTTGGAATTATTGGATACCTTTGGAGTGGCTCAGATGGATCCTTGGATTGCTCAGATCACAAACCCTAGATGCAGGTGAACTTGAACTATGCAGATGAAACAAATATGCAATATGAGATGATATGCTTAAACTAATGCAAATATGAAAGATCACAAGCCATGGTGTGAAATGTGTGAGGGAAAATTTGGGGTGTTTACAACTGCCCCTATTCAAACATGAGTTAGCTGTGTAGGATGTAAGTGACGGGCATAACAGACAAACAAGATAACTTGTGGTTGAATACCACAGATAGTCCGAAATTTGCATTCGCTGGGGATTAAGAAGAAAAGGGATATAAATTGTAAAAGACAGTATATTATGATTATCAAATGCAGGCGATGGAGGACGGCCATCGAGCAGAGGACGACTGCTGGGGATAAAGCAATGTTGGGGACGACCGACATGCTGGGGAAAGGTAAAGATACCATGATGGGGACGGCCATCGGGTAAGGAAGTAAGACTCTCTGGGGATTAAAACAAAGGTAATGATGGGAACAGCCACCAAATTCCTAAAGTAATGTAAACAACGATGGGGACGGCCATCGGTTCAAAGAATAAATGAAATAAATGATGAGGGACGCTCATCAAAGGTGAAAGAAGATCACCTAGCAGGGGACGGCTGCTCTTTATCACGACATAGGACGAATGTCGGATAGAAAAGGTCGACGATGGGGACGGCCATCAGATAAGCATGATGAAGGAAGATCATTAAGAGGTGAAGGACGATCACCTAGCAGGGGACGAATGCTTTCAGGGTTTATCATGACATAGGACGAATGTCAGATAACAATATCAACGATGGGGATGGCCATCAGATAAAATGATGAAGGACGATCATCAAAAGGTGAAGGACGATCACCTAGCAAGGGACGATTGCTAAATATCACGACATAGGACGAATGTCGGATATAAAAGGGTTCCAATAATGGAGACTCCGCTGGGGAAGGGATGAGGGACGGTCATCCAAAGGTGAAGGACGATCACCTGGCAGGGTATGGCTACCGAAAGTATCACGACATAGGACGAATGTCGGATAGAAGAAACGTTTCTTTGCTGATGACTTACCGGGGAATAGTAAACACCGACGAGTGTTTACATCCAAGAAATAAAAGGTATAAGTGTTTGATGACGTGTAGATTAAAGATGCGGACGAGCATCCTTAGGACAATGATACGGATGAGTATCGGTAGAAACAACGCTAACGTGTGTTCAAAGATGATGATACGGACGAGTACCAACTGGTTAACAAAGAACACAGACGAGTGTCAGATCTGTTGAGGAGTGATATAAAAAAAAATACGTACGATTATTGGAGACTTCTGTATAAGTGTGTATAAGTATTGTGAAGTATGAGCAAGACACGGACGAGTGTTCAACTTGCTGGGGAAGAGTGACACGGACGGGTGTCAGAAGAGAAAGTGTATAAGTTATGGACTTATGAGTGTAAAAGGTGTTCCGGTGACCTGCGGAGATAAGATGACACGGACGGGTGTCGAAAGGAATATACTATGAACAAGTGTTTGGTTTGCAAGTGTTTTGGCAACTGTGCTGGGGATTAGTGACACGGACGGGTGTCAAGAGGGTGTATAGGTACCTGTATTCAGAGAGGATGTTTGGCTTATATCTGCAGGGGAATAAAATGACACGGACAAGTGTCGGAAAGAGTATAGATATAAACAGGCATTTGTGTTGGAGAGTGCAAAGGGGACGCTTTGGCTTTTATTTGCAAGGGGTGTGAGTCTTTATATATATTGCCGATGAGGTACTCTTGGTGTTTACAGGTGACTGGTTCGAACCTGACTTGTGATCATGCAAATGTTTGATTTTTGCCGTAACGCTCCATATTAGACGGAATGCTACGCTCTGTGGGAAAAATGATGTGAATGCTATGATTATGCAAAAGAAACCGATCCGGGATTCGGATCCCGCTGTCGTGAAGATCTCTGGCCGATCTGATTGAAGGAGGATATCCCAGCTGGGAATGAGATCATTGGTAGATCTGATAAAACATATGGTTCTGCTTGGGGAAATAGATCACTGATAGATCTATCCTATAAGGAGAAAACCCAGTTGGGGATGAGGAAGCTTTCGTCACTTTGTTGTGTGAGAATTTTAGGCATTGCTCTTCGGGGTAGAGGCTGGAACTCTGCGGGGAGATGGTTCTTTTTTTTTGTCTTTGAGAGACTCGGTACTCTATTTAGGGAAGGAAAAATCATTGAATGATCTTCCTGGAGTTCTCTGTGGGGATCCTGGCTGGGGATGGGGAAGTTTTGACAACTCCGTTGGGAAAAGCATTCCAGATACTGATTGAAGGAGGTGTGCTGGGGAAGTGATGCTTGGTATGTCCCATGCTGCGTATTTGAATACCTGCAATCCTGTTAAGCCAAAGAAACACACAAGCGTTCTGACGTATCCCTTACCGGATTCCGTCATAGGAGTTAGATATTCCCGGGAGTAAATATATTTCCTGCAAGCATTTATTAAGAATGACTCATTTGTTTTATGCAAATATTATATCATGGATATTGGACATTTTGCAAACGAAAAAAAAAGGAAAAAAAAAAGATGTTGGATTTTGAAGTCCCGACATAGTTCTGCCATCATTTTGGTGTTCAAATTGGAACCATTATCAGTAATGATTCGCTCGGGTACTCCATATCGACAGATGATGTCTCTCTTCAGGAATCTGGCTACCACTTGTCTGGTGACGTTTACATACGAAGCTGCTTCAACCCATTTGGTGAAATAATCAATGGCTACTAAGATGAATCTGTGGCCATTTGAAGCAGTCGGTTCGATCTTTCCAATGCATCCAGATCTTCAGTATAAAAAGAACTGCAGCAAGTTCCAAATCATGTGTAGGATAGTTATTTTCATGAACCCTCAACTATCTCAACACATAAGAAATCACCTTACCATTCTACATAAGAACGCCTCCTAAACCCATCAATGAAGCATCACAATACACAACAAATGGTTCCTCTGAATTCAGTAAAGTCAAAATTGGATCCGATGTCAATCTCTTCTTCAACTCTGTAAAACTTTCTTCACATTGCACATCCCACATAAAATATTTACTCTTACAAATCAACCAATTCAATGGAAGTGCCAACTTAGAAAACCCTTCAATGAACCTTCGGTAATAACCGGCCAATTCCAAGAAATTTCTAATCTCAGTAGCCGACTTTGGAGTTTCCCATAACAGCACCATATCTATCTTAGAAGGATCCACAACAATACCACTACCTGAAATCACATGGCCAAGAAAACTGACTTCTTTCAGCCAAAATTCAGACTTGGACAACTTCGCATACAACTTCTTATCCTTCAAAACTTCTAATATTGTTCTCAAATGTTTTGCATGCTCTTCTTCTGGCTTAGAATAAATTGAAATATCATCTATAAACACAACCACAAAAATGATCCAGATAAGTATGAAAAATACGATTCATGTACTCCATGAATACTCCCGGCGTATTAGTCACACTGAAAGGCATCACCGAATACTCGTAATGTCCATACCGTGTTCTGAACACCGTCTTTTGAATATCCTCATCTTTCACCTTAATCTGATGGTAGCCTGATCTCAAATAGATCTTGCTAAACACACAAGCACCTACTAACTGATCCATCAAATCACCTTGTTCAACTATCTATAATCCACACAAAGCCTCATACTTCCATCTTTCTTCTTTACTAACAAAACCGGAGCTCCCCACGACGATACACCTGGTCTTACAAACTTCTCCTCCAGCAACTCTTCCAATTGCTTCTTTAATTCAGCAAACTCATATGTGGACATCATGTACGGTGCCATAGAATCAAGTCTAGTATCATGTACAAGATCAATCGCAAACTCAACTTCTCTCCCAGGCGGTACGTCAGGAATTTCATTAGGGAACACCTCAGGAAATTCATTCACTACTTGCAACTCTTCAATCTTAGCTTTACTTTCTACAAATCACGATGTTATCAACAAAAACATCTGGGCATCCTCTTTCATCAACTTCTGCAACTCTCTAAACGACTACAACCAAACTCCTTCCTCTTCTGGAGTAGAGAACCTCATAGACTTACGAAAACAATTAATATGAACATAGTTATACTCTAACCAGTTCATACCTAGGATTACATCTATCCCAGTCAACGATAAACACACCAAATCAACATAAAACTCTCTATCAAAGATAGACAACGGACAACTCAAACACACTAGAGAAGTAGTCATCGATCCCTTAGCCGGAATCTCTACGACCATTTATCCTTTCATCTCAGTGTCATACCTTAAATTTTTCCTACTTGTATAATCGTCTTCTTTTATTTTTATTTGTTATTTCTTATTAAAAAAATATATTGTGTTGTTTCTTTTATTTTTATTTTGTTGTCAAAGATCATTTATGGCAGAGATAAGTCATGGTTCAACCAAGGTTATCAAGATCAAGTTGGATTGAACTCAAGTGTGTCAGGGATTTGAGAATTATCAAATAATGCAGATCAAATTTGTTTGGTTCATTCCCAATATTTTGTAAAGGCATGAGAATAACTCACTTTAGATCATAGTTATAAATGATGGACCATTGATGCAAGTCAAAGTATCAAGACGCTTATGGCACACTTGATACTTGATCGTAGTGCATGTTTCATTTATGTTATGTTGGTAATTTATGTCAAGGAATAATGTGTTTTTGTGACAAACAAAGCCTGAAGTTGTCTTGGGATCATGAGTAAATGGTTCACTTTGATTTAAAGCTATTTTCATGTTTCAATCTAAGAGATTTATCAAAATACCAAATTACAAGTTGTGACATAGGCTGTGTCCAAGATTATTTGATTGGAGGCAAGCCATGATTTGTTGTCTCAAGGGGATTACAAGTCATTTACTAAACAAGCCAAGTTTTGATGTGCTGTAAAGTGCCAATCCTAGATTAAGTGATCGTCAAATTCATTGCAAGTGGGGAGTTGAGTAGTTGCAAGCTTCATTGCAAGTGGGGAGTTGAGTAGTTGCAAGTTGTATGATCAACTGTGAGGTTATTTTACTTGTACAATTACAACGTTAACAATGCTCTTGATTCAATTTGCATCAAATGTCCAAAATTACGATTCTCATTCATTATGCCAAATCACCACATTACAAGAAATTACAACAATAAAGATGTGGCAAACTGAAAAAGTTATTTCAAGCCAAGGGCACAAATATTTTACAAATATCCGCACCATCTTCCATATCCTCTAAGTCCATCACATGACACGATATTCCAAAGTCGCATCAGGAATTCCCAAGCCAAGGACAACCAAGACTTTCATCATCTTGGCGCAACATGTCAATTCACTTGGCATTGTTATCTTCAAAATAACACATTAAAGTACTTCAATTGAAAGCACATTGTTGTCAAAGTTTACACCTGCAAAACCAAATAATTTTGTCAAAACAAAATCACAATGCTAAGTTGGTAGCAGAGCACTTCTCTTCGTATGATTGTCATGTAAAAGAATTCTTCATCATTTCAAATTTCATCTTCAAGCATATCTTCCATGAGCACCTTCCATTTACTGTCAAAAGAAGACGGGAATTTAAGTGAGGTCAAATATCATCAGATTCAAGTTGAAATTCAGCAGTGAACTTCCAAGAACATCACAAGAAAAAACCAATGTCCCTAAGTATATATGTTGTTTTGAACTACAATGATCATAGTAAGAAAGGAGCTGTAGATTTAAACAAATCCAGAAAAATCTTACACACTTACACATTATTGATTGTCCATCCTGTCTTCAAGTCATTAGTTACAGAAACTTAGTAGCATCAAAAAACCATAACCAAAGTCATAAATTCAAGTCCAATTCCTACAACTCGCACAAGCAATTGAAGTTGACTTGGGTTTCTTGTAGCACGATGCTTTTAGGACAAAAGACAACAGACCCTTTGTATTTGCTCAGGTGAAGCACAATGGCATAGTCCTTGGTATTCTCATTCCCATTCATGGGCCACCTGCAAATGACATCAACAAGAACTGGTGAGATAAGAACCGCCACAAAGAAATATCATAAATAAGATAAAAGACGTCAAAGATCAAACACTGCAGGAGTCCCAAAGTGAACCAGAATTAATAAAGTACAAACGCATTACTAAAAGTCAAAGTCTCAACGATGATATTGACGGTTTTACCAACAGTAAAAGAAAGATTAACAGTAGTGAAAATCAAGTCACATAAAAGTTTTGATTTATTTTTACAAGCACTAAGAAATTCATGGGACCACACAAGTTCTAGAAACGATCCTCCATTCACTACAGACAAAACTTTCCCAATGAATCACCCTTAGCCGGTCCCCACAAATCACACACCAAATCACGCAAGAAAATTCCGTTAATGGATTTGATTCCATTACATGATTCTCGCACCTCAAATTCTCACACGTGATGAGCAACAAATTTATCACAAAATTCTCTCAATCCGCACATACCAAATCATGAATATTCCACTATAAAACCATTTCAATCATTTGCAATGAAAATAGGAGAAATCACCTGAAGAGACCCTAATGAAACTCTGCGAAATTCAATCCCCATAACCTCACACTCAAACCTCTTATTCTTTACCTAGATTGTTGAGTTTTCACATTGAAACTCAACAATCTCGAGCTAGATCTATTCGTACACAACAAACCACACAGAGACGACACTGAACCGAGAGAAGGAGAAGAAGATCACGTCGGAAGAGAAAGAAAAGCATACCTGAAAAAGCTTGAATCACTCCCATTGGAGGTAGCTTTCCTCATCCTTGTCTTCTTGTATGCCTTGTTCATATTGAAATTCCTCGGTATAATGTAAATTGATGAAATTAGGGTCCAAATTTGATAATGGTTAGGGCTTTTGGCTTGATTTTGTTTCTGGGTAATTTGTTGATAAAACAATGAAGCCAATAATGGCGGAGTTGAGTGAAGAAGAGAACTGATGAGTTTTCTCTAAGTTTTTCTTTGTTTGTTTTTCCGTTTGTCTCCTTATTCGCTTGCAAAGAAGAGGGATTCTTTTTTTTCCTTTTCTTATTGTTCTTTTAGGGTTTAAATTGACAATGTATCTGTCATTTCTTTTATTGCTTTATTGGTATGTTTACTTTTCTCAGAATAATAAATGATGAGGTTGATGTGTGGCGCGGCGTGTTTCTCTCCCAAGGAAATTTTTTTTATCTTCCCAATGCTGAAACATTACTTGTCCCTATGATAGATATGTTATTTTCAAAATCTGCAATGTGTCATACATTGCGTGGACCGATGATGCCAGTGGCTAGGTCAAATTTGTTACTAAACCAAGTTATTATGGACCCGGGTTCTATTAATTTGGGCTGAGATTTGTGGGTCTGCGCCTCACCTTGTATTCATATGGCCCATATTCTTTTGCTTTTTTTTTATATAAACTATTATGTTTTTTTATCTCTTTCATATAAAATAATAAATTGTCTTAAAATAAAAGCATAAATCTCTTATTTATTATTTTAAAGGCCTATGATAAAAATATGGTTTATTGACATTCCATTTAGCGACATTGTCTAAACCAATTTGAGGCCCAATGCCAAATAAAAATATTTGTATATGTTTCACACACACGTAAGTTGGTCACTAAGTGATCGCCATCTACACGACCTCTATCGCGTCTAAATTAATTAACGAGGAACTGAACTTCGGAATCTAGCATTTCACGGGTTCTTTAATGAACCACTCTTGAGGCTAGCCTTCAAGTTGTGTTTCATTTACTCCTTCGTTTTTAAAAAATATATTAAATCGTAAATTATTTAAGAAAACAAATACCAATCAACTCTTAATTAACATATTAATTAACGTAAGAACTAAACTCAGGAATCTAGCATTCCTCGGGTTTTTGAATTGAATTACTGTTAGGGCTAGCCCTCGATTTGTAATTCATTCGCTCTTTCGTTTTCAAAACGTAAATCTCTAATTAAAATCGTGAAAGAATTAAACACATGAATCTAGCATTCCTTGGGTTTTTCAATTGAATTATTGTTGGGGCTAGCCTTCGATTTGTAATTCATTCGCCCTTTCACCTTGAAGGAATATAACTTAAAACTTACCAACAAACGCAAATCATTTCACAACTAATCAATGAATAACTGAACTCTGGAGTCCAGCACTCCACGGGTCCTTGAACGCAATCACTCTTGAGGCTAGCCCTCGAGTTGTGGTCCATTCGCCTTTCATTTTAAAACACTTAACAAAGGTCAAACCCTTTTCTTTAAATGAACATTGTTCAAATCATTCTATTTCGCAAACAAGCTAGCGCTTCAGCCTCCACCGCGAGTATAAGCCAACGCTTAGCAGTAGAATGCGTTTTAAACGATTGTTTAATTAAAAAACACAAACCGTAGTCGCACGAACTACGAAGCTCTGACTTTCCCATTGCACAGGGGAATACGTAGGCACGGGGATTTTAATCCTTCGCGAGCACAATAATAAAAAATCAAGTATCACTCCGTCACCCTAATAAAAAACCTTTAATCTTTTCCCCGTAATATTAATAATAATAATAAACTTTAATTTCTTTAAAACGAACATATTAACAAACCATTTACAAGACATAAGTCTTAGATCAACATTTAATCGCATAGTTAGCTAAGAGGTTCCCGTTGAGTACAACGGACGTGAGGGGTGCTAATACCTTCCCCTTGCATAACCGACTCCCGAACTTAGAATTTGGTTTCGTTGACCATTTCTTATCCTTCCTTTAGGTTGTATCTATATCTCCCTTTTCTCTCGTAGAATAAATAGAATTAGGTGGCAACTCTGTTGTTTTCTTTCCGCGTCCCATCGTGAGGATCATATTTTTTTCTAGGTACGACAGTTGACGACTCTGCTGGGGAGTTTAGCCCCATGCTAGAGAGAGTCGAGCCTAACTTAGCTTTGTGTGTTTATTTGTTGATCTTGTCTTTTTGTCTTCTCTATGTCTGTTTATTTATGTTTTGTCTATTCGTACTTTTACCTCTTTCTCTTATTACTTATTATTGTGCCTACCTGTGGGATCTTGGGGTTACATCACAAGTAAAAGATGAGTTGGAAAAAGAAGAGGGAACACCTAGGTTAGAATTGGTAGTTATTAGTGTTAGTATCCAAGAACTCGCTTCTTGAGGGCCTATCATGAAAGCTCCCCCAAATAGTTAGACTTTTCATAGATCTTGTCACAACGCAGCTAGCTTGTCGCGTGACCTGATTCATGAAAGGGCTGTGATTCTGGGATCCACTGTTAAGAACCGGTTTCAATATTGGTAGTTGTGTAGTGTTAGTCTCCAATGGCTCGCCTCTTGAGGGTCTAGCATGAGAACTCACTCAGGGTAGACCTTATCATTATTATCGTCAAAATGCAGCTAGCCTGCGGCGAGGTGTTAATACGATAAACGTTCGTGACCTTGAGTTTCCCTAAACCATCACCATAGAAACTATCCTGTGAGTGGGATTTATGGGTATAGACTATAGAACCAATCTCTTACAGCCTACCATTTAGGAAGTTTTAAGCTTTTCTAGCTTTCGTGTCTGTTTGTGCTTGTGACCTTAAGCATCCTTGCATTCCATCCATTTGCATACCATTGCATCTACATTGTATATCATTTTCTTTCCTCAGAGTAAGCTCATCCTCGTCCTGTGTCTGTAACCCGCAGTTGATTGCCCAACACCTACATTGGACTTGAAGTAGTTCTTGATTGATCATGGACCCTGAAGGACAAAAGCAGACTGCGTCAAGGGGAGACTTTGATTTGACACAGGACCAGTTAAACCTACTCATGGATGTTGTGACAACTTTGACAAGGAGAGGGGATAATGGTCAACAGGTTTCCGTAACTAAAGACGTCTCTCCACCTCAAAGGAATAGTTTTGTTCAACCTCAGGCTGCAAGGACCCCAGTTGGGGCACCCTTTATTCAAGAGCATACCATTATCCGAGATGGAAACTCCTTACCTCACGATGCCGCTGAGTACCAAAGCTTTGGATTCTCGGAGCCAATTTCCCAAGGGGAAATCCCAGTGAGGAAGATCAATAGACCAGATGTTGTTGAGATGAATGAGAAATGTCGAATGCTGAACGAAAGACTCAAAGCTCTAGAGGGGCAAAATGCTTTTGACTTGGATGCTTTAAACATGTGCTTAGTGCCTGGTTTGGTTATACCTCTGAAATTTGAAGCACCTAACTTTCATAAGTACAAAGGGGATAGCTGTCCAAAGCACCATTTGGTGATGTTCTGTCGAAAAATGACTGCATATGCTTTTGACGATAAGTTGATGATTCACTGATTCCAATACAGTTTGAGCGGGGCACCTTTGAATTGGTACATGGATTTGGAAAGAAGTCATATTCAGTTATGGTTGGACCTAGCCAATGCTTTTGTGAAACAATACCATTACAATTTGGAAGAAGCTCCCAGTCGCTTTCACTTGAAAGACATATCTCAAGAAAGTGACAAGCCGTTCAAAAAGTACGTCCAGAGATGGAAAGAGTTTGCTGATCATGTTCAACCACCACCCTCAGAAAAGGATTTAGTTGATCTGTTTATGGAAACTCTGCACGGCCCGTACTTTGAGAAGATGGTAGGCACCGCATCAACAAGTTTCTATAACCTGGTAAAAACGGGAGAACGTATTGATGTTGGTCTCAAAAGCGGAAAAATCCAAGGCGCCTTTAGTCTCCAGTCCAGTGAGAATGAATCCCTCAGCAGCCCCCAAAAGGAGGAAGAGGATGTAATCAATGCAGTCATGGCAGACATTGAGTATTCCTATGATACACCAGCAAGACCCTATGGTCCTCCATCTTTTCAGCAATCACCATTCTGTATGCCTTACTATCCTTGTAGGCAACCAACAATGGTTAGAGCGCCTTACCAGCAACCCTGGATCTCTCCTCATCAAAGTCAGCGAGCCAAAAGCCGAGGATATCCGAATCAACATCAGAGTCAACATAAGCCTCGCAACAATTTGTAAAGAAGGAGTGCTCCTCTTCATCCAATACCTTTATCATACACTCAACTTCTGCAACCTTTGATTCAAAGCTCATTAGTGGTTCCCAAGTCTCTCAAGCCATTTCCAGAGCCATACCTGCCTGAGTTTAATCCACATGAGCAATATGGATATCATGTTGGATCAATGGGGCATTCAACTGAAGACTGCAAAGATTTTCAAGCCAAGGTACAACAATTGATCGATAAGAAGTACATATCCTTTCCAGAAGGAAACCTGTTGGTGCATGTCAACTTCTCTCCTGAGTGAATACAAAGACTATTCGGGGCATCTCTTGAAGACAGTAAATCAAGACATTTTCAATTCCCTAAAGCTGGCAATCCCCTGTTTGTTTCAGCACTGTTGTATTTTCTTTGCATGTTGATTTTGTATTTGTTTATTATTATTGTTGCTTTTGAATTGGCAAAATTAATGAAATGTTTATGCATATTTTGAATCAATCCAGTCGTATTCACTCATTTTCTTTCATTGTTATAAAAAAAACATATTTCTCTCCTTTTATTTATCAAACTTTTGTTTTAGTAAATATTGGAGGGAGGATGATGAAAACCAGATACCTGAATTCTCCATTTGTATGCTCTCAATTAAAACTTTGACAATGATGTGCAGGCATTGTTTCAAATTCCCAAACACTAGTGAAATAAGGATGATAATCCCTCACTAACCCCGTTGAGCCTAGAAGTAGGAGTTTTCTTTTTCAAAAAGTGCAAAAACCCTTAATTTCAAACCTGGGGCAGGGTAGTCGGTTCAGTTAATTTGTTCGCATACAATCTTCAAGAGATTCAGTCCATCATTCAAGAAGAATCAGCTACATACTTTCCTATGCGCATCAAAGAAGTCGTGAAGGTCCAAGAGTTTTGTAATAATTATTCCAGCAAAATGGCAGTCACAACTATTCAACAAAAGACAAAAGGCAAAAAGGAAAAAGAAATACAAAGAAAAAATCCGTTAAGTCAAAAACAGAAAAAGACAATTTAGGCGAAAATTAATGAAGTCGTCAAATCCTCTACAAAGTAGAGAAAAAGCAAGGTGGTTGCCATCCCTTTCAAATCCTGATCCTTATCATGCACCGTCAAAAGACTTTTGAGATGTGAATGCGTGTGTCAATTTAACTGAACGTAGGATTGAAGTTCATCACGAAGAATGGGTGGATTACAAATAAATTTTGAGCCTTTCATCCTTTATTTCATAAACCGTGAACCAAGCCACGTTACAACCCTTAAAAGACCTAATTGAGGCAGGGTTTATTTTGAGAGCATACTGCAAAAAGGTTGCGTTAACCTGACTCCTAAAGATCTTTGCTAATCATTTGTATTTATCACTTCATCTGTCATTCCATAAATGGCTAGATCCACTTTGTTTGTCAATAAATGTTTACTCCACTATATAATCATCATACCAATAAATTGTGATTTCAAAACTTGCATAAACGTTGCATTAAAATTGCCAATTTTTGAATAAATAATGTTTATTTGCAAGTCAATTCAGCATCAAGGAAATTCCAACGAATGCAGCCAGTTAGGAATTCGACTTGGTAAGAAAAGCCCAGCCAGGGGCAAGCAATTCAAGAACCAGTCAATCTGAATCAATCTCTTCAGGAGTCATCCACTCAGAGGTTGAACTGTTCTCAAGACTCAGACTAGACTAAGCTATCACAAACGGTTCAAGAGTTCAATTTCCAGTCAAATCAAAAGTTCCTCATCCCAGGAGTTGGGAAACCAGGGGCAAATCTCAGACATTCAAGCACTAAGGCAACCATTTCAAAAGCCATGTCATGGCCGGTTGGTCTAAACCTTTTGTAAAAAGGAGAATTTCAAAAACAAAAACATTGACTCAGGGGCAAGATAAGCCACACGGGGGCAAGTCCTCTCCATGCCTTCAAGCTGATCAAACAGGCCTTATGTGACAACAAACCTCGAGTTCAAGACGGGTGTCGGGAATCATTTTTGTCTCCTTTAAAAGAGTCGTCTTCCAAGAACTTTTTCATCCAATACCCACGCAGGGGCATATTTTTGAAATCACTGAGTCAGTGCATAATCACTCTCATGCTTTAGTCATGTCGCTCCGCTCATAGCGTTAAACTTTGCATATCGTCTTACTCATCTAGCATATGTCCATGTCAAAACCCAAGTAAACTAGTTCCTGTCTGGTGTTTTCTTTTGAAGATTACTTCAAAGTCAGTTCTCGTCTGATAGTCAGTTTTTACTCATGTTCCAGTCTGGTACTTCGTTTCAAATCAGTCCCCGTCTGGTAGACAATTTATTTAACAACCGGTTCCTGTCTGGTAGTCAATTTCTTTTCAAACCAGTTCTCGTCTGGTACTTTCTTTTTAGAGTTACCTCAGAGTCAGTTCTCGTCTGACAGGCATCTTTCTACCCAGTTCTCGTTTGGTATGTCTTTTGAAAGTCAGTTCTCGTCTGACTATAAGTTCAAATCAGTTCCCGTCTGGTATTTCGTTTTAAAAGTTATTTGACAGTCTATTCTCGTCTAATAGTCATTTGTTCCAAATTCAGTTCAAAACCAATTCTTATTTGGTAGACCATTTCCAAAGTCGATTCCCGTCTGACGATGAATCAAAAGAAACCAGTTCTCGTCTGGCATGTCAAGAAAAAAAGCATTCGTCACTAGCAACTCTGTCTGGAAATCCATTGTTGTTGATACCCTTTGGTGTGGTTAATTGAAGTGTTTTCCCAGTAACACTGATATCCCCTGTAGAGGTCCCCTTTGTTATTGATATCCACCCTTTACCACCAATATATTTCTTAAGTCCAATTGTCATTGGCAAAAATCCTTTAAGCTCTTCATTTAGGGAATTTCCCGAGGTTGGACATTTATCTTGTTTAAAAACTCCGACATTTCTTCTTATCGCCATCTGGTTGCTTAGAGTCGTTGACTTATATTTGAGTATGTTTCTTTCTACTCCCAGTATCAGTTGGTCACATTGTGCCACTGCCCAAACATTGTGTTCATCTTCTTTATCCTCAGTATCAACAGTTACACTTGAACCTGTTGATTTATCACTTTGGATTATTTGATACTTTACTTCCTCAACCACCGTGTTGAATTGTTTTTCCGACCGCCGCGTCGATGACTGTTATTTCATTTTCCCGACCGCCGTGTTGATGACTGTTATTTTATTTCCGACCGCCGTGTCGATGTCAGTTATTTATTTCTTCAACCGCCATATTGAATTTTATTCCCGATCGCCTTGTCGATGTCTGCTATTTTTATTCCCGACCGCCGTGTCAATGCCTGCCATTTTTGTTCTCCTGATCGCCGAGTCAATGTCATTTCAACTATTTTTCTCAGTCACCGAGTTGATGTATTGGGATCCCCGGTAGTCACCCTTGAACTTGCTAACTCATCACTTTAGATGGTCTGTTCTCTTTCATATTATCAGTTGGGTGCATTAAGCCATTACTTTGAACTATTTTCTCGCTATCCTAGGGTGTCAGTCTGTTTTTAATTCTATGCTCTGGATTTCTGCTTCCCGTCTTTTGTTGTTCTTAGTACCAGCAGTTGCACTTGAACCTGCTGATTTATCGCTTTGAATACATCTTGTTTCCATCTTGTCATCCCTAGCATATTGTTATCCCCAGTAAGTCTTCACCCTCAGTTTTTGTTTCTGTGGATCACCTTTGTTATTTATCTTCATCATTTCCCGCATACCATATGCAGCATATTCATCATTAAAAATCAGCATGCTAGGTTTCATTGCATCTCGCATGTCATATCCCCAGCAAAACAAAAAAAAAAGTCTCTCATGAATTCATAACATTGCATATCATTGCATTTCATATGCATTCGGTCAAAATTTTAGGTATTTTAATATTTAATCCTCTTCCACCTCGAATTTCCAAAAACTTTGTTATTCATACATTCAGGTTCAAGATGATTAAATAGGGGCAACTATCACACCTTAAATTTTGACCGAAACTTTTTTTCAAAAATTTTCATCTAATGCACTGTTATTACAATATCGATAGTGGGTCATTTTACATTTTAACCCATTATTCATTACATTATGCATTTTTAATAGGTTTAATTAATCATTTTTAATACGTTCAATTAATATTTTCTTTTCTCCGTTTAACTATTTCAATTTTAATTTAGTTCTCATTAATTAATTTATATTTTAGTTAATTTTTCTAAATTCTAATTTTGGTTTATTTAGATCTTAATTTTTTAAATTTTAATTCATTTAATTTTTTGTTGTTATTTGAGTCAAAGTTAGATTTACTTTAAGTTTGATTTAAGAGAAATTTTATTTGAATGTAATGCTTAGATTTAGTTTTAGTTATTATTTTTATTATAATTAGTTCAATTTAGTAATTTTTAATGGAATTTTATTTTATTAGTTAAATATCATTAGACTTAATTTAGAATTTTTTTTTCCTTTCTCTTTTTAAATTTTAATGTTTTGTTGTTTTCATTTTTATATTTCATTCTTTTTTTATTATGTTTAATTCTTGGTAAAAAAAACTTGGTCCCCACTTTTGCCATTTTTATGGCCACGCTTATTATTGAAAGTCACATCACTATCTGCAACACAGTCTTACACCTTAGTGTGCTGCAAGCAACAACAACAGAGGATTCTGCATCAATCCAACGTGTTTTGTTTCATAAGATTAGAAAAAATGAGACCTGCACAAGGAAAACTAACATACCTTTGATACTGAAAGAAAGCACAACTCACAAAAAAAACCAGAAAGGAATCTCAATGCCTTTTGTTTTATAATACAACAAAAATAAACAATAAGGTGGACGGACACGGTAAGAAAAAGAAAAAACTCTTTGAAAAATATACTGGGGGGGAAGACCATCTTCATAACAAAAAAAGACGGAACCTCTTCATAGACCCTTACCAATCCTCCCTCCTCCTCACCGAATCCCTCATTTTCATTTTCATCATTAACCGTAAACAATCCAACATCACCACCATATCCATCTCCAACCTTTAAACATTCTCCACAACCTGTTCTTCATCCTTCGACCCCACTCTCAAACCCTCTGCAACTTTTCAATCTTCGTAAAAACATCCAAACATCACCCTCTTCAGAAACCACACCACCACCTCACGAAATCGTGGCCGCCACAAAAAAAATCTCAAACCAACCAAAACCACCCTCACCGCACCGACTGGCCATCATCATTTCACCTCTTTTCATCAATCACCCACAAATCCAAACCTCGACCTTTCCTCTTCTTCAAGAACGAACCTTCCAAAACACCGACAAACCAAAACCAGAGCGACACGAACCAAAACCAAAATAGAACCAAAGATTCGAAACCACTCCGCCGTGAAGACCCATCCAAATCGCCGCGACCACCGTGAACAGAACCGAATCCAAATCGTGCGCGAAAACTGAGAGAGATTGGACCGCGAGAGTTCGATGAGGGTGAGTGTGATTTTTGTGCGTACTTCTGAGTCAGCAACTTTATTTCATTCGCTCATGCTTATTTCGTTTTGTGTTTGTTCTGGCTTTTCATGAATCCTTCAGTTTGCTTTTGTTTAGGTTTTTGTCTAAGCGTTTGAGTTGGGTCTCAGTTTTGAATTGGTTTCTAAAAAACACCCCCCAGATTTCACATACCTTCACTTTCTTTTAAAAAAAATTCTTTTCATATATATATATATATATATATATATCAGATTAGCTTATTGGGCTGTAAGCCCAAATCCGAATTTCTGTCAACACCCATATACAGACCTGATATACCCTTTTGTTTTTATTATTTATTTTTATGTTTCTATTTTTATTTTTTTTTATTTTTGTTAATAATTTGTTTTCTGCTTTTCATTTTTTAGGGTTATTTTGGATTTTTTTTTTGGATTAGTTGTTATGCTTTTATATAAAATAATTCTTGACGCTTGGTATTAATCTTGATTCTTGATGTTGATCCTGATTAATCCTTGATAATTGACGTTTGTGTTTGAGTTTTGTTGTGATTTAAACTTTTTACTTGATTTTTGCTACCTGGTGATGCTTTGACGTGCTTTGAGCTTTTAACAAAATTTTCTTTGAATTTTTCTGTGCGTATTGAAGAGACGACGGACCTTCTCCGTTAGGTACCACCGAAACTCGTTTTACCTCTTTCACGCTTCATTTTTAATCTTAATGTCGTAGTTACTCTTGTTTGATTTACTTCTCGCATTTACGACTTTATTTTGTCAATAAAAAACGAATGCTCGCATCCTACGAATAATCGTTCAAAAAATATGACTAAGTCTCGGCCCAATGCCAAAAAAAAATATTCGTATATCTTTCACACACACGTAAGTCGGTCACTAAGTGATCGCCATCTGCACGACCTCTATCCCGTCTAAATTAATTAACGAGGAACTGAACTTCGGAATCTAGCATTCCACGGGTTCTTTAATGAACCACTCTTGAGGCTAGCCTTCGAGTTGTGTTTCATTTACTCCTTCGTTTTTTTTTAAAATATTAAATCGTAAATTATTTAAAAAAACAAATACCAATCAACTCTTAATTAACGTAAGAACTAAACTCAGGAATCTAGCATTCCTCGGGTTTTTGAATTGAATTACTGTTGGGGCTAGCCCTCGATTTGTAATTCATTCGCTCTTTCGTTTTCAAAACGTAAATCTCTAATTAAAATCGTGAAAGAATTAAACACAGGAATCTAGCATTCCTTGGGTTTTTGAATTGAATTATTGTCGAGGCTAGCCTTCGATTTGTAATTCATTCGCCCTTTCACCTTGAAGGAATATATCTTAAAACTTACCAACTAACGCAAATCATTTCACAACTAATCAACAAATAACTTAACTCTGGAGTCCAGGACTCCATGGGTCCTTGAACGCAATCACTCTTGAGGCTAGCCCTCGAGTTATGGTCCATTTACCTTTCGTTTTAAAACACTTAACAAAGGTCAAACCCTTTTCTTTAAATGAACATTGTTCAAATCATTCTATTTCGTAAACAAGCTAGCGCTTCAGCCTCCACCGCGAGTATAAGCCAACGCTTAGCAGTAGAATGCGTTTTAAATGATCGTTCAATTAAAAAACACAACCGTAGTCGCACGAACTACGAAGCTCTGACTTTTCCATTGCACAAGGGAATACGTAGGTACGGGGATTTTAATCCTTCGCGAGCACAATAATAAAAAATAAACTATCTCTCCGTCACCCTAATAAAAAACCTTTAATATTTTCCCCGTAATATTAATAATAATAAACTTTAATTTCTTTAAAACGAACATATTAACAAACCATTTAGAAGACATAAGACTTAGATCAACATTTAATCGCATAGTTAGCTAAGAGGTTCCCGTTGAGTACAACGGACGTGAGGGGTGCTAATACCCTCCCCTTGCGTAACCGACTCCCGAACTTAGAATTTGGTTTCGTTGACCATTTCTTATCCTTCCTTTAGGTTGTATCTATATCTCCCTTTTCTCTCGTAGAATAAATAGAATTAGGTGGCGACTCTATTGTTTTCTTTCCGCGTCCCATTGTGAGAATCGTATTTTTTTCGAGGTATGACATTCTCTTTCCCTCTTTGGGAATAAATCAAAATTAGGTGACGACTCTCAAGTCAGCCCAACCGCGACCGCATTCGTGAGGATCGTATTTTCCGAGGTACGACAGCTGGCGACACTGCTGGGGACTAGTTCACCCCTATGCAAGTCAATCCTAATCTAGGTTGTTTCACGCTTGTTTGTATGTTTGCCTTATGTCTTACTTTTTTATTTTTACCGCTTTCTTTATCGCTTTCCAAATTATACCTTGTGGTTCTTGGATCGATACTTTGATTGCAAAAAAAAACTTTAGTGAAAGGATCTATACCCGGGACTATGAGTATAAACATGAGCTAGGAGAGGTTGCGTAGTATAGGCTCCCGAGGGAACCGCTCTCGTGGGTTGTCGATACGAAAACCTCACTTGGAGTAGATTCTAATGAGAATACTGACAACCGTCAAGCTCTTGGAGTGTGTGCTCAGTCATTTTCATTAGGGTCATCGACTTTGAGGACCTTTAGAACCTTAAACCGGGTGGCTTAGAACATAGGTTAATGGTCGCGTAGTATGGGGCACCAGGGTTCGCCCTCGCGTGGCTCGATATGAAGACCTCACTCAGAATAGACTTTCTCAATGGAGTTGATTGACTGTCAAAGATATATAAAACAATTGACATGTGCATCAAACAATTGAGGAAGGTCCATAACTCTGAGACTTTGTTTTAAACCCCGTGTCGATGATCGCGTAGTATGGGGCACCGAGATACTTCCCTCTCGTGTGGCTCGATATGAAGATCTCACCCAAAAGAGATTCATATGGTGGAGTCAATCAACCGTCATGATTCTGGTGTGTGTGATGAACAACCATGGGGATTGTTAACTTTGGGGTTCCTTTAAACTTTATAGCCTACTCGGAAAAATCCTTGTGAGGAGAGCAATCCGAGTATCCTCCATCCGTACCTTGGACTTGTGATACCATGACTTTATGTTTAACATCTTTTCGCATTTTATTCGCATATTATTGCATTCATATTTGCATTCATTTTGCATTCATATTCGCTCATGTTCATTCGTTCTCGTCTTCAGAGTTGTTGAGTACCCGTCAAGCTGATTCCTCCATGCAGATACAGAACTAGGGCCCACGAAAGAAGAAGAATGGCTGAACAAGAAGAACACAACAAGCGAGTCAGGGAAGACATTGATGACCTGAAGAGCAATGTGAGCAAGATCATGGAAATGCTCCAAGTCTTGGCTACTAAGGACGCTCAACCTCAGAGGACCGTCACCTCTGAAGTCAATAGCTTCATCATTAATGCAGAGTCTTCAAGACCCGCTAGCACTTGGCCAGAATTTGGTTTGCCACCAGGTTACACTCCGCCATTTGCAACTACTCAAATGACTAGTACATCCACTTTTTTCGAACTTGGAGTGTTCACTGAATCTCAACCTAACGTGCATACTATTGCCCAAACTGCTTATGTGAATTCTCCCTTCGTGCATAATCCACCATCTTCATTATAAGGAGAAGCCGGAAACATTGAAGATGTCAGGGAACAATGCATGACTTTGGAGAAAAGGATAAGAGTTGTTGAGGGATTTGATGTTTTCAATGCTCCTGCTGCGGACATGTGCTTGGTTTCGAACTTGGTTATGCCGGACAAGTTCAAAAATGCCAGTATTTGAAAAATACAAGGGAGACACTTGCCCAAAAAGCCATATGGTCATGTACTGCCGCAATATGGCTACTCATGCTGACAAAGACAAACTACTCATCCATTGCTTCCAAGATAGTTTGAGTGGGGCATCTTTGAAATGGTATATGGGACTCGAGAAAAGTCGTATCCAATGTTGGAAGGACTTGCTTAATGCATTCCTGAGACAATAAAAATACAATCTGGATATGGCGCCTGACCGCCGTCAGCTTCAAAACATGTCTCAGAAAGAAAAGGAATCATTCAAAGAGTACGCTCAGCGCTGGAGAGAGCTAGCTGCTCAGGTTGAGCCTCCCTTGGCAGAGAAAGAGTTGATTGGTCTGTTCATGGACACCCTTCAACCTTTATACTGGGAAAGGATGATAGGTAGTGTATCATCTAGTTTTGCTGACCTAGTCACTATTGGAGAAAGGCTAGAGGAAGGAATCAGAAAGGGAAAGTTTGGAAGTGTTGAAGCTTCAAATGTTGCAAGAAAGTCCTCTGGGAACTTTCAAAAGAAGAAAGTGGGTGATACTCATGTTGTCAATGCTGAAAGAAGACCCTACTACAAGCAGCAACAGTATGGTGAAGCCCAAGTAGCCGCATTTTCTCCTATGGTTAATGCTCCACCAGCTCGAGCTCATCCACAAAGGAATGTTGGTCAGAATCAGACTCGCAATCCCAGGCCCAGGGCTCCTATTGATCCTGTTCCCATGAAGTATGCTGAGATTTTCCCTGACTTGTGCAAAAAAGGCCTTGTCACTACTAAACCTCTTAACACTCTAAATCCTCTTCCACCTTGATTTAGGACCGATCTTCATTGCCTATTCCATGAAGGAGTTTCAGATCATGATATTGAGAACTATTATGCTTTCCAATCTCGAGTTCAAGACTTGGTCAGAGGAGACGTGCTCACCTTCACACAGAGAGGGGCTCCCAAGGTTGACATAGATCTCATGCCAAAACAAAGTGGCTGAAGATTTGGTCAAAGAATCACAAGTTACTACCTAAAGCCAGTGGATCAGACGGGAAAGCTCGTCCTTGCTACTGACTAGACACTAGGCCTTGTTTCTTTTCAGTTTTTAATTTCCTTGTTTGTATTATGTGTACTTGCTTAAAGACTTTGTTTATTCTCTAATGTTAATGTTAATGAAATGAGCATTGCATATTTTGAATCAATTCATTCACTTTCATATTTGTGCATATTCATGCTTTTCCTTTTCAAAAATTCAAAAATATATATACCATTGTTTCTCTTATTCATATGTTGTATAAGCAATGATTTGAGGGAGGATGACAAAAACGAAATACCCAAATTGTTGAATGGTATGCTTTCAAAATAAAACCTTGCTGATGATATACAAGCATTGTTTCAACTCCCAAACACTAGAGAAATAAGGAAGTTAATCCATCGTCAACCCCTTTGAGCCTTAAGGTCAGAGTTTCTTTCTACACGAAAAAAACCACAATCTTAAACCGGGGCAGGGTAGTTCTCAATTAATTTGAGTACGCATTCAATTTCAGGAGGATCATTCCTTACACCTTTCAATAAGGGTTTCAAGTCCAAGTTTTCCTTCGCACAATTGTCGAGGAAGTTAATGGCAGTCATTGTCCAAATAAAAAATTGATGGAAAAAGTCGCTAAGTCAAAACCCAAAAGGCGACTTAAGTGAAAATAAAAGCATCCCGATGGACTGAAAACGTCAAAGATACAGTCCAGGAAAAAGTTAGGGATAATACACAATTCAAATCAAAAGAGGTCACCAAAATTCCTCAACAAAGACAAAAAAATGAGTTGACCCAAAATCCTCAACAAAAAGACAACAAAATGTTGTGAAGAAGTAATGACTGCTATCCAATAATCCTTTGGCTTCTGAGCCATCCTCATGAGTGCAACTTCAAGTAATCTGAATGCATAGGTTGAGTTAATTGAGCGTAGGACTGGAGATCATCATTGAGAATGGGTTGGGTAAAAATTAAATTTTGAGCCTTATATCTTTTGTTAAATAAACCGTGAACCAGACCACATTACAAACCTTTTAAAGACCTAATTGAAGCTAGGTTTGTTTTAAAAGCATGTCGCAGCAAGGTTGTATAAGCTGACTCCCAGGAGATTTGTCAATCCTTTGCTTTTGTATCATACCTCTTAATTTATCTTTCACTTTGCATGCCTGAAATAGAATTGCATTCCTACCAATGATTCATCTTCTTTACACCAATATCATTCCAATAATGATGTTGATTTCAAAATTTTGCTTGAGCATTGCATTAAAATTAACATTCTTGAATGAATATTTTATTTGCAAGTAAGCACTCATCATTAGGGAATTTTAAACATTTGAGAAACTTGATCAGTGATCCTATCAGGGGCACCTTGCAGTCAAAGATCATGTCATTCAGAGAATCTCTCTTTCAAGACTCATGTTGGGGGGAAAATTTCAAGCGACCAGTCAAGCAGTCACTTCAGAATCATTCAACATGGGGCAGTCTACGTCAAGCAATCCCCCAAGCAAAACTTATCACTCCTTCCTAGCAGGATCAACATCATGATACTTCTAACAAGTGTGATAGATGTTTGCGTTCAGGATATCTTTCAAAGGCATAGTTGGAAAAGTTCATTATGTTGTGGAATCAGCTATTTCAGCCGCACCTCTCTAAAAGAACCTTATCTAGTGGTCTTAGCATTTGCATTGCAATCATTGACCATTTACATCATACAATTTCATATCAAGCATAGCTCGAAGTTTACTTCGTGCTCATTTGCATTTCCCGAGGTCTTGTCATCTTACCTTGTGGTCAAAGTCCAATTTTGTTCGGTACCCTTTAAGTCCAATTTCCATTGGCAACCACAAAAAGTCAAAGTCCAACTCATTTGGCACTTATCAAAGCAGCCGTGTTTGTCACCCTGTCTTTCATAAAAAACCATTTTTGGATGTGTTCTTTTTTCTATTCCTTCAAACATTTTTTAAGTTTGGCGTGGATCTCATTTCCTTCAAATTTTGTCTTGTTGAGAAATTTGACGTGGATTATTTTCTCTTCCTTCAAACTTTGTGAAGTTTGACGTGGACACTCTTCCTTCAAAAGTCTCTCTCTGGTTAAACCCATTGAGAAATTCATTACATTTCTTTCAACTGTCTCTCTCTGGTTCATCCCGTTGAGAAATTTTGCGTGGATCCTTATTTCAAGTGGAATCTCTTTGAATGTCTCGTTAAAAAATTTAATGTCTCCCTTAGTATACCTTCATAAGTTGGTCTCATTCCACATCTAGGGTTTTTTCTAGATGTTTTGGGCGTTGATTTCCAAGTTTTGGTACTCGTGCATCTAAAGCATTGCTATATGACATTAATACCTCTTTCAGGATTTAACCCCTTTCACTCCAAGTATTTCTGACTATTCCATGTCGTCCAGACAGATCTTTAGAAATATCTTGTTTTCCCCAACACTTTTCTCACCTTAATGTTTTCAATATTTTCTCTTCGTTTAATCATTTCATAATCCCCACATACTTTGTGCCTCATATCATATTACATTCATATATCTAAAATCCCCAACAGTTGCATACATATGCATCCCATGTTTCACCATAGCATTGCATTTTGCATTGGACAAATTTTGGGTCTTCTATATCTAATTGACTTTTATCCTAAAATTGAATGCCTTGCAGCAGTTCAGTTCTTCGGATTTAAGGCAATTAGATAGGGGCATCTGTCATACCTTAAATTTGTCCTACTTGTATAATTGTCTTCTTTTATTTTTATTTGTTATTTCTTATTAAAAAAATATATTATGTTGTTTCTTTTATTTTTATTTTGTTGTCAAAGATCATTTATGGCAGAGATAAGTCATGGTTCAACCAAGGTTATCAAGATCAAGTTGGATTGAACTCAAGTGTGTCGGAGATTTGAGAATTATCAAATAATGCAGATCAAATTTGTTTGGTTCATTCCCAATATTTTGTAAAGGCATGAGCAAAACTCACTTTGGATCATATTTATAAATGATGGACCATTGATGCAAGTCAAAGTATCAAGACGCTTATGGCACACTTGATACTTGATCGTAGTGCATGTTTCATTTATGTTATGTTGGTAATTTATGTCAAGGAATAATGTGTTTTTGTGACAAACAAAGCCTGAAGTTGTCTTGGGATCATGAGTAAATGGTTCAATTTGATTTAAAGTTATTTTCATGTTTCAATCTAAGAGATTTCTCAAAATACCAAATTACAAGTTGTGACATAGGCTGTGTCCAAGATTATTTGATTGGAGCCAAGCCATGATTTGTTGTCTCAAGGGGATTACAAGTCATTTACTAAACAAGCCAAGTTTTGATATGTTGTAAAGTGCCAATCCTAGATTAAGTGATCGTCAAACTCATTGCAAATGGGGTGTTTAGTAGTTTCAAGCTTCATTGCAAGTGGGGAGTTGAGTAGTTGCAAGCTGTATGATCAATTGTGAGGTTATTTTACTTGTACAATTACAACGTTAACAGTGCTCTTGATTCAATTTGCATCAAATGTCCAAAATTACGATTCTCATTCATTATGCCAAATCACCACATTACAAGAAATTACAACAATAAAGATGTGGCAAACTGAAAAAGCTATTTCAAGCCAAGGGCAAAAATATTTTACAAAGATCCGCACCATCTTCCATATCCTCTAAGTCCATCACACGACACGATATTCCGAAGTCGCATCAGGAATTCCCAAGCCAAGGACAACCAAGACTTTCATCATATTGGCGCAACATGTCAATTCACTTGGCATTGTTATCTTCAAAATAACACATTAAAATACTTCAATTGAAAGCACAATGCTGTCAAAGTTTACACCTGCAAAACCAAATAATTTTGTCAAAACAAAATCACAATGCTAAGTTGGTAGCAGAGCACTTTTCTTCGTATGATTGTCATGTCAAAGAATTCTTCATCACTTCAAATTTCATCTTCAAGCATATCTTCCATGAGCACCTTCCATTTACTGTCAAAAGAATAAGGGAATTAAAGTGAGGTCAAATAGCATCAGATTCAAGTTGAAATTCAGCAGTGAACTTCCAAGAACATCACAAGAAAAAACCAATGTCCCTAAGTATATATGTTGTTTTGAACTACAATGATCATAGTAAGAAAGGAGCTGTAGATTTGAACAAATCCATAAAAATCTTACACACTTACACATTATTGATTGTCCATCCTGTCTTCAAGTCATTAGTTACAGAAACTCAGTAGCATCAAAAAACCATAACCAAAGTCATAACTTCAAGTCCAATTCCTACAACTCGCACGAGCAATTGAAGTTGACTTGGGTTTCTTGTAGCACAATGCTTTTGGGAGAAAAGACAACAAGCCCTTTGTATTTGCTTAGGTGAAGTACAATGGCACAGTCCTTGGTATTCTCATTCCCATTCATGGCCCACCTGCAAATGACATCAACAAGTACCGGTGAGATAAAAACCGCCACAAAGAAATATCAGAAATGAGATAAAAGACGTCAAAGATCAAACACTGCAGGAGTCCCAAAGTGAACCATAATTAATAAATTACAAACGCATTACTGAAAGTCAAAGTTTCAACAATGATATTGACGGTTTTACCAACAGTAAAAGCAAGATTAACAGTAGTGAAAACCAAGTCACATAAATTTTCTTATTTATTTTTACAAGCAGCAAGAAATTCATGGGACCACACAAGTTCTAGAAATGATCCTCCATTCACTATAGACAAAAGTTTCCCAATGAATCACCCTTAGCCAGTCCCCACAAATCACACACCAAATCACGTAAGAAAATTCCGTTAACGGATTTGATTCCGTCACATGATTCTCGCACCTCAAAATCTCACACGTGATGAGCAACAAATTTATCACAGAATTCTCTCAATCCTCACATACCAAATCAAGAATATTCCACTATAAAACTATTTCAATTATTTGCAATGAAAATAGGAGAAAACACCTGAAGAGACCCTAATGAAACTCTGCGAAATTCAATCCCCATAACCTCACACTCAAAGCTCTTATTCTTTAACGAGATTGTTGAGTTTTCACATTGAAACTCAACAATCTCGAGCTAGATCTATTTGTACACAACAAACGACACAGAGACGACACTGAACCGAGAGAAGGAGAAAAAGATCGCGTCGGAAGAGAAAGAAAAGCATACCTGAAAAAGCTTGAATCACCGTTCCCCATTGGAGGTAGCTTTCCTCTTCCTTGTCTTCTTGTATGCCTTGTTCATATTGAAATTCCTTGGTATAATGTAAATTGATGAAATTAGGGTCCAAATTTGATAATGGTTAGGGCTTTTGGCTTGATTTTGTTTCTGGGTAATTTGTTGATAAAAAAATGAAGCCAATAATGGCGGAGTAGAGTGAAGAAGAGAACCGATGAGTTTTCTCTAAGTTTTTCTTTGTTTGTTTTTCCGTTTATCTCCTTGTTCGCTTGCAAAGAAGAGGGATTCTTTTTTTTCCTTTTCTAATTGTTCTTTTAGGGTTTAAATTAACAATGTACCTGTCATTTCTTTTATTGCTTTATTGGTATGTTTATTTTTCTCAGAATAATAAATGATGAGGTTGATGTGTTGCGCGGCATGTTTCTCTCCCAATGCAATTTTTGTTATCTTCCCAATGCTGAAACATTACTTGTCCCTATGGTAGATGTGTTGTTTTCAAAATCTGCAATGTGTCATACATTGTGTGGACCGATGATGCCAGCGGCTAGGTCAAATTTGTTACTAAACCAAGTTACTATGGACCCGGGTTCTATTAATTTGGGCTGAGATTTGTGGGCCTGCGCCTCACCTTGTATTCATATGGCCCATATTCTTTTGCTTTTTTTTTATATAAACTATTATGTTTTTTTTATCTCTTTCATATAAAATAATAAATTGTCTTAAAATAAAAGCATAAATCTCTTATTTATTATTTTAAGGGCCTATAATTAAAATATGGTTTATTGACATTCCATTTAGCGACGTTGTCTAAACCAATTTGAGGTCGACTTTTTCTTCATTTATTATTTTATCGATTTTTTGGTTTATTTATATTTATTATTAGGTCTATGATATGATTATCTGATTTGCGACATTCAATTTATCGACATTGTCCGAATCGATATGAGACCGTTTTCTAATTTTTTTATGGTTTCTAATTAATTTAGATCCATTATTTATCGACTTTATTATTTAATCGGCCTATGATAAATGGTGATATTCGATTTCTAACATATCGACGTTATCCCCTGATTTGCGGCCACACCTTTATTTTTTCTCATTATTTCACATTGTCCTAATTTATTATTTTGGCCGATGAATAAATATTTAAATATTCAATTTCGAATAAATCGACGTTATTTAAATTAAATATGAGGCCAATTCTTTTATTTACTATTATTTTTATACTTTATTTTATTTTTATGGTCGATGATATAACAAACGATTTAAATGTTCGATTTCGACAAATCGGCATCATTTAGATCAATATGAGACCAATTCTATTTTTTTTATCACATTTCTTCTATTTAAATAATCGTTTGACTATAAAGTGACGCTCGACTTCTCATAGAATGATTCTAACTTTGAATCGATTCTAAGATAGTTAAAGAGCTACATTTTGACGCCTTCGGTTTAATCTCGAGGTCCAACGGCTCCGTGTTTGCTTAGGACTAGGACTAGATCCCGCGTAACCAATTAACCCTTAACCTCCATTTTGCACTCACCCTTCGCGATCGCTATATGCCTCGCAATTGACCTACCCTTTTACCAAGATGTTTCTTTTAGATCCAAACCCTTGATCCAACGTCAAGTGGTCTTAGGTAATAAAATACTTTAATAATATGAGAAGAATTGTATGCCACGAGCCTTTAGTGGTAGAAAGGAGGATTACGAGCTCTCGTTATTCGCTCTGATTACTTCGTCGTAAGACGCTTGGCTTGTTGGTGCGGAATAAACTACCCATAATCTTTAGTGCAACTCGACTCCTAAATCCTTTCGTTAAAGAAAGATAATAAAATTTAAACCTTTTTCCCCTTTTAGCAAGTAATTTATTAGGCATAGACTTCCTTTCGCGCGTGACAACTTAGAAGGTTCCCATCGAGTACGATGGATGTAGGGGGTGCTAATACCTTCCCCCTACATAACCGACTTCTGAACCCAAGCAATGGTTCCGACGACCTTGTCTTAATCCTTTCTTCACGAGTTTTATCTATATTGCCCCTCCTATCGGTAACAATATTGTAGTAAGCATTGTTATCTTCCTCGAAGATTCTGCAACTATCAACCATATCAATAAAAACACGAATCTTTTGATACCCTACAACTTTCTTAATCTCTGAACACAACCCATTCTCAAACTTGATGCACTTCAAAAATTCAGCAGTTGCCGCATCATGGTACGTATAGAATTTTGACACCTCCATGAACTTTGCAGTATAGTCTATCACTGTGATATTCCCCTATTTCAACGCAATAAATTCAATCTCTTTCTTACCATGCACATCTTTAGGGTAATACTTCCGCATAAAATCTCTACGAAAAATAACCCAAGTGATCTTTTCACCTGCAGCTTCCATCCTTTCCTTAGTTTTTAACCACCGGTTATCAGCCTCAATTGCCAACATGTGAGTTCCATAACGAACCTTCTGTGCTGGAGTGCAATCCATCACACGGAAAATCCTCTCAATTTTTTCAACCAGACCAGTGCATCATTAGGGTCATACTTACCCGTGAAAGTAGGCGGATTCTCCCTCTGAAAAGTCGCAAAAGTACGAGACTCATCATTCCCGCCAGCATTCGGTAAATTATGCACAGCTTAAGCCATTGCTTGCATTGCTGCAGCCATCACGACATCATTTCTCCCAGCCATCTCAACTTAACACTACAACATAACAAAATTAGAACCACATAACAATACTCGATTGTTAGACAACTACGACTCGACAACTTGGCCAAACAGACTGACCTGCTATGATACCACTAATGTAACACCCCAATTCTACTCGACTAATTATTAAATCTGAGTTATAAAAATTCATTGTTAAACATGGGATATTACATATTCAACTTTAAAATTAAATAACATAAACTTCATTAATAGAATACTTTGAAAACAACACAGCGGATTCAACATCAAGGTTTTTCAACATAAAAAAACTCAAATAAATTCTTCAACTAAACAAAAATTCAACATAAAATAAAACATGCGTTCGTCCCCCCGATGTGCTACGTATCAGAGCGAAAAACACCAACTTGAAGCTACTAAGTACTGGACTCTTGGTTACCCGCATGTTATCAACAAAGGGAAACATTCAAACAGAAGGGGTGAGATATTGAATAACATAAATAGGATATGATAATCAATATGTAAGCAAGAAAATCATATAATCACACCACTTCACACAACAAGCAACATCAACTTACAACTTACAACCAACAACAAATAACGACATAAATAAAATGCAACTTGGATGTGACTCAAGTTATATATGCATGTGGTACCATTTGGAGTAAACTCCCAACTTGAAATTCTGACCAGTTTATCGAGGCATCAACAACTTATTTGTCCATCCAAGCCAACTTGAAATCAAGCATTTGCTCCAACTTGAAATATGCACATGTATGCAACTATGAATGGCATACAACAATAACAACATAAACAACAACGTAATAACACAACAACATGAATCAATGTTGGTCAAACGACCTACAACTTAATAATTTCCCAAGATCGGGACAACACAACTTATTCAAAATGGAAAACGACAATTTACAGCTTAATCGATCAGATTACTAAATTAAGTATTTCTAATCCTTAATTCTACTAAAATCAACTTATTTTATCTCTACTTATAGCCTAGAACCAACCTAACTCGAAACAGATGCGAAAACAGGACGAATCGCCGAAAACTGCATTTTTCTGCACCCACTCTGCCCACACGCGTATTTCCCATCATGTTACGTGTAATACCCAAACCCTTATGCATAATGCCTGCATACTGGGATGTGTTACGGATAATTCCCTTGTGTGTTACGCGTAATGCCAACTCTATTACGCAAACCACCAGAAAGCCTACAATTCGACCTCTGCTATGAATTTCACAATATCATAACTCCATTCAAGCGTAATTGGGTTTCTACATCGATTTTACACTCAAAAACTTATGTATCTATTCATCTACTAATCTTTATGACTGATTTTACGAGTCATATCTCCTTTTCTACATGAGTACTATGCATCAACCAGTCTAACAACACATACTACAACAAAAACAACAATGATTTTCAACAACACAACTTGTATAGCATCAATTTCAACAAGAACAATATAATACTTCATGATATATCAGCACGAAAATCGAAAAACAACATTTATCACAAAACAACTACGAAAATCACACATAAAACCCAACCTACATACATTAATCTAGTCCTAGTTATGGAATTTGAACCCCACTCTTACCTTAGATTGAAGGCAGCTCGAATTCACCATAAAAATCTCCGCAAAAATCCTCAACCTAGCCTCTTCTTGTTCTTCATCTAGACTTTTTCTTCTCACTAAAAATTATGATTATCCCTAATTAGGGTTTTCAGCTTGTTTTCACTAAACTCTCACTAATAGACTAAATTACTAACGGACCTAAAATAGAACCCCCAACTTACTACTCTTACACCACAACCAAGCCCAAATTAATATTATACTATTAATAATTATTTTTATTATCCGACTTAATTAATCCGATCACCCAAACACAATTTAACCCGCAACATAATATCAACTTAAACAACTTAAACAACTTAACGACACAAACGACTGAACACAACACTTAACAATAAATAATCGGGAAAAATACAAAATAATATTTAATTTAATTAATTAAATACGGGCGTTACATTATGTCGAGCTAAAGGTCACGTTCGGGGAAGGAGATGCGTCCAGGACAATTAAGACGCATTTCCTGGTGATCGACTGACCGTCCCTCAATCAATGCATCCTAGGGAGACCAACATTGACCGAGCTCATCGTCGTCCCTTCAACGGTCCACCTCAAAATGAAGTATTACACAGAGAAGGGCCATGTGGATACTCTCCATGGGGACAATGAGGCAGCACGAAGATGCTTTGAAGCAGCGACCAGAGGCCAGACCGTAATAGAGACTGCACCAAAGAGCAGCAAGCGCGCAAGAGACGAAGGCTCTCCAACTGATGACGTTCAACTCGAGAATAAGCCAACACCTTAGATAAACACAATCGACCTCGACTCTCGCATCCCAACTGATTCTGAGGACGACATCGCGGCAGACAAATTATCCATTTTGTGTCCTTTGCCCGCAGGACAATTTGAAGTCGTAACCTTCGGGGACAACTCTGACAGAGGAGTTCGCATCGGCGTATGACTTCCCGACGACATCAAGGAACAGTTGAAGCAATGCTTATGAAATAACACAGATCTCTTTTCCTGGAGTGCCGCTGATATGCCCAACATTTCCTTTGAGATTGCATGCCATGAGCTCACCATAAACCCAACAGCACGCACAGTTGCCCAACATAGACGCAAGCAGTCTGAAGAAAAAACTTTAGCTACTGAAAAATTAGTTAAGGACCTCCTAGAGGCCAATTTTGTAACTGAGGCTAGGTACACAACCTTGCTCTCGAACATTGTACTTGTGAAAAAAAATCTAATGGGAAATAGCGCCTATGCATTGACTACACTGATCTTAATCGAGCTTTCCCGGAAGACTCTTACCCTCTGCCTAACATAGAAAAATTGGTAGATATATCTGCAGGTTTTAAATTGATTTCCTTCATGGATGCATATCCTGGGTACAACCAAATACCCATGGCTGACAAAGATAAAAGGCACACCGCGTTCATGACCCTGATGGGAAATTATTATTACAACGTAATGTCCTTCGGATTAAAGAACGCAGGAGCCACATATCAACACATGATGAACAAAGTCTTTTAATCACAGATTGGGGACATGGACACGGTGTTCGACCAGGAAAGGGAGTGCAAAATGCTCTAGAAGTTTACATGGACGACATAATCGTCATATTCATCCAAGAATCCAATCACACTTCTCATCTCCAGAAGGTGTTAGACCAGGCAAGGGAGTGCAAAATGCTCTTTAACCCTGACAAGTGCACCTTTGGTGTAAGAACGGGAAAGTTCCTCAGCTTCTATCTTACAAAAAGAGTAACCGAGGCCAACCCTGACAAGTGTCGCTTCTTCTCGGAAATTCCTATGCTTGAATCAAAGAAGTTAATCCAATCCTTAAACGGTATGCTCAGCTCCTTATCTTGCTTTGTGGCAAAATCCGCTCAACATGCCTCACCCTTCTTCAAGCTACTTCGCAAGGAAGCAGTCTTCAAATGGACAGAAGAATGCGAGAAGGCATTGCGGTACCTAAAACGAGCATTATCGGAGCCCCCGGTTCTGTCTAGACCAACAATCGGGGAGATCCTCTATCTATATTTGTCTGTCAATATCGCAGCCATCAGCGTAACTCTAATAAGAGAGGATCTTGATGGGAAAAAACCCGTGTATTTCACGAGTAAAGCCTTACAAGGTCCAGAGCTTAGATATCAGCGAATTGAGAAGGTCTCTCTCGCGCTCGTAAATGTTGCTAATAGACTACGACACTATTTCTTGGCATAAATCGTGGTCGTACAAACCGACCAGCCCATCAAGCAACTGTTATCCTGACTGATATGGCCGGAAGAATGATAATGTGGTCTCTAGAGTTGTCTGAATTTGACATATGTTACGAAAGTAGGAAAGCTCTAAAAGCTCAAGCCCTGGACGACTTCGTTGTTGAGATGACCACACAGAAACCACGTCAGAAAGCACCCACAAGTGGGTTATCTACGTCGATGGTGCATCTGGTCCATCTGGAAATGGGGCGGGGATCATCCTCAAGAATGAAGAAGGCCTTGTGATCGAGGTATCTCTAGTCCTTTCTTTCCCAACATCTAACAACCAAGCTGAACAAAGGACATGGGTGCCCAAGAGGTCAGGATCTACACTGATTCTCAGCTGATCGCATCGCAGATCAAAGGGGAATATCAGGCGAAAAATGACCATCTGGTCGAATACCTGGCGTTGGTATAGTAAATGCTTGCACATTTCAAGTATTGGGATGTCCAACATATCCCGCGCGAGTGTAACTCGCGAGCAGATGTTCTATCAAAATTAGTAAATACGCAAAAGAAAGGAGGAAACAAATCTGTAATCCAGGAAACACTTCCTCGCCCTAGCATTGAAAATCCATGCGATATCGTCAACATCAACGTCATAGGTAACAAAAATTGTTGGATGACTCCAGTATTCCACTACTTGACAACTAGAGTGATGCCCGAAGACAAGAAAGAAGCCAGTGCCACCAAACACCGTCCATCCTCCTATGTCCTTGTGGACAGCAGGATGTACCACCGAGGATTCTTAATCCCGCTCCTAAAATGCATCGGGGAAGAAAACATATCCGACGTTTTGCACGAAATACACGAAGAGATTAACGCGCAACACCTGGGTGGCAGGTCTTTGGCCCGAAAGGCATTGAGAGCAGGATACTACTTGCCAACTATGTAGAACAATGCCAGAGAGCATGTACAGAAGTGCGAAAAGTACCAACGACACGGGGATATGCACATTGCGCCCCAGACGTAATCAAAACGATGTCATCACCTCACCATGGCCGTTTGCACAATGGGGCATGGACATCCTCGGACCCTTCACGATGGGTTCTTTCCAAAACAAGTATATGATCATGGTCGTGGACTACTTTACCAAATGGATAGAGGTCGAGGCCCTGGCCAGAATCATTGCATTCAACATTTTACGATTTTACAAGATGAACATCCTGGCCAGATTCAGTGTACCCCAATCCCTTATAACGAACAACGGTACCCAGTTCATAGACATGAATTTTCAAGACTTTGTCGCCAATACTGGAACCAAGCAACACTTCGCATCCGTGGAGCACCCCCAAGACAAATGGGCAGGCCAAAGCCACCAAAAGAGTCATTTTAGGGGGCCTAAGACGAAGGCTGGGTGAGGCAAAAAAAGATGGGTCGAGGAACTCCACAACGTACTTTGGGCCTACCAGACCACTTCACATTCGAACACCAGGGAGACTCCATTCCGGATGACATACGGGATAGAAGCAGTTATCCCCATGGTGATCAGAGACCCTTTTCGACACACAAAGTTCTCTTATGAAGAAGAACTCAACAATGAGGCATTAAGAGAGGAACTTGACTAGGTCGAGGAAATCCGTTCATGGGAAGCTCTCCGCGAAGAGTCCCTAAAACAAAAAATCTCGTTGCGCCACGACAACCGAATCATCAAATGAGAATTCCAAATGGGTAGCCTTATCCCACGCAGAAACCAGAAATACTCGCACGAAGGCAAGCTTGCGGCCAACTGGGAAGGCCCGTATCGAGTTAAGTCAAAAATGGGTACAGGGGCATACTACCTCGAAGAACTGAATGGGGAACCATTTTCTCGACCATGGAACGCTGAAAAGCTTAAACGATATTATAACTAAAAGTCCAACCAAAGGATGGAATAACTGTCGGCTAATAAATCCCATCAACAAGGGAGGAAGTGCCCGGACACAAGGATGTATCATGGTATAAATACAACCCTAAATATAAACATGCACGATCACTTACCTATTATTTGGGCAACTGAATCACCCAACGGGTGTCGCTCCCACCTGATGACACAGGGCCAAGAGGGGTACAGACGCGAACGGTCGGCGAAAGAGAGGGAATGAAAAGAGTCGCCAGCTAGGCATTTTATCCCGAAGGAAAGGTAATGCTGCATAAACCTAGAAAGATATGGATAAGACGGTTGCGAACCAGAGAGACTGAGAAAGGGGGTTGGTTACAACTTGGGAAGGTATTATCACCCAGATTGTCCGCCGTACTCGACGGGATCCATGCTTAAAAGATTTGTGTTTAAAGGGGTAGTGTCAGTGCTATCTGTGTATCAAAGTTGGAAAGAATGCAAGTGTCAGTGAAAAATAAATCTGAAGTGTATAAGAGAAGTGTCAGTGTAAGAACAAGAGTGATGCTCAAGACTTTGAAGCTAAAAGAACAATACTGGAAGGAGGGGGGATATACAGAGACTTTTGTTCGATAACTGTTAAGTTATGCCTACGTATCCTCTCGTGCAATGAGGAAGTCAGAACACCGTAGTTCGACTCAAAGAGACTGAAAGATAAATTGACTTGTGAACTGCTTAATTGTCCATGCTCAAGTGTATGACCTGTCTGGCTCAGGTGCAAACTGTCTTGCATTAGACGGAAGAAGCGAGTTCTCGTTTGTGAGTGAAGGTGATGAGAAAAGAATCCCGGAGGAGACGATTATTTTTTTTTTTGTGCTTTCAATCTTTTATTGATTTTTCTGAAGTTTGTCATAAGTTGATTAGCTTAAGTCTAAATCAAGGGTTAATAAACTCATCACATCTTCCCTCTGATTAGGGGTAATGAGGATACCTTAAGTGTGAAGTAAACACCTCACACTTAATCACCATGATGTAGGTTTAAGATCATTAACCTACTTGCATTTATTTAGATGTTTTTGGTTGTTTTTGTTTGGTGTTAAGTAATGAGTTTAAGCCATAATCAAGGATTTAATGGACCCATTACACCATCCTAATAGAAGGATGATAGATGAGAGCACTTAAGCTGAGGAAGATACCTCAACTTAATCCATGATTAGGGATTAACCTCATGACAAAACAAAGCCTTTATTAAAATGGATTTTAATTATTGATATGCTTAAGAAGTGGATTTTATGGTTTGTAAGACAACTTGAGGGGGACTTGTCCATTAACACTAGGGTTAGTCCTTCTTAACCAATTAAGGAAGAATTAGAACCCTAATGCAAGGCCCAAGTTACAATCTTGATGTCTTGATGATTATTAGGTGAATTGATTAAAGGATTTAAACACATTAAGGGTTTAACACTTAGGATTAAAGTTATACACTCCATCCTAATAGAAGGATACAGGCATAACCCTAATCACAAAATCTTAAAACCTTTAAGGTTTAGTCCTTGATTATGAGATGAGAAGAGAAGACTCAAGGATGACACAAAGGTAAAACTAAATGGGGGACTAATCAAACCCTAATTGTGATCATGCTTGGTTATACCTAGGGTTTATGAGGCTTAAGAAGAAAAGATATCTTCAAAGGCCTCCAAGGAGAAACAAGATGAAAGGAGGAGGAAGCGGAGAGAAGCAAGGCAACTTGCTTCACTTAAGAAGACAAGTTGCTTGATGAAAGAAAGAGGAGAAGGAGCATGAATGAGCAAGCTCACTCTAAAAAAAACAAATACAAAATGCAGCAATGGTGCAAGAGAGATAAGAAGAGATTGTGATAAGTGAAGGCAAATTCACTTCTCAAAACCACTTACCACCTGAAAAGTTAGCAAAAGAAATGCAATGCAATGAAAATGAGATGAAATGCCATGATGCAAAACAAAGTCAGAAGCATAAACATGATATTAATGATGCTAAGAGATGATGCAAACACATGACAAAAGATGAGAATGATCATACAAGCACAAGGATGTCAATGGAGCATGTTTTGAATCATGAAAATTCATGCAAGCTCATGAAATGGAATGAATGCACAACATGACAGATGAAAGATGCAATGATCAAACATGGTTCTAACATGTCCTAAGATGTCTTATATGTCATATGGATGCACAAAATGTCATGGAAAGTTCTTGAATGCAAACATATGAGAGATGGATGCAAAGGAAGGCAAGAATTAGGGTTTACATACAATATGCAATGCAAAATTCAAAATCAGAGGCAAATGACAAGATAAAAAATTGAAAATGGGATCAAAGGAACCCTAACCCTACACAAGTTCATTACCCAAAGGAGGGGACCTAACTCTTAACCTAGTGGAAGTTATGAATTTTCTAAGTCAAACTAGGGTTTTGGGATACCTCACAATGAAAAATGCAAAACAAATTGAAAATGAAAGATAAATTCAAACCAATTTTACCCTAGAGACTACATGATATGAAGGATGCAATGCAAGAAGAACCATCATCAAACCCTTCATGGTTGGGCAGAATGAATTTTTCTAAGTAATGACCAAAATATTGCCTTTAAATGAATTTAATTCCAATGAAAAAGGTCAAAATAGGTCAAGAACCAAAAAGAAATTTGTTTTGAGAGTTTGATAATGTTTCTAAATGTTTTAAAATGCAATGTGAAATTTTTGGTGATTTTTAAATACCTAAATGCATTTTTAATCAATTAATTTTCATTAACTAATTAAAAATAAACATTTAAATGATTTAAAAATAATTTTTAATGCAAAAAATAAAAATAAAAATATTTTTGGGTTCTGAAAATTAATAAAAGGTTTGACAAAAAATTTCAGAATTTTTTAATATGTTTTGCTATTTTTAAAAATTCGTGGAAGTTAAATACAAATAAAATGAAATTAAAGAGAAAGTATGCAGATCCTAGGGCTGGTATTCAAACCTGGGGGTCAATGGTTGACTGCGCGCGCAAACTGAGGGTCAGGATTGACTCTGGTCAAATTATTTTATTAATCCTAAATTAACCTAATTAAACTGAATTAAGAGTTAATTGTGAAATCTGAGCCATCCATCCACTAATTAAAACACGCATCCAAGGGTTCACATCTAATCTGGCACTTAAACCCTAATTAGGGTTAATGACTTTCAGGTGACCGGAGGGAAGCTCCGGTCATCTTCTCCGGCGAAGCAAAAACCCTAAAACATGCTACATGCCACCATTCATCAAATTGAACACAGGGAAATGATCCTCTACCCAAACCCCATTCAAATCACCCCTCAAACAACATTTATAACCCAAGAACAGAGGGAATCGAAACAAACAAAATTCACGGGTGAAATTTCAGAGAGTAACCAAATAGTCATTTCTTCACCATTTTTAATTTTGAAGATATCAGCATGATCAGCATAACATATACTTTCATCTTGTAACAAAAAATACAAGCTCTGAAAAGTTTGATGTTTGAAGCTACCTGAGGTGATGAACTGTGTATGTGGACTTTCAAAGCTCCTCCTTCGTGCAAAGAGCCTCCTCTGATCCTCCTGAAGCTAGTGGGATGCTTCAAAACTCTTGATGTTGGCTAGTTTGCAAGTTCCAGTTCTGGTGTAGCAGAAATGGAGGGTTAAGTATATGATGTTTCAGGCTGTTTCAATGGTGGATTCTTGTTCATTGGATGATTTGTGACTTGTTGGTGAAAGAAAAATGGAAGTTTGAAGGCTATGTGAAGAGTTTCGAAGAGGAGAAGTTTTTGACAGTTTTTGTGCAAGCTGGATTGTGGCTGGTTTCAATGCTGAATGAGTTGCTATATCACTCCCATAATGTTTGAGTAGGCTATGGAGCAGGTTAGTAGAGGCTGCTGATCACTATTCCAAGAGCATGGGAGAAATTGCAAAAAGTCAAGGTTTGGTGTACTTGAGGTATGGCAAGGTGCAGAGATGGTTTCCTGGCTTGTACTGCATCAGTTGAGTTCAAGGATGACTCTTGGATCAATTGTGATGAGCTGTATGGCTTGGATCACAAGTTTGAAGTGATTTTGCATTTTGGCAACTTGTTACATTTTGTGACTTTTGGTCATAGACATGTGACACTCTTTGCTGAATTTTTGTTATGATAGGTTACATGATGTTATGGTGATGTCTTGAAATCAGTTAGAGACCATACAAAACCCTGGGGATCAATTTTGCAAGAGTTCCTCTTTTTGGACTTTATGGAAAATGGCTTATGATAGCTTGGAATTCAAAGCATGAAAGTGAGAAACTTCTTGGGCAAATATTAATTTTGGGCCATACATGATGTTTGTGTATTGGTTAGAAGCTGATTTGAAGTCACATAGATGCTTGGCATGAGAATTTGCAAGTTTTCCCTTTTGTGCAAAAGTGAGAATTTAGTGATTTTATCCAACTTTGCCAAGCCATAACTTTTGATCTAAAATGAATTAGGATGAGTTCTTGTACATTTTGAAAAGGGAATGATCCAATCTACAACTTTCATGACCAAAGTTTTCTCATTTGAAGCATTTTTGAATCAAAAAGAGGAGGTTGAAAAACTTTCCCAAAATGGCAAGTTTCCATTATAAGTCACTTTCCCAAAAAGGCAACTTTGCAAATGGCTTGAAATTCCTCAATTTTGTGAACTTCTAACATCTTCTATGATCAAATAAAGATCATACACACTCAAAATGATGGAGAATGCCCTTTGGTTGGGTCATGGGGGGCCTCAGATGCCCTGATTTTGCACTGACTTGCTCAAGAAGTCATCTTGTGATCAGATGCCTTCCCCAGTGAATTTCTTCATAAAAATTGATATGCATGATCCTCATAACATATAGGGACCAATAGAAACAAGAATGACCAAAAAATTTGGAGTTATGGCCTCTGAAACCAAAACCCTAATTTTAGGTCATCTGTGCAGTTAAACCTGGCTCTGCTTCCATGCCTTTCTCAGTTCTTGTGATTCTTTGACTTCCTCGACCTTGGGAGGATATAATATGATGCTTGAACACACATGGACCCTCTTGAGATGATTGAAGACCCTTGGAGTGGCTCAGATGGCTCAGGGATGGCTCAGATCACAAACCCTAGATGCAGATGACTTTGAATCAATGCAGTGAAGCAAAAATGCAATATGGTGTGATGAGATTGAAATTATGCAAATGAAGAGATCACAAGCCATGTTGTGAAAGAGTGAGGGAAAATTTGGGGTGTTTACAGCTGCTCCTATTCAAACATGAGTTAGCTGTGCAGGATGTAAGCGACGGCTTAACAGGCAAGCAAGATAACTTATGGTTGAATACCAAAGACAGTCCAAAATTTGCACTCACTGAAATGAAGAAGAAAAGGGATATAGATTGTAAAAGAAAATAAAGTATGTTTACAAAGTGCGGGCGACAGAGGATGACCGTCGAGCAGAGGACGACTGTTGAGGATGAGGCAATGGCGGGGACGGCCGACATGCTGGGGAAATAGAGGGATCATGATGGGGATGGCCATCAAGTAAAGAAATAAGACTTTCAGGGGATTAAAGGTAAATGATGGGGACGACCATCGGGCTGAAGGAATAAATGATGAGGAACGGTCATCAAAGGTGAAGGACGATCACCTAGCAGGGGACGGCTGCTCTGTTGGGGATAAGATGAGGGATGGTCATCTAAGGGAGGTGAAGGACGATCACCTGGCAGGGTACGGCTGCCGAAAATATCACGACATAGGACGAATGCCGGATAAAAAAGGTCGACGATGGGGACGGCCATTGGATAAGCATGATGAAGGACGATCATCAAGAGGTGAAGGACGATCACCTGGAAGGGTACGGCTGCTCTCAGGGTTTATCATGACATAGGACGAATGTCAGATAATAGAATCGACGATGGGGACGGCCATCGGATAAAATGATGAAGGACGATCATCAAAAGGTGAAGGACGATCACCTAGCAGGGGACGGCTGCTAAAAATATCACGACATAGGACGAATGTCGGATAGAAGGGGGTTCTACTGAATAGAGACTCCGCTGGGGACGATGAAGGACGATCATCAGAAAGGTGAAGGACGATCACCTGGCAGGGTACGGCTGCCGGAAATATCATGACACAGGACGAATGTCAGATAGAAAAGAAATCGTTTATCAAGATTTGCCAGGAATTTTTCTGGGGAATGGTAGACACAGACGAGTGTCTAATTTCAAGGAAGCAAAGGCATAAGTGTCTAACACGGTGTATAGATTAAATATGCGGACGAGCATCCTTAAGACTATGATACGGACGTGTATCAGTAGAAACAAATGTTGGACGCATGCTCAGAGATGATGATATGGACGAGTACTAACTAGTTAACAAAGAACACGGACGAGTGTCAATTCTGAGGGGATTTAAGTGATGTATACAAGATACTGACGAGTATCTGTATGAGTAAAAAAGTGATGAGTAGGACATAGACGAGCGTCCAACTCGCTGTGGAGAGCACGACACGGACGGGTGTCGGAAGAAGTGTATTATAAACAAGTATTTAGGTTTACAAAGTGTTTAGGCAACCATGCCGGGGAGGGTGACACGGACGGGCGTCAGGGAAGTGCATATATATATGTATCTGTCTGTAGAGAATGTTCGGGTGACTTTACTGGGGAATGATGACACGGACGAGTGCCAAAAGGAGCATGTATCTGTATTTATGAGTGCCAAGAGGACGTCTTGGTTTCCTGCTGGGGAGTTTGGGAAGTGTTTTGTATATTGTTGATGTGGTATTGTTGGTATATACAGGTGTTTATTCAAAACATGGCTTATGATTATGCAATATGTTTGAATTTTTCCGTAATGCTCCGTGTTAGACGGAATGCTACGCCTTGGGGGAAAGTATGATGCGAATGCCATGATTATGCAAAGGTATCGATCCGGGATTCGGATCCCGTTGCGGTGAAGATCTTTGGCTGATCTGCTTGGAGTAGATATCCCAGCCGGGGATGAGATCATTGGTAGATCTGACATATATGACTCTACTTGAGGAAATAGATCACTGATAGACCTATCTTGGTGATGAGGGACCCAGCTGGGGTCTGCGGGAGCTTTCGTCATTCTGTTGCGAGATCTTCAGGCATTGCTCTTCTGGATAGAGGTTGAAACTCTGCGGGGAGATAGTTTCCTGTCTTTGCACTTGGCTGAGGAGGAATGATGACTGGCAACTCAACTGGGGAGGAAGCAGCCCTGGTTTTGTTTGGAAGATGTGCTGTGGAAACGGTGATTTGACAGCTTGCTGGGGAGAAACGTTTCTTGCCCCATGTTTGCACTTTGACTACCTGCAATCCTGTATGGCAAAGAAACGCGCAAGTATCCCGAGGTATCCCTTACTGGATTCCATCATAGGAATTTAGACACTCCCGGGAGCAAATATATTTCCTGCAAGCATGTAATTTAGAAACGACGCATCTGTATTCATGCAAACAAGGTTTATAAGGACATCGGACATTTTTTGCAAATGAATATAGAACGTACTAGACGAAATATGACTGAAAATCTGATTTTATTGATTTATGTGCCCTGAATTGGCAAGATACAGTCAAAGAAACGGATCCCCTGAAATGAGGGAATCGTTACAAATTGAGGAACAAAAAGGTGTTGGCAATGTTGATGACGCTTCAAGGAGCTTCCCCTTTTGCTATGACTCGTATGACCTTGACGTTCTTCTCATCTTGCTTTCTGTAGAAGGTTGATTCTGACCGATGCTTTATCTTTTCGAAGCTTGCCGTGTTGTAAGTGATACAGATGAATTCAGAATGCAGTTGTTTGCTTATTCCCTTATTTTGCGTGGATCGCCCTTTCGGGTTTTCAATCCACCGGGATACCCATTTTTGCCTGAGTTGTCCGATGAGGCTTTTCAACTCAGCGGGTGTACATTTTTTATTTATTTTCCCTTATTTTTGCCCGAGTCTTTTATTCTGTTTTTGACTAGCCGGGATGCCCTATTTTTTCCTGGACTTACATTCTGTTTTTTGTGTCCAGCGGGTCATGTTATGCGAAGTATTTTTTAACTGCATCTGAATTCACAAGGGACAGGAAGTCTTCACCATCCATAGTACTGAGCATCAGTGTTCCACCAGAGAAAACTTTCTTTACTATGAAAGGACCATCATAATTTGGAGTCCACTTGCCCCTGTGGTCTGTATGGGGAGGGAGGAGTCTTTTCAACGCAAGATCTCCTACTTGGTACTCTCGAAGCCTGACTTTCTGATCGAAGGCTTTCTTCATTCTTTTCTGATACAGTTGCCCATGACAAATGGCAGCTAACCTCTTTTCTTCGATCAGATTTAGTTGTTCGTATCGGGATTGGACCCATTCTGCTTCGTTCAACTTAACATCCATTAATACTCGTAAAGAGGGTAATTCAACTTCAACAGGTATGACTGCCTCCATACCATACACAAGTTGATATGGTGTTGCCCCAGTGGATGTTCTGATTGACGTTCGGTACCCATGCAAGGCAAACGGTAGCATTTCATGCCAGTCTTTGTAGGTGACCACCATCTTCTGTACAATCTTCTTGATATTCTTGTTAGCTGCCTCCACAGCGCCATTCATCTTTGGCCTGTAAGGAGAAGAATTATGGTGTTGGATCTTGAAGCCCCAGCACAGTTCTGCCATCATTTTGTTGTTTAAATTGGAACCATTATCAGTAATGATTCGCTCGGGCACTCCATACCGACAGATGATATCTCTCTTCAGAAATTGGGCTACCACTTGCCTTGTAACATTTGCATAAGAAGCTGCTTCAACCCACTTGGTAAAATAGTCAATGGTTACCAGGATGAATCTGTGGCCATTTGAAGCAGTTGGTTCAATCTTGCCGATCATATCAATTCCCCACATGGCAAAGGGCCAGGGTGAAGACATTACATTCAGGGGATTTGGAGGCACATGCACCTTATCCGCATAAATCTGGCATTTATGGCATTTTCTGGCATAGGCACAACAGTCTGCATCCATTGTGATCCAGTAATAGCCTGATCTTAGCAACTTTTTAGCCATAGCATGCCCTCCAGCATGGGTACCAAAAGATCCTTCATGCACCTCGTGCATCAACAAGTCTGCCTCTGTTTTATCAACACATCTGAGAAGTACCATATCAAAGTTCCGCTTGTACAAGGAACCATCAATATTCAGGAAGAAACTCCCAGCTAGCCTTCTCAATGTCTTCTTATCATAGGATGATGCCTCAGGTGGGTATGTTTGATCCTCCAAGAAGCACTTAATGTCATGGAACCAAGGCTTATCATCTTTAACAACATCTGCTGAAAACACGTATGCTGGTCTGTCAAGTCTGGATACTGAAATCCGAGGCACAAAGTTGGCAGCTTGAACTTTGATCATAGATGAAATGGTAGCCAGAGCATCTGCAAATTGATTTTCATCTCGAGGGATGTACTCAAGCTTGACTGTTGTGAAGAAAGTCAACAACCTCCTTGTATAATCCCGATAAGGTATCAGATGATCCTGGTGAGTGTACCATTTGCCGTTGGTTTGATTAATTACCAGAGCTGAATCTCCGAATACAGTCAAAGTCTTGATCCTGAGGTCAATGGCTTCCTCAAGACCCATAATGCAAGCTTCGTATTCAGCTTCATTGTTAGTGCAGTTAAAGGTGAGTTTTGCTGAGAAAGGCATGTGAACTCCTTTAGGTGTAATGAGTACTGCACCAACACCACGACCATTCATATTAACAGCCCCATCAAACATCATAGTCCACTCTTCTTCTGGGTCAGGCCCTTCAGTGCGAACAGGCTCTTCATGATCTTTTGCCTTTATGAACATGATGTCCTCATCGGGGAAGTCAAATCTCATAGGCTGGTAATCATCAATGGGTTGCTTAGCAAGATAATCAGACAATACACTGCCTTTGATGGCCTTTTGAGATGTGTACTGAATGTCATATTCTGTGAGGATCATTTTCCATCTTGCAACCCGTCTGGTAAGTGCTGGCTTCTCAAAAATGTACTTAACTGGATCCATCTTGGAGATCAATAAGGTAGTGTGGGTCAACATATACTGCCTTAGTCGGCGAGCAGCCCACGCTAAAGCACAACAAGTTTTCTCGAGCAGTGAATAACGTTGTTCACAGTCGATAAACTTTTTGCTTAGGTAGTATATTGCATACTCTTTTCGACCAGACTCGTCATGCTGGCCCAGCACACACCCCATTGACTCTTCTAATACTGTCAAGTACATGATTAGAGGTCTTCCTTCCACTGGAGGCATAAGGATTGGAGGCTCCTGTAAGTATTCCTTGGTTTTGTCAAAAGCCCTTTGGCAGTCTTCATTCCACCTGACCGTTTTCTCTTTTCTTAGCAATTTGAACAAAGGTTCACAGGTTGCGGTAAGGTGAGATATGAACCGTGAAATGTAGTTCAATCTTCCTAAGAACCCCCAAACTTCTTTTTCCGTCTTCGGTGCAGGCATTTCTTGAATTTCTTTTACTTTATCAGGGTCAACTTCAATCCCTTTCTCACTTACGATAAATCCCAGCAGCTTACCGGATCGCACTCCGAATGTGCATTTGTTGGGGTTTAACTTCAGTTGGTACTTCCTCAGACGTTTGAATAACTTCAATAAATTCACCAAATGGTCTTCTTCTGTGAGGGACTTGGCAATCATGTCATCCACATAACATTCAATTTCTTTATGGATCATGTCGTGGAATAATGTTACCATAGCCCGTTGATAAGTGGCACCAGCATTCTTCTGTCCGAATGGCATCACCTTATAACAGAATGTGCCCCAGGGTGTGATGAAAGTTGTCTTCTCCATGTCTTCAGGTGACATCTTGATCTGATTATATCCTGAAAATCCATCCATGAAGGAAAACACCGAGAACTGAGTCGTATTATCAACCAATACATCAATGTGAGGTAAAGGGAAGTCGTCTTTCGGGCTGGCTCTGTTCAGATCCCGGTAATCCACACACATTCTCACCTTGCCATCCTTCTCAGGCACAAGTACAATATTAGCGACCCACGACGGGTAACTAGTCACAGCAAGGAAACCGGCGTCCCACTGTTTTTGTACCTCTTCTTTTATCTTCATTGCCATATCTGGGCGAGTACGGCGCAGTTTCTGTTTTACTGGCGGGCAGTCTTCTTTCAGCGGCAGCTTGTGCATGACAATATCGGTGTCCAACCCTGGCATATCCTGATAAGACCAAGCAAAAACATCCACATATTCTCGAAGCATGGCAATCAGTTGCTCCTTCACTGAATCTTGTAAGCAGGCCCCGATCTTAACTTCTTTCACTTCTTCTTCTGTACCAAGATTAACCGTTTCGACCTCCTCCTGATGAGAAGTGATTGCCTTCTCCTCTTGTCTCAACAACCTAGCTAGCTCTTCAGGTAGCTCATAATCTTCTTCAACCCCTTCATCAGCTTGATTGATTGGATTATCAAAGTCATACGAAGTCATAGCAGTGTTGTTGTCGGTGCAGTCTGGAAGGCACTTTCTGCAAGGGTTTAGATTGGTTTATTTTAGTGATCAGTTTTATCTTATTTTGAAAAAGTGAAAATGAATTTATTTAAAAAACATTGCCATTTTATTTTTGTACAAAAAGTGAAAAATGAAAAACAGTGAGCGAAGAAAAAAAAGACTCATTTGCAAAAGATGTCCTGATATTCATTAATTGATCTTTGCACAAAATACAAGATGGCCCGATTACAAAATGAGTCCTGACATCTTGGGCAAGATGCAGGACTTGATGCATGCTTAAAAATACAGGAAATAATAATTACTCTGCAGGAGTAACTCTTATAATTTCCTGGGAAGACCAGTTTGAGACATGGCTCCCCGGGGTCCTTGGACGTATCCAGCTTTCCAGGTTGCGTTCATCTTCCGACTCATCTTCCAAATTGTTCACAGCATCCGGGGTGAGCATTCCCCCGCTGACAAACTTGGGCTCTTTGGCAGCCTCTGATTGATCTTGTTGAGTTGGTCTGTAACCCAACCCAAATCGGTCTTCTTTCTTTTCCACGGGCAACAGTTTGCCCCAGCCTTGGGCAGTACCTTCCTCAACAACCTTTCGGGCTTGCTGGTATGATGTTATGGAAGTTCCCAGTACAGCAGATGCTTCGTTAATGTTCAAGGCCTCAAACCCTTGGCTCATGGTTTCATGGATCTCCCCGTCCATTTCAATGTACTTATACGTAGCCAGCTGGCTAACAAAGATGTCCTCCTCCCCACAAATGGTGATGATTTGGCCTTCCCACTCGAATATTAACTTCTGGTGAAGGGTAGACGTAACAGCGCCAGCGACGTGGATCCAGGGTCTACCCAACAGACAGCTGTAGGCCGGCTGTATGTCCATCACAAAGAAGGTAGTTTTAAAGGTCTGCGGGCCAATCAACACAGGCAGATCAATCTCCCCAAGCACTGATCTTTTAGAGCCATCAAATGCTTTCACCACCAAATTACTCGAACGCAATGCCAAGCCATCATACTCCAGCTTCACCAATGCTTTCTTCGGTAGAACATTGAGCGATGACCCAGTGTCCACTAGTACATGAGATAGAACAGCACCCTTGCATTCCAAGGTGATATGTAAAGCCTTGTTGTGGCTTCGTCCCTCTGTTGTTAAGTCAGCATTGGTAAAGCCCAGTCCATGACTGGTGTTGACATTTGCAACCACGGTTTCTAGCTGATTAACAGTAATCTCCTCCGGTACGTATGCTGCGTGCAGGACTTTCAACAGTGCATTCCTGTGAGCTTCAGAACACATCAACAGTGATAATATGGAGATTTTTGAGGGAGTTTGGTGAAGCTGATCCACCACCTTGTAATCACTTCTTTTTATGATTCTCATAAACTCGTCTACATCTTGTTCAAAAGATGTCTTCTGAGTTTCTTTGGTAGCCAGCTCTTCAGGTACCACACTCTTTCCTTTTGCTTTGGCAGCAACTTCTGCTTCAACATTAGGTCTTTGCATTTGTGAGGCAAAAAGGCGTCCGCTTCTGGTGAAGCCTCCGCCTCCCCCAACATTATCAATTTATGGAGAAGAGGTTGATGAATCCAGAGTGATTTTCTCCCCGTTGCAGTAGAGATCAGAGCCATAATGCCAGGGTATGGCATTACTGCTTTCATAGGGAACGAGTCCAGGTACCGTAATAGTAACTAGGCTGACTGCTGCATAGGAGGGTACTATAATGGTGTGCGGATCATAGTAAATTGTGACTGGTGATCTGGCAGGAGGTGCCATGGTTTGTTGTTGGAAATTGCTGTTGGGAGGGACACTTGATGGGTCATAGTAGATTGTAATTGCTGAGACATCTTCATTAATTTTTGCTGGCGTTGTAGAGGATTCTGCTAATAACATGGATGCTGATGTTGTAGAAGAAAGGGTCGTTGACATTTGACTTGTTGAAGTGATGGACGGAGCCATTGCTGATGATATTGATGAATCGGTAGGAATGATTGTTGCTGCTGTTGTAGAAGAATCGGGAATTGCTGTTAAGGGAATTGCTGGATTTGTAGGCGCCGTTGTTGAGATCTGAAGGATACCATCCTTAATACGATTATCTATGCCGCTTCTCAGCCTTTCACACCCATTGACTGCAATGTTGCAATACCCACAACCGAGCTCACACCCGGGGAACACTTGGCACTCTAGAAGCTGAGCTTTAATTTCGACCAAAGGTATTCGAATTTGTGCAACACTGGTGATCAAGATAGATGGTTTGTCTTCCTCAATGGCATTAATCCTCGGCCCACCATGATTAGGCATAGGATTCTTGTTGACATTCGGGGGAGGTGCAAAGTTGAGGGCTTTAGAATCCACCAGATCCTGGACTTTCATTTGTAAGGCCCTGCATTTTTCAGTATTGTGCCCCGGTGCGTTTGAGTGGAATGCACACCTGGCATTGGCATCATAGTTCTTTGGCAAATTAAGAGGATCTGGAGGTGCCAATGTCCTTAACTCAACCAGGTTGAGCTTCAGGAGTTGTGGCAAGAGTGCAGCATATGGCATGGGAATTGGGTCAATCACCCTGTTTGCCTGTGATGGCCTTTGTTGGAATGGGCGATGTTGTTGACTGTTGTTGTTGTTGTAGGTTCTCTGTTGCGGATACCGAACTTTTTGTTGATACTGTGGTTATTGCTATTGAGGATATGCTGATTGTTGAGGAATTGGAGCTGGAATGGTGACAGTTGCTACTGACCTGGGAACATACTGAGATCTGCCCCTGCTTGCATGAATGGAATTGGTCTCACCGGCTCTTCGGGGTCCCATAAAAGGCTTCCGGGGATTACTGGATGAACTTGCACCACTGTCAGAAATCTTACCCATTTTCAACATACTTTCAATCCTTTCACCAGCTATGACAACATCAGCAAAGCTGGTGGAGGAAAAGGCAGCCAGTCTATCAATATATGTCCCTTGCAGAGTATTCATGAACATGTCGGCCATTTCTCTTTCCGACATAGGTGGTTGGACAGCAGCAGCAAGCTGTCTCCACCTTTGGGCATACTCCCTGAAGCTTTCTCTGGAAGATTGAGACATTCCCATCAAGAGGGTCCTGTTAGGAGCCATGTCCAGATTGTATTGATATTGCCTGATGAAGGCTTCAGCTAAGTCTTTCCAGCATCTGATGGTAGCCTTGGTCAAGTGTGAATACCACTCTCTTGAAGCCCCAGTCAAACTGTCTTCAAAGTAGAACATCCACAGCTTCTCATCCATAGTATAAGCTTTAAGTCTTCCCAGGAAAGACTGCAGGTGAGTTCGTGGACAAGAGGTTCCATTGTATTTCTCAAAGCACGGGGGTTTGAATTTGTGGGGAATTCTCACCCTATCCACTAGCCCCATGTCCATTACATCGAAGCCCAAGGAACTCTGGGACTCCAGAGATCTCAATTTCTCAGCAATTTCGTCTAACCTCCTGTCATAGACTTCATCCCCTGCTCCCACAACAGTAAATTGCTCTTCTTGAGGATTTTCTTGCAAGATCCTGCCTGCAGCAGTGTTACCCTGTACATTTCTTGGGATATTGGCCTCCGGATCCAAATGAGGTCCAAATACTGGTGGATCAATACGAGGCTAACCCCTTTCATTGTTGCTAGTTCCTCCTGAGGAGGCTCTTCAGGAGTTTGCCTTTCCACCAGTTCTCTTAATCTTTCTTGACTCTGAGCCAAGCCAGTCATTACAGCCATGAATTGAGACATCTGATTTCTCATTTCCACTCTCTCATTAGCCATCTGATTTCTGACCTCAGTCAGATCCTGCTGTACTTGATCCATTTTAATACCAGGAAGGTTGTTGCGAGTAGGGTACCGGTGCGTGCGGTTGACAGGGAACACTCGTCGACGAGCAATGTTTCCTGAGATCACAACAAAGTTAGAAACAAATAATAACAAAACCTACAAAATAGAACAAGGTTAGTATGCAATGCAGTATGCTTATTTGTTTTCCAAGGTATCTGGTTTGGCTCTTGGTTTTGACCTTTCCAGACCTCGAGGAAGATGCTTGATATTGCTGAGAAAAGAAACCCGATGAAAGCAAACTAATATATTACAAAGGGTAAACAATACATAGTCTGTTTTACAACACATGCCCGTGGAGGGTCAAAATACATCAAAAAAGAAAAAAGTACATCCAATGGAAATAACAACAAACAAAGGGTCAAACATCCAGTCCAAACTCATCCTCTCTGACCTCCTTCAGAAGTGCCTCAGTCACTGGACCAGCTGGGTGCTCTGTAATGGTCCTAATGGGTGTTGCACCCCAAAATTTGACCTCACAATACAAGACTTTGTGTTCTAAGAGGATTCACAAGGTTCACAAGTTCCACAATGCTTTCAATACCTTTCTTGAGGTTCATGAAGTCTACAAGCCACTTCTTGAAGGTTCACAAGGTTCACAAGTTTCTCTACATTTACAAGACCTTTCATGAGGTTCATGGAGTCTACAAGTTACTTCTTGAAGGTTCACAAGGTTCACAAGATTCACAATGATTACAAAGCTTTCATGAGGTTCATGAGGTCTACAAAGTCACTTCATTAGGTTCACAAGGTTCACAAAGTTCACAATTGGTCAAAGAAGTTGACAATTCCCTCAGACAATGCACCTCCTAAGCAGTGCATCCAAAACTAGGGTTTTGACTTTAATCAGGCTAAATGGACTTCCAATACCTCAAGTGAGTTTCATAACATCTTATATGTGTGTAAGAACCCCCATGACAAATTTCAAGACTTTTCTCAAAAGTTTGCTCAGTCAGATGATCAGATAAGTCAAAATCAGTCAATGCAGTTAAAAAGTCAAACTGAGGTCAACTGTGGTCAAACCAAAGTCAAACTTCATGATTTTTTGCCAACATCAAGTATATGAAGTAAAATTCATCATTTGATCAAGGGTTGATCATGATTCATCAAGGAGATTCCAGATCATCAATAATCAGGAGTTTCTAAATTAGGGTTTCCTCAGTAAAAGTCAACTGAACTTTGACCAGCCATAACTTTCACATACTTCATCACCAAGTCTCCATCCAAAGCTCATTTTAAAGGAAATTGAATTCTCTACAACTTTGATGTTGAAGGTTAAGCCCAAAAATGCTTCATTTGAAAGATATGATCTAAGACATTATAGGTCATTTCAAAAGTCAACAAAAAGTCAACAACTTCAAAAGGGCATAACTTGAGATTGGTAAATGATATGGACCTGAAACCAATGGGGTTGTTTAGAGGACTCTTCAAGCTTTCCAAAAAGTCCAAGAACACCCTCATACCCTTAAAATTGAGGGAGATGTGCCTTTGAAAAGTTGGGAAATTTTGTGATGGTTTATGTTGAAAATGGAGGTTTAAAATCATTTCTTTCCAAATGGGCTGCCCAAGTTGTGATCCAATTCATACATTAACACTATGCACGACCCAAACCATTTAAAATCTGATTTTTATTATTTTTATTTCTATTTATTTTGATTTAAATCATTAAAAATCATTTTAAATAAGAATAAAATATAAAAATAATAGATTTTATTTGGATAATGCTTCTAGAAAATCATAATTGGTGATTAGAATCAAAGAGGAATGGAATCATGTGATTGATACAAAAATAGCAAGTCTTCATGAGCCAATATTTGAAATTCAAAGCACCATCTTTTTCAATCTTTTTAAATCAATTCTTCCACATGATCCATCAATTTTTTAACCTAGAATGATTCACCTATAAGTATTGATCATAAGCATAACCCTAGCTCACGAAATCCAGCAGCCAAAGGTGAGTTCCATTGTTCAAAATTTCAAGCAAAAAGTGAGATTCGGATTTGGAGATTCAAGGCACTACAAGGTATTTTAAGGACATGGCTAGCTTCCTTGGTCATCATTGAGTCGAAAGCAATCCTCAAATACATCCCATTCATGCACATATGAGGAATCCGAAAGCATATAGTTCATGCTTAATTTTTTTTCGATTTGAATTGTTTATGCATTGATAATGGAAACTAACCCTGGATTTGTGTTTGTTATGGTGTTTAGAAGCTTTATGGATGGTTTAATTTGATTTCTATGGACTGTACCAAGATTCACCATTGTTAGGGTTTGAAGATCAATTTCGGGAACTTAGCATTTAGGACCCCTAAATGAATTATAAAAACATGGTTGTGACCTATAAGCTTTGTATAATTGATCTGGACTTCAAATTTGCATTGATATCATGATTTGCTTGATGATTGAAAAATATAGGTTTCGGGCTTATGAACTTGCAGGAAGAATCGCAGGAAAGTTCAAAAGAAAATTCGCAGCAAATTTGAATGAAGAAGACGAAGTTTGGCGCGTCCCTGGGATTCAAATTTCTTTTTATATTATATAGATTTGTTTGTATTTAATTTGTACAGGTTGATGAGTGGCCCAGTGGAAGGATGCGTGTGCGTTTGATGGTAAGGCCAGGGTTCGAATCCTGCTGGGGCCATTATTTTTGTTTTATTTTTCAGGATAATAGAAGACTTAATATATTATGATTCAAGGCCATTCAGCTAACAGGAAGGCTCTCCCAGCCAGGCGGTAGCGCATGCTTGCTTGCATTCATAAGGTCCTGGGTACGAATCCTACCCCAGGCCTTTTGGCTTCTATTATTTTTTCCTGATTTTGCTGGGTAACGCACAAAAACAATTATACTCTCTTCTTTATCAACTGCGTGTGTGGTGGCCTGATGGTTTTCCTTGTTGGTTGCAAACAGACTGACCCGGGTTCAAACCCCAGTCAGGTAAGTTTTTTTTTTTTCATATTTTTTCTTATTTTATTTGTTTTATGTATTATAATCTTAAATTAAATATAATTTTAGGAATATATGTTTCTAAGTAATAAAAAATAATAATAAGGCATGTTTGTTTTTTTTTCTAAAATATCTTAATTTTTGTATCTCATAATTAAATTATAAATATGTGTATATAATTTTTGTATTATAAACTAAACCCTAAAATATTTTCCTAATAAAATCCTAATTTATTTTTTTCTAAATACCTATTAAAAAAAACTAAATTGTTTATTTTCTAATTTTGTGATATTATTATACATGTTATAATTTATTTGTAAATATATTTATAATCCAAATTGTTTTTCTTTTAATGTTTAGAAACAATTTAATTCATAATAGTTACATTTTTGTATATGATTTAAAATAATTTGTAAATATAATAATTAATAGAATTAAATTTTATAAATATGATTAATATTGTAAATATGATATTTAAAACCTATTTTCTTCTTATAATATGTATATATTGTTTAATAAATAAATGTTAATATATGTTTATAATAATTAAATTTTGTAATTATAATACATTTAAAAATAATTTAATAATTAGTACATGAATTAAAATAATTATTTAGTTGTGTATGTTAACTTTTTGTTTATTACTTTGTTCTTATAATATTTTTGTTAACTCAATTTATTTTGGTTTCTATTATTACTATTAACTATATTGTTACTAATTTTTGCTTATTACAATTTTATTAGCCTTTTATTTAATTTTTTATTACTAACCATATTATTATTTATTATTATATTTTTATGTTTCTAACCTTGTTTATTATTTCTAATTATTATTATTATTTTATTATCACTAACCCCTTATTATTTATTATTTATTGCTTATTTATTTATTATTTATCTTGCTATTTATTTTGCTTATTATTATAATTATGTTGTAATTGTTTCCCGGATGTAATTTTGTAATTATTTAATTATTATTGTTATGGTTAGTAATTAGGGAGTGAAAAGTATGTATTTTATTTAAAATTAATTCTAGATCACTTGTAAATATAAGATAATTAAAATGAACACTCACACACACGTAAGTCGATTTTTAATCGCCGTCTCACATTTCTAAGGTTATCCCTCAAGTTGCCTACGAATAATGGTCAAGTGGGGTGTATAAAGCAAGTCCCTTCAAAAGATAAATCATCAAGTCCCTCATGGTTGCCTATACGAATCGAGTCCCTTCGAAAAATGATGATAGTCCCTCATATGTGCTTATTACACCCCACAGTTGCCTTCATAATCAGAATGTCCCTCACATGTCCCTTAACATCCAAGGTAATGACTACCTACTCCTTAATAGTAGGGATAGTCTTACCAAGGAAAGGAAAAAGAACCAGAAAGACTTTAAACATTAGGGTAGATACCTCTTAGTTGCTTGCTCACTATTCAAACTTTTCAAACACTTAAACAAATTTCAAACAAATTTTCAAACAAGTTTTTACACATCCAAACATGGATTATTATCAACTATTCTGAAAAAATTTTCTATTCACACACTACACTTTCAAAAACTATTTAAAGTGAGCTAAGTAACTAAGAGCCCATGGATAACCATGGATGTAAAGGGTGCTAACACCTTCCCTTTACATAACCTACCCCCCGGACCCAAAAATATCTCTAAGGTCTTTCCTGTTCTTTTATACCCTTTCCTTATGGATAAAATAAAAGTCGGTGGCGACTCTTGCTATCCGCAACATTACTTAAAGTCAGTTCTCCCACCGTGTTACAGAACTGGCGACTCTGCTGGGGATCTATTTAAGAGGGGTACCCTTAGGAATTAAGATCACTTTGAATTGTTTGCCTTGTTTGTTTTATATTACTTGTTGGGGTGCTCTTATGTGTGAAAGGTCCTAACCCGGATCTAGTGTACCTTAGGTAAATGGCAATAGACCAAGGAAACTGTACGACGTATATCGATACGGTTGATCTGATGGCCATAGTTAGTGCGACTTCTTGGTTGGTGCTTATGTTCCTTAAGTCAAGTTGAGGATAATATGAGGCTGCCATATGTTGTCAATGCACTAACTAACTTTTAGAACCCTAGTTAACTCATCTTGGCCTTTAGAAAGTAGTGAGGTAACTGGCTTTGGTGCAGACTGAAGTTGGTTGACACTCGATACTACGCTCATTGAGATCTTAAACTTGGAGGGTTTTGGTTGGCAAGTAAGTTGCCTTCTGATCAACCACCCTTGTGAAGGATCAATGATATTGAGATCCCTTAGAACCTGGTTACTTTTGTAGGACAGGATGAACCAACTAACTTCAGGGGAGGGTACTTACCTTTGAACCTCATGCAAGCCTTTAAACCTAGGGCTATGGTGTGACTTGCTTGTGTGTGCCACATGTTTGTGATTGAGCATAACATCATGACATCATCATGCATCATGAGCATATCATTTTCACTAACCATTTCAAGGACCAAAGGATTTATCTTTGTTCTTTGTTGCAGGTCATGGCTTCTGCTCGTAGAAACACCATCAGAATCAACTTTGTGGGGATACCTCCCAAGCTTAAAGAGTTGGTTTCTCAAGTGTCTGATCATTCCCAATTCAACAAGAGACATGGTCACCTATTGGATCTAGTCACTTCAGGGTTCAATGAAGACATGATGAGTGTCCTGTTTCAGTTCTTTGACCCTAAACACCATTGCTTTACATTTCCCGACTATCAGCTAGTTCTAACCATGGAGGAGTTCTCTAAACTTCTGGGTATCCCTGTTCTTGATCAGAAACCATTCACAGGTTTGGAGAAGGAACTTAAACCTGAGGTTATTGCTGCAGCTCTACATCTGAAGAAGTCTGACATTGTTCTAGAGACGAGAAGTGGAGTCAAGGGTATTCTTGCCAAGGTATTAATGGATAAAGCTCAAATGTTCTTGAAGGCCATGAGCTATGATGCTTTTGAGGAGATCTTAGCCTTGCTGATATATGGCTTAGTATTGTTCCCCAATCCAGATCAGTTCATAGATGTTCATGCCATCAACATTTTCCTGAGTCACAATCCAGTGCCTACATTGCTTGGAGATATCCTACATTCTCTTCACACCCGTACTACAAGGGCAAGAGGAACTTTGATGTGTTGCATACCTTTACTCTCTAGGTGGTTTATTTCTCACCTTCCTCGCTCAGTAATGAAGAATGAGCAAGGGTTCAGATGGTCCAAGAGGATCATGTCACTATCTCACTCAGATATCCATTGGTGCTCCAGATCTATGGAGAATGTCACCATCATTGACCGTTGTGGGGAGTTTCCTAATGTGCCACTTCTAGGCATAAGAGGAGGCATCACCTACAACCCCTCTCTAGCTTTACGACAATTTGGTTACGCTCGGAGTGATGGTCCACATGACATGTTGATTCAAGGCATTGTGTTTGATTATGACAACGATCTTCAGGGTTACCGTCAGAGATTCATACGAGCTTGGGGAAAGGTAAACAGGGTTGACAGCAAGACACTGGAGCCTAAGTACACTATCCCTATGGAGGCTTATCTCAGATGGGTATGATCTCGTGCTCAGACACTCATGATGCCATATCCTGCCGTCCTACCAGTTACTATGGAACCTGTTGCTGAAGGAGACACAACTTATACCATCCTTCACCCAGACATGCCTACTAATATGGAAGACTTGCAGAGATCATGGATCCAACTGAAGGAGCAAAGGGATACTTTTGAGGCTCATTACAAAACAAGCCAAGAAAAGATCCTGGAGCTAACAAAGCTACTTCATGAGGAACGAAACCTCAACTCATACCTCAATACAAAGAGGAAACGTCCATGGGAGACTTAAAACCCCATCTTTTGTACTTATTTCACTTTCATTTTTGTAAGCCTAAAAGGCAAAACAAAGTTATTACTAATAAAAGTTTACTTTCGTGTTTGTCTAAGCAAATTTAAATCCTGCGGTCCTTGAAAACATTGCATATGCATTCCCATATCATTTCATTGCATCACAGGTTTATATTGTGCACAGGTTTCTCATCTTCTCGCTGTTTATTCCAGCAATGGCTCTTGAACAATCAGTTAAGGATCTTCAGGCACAGAATGCACAGTTCCAAGAGCAGATCTTGAACCTGTCCAAGGGGCAAGATGATTTGAAGGCACTGCTGGCCAAGAAGACTAAGAAGACTAGAAGGTCTGCTGGGTTGCTCAACATGGGAAGAAGGTTCAAAGGTCCTGTCAAGACCAAGGAAATGGTTGAAGACTATGAATCTGAAGAATCTGAGCAAGAGGAAGGCAGTCTCCACCACACAATGGGAGACTCTGATTCTGAGGCTAATTACTACCATGAGCCTAATGAAGACAAATTCAAGATGCTGGTGGATAGAATGGATGCTATGGAGTTGCAGAAATCTTCTGGGCTGGATTTTGAGGATTTAAGTTTGATATCTGGGGTTGTGATACCCATTGGGTTCAAAGTTCCTACATTTGTTGTCTATGATGGGGTCTCTTGTCCCAAGCTGCATCTGAGGTCCTATGTCAGAAGAATTCAACCCCACACTGCTGATAAGAAATTGTGGATCCATTTTTTTCAAGAGAGCTTATCTGGAGCTCAGTTGGAGTGGTATTATCAGTTGGAGAGTGTCAACATCAAAGACTGGAATGATCTTGCTGAAGCTTTCTACAAGCAGTATCAATACAATGCTGACTTAGCCCCCACTCGCATGCAGCTTCAGAGTATGTCTATGGGTGCCAAAGAAGGTTTTAAGGAGTATGCTCAGAAATGGAGAGATTTAGCTGGAAGAGTTCAACCCCCTTTGACTGACAGGGAATTGGTTGATATGTTCATGTGTACGCTGAATGGTCCGTTTTACAGTCATCTCATTGGAAGCTCATCATCTGGCTTCACTGAGTTGATCATGACAGGAGAACGGGTAGAGAATGGTATCAAGAGTGGTAAGATCCAAGTGGGGACTTCTTCATCAGGTGCTGCAAAGAAGCCTCCCACTGGGAAGAAAGAATCCAATGCTGTTTATGGTCAGCCTGATCGTAACAGAAGGCATCAGTCTGTTAGTGTAGTTCATATTTCGAATCCAACTCCTGCGACAACAGAGCAGCCTCAAGGCAACCAACAGAGGGCTAGAAGACAGTTCACGAAGATCAACATGTCAATGGCTCAGGCATTGCAACACTTGTTGAAGGCTGAACTTATTACCCTGAGGGAGGCTCCTCAGAATCCCAATGTTACTTCTCCCAAGTACAATCCCAATGCACGATGTGCATATCATTCAAACTGTCCAGGACATGATACTAATAACTGCTGGGTCTTGAAGAACAAAATTCAAGATATGATTGATGCTGGAGAAATTGAGTTTGATCCACCAGGTACTCCAAATGTGATTACAGCTCCAATGCCAAATCACGAGAAGACTGTCAATGCCATTGATGAAGATCTGCATGTCTATTCAGTTATGGAGTTGACCACACCACTGTCTGTTATCAAAAAGAGGTTAGTACAAGCTGGGATCTTTCCAGGTTGTCGTGAAGATTGTTTGTATTGTACCTATAAGCCGGATAGTTGCTTCATTCTGAGAGATGGAATTCAACGTCTTATGGATAAGTATACTATAGTGTTTGAAAGAAGACCAGCATCTGTAGAAAGTATGGTGGATCATCTGACTCGGGGTAAGAAGATTGAAGAGGTTGATATGGTTGACAAAGTACCGGTAAGAATCACTTCAAAGGGTCCCATTAAAATCACTCATCAGGGCCCAATCAAGATCACTGCTGAAGGTCCTGTGAAAGTTGTTGCTGAAGCCAGAGTAACTCCTGTGGTCATTACTACTCCAGGTCCTATCCCATATACGTCTGACAAAGCTGTGCCTTGGCATTATGGATCTGATGTTTACATCCATGGTGTTAAGCAAGAGCCTATAGCTGATGTGCCTGCTGACATTGATAATATTGCTGGATCTAGCAAGATCACTCGTAGTGGAAGAGTCTTCTCTCCCCCAGATACTTCCAAGAATGCAGTTACTCCTACTGCTACCTCCACCACTGATGCTCGGTGTCGCTCCCGACAAATGAAAATGGATCAGATGAAGGTACAGACGCGAACGGTCGGCGAAGGGAACTGTGAGAACACACAGCCGTGAGCTCACTGGGGATGAATAGAGTCGCCAGCTAGGCATTTTTATCCCGGAGGAAAGGTAATGCTGCATAGACCTAGAAAGAGATGGATAAGACGGTTTGCGAACCAGAGAGACTGAGAAAGGGGGTTGGTTACAACCTGGGAAGGTATTAGCACCCAGATTGTCCGCCGTACTCGACGGGATCCACGCTTAAAAGATTTGTGTTTTAAAGGGGTAGTGTCAGTGCAATCTGTGTGTAAAATAGTTGAAAAAGGGATGTACAGGTGTCAGTGCAGAGTATATAAGTGATGTGAAGTGTGAAAGTGTCAGTGTGAGAAAGGAGTGAAATGCTCAAGATCATGAGGCTAAAGAATGAAGCTGGAAAGAGGGGGAATGTACAGAGACTTTTGTTCGATAACTGTTAAGTTATGCCTACGTATCCTCTCGTGCAATGAGGAAGTCAGAACACCGTAGTTCGACCCAAAAAGACTGAAGGATGAAATGACTTGTGAACTGCTTGCTTGTCAATGCTCAAGTGTATGACCTGCCTGGCTCAGGTGCAAACTGTCTTGCATTAGATGGAAGAAGCAAGTTCTCGTTTGTGAGTGAATGAGATGAGAAAAGAATCCCGAAGGAGACGATTATTGTTTGTTTTTGAGTTTTCAGTCTTTTATTGCTTTTGAAAGTTTGTCATAAGTTAATGAGTTTAAGCCTAAACCAATGGATTTAGTAAACTCATCACATCTTCCCTCTGATTAGGGGTAATGAGAATACCTTAAGTGTGAAGTCAGATTCTCACACTTAATCACCTTTGATGTAGGATTAAGATTATTAACCTACTTGTGATTATTTAGATGTTTTTGTTGTTTTTGTTTAGTGTTAAGTAATGAGGTTAAGCCATAATCAAGGATTAAATAGACTCATTACACCATCCTAATAGAAGGATAATAGATGAGAATGTTTAAGCTGAGGAAAACTCCTCAACTTAATCCATGATTAGGGATTAAACTCATGACAAAACAAGCCTTTGATTAAGTGGATTTTATTTAATGATATGATGATGAAGTGATTTTTAGGGTTTGTAAGACAACTTGAGGGGGACTTGTCCATTAACACTAGGGTTAGTCCTTCTTAACCAATTAAGGAAGAATTAGAACCCTAATGCAAGGCCCAAGTTACAAGTGTGATGTCTTGACGATTATTATGTGAATTGATTAAGAGATTTAAACACATTAAGGGTTTAACACTTAGGATTAAAGTTATACACTCCATCCTAATAGAAGGATGCAGGCATAAGCTTAATCACAAAGCCTTAAAGCCTTTAGGGTTTAGTCCCTGATTATGAGGTGAGAAGAGAGGACTCAAAGAGAGACACAAAGGTAAAACTATGAGGGGAGACTAACCAAAACCCTAATCATTGTCATGCTTGGTTGTTCCTAAGGTTTGTGAGGTTTCACCAAGAAGATCTTCAATGGAACCACCAGGAAGCAGATGAACAGGATCAAGAGAAGCAAAGTAACTTGCTTCATTTAAGAAGTCAAGTCACTTGGAGAAAGAAAGTGGGAAGAACAAGAATGAGCAAGCTCAATCTCAAACACATATAGGAATGCAGCAATGGATGCAAGAGAGATGAAAAGAAAAGTTATGAGAAGTGAAGGCAAATTCACTTCCCAAGTTTACTTACCACCTGAAATGTTAGAAAGAAATGCAATGCAATGCAAAATGAGATGAAATGGTATGATGCTAAGCAAAACCAAAAGCATGTTGATGATGATTATGATGTTATGAGATGCTGCAAACATGAGGTAAAGCATGGAGATGTTCATACAAGTTCATGGATGCAAATGATGCAAGCCAAGAAGCATAGATGAGCATGAAAAGTTATGAAGCATACAAGGCAAATGACATGGCAAATATGTAATGCAATGATCAAACATGCTTCCTATATGTCTTAAGATGTCAAATGAAACACAAGAATGTGTAAAATACAAAGACAAGTCATGTTATGCAAGAGAATGCAAGAAGGATGCAAAAGAAAGCCCAAATTAGGGTTTATGAATCAAACATCAAACAAAAACCAAAAACAGAAGCAAACCCTAAGATAAAAAATGGAAAATGCCACCCAAAGAAACCCTAAACCTATACTAAACCAAGGTCCAAAGGGGAAGTCTCAACTCTTAACCAAACTCAAGATATGATTTTTCTAAGTTATTAGGGTTTTTTAGGGTTCTTAACAAAAGAAATGCCAAACAAATTGAAATTGAGGAAACAAATCAAGGCCATCTAATCCTAGAAACTACATGCTAAACATAAAACAAAGCAAGAAGAATCAATGTCCAAACCTTCTTAGATAGGCAGAAATGAATTTTTGAACTTAGGATCAAATTAATGCATAAAAAATGATTTAATTCAATGAAAAATTCTTAAAATGCATCAAGATCAAAAAAGAAATTTGGTTTGAAGGTTGGACAATGTTTCTAAATGTCTTAGAACAATTCATGAATTTTTTTTGTAATTTTTAAATACCTAAAAGTATTTTTAATTAATTAATTTCCATTAATCAATTAAAAATAATCTTTTAAACACTTAAAAATACTTTTTTAATGATAAAAAATAAAATAAAAATATTTTTGTGAAATGAAAATTAATAAAACCCAAAGGAAAAAGTTTCGTAATTTTCATGCATTTTTTGCTATTTTAAAATAATTATGCAAGTTTAATGCAATAAAATGAATTAAAAACAAATAAAAATGAAAGTAAACCAAATGGAAGGCTGAGATGCACTCTGGATTTGAATCTGTTGACCAGCGCGCAAATGAAGGGTGTGGATTCACTCTGGCCAAATTAATTTAATTACGAATTAATTAAAACTAATTAAGTGGATTAGGGCAAACGAAATGATCTGAGCCATCCAAACTGGAGGGAAGTCAACAAGTCAAAGGCCATCTACGGCTCAAATTCAAACTGGAATTAATTACGTAATTAGGGCATAATCACTCTCAGGTGGCCGGAGAAGACTTCCGGTCGTCTTCTCCGGCCAGCATCCCCCCTGAAAAACTCCCAACTCCCTCAAATCGTAACAAAAATGAAACCTAAGCACACCAAAATGATTCCCATGATCCCCTGAACTAAAACCCTAAGTCAAAACAAATTTCTTCTTCCTCAAATCCATGAATCGAACAAAACAAAATCTAGGGCACGCAGGTTTCAGAAGCTAATTAAACATTCATTTCAAAGCCATTTCAAAAACAAAAAACACCAGGACACTCAGTGAAACATAAGGAACAAATTTATAACATGAAAAACGATTTCTGGAAAAATAAATTTCAAGCTACCTGAGATTTGGAGCTTTCAACCTGATGACTTTCTGGCCTCTTCTTTCAGTGCAAACCACTCCACTTGCTCTCCAGATGATGTTTGAATGCTCAAGAAGAGTTTATGTTGGCTGGATAATGAGTTTCGACAGCTCCTGCTCAAGCTCAGTCAGAAATGGCTATGGTGATTCTGGCACTTTCAGGTCATTGTGAGGGGTTGTTTGTGATCCTGAGGGTGAATGAAGAAGGTCTGTGGTGTTTGTTGGTATGTTTGTGAGCTATGGTGAGAGTTTCGAAGGAAACTGCAAAATGAGGTGAAGAATGGCAGTGGGATGTTCTTGCTTGTTTCAGGCCAGGCTCTTGGTGGTTTGAGGTCTATGAAGTGTGATGAGTTGAATGGTGAAAATGGTTTGAGTGTTTGAAGGCTGGGCAGAGAGATTCGAAGCAACTTGCAGCTTGGTGTGTTTTTGTGAATGTGTTGTTGTGTATGGTTTCAGCCTTGCCTTGTACATGAAATGGCTTGCAAAATGATAATGTATTTTAATCCTATAGGTCAGATGATGTGACCTGGCCTATAGTGATTGGTAAGTTTGCTTTTGCAAAAAAGTCAAGTTTTGTGTAAGGCAAGCATGGCTCATGATCTAGGCAAGTACATGGCATGGGCTGCGCAGCAAAGGGTGAAGTGAGAGGCTAGCCAAAGTCAGCATCCAATGCATCAAGTGGTGGAAGTGTCATGAGTGTTTTTGCAAGTTGTTGCCTTTATGGTTCACATGAAAGAAAGCCTTGTTACATGAACCAAAACATGAGAAACCTTGGTCCAATTCTGACTTTTAGGACATGTAGAATGTTTGTGTCATGGTTTGAAATGAATTAGAGGTTGCAATTGGCCTTGGTCCATGATTTTGCAAAATTCTCATTTGAGGCATGCCTTGAAAATCAATGATTTTAGCCAACTTTGTCACACCATAACTTTTGATCCAAGAAGAGTTTGATCATGTTCTTGTACTTTTTGAAAAGGGAAAAATGAGATCTACAACTTTCATGACCAAGGTTTTTTCATTTGAAGCATTTTTGGATCAATAATCAAAGCTTGAAAAATGACCCAAAATGAAGCATTCTTGAAAAGTCAACTATGCCCAAAAAGTCAACATTTGCAAAAACCCTAAATTCTTGATTTCTATGAACTTCAAACTTCTTCCATGATCAAATAAAGATCATATACACTCAAAATGATGAAGATCACCCATTGGTTGGGTCATTGGGGGCCCCAGATGCCCTGATTTTACATTGGCTTGTCTGAAAAGTCAACCCTTGATCAGATGACTTCCCCATGGAATTTCTTCATGAAAATTGATATGCATACTCCCTATACCATATAGAGACCAATGGAAACAAGAATGACCAAAAAAATTGGGGTTATGGCCTCTGAAACCAAAACCCTAATTTAGGTCAACTGTGCAGTCAATCCTGGCTCTGCATCCACTCAAACCCTAGTTCTTGTGATTCTTTTGAATTCTTGGCTTTGTGAGGATGTAATATGATGCTTGAACACATGTAGACCCCTTTGAAGTGATTGATGGCCTTTGGAGTGGCTCAAGATGCCCTGAGATTGCTCAGATCACAAACCCTAGGTGCAGATGACTTAGAAACTATCCAGTGAATCAAAAGTGGGATATGAGGTGATATGATTGTGCTTATGCATATGAAATGATCACAAGCCATGGTGAAATGGGTTAGGGCAAATTTGGGGTGTTTACAGCTGCCCCTATTCAAACATGAGTTAGCTGTGCAGGATGTAAGCGACGGCTTAACAGGCAAACAAGATAACTTGTGGTTGAATACCAAAGACAGTCCAAAATTTGCACTCACAGAATGAAGAAGAAAAGGGATATAGATTGTAAAAAGGAAAACAAAGTATATTGTAAAGCGGGAGCGACGGAGGACGACCGTCGAGCAGAGGACGACTGCTGGGTAAAGAGCGATGACGGGGACGACCGACATGCTGGGGATAAAAGGTAAAGCCAAGACGGGGACGGCCGACTAGCTGGGGAAAATAAAATCGTGATGGGGACGGCCATCAAGATAAAGCTGTAAAATTCTCTGGAAATTAATGAAACATGACGGGGACGGCCATCAAGTTCATAAAGGTAAAGTAACCAACGATGGGGACGGCCATCGGGCTAAAAAGGAAAAGGAACCACGACGGGGACGGCCATCGGGTTAAAGAATAAATGAAATAAACAGACGATGGGGTACGGCCATCAAAGGTGAAGGACGATCACCTAGCAGGGGACGGCTGCTCTGTTGGGGATAAAAGAAAAATGATGGGGACGGCCATCAAAGGTGGAGGACGACCACCTGGCAGGGTACGGCTGCCGAAAATATCAACGATGGGGACGGCCATCGGATAGCAAAGGTCAACGATGGGGACGGCCATCGGACGAGCATGACGGAGGACGACCATCAAGAAGTGGAGGACGACCACTCAGCAGGGTACGGCTGCTCTCAAGGTTTATCACAACACAGGACGAGTGTCGGATAACCAAAGTCAACAATGGGGACGGCCATTGGATAGAGTGATGAAGGACAATCATCAAAAGGTGGAGGACGACCACCTAGCAGGGGACGGCTGCTAAGAACAACGATGGGGACGGCCATCGGATGAGCATGATGGAGGACGACCATCAAGAAGTGGAGGACGACCACTCAGCAGGGGACGGCTGCTCTCAGGGTTTATCATAACACAGGACGAGTGTTAGATAAGAAGGAAAATTTGCTTTGTTGGTGATCTACTGGGGGTATAGTGAACACGGACGAGCGTTCACAACCAAGAAAGGAAAGTATAAGTGTTTGGTATTGTGTATAGATTAAAGATGCGGACGAGCATCCTTAAGACTATGATACGGACGAGTATCATGTAGAAACAAACTGACACATGTTCAGAGATGATGATACGGACGAGTATCAACGGGTTAACAAAGAACACGGACGAGTGTTGAATCTGAAGGGACTCTTCTGGGGAATAGTAGACACGGACGAGTGTCTAAATTCAAGAAGACACAAGTGTTTGACACGGTATATGGATTAAAGATGCGGACGAGCATCCTTAAGACTATGATACGGACGGGTATCATGTAGAAACAAACATTAGACGCAATGTTCTGAGATGATGATACGGACGAGTACCCACTGGTTAACAAAGAACAAGGACTATTTGTCGAATCTGTTGGGAGATAAGTGTTGTGTATACAAGATACGGACGAGTATCTGTATAAGTGTATCGTGAGTAGTGAGTATATATAGATGAGTGTTTTAACTGCTGGGGAGAATGACACGGACGGGTGCCAAGAGAGAAAAGTGTAATATGAACAAGTATCTGCTATACAAAGTCTAGGCGACTGCGCTGGGGATATGACACGGACGGGTGTCAGGAAAGTGTATATATAGGTATGTGTGGGTGCAAAGGGGACGTCTTTGGCTTTCTGCTGGTAATATGACACGGACGGGTGTCATGAAGTATCTGTAACACGGATGATTTGTTATAAAGAGTGTTCCAGCGCTTTTACTGGGGAGTGATGATACGGACGGGTATCAGAAGGAAATATAAACCGGTGTTTGTGATTTGTAAGGCAACTGCTTTTGCTGGGGACTCTGGTGAGGATTTTTGTACAATGATGATGAACGGTTATTATTTACAAGTGTTAATTCAGAACATGGCTTATGATTATGCTATGCGTTTGATTTTTGCCGTAATGCTCCGTATTAGACGGAATGCTACGCTCTGGGGGGATAATATGATGCAAATGCCATGATTATGCAAAGATAATCGAACCGGGATTCGGATCCCGTTGCCGTGAAGATCTCTGACTGATCTGTTTGAAATGGACCTCCCAGCTGGGGATGAGATCATTGGTAGACCTGGGGAGATGTATCTGTCTGGAGATATAGGTCACCGATTGACATATCTTCGTAATAGGACCCAGCTGGGGTTTGTAGAAGCTTTCTTCACTCTGTTGTGATCCTTTCCTGCGTTGCTCTTCTGGATAGAGGCTGGAACTCTGTGGGGAGATGGTTCCCTGACTTCTGTACTCAACTGAGGATGAAATGGCAACTCGGCTGGGGAATTGTGAGAGGCAACTCAGCTGGGGATAGCAACAAGAAGCAACTCAGCTAGGGATAGAGCATTTCAGATGCTGAGATTGAGTGTATGTTGATTTGGCAACTTTGCTGGGGAAGTGGGCACCTTCCAGTGCCACGTGGAAGATAGACCGAGTTAATAATGATTCGCCAGCTTGCTGAGACGTAACTTGCATGCCCCAGGTTGCGTTCTGGATACCTGCAATCCTGCAAAGATAAGGAGACACACAAAAGGTCCCGAGGTATCCTTTACTGGATTCCGTCATAGGAGTTAAGTACTTTCGAGAGTAACCATATTCCCTGTAAGCATGCGTTTTATTATTATTATTTTTGGGAGAAAAGCATCTGTACTTATGCAATCGATTTTTTAGAGACACCAGACATCTTTTGCAAATAAAAATATACAAAACGAAACATGACTGAAAAATCTGATTTTATTAATTCATGTGCCCTGAATTGGCAAGATACAGTCAAAGAAACATATCTCCTGAAATGAGGAGACTGTTACAAATTGAGAAACAAGGTGCTGGCAGTGTTGACGATGCTTTAAGGAGCTTCCTCTTCTGCTATGACTCGTATGACAATGACGTTCTTCTCGTCTTGCTTTCTGAAGAAGGCTGATTCTGATTGAAGCCTGATCCCTTTGAAGCTTTCCAAGTTGTAAGTGATACAGACGAATTCAGAATGCAGTTGTTCGCTTATTCCCTTATTTTGCATGGATCGCCCTTTCGGGTTTTCAAACCATCGGGATACCCATTTTTGCCTGAGTTGTCCAATGCGGCTTTTCAACTCAGCGGGTGTACATTTTTCATTTATTTCCCTTATTTTTGCCCGAGTCTTTTATTCTGTTTTTTTGACTCGCCGGGATGCCCTATTTTTGCCTGGACTTACATTCTGTTTTTTATGTCCAGCGGGTCATTTTTATGCGAAGTATTTTTTAACTGCATCTGAATTCACAGGGGACGGGAAATCTTCACCATCCATGGTGCTGAGCATCAGTGCTCCACCAGAGAAAACTTTCTTCACCACAAACGGTCCTTCGTAATTTGGAGTCCATTTGCCCCTGTGGTCTGTATGAGGAGGGAGGATTCTTTTCAGCACAAGATCTCCCACTTGGTACCCTCGGTGCCTGACTTTCTGATCGAAGGCTCTCTTCATTCTCTTCTGATACAATTGTCCATGACAGATTGCAGTCAATCTCTTCTCTTCAATCAGACTCAGTTGCTCGTATCGGGACCTAACCCATTCTGCTTCACTCAGTTTGACATCCATCAAGACCCGCAAGGAGGGTAATTCAACTTCAACTGGTAGGACTGCTTCCATACCATACACAAGTTGATACGGTGTTGCCCCAGTGGACGTCCTGATTGACGTGCGATACCCATGCAAGGCAAATGGTAGCATTTCATGCCAGTCTTTATAGGTGACTACCATCTTCTGCACAATCTTCTTGATATTCTTATTTGCTGCCTCAACAGCACCATTCATCTTTGGTCTGTAAGGAGAAGAATTATGATGTTGGATCCTGAAGTCCCGGCACAGTTCGGCCATCATCTTGTTGTTGAGATTGGAACCATTATCAGTAATGATTCGCTCGGGAACTCCATATCGACAGATGATATCTCTTTTCAGAAATCGGACTACCACTTGCCTTGTAACATTTGCATATGAGGCTGCTTCAACCCACTTAGTGAAATAGTCGATGGCGACCAGGATGAATCTGTGGCCGTTTGAAGCAGTCGGCTCAATCTTGCCAATCATATCAATGCCCCACATGGCAAAGGGCCAGGGTGAAGACATTAGGTTCAAGGGATTGGGAGGCACATGCACCTTATCTGCATAAATCTGGCATTTATGGCATTTTCTGGCGTAGGCACAACAGTCTGCATCCATTGTGATCCAATAATAGCCTGATCTTAACAACTTTTTAGCCATTGCATGTCCTCCAGCATGGGTACCAAAAGAGCCTTCATGCACTTCATGCATCAACAAATCTGCTTCCGTCTCGTCAACACATCGGAGGAGTACCATATCAAAGTTCCTTTTGTATAGAGATCCATCAGTGTTCAGAAAGAAACTTCCAGCAAGCCTTCTCAAAGTCTTCTTATCATTGGAAGATGCCCCAGATGGGTATGTTTGATCCTCCAAGAAGCATTTAATATCATGGAACCAAGGCTTATCATCTTTAACAACATCTGCTGCGAACACATATGCTGGTCTGTCAAGTCTGGACACTGAAATCCGAGGTACAAAGGTAGCAGCTTGAACTTTGATCATGGACGAAATGGTAGCCAAGGCATCTGCAAACTGATTCTCATCCCGAGGGATATACTCAAGTTTGACTGTTGTGAAGAAAGTCAATAACCTTCTTGTATAATCCCTGTAAGGTATCAGATGATCCTGGTGGGTGTACCATTTTCCGTTGGTCTGATTGATTACCAAAGCTGAATCTCCGAATACGGTCAATGTCTTGATCCTGAGGTCAATGGCTTCCTCAAGACCCATAATGCAAGCTTCGTACTCAGCTTCGTTGTTAGTGCAGTTGAAAGTGAGTTTTGCCGAGAAAGGCATGTGAACTCCTTTGGGTGTAATAAGGACTGCACCAACACCACGGCCATTCATGTTAACAGCCCCATCGAACATCATAATCCATTCTTCCTCCGGGTCAGGCCCTTCAGTGTGAATAGGCTCTTCATGATCTTTTGATTTAATGAACATGATGTCTTCATCAGGGAAGTCAAACCTCATAGGCTGGTAATCATCGATGGGTTGCTCAGCAAGATATTCAGACAATACACTGCCTTTGATGGCTTTCTGAGATGTGTATTGGATGTCATACTCTGTAAGGACCATTTGCCATCTTGCAACCCGTCCGGTAAGCGCTGGCTTCTCAAATATGTACTTGACCGGGTCCATCTTTGAGATTAATAAAGTAGTGTGGGTCAACATATACTGTCTCAGTCGGCGAGCAGCCCACGCTAAAGCACAGCAAGTTTTCTCGAGCAGTGAATATCGTTGTTCACAGTCGGTAAACTTTTTGCTTAGGTAGTATATTGCATACTCTTTTCGACCAGACTCGTCATGCTGGCCTAGCACACACCCCATTGACTCTTCTAATACTGTCAAGTACATTATCAGAGGTCTTCCTTCAACTGGCGGCATGAGGATTGGAGGTTCTTGCAGATATTCCTTGATCTTGTCAAAAGCCTTCTGGCAATCTTCGTTCCACCTGACCGTTTGTTCTTTTCTTAACAGCTTGAACAAGGGTTCGTAGGTTGCTGTAAGGTGAGATATGAACCTTGAAATGTAGTTCAATCGACCTAAGAAACCTCGAACTTCTTTCTCAGTTTTCGGTGCAGGCATCTCTTGAATGGCTTTGACTTTATCAGGGTCCACTTCAATCCCTTTCTCGCTTACGATAAAGCCCAGCAGCTTACCAGATCTCACCCCGAATGTGCATTTGTTGGGGTTCAACTTCAGTTGATACCTTCTCAGACGCTTGAACAACTTGAGCAGATTCACCAGATGGTCTTCTTCAGTGAGGGACTTGGCGATCATGTCATCCACATAACATTCTATTTCTTTATGGATCATATCGTGGAATAGTGTCACCATAGCCCGTTGATACGTTGCACCGGCATTCTTGAGCCCAAATGGCATTACCTTGTAGCAGAACGTGCCCCAGGGTGTGATGAATGTTGTCTTCTCCATGTCTTCAGGTGACATTTTGATCTGGTTGTATCCTGAAAATCCATCCATGAAGGAGAATACCGAGAACTGAGCCGTATTATCAACCAATACATCAATGTGAGGTAAAGGGAAATCATCTTTCGGGCTAGCTCTGTTCAGATCCCGGTAGTCAACACACATTCTTACTTTTCCGTCTTTCTTAGGCACAGGTACTATGTTAGCAACCCACGGCGGATAGCTAGTTACAGCAAGGAACCCGGCGTCCCATTGCTTTTGTACCTCCTCCTTGATTTTCATTGCCATGTCTGGACGAGTACGGCGCAGTTTTTGTTTAACCGGTGGGCACTCTTCTCTCAAAGGCAGCTTGTGCACGACAATGTCGGTATCCAACCCTGGCATGTCTTGATACGACCAAGCAAACACATCCACATACTCTTGAAGTAGATCAACCAGTTGCTTCTTCACTGAGTCTTGCAGGCAGGCCCCGATTTTAACCTCTTTCACGTCTTCCTCTGTACCAAGATTAATCACTTCAACCTCCTCCTGGTGAGGGGTAATAACCTTTTCCTCTTGCCTTAACAACCTGGCTAGCTCTTCAGGAAGCTCATATTCTCCTTCAACCCCTTCATCAGCTTGATTGATCGGATTGTCAAAGTCATACGATGTCATAGCCGTGCTGTTGTCGGTGCTATCAGGAAGGCACTCTCTGCAAGGGTTAAGTTGTTCATTTTAGTGATCTGATTTTAGTCTTATTTAGAAAAGTGAAATGAAGTTGTCATTTTGAAAACACTGCCATTTATTTTTTTGTACAAAAAAGAAAAATGGAAAAACAGTGAACAAAAAGAAAAAGACGCGTTTGCAAAAAGATGTCTGATATTTCATTAATTGATCTTGTTTGCACAAAAAGTACAGATGGCCCGATTACAAAATGAGTCTTGTCATCTTGGGCAAGATGCAAGACTTTGATGCATGCTTATAAAAATACAGGAAATAATAATTACTCTGATCGAGTAACTCTTATAATTTCCTGGGAAGACCAGTTCGAGACGCTGCTCCCCGGGATCTTTGGACGAATCCAGCTTTCCAGGTTGCGCTCCTCTTCCAGCTCGTCTTCCAGACAGTTGATAGCATCAGGGGTAAGCATCCCCCCACTGACAAAACCAGGCTCTCCAGCAGCCCTTGCTTGATGTTGAGTTGGTCTGTAACCCAACCCAAATTTGTCTTTCTTTTCCTCCACAGCTAAAACTTTGCCCCAGCCCAGGGCGGTTCCTTCCTCAACAACCTTCCGGGCTTGTTGGTATGATGACATGGAGATCCCAGATACAACAGATGCTTCATTCACATTCAAGGCTTCAAACCCTTGGCTCATTGTTTCATGGATCTCCCCATCCATTTCAATATACTTATAAGTAGCCAGATGGCTAACAAATATATCCTCTTCTCCACAGATTGTGACAACTTGGCCTTCCCACTCAAATTTTAACTTTTGGTGAAGGGTAGACGTTATTGCGCCGGCGGCGTGAATCCAGGGTCTACCCAACAAACAGCTGTAGGCAGGCTGAATGTCCAACACATAAAAGATAGTTTTAAAGGTCTGTGGGCCAATTGTCACAGGTAGTTCAATCTCTCCCAGAACCGATCTCTTAGAACCATCAAAGGCTCTTACCACCAGGTTGCTGGGTCTCAATGCCAATCCATCATATTCTAACTTCACCAGAGCCTTCTTCGGTAAGACATTCAGGGATGAACCTGTGTCTACCAGTACATGAGAAAGGACTGCTCCTTTGCATTCCATGGTGATGTGCAAGGCTTTATTGTGGTTGCGGCCATCCGCTGTCAGGTCAGTATTGGTGAACCCTAGCCCATTGCTAGCAGTAACATTTCCAACCACGGTTTCCAACTGGTTGACAGTAATCTCTTCAGGCACGTAAGCTGCGTGCAGGACTTTAAGTAGTGCATTCCGATGGGCTTCGGAGCACATAAGCAGTGAGAGGATAGAGATTTTGGATGGCGTTTGGTGAAGCTGATCCACAATTTTGTAATCACTCTTTTTGATGATCCTCATAAACTCATCAACTTCTTGATCGAACGGCGTCTTCAAGGCTTCTTTAACAGCTTGATCTTCCTGCACAGGGCTCTTCCCTTTTGCCTTAGCAGCAGCTTCTGCTTCGGCGGTAGGCCTTTGAATTGGTGGAGCAAAGAGACGTCCGCTTCGAGTGAAGCCTCCGCCTCCCCCCACATTATCTACTTGTGGTGCAGGTGTTGATGTTTCAAGAGTGATTCTTTTTCCTTCGCAGTACACGTCAGAGCCATAGTGCCAAGGGATGGCCCTATTGCTTTCATATGGTACTGGTCCAGGCACCGTGACAGTGACTGGGCTGATTGTTGCTGCTGAAGGGACTGTAATTGTTTGTGGATCATAAAAGACTGTAACTGGTGCTCTGATGGGAACAGCACCTTCTGAATGGTAGGCAGAGTTGTTCTCAGGATCATAAAATATGGTGACAGTAGAGACATCTTCATGATTGATTGCTGGAGTTGTAGGAGACATTGTTGGAAGTACGGATGTTGTTGTTGTAGGAGATTCAAGATGGAATGAAGCTGAAGTTGTAGCAGGAGAATTTGTTGAAAACTGATCGGTTGAGATGATGGATGAAGTACTTGTTGATGAAACCGAAGAATTGTCAGGAACAATGGTTGCTGCGGTTGTAGGAGGTTCTGAAACCGTTGCGGATGATATTGCTGGATTTGTTGGAAATGATGTGGTGATCTGAAGCTGGCCACTCTGAATGAGGCCATCTATGCCATTCCTCAAATTATCGCACCCATTTACGGAGATATTGCAGTAAGCACAACCCAATTCACATCCTGGGGACATCTGACATTCCAAGAGCTGAGCCTTGATTTCCATCAATGGTGTCCTGATCTGTCCCACACTGGTTATTAAATAAGACGGTTTGTCTTCTTCAATAGCGTTAATCCGGGGACCACCATGGTTCGGCATCGGGTTCTTATTGACATTGGGTGGTGGCGCGAAATTCAGAGCTTTTGAGTCTACCAGGTCTTGTACCTTCATATGCAGAGCCCTGCATTTTTCTGTACTGTGGCCAGGTGCGTTTGAATGAAAAGCACACCTAGCATTGGAGTCATAATTCCTTGGTAGACTGTTGGGATCCGGAGGTGCCAACGTTCTTAGCTCAACCAGGTTGAGTTTCAGAAGTTGTGGCAGCAAAGTAGCATATGGCATGGGGATCGGATCAATCACTCTGTTAGCTTGAGATGGCCTTTGTTGAAATGGCCTCTGCTGGTTATTGTTGTTGGTGTTGCTGTTGTTGTAGTTTCTTGGAGGATACTGATTCTGCTGATGATACTGAGGTTGTGGCTGATAGTTTAGCTGAGGAGGTTGATAGACTGGCTGTGGATGAGCTGGAGCAGGGATAGTGACTGCTGCTATTGACCTTTGAACATATTGGGGCCTACCCCTGTTGGTGTGGATGGCATTAGTCTCGCCAGTTCTTCTTGGGCCTGCAAAAGGCTTTCTTGTACTACTGGACGAGCTGGCACCATTATCGGAAATCTTACCCATTTTCAACAGGCTTTCAATTCTCTCCCCAGCTATGACAACATCTGCGAAGCTAGTGGAGGAGAAAGCAGCCAACCTGTCAATATAGGTTCCCTGAAGGGTATTCATAAACATGTCTGCCATTTCCCTTTCATACATAGGTGGTTGAACAGCAGCAGCCAGTTGCCTCCATCTCTGTGCATATTCTCGGAAACTTTCCCTTGACGACTGTGACATTCCCATTCGGAGGGTCCTGTTGGGTGCCATGTCTAAGTTATACTGATACTGTCTGATGAAGGCCTCTGCCAGGTCCTTCCAGCATCTAATAGTTGCTCTTGTCAGGTGGGAATACCACTCTCTTGATGCTCCAGTTAAGCTATCCTCGAAATAGAACATCCAGAGCTTCTCATCCATTGTATAGGCCTTCAGCCTTCCCAGAAATGACTGTAAATGAGTCCGGGGGCATGAAGTCCCGTTGTATTTTTCAAAGCAAGGAGGCTTGAACTTATGGGGGATCCTGACCCCGTCTACCAAGCCCATGTCCATGACATCGAAGCCCAAAGAGTTTTGAGATTCTAAGGACCTCAATTTCTCAGCTATCTCATCCAATCTTCTATCATAAGCTTCTTCACCAGCGCCCATTACTGTGAATTGGTCCTCCTGAGGATCCTCTTGTAGTACCCTCCCTGCTGTGGCAGTCCCTTGTATATTGACAGGGATGTTGGCCTCTGGATGGAGATGGGGTCCAAAAACTGGGGGATTGACATGAGGTTGGACCCTCTCGTTGTTACTTGTGCCAGCAGTTCCCACATGGGGCTCCTCTTGATTCCTCCCTTCTACCAAAGCTCTGAGCCTCTCCTGGCTTTGAGCTAAATTGTTCATCACTTCCATGAACTGTGTTATCTGAGTTCTCATCTCCAACCTTTCGTTGGCCATCTGGTTTCTGACCTCCGTAAGGTCCTGCTGCATCTGATCCATTTGAATTCCCGGAAGGTTGTTTCGGGTTGGATAACGGTGCGGACGGTTGAGGGGAAATACCCGGCGCCTAGCAATAGTTCCTGAGGCATCACAACAGAGGTTAGCAACAATAAAACAAAACCTACAAAACAAGCAAAGGGTTAGCATGCAATGCAGTTATGCTTATTTGTTCTCAAGGCATCCGGTTTGGCCTTCGGTTTTGACCCTTCCAGACCCTTGGAGATGCTGTTGTTGTTGCTTGAAGAAAACTCAGATGAAGCAAACTAACGCAAATATATTACAGAAGGTGAAATAATACAACTTGTTCATTTTACAACACAAGCCCACTAAGGGGTCAAAATACAGTACAAAATGAAAGTACATGGAAAGAAAGCAACAACAAACAAATGGTCAAACACCAAGACCAAACTCATCCTCACGAACTTCCTTGAGAAGTGCTTCGGTCACAGGATCAGCCGGACGCTCCGTGAGATTCCTGATGAGGAGATTCCGGGTCGTAACAGCTGTTGTTAGCTTCTTGTGCTGAGTTTGGTCCTTGGACCTCTTCACCCCTGCTTTGATCTTTAGCTCTGATATCTCCCTCTGGGCTGCTGCCAGGGCTTCTTGCTGTCCTTTTGCACTAGCTTCCAGTTGCTCCATCTTGTCTTGAACTCTCTTGTCTTCCAGGGTACGAGCCTCGGTGATCCTGACCCACCGGGCTTGACTCTCCTTCAAGTACAAGTCTGTCCTTGCTCTCTGGAACTGGGCTTCTTTGCAAGCATTCTTCAGAATTTGTTCACCAGCTTTAGACTTTTTGATATAATCCCCAGACTTTTCAATCTTAGTCAAATGCTCCATTCTCAACTTCTCCAATCTCTCAATCTCCCTCATACCTTCACTCCTTTCCCGGAGGGTCTTCTGCAAAGCCTGGGTTAGCTTCTCATTTCTTTCCTTCAAGCTCTCAAACTCTTCCAAACTGATGGTGGCAGGGGGTGGTGCTGAAGATGACTCAGGCATGTCTTCTATGGTAAAGGGCATTCCAGAGAATTGGGCCCTGGCACGGGACCACTCATAATATTGTGCTGATGCCACATTATTACACTTCCCCAGAATGGTGACTCCCTTGGTTTGAACATTATCCCAGGCCCAGGCAGCCTGCCTAACAACAGCCAAACTAATCTTGTTCTCACAATAAAGGGTCTCCACCAAGTCCTGTGCCCTTGGAGTGTGGACCAGTGCATAGCCCAATTGCCTCCTGAACAGCAGAGGGTTGTAATTGATACTTCCCTTAACTCCTATTAAAGGCACATTGGGAAAATGTCCACAGCTGGTGATGATATCCCTGCCCTTGGTGCTCTGAGTGCACCATCTGATATCTGCTGAAGTTAGAGTAGTGAGTCTCTTAGCCCAGTTACTCTGCTGATGAGGGTTTAAAAATGCATCTGTCCTGGGTAGATGCCTGAGAAGCCAAGTGTGGAACAATGGAGCACAAAACCTCACTAACTTCCCCCTCTGCTTTTCATTCCTCTGATGCACTGAATAATAAAGATCCCCCAATAAAGTTGGCACTGGGTTCTTCAAGATGAACAGATGGATTGCATTCTTGCTAATGAATCGAGGCTCATCTGCAAACAATACAATCCCATATATACTCAGGGCCAGTAAAGCACAAACAGCTTTCCACTCCCCCAGGGAAGCCTTCAGACTGGCTTGAGAAATTAAGAAGTCCAGATGAAAGCCAGGGATTCCAGCTTTAGAGGTCATATGCTGCTCAATCAAAACAGGTTCCAGATGCAAAGCCTTTGCTACCTCTCCATTGCTTGGGAAAGCCATCTCAAGATTGAAAGGGATTTCTCTCCTGACAGGTAGACCAACCAGAGATGAGTATTCTTCTAACAGAGGGCCCAACTGAAAGTCTTGAAAGGTGAAACATCTCAATGGGGGGTCATAAAACTGGATACAGGTATGGATCAGGCTTCTCTGTGAAGGATCCAGATCCATAACCATGTCAAGTATATCCCCATAATGCTCCCTGAACAAAGGTATGTGATCTGGAGTGATCAGGGTTTGGATCCTCCTGATGTCTGATAAGTCTGGCTGGAAGAAGTGATAGGTGATGTTGCTTTTCTTTGGAGCCATGATGACAAATGTTGATGAAGATACTGAAGAGAAGGGCCACTGATTGGCTGGAATAGATAGCTGGTAGCAAGTGCTGATGAAGGCAGGTCAAAAACTGAAGATGGGGTCAAAACCAAAACCAGATGAAGATGGATACCCTGAAACACAAATAAGCAAATGTTAATATGATGCAATGATTATGTATGCAAATGATATGCAAGGGTTTGTGACTGAGCTGGATCTGATCAAAATGCCCTGATATAAGTCCATGTGTGTTCAAGAATTCCAGATGGAGGTCTATAAATCCAGTAACCAGGGTGGGGGACTCAAATAAAGAGCCACAAGTCCAGGGTTTAGAATCACAAGAACTGTCCAACATGGAGTACTCTTAACAAAATCAAAGTAACAGGGTATTCTGAGGTTAAGGTACCTGCAAACCTGTAAACAGCCCAACCCCCTCACAGGTGGTGTTCTAGAACAAGGGTCCTCAGACTTGGATCAGTTATGAGAAGTGTAAACACTTCTAACCCGGAGGTACAGTGTTTACAATAACCATAACAGTTCCTCCTCTAATTCACCTCAGTTTCTGAAGGTCAATACTAAAGGTCATCCAGACTTAGCAGGCTTCCCAGATAGCCCTAGCATTGCAGGAAATCTGCAACACAGAGTTCTCAAGAAGAAACCCATATCTGAACCGTGTTTCATATTCCCGCACCAGACCGAAATGGAATGGGAAAGAATATGATTCACTCTAGCCTAGGTGTCACTCAGGTCCCAGGTATAGGACCTTAACTCTCAATGGAACCCCACCCACCAAAAGGAAAACCAGATCCAGCCAGCAGTACAGTATGACAATATGATATAATGCAAAAGTAATAAAGAAAGCAGTAAAGCAAACTGTACATAAAGCAAATAGACAAAAATAAATATACAAGCACAGATAGCACATAACACCCCAGTAAACACAAACCAATCAAGCGCTAGGAGGAACCCACAAAAAGAACCAGAAGCCCTGGTTGCAATATAAGGGTCCCCAGCAGAGTCGCCAAGCTGTCGCTCCCGACAAATGAAAATGGATCAGATGAAGGTACAGACGCGAACGGTCGGCGAAGGGAACTGTGAGAACACACAGCCGTGAGCTCACTGGGGATGAATAGAGTCGCCAGCTAGGCATTTTTATCCCGGAGGAAAGGTAATGCTGCATAGACCTAGAAAGAGATGGATAAGACGGTTTGCGAACCAGAGAGACTGAGAAAGGGGGTTGGTTACAACCTGGGAAGGTATTAGCACCCAGATTGTCCGCCGTACTCGACGGGATCCACGCTTAAAAGATTTGTGTTTTAAAGGGGTAGTGTCAGTGCAATCTGTGTGTAAAATAGCTGAAAAAGGGATGTACAGGTGTCAGTGCAGAGTATATAAGTGATGTGAAGTGTGAAAGTGTCAGTGTGAGAAAGGAGTGAAATGCTCAAGATCATGAGGCTAAAGAATGAAGCTGGAAAGAGGGGGAATGTACAGAGACTTTTGTTCGATAACTGTTAAGTTATGCCTACGTATCCTCTCGTGCAATGAGGAAGTCAGAACACCGTAGTTCGACCCAAAGAGACTGAAGGATGAAATGACTTGTGAACTGCTTGCTTGTCAATGCTCAAGTGTATGACCTGCCTGGCTCAGGTGCAAACTGTCTTGCATTAGATGGAAGAAGCAAGTTCTCGTTTGTGAGTGAATGAGATGAGAAAAGAATCCCGAAGGAGACGATTATTGTTTGTTTTTGAGTTTTCAGTCTTTTATTGCTTTTGAAAGTTTGTCATAAGTTAATGAGTTTAAGCCTAAACCAATGGATTTAGTAAACTCATCACATCTTCCCTCTGATTAGGGGTAATGAGAATACCTTAAGTGTGAAGTCAGATTCTCACACTTAATCACCTTTGATGTAGGATTAAGATTATTAACCTACTTGTGATTATTTAGATGTTTTTGTTGTTTTTGTTTAGTGTTAAGTAATGAGGTTAAGCCATAATCAAGGATTAAACAGACTCATTACACCATCCTAATAGAAGGATAATAGATGAGAATGTTTAAGCTGAGGAAAACTCCTCAACTTAATCCATGATTAGGGATTAAACTCATGACAAAACAAGCCTTTGATTAAGTGGATTTTATTTAATGATATGATGATGAAGTGATTTTTAGGGTTTGTAAGACAACTTGAGGGGGACTTGTCCATTAACACTAGGGTTAGTCCTTCTTAACCAATTAAGGAAGAATTAGAACCCTAATGCAAGGCCCAAGTTACAAGTGTGATGTCTTGACGATTATTATGTGAATTGATTAAGAGATTTAAACACATTAAGGGTTTAACACTTAGGATTAAAGTTATACACTCCATCCTAATAGAAGGATGCAGGCATAAGCTTAATCACAAAGCCTTAAAGCCTTTAGGGTTTAGTCCCTGATTATGAGGTGAGAAGAGAGGACTCAAAGAGAGACACAAAGGTAAAACTATGAGGGGAGACTAACCAAAACCCTAATCATTGTCATGCTTGGTTGTTCCTAAGGTTTGTGAGGTTTCACCAAGAAGATCTTCAATGGAACCACCAGGAAGCAGATGAACAGGATCAAGAGAAGCAAAGTAACTTGCTTCATTTAAGAAGTCAAGTCACTTGGAGAAAGAAAGTGGGAAGAACAAGAATGAGCAAGCTCAATCTCAAACACATATAGGAATGCAGCAATGGATGCAAGAGAGATGAAAAGAAAAGTTATGAGAAGTGAAGGCAAATTCACTTCCCAAGTTTACTTACCACCTGAAATGTTAGAAAGAAATGCAATGCAATGCAAAATGAGATGAAATGGTATGATGCTAAGCAAAACCAAAAGCATGTTGATGATGATTATGATGTTATGAGATGCTGCAAACATGAGGTAAAGCATGGAGATGTTCATACAAGTTCATGGATGCAAATGATGCAAGCCAAGAAGCATAGATGAGCATGAAAAGTTATGAAGCATACAAGGCAAATGACATGGCAAATATGTAATGCAATGATCAAACATGCTTCCTATATGTCTTAAGATGTCAAATGAAACACAAGAATGTGTAAAATACAAAGACAAGTCATGTTATGCAAGAGAATGCAAGAAGGATGCAAAAGAAAGCCCAAATTAGGGTTTATGAATCAAACATCAAACAAAAACCAAAAACAGAAGCAAACCCTAAGATAAAAAATGGAAAATGCCACCCAAAGAAACCCTAAACCTATACTAAACCAAGGTCCAAAGGGGAAGTCTCAACTCTTAACCAAACTCAAGATATGATTTTTCTAAGTTATTAGGGTTTTTTAGGGTTCTTAACAAAAGAAATGCCAAACAAATTGAAATTGAGGAAACAAATCAAGGCCATCTAATCCTAGAAACTACATGCTAAACATAAAACAAAGCAAGAAGAATCAATGTCCAAACCTTCTTAGATAGGCAGAAATGAATTTTTGAACATAGGATCAAATTAATGCATAAAAAATGATTTAATTCAATGAAAAATTCTTAAAATGCATCAAGATCAAAAAAGAAATTTGGTTTGAAGGTTGGACAATGTTTCTAAATGTCTTAGAACAATTCATGAATTTTTTTTGTAATTTTTAAATACCTAAAAGTATTTTTAATTAATTAATTTCCATTAATCAATTAAAAATAATCTTTTAAACACTTAAAAATACTTTTTTAATGATAAAAAATAAAATAAAAATATTTTTGTGAAATGAAAATTAATAAAACCCAAAGGAAAAAGTTTCGTAATTTTCATGCATTTTTTGCTATTTTAAAATAATTATGCAAGTTTAATGCAATAAAATGAATTAAAAACAAATAAAAATGAAAGTAAACCAAATGGAAGGCTGAGATGCACTCTGGATTTGAATCTGTTGACCAGCGCGCAAATGAAGGGTGTGGATTCACTCTGGCCAAATTAATTTAATTACGAATTAATTAAAACTAATTAAGTGGATTAGGGCAAACGAAATGATCTGAGCCATCCAAACTGGAGGGAAGTCAACAAGTCAAAGGCCATCTACGGCTCAAATTCAAACTGGAATTAATTACGTAATTAGGGCATAATCACTCTCAGGTGGCCGGAGAAGACTTCCGGTCGTCTTCTCCGGCCAGCATCCCCCCTGAAAAACTCCCAACTCCCTCAAATCGTAACAAAAATGAAACCTAAGCACACCAAAATGATTCCCATGATCCCCTGAACTAAAACCCTAAGTCAAAACAAATTTCTTCTTCCTCAAATCCATGAATCGAACAAAACAAAATCTAGGGCACGCAGGTTTCAGAAGCTAATTAAACATTCATTTCAAAGCCATTTCAAAAACAAAAAACACCAGGACACTCAGTGAAACATAAGGAACAAATTTATAACATGAAAAACGATTTCTGGAAAAATAAATTTCAAGCTACCTGAGATTTGGAGCTTTCAACCTGATGACTTTCTGGCCTCTTCTTTCAGTGCAAACCACTCCACTTGCTCTCCAGATGATGTTTGAATGCTCAAGAAGAGTTTATGTTGGCTGGATAATGAGTTTCGACAGCTCCTGCTCAAGCTCAGTCAGAAATGGCTATGGTGATTCTGGCACTTTCAGGTCATTGTGAGGGGTTGTTTGTGATCCTGAGGGTGAATGGAGAAGGTCTGTGGTGTTTGTTGGTATGTTTGTGAGCTATGGTGAGAGTTTCGAAGGAAACTGCAAAATGAGGTGAAGAATGGCAGTGGGATGTTCTTGCTTGTTTCAGGCCAGGCTCTTGGTGGTTTGAGGTCTATGAAGTGTGATGAGTTGAATGGTGAAAATGGTTTGAGTGTTTGAAGGCTGGGCAGAGAGATTCGAAGCAACTTGCAGCTTGGTGTGTTTTTGTGAATGTGTTGTTGTGTATGGTTTCAGCCTTGCCTTGTACATGAAATGGCTTGCAAAATGATAATGTATTTTAATCCTATAGGTCAGATGATGTGACCTGGCCTATAGTGATTGGTAAGTTTGCTTTTGCAAAAAAGTCAAGTTTTGTGTAAGGCAAGCATGGCTCATGATCTAGGCAAGTACATGGCATGGGCTGCGCAGCAAAGGGTGAAGTGAGAGGCTAGCCAAAGTCAGCATCTAATGCATCAAGTGGTGGAAGTGTCATGAGTGTTTTTGCAAGTTGTTGCCTTTATGGTTCACATGAAAGAAAGCCTTGTTACATGAACCAAAACATGAGAAACCTTGGTCCAATTCTGACTTTTAGGACATGTAGAATGTTTGTGTCATGGTTTGAAATGAATTAGAGGTTGCAATTGGCCTTGGTCCATGATTTTGCAAAATTCTCATTTGAGGCATGCCTTGAAAATCAATGATTTTAGCCAACTTTGTCACACCATAACTTTTGATCCAAGAAGAGTTTGATCATGTTCTTGTACTTTTTGAAAAGGGAAAAATGAGATCTACAACTTTCATGACCAAGGTTTTTTCATTTGAAGCATTTTTGGATCAATAATCAAAGCTTGAAAAATGACCCAAAATGAAGCATTCTTGAAAAGTCAACTATGCCCAAAAAGTCAACATTTGCAAAAACCCTAAATTCTTGATTTCTATGAACTTCAAACTTCTTCCATGATCAAATAAAGATCATATACACTCAAAATGATGAAGATCACCCATTGGTTGGGTCATTGGGGGCCCCAGATGCCCTGATTTTACATTGGCTTGTCTGAAAAGTCAACCCTTGATCAGATGACTTCCCCATGGAATTTCTTCATGAAAATTGATATGCATACTCCCTATACCATATAGAGACGAATGGAAACAAGAATGACCAAAAAAATTGGGGTTATGGCCTCTGAAACCAAAACCCTAATTTAGGTCAACTGTGCAGTCAATCCTGGCTCTGCATCCACTCAAACCCTAGTTCTTGTGATTCTTTTGAATTCTTGGCTTGGTGAGGATGTAATATGATGCTTGAACACATGTAGACCCCTTTGAAGTGATTGATGGCCTTTGGAGTGGCTCAAGATGCCCTGAGATTGCTCAGATCACAAACCCTAGGTGCAGATGACTTAGAAACTATCCAGTGAATCAAAAGTGGGATATGAGGTGATATGATTGTGCTTATGCATATGAAATGATCACAAGCCATGGTGAAATGGGTTAGGGCAAGTTTGGGGTGTTTACACTCGGGGCAAGGGTCCTGTTATTGAGCCTATATCTACTGATGTGCCAGCTGCTGATGACCTCTCTAAGCAGATGGAAGAAGTATTGAAAATCATTCGCAAGAGTGATTATGACATTGTTGATCAGTTGGGGCATACTCCCTCAAAGATTTCCATGCTCTCCCTATTATTATGTTCTGAAGCTCATGCCAAGTCATTGATCAAGTTTCTGAAGATGGCTCATGTACCCAGTGCAATTTCTGTGGACCAATTTGAAAACTGTGTTGCCCACCTGACCTATGACAATGGGTTAGGATTTTCTGATGCTGACTTGACCCCTGCCAAAAGGGATCATAACAGGGCCTTGCATATTTCAATTGAATGCAGGGGCACTACCCTGTCTCATGTGCTGATAGACAATGGTTCCTCCTTGAATGTGTTGCCTAAGGAAGTCCTGAACAAGCTGAGTCCTGAAGATGTTGTGCTGAAGCCTAGTAATATTGTGGTAAAGGCTTTTGATGGTTCTAGAAGAGTAGTGCATGGGGAAATTGATCTTCCAATTCAAGTTGGTTCTCAGGTGTTTACTGCTACATTTTATGTGATGGATATTCGTCCTTCATACTCTTGTCTGCTTGGTCGTCCCTGGATACATGGGGCAGGAGCTGTGACCTCTACATTGCACCAAAAGTTGAGATATCCGGTGAATGGAAAGGTTGTTACTGTCTATGGAGAGGAAGAATACTTTGTCAGCCATGTCAATACCTTCAAGTATCTGGAAGTGGAAGGTGAATACATTGAAACTCCGTGTCAGTCATTTGAAGTGATTCCCTGGGTTGGTAATGATTATGTAGCTCCTCCTGCTGTGAAGAAAGTTCTTGTGGTCACCAGAAAACCTCCAATAATGGCAATGGCCTCCCTCAATGATGCTAGAGCTGTGGTGGATGAAGGTGGTTGTACTATTTGGGGTCAGCTTCCTGATATTCCATACAAGTCTGACAAGTTTGGTTTGGGTTTCACTGCAGAGTCCCAGAAGGCTGTTCGTCGTGCTCGTGCTGCTCGTGTCACTAATCAAGGGGTTATCAATGCTGTGGGAAACTATGATGAAGACTACAACTTGGATGCATGGATTTTTCCTACTGTGGGTGCTGGACTCAATAATTGGAAAGCTGAAGATGTTATCCCTATCTCCTTTAGTCAGGAGTAAATACTATTACTGTGTTGTGTTTTTAAATTTGTAATTTCTGAACAATAAAACTTTCAAACCATGTGCCTTACCCGGGGCACAATGGTGTGCTTGTTACGGGTTGTCATTTCATTTGCATACTTCATTCAATAAAATCAGTGGACGTTTCGTTTTCGTAAATATTGTGTTCCTTGTCTTTCTTTTCTTTATTTTTGCTTTGTCAGCTATGTGTTCTTACACACACCCACATCACTAAATGCAGATCCTCATCCACTCTGGATCCTGTTGATAACAGTTCTACTATTGCCAATTATAATTTCGAGAATCCGATCTATCAAACTGAAGACGGAAATGAGGACGATTGTGAAATACCTGTAGAGCTTGCTAGGTTGTTACAACAAGAAGAGAAAGCTATACAGCCACATGAAGAGCCAGTCGAAGTTGTGAATTTGGGAACTGAAGAAAACAGAAAAGAGGTCAAGATAGGGGCTGATTTAGAGGACAGTGTCAAGAGCAGGTTGATTCAGATGTTACGTGACTATGTAGAGATCTTTGCTTGGTCTTATGAAGATATGCCAGGATTGGATACAGACATTGTGGTTCACCGTTTGCCAGTGAAAGAAGATTGTCGTCCAAAGAAGCAGAAAGTTCGTCGTATGCGTCCTGAAATGTCAGAAAAGATCAAGGCAGAGGTAATGAAACAGTTCAATGCAGGGTTCTTGGCAGTGACTTCTTATCCTCAGTGGGTTGCAAATGTGGTACCAGTTCCTAAGAAAGATGGTAAGGTGCGTATGTGTGTGGACTACAGAGATTTGAACAAGGCTAGCCCTAAAGATGACTTTCCACTCCCTCATATTGATATTCTGGTAGACAATACTGCTCAGCACAAGGTATTCTCTTTTATGGATGGTTTCTCTGGTTACAATCAGATCAAGATGGCACCTGAAGATATGGAGAAGACCACATTTGTGACACAGTGGGGCACCTTTTGCTATAAGGTGATGCCATTTGGTTTGAAGAATGCAGGGGCAACATATCAGCGTGCTATGGTGGCTTTGTTTCATGATATGATCCATCATGAAATAGAGGTATATGTGGATGATATGATAGCCAGATCTCAGAATGAAGAACAACATCTTGAACATCTGCACAAGTTGTTTGAGAGGTTGAAGAAATACAAGTTGAGATTGAATCCTAACAAGTGTACTTTTGGAGTTAGATCTGGAAAGCTCCTGGGTTTCATTGTCAGTGGAAAAGGTATTGAAGTGGATCCTGCAAAAGTGAAAGCTATACGAGAGATGCCAGCTCCCCGTACTGAGAAGGAGGTTAGAGGTTTCTTGGGACGATTGAACTACATTGCAAGATTTATTTCCCAATTAACTACCATCTGTGAGCCAATCTTCAAGTTATTGAAGAAAGATCAGGTGATGGAATGGAATGATGAGTGCCAGACTGCCTTTGATGAAATTAAGAGATATCTGCTAGAGCCACCAATTTTGATGCCACCAGTTGATGGAAGACCCTTGATTATGTACTTAACAGTGTTAAACAACTCAATGGGGTGTGTGTTGGGGCAACATGACGAGTCTGGTCGAAAAGAGCAGGCAATATACTACCTTAGCAAAAAGTTTACCGACTGTGAAACAAGATACTCACTGCTCGAGAAAACTTGCTGCGCTTTGGCATGGGCTGCTCGCCGACTAAGACAGTATATGTTGACTCATACTACCTTATTGATTTCGAAGATGGATCCAATCAAGTACATATTTGAGAAACCTGCTCTCTCCGGAAGAATTGCAAGATGGCAAATGATCTTGACAGAATATGACATACAGTATACTACTCAGAAGGCCATTAAAGGAAGTGTTGTTGCTGATCATTTGGCTCATCAAGCAGTGGATGATTATCAGTCAATGAATTTTGAGTTCCCTGATGAAGATATTATGACTGTTACCAAAAAACCTGGACAATATGACGGACCTGAACAAGGATCCCGATGGACTATGGTTTTTGATGGTGCCTCTAATGCACTTGGTAATGGTGTTGGTGTTGTGATTAGTTCCCCTGAAGGTTGTCATACCCCGATTACTGCTAGACTTTGTTTCCATTGTACCAATAACATGGCTGAATATGAGGCATGTATCCTGGGTATTAAAGCCGCTATTGATATGAAGATTCAGTTCCTTGATGTGTATGGAGATTCAGCCCTGGTAGTAAGTCAGATTAAAGGAGATTGGGACACCAAGCATGATAACCTCATTCCTTACAGAGAGCATGTGTTGTCTTTGATCCCACATTTCAAAGAGATTACTTTTGAGCACATTCCACGAAGAGAGAATCAGTTGGCAGATGCATTAGCCACCATGGCATCCATGTTTGAGATCAGTTGGGATGATGAAGCTCCCAAGATTACTATTGATAGATTTGAAAAGCCTGCATACTGCAATGAGATTGACACTGAAGGGGCAGAGGAGAAGCCTTGGTTCTATGAAGTGAAAATATATCTTGAAGCTCAGGAGTTTCCTGAAGGGGCATCTGTCAAAGATAGGAAGTTTCTGAGAAGGTTTTCTGCCAAGTTCTTTTTGAGTAATGGCATTCTGTATAAGCGCAATCATGATTCAACTATGCTTCGTTGTGTGGATAAGAAGGAAGCAAATGAGATTATGGAAGATATGCATGATGGGATCTTTGGCACTCATTCCAGTGGTCATACTATGGCAAAGAAAATATTGAGAGCAGGTTACTATTGGTCTACCATGGAAGCTGATTGTTATCAACACTCCAGAACTTGTCACAAATGTCAAATCTATGCTGATAAAGTTCATGTACCTCCATCACCATTAAATGTGTTGACTGCTCCTTGGCCCTTTCCCATGTGGGGCATTGATATGATTGGTGAGATCAAGCCTACTGCCTCTAATGGGCATCGTTTCATCCTGGTTGCTATTGATTACTTCACGAAGTGGGTGGAGGCAGCTTCATTTGCATCTGTTACTAAGAATGTTGTGGCTCGGTTCATTAAGAATAATCTCATATGTAGGTATGGCATCCCTGAGAGGATTATCACTGACAATGGCTCTAATCTGAACAACACTATGATTACTGATCTCTGCACGCAGTTCAAGATTAAGCATCACAACTCTTCTCCGTATCGTCCAAAGATGAATGGGGCAGTTGAAGCTGCTAATAAGAACATTAAAAAGATTGTACAGAAGATGACTGTTACTTACAAGGATTGGCATGAGATGTTACCATTTGCTCTTCATGGTTATCGTACCACAATACGTACTTCAACAGGGGCAACCCCATTCTCTTTAGTTTATGGTATGGAAGCAGTTCTGCCCATTGAAGTTCAGATCCCCTCCTTGAGAATTATGAAGGATGCAGGTTTGGATGAAGATGAGTGGATTCAGACTCGACTTGACCAGATAAATTTGATTGATGAGAAGAGGTTAGCAGCAGTTTGTCACGGCCAGATGTACCAAAAACGAATGATCAAAGCTTTTAACAAGAAGGTTAAGCCAAAGGTATATCAGGCTGGTGACTTGTTAATCAAGCGTATCATATTACCACAAGGTGATCCTAGGGGCAAGTGGACTCCAACATATGAAGGACCATTTGTAGTCAAGACAGTATTCTCAGGAGGTGCCATGATATTGACTACAATGGATGGTGAAGACTTCCCACAGCCTGTAAACGCAGACATAGTTAAAAAATACTACGCATAAAAAGAGACCCGCTAGGTTGACAGGCCTAGGCAAAAATAAGGGCATCCCGGCAAACCAAAAGGGTTTGGGCAAAAATTAGGGATATATATAAAAAGATGTACACCCGGCAAGTCGAAAACCTGAAAAGGCGGCTTGGGAAAAAAAGGGTATCCCGGTGGATTGAAAACCTGAAAGGGCAATCCAGAAAAAAGTTAGGGATTAAAGCGTATGACTATGTCTCGTTTAGGATCACCCATAAAACTGCAACCAGTTGTACTACTTACTCAAGCTCGAACAGATAAAGCTCAATCCAATCGTTTTCGTCTCAACAGCAGAAGATGAGATACTTGAAGATAATGGCAATAGTAGAATTGAAACTCAATAGGATTATTTCCCACATAGCTGATTCTCTTTTGTAAAATTTTATGGCAAAATCCTCTTACTAGGATTTATGTCTCCTTGTACAAATTTACCCGTATATGGGTCACTTTTTGATATAAATAAATTCCATCTTTTGAATCCAGATTTACTTTTACCCTATTTACATAAGCGAAACGTCCATTGGTTGTGTTTGAATGTATGTATGCTTTTGAATATGATTAATGTTTACCAGAAATGCATGTATGCTTTTGAATATGATTGATGTTTACCAGAAATGCATGTATGCTTTTAATATGATTGATGTTTACCAGAAATGCATGAAAATGCAGTAATAGTATTTACTAAGGACGAACGGGGGGAGGATTTCAACGAAGCTTCGCCAGTTCACCTTTACAAGATAGTTACAAAACCCTCAGTGGGACAAATCCATCTTCATAAAGTCTTATCTCCCCTGGAATTTATATCCATCTCTTTTATCCTCATACGGATATACGGGAAATTAATTTCCAATAAGGGTACGACGAACGAAGACGGGATGTTATACTTATCCTACTATCAAACGAAGACGGGAGGTTATATATACCTTACTATCCCCAGCATACGGGAGATTATATATACCTTCCTATCCCCAGCAGACAGAGGGTTATATATTCTTCAACAACAAATCGGGATTTATTTTCCCTGGCCAGCAGTTGTTATACAAGATATCCAGACGCTTCCGGCGGTATCATATCATACATACATCATTTACATCATACCATAGCATATATATCCATAGACATGTAGTACATTACCTAAGTGCATCATATCATACATGCATACATCATGCATAAACTAATGTTATTATACAAAAGCTACCTTGTTTCAGGTTAATTATACAACAAACAAATGATCCTTGGGACTGCTTTATTGTAACCTCAGGGTTACTTTATCCTCCTGATAAGCTTCTTATTACTTTGGGACTGCTTTATTGTCACCTCAGGGTTACTTCATCCTCCTGATAAATTATCATCACTTCAAGACTGCTTTAGAGCTATTGATTGCCCTATCCTCCTGAAGCCATCTTATTATTTCAAGACTGCTTTAGAGCTATTGATTGCTCTATCCTCCTGAAATCATATTACTATTTCAAGACTGCTTTAGAGCTATTCATTGCTCTATCCTCCTGAAATTATTACTTCAAGACTGCTTTAGAGCTATTGATTGCTCTATCCTCCTGAAGCCATCTTATTATTTCAAGACTGCTTTAGAGCTATTCATTGCTCTATCCTCCTGAAATCATATTACTACTTCAAGACTGCTTTAGAGCTATTCATTGCTCTATCCTCCTGAAATCATATCATTACTTCAAGACTGCTTTAGGGTTATCATTATTGATTGCTCTATCCTCATGAAGACATGCTGTTACAGCATTATTACTCCAGTATCCTGAAAGCATATCATCAGTACCTCAGGACTGCTCCAAACTCCTGACATCTTTCATTATACCTCCATATTTTGGACTGCTTTATCTTCCAAGAAATATATCTGAAGAACTTTCCCCTAGTGGCATCTTTAAGCCCACTCAATCATATTCAACCAACCATCAATATCACTCTATGCACTGGTGAGTGCAAATTTTTGGGCTTTTGTGTTCAATCCCCTTCAACCTTCCAGGTCACGACTGGCAAATATACCAATCTAACCCCTCAGGTTTCAGAAAATTGAACAGGGGCAGCTGTTGCACCCCAAAATTTGCCCTCACAATACAAGACTTTGTGTTCTAAGAGGATTCACAAGGTTCACAAGTTCCACAATGCTTTCAATACCTTTCTTGAGGTTCATGAAGTCTACAAGCCACTTCTTGAAGGTTCACAAGGTTCACAAGTTTCTCTACATTTACAAGACCTTTCATGAGGTTCATGGAGTCTACAAGTTACTTCTTGAAGGTTCACAAGGTTCACAAGATTCACAATGATTACAAAGCTTTCCTGAGGTTCATGAGGTCTACAAAGTCACTTCATGAGGTTCACAAGGTTCACAAAGTTCACAATTGGTCAAAGAAGTTGACAATTCCCTCAGACAATGCACCTCCTAAGCAGTGCATCCAAAACTAGGGTTTTGACTTTAATCAGGCTAAATGGACTTCCAATACCTCAAGTGAGTTTCATAACATCTTATATGTGTGTAAGAACCCCCATGACAAATTTCAAGACTTTTCTCAAAAGTTTGCTCAGTCAGATGATCAGATAAGTCAAAATCAGTCAATGCAGTTAAAAAGTCAAACTGAGGTCAATTGTGGTCAAACCAAAGTCAAACTTCATGATTTTTTGCCAACATCAAGTATATGAAGTAAAATTCATCATTTGATCAAGGGTTTATCATGATTCATCAAGGAGATTCGAAATCATCAATAATCAGGAGTTTCTAAATTAGGGTTTCCTCAGTAAAAGTCAACTGAACTTTGAACAGCCATAACTTTCACATACTTCATCACCAAGTCTCCATCCAAAGCTCATTTTGAAGGAAATTTAATTCTCTACAACTTTTATGTTGAAGGTTAAGCCCAAAAATGCTTCATTTGAAAGATATGATCTAAGACATTATAGGTCATTTCAAAAGTCAACAAAAAGTCAACAACTTCAAAAGGGCATAACTTGAGATTGGTAAATGATATGGACCTGAAACCAATGGGGTTGTTTAGAGGACTCTTCAAGCTTTCCAAAAAGTCCAAGAACACCCTCATACCCTTAAAATTGAGGGAGATGTGCCTTTGCAAAGTTGGGAAATTTTGTGATGGTTTATGTTGAAAATGGAGGTTTAAAATCATTTCTTTCCAAATGGGCTGCCCAAGTTGTGATCCAATTCATACATTAACACTATGCACGACCCAAACCATTTAAAATCTGATTTTTGTTATTTTTATTTCTATTTATTTTGATTTAAATCATTAAAAATCATTTTAAAAAAGAATAAAATATAAAAATAATAGATTTTATTTGGATAATGCTTCTAGAAAATCATAATTGGTGATTAGAATCAAAGAGGAATGGAATCATGTGATTGATACAAAAATAGCAAGTCTTCATGAGCCAATATTTGAAATTCAAAGCACCATCTTTTTCAATCTTTTTAAATCAATTCTTCCACATGATCCATCAATTTTTTAACCTAGAATGATTCACCTATAAGTATTGATCATAAGCATAACCCTAGCTCACGAAATCCAGCAGCCAAAGGTGAGTTCCATTGTTCAAAATTTCAAGCAAAAAGTGAGATTCGGATTTGGAGATTCAAGGCACTACAAGGTATTTTAAGGACATGGCTAGCTTCCTTGGTCATCATTGAGTCGAAAGCAATCCTCAAATACATCCCATTCATGCACATATGAGGAATCCGAAAGCATATAGTTCATGCTTAATTTTTTTTCGATTTGAATTGTTTATGCATTGATAATGGAAACTAACCCTGGATTTGTGTTTGTTATGGTGTTTAGAAGCTTTATGGATGGTTTAATTTGATTTCTATGGACTGTACCAAGATTCACCATTGTTAGGGTTTGAAGATCAATTTCGGGAACTTAGCATTTAGGACCCCTAAATGAATTATAAAAACATGGCTGTGACCTATAAGCTTTGTATAATTGATCTGGACTTCAAATTTGCATTGATATCATGATTTGCTTGATGATTGAAAAATATAGGTTTCGGGCTTATGAACTTGCAGGAAGAATCGCAGGAAAGTTCAAAAGAAAATTCGCAGCAAATTTGAATGAAGAAGACGAAGTTTGGCGCGTCCCTGGGATTCAAATTTCTTTTTATATTATATAGATTTGTTTGTATTTAATTTGTACAGGTTGATGAGTGGCCCAGTGGAAGGATGCGTGTGCGTTTGATGGTAAGGCCAGGGTTCGAATCCTGCTGGGGCCATTATTTTTGTTTTATTTTTCAGGATAATAGAAGACTTAATATATTATGATTCAAGGCCATTCAGCTAACAGGAAGGCTCTCCCAGCCAGGCGGTAGCGCATGCTTGCTTGCATTCATAAGGTCCTGGGTACGAATCCTACCCCAGGCCTTTTGGCTTCTATTATTTTTTCCTGATTTTGCTGGGTAACGCACAAAAACAATTATACTCTCTTCTTTCTCAACTGCGTGTGTGGTGGCCTGATGGTTTTCCTTGTTGGTTGCAAACAGACTGACCTGGGTTCAAACCCCAGTCAGGTAATTTTTTTTTTTTTCATATTTTTTCTTATTTTATTTGTTTTATGTATTATAATCTTAAATTAAATATAATTTTAGGAATATATGTTTCTAAGTAATAAAAAATAATAATAAGGCATGTTTGTTTTTTTTTCTAAAATATCTTAATTTTTGTATCTTGTAATTAAATTATAAATATGTGTATATAATTTTTGTATTATAAACTAAACCCTAAAATATTTTCCTAATAAAATCCTAATTTATTTTTTTCTAAATACCTATTAAAAAAAACTAAATTGTTTATTTTCTAATTTTGTGATATTATTATACATGTTATAATTTATTTGTAAATATATTTATAATCCAAATTGTTTTTCTTTTAATGTTTAGAAACAATTTAATTCATAATAGTTACATTTTTGTATATGATTTAAAATAATTTGTAAATATAATAATTAATAGAATTAAATTTTATAAATATGATTAATATTGTAAATATGATATTTAAAACCTATTTTCTTCTTATAATATGTATATATTGTTTAATAAATAAATGTTAATATATGTTTATAATAATTAAATTTTGTAATTATAATACATTTAAAAATAATTTAATAATTAGTACATGAATTAAAATAATTATTTAGTTGTGTATGTTAACTTTTTGTTTATTACTTTGTTCTTATAATATTTTTGTTAACTCAATTTATTTTGGTTTCTATTATTACTATTAACTATATTGTTACTAATTTTTGCTTATTACAATTTTATTAGCCTTTTATTTAATTTTTTATTACTAACCATATTATTATTTATTATTATATTTTTATGTTTCTAACCTTGTTTATTATTTCTAATTATTATTATTATTTTATTATCACTAACCCCTTATTATTTATTATTTATTGCTTATTTATTTATTATTTATCTTGCTATTTATTTTGCTTATTATTATAATTATGTTGTAATTGTTTCCCGGATGTAATTTTGTAATTATTTAATTATTATTGTTATGGTTAGTAATTAGGGAGTGAAAAGTATGTATTTTATTTAAAATTAATTCTAGATCACTTGTAAATATAAGATAATTAAAATGAACACTCACACACACGTAAGTCGATTTTTAATCGCCGTCTCACATTTCTAAGGTTATCCCTCAAGTTGCCTACGAATAATGGTCAAGTGGGGTGTATAAAGCAAGTCCCTTCAAAAGATAAATCATCAAGTCCCTCATGGTTGCCTATACGAATCGAGTCCCTTCGAAAAATTATGATAGTCCCTCATATGTGCTTATTACACCCCACAGTTGCCTTCATAATCAGAATGTCCCTCACATGTCCCTTAACATCCAAGGTAATGACTACCTACTCCTTAATAGTAGGGATAGTCTTACCAAGGAAAGGAAAAAGAACCAGAAAGACTTTAAACATTAGGGTAGATACCTCTTAGTTGCTTGCTCACTATTCAAACTTTTCAAACACTTAAACAAATTTCAAACAAATTTTCAAACAAGTTTTTACACATCCAAACATGGATTATTATCAACTATTCTGAAAAAATTTTCTATTCACACACTACACTTTCAAAAACTATTTAAAGTGAGCTAAGTAACTAAGAGCCCATGGATAACCATGGATGTAAAGGGTGCTAACACCTTCCCTTTACATAACCTACCCCCCGGACCCAAAAATATCTCTAAGGTCTTTCCTGTTCTTTTATACCCTTTCCTTATGGATAAAATAAAAGTCGGTGGCGACTCTTGCTATCCGCAACATTACTTAAAGTCAGTTCTCCCACCGTGTTACAATGGGGAGGTTCCTGGTAGCAATGGCAGTGGTCAGCTTCTTATGCCTGACCTGGTCTTTTGACCTCTTCAATCCAGCTCTAAGTTTCAACTCTGAAATCTCTTTCTGGACTGCCAACAAAGCTTCCCGCTGCTTCTTTTCATTGGCCTCCAACTGTTCAATCTTGGCTTTAGTTTTCTGGTCTTCTTGTGCACGGGCTTCAGTGATCCTAACCCACCTAGCCTGACTCTCTTGCAGATAAAGCTCAGTCCTAGCCTGCTGAAACTTGGCTTCTTTACAGGCATTCTTTAATATTTGCTCCTCAGCTCTTGCTTTCCTGATATAGTCCTCTGTCTTCTCAATTTTGGCAAGATGTTCCACCCTAAGCTTCTCCAACCTCTCAATATCCAGACGACCATCACTCCTTTACCAAAGAGTCTTCTTCAAAGCTTGAGACAGATTCTCATTCCTTTCCTTCATCTTCTCAAATTCTTCCAGGCTGACAGTTGCTGCTGGCTGTGCTGTAGATGGTCCAGGTATATCCTCAATGGTGAAAGGCATTCCAGTGATCTGAGCTTTAGTGCGGGACCAATCATAGTATTGAGCTGAAGCAACATTATTACACCTCCCTAGAATAGCCATCCCTTTTGTCTGAATGTTGTCCCAAGCCCAGGATGCTTGTCTGACAGCAGCTGAATTAGGTTTTACTTCACAGTACAAGGTCTCAGTTAAATCTTGCACTCTGGGAGGGTGAACCAAAGCATAGCCCAGTTGTCTCTTAAACAGCAAAGGATTGTAGTTGATGCAACCCTTTACTCCTATCAGAGGCACATTTGGGTATTGCCCACAGCTGGTGATAATGTCTTTGCCTTTGGTGCTCTGGGTGCACCATCTAATATCATCTGAAGTCAAAGCAATAAGCCTCTTAGCCCAATTCTTCTACTAGTGAGGATTCAAGAAGGCATTTGTTTTAGGTAGATGTCTGAGCAGCCAGGTGTGAAACAAAGGAGCACAACATCTCACCAACTTCCCCCTTTGTTTCTCATTCCTCTGATGAATGGAGTAATAAAAATCTCCTACCAGTGTGGGCACTGGGTTCTTCAGAAGAAACAGGTGAATGGCATTCTTGCTGACAAATTTGGGCTCATCTGCAAACAGTATAACCCCATATATGCTGAGGGCTAACAGTGCACAAACTGCCCTCCATTCTCCCAATGAAACCTTCAGGATGGCCTGAGAAATCAAGAAGTCCAAGTGCAAACCAGGGATTCCAGCTTTTGTTGTCATACTCTGCTCGATCAAAGCAGGCTCCAGGTACAGTGCTTTCGCCAATTCTCCATTGCTGGGAGCAGGCATCTCTGGGTTGAAAGGGATTCCACCTCTGATAGGTACTCCAATTAATGAGGAAAACTCTTCCAGCATAGGCCCTGGCTGAAAGTCTGGGAAGGTGAAACATCTCAAAGGAGGGTCATAAAACAACAAGCAGGTGTGGATCATGCTCCTCTGAGAAGGGTCAAGGTCCATAACCATATCCAGGATACCTCCATAGTGTTCTCTAAACAATGGGATGTGTTCAGGGGTGATAAGTGACTGGACTTGCCTGATGTCAGTCAACACAGGCTCAAAGAAGTGGTAGGATATGTTGCTCTTCCTTGGAGTAGTCATAAATGTTGCTGAAGAAGATGAAGATAGGTGCTGATGAGGATCACAGGCTGATGCTGGGAATGAGCCACTGACAGGCTGGTGCTGGTGAGGATGAGGATAACTGAAGTGGGTAACTGATGAAGCAGAGGTCTATGCAGAAGAAGGGGTCAAAACCAAACCAGAAATAATGTGGATACCCTGAAAAACAAATAAACGAATGTTAAATGATGCAATGATGATGTATGCAAATGATATGAGCCCAAGTATGTTCAAAGAAGGTCCAGATGGAGGTTCTGAAATCCAGTAACCAAGGTGGGGGACTCAAATAAAGAGTCACATGTCCAGGGTTTAATCACAAGAACTGTCCAAAGTGGAGTACTCTTAAACACAATAGTAACAGGGTATGATGTGGCTAATGGTACCTGCAAACCTGTAAACAGCCCAACCCCCTCACATGCAGTGTTCTAGAACAAGGATCTTCAGACTTGGATCAGTTATGAGAAGTGTAAACACTTCTAACCCGGAGGTACAGTGTTTATAATAACCATAAAAGATCCTCCTCTAATTCACCTCAGTTTCTGAAGGTCATAATAAAGGTCATCCAGACTTAGCAGGCTTCCCAGATAGCCCTAGCACTATAGGAAATCCGTAGCACAGAGTTCTCAAGAAGAAACCCACATCTGAACCGTGTTTCATATTCCCGCACCAGACCGAAATGGAATGGGAAAGAACATGAACCACTCTAGCCTAGGTGTCACTCAGGTCCCAGGTATAGGACCTCAAACTCTCAATGGAACCCCACCCACCAAGGAAAACCAGATCCAGCAATGACAGTATGATGCATATAAAAACTGTAAAGAAAGCAGTAAATAAAGTTGTACATAAAGCAATAAATAAAGCACAATAGACAAACACAAATAGCACATAACACCCCAGTAAACACAAATCAAACAAGCGCTAGGAGGAACCCACAAAAAGAACCAGAAGCCCTGGTTGCAATATAAGGGTCCCCAGCAGAGTCGCCAAGCTGTCGCTCCCACCTGATGACACAGGGCCAAGAGGGGTACAGACGCGAACGGTCGGCGAAAGAGAGGGAATGAAAAGAGTCGCCAGCTAGGCATTTTTATCCCGAAGGAAAGGTAATGCTGCATAAACCTAGAAAGATATGGATAAGACGGTTGCGAACCAGAGAGACTGAGAAAGGGGGTTGGTTACAATCTGGGAAGGTATTAGCACCCAGATTGTCCGCCGTACTCCACGGGATCCACGCTTAAAGGATTTGTGTTTAAAGGGGTAGTGTCAGTGCTATCTGTGTATCAAAGCTGGAAAGAATGCAAGTGTCAGTGAAAAATAAATGTGAAGTGTATAAGAGAAGTGTCAGTGTAAGAACAAGAGTGATGCTCAAGACTTTGAGGCTAAAAGAACAATACTGGAAGGAGGGGGGATATACAGAGACTTTTGTTCGATAACTGTTAAGTTATGCCTACGTATCCTCTCGTGCAATGAGGAAGTAAGAACACCGTAGTTCGACTCAAAGAGACTGAAAGATAAATTGACTTGTGAACTGCTTAATTGTCCATGCTCAAGTGTATGACCTATCTGGCTCAGGTGCAAACTGTCTTGCATTAGACGGAAGAAGCGAGTTCTTGTTTGTGAGTGAAGGTGATGAGAAAAGAATCCCGGAGGAGACGATTATTGTTTTTTTTTTTGTGTTTTCAATCTTTTATTGATTTTTCTGAAGTTTGTCATAAGTTGATGAGCTTAAGTCTAAACCAAGGGTTAGTAAACTCATCACATCTTCCCTCTGATTAGGGGTAATAAGGATACCTTAAGTGTGAAGCAAACACCTCACACTTAATCACCATGATGTAGGTTTAAGATCATTAACCTACTTGCATTTACTTAGATGTTTTTGGTTGTTTTTGTTTGGTGTTAAGTAATGAGTTTAAGCCATAATCAAGGATTTAATGGACCCATTACACCATCCTAATAGAAGGATGATAGATGAGAGCACTTAAGTTGAGGAAGATACCTCAACTTAATCCATGATTAGGGATTAACCTCATGACAAAACAAAGCCTTTATTAAAATGGATTTTAATTATTGATATGCTTAAGAAGTGGATTTTATGGTTTGTAAGACAACTTGAGGGGGACTTGTCCATTAACACTAGGGTTAGTCCTTCTTAACCAATTAAGGAAGAATTAGAACCCTAATGCAAGGCCCAAGTTACAAGCTTGATGTCTTGATGATTATTAGGTGAATTGATTAAAGGATTTAAACACATTAAGGGTTTAACACTTAGGATTAAAGTTATACACTCCATCCTAATAGAAGGATACAGGCATAACCCTAATCACAAAATCTTAAAACCTTTAAGGTTTAGTCCTTGATTATGAGATGAGAAGAGAAGACTCAAGGATGACACAAAGGTAAAACTAAATGGGGGACTAATCAAACCCTAATTGTGATCATGCTTGGTTATACCTAGGGTTTATGAGGCTTAATAAGAAAAGAGATCTTCAAAGGCCACCAAGGAGAAACAAGATGAAAGGAGGAGGAAGCAGAGAGAAGCAAGGCAACTTGCTTCACTTAAGAAGACAAGTTGCCTGATGAAAGAAAGAGGAGAAGGGGCATGAATGAACAAGCTCACTCTAAAAAAACAAATACAAAATGCAGCAATGATGCAAGAGAGATAAGAAGAGATTGTGAGAAGTGAAGGCAAATTCACTTCTCAAAACCACTTACCACCTAAAAAGTTAGCAAAAGAAATGCAATGCAATGAAAATGAGATGAAATGCCATGATGCAAAACAAAGTCAGAAGCATAAACATGATATTAATGATGCTAAGAGATGATGCAACCACATGACAAAAGATGAGAATGATCATACAAGCACAAGGATGTCAGTGGAGCATGTTTTGAATCATGAAAATTCATGCAAGCTCATGAAATGGAATGAATGCACAACATGACAAATGAAAGATGCAATGATCAAACATGGTTCTAACATGTCCTAAGATGTCTTATATGTCATATGGATGCACAAAATGTCATGGCAAGTTCTTGAATGCAAACATATGAGAGATGGATGCAAAGGAAGGCAAGAATTAGGGTTTACATACAATATGCAATGCAAAATTCAAAATCAGAAGCAAATGACAAGATAAAAAATTGAAAATGGGATCAAAGGAACCCTAACCCTACACAAGTTCACTTCCCAAAGGAGGGGACCTAACTCTTAACCTAGTGGAAGTTATGAATTTTCTAAGTCAAACTAGGGTTTTGGGATACCTCACAATGAAAAATGCAAAACAAATTGAAAATGAAAGATAAATTCAAACCAATTTTACCCTAGAGACTACATGATATGAAGGATGCAATGCAAGAAGAACCATCATCAAACCCTTCATGGTTAGGCAAAATGAATTTTTCTAAGTAATGACCAAAATATTGCCTTTAAATGAATTTAATTCCAATGAAAAAGGTCAAAATAGGTCAAGAACCAAAAAGAAATTTGTTTTGAGAGTTTGATAATGTTTCTAAATGTTTTAAAATGCAATGTGAATTTTTTGGTGATTTTTAAATACCTAAATGCATTTTTAATCAATTAATTTTCATTAACTAATTAAAAATAAACATTTAAATGATTTAAAAATAATTTTTAATGCAAAAAATAAAAATAAAAATATTTTTGGGTTCTGAAAATTAATAAAAGGTTTGACAAAAAATTTCAGAATTTTTTAATATGTTTTGCTATTTTTAAAAATTCGTGGAAGTTAAATACAAATAAAATGAAATTAAAGAGAAAGTATGCAGATCCTAGGGCTGGTATTCAAACCTGGGGGTCAATGGTTGACTGCGCGCGCAAACTGAGGGTCAGGATTGACTCTGGTCAAATTATTTTATTAATCCTAAATTAACCTAATTAAACTGAATTAAGAGTTAATTGTGAAATCTGAGCCATCCATCCACTAATTAAAACACGCATCCAAGGGTTCACATTTAATCTGGCACTTAAACCCTAATTAGGGTTAATGACTTTCAGGTGACCGGAGGGAAGCTCCGGTCATCTTCTCCGACGAAGCAAAAACCCTAAAACATGCTACAGGTCACCATTCATCAAATTGAACACAAAGAAATGATCCTCTACCCAAACCCCATTCAAATCACCCCTCAAACAACATTTATAACCCAAGAACAGAGGGAATCGAAGCAAACAAAATTCATGGGTGAAATTTCAGAGAGCAACTAAATAGTCATTTCTTCACCATTTTTAATTTTGAAGATATCAGCATGATCAGTATAACATATACTTTCATTTTGTAACAAAAAATACAAGCTCTGAAAAGTTTGATGTTTGAAGCTGTAAACACCCCAAATTTGCCGTCACCCATTCACACCATGGCTTGTGATCTTCTCATATGCATAAATCCAATCATAGCATCTCATACCACATTTTTGGTTCATTACATTGGTTCAAAGTCATCTACACCTAGGGTTTGTGATCTGAGCAATCCAAGAGCTTCTTGAGCCACTCCAAAGGTCATCAATCACTTCAAGGGGGTCCATGTGTGTTCAAGCATCATATTATATCCTCTCAAAGTCAAGAATGTCAAAGAATCACAAGAACTGAAAATGGTGTGGAGGCAGAGCCAGGCTTGACTGCACAGATGACCTAGAATTAGGGTTTTGGTTTCAAAGGCCATAACTCCAAATTTTTTTGTCATTATTGTTTCTATTGGTCTCTATATGGTATAGGGAGTATGCATATCAATTTTCATGAAGAAATTCCATGGGGAAGTCATCTGATCAAGAGTTGACTTTTCAAGCAAGTCAGTGCAAAATCAGGGCATCTGAAACCCTCAATGACACAACCAAAGGGCATTCTTCATCATTTTGATTGTATATGATCTTTATTTGATCATGGAAGATGTTGGAAGTTCACAAAATTCAAGAATTTCAAGTCTTTTGCAAAGTTGACTTTTTGGGCAAGTTTGACTTTTAATGAAATTGTCATTTTAGGCAACTTTTTCAACCTTTACTTTTTGATTCAAAAAAGCTTCAAATGGAAAAACTTTGGTCATGAAAGTTGTAGAATGGATCATTCCCTTTTCAAAAAGTACAAGAACATGACCTAATTCATTTTGGATCAAAAGTTATGGCTTGTCAAAGTTGGCAAAAATCACAAAATTTGAAGTTTTTCACCAAAGAGGCAAAGTTGCAAATTCACTTCTCAAGACAAATTTAGTCATCAAATGGACTTCTAAACTTCACAACATGATCATGCAAGACCTAAAAATAAGAATGGGCCAAGAAACTTCTCACTTTTGTGGCTTATGGATCAAGATATTTCACAAAGATCAAAAGCAAGGCAAGTTGCAAAACTCATCATAGTTTATCATCCACTTGCTTGCTAGCTTGCTAAACCATCCTAGGCCTTTCACCACATCATGCTGCGCAGAACACACTCTTTGTACTTGGCTAGAAAGTAGCCCATACTTCTCTTACACCAACTTTGACATTTTGGCAAAAGGACCCATACCAATCAATAAAGCACACATCACATCTTCTGACCAATCCCAATTGTTTATACAAGCAAAAAGCAAGCCAAAGCAACTACAACACAAGCCTGAAACACTCCATAACTCAGCATTCTCATTTTCCACCCTTGTGCAAGAGCCTTCGAAACTCATCACACAAGTCACAAACACACAAACTAACTTCACAGATCAACTCAACACACCTTCCTGGTCACAAAGCACCCCTCACCATAGCCTAAAACTCAGAGAATCAAAAACACGATCCCCACCTGCCATTGAACAGAACTCAAGCAAACTATCAAACCAGCCATTGCAAACTTCAAACCAACATTGCAAGCTTCTTAGGAGGATCAGTGGAGTGGATTTGAGCCAAAGAAACAGCCAGAAAGCTCCTGAATCGAAAGCTTCAGTTCAGGTAGTCAGCTCAAAACTTTTTTCCAGAAACATGTTTTTAAGTTCTTAATAGCTTCTATGCACTCCCCTGATCATGAATATGTGCTTGTTTTTGAAAATGGTTGAGAAACCAGGATGTATGCACTGTCTGAAACTTTTGCCCTAAAAAATGTTTTGATTCGATTTGGCTGATTAATGAATGAGAAATGTTGTTTGATTGAGGGGTTTGATTCGTTTTTAAGTGGGGATCAATTCTGGGTAGTTAGATTTTGTTTTGGATGCGTGTAGAGAGAGTTTGAGATTTGGGATGGCCGGAGAAGACGACCGGAACAGTGTTCCGGTCGCCTGAAAGTCATTAGGGCATAATTAATTAGGGCTAATCATAATTATGGAAGTTCGAATCTCAGCCTTTGGATGTGGCGCCAAGTCAAACGCGCGCGTGTTTCATTTGAATGCTGACCATTGATCTGTTTGACTTCTCATTAATTCAATTTTATTTTCTTTTTATTTCATTTATTTTGTCCATTTAATTTAAAATAGCAAAACCTTTTTAAAAATTCTGAAAATTTTTGTATAAACTTTTATTAATTTTCAGAAACCAAAAACATTTTTATTTTTATTTTTTGCATTAAAAAATATTTTTAAATCATTTAAAAGTTTATTTTTAATTAATTAATGAGAATTAATTAATTAAAAATACTTTTAGGTATTTAAAAATCACCAAAAAATTCATGAAACCTTCATAATCATTTAGAAACATTGTCCAACCCTCAAACCAAATTTCATTTTTGATCTTGATGTCTTTTGAGAATTTTTCATGGAATTAAAATCATTTCAAGGCATTATTTTGATCCAAACTTCAAAAAATCATTTCTGCCTAACCATTGAGAGTTGGACTTTGATTCTCTTTGCATTGCATTTTGTTTAGCATGTAGTTTGTGAGATTAAATGGGCATGATTTGATCTTTCATTTTCATTTTGTTTGACATTTTTCTTGTTAAGGTACCCTAAAACCCTAGAAAACTTAGGAAATTCATAACTTACATTAGGTTAAGAGTTAGAACCCCTCCTTTGGGCAGTGAGTTTGTATAGGATTAGGGTTCCTTTGAATGCATTTTCAATTTTTTATCTTGATGTTTGCTTCTGTTTTTGGTTTTTGTTTGATGCATTGATCATAAACCCTAGTTTGGGCTTTCATTTGCATTCATCTTGCATTTGCTTGCATAACATGACTTGCCATGGCATTTCATGCATTCATTTGATTCATTAGACATCTTAAGATATGTTGGAAGCATGTTTGATCATTGCATCATGTATTTTCCATGTTGTATGTCATTTGCATCTCATAACTTTTCACGTGTGTTCATGGTTCTAAACTTGCTCCATTTGCATTCATTTGTTCATGTGATCATCCCCATGTCTTGATACATGTTTGCATCATCTCATAGCATCATTACCATCTCATATATACTTCTGGTTTTGGTTTTCATCATGCCATTTCATCCCATTTTGTATTGCATTGCATTCCTTTCACTAACTTTTCAGGTCGTAAGCAACTTTGAGAAGTGAATTTGCCTTCACTTCTCACATTTCTTTTCATCTCTTTCATGCATCCTTGCTGCATTTTGTTATGTGTTTGAGATTGAGCTTGCTCATTCTTTTTCTTCTTACTTTCTTTCTTCAAGTGACTTGTCTTCTTAAATGAAGCAAGTTACTTTGCTTCTCCTGATCCTTTCATCTGCTTCCTGGTGGTTCCATTGAAGATTTTTCTTATTAACCTCACAAACCTTAGGAACAACCAAGCATGACAATGATTAGGGTTTTGATTAGTCTCCCCACTTAGCTTTTACCTTTGTGTCTCTTTGAGCCTTCTCTTCTCATCTCATAATCAGGGACTAAACCCTAAAGGCTTTAAGGCTTTGTGATTAAGCTTATGCCTGCATCCTTCTATTAGGATGGAGTGTATAACTTTAATCCTAAGTGTTAAACCCTTAATGTGTTTAAATCCTCTAATCAATTCACCTAATAATCATCAAGACATCAAGCTTGTAACTTGGGCCTTGCATTAGGGTTCTAATTCTTCCTTAAATTGGTTAAGAAGGACTAACCCTAGTGTTAATGGACAAGTCCCCCTCAAGTTGTCTTACAAACCATAAAAATCACTTCATCATCTTATCATTAACTAACATCAACTTAATAAAGGCTTTGTTTTGTCATGAGTTTAATCCCTAATCATGGATTAGGTTGAGGAGCTTTCCTCAGCTTAAACATTCTCATCTATTATCCTTCTATTAGGATGGTGTAATGAGTTTGTTTAATCCCTAATTATGGCTTAATCTCATTACTCAACACTAAACAAAAACCACAAAAACATCTAAATAATCACAAGTAGGTTAATGATCTTAATCCTACATCAAAGGTGATTAAGTGTGAGAAGCTGACTTCACACTTAAGGTACTCTCATTACCCCTAATCAGAGGGAAGATGTGATGAGTTTACTAAATCCATTGGTTTAGGCTTAAGCTCATTTTCTTATGACAAACTTCAAAAAGCAATAAAAGACTGAAAACTCAAAAACAAACAATAATCGTCTCCTCTGGGATTCTTTTCTCATCTCATTCACTCATAAACGAGAACTTGCTTCTTTCGTTTAATGCAAGACAGTTTGCATCTGTGCCAGACAGATCACACACTTGAGCATTGACAAGCAAGCAGTTCACAAGTCAATTCACCTTTCAGTCTCTTTGGGTCAAACTACGGTGTTCTGACTTCCTCATTGCACGAGAGGATACGTAGGCATAACTTAACAGTTATCGAACAAAAGTCTCTGTATATTCCCCCTCTTTCCAGCTTTATTCTTCAGCCTCATTATCATGAGCATTTCATCTTTGTTCTTACACTGACACATCATTTATACACTTCACACCTCTTTTACACTGACACTTGTACTTTTTTTTTCAGTTCTTTGATACACAGATTGCACTGACACTACCCCTTTAAAACACAAATCTTTTAAGCGTGGATCCCGTCGAGTACGACGGACAATCTGGGTGCTAATACCTTCCCAGGTTGTAACCAACCCCCTTTCTCAGTCTCTCTGGTTCGCAACCGTCTTATCCATATCTTTCTAGGGCTATGCAGCATTGCCTTTCCTCCGGGATAAAAATGCCTAGCTGGCAACTCTTTTCATTCCCTGTGAGTTCACTCCTGTGTGTCCTCTCATCCCTCTTTCACCGACCGTTCGCGTCTGTACCCCAGTTGACCCGGCTTCATTTGGTGGGAGCGACAGCTTGGCGACTCTGCTGGGGAATCTTATACTGTAACCAGGGCTTCTGGTTCTTTTTGTGGGTTCCTCCTAGCGCTTGATTGATTTGTGTTTACTAGGGTGTTATGTGCTAATTGTGCTTGTATATTTGTTTTTATTTTTGCTTTATGTACAGTTGTTTTATTGCTTTCTTTATAGCTTTACATATATCATACTGTCATACTGTGCTGGCTGGATCTGTTTTGTTGCTTTGGTGGGTGGGTGTTCTATTGAGAGTTGAGGTCCTATACCTGGGACCTGAGTGACACCTAGGCTAGAGTGGTTCATGTTCTTTCCCATTCCATTTCGGTCTGGTGCAGGAATGTGAAACACGGTTCAGATATGGGTTTCTTCTTGAGAACTCTGTGCTGCAGATTTTCTGTAGTACTAGGGCTATCTGGGAAGCCTGCTAAGTCTGGATGACCTTTATTATGACCTTCAGAAACTGAGGTGAATTAGAGGAGGATCTTTTATGGTTATTGTAAACAATGTACCTCCGGGTTAGAAGTGTTTACACTTCTCATAACTGATCCAAGTCTGAGGATCCTTGTTTTAGAACACTACCTGTGAGGGGGTTGTGCTGTTTACAGGTTTGCAGGTACCCTTGACCTCAACATACCCTGTTACTATGTTTTGATTAAGAGTACTCCATTTTGGAACAGTTCTTGTGATTTTAACCCTGGACCTGTGGCTCTTTATTTGAGTCCCCCACCTTGGTTACTGGACTTATGAACCTCCATCTGGATTTCTTGAACATACATGGACCTATATCAGAGCACTTGATCAGATCCAGCTCAGTCACAAACCCTTGCATATCATTTGCATACATCATCATTTCATCATTTTAACATTTGCTTATTTTTTTTTCAGGGTATCCATACTTTATTTTGGCTTGGTTTTGACCCCATCATCAGCATAGACCTTTCCTCATCAGTATCTACTTCAGCTATCAGCTACCTGCTTCAGTCACCTGCACCAGCCAGTCAGTGGCCCATTTTCAGTGTTATCATCAGCATCTGTCTCAGCTCTTCTTCAGCAACATGGCACCCAAGAAGAGCAACATCTCATATCATTTCTTTCAGCCTGAGCTAGCTGACATCAGGAAGATTCAGACCCTGATTACTCCAGACCATATACCACTATTCAGAGAACACTATGGAGGCATACTTGATGTGGTTATGGATTTGGACCCTTCACAGAGGAGCCTGATTCATACTTGCCTGCAGTTCTATGATCCCCCTCTGAGGTGTTTCACTTTTCAGGATTTTCAGTTGGGACCTTTATTAGAGGAGTATTCATCATTGGTTGGTGTACCTATCAGGGGTGGAGTCCCCTTCAACCCTGAGATGGCTTTTCCAAGTAATGAAGAAGTGGCAAAGGCATTGTATCTGGAACCTTGTCTAATTGGGCAAAACATGACCACCAAGGTTGGAATCTCTGGTCTACATTTGGATTTCTTGACTTCTCAGGCCATCCTGAAGGCCTCCTTGGGAGAGTGGAAGGCAGTCTGTGCTTTATTGGCCCTTAGCATATATGGGGTCATTTTATTTGCAGATGAGCCTAAGTTCATTAGCAAGAATGCAATCCATCTTTCTATCCTGAGGAACCCAGTGCCTACCTTACTGGGAGATTTCTACTACTCTGTCCACCAAAGGAATGAAAAGCAGAGAGGAAGATTGGTGAGGTGCTGTGCTCCCCTGTTCCATACCTGGCTGCTCAAGCACTTGCCCAAGACTGATGCATTTTTGAATCCTCATCAGCAGAGAAACTGGGCTAGAAGACTCACTGCTTTAACTTCAGCTGATATCAGGTGGTGCACTCAAAGCACAAAAGGCAGGGACATCATTACCAGTTGTGGGCAGTTCCCCAATGTACCCCTGATAGGAGTAAAGGGTTGCATCAACTACAACCCTCTGCTATTCAAAAGACAACTGGGCTATGCATTGGTCCACGCTCCTAAGGCACAAGACTTAGCTGAGACCCTTTACTGTGAGATTAAGCCTAATTTGGCTATTGTCAGGCAAGCATCCTGGGCTTGGGACAATGTCCAGACTAAAGGGATAACCATTCTGGGAAGATGCAACAATGTGGCCTCAGCACAGTACTATGAGTGGTCCCATGCCAGGGCTCAATTTTCTGGGATGCCCTTCACCATGGAAGATATACCTGGACCATCCTCAGCACCACCTCCTGTCACTATCAGTTTAGAGGAGTTTGAGAAACTAAAAGAGAGAAATGAGAAGCTGACTCAGGCTCTACGGAAGACCCTCTGGGAGAGGAGTGATGGTCGGCTGGACATTGAAAGGTTAGAAAAGCTAAAGGTGGAGCATCTAGCCAGGATTGAGAAGTCGGAAGACTACATTAAGAAGTCCAGGGCTGGAGAACAGATCTTGAAGAATGCCTGCAAGGAGGCTCAGTTCCAGAAGGCCAAGACTGATTTGTATCTGAAAGAGAGTCAAGCCAGGTGGTTCAGGATCACCGAAGCTCGTACTCTGGAAGATAAGAGAACTCAGGACAAGATTGAGCAGTTGGAGGCCAGTGCAAAGGAGCAACAAGAAGCCCTGCTAGCAGCCCAGAGAGAGATCTCAGAGTTGAAAATTAGAGCTGGTGTGAAGAGGTCGAAGGACCAGAGTCAACACAAGAAGCTAACTGCAGCTGTTACTACCAGGAATCTCCTTATCTGGAATCTCACAGAGCGTCCAGCTGATCCTGTGACTGAAGCACTTCTCAAGGAAGTTCAGGAGGATGAGTTTGGTCTTGGTGTCTGACTTTTGCTTGTTGTTGCTTTCATTTCATGTACTTTTACTTTTTTTATTGTATTTTTGACCCCTCAGAGGGCATGTATTGTAAGAAACAAATTATGTATCATTTACCTTTTTGTAATATATGTGTTGGATTGTTTTATCTGAATTCTTCAAGCAACATCACAAGCATCTTCCTCAAGGGTCAGGAAAGGTCAAAACCAAGTGCCAAGCCGGATACCTTGGAAACAAATAAGCATACTGCATTGCATGCTAATCCTTGTTTGTTTTGTAGGTTTGTTTTGTTTTTACTAACTCTTTTGTGACTTCAGGAACTATTGCTCGACGTCGGGTGTTCCCACTCAACCGTCCACACAGATATCCCACCCGCAACAACCTTCCGGGTATACAGATGGACCAGGTACAACAGGACCTTACAGAGGTCAGGAACCAAATGGCCAATGAAAGATTGGAAATGAGGAATCAGATGACACAATTTATGGAGGTGATGAATGGATTGGCACAGAGCCAAGAGAGATTAAGAGCCTTGGTAGAGAGGCAGACTCAGGAAGATCCCCATCTAGGGACTGGTGGGACAAGCAACAATGAGAGGGTTCAGCCTCATATCAACCCACCTGTATTTGGACCCCACCTTCATCCAGAGATCAACATCCCTGCTAATGCACAAGGAAATGCTACTACAGGTAGAGTGCTGCAAAAAGACCCCCAGGAAGATCAGTTCACAGTGATGGGAGCTGGGGATGAAGCCTATGACAGAAGGCTGGATGAAATTGCTGAAAAATTAAGATCCTTGGAGTCTCAAAACTCCTTGGGTTTTGATGTTATGGACATGGGCTTAGTGGACGGGGTCAGGATTCCCCACAAATTTAAACCACCGTGCTTTGAGAAGTACAACGGGACTTCCTGCCCACGGACCCACTTGCAATCCTTTCTGGGGAGGTTGAAGGCATACACCATGGATGAAAAGCTATGGATGTTTTATTTTGAGGATAGCTTAACAGGAGGCTCAAGGGAATGGTACTCTCATTTGACTAGAGCAACCATCAGGTGTTGGAAAGACTTGGCTGAGGCCTTTATTAGACAATACCAGTATAATTTGGATATGGCACCCAACAGGACCCTCCTGATGGGAATGTCACAGTCATCCAGGGAAAGCTTCCGGGAGTACGCCCAGAGGTGGAGACAGCTGGCTGCTGCTGTCCAGCCACCTATGTCAGAGAGGGAGATGGCAGATATGTTTATGAACACCCTCTAAGGGACATACATTGATAGGCTAGCCGCCTTTTCTTCTACCAGCTTTGCAGATGTCGTTATAGCTGGAGAAAGAATTGAGAGCCTATTAAAGATGGGCAAAATTTCTGACAACGGTGCCAGCTCATCCAGCAACACAAGGAAGCCTTTTGTGGGCCCAAGAAGAACTGGTGAGACCAATGCTATCCATGCCAGCAGAGGCAGACCCCAATATGTTCATAGGTCTGTGGAAGCAGTCACCATTCCCGCTCCAATTCATCCACAACCAGCTTATCAACCACAACAACAAAATTATCAGCAACAAACTCAGTATCCTCCTCAGAGAAACTACAACAACACCAGCAACAACAATCAGCAAAGACCATTTCAACAGAGACCGTCTCAGGCCAATAGGGTGATCGATCTGATCCCTATGCCTTACGCCACATTATTGCCACAACTCCTAAAACTCAACTTGGTTGAGCTAAGGACATTGGCACCTCCAGTTCCTGCCAGTTTACCCAAAAATTATGACGCCAGCGCCAGATGTGCTTTTCATTCGAATGCACCCGGCCATAGTACAGAGAAGTGCAGAGCTTTGCACATGAAGGTACAGGACTTGGTAGATTCTAAGGCTCTAAACTTTGCACCACCACCGAATGTTAACAAGAACCCTATGCCAAACCATGGTGGTCCCAGAATCAATGCTATTGAAGAAGACAAGCCGTCTTACTTGATAACCAGTGTGGGTCAGATTCGGACACCCTTGGTAGAGATTAAAGCACAACTCCTTGAATGTCAAATATTCCCGGGATGTGAGCTAGGTTGTGCTTATTGTAACATTTCAGTGAATGGTTGTGATAACCTGAGAGATGGCATAGATGGTCTCATCCAGAGTGGCCTGCTTCAAATCACAACATCAATACCTACCAATCCAGCAATCTCCTTAGCAACAGTGCCCGAGTCTTCTACAACTGCAACAACCATTGTTCCAAACAACTTTTCAGTTTCATCAACAAACGCTTCATCTGTTACTTCAACGGACCAAATATCAGCAAACATCCCTTCTACAACTTCAGCACCCCTGCATTCAGAATCTCCTACAACAACAACACCCATCCAGTCAACAATGTCTCCTACAACATCAACAACAAACAATGAAGATGTCTCAACCGTTACAATTTATTATGATCCTGAAAATGATTCTGCCTACAACTCACAAAATGCCACTCCTATCAGAGCACCGGTTACAATATACTATGATCCACATACTATCATGGTCCCTTCTGCAGCTGCAATCAGTCCAGTCACTATCATAGTGCCTGGGCCAGTACCTTATGAAAGCAGTAATGCCATCCCTTGGCATTACGGCTCTGATCTATACTGCGAAGGACAGAAAATCACTCTTGAATCATCAACTTCTTCACCACAAATAGACAATGTGGGGGGAGGCGGAGGCTTCACTCGAAGCGGACGTCTCTTTGCCCCGCAAATTCAAAGACCCCATGCTGAAGCAGAAGCTGCCGCCAAGGCAAAAGGGAAGAGTATGGTGCAAGAAGAGCAAGCTGCTAAGGAATCTTTGAAAACACCTTTTGATCAAGAAGTTGATGAATTCATGAGAATCATCAAGAAAAGTGATTACAAGATAGTGGACCAGCTTCACCAGACGCCTTCTAAGATCTCCATTTTATCACTGCTAATGTGCTCCGAGGCTCACCGGAATGCACTACTAAAAGTCTTGCACACAGCTTATGTGCCGGAAGAGATCACAGTCAATCAGTTGGAAGCTGTGGTTGGAAATGTTAATGCTAGTAATGGACTAGGATTTACCAACACTGATTTGACCACGGAAGGCCGCAATCATAACAAGGCTTTGCACATTACCATGGAGTGTAAGGGTGCAGTTCTTTCCCATGTGCTGGTAGACACAGGATCATCCCTCAATGTCTTACCTAAACAAGCCCTTGTGAAGCTAGAGTATAAAGGATTGGCATTACGTCCTAGTAACTTGGTAGTAAGAGCCTTTGACGGTTCTAAGAGATCAGTTCTGGGAGAAATTGAGTTGCCTATAACGATTGGCCCACAAACTTTCAAAACGACCTTCTACGTGATGGACATTCAGCCTGCCTATAGCTGTTTGTTGGGTAGGCCATGGATTCATGCCGCTGGCGCAGTTACGTCTACCCTTCACCAGAAGTTAAAATTCTGGGAGGGCCAAGTCGTTACTATTTGTGGAGAGGAAGATATTTTTGTGAGCCATCTGGCTACCTACAAATACATTGAGATGGATGGGGAGATCCATGAAACGATGAGTCAAGGGTTCGAGGCCTTGAACATAAATGAAACATCTGCTGTACCTGGAACCTCAATGACATCTTATCAACAAGCCCGGAAGGTTGTTGAGGAAGGGACTGCCCAAGGCTGGGGCAAGTTGCTGCCCGTAGAGAAGAAGGAGGATAGATTTGGGTTGGGTTACAAACCAACTCAACAAGATCAAGCAGAGGCTGCTAAGGAGCCCAACTTTGTTAGTGGGGGGATGCTCACCCCTGATGCTGTCAACAATTTGGAAGACGAGGATGAAAGCGACCGCAACCTGGAGAGTTGGATACGTCCAAAGATCCCGGGGAGCAGTATCTCAAACTGGTCTTCCCAGGAAATTATAAGAGTTACTCCTGCAGAGTAATTATTATTTCCTGTATTTTTATAGAATGCATCAAGTCTTGCATCTTGCCCAAGATGACAAGACTCATTTTGTAATCGGGCCATCTGTAATTTTTGTGCAACAAGATTAATCAATGAAATATCAGACATCTTTTGCAAATGAGTCTTTTTCTTTTCCGCTCACTGTTTTTCCATTTTTCTTTTTGTACAAAAAATAAATGGCAGTGTTTTCAAAATGACCACTTTGTTTCACTTTTCTAAACAAGATTAAAATCAAATCACTAAAATGAACAAACTGAACCCTTGCAGAGAGTGCCTTCCAGACCTCACCGACAACAGCACGGCTATGACTTCGTATGACTTTGACAATCCAATCAATCAAGCCGATGAAGGGGTTGAAGAAGAGTATGAGCTTCCTGAAGAGCTAGCCAGGTTGTTGAGACAAGAGGAAAGGGTTATCACTCCTCATCAGGAGGAGGTAGAGACGATCAATCTTGGTACAGATGAAGACGTGAAAGAAGTTAAAATCGGGGCCTGCTTACAAGACTCAGTGAAGAGACAACTGATTGACCTGCTTCAAGAATATGTGGATGTGTTTGCTTGGTCTTACCAAGATATGCCAGGGTTGGACACCGACATTGTTATGCATAAGCTGCCTTTAAAAGAAGACTGCCCACCGGTTAAACAGAAATTGCGCCGCACTCGCCCAGACATGGCAATGAAGATCAAAGAAGAGGTGCAAAAGCAGTGGGACGCCGGGTTCCTTGCTGTAACTAGCTATCCACCGTGGGTTGCTAATATTGTGCCTGTGCCTAAGAAAGACGGCAAAGTAAGGATGTGTGTCGACTACCGGGATCTGAACAGAGCCAGCCCGAAGGATGATGTCCCCTTACCTCACATTGATGTATTGGTTGATAATACGGCTCAGTTCTCGGTATTCTCCTTCATGGACGGATTTTTAGGATACAACCAGATTAAAATGTCACCCGAAGACATGGAAAAGACAACCTTCATCACACCCTGGGGCACGTTCTGTTACAAGGTGATGCCATTCGGACTGAAGAATGCCGGTGCAACATATCAACGGGCTATGGTGACATTATTCCACGATATGATCCATAAAGAAATCGAATGTTATGTGGATGACATGATTGCCAAGTCCCTCACTGAAGAAGACCACCTGGTAAATCTGCTAAAGCTATTCAAGCGTCTGAGGAAGTACCAACTGAAGTTGAACCCCAACAAGTGCACATTTGGGGTGCGATCTGGTAAGCTGCTGGGTTTTATCGTGAGCGAAAGAGGGATTGAAGTTGACCCTGATAAAGTCAAAGCTATTCAAGAGATGCCTGCACCAAAGTCAGAAAAAGAAGTTCGAGGGTTCTTAGGTCGATTGAACTACATTTCACGGTTCATATCTCACCTTACAGCAACCTGTGAACCTTTGTTCAAATTGTTGAGAAAAGAACAGACGGTTAGGTGGAACGAAGACTGCCAGAAGGCTTTTGACAAGATCAAAGAATACTTGCAAGAACCTCCAATCCTTATGCCGCCGGTTGAAGGAAGACCTCTGATCATGTATTTGACAGTTTTAGAAGAGTCGATGGGGTGTGTGCTGGGCCAGCATGACGAGTCTGGTCGAAAAGAGTATGCAATATACTACCTAAGCAAAAAGTTTACCGACTGTGAACAACGTTATTCACTGCTCGAGAAAACTTGCTGTGCTTTAGCGTGGGCTGCTCGCCGACTGAGACAGTATATGTTGACCCACACTACTTTATTGATCTCCAAAATGGACCTAGTTAAGTACATATTCGAGAAGCCAGCGCTTACCGGACGGGTTGCAAGATGGCAAATGATACTCACGGAATATGACATCCAATACACATCTCAGAAAGCCATCAAGGGCAGTGTATTGTCTGATTATCTTGCTGAGCAACCCATTGATGATTACCAGCCTATGAGATTTGACTTCCCTGATGAAGACATCATGTTCATAAAAGCAAAAGATCATGAAGAGCCTGTTCATACTGAAGAGCCTGACCCGGAGGAAGAATGGACTATGATGTTTGACGGGGCTGTTAATATGAATGGTCGTGGTGTTGGTGCAGTACTCATTACACCTAAAGGAGTTCACATGCCTTTCTCGGCAAAACTCACTTTCAACTGCACTAATAACGAAGCTGAATACGAAGCTTGCATTATGGGTCTTGAGGAAGCCATTGACCTCAGGATCAAGACATTGACCGTGTTCGGAGATTCAGCTCTGGTAATCAATCAAACCAACGGCAAATGGTACACACACCAGGATCATCTGATACCTTACAGGGATTATACAAGGAGGTTATTGACTTTCTTTACAACGGTCAAGCTTGAGTATATCCCTCGGGACGAAAATAAGTTTGCAGATGCTCTGGCTACCATTTCATCCATGATCAAAGTTCAAGCTGCCAACTTTGTGCCTCAAATCTCAGTGTCTAGACTTGACAGACCAGCATATGTATTCGCAGCAGATGTTGTCAAGGATGATAAGCCTTGGTTCCATGACATTAAGTGCTTCTTGGAGGATCAAACATACCCACCTGGGGCATCTTCCAATGATAAGAAGACTTTGAGAAGGCTTGCTGGTAGTTTCTTCCTGAACACTGATGGTTCCCTATACAAGAGAAACTTTGATATGGTACTCCTCAGATGCGTCGACAGGACAGAAGCAGATTTGCTAATGCATGAAGTGCACGAAGGATCCTTTGGTACCCATGCGGGAGGGCATGCCATGGCTAAAAAGTTGCTAAGATCAGGTTATTACTGGATCACAATGGATGCAGACTGTTGTGCCTATGCCAGAAAATGCCATAAATGCCAGATTTATGCGGACAAGGTGCATGTGCCTCCCAATCCTTTGAATGTGATGTCTTTACCTTGGCCCTTTGCTATGTGGGGAATTGACATGATTGGCAAGATTGAGCCAACTGCTTCGAATGGCCACAGATTCATCCTGGTCGCCATTGACTATTTCACCAAGTGGGTCGAAGCAGCTTCCTACGCAAATGTTACCAGGCAAGTGGTAGCCAGATTTCTGAAGAGGGATATCATCTGTCGATACGGAGTTCCCGAGCGGATCATTACTGATAATGGTTCCAACTTGAACAATAAAATGATGGCAGAGCTGTGCTGGGATTTCAAGATCCAACACCACAATTCTTCTCCTTACAGGCCAAAGATGAATGGCGCTGTTGAGGCAACTAATAAGAATATCAAGAAGATTGTGTAGAAGATGGTAGTCACATACAAAGACTGGCATGAAATGCTACCGTTTGCCTTGCATGGGTACCGTATGTCAATCAGAACATCCACTGGGGCAACACCATATCAGCTTGTGTATGGTATGGAAGCAGTCCTGCCTGTTGAAGTTGAATTACCCTCCCTACGGGTATTGATGGATGTTAAGCTGAACGAAGCAGAGTGGGTTCGATCCCGATACGAACAACTAAGTCTGATCGAAGAGAAAAGATTGGCTGAAATCTATCATGGGTAGTTGTATCAGAAGAGAATGAAGAGAGACTTCGATCAGAAAGTCAGGCACCGAGAGTATCAAGTAGGGGATCTTGTGCTGAAAAGAATCCTCCCTCCTCATACAGACCACAGGGGCAAGTGGACTCCGAACTATGAAGGACCATTCGTAGTGGAGAAAGTTTTTTCTGGTGGAGCACTGATGCTCAGCACCATGGATGGTGAAGATTTCCCGTCCCCTGTGAATTCAGATGCAGTTAAAAAATAATTCGCATAAAAATGACCCGCTGGACACAAAAACAGAATGTAAGTCCAGGCAAAAATAGGGCATCCCGGCGAGTCAAAAACAGAATAAAAGACTCGGGCAAAAATAAGGTAAAATAAACAAAAAATGTACACCCGCTGAGTTGAAAAGCCGCATTGGACAACTCAGACAAAAATGGGTATCCCGATGGATTGAAAACCCGAAAGGGCGATCCATGCAAAATAAGGGAATAAGTGAACAACTTCATTCTGAATTCGTCTGTATCACCTACAACTTGGTAAGCTTCGAAAGGATCAAGCTTCTTTCAGAATCAGCCTTCTTCAGAAAGCAAGACGAGAAGAACGTCAAATGTCATACGAGTCATAGCAGAAGGGAAGCCCCTTTAAGCGTCGACAACATTGCCAGTATTTTGTTTCTCAATTTGTAACAATCTCCTCATTTCAGGGGATTTGTTTCTTTGATTGTATCTTGCCAATTCGGGGCACATGAATTAATAAAAGCAGATTTTCAGTCATGTTTCGTCTTGTACATTTTTATTTGCAAAGAATGTCTGATGTCTTTAAAAACTGATTGCATAAGTACAAATGCTTATCTTCAAAAATAAAAACTACGTGCTTGCAGGAAATATACTTACTCCCAAGAGTGTCGGAACTCTCATAACGGGGTCCAGTAAAGGATATCTCGGGATTACTTGTGCGTTTCCCTATCTTTGCAGGATTGCAGGTATCCGAAGCGCAACATGGGGCATGTAAGCTTCATCTCAGCAAGATGGCAAATCAACACTCACTCAAAGTGTTTTCTCCCCAGCTGAGTTGCCACTTGTTACTTCTCTCAGCCAAGGTGCCAATCATTCTTCCTCCTCATCCAAGTACAAAAGTCAGGGAACCATTTCCCCACAGAGCTTCAGCCTCTATCCGGAAGAGCAACGCATGAAGGAATCACAATAGAGTGACGAAAGCTTCTACAAACTCCTAGCTGGGTCCCTCATTAACTGAGATAGGTCTATCAGTGACCTATTCCCCCAAGCAAGTACATCTCATCAGATCTACCAATGATCTCATCCCCAGCTGGGATGTCCATTTCGAGTAGATCGGCCAGAGATCTTCACAGCAACGGGACCCAAATCCCGGATTGGTATCTTTGCACAATCATGGCATTTGCATCATATTCACCCACAAAGCGTAGCATTCCGTCTAATACGGAGCATTACGGCAGAAATCAAACATATTGCATAATCATAAGCCATGTTCTGAATCAAACACTTGTGAATATTGACAATCCATCAGCAATATACAGAAAGCTCCCCAGATTCCCCAGCAAAAGCAGTTGCCTTACATTCACAAACATCAGTATGTACTCCTTGTGGCACCCGCCCGTGTCATATCCCCAATGGAAAGCCAAAGTATCCCCTTTGCACTCACAGATACTCATATATTCAATTCCTTGACATCCGTCCATGTCATTTTCCCCAGCACAGCAACCTAAACACTTTGTATATCAGACACTTGTGTATACTATACTTTTCTTGACACTCGTCTGTGTCACTCTCTCCAACATATTAAACACTTAAATATACACCAATCACACTTATACAGATACCCGTCCGTATCTTGTATATAGCATTTATATCCCCACAGATTCGACACTCGTCCATGTTCTTTGTTAACCAGTTGGTGCTCGTCCGTACCATCATCTCAGAACATGCGTCAAGCGTTTGTTTCTACCTGATACTCGTCCGTATCATAGTCTTAAGGATGCTCGTCCGCATCTTTAATCCATACACCATGTCAAACACTCTTGTCTTCTTGAATAGATACTCGCCTGTGTCTACTATCCCCAGAAGGGTCCCTTCAGATTCAACACTCGTCCGTGTTCTCTGTTAACCAGTTGATACTCGTCCGTATCATCATCTCTGAACACGTGTCAGTTTTTGTTTCTGCCCGATACTCGTCCGTATCGTAGTCTTAAGGATGCTCGTCCGCATCTTTAATCTATACACAGACATCTAAACACCTATACCTTTTATTTCTTGGATGTAAACACTCGTCCGTGTTTACTATTCCCCAGTAGATCGCCTGCAAAAGCAAAATTTCTTTTTTATCTGACATTCGTCCTGTGTCATGATAAACCCTGAGAGCAGCCGTACCCTGCTAGGTGGTCGTCCTCCACCTCTTGATGATCGTCCTTCATCATGCTCATCCGATGGCCGTCCCCATCGTTGATCTTCTATCTGACATTCGTCCTATGTCGTGATATTTAGCAGCCGTCCCCTGCTAGGTGGTCGTCCTCCACCTTTTGATGATCGTCCTTCATCATTTTATCCAATGGCCGTCCCCATTGTTGATTTTGGTTATCTGACATTCGTCCTATGTCATGATAAACCTTGAGAGCAGCCGTCCCCTGCTAGGTGGTCGTCCTCCACCTCTTGATGATCGTCCTTCATCATGCTCGTCCGATGGCCATCCCCATCGTTGACCTTTTATCCGGCATTCGTCCTATGTCGCGATATTTTCGGCAGCCGTACCCTGCCAGGTGATCGTCCTTCACGTTAGATGACCGTCCCTCATCTTATCCCTGCTAGGTGATCGTCCTTCACCTTTGATGACCGTACTTCACCATCTGTTTATTTCATTTATTCTTTAACCCGATGGCCGTCCCCGTCGTGGTCCCTTTTCCTTTTCCTGATGATCGTCCTTCATCAGTTTAGCCCGATGGCCGTCCCCATCGTTGGTTACTTTACTTTATGGACTTGATGGCTGTCCCCGTCATGTTGCATTAATCCCCAGAGAATCTTACAGCTTTATCTTGATGGCCGTCCCCATCATAATTCTTTTTATCCCCAGCGTGTCGGCCGTCCCCGCCATTGCTTTATTTTCCGCACTTTTCCCAGCATGTCGGCCGTCCCCGTCATTGCTCTTTACCCAGCAGTCGTCCTCTGCTCGACGCTCGTCCTCCGTCGCCCACACTTTACAATATACTTTATTTTCCTTTACAATCTATATCCCTTTTCTTCTTCATTTCTGTGAGTGCAAATTTTGGACTGTCTTTGGTATTCAACCACAAGTTATCTTGTTTGCCTGTTAAGCCGTTGCTTACATCCTGCACAACTAACTCATGTTTGAATAGGGGCAGCTGTAAACACCCCAAATTTTCCCTCACCCATTCACACCATGGCTTGTGATCTTCTCATATGCATAAATCCAATCATAGCATCTCATACCACATTTTTGGTTCATTACATTGGTTCAAAGTCATCTGCACCTAGGGTTTGTGATCTGAGCAATCCAAGAGCTTCTTGAGCCACTCCAAAGGTCATCAATCACTTAAAGGGGGTCCATGTGTGTTCAAGCATCATATTATATCCTCTCAAAGTCAAGAATGTCAAAGAATCACAAGAACTGAAAATGGTGTGGAGGCAGAGCCAGGCTTGACTGCACAGATGACCTAGAATTAGGGTTTTGGTTTCAAAGGCCATAACTCCAAATTTTTTGGTCATTCTTGTTTCTATTGGTCTCTATATGGTATAGGGAGTATGCATATCAATTTTCATGAAGAAATTCCATGGGGAAGTCATCTGATCAAGAGTTGACTTTTCAAGCAAGTCAGTGCAAAATCAGGGCATCTGAGACCCTCAATCACACAACCAAAGGGCATTCTTCATCATTTTGATTTTATATGATCTTTATTTGATCATGGAATATGTTGGAAGTTCACAAAATTCAAGAATTTCAAGTCTTTTGCAAAGTTGACTTTTTGGGCAAGTTTGACTTTTAATGAAATTGTCATTTTAGGCAACTTTTTTAACCTTTACTTTTTGATTCAAAAAAGCTTCAAATGGAAAAACTTTGGTCATGAAAGTTGTAGAATGGATCATTCCCTTTTCAAAAAGTACAAGAACATGACCTAATTCATTTTGGATCAAAAGTTATGGCTTGTCAAAGTTGGCAAAAATCACAAAATTTGAAGTTTTTCACCAAAGAGGCAAAGTTGCAAATTCACTTCTCAAGACAAATTTAGTCATCAAATGGACTTCTAAACTTCACAACATGATCATGCAAGACCTAAAAATCAGAATGGGCCAAGAAACTTCTCACTTTTGTGGCTTATGGATCAAGATATTTCACAAAGATCAAAAGCAAGGCAAGTTGCAAAACTCATCATAGTTTATCATCCACTTGCTTGCTAGCTTGCTGAATCATCCTAGGCCTTTCCCCACATCATGTTGCGCAGAACACACTCTTTGTACTTGGCTAGAAAGTAGCCCATACTTCTCTTACACCAACTTTGACATTTTGGCAAAAGGACCCATACCAATCAATAAAGCACACATCACATCTTCTGACCAATCCCAATTGTTTATACAATCAAAAAGCAAGCCAAAGCAACTATAACACAAGCCTGAAACACTCCATAACTTAGCATTCTCATTTTCCACCCTTGTGCAAGAGCCTTCGAAACTCATCACACAAGTCACAAACACACAAACTAACTTCACAGACCAACTCAACACACCTTCCTGGTCACAAAGCACCCCTCACCATAGCCTAAAACTCAGAGAATCAAAAACACGATCCCCACCTGCCATTGAACAGAACTCAAGCAAACTATCAAACCAGCCATTGCAAACTTCAAACCAACATTGCAAGCTTCTTAGGAGGATCAGTGGAGTGGATTTGAGCCAAAGAAACAGCCAGAAAGCTCCTGAATCGAAAGCTTCAGTTCAGGTAGTCAGCTCAAAACTTTTTTCCAGAAACATGTTTTTAAGTTCTTAATAGCTTCTATGCACTCCCCTGATCATGAATATGTGCTTGTTTTTGAAAATGGTTGAGAAACCAGGATGTATGCACTGTCTGAAACTTTTGCCCTAAAAAATGTTTTGATTCGATTTGGCTGATTAATGAATGAGAAATGTTGTTTGATTGAGGGGTTTGATTCGTTTTTAAGTGACTTGTCTTCTTAAATGAAGCAAGTTACTTTGCTTATCCTGATCCTTTCATCTGCTTCCTGGTGGTTCCATTGAAGATTTTTCTTTTTAACCTCACAAACCTTAGGAACAACCAAGCATGACAATGATTAGGGTTTTGATTAGTCTCCCCACTTAGCTTTTACCTTTGTGTCTCTTTGAGCCTTCTCTTCTCATCTCATAATCAGGGACTAAACCCTAAAGGCTTTAAGGCTTTGTGATTAAGCTTATGCCTACATCCTTCTATTAGGATGGAGTGTATAACTTTAATCCTAAGTGTTAAACCCTTAATGTGTTTAAATCCTCTAATCAATTCACCTAATAATCATCAAGACATCAAGCTTGTAACTTGGGCCTTGCATTAGGGTTCTAATTCTTCCTTAAATTGGTTAAGAAGGACTAACCCTAGTGTTAATGGACAAGTCCCCCTCAAGTTGTCTTACAAACCATAAAAATCACTTCATCATCTTATCATTAACTAAAATCCACTTAATAAAGGCTTTGATTTGTCATGAGTTTAATCCCTAATCATGGATTAGGTTGAGGAGCTTTCCTCAGCTTAAACATTCTCATCTATTATCCTTCTATTAGGATGGTGTAATGAGTTTGTTTAATCCCTGATTATGGCTTAATCTCATTACTCAACACTAAACAAAAACCACAAAAACATCTAAATAATCACAAGTAGGTTAATGATCTTAATCCTACATCAAAGGTGATTAAGTGTGAGAAGCTGACTTCACACTTAAGGTACTCTCATTACCCCTAATCAGAGGGAAGATGTGATGAGTTTACTAAATCCATTGGTTTAGGCTTAAGCTCATTTTCTTATGACAAACTTCAAAAAGCAATAAAAGACTGAAAACTCAAAAACAAACAATAATCGTCTCCTCCGGGATTCTTTTCTCATCTCATTCACTCATAAACGAGAACTTGCTTCTTCCGTCTAATGCAAGACAGTTTGCATCTGTGCCAGACAGATCACACACTTGAGCATTGACAAGCAAGCAGTTCACAAGTCAATTCACCTTTCAGTCTCTTTGGGTCGAATTACGGTGTTCTGACTTCCTCATTGCACGAGAGGATACGTAGGCATAACTTAACAGTTATCGAACAAAAGTCTCTGTATATTCCCCCTCTTTCCATCTTTATTCTTCAGCCTCATTATCATGAGCATTTCATCTTTGTTCTTACACTGACACATCATTTATACACTTCACACCTCTTTTACACTGACACCTGTACTTTTTTTTCAGTTCTTTGATACACAGATTGCACTGACACTACCCCTTTAAAACACAAATCTTTTAAGCGTGGATCCCGTCGAGTACGACGGACAATCTGGGTGCTAATACCTTCCCAGGTTGTAACCAACCCCCTTTCTCAGTCTCTCTAGTTCGCAATCGTCTTATCCATATCTTTCTAGGTCTATGCAGCATTGCCTTTCCTCCGGGATAAAAATGCCTAGCTGGCGACTCTTTTCATTCCCTGTGAGTTCACTCCTGTGTGTCCTCGCATCCCTCTTTCGCCGACCGTTCGCGTCTGTACCCCAGTTGACCCGGCTTCATTTGGTGGGAGCGACAGAAGCTACCTGAGGTGATGAACTGTGTATGTGGACTTTCAAAGCTCCTACTTCATGCAAAGAGCCTCCTCTGATCCTCCTGAAGCTAGTGGGATGCTTCAAAACTCTTGATGTTGGCTAGTTTGCAAGTTCCAGTTCTGGTGTAGCAGAAATGGAGGGTTAAGCATATGATGTTTCATACTGTTTCAATGGTGGATTCTTGTTCAGTGGATGATTTGTGACTTGTTGGTGAAAGAAAATGGAAGTTTGAAGGCTATGTGAAGATTTTCGAAGAGGAGAAGTTTTTGACAGTTTTTATGCAAGCTGGATTGTGGCAGGTTTCAATGCTGAATGAGTTGCTATATCACTCCCATAATGTTTGAGTAGGCTATGGAGCAGGTTAGTAGAGGCTGCTGATCACTATTCCAAGAGCATGGGAGAAATTGCAAAAAGTCAAGGTTTGGTGTACTTGAGGTATGGCAAGGTGCAGAGATGGTTTCCTGGCTTGTACTGCATCAGCTGAGTTCAAGGATGACTCTTGGATCAATTGTGACTTTTTGTGACTTTTGGTCATAGACATGTGACACTCTTTGCTGAATTTTTGTTATGATAGGTTACATGATGTTATGGTGATGTCTTGAAATCAGTTAGAGACCATACAAAACCTTGGGGATCAATTTTGCAAGAGTTCCTCTTTTTGGACTTTATGGAAAATGGCTTATGATAGCTTAGAATTCAAAGCATGAAAGTGAGAAAATTCTTGGGAAAATCTGAATTTTGGGCCATACAGGATGTTTGTGTATTGGTTAGAAGCTGATTTGAAGTCACATAGATGCTTGGCATGAGAATTTGCAAGTTTTCCCTTTTGTGCAAAAGTGAGAATTTAGTGATTTTATCCAACTTTGCCAAGCCATAACTTTTGATCTAAAATGAATTAGGATGAGTTCTTGTACTTTTTGAAAAGGGAATGATCCAATCTACAACTTTCATGACCAAAGTTTTCTCATTTGAAGCATTTTTGAATCAAAAGGAGGAGGTTGAAAAACTTTCCCAAAATGGCAAGTTTCCATTATAAGTCACTTTCCCAAAAAGGAAACTTTGCAAATGGCTTGAAATTCCTCAATCTTGTGAACTTCTAACATCTTCTATGATAAAATAAAGATCATACATACTCAAAATGATGGAGAATGCCCTTTGGTTGGGTCATGGGGGGCCTCAGATGCCCTGATTTTGCACTAACTTGCTCAAGAAGTCATCTTGTGATCAGATGCCTTCCCCAGTGAATTTCTTCATAAAAATTGATATGCATGATCCTCATAACATATAGGGACCAATAGAAACAAGAATGACCAAAAAATTTGGAGTTATGGCCTCTGAAACCAAAACCCTAATTTTAGGTCATCTGTGTAGTTAAACCTGGCTCTGCTTCCATGCCTTTCTCAGTTCTTGTGATTCTTTGACTTCCTCGACCTTGGGAGGATATAATATGATGCTTGAACACACATGGACCCTCTTGAGATTATTGAAGACCCTTGGAGTGGCTCAGATGGCTCAGGGATGGCTCAGATCACAAACCCTAGATGCAGATGACTTTGAATCAATGCAGTGAAGCAAAAATGCAATATGGTGTGATGAGATTGAAATTATGCAAATGAAGAGATCACAAGCCATGGTGTGAAAGAGTGAGGGCAAATTTAGGGTGTTTACAACGGGGACACCTCGAACGAGCCCCGTCATTGTCATACCAGCATGGAAGACCCCCAGCTCGTGATGGGAAAGGTCTAAGCCTTAGGGAAAAAAGGACACAACCACGTCCTCAATCCCCTCTATCGAGAACAGATCTCGCCCCTTGTCAAGTTCCAAACACTATCGAGTTTAACATTAGCACGTCGAGCATTCACCTAATTCTTTTAAACTTAAAATTATAAAAGCATACATACAATTTAAGTAACAATGCACGAACAAGGAAAAACGACCATTATATTATCACACTGACCATAAGGTCGGACATTGTCATAATTTACATAAAAAAAGGGACAAATCCCTATACAAAAATACATTCAAAAAATAAGCACGCAAGCCAAAACAATTACGGCACATAGGCCAAATGACTACTGGTCCTCAAAAGGGACAACCACGTCGTTCTCCACGTGGTGTAGGGGACCGGTACCTTCAAATATCAACTCCACTCCGGGGTTGGTCACTTTAAGTTATTTTACGACATTATAGTAACCAAATAAGGCCATGGCCAAGTTATCCTACACCAGCAAACGGATACGAGCGATCAGGTCCGCCCTGGACGTCATGCTTTTCACCTCCCTGGTCTCGTCCTCGCTATAAGTCAATGTGTTATCTAGCTCCTGGACCTTTTCCTTTAGCCCTTCATTCTCTGTGACGCTTGCCTTCACTTTCTCCAGCTCGGCCCTCAATGCGATCAGAAGCTCCTTTTTTGCTTCCATATGCCCTTCGAGCTTGCGCAGCTTATTGTAAATCTCCAAAATTTCCTCTTTGAGGTCAGTTATTTTCTTCTTTGCAACAACCAAGTCCATCCTGGGCACTAGGTCAGCATCATTGAAGGAAATGGAAACCTCCAAGATCTGTATCATCCCCGGCGCATCTTGACATAACTCAACTCTCAAAACTTTGTGGCCAGTGGATAAGATGGCCACCGCATCTAGATCGGGGACCCAGATGGATGACCTTTCAGCAAATAACAACCTCTAGGTCGCACACTGAGGCAATACAAAAGTTCCCGAGGATGTCGCATCAGCTTGCGGGGGAGAATGGGGTTCCTCGACCCTAGTGGAGAGCTGCCTAGCAGGGTGAATGATGAATTTCTAGTGAGTGGTTGCAGAGAAATGTTTTACAGCGAGAGGAAGAGTTCTTGCAAAATGAACAAATGAATCTCTTCTCCCCCTTTTATAATGTCTTAAGCTCGCGTGGGGAATTGAAAAAGCCAAAGTAATTATTACCTAGGGCTAGCCCCCAGGTGTCATAAATGATTTACGACGCTTTTCAACACATGTCACTAAAACTTTAAATATTTTTTCTTCTCAATAAGAGAATCTTTTGCAATGATTATATGTCTCCCTCCTATGAACAGCTGCCCGACATGATACCTAAAGCCGAAGAAAACATGTACTTGTGATATCTACGAGAAAGTTACGTCGACCAGGGTCCTCGACACCTTAAGTCTCTTTCCTCGCTCGAGCACAACGACTTGAGGGCTCCTGTTCTGGACTGGCCTAGCAAGTTCCCTACACCAAATTGAGGCCCAATCCAATAATCGTTTGGGCATAATCCCAATAAGATATTAGCAAAGATATGACCGTTAAAGAAAGAGTCGTTGGCATATAGCCGTTGGAGACCTTCCTCCACGCGGCCAACTACCCTCCAGATTTACAAGAGATAGTGATACTCATTCAAAGGCTACGCACCCATAATCTGCGGGTACATGCCCTTATAAATACCCTCCACCCTTGGAGGGCCAGGTATTCAATTTTAATCACCTAATTTCTTACGCTTTAGTTTGTCTTACACTGAAACTTACTTGAGCGTCGGAGTATCTTGCAGATACACCACCCCTTCCCTACAAACACCATCACAATCCCAGCTGAAGGCCATGAGGACCTGTCCGGATTATTTTTGTACACTATTCAACATCAACATAAAACATGCGCTATCCCCTTGAGTGCTATGTATCAGAGCGATAACACCAACTCGAATCTACTAAGGTATTCATCTCTATCTCTAGATTACCTGCATGTTACCAACATAGGGCAACATTCAAACATAAGGGGTGATATATCGAAAAATATAAACAGGATTATGATAATCATTACATTAAACTAGAATCATACAATTCACCACTATCCAACAACAATAAAGCAACAATCAACACAAAACGTATAATATGCAACTCAAATGTGACATCAACTATGTGTATGCATGTGGTACCATTGGAGTAGAACTACCAACTTAAAAAAGTGTCAGTTTATCGAGGCATAGATAAGGCATAAGCCTTCAACTTCAACTTATAATCCTTGCCAATCCAGGCCAATATGGTTGAGCATCAACTCCAACTTAAAAAAATGCAATGTATGCGATGCGATTCAACTCCAATATCATAACAACAACAATAATAATTATATAGCAACATAACAACAATATACCATTCCAATGTAGCAACATCAACATACTACAACAACTTAACAACAAATACCTATTATCCCAACTTATCAACAACAACGAATCAACATTGGCCATAGGCCTACAACTCGACAATAACAACGATTCAACATTGGCCATATGCCTACAACTTAACAAAAACAATTATGCATAGCTGCAGCAACTTAAATCAACATTGGTCATCAGACCTACAACTCAAAATGCCCATAAATCGGGACAAATCAACTTATTCAACAGTACCTGCAAACCCACGTATTCGACTAGATTCCAACAAAATAAACCAACACAAAATCACCAACTAACTTATACGAACTACCTCAACAATTTTCAACTCATTTCGGACAACTAATTTTCTTATGCTTAATTCCACTTATTCGACTAATTGATACTGTTTTATACCCGATTATTTCTACTAACAAGTTTCCCTAATTATGTGAAATTCTACCTTACTGATACATGTATTGTTCTGCTACCATTTTCTTACTGTCATCACAATTCCATTATGATATAATATACCACTATCTACAAATTTTTGTTTTCTGCTACAACCTGCTAACAACTTACTACTACTATTTCTAAATTATATAGCATTGTATTTATTCATCTATAATATACTACCTACTAGTTAATCCAACTAGTTATTTAAATTAATTAAATCATCTAACCATTAAATGTATGACTAAGGAAACTATGCACGTAAAACAATAAAGTGGCCCTACCCTAAAACATATGGCTTGTGCCACCTAGTAGGTGGCTCTCACCACACAACATGGTGGCTTGCGCCACCCACATACTTTCCCATGTGGCATGCGCCACATCTAGGGTGGCTTGGGCCACATCTAGGGTGGCTTGGGCCACCTCTCATAAAAGGGTGGTCCCCACACTACCCCTTTTCCATTTTTCTTCTAGTTTCCAGTATCCTTTCCATTTTCATTTTTGGTATTGTTTTCGACTATTTGTTACACTTAATTTCAACCCAAAATCTTCCACTTACACTACCAATTTCTGGTTCGCAAACTCAATTTTCACAGAAACAATTCTCAACATAAAATCGACATCACACATTTTCCACAGAAACCTCAACAAATTAATCAACATAAATCAACACCATAAAGTAGAAAATTATATAATTCCCAATCCTATATACCAATTATCGTATTCCAGTTATAAAATTTGAATCCCACCCTTACCTTGGATTGAAGGTATCTCAAATTTCTCAATCGAATCTGAAACTTGGCTTTTTGACGGCAACTTCTTGTATTCTCTCTTCTCCAACCCTTGAGCCTTCAAACCCTTATTTCTACTGCTTGATAAACTACATAATCTAACTTCTTATCTCCACTATCTTATTCCAATCACTTAATAAAATAATGGGTCTACTAATTCTCTTAATGGACCTACTACACAATACCCCAAACTTTGCTATTTCGCACATACAACTTAACCCAACCAATTTAATTAATATTTTACTAAAATTAATATTATTTCTAATATTAATTTCCCCAGACTAAATAGACTATTTACCCGATTATCAACTTATCAACTCAAACAACTTATTCAACATATTCAACAAATATTCGGAAAAATACCCAATAATATTTAATTAAAATATTTTAATTAAATACGGGCATTACAATTCACGTAGGAATTTGGCTGTCAATGATAAATGCTTTCTTGCAGAATTGACTGTAGCTTAATCTGCAAAAACAAATTCTGCAACAAAAGCCGCATGAATACTTGCAGATTTTGCTGTCAATTTTGTTTCCGCAAGAAAAAAGTTTTTCAATGGATATATCATTAGGAAAATCCGTAGGGATTCCAGCAGATAACTTTCCGCCCACAGAAAAACTCACATGAAAACTGATTATTTATAGTAGTGAAAGAACAAGAAAAAAGAATTTTTTAAAATTTAAAAATTGCAACAAAAATATGAGACAAAAAAGACTACATATTAATCTGTTAATTTGAATATTCAAAATAGAAATAATGAAAAGAGAAACTTCCAGCTGGAATATTCAAATTGAAGATATTGTGACTCAAAACTTCAGGAATCCTAGAAAAAGTTGATTTTGTAAGAAAAATGAATTTTGAAAATTTAAAGATATTCTAAAATTATCGCATTTCAAGTGTATAGTGCCAAATATGAAATCCAATATTCTGAACAACTCAACAACATGATTTGGGCTAAGAGATCCATTTGATTTGGTAGTTAAAGAATATGATGTTCAAACCAATAAAAAATATATGAATTCGTTTAGATTGAATTTGTATTTTATTTTTGCGATAAAGCCCAAACCAAACCAAATAGACAAACAATGAGTTTATTTGAATTGGATTGATCAGATGTATTAGAAATAGATGTGCACAAATATTTTTTTTTAAGTATTTAATTTACACTATAACAATGTAAATCTTAATATTTTCGTTTCTCCAAGTTTTGAATGTCACAAATGACATTTCATTTTTTTCTTCTTGAAATTGAATACCTTATAATAGTTTCCATTATAATGTTGATATAAATTATACAAATTAACTATGGTTGATTCGGGTAGACGGCACACAGGTAGAATTTTAAAATTTGTTGTCCAAACCAATTAACATAAGATTTCATTAGTTTGATTTGATTTTTGTCCGAAATATAAAAAAATTATCAACTCAAACACCATGGTTTGATTTGGATTTCAGTTTGGTTCAGATTTACCTGAACTAATAAATGTTAGAGGGTAATCCAAATTAAGATTTTGTTGCATTTAGACTTAATTTGGTTTTGCATTTAGATTGCATTTAGCTTGGGTTTGTGTATATAAGCTAAAGCTTAGTTCAATTTTAATAGAATTTTGTAATCATTTTCCAGTTAGAAGTTAGTTACAAAGTATTATCTCTTTCATATTCTTCTTCTTCTTCATTGTTCTCCAACAATTAGTATCTAGAGCTCCAGATCAGATTCAAGTACAGGAAACACGAGTGTATGTGAGACTTGTGTGATTGGTTCTGCTCATTCAATTCACAATGAATTAAAGAACTGAATCAAAATAGTCAAATTTCTGGATTATGAGGGATTGGGAAACACGAGTGTTGGTGAGATCTAAGTTAATTTGCATAAGATCGAAGATGAATGACAAAAATGGTAGATTAAACACAAAGCTTCCAGATTTTTATGGAAAGAATTGAAATCGATGGATGATTTAGATGCATCTGTTGTTTGCCGCTTAATATGTTCTTGATCTTGTCAATGGCGGTTACACACTGATTACAGTAGATGCAAATGAAGCATAAAGAAATGTGCATAGAGAAACGATGAAGATGGATCAGAAGGCGTTGTTCTATACCTATCAATGTGTGAATACATGTGTGTTTGCTCAATTGATGTCCCACAAAGAATCTAAAGGGAGTAGTTCCTATTCAAAAGTGGATTGGAGATAAGAAAAGTGTAAGCCATTTTAATGTGTTTGATTATATCTGTTATAAACATGTTCCAGATGCTAAGAGAACGAAGTTGGATGACAGAAGCAAAGTAATGTTACTTATTGGGTAGCATATTACAAATGTTTATAAGCTCTATTATCTAGTCACTAACAAGGTGGAAATTAATAGATTTGTTATTGTGAAGGAACCAAAAGCATATGATTGGAACAAGTCTCAATCAAACTCTGGTGCAATGTTAAAACCTGAGTTAACTTCTAAAGATATTTCAGATTCTAAATGAGAATTTGCCTCTGAAGGAGATTCTGACTTTAAATATAAGTTAGATTTTGAAGGGAACTCTGATGCTAAATATTAGTCTAAAGGTGAGTCTGAATCTGAAGGTGAATCTAATTATGATCCATGTTTTGATGATGATCCAGACTCGGGTGGTAATCATGTCTTTGAAGGTAGTCCAACATTGATATTGTTCTAGCATCTACAGAAGATTCTGAACAAGTTTAGAGACCACAAAGAATCAGAAAAATACTAAGAAGATTTGCGGAATTTGACATGTTGTAAGATACTAAGATAGACTCTGATGGAGAAGTCATTCAATGTTTCATGTTGGTAGACTTTGAACTAGTTAATACTGAAGAGCCTCTCAAGAAGAAAGTGTGGTTGAAGGCCATGAAAGAAGAACTTGAGGCTATAGAAAGAAATAACATTTGGAAGTTGACTGAGCTTCCAAAAAACAAGAAAGACATCAATGTAAGATGGTTTTAGAGGTTGAAGCTGAAGCCAGATGGATCAATTGGAAAACACAAAGCAAGGTAGTAGTTAGATGATTTCTACAGAAATTTGGATTAAATTACTTTGAGGTGTTTGCGCTTGTAGCTAGACATGAAACAAACAGACTGGTGATTGTTATAGCTTTTCTAATAGAAATCGACATTTGATGCATTTAGATGTGCAATATGCATTTCTGAAAGGTTATTTACAAAAGGAAGTTTATGTGTCACAACCTCCGAGATTTGTGAAAAAGAATCAGGAAGGGATGATGTACAAGTTACATAAAGCCTTGCATAGGCTGAAACAAGCTCCTTGAGCTTGGAATCTGAAAATTGATTCATTTTTCAAGCTTCAAGGATTCATAAAATGTGAGATGGAGTATTGTGTTTATGTTCAACATACATTTGATAACAATATGATTCTACTGTGTCTCTATGTTGATGACATATTTCTAACAGGGAGTTGTTCAGATGAGATACTCAAGTTGAAAAAGGTGTTGATGAATGAGTTTAAGATGACTGATATAAGAAATATGGTAAGTTTTTTTACGGATGAGGATTTTGTACTCTGATAAGGGTATAATTTTACATCAACTGAAGTATGAACTTGAACTTCTGTAGAGATTTGAACTAATAAATTGCAAGTCTGCAATGACACCTACTGAAACAAATTACAAGCTAAATTTTGATGTTGAGGGTGATGATGTAGATGCTACCAATTTTAAACAGTTAATAGGCTCATTGAGATATCTTTGTAATACCAAACCTGATATATATTATGCAATTGGAATGGCGAGTAGGTTTATGAACAAACCAAAGTGGTCACATTACCAAGTTGCTATTAAGATACTGAGGTATGAAGTTTTGTTTTCCTATGATGTTAAATCTGATTCGGGGCTGATGTCTTATTCAAACTCGGATTGACGTTGAAACAAAGTTGACAGAATAAGTACTTCGGGATATTTCTTCAAGTATCTATGAGGTCTCATTTCTTGGTGCTCCAAGAAGAAACTAGTGATTGCATTGTCAACCTATGAAGCAGAGTACATCGTAGGATCTAAAGATCAAGGTGAGCAAGCATGTGAAGTTGATAACTGACAACAAATCAACTATAAGCCTTGTCAAGAATACAATGTTGCATGGAAGGAGTAAGCACATTGACACAAAGTTCCATTTTCTGCGCAATCAGATTCAGAATGAAGTGCTTGAAGTTGTTAACTGTAGTATTCATAAATAACTTGCAGATGTGTCGACTAAAGCTATCAAGACTGAATATTTTATCCATTTTAGGAATGAAATTAGTGTTGTTGATTTTAGTTTTGAATGTGGATTAATAGATGGTGTTAGAGTGTAATCCAAATTAAGATTATGCTGTCTTTTGAGTTAACTTGATTTTGCATTTAGATTGCAATAGCTTGGACTTCTCTGTATAAGTTAAAGCTTAGGTCTGTTTGAAATAAAATTTTGTAATCATTTTTCAATTAACAATTAGTTATAAAAGTTTTCTCACTTACATAATCTTGTACTCCAACAACAAAGATATCTAATTTGGGTTGGGGATAAGAGATTAGAGGACATGCATGTAGAGAAAGAAATCATATTCATAAATACTTTCCAAATGATTCATAAAAGAGAGAAATTAAATAAATCATATTCATAAATACTCTCCAAATTATTTACTGTAATTTCTTTTTGGAGAGGGGCCTCGTTATGCCTTTATCTATAATTGTGTTTGCTTTTTATTTTCAATAGTAACTTCTAAGATAAAAGTCATTGACCCTAAAAAATGAATATAATGACTTTTGTTTACCATGGCCCATGATATGATGAAAAATAAAAGGTGACAATGAACTTTGGAAATTGCACGTTCGATGTAGTACATTCATTCAATTCAACACCATAGTTTTTCCCTCCTATAATTTAGAACACATTGTTTAGTTGAATGACATGATTTGAAATTGAAAAGGTATTATAAGGGGGTAACGTTGTCATCTACCAAGATAAAAAAAAGTTTTGTAAAGCAAAAACAAAATGGTTGTGAAAAGTATGATTTTTGTTTCTTGCTAAATGGAGAGACTAGGGGAAAAAAATTGGAAACATTTTCCCCAAAGTTTAGGTTTTCAAATTAATCATCAGTAGTATGAAATATATAAAAGTATTTAGTTATCCATAGGATTAAGGTACAAGTACAAATAATAAAATATATATATATATATATATATATATATATATATATATATATATATATATATATATATATATATATATATATATATATATATATATATATATATATATATATATATATATATATATATATATATATATATATATATAAGTATTTAGTTATCCATAGAATACAGATACAAATACAAACGTAATTATCACGCAGATATAAATTCGAGTATGAATTTTTTGTTAACCGTAGATATAGAGATGAATACTATAATATTCTACCGAAACCCTTCCATTATCATCCCTAACTTAGGATGATAATCACATCTTTTTATTATTATTATTATTATTATTATTATTATTATTATTATTATTATTTTAAAAATATTGACTTTTAGCCATATTTGTCGCTATAAGTTACAACTTTTTGGTTACATGTATAAATCAGATGTTCAAACTTTCTCTTTGGAAGACCTATTTGACTATTTGACAAAGGAGAAAATACTAACAAATAATAATTATCATACTATCCTCTTATATAAAAATAAAATAAAAAACTATAGTAAAAAGTGTGACCAATGGTGATGCTTATTCGAAAATTTTATCTTGTAGCATCACATTTAACCTCATATTCTTACATATTTTTAAAAATTTTAATTTTATTCTTTTTTATTTTTTATTTTTATTTATTTATTTATTTATTTATTTTTATTTTTTGGAATACAAAATATTTCAAACCGGAAGTAACACCCTTGTTACTTCCGGAGTGTATTTTTTTTTATTTTTTCTCAACCAGAAGTAACACCCTTGTTATTTTCGGAGTGTATTTTTTTATTTTTTTCTCAACTGGAAGTAACACCCTTGTTACTTCCGGAGTGTTATTTTTTTATTTTTTTCTAAACCGGAAGTAACACTCTTGTTATTTCTAGAGTGTATTTTTTTATTTTTTCACAACTGGAAGTAACACTATTGTTACTTTCGAAGTGTATTTTTTTATTATTTTTCTCAACCTTGTTACTTCCGGAGTATTTTTTGTTAACTCTAGTTAAGAAACATGAATGTTCATTTGATGATATGCGGCAAATACCAGACAAATGTAGATACAACAGAGATATTTTCAACTACAAAAAAATTTTCTACAAGAGAAGAAGCAACTAGGTGGATTAGGGAGGTTGAACTCAGAAATAGAGTCATTGTTATAATAACTTGTTTCTTCCTCTCTTACCAGTCTTTGTGTCTGAACGAGTTATTATAACAGTGACTCTATTTGTGAGTCCAACCTCCCTAATCCACCTAGTCGATCTCTTATCTTGTAAGAAATTTTTATGTAGGTTAAAATATCTCTGTTGTATCTACATTTGTCTGGTCTTTGTCGCATATCATCAAAGGAGCATTCATGTTTCTTAACTATAGTGAAAAAAAACACACTCCGGAAGTAACAACGGTTGAGAAAAAAATACACTCCCGAAGTAACAACGGTTGAGAAAAAAATACACTCTGGAAGTAACAAGGATGTTACTTCCGGTTGAGAAAAAAATACACTCCGGAAGTAACGGTTGAGAAAAAATAAAAAAATTACATTCCGGAAGTAACAAAGATGTTACTTCCCGTTGAGAAAAAAATACATTCCTAAAGTAACAAGGGTGTTACTTCCGGTTGAGAAAAAAATTACGTTCCGGAAGTAACAAGCGTGTCACTTCCCATTGAGAAAAAAAACACTCCGGAAGTATCAAGCGTGTTATTTCCGGTTTGAAATATTTTGTATTCCAAAAATTTTAAAAATGTAAAATAAATAAATAATAATAATAAAAAGGATAAAATTGAAATTTTAAAAAATATATAAGAGTAGGAGGTTAAAAGTAAGGGTACAGAGTAAAATATTCTGCTTATTCACACTATTTATATTTATGTTTGGCCCAAAATTTTGATTAAAGATTTAAAAAAAAAATAGTATAAAATTTCATTTGGATCAGTGATTTAGTGCAAGGAAAACTCATTATTGTTTCTTGATAGAAGTTTTGATGTCCTTCATTAAATAAGTCATAGATCTCAAATATCTTTCTTAAGTTTTGTTAGGATCTTACGGTTTTCAACTTTTAATGGATTTGGCAACTATTGCAAATAATACATTTAATCTTGGTTGAAACGAGGTGTTATTTAGATTTCATAAGCGAGGTAACAACATGAGACGTTATAAAAATTGTGTCATATTACCTCTCGATTTTTAATAAAACCGACAGGAAATGTGTAATGTGTTGGAACAAAATTGGTTTGTTCCATATACCTTGGGTTTTGATGATAACAAAGTATTTAAAGAACAATTGGATATACTAATGTTTGTTCAAGTTTGCAGGACCATGAGCTGAAATTTCATATAGAATTCAAGTATTGGTTCTAACTATCAACATTCTAAGAGAAACTTAAAGACCAAAATTTGATGGATCAGAAGCTGAAGACCAGACTTTGAAGAGATCAATGTCTGAAGGTCAGAGTATGAAGAAGTTAGCCTCTGAAGATCAGACTTTGAAGTTTTCTTTTGATGATCAGAATCTGAGCTAGTCAAAGCACAATGACCAAGGTGACCTTGATCGGTCATTGTTCATCTCTGAACATACATTGTTACGTCAAGACTTAAGCTCTATTTTCTTCATAGAGTCTGCTTGGATAAAACTGTTAATTCCTATTGTAGCAATTGGATTTCAAACTAGCCATCACTTAACCTGTCAATTTAGTGAAACATCCCAATGTCTATTTTGAAGCTTCTCAAAGGACTCTACTATGCAGTATCTTCAACGACTGTTTTTCTTTTCTATTTAAGGAGCTAAAAGTATTGAAGAAATATACACCAATTGACATCAAAATAGAAATCACTTTGTGAGCATAAAAGCACAAGTTGAAACTTATGATTTCTTATCCTTGCATATCTTAGAAATCTCTAAGTCTTAAAAGAGTTTATTTGTTGTGTATTCTTTATACACCTTTGATTATATATCAAGTGCATTTTCCCAATGTCATACCCCAAATTTGTCCTACCCGCGCCATTTTATTTTACTGTTTCATTTTTTTAGAAATTCCAAAAAAAGATGCGTACCATTTTATTTTTACCATTTAACCAAATATCTCAAAAAATCAAAAAAATATGTATTATTTTACTCTTTTGTCTGTTATTTGAAGAAATTTAAAAATATGCGTTTGCATTTGTGCGAGAAATCGAAGTTCATTTTGTGATTTTCAAGTACGTGCGTGTGAAGTGTGTTGTGCGAAACTTTTGTCCGATTATTATCTATAAACCATTTTCTTTAATTTCTTTTCTTATTATTATCTCAAATCCCATACTTAAACACACACAAAAAAAAATTTTGTATTTTATTGTCATTTTTATCACTATCTTTTATTATTTATACCAAAGTTACAAAAAAACTCCATTTGTATTCTTATTATTATCTTTATTTTCTTGTTCTTTTTCTATCTCATTTCAATCCTTATTATTATTGTTATAATTGCTATTTTCTTTATTATTGTTAATAATTTTACTTTTTATTTTACTGATTTGTCATTATTTCATATTATTATAATTTTTATTATTACTATTATTATTTTCATTTTTGTTACTATTATTATTATTATTAGTCTCATTGTTATTTTATATTACTATTTTCATTATTATTTGATTTATTATTATTTATCAACTTTTATTATTATAATTTTCTGATTTCTCTTTTATTTATAATCTACTTTTTTGAAAGTTTCATAAAGTTGCAGCTCTTATAATTTGTACAAATAAAAGAAAGTAAAAAAAGAGAAAGTAAATTGGAATGAAGGACTAATTGTTTTTTACAGGTTGTCACGTGAAAACAATAAGCTGCAGACCCAGGTGACCCCACCATATCTTTCTAAGCATCATCACAACGATTTCTTTTTCTGCTATTACACAATACAACAAAACGTATTCCATATTGCAAACCGTACCGCATATTCCGCAACGTGAATGATTCCACCACTACAACAACTATTAAATTCCACACAATCCGCAAGCAGCCTCACGGATTTTCGTTGACAGCCCACAAAATTCCTCCTCAATATTTTAACGGCCTCATTCAACACCATACTGGCCATATTTTTTTTCTTTCTTTCTGCAAGTCAGCAATTGTTTTCTCTCTTTTCATACTTCTTCAATCAAAAATCACAAAAAAAAACTAAGCAAACCACTCTTTTTCATCAATCAAAACAACCTGCATAAATAAACTACTAACCAGAAAAAGCAGAAAACGCAGAACAAAGAAACGAACTCAATCACAACCCTTTCCATCACCGTCGGTTTCGAGAGAGAGCTTCGAGAATCATTACACAAACAAACAGAAACCTCGCAAAATCCCTTCACCGAATCTCTACCACCATGAACATAACCCTCACCGCCACCTTAACAGCACCACTCACGGCAAACCAAAGCCCGAATCTGTTGCTGGACGAACATCACAAATCGTTCACTGCAAAAACCGAAACGCAGTCTCTACGAACCACCATCTGACCCACCATAGCCAAACCTTACGAATCACTTCCGCAGCAGCCACTAATCGCAAGCCACCGCCGGTCACTCATCCTCCATAACCCAACCCACAACACCATTGTTCTCTTCCCAAAATTTTCACAAATCAACAAACAGCACCATCACTCACTAAACCTTCACTCACAAAAAAAAAAAAGATCCGAATCGCAACTCGTAAACATCACCTTCGAACCGCTCCGGCCAACATTCAAACCACACTTCAAAACCACCTGTCGTCGCGACCCGTTTCCCAACCGCGAGCCAACCGTTCACCCGGCCGCGAACCACAAAGCCATCACCGGATCCGCCGTCTTCAACCCGCGGAAATCCCGAACCAAACAGCCACCCGCGCCGCATCGCTGAACCACCGTGAGTGAGGAAACAGAGAACTGAGCGAATCCGAAGCCAAAACGCAGTGAGAGACGGAAAGCCGAAGCCGTCGAAGCACAGACGGCGGAGAGAGAACCGAAAGAATCCAAGCGAGAGGCGAGTATTCTTCTGTTGTCTTCGAGAGAGAAAGAGAAGCTGTTGAGAGAGCTGCCGTGTGATTAGCCGCCGCCGATCGTTAACAGGGGTGAGCTTTGTTCTTTCCCCTTTTCATCTTTTCTGCTTTTCGTGTTTTTAGTTATGTGAGAGAGAGAGTTTCTTTATTTATTCTAAAAAATTTTGATTTACTTATTCAATTATTTGTTTTAATTATAGATTTATTTTGACCAAATCAATGGAAGTAGAGGTTTTTTTGTATTTATTTATTCAATCTGTTTAAAAAAAAAATAGAGCTAGGTCCCTCTTGGACCATGTACAGCCACGGTTTGGTGGCTCACGTTTCTTTTCATCTTCTTAGAAAAATTTGGGACCACATGCTGTTTAGAGAGGATGAATTATTTTTATTATGTTTGCATTTATTTCTTTATTTGATATTATTATTATTTGTTTTGAAAATTGCTTTGTTGGGCTTGATTCCTTTTTCTTATCTTTGGTTTTTTTGTTTTTATTTTTAATTTGATTTCAGTTTCTGTTGTTTTAATATTATATGTTTTTATTTAAAATCTCTTTCTATTGTTACTGTGTTCAATTGTTATTAGGTTTCTAAGCAGCCCTAGTCCAATCCATTTTTTTTCCTACACACTCAGGCTACATTATACCCCCATTTTATCTATTTATTCTATTTTAATTGTTACTAGTTTTATCTTATTTATTAGTTTTTTATCTTTAATATTTATTAGGGCCAATGATATAATAAACGGCCGATTTTTCGCCCGATCTAAATCGGTGATCTTCGGTCAATATGAGGCCCCTTTGTATTTAATTTTTTTTCATTTTTATTATTCCGACAAAACAAATATGTAAATCAATTTAATTCATTTTATTATTCTTATCATTATTTAATTTATTTAATTTATTTAATTTAATTTTATTCAAGCAATTCAATTCATTTTATTTATTCATTTATTTTCGCATTTAAAAAAATTACGATTCGACTCCTTATAGAATGGTTCCCATTTTGAACCGATTCTAAGGCGGTAAACGAACAAAATTTCGTCGCGTCCCAAAAGGTCCAACGCCTTCGAATAGTTGTGCTCGATTAAAAGGTCCAACGCCTCCGAATAGTTGCGCTCGAAAAAAGGTCCAACGCCTCCGAATAGTTGCGTCCCGAATAAAAAGGCCGAACGCCTTCGAATAGTTCAAACACACTGCACACACGCTTTCTCTTGGGCTAATTACAACGAGACCTCTTTATTTCTCGCAATCCCCTGTATTTATTTTGTATCCCTCTCCCATTAATTTGTACGCACTTTTATTTCTCGCATTTTATTTCTGAATCCTTGGTCCAACGCCAAGCGATTGCACTTTGCACACTTGCACTTTATTTTTCAGTTATCTTTTTCGTTTATTAGGATCCACTCCACCTTTGCGAGCCGAGCGATTCGTGCCTCGCTAACAAAACCACAAAAATAAACTCCATTTGCATTTACCCTTTAACCTCAAAAAACCAAAATATTTCGAGTAGACCCAAACCCTTGATCCAACGTCAAGCGGCTTTAGGAAATAAAAAACACTTTAATAATATGAGAAGATTTGTACGCCACGAGCCTTAAGCGGTAGAAAGGGGGATAACGAGCTTTCGTTACTCGCTCCGATTATTTCGACGCAGGACACCCGTCTTGTTGGGCGAGATAAACTATCCATAGTCTTTAGTGCATTTCAACTCCTAAACCCTTTCATCGACGAAAGATAATAAAATCAAACAACCATTACCCTTAGTAGGCCGAACTACGAGGCTCTGACTTTCCCATTGCACACGGGAGTACGTAGGCACGAGGATCTCAATCCTTGCCGAGCACCTAGGTCCAATCTAACTTATAATTCAACTCATTTCCCTCTAGCAAGCAATTCGTTTAAGCATAGACATCCTTTCGCGCGCGTTAACTTAGATGGTTCCCATCGAGTACGATGGATGTAGGGGGTGCTAATACCTTCCCCCTGCATAACCGACTCCCGAACCCAGGCAATGGTTCCGTTGACCTTTGTCCTATCCTTCTCTCCCCGGGTTGTATCTATATCTCCCCTTTCCCTCCTCGGGAATAAATAGAATTAGGTGGCGACTCTTCGGTCAGTCCAGCGCGCGACTCCGTTCATTCGGATCGCGTGAGGTCGTATTTTTCGGGGTACGACAGCTGGCGACTCTGCTGGGGACTGGTTCACCCCTATGCGAGTCAAGCCTAGTCTAGGTTCCCGCGCTTGTTTGAATGTTTCCTTTTATGCCTTGCTTGTTTATTTTCATCACTTTCTTTATCGCCTTCCATGTTATATATCTTGTGGCTCCTTGGTACTATAATTTGGATCGATACTTTGCAAAAGAAACTTGAGGGAAAAGCTCTATACCCGGGCTTTCGAGTACAAACTTAAGTTAGCGAGGTTGTGTAGTATGGGCTCCCGAGAGAACCACTCTCGTGGGTTGTCGATACGAAAACCTCACTCGGAGTAGATTTTAATGGAAATACTGACAACCGTCAAGCTTTTGGCGTGTGTGCTCAGTTGTTTTCATTAAAGTCGTCAACTCTGAGGACCTTTAGAACCTTTTGGTTAAAACATCGGTTGATGGTTGCGTAGTATTGGGCACCAGGGTTTGCCCTCGCGTGGCTCGATACGAAAACCTCACTTGGAATAGACTTACTCAATGGAGTTGATTGACTGTCAAGAATGTATGAAATTGACACGTGCATCAAACAATTGAGAAAGTTCCATAACTCCAGGACTTTGTTTTAAACCTTGTGTCGATGATCACGTAGTATGGACTCCCGAGAAAACTTGATCTCGTGGGTTGTCGATACGAAGATCTCACCCAAAATAGATTCATGTGGCGGAGTCAATCAACCGTCATGCTTATGGCGCGTGTGATGAACAGCCATATGAGTTGATAACTTTGGGATCCCTAAAACCCTAGAGTCTACCCAGTGAGTTCCTGATCAGAGTATCCTCCATCTGTACCTTGGACTCGTGAGACCTTGATCTTGTGATCCTGGATTCTGACATTGCATATCATTACATTTGCATCATTTATTCATCTTGCATTTCATTCCAAAAGCCAAAAACTTATTTTCATGTTCCTCCATCTTCAGTAAATCAAGCTGGTTTCCCGGCGCCCGTATCGAGCTAGACGACCGTACTTAACTCGAGCCAACACTAGAAGATTGATGGACGTGATTCAAGAAGAGCAAGCTGCCATGAGGGAAGAGATCGACTCGGTCAAGAGCAAGATTGACCAGATTTATGAGACTTTGCAATCTTTGGCAAGAATGGAAGAACGTCGTGAAGCTGCTGCCGCAATGAACAATGCTCAAGTGCAGGGATCTACCTCACGAGCAATGCCTTCAGTTCCCGTTCCAAATCCTTTGGTCTATGGTTTGCCTCCAGGTTTCATTCCTGCTGTTGAAGAGGTCACTTCCCAACCAATACCTGCTTCTGGTGTTACTGTTGGTGTTATTCCTCAAACTCAACCTGTCATTACTCAAGTCCAGTTTCCTCAAACTGAAGAGAATCATCAAGTTGAGTATGAGATGCATACTGCTGTTCCAATCACCAATCCTCATGTTGTTCAAGAGTCTGAAGCTATGAAGATGTGTCGCGAGTTAGCTGAAAAACTCCGGATCATGGAAGGACACAACTCAACTTCTCTGAGTGCCTCAGACATGTGCTTAGTTCCAGATGTTGTGATCCCTGCTAAGTTCAAACTGCCAGAATTCGAGAAATACAAAGGCCTCAGCTGTCCTGAGCTTCATTTGAGGATGTACTGCAGAAAAATGGCCGCTCACGCCAAAGATGATAAGCTTATGATCCATTGCTTCCAAGACAGCCTGTCTGGAGCGTCTCTAGAATGGTACATGCAACTTGAGCGCAATAATGTTCGTACTTGGCTTGATCTATCTGATGCATTCAAAAAGCAGTACAAGTACAACACTGACTTAGCTCCTAACCGTACTCAACTTCAGAGTATGTCTCAAAAGGAGAGCGAATCCTTTAAAGAGTACGCCCAACGCTGGAGAGAGCTAGCCGCCAGAGTACATCCGCCATTGGTCGACCGTGAACTGATCGACATCTTCATGGGTACCTTACAGGGGCAATATTACGAGAAGCTGATCAGCAACGTATCTTCTGGATTTTCTGACATGGTGATGGTAGGAGAAAGAATTGAAGAGGGTCTGAAAAGTGGAAAGATCCAAGGAGGTTCTAGCAGCCAGAACAATGCCAAGAAACCTTTCAATGGATACAAAAAGGGCGAAACAAATTCCATTTCTGCTGCAAGCGGGAATTTCCAACAAAGTGCACCGGCACCGGTTCCCTACTATCAACATCCTTATGTTGCTGCTGCGCAATATGCTCCTATGCCATATCAGCCAGTTCCTCCGATGCCTTATCAACAGGCCTTTCAAGCTTTATTTCCGCCTCCGATGGCTTATCAACCACGTCCACCTCCAATGGTTGCGAATGCGCAATATGCGCCCAATCCATACCAGCAACCGGCTTATCAACCACGGCCTGGTCAGCAACAACAACGCGCTCCTCAACAGCGTCCCCCATATCATCAAAGAGGATATGATAGGCACATTGATCCCCTGCCTATGTCATATACCGAAATCTTTAAACAGCTAACGGCAAAAGGACCTCTCACTTTGAGAGATATGCCACCTCAAACTGTTAATTCCCGGAACTATGATGCCAATGCTCGCTGTGAGTATCACAAAGGTGCTCCGGGTCACACCATCGAGAATTGCCATGCCTTCAAACACTTGATTCAGGATATGATCAACTCTAAGGACCTCACTCTCACTCCGAGAAATCCAAATGTCCAGAATGATCCAATGCCGTCACACGGTGCCAACAAGTGAAGACATGTGAAGGGGTTGTTGAAGACCTAGCTGAGTAGTCTCCAACTTTGAAGCACTCAATCAAGAGAAGTTCAATTCCTCAAATCAAGGCAGCCACTGCCATTTATTATTTCCGCATTCCTGTTGTTTTGTAATGTTTGTTTAAGTACTATTTGCTTTGAACATTGTCATTTGTACTTGGTTTTGTTAATGTTATGTTTATGCATGTTTTGAATTAATCTATTCGCATTCGCTCATATTTATCATTTATCACAAAAATCACAAAAATATTTCCCTCACTTCACTTTAACAAATATTTTAGGGAGGATGATGAAAACGAAATACCCATAACTGTTGCAGTATGCTTTCGGATAAAACCTCGTCAATGATGTATAGGCATTTGTTCAAATCCTCAAACACTGGAGATATAAGGAGTTAATCCCTAGTCAACCACTTCGAGCCTAGAAGTAGGAGCTTTCTTTCGGATACAACCCTTACATTTAACCCGGGGCAGGGTAGTTGTTCAGTTAACCTGACTACACCTTCGAATCGCAAGATGAGACATCCCGTCGGAGGACCATCAACAAATGACTTGGCAGTCACAACATTCAACAAAAATACAGAAAAAGAAAAAAATAGAAAAGAAAAAGCCACTAAGTTGAGCACCCGAAGGGAGACTTAGTCAAAAAAAAAAACAAATCAAAAGAGGAACTCAAATCCTCAGCAAAAACAAAACAAATATCAGTGACCACCAAATCAAGAATTAAATGGTCACCAGCAAAAGGATGACTGCCACTTCCAAGCGAATCTTAAAGCTTCATCTTCACTCTTACAAAGTCAAAACAAATACAAAGTTAACTGAACGTAGGACTGGAGAACATCACAAAGAAGGGATGGGTACAAATTAAACTTTGAGCCTAATATCTTTTGTTTCTCAAACCATTGACCAGACCACGTTACAACCCTCGAAAGTCCTAATTGAGGCACGGTTTATTCTGAAAGCGTGCTACCAACAAGGTTGCGTAAATTGACTCCCATATATTTGCTAATCTTCATTCTCGTTTGCACATTATTCTTGCTGCATCTTTTACACACTTTCTAAATCAGCACCTCGTTTGGGCTAACGGTCCATTCGTCACACTATCACGATCATCCAAATAAATTGACTTTTGCAAAACTTACATGAACTTTACATTAACACTACCATTTGCGTATGAACAATTTAATTGCAATTCAGTGCTTGACCTCAGTACAATCCCAACAAGGGGCAATCAAAAGAGGAATTTGAATCAATACTTCTTCAACAGCCCAATCAGGGGCAATTTATTTCAAAAACAGCTCAATCAGGGGCAAAATTATTCTCAACAGCTCAGTCAGGGGCAAGATCACCTTCAAAGGCGCAATCAAGGGCAGGTCATGTCGTGGCCGTTGTCAAAGCTTCCCCGTCAATTTTATTTCAGATACCCTACTGGCAGGGGCAAGCAAACAAGGAGCAAATCTTCATATCTCTTCTCCCCAGCTGGATAAACAGATCTTGCTAGACATTGGCAACCATTCAAAGCAAAATCAGTCTTCATGTGTCAATTAAGTCGCTTCGCTCACCTGCAAATGATCGAACTTAGAGTTTTCAGATACATCTTCTGACCAAACGACGTCAAAGATCGAGTGTCGGGGAATCAGTCCCTCCACCCACCCAAAAGTCCAATTACCATTGGCAACTACCAGACCAAAAGTCCACCAAGCTGGCACCTTTCTTTTTTTTTTCAATCGCTCATATGCATCATTATGCATCATCAGCATCATAAGCATCATTTACATCAATCATTTACATCATGTGCATCATTTGCATGCCCAAATAAATCAGCTTTCCATATTCCCAACATTATCGAACTTACCTCTCAGTGCATAAGCATTTGCATCGTATCTCCATCCCTATGGAATACCATTTCAAAACAATCAAGCATACATGCATAGTTCAGGATCCAGGATCCATACAAGACTCCGGTCCTTTCCCCAGTGGAGGATCACATCAATCAGATTCCAGGCATTCTCTTGGCGGATTCAATAGCCGTGTTTAAATTTCATTCCCTTCGCCTTATCATCCTTTGGTGATAAGTGATTTTATTTTCTGTTATTTGCCTTGTCATCCTCTGGTGATAAGTGATTTTATTTTCTGTTATTTGCCTTGTCATCCTCTGGTGATAAGTGATTTTATTTTTCTGTCTATTGCCTTATCTTCCTCTGTTGATAAGTGAGTTTATTTTTCAGTTTATTGCCTTGTCATCCTCTGGTGATAAGTGATTTTATTTTTCTGTCTATTGCCTTATCTTCCTCTGGTGATAAGTGATTTTATTTTTCTGTTTATTGCCTTATCATCCTCTGTTGATAAGTGAGTTTAATTTTCTGTCTATTGCCTTATCTTCCTCTGTTGATAAGTGAGTTTATTTTTCTGTCTATTGCCTTATCTTCCTCTGTTGATAAGTGATCTTAATTTCAGTCATTTGCCTTATCATCCTCTGTTGATAAGTGATTTTATTTTTCTGTTTATTGCCTTATCATCCTCTGTTGATAAGTGAGTTTATTTTTCTGTTTATTGCCTTATCTTCCTTTGTTGATAAGTGAGTTTATTTTTCTGTCTATTCCCTTATCTTCCTCTGTTGATAAGTGAGTTTATTTTTCAGTTTATTGCCTTGTCATCCTCTGGTGATAAGTGATTTTATTTTTCTGTCTATTGCCTTATCTTCCTCTGATGATAAGTGATTTTATTTTTCTGTTTATTGCCTTATCATCCTCTGTTGATAAGTGAGTTTAATTTTCTGTCTATTGCCTTATCTTCCTCTGTTGATAAGTGAGTTTATCTTTCTGTCTATTGCCTTATCTTCCTCTGTTGATAAGTTATTTATTTTGTCAATGTGTCACCTTCATTTTCCAATTATAATCATCGATTTACTGCATATTTTCTTTTGCGGACAAATTTGGAGTCTGCTAATATCAAATTATCTTATACCTTGAAAGTTTGAACGCGAGCCAGTTCATCTTACTCGGTCTAAGCCAATTCGATAGGGGCATCTGTCATACCCCAAATTTGTCCTACCCGCGCCATTTTATTTTACTGTTTCATTTTTTTAGAAATTCCAAAAAAAGATGCGTACCATTTTATTTTTACCATTTAACCAAATATCTCAAAAAATCAAAAAAATATGTATTATTTTACTCTTTTGTCTGTTATTTGAAGAAATTTAAAAATATGCGTTTGCATTTGTGCGAGAAAACGAAGTTCATTTTGTGATTTTCAAGTACGTGCGTGTGAAGTGTGTTGTGCGAAACTTTTGTCCGATTATTATCTATAAACCATTTTCTTTAATTTCTTTTCTTATTATTATCTCAAATCCCATACTTAAACACACACAAAAAAAAATTTTGTATTTTATTGTCATTTTTATCACTATCTTTTATTATTTATACCAAAGTTACAAAAAAACTCCATTTGTATTCTTATTATTATCTTTTATTTTCTTGTTCTTTTTCTATCTCATTTCAATCCTTATTATTATTGTTATAATTGCTATTTTCTTTATTATTGTTAATAATTTTACTTTTTATTTTACTGATTTGTCATTATTTCATATTATTATAATTTTTATTATTACTATTATTATTTTCATTTTTGTTACTATTATTATTATTATTAGTCTCATTGTTATTTTATATTACTATTTTCATTATTATTTGATTTATTATTATTTATCAACTTTTATTATTATAATTTTCTGATTTCTCTTTTATTTATAATCTACTTTTTTGAAAGTTTCATAAAGTTGCAGCTCTTATAATTTGTACAAATAAAAGAAAGTAAAAAAAGAGAAAGTAAATTGGAATGAAGGACTAATTGTTTTTTACAGGTTGTCACGTGAAAATAATAAGCTGCAGACCCAGGTGACCCCACCATATCTTTCTAAGCATCATCACAACGATTTCTTTTTCTGCTATTACACAATACAACAAAACGTATTCCATATTGCAAACCGTACCGCATATTCCGTAACGTGAATGATTCCACCACTACAACAACTATTAAATTCCACACAATCCGCAAGCAGCCTCACGGATTTTCGTTGACAGCCCACAAAATTCCTCCTCAATATTTTAACGGCCTCATTCAACACCATACTGGCCATATTTTTTTTCTTTCTTTCTGCAAGTCAGCAATTGTTTTCTCTCTTTTCATACTTCTTCAATCAAAAATCACAAAAAAAAACTAAGCAAACCACTCTTTTTCATCAATCAAAACAACCTGCATAAATAAACTACTAACCAGAAAAAGCAGAAAACGCAGAACAAAGAAACGAACTCAATCACAACCCTTTCCATCACCGTCGGTTTCGAGAGAGAGCTTCGAGAATCATTACACAAACAAATAGAAACCTCGCAAAATCCCTTCACCGAATCTCTACCACCATGAACATAACCCTCACCGCCACCTTAACAGCACCACTCACGGCAAACCAAAGCCCGAATCTGTTGCTGGACGAACATCACAAATCGTTCACTGCAAAAACCGAAACGCAGTCTCTACGAACCACCATCTGACCCACCATAGCCAAACCTTACGAATCACTTCCGCAGCAGCCACTAATCGCAAGCCACCGCCGGTCACTCATCCTCCATAACCCAACCCACAACACCATTGTTCTCTTCCCAAAATTTTCACAAATCAACAAACAGCACCATCACTCACTAAACCTTCACTCACAAAAAAAAAAAGATCCGAATCGCAACTCGTAAACATCACCTTCGAACCGCTCCGGCCAACATTCAAACCACACTTCAAAACCACCTGTCGTCACGACCCGTTTCCCAACCGCGAGCCAACCGTTCACCCGGCCGCGAACCACAAAGCCATCACCGGATCCGCCGTCTTCAACCCGCGAAAATCCCGAACCAAACAGCCACCCGCGCCGCATCGCTGAACCACCGTGAGTGAGGAAACAGAGAACTGAGCGAATCCGAAGCCAAAACGCAGTGAGAGACGGAAAGCCGAAGCCGTCGAAGCACAGACGGCGGAGAGAGAACCGAAAGAATCCGAGCGAGAGGCGAGTATTCTTCTGTTGTCATCGAGAGAGAAAGAGAAGCTGTTGAGAGAGCTGCCGTGTGATTAGCCGCCGCCGATCGTTAACAGGGGTGAGCTTTGTTCTTTCCCCTTTTCATCTTTTCTGCTTTTCGTGTTTTTAGTTATGTGAGAGAGAGAGTTTCTTTATTTATTCTAAAAAATTTTGATTTACTTATTCAATTATTTGTTTTAATTATAGATTTATTTTGACCAAATCAATGGAAGTAGAGGTTTTTTTGTATTTATTTATTCAATCTGTTTAAAAAAAAAATAGAGCTAGGTCCCTCTTGGACCATGTACAGCCACGGTTTGGTGGCTCAGGTTTCTTTTCATCTTCTTAGAAAAATTTGGGACCACATGCTGTTTAGAGAGGATGAATTATTTTTATTATGTTTGCATTTATTTCTTTATTTGATATTATTATTATTTGTTTTGAAAATTGCTTTGTTGGGCTTGATTCCTTTTTCTTATCTTTGGTTTTTTTGTTTTTATTTTTAATTTGATTTCAGTTTCTGTTGTTTTAATATTATATGTTTTTATTTAAAATCTCTTTCTATTGTTACTGTGTTCAATTGTTATTAGGTTTCTAAGCAGCCCTAGTCCAATCCATTTTTTTTTCCTACACACTCAGGCTACATTATACCCCCATTTTATCTATTTATTCTATTTTAATTGTTACTAGTTTTATCTTATTTATTAGTTTTTTTATCTTTAATATTTATTAGGGCCAATGATATAATAAACGGCCGATTTTTCGCCCGATCTAAATCGGTGATCTTCGGTCAATATGAGGCCCCTTTGTATTTAATTTTTTTCATTTTTATTATTCCGACAAAACAAATATGTAAATCAATTTAATTCATTTTATTATTCTTATCATTATTTTATTTATTTAATTTATTCAATTTAATTTTATTCAAGCAATTCAATTCATTTTATTTATTCATTTATTTTCGCATTTAAAAAAATTACGATTCGACTCCTTATAGAATGGTTCCCATTTTGAACCGATTCTAAGGCGGTAAACGAACAAAATTTCGTCGCGTCCCAAAAGGTCCAACGCCTTCGAATAGTTGTGCTCGATTAAAAGGTCCAACGCCTCCGAATAGTTGCGCTCGAAAAAAGGTCCAACGCCTCCGAATAGTTGCGTCCCGAATAAAAAGGCCGAACGCCTTCGAATAGTTCAAACACACTGCACACACGCTTTCTCTTGGGCTAATTACAACGAGACCTCTTTATTTCTCGCAATCCCCTGTATTTATTTTGTATCCCTCTCCCATTAATTTGTACGCACTTTTATTTCTCGCATTTTATTTCTGAATCCTTGGTCCAACGCCAAGCGATTGCACTTTGCACACTTGCACTTTATTTTTCAGTTATCTTTTTCGTTTATTAGGATCCACTCCACCTTTGCGAGCCGAGCGATTCGTGCCTCGCTAACAAAACCACAAAAATAAACTCCATTTGCATTTACCCTTTAACCTCAAAAAACCAAAATATTTCGAGTATACCCAAACCCTTGATCCAACGTCAAGCGGCTTTAGGAAATAAAAAACACTTTAATAATATGAGAAGATCTGTACGCCACGAGCCTTAAGCGGTAGAAAGGGGGATAACGAGCTTTCGTTACTCGCTCCGATTATTTCGACGCAGGACACCCGTCTTGTTGGGCGAGATAAACTATCCATAGTCTTTAGTGCATTTCAACTCCTAAACCCTTTCATCGACGAAAGATAATAAAATCAAACAACCATTACCCTTAGTAGGCCGAACTACGAGGCTCTGACTTTCCCATTGCACACGGGAGTACGTAGGCACGAGGATCTCAATCCTTGCCGAGCACCTAGGTCCAATCTAACTTATAATTCAACTCATTTCCCTCTAGCAAGCAATTCGTTTAAGCATAGACATCCTTTCACGCGCGTTAACTTAGATGGTTCCCATCGAGTACGATGGATGTAGGGGGTGCTAATACCTTCCCCCTGCATAACCGACTCCCGAACCCAGGCAATGGTTCCGTTGACCTTTGTCCTATCCTTCTCTCCCCGGGTTGTATCTATATCTCCCCTTTCCCTCCTCGGGAATAAATAGAATTAGGTGGCGACTCTTCGGTCAGTCCAGCGCGCGACTCCGTTCATTCGGATCGCGTGAGGTCGTATTTTTCGGGGTACGACACCCAACAATCATTTATCTGTTAGGTTGATTGTTAGAAATCTCTTACTAAGTGTTTGAGAGTTGGAAATATCTTGCTTATGTGCTTGAGGAAAAAAAGTATTTTACTTTAGTGTTTGAGCAAATGAAGTTTCTTGCTTTTGTGCATGAATAAAGAAGTCTCTTACTTTAGTGTTTGAGCAAAGAAAGTCTCTTGCTTGTGAGCTTGAGAAAAATGTAATCTTGTGTGATTATAGTGAAAATATCTTGTAAGTTCAAAGGGACTGTATTACTCTCAAGTTGTGAGAGGAAATAAGACAACTCTTTATGTTATTCTTCTTTCTTGCATATTAAATCCGCTTCCAAACTCTGAATGAATCAGAATCTATAACCTTGTGTTTAGAATCTAACTTAAGAGTTTTTTTTTACAAAAAATCAACACAATTTAACCTCCCATTTCTTGTGTTTTTATCACCTTTAGTTGGCATAAGAGCACAATATGTGCTTAACACTTAATAGTTGTGTATAAAAGATTTTGAGAAAAACATATTGAACTATGTCTGGTGTTTTTGAATTCGGGAGTTGTACTCCTAATCCACATGTTGATATAAATCATGATTATAACAACTCGAAAAGAACAATTATACAACCAGACCTCCAACTTTCAGTGGAGTTTCTACCAAGTTTGAATGTTGGAAGAGCAAGATGTATACTCATATCATATGTCTTGATGATGAATTATGGGATATTCTAGAAGATGTCGTTAATATTACATTCAATGAAGTTGGAATGGTCTTTAATAGAAAAACCCTTACACCAGGTCAGAAAAGGTATATATAAAACATCATATAGTTATAGGAATCTCGGTTGATGCTCTACCTGACTCATAGTACATCAAAATCATTGGTTAAAAATTCCTTGGGAAAGTGAAGCATGTGCGTCAATTACGCCATTCTTAATCGCGCTTGTTTGAAAGATTCATATCCACTCCCAAACATCGACCAAATTGTCGATAATTTATTCAACTACCAACTTCTATCTTTTATGGATGCATATTTTGGATCAAATCATATTTTGATGTATGGATATGACCGAGTGAAAATTGCGTTCATGACAAAACAAGCTAACTATCAGTATAATGTCATGTCGTTTGGGTTAAAGAACATTGTGGCTACCTAATAGAGGGTGATAAACAATGTCTTTTTTGGGAATAAATAGGACAAAATATGGAAGTATACATTGATGATATATGATTGTGAATTCTGGAACAAATGCCCTCTATGCTTAACATCTTAAATGAGTGTTTCAAAGGACCATGCAATATAATATGAGGTAATATAATATTGTGGAGAGAAAGGGGAGGGGAGGTTCCCCTTATGAATTTTTTACTTCATCTTTTATTTATTATTATTATTATTATTATTATTATTATTATTATTATTATTATTATTATTATTATTATTATCTATTTTGTAAAATTGAAAGTTTTTTAGGGTTTCTTTCTCATTGTGGGCTTAGACTCAAATTATTTAATTCACACCCCACTTTGAATTCATTTTCATATTCTAGTGAAGTGATTTATTTAAATTGATTAATTATTCAAATTTTATTAAATGAATATTAAATATTTGGATGAAAAATAATTATTTGGACATAATATCCATCTTAGTCCTCGAGTACTTAAATATAAGATATAATAGCTTAGTGTTCGAGTACTCATCTTCCGTTCAAAACACAAGAACTAACTGAACTTAGTTTGTTCTTTATTTGATGAAAAAATATTAGTTTGTCGTAATATTCATCCTAGTCCCAAATTATTTGAATACAAGCCGTAATAACTTGTTGTACAAATGCTTTTCTTTCGTTAAGGAATCATGACTTATCTCTCCTCACAAATATCATAAAATAACTTGGATGAAAAATGATTAGTTGAGCGTAATATCCATCTCAGTCCCCAAGTATTTGGATACTAGCCATAATAGCTTGTCGTTCGAATACTCATCTTCCAACTAACAATAAACTCGACCAATCAAAATCATTTTTTCCCAAGCACAATAAAAATTAAAGCATTTTCATGAATGAACGGTGCTTTATCCATTACAACGTGAAACAAGCAAACACTTTATTTTGCTCATGTGTGAGGAACAAGCAACCCTTAACCGCTCGAATGTGACCTAAACATCCTTCACTAAAATCAACCAACTAATAAATATTTTTTATCCTGAATTACATAACTTTGAGTTCTCAATTGCATCTAGGGATACATAGAGGCAAGATTCAACGTCTCGTCAAACACCTTAATAAAAAAAAACATTTTAGTCCTTTTTTTCATTTCTTGTAAATACTTTTAATAAAAAGAAGAAACCCAAAAATTATTTAGCTAACACTCATTCGCAAAATTAATTGAACGATTCATGCCGGGTACAATAAATGTGTGGGGTGCTAGTAACTTCCTTGCTCATAATCGACTCCGAAACTTGAATTTGGTTGTGACGAATATCTTTTTGTTCTTCAAGGTTTTATCGATGTTTCCCTTTTAAAAATAAAACTTCAGTGGGGACTCTGTTGTATTTTGAGCGTTCGTATGCTCGGGTACTTTTTGCACCGCGACACAACTGTCTTGGCGTCATTTCCTTTGCAAAAGGTCATCTCTAAGCATACAAGCAATACAATGTATAATGACTACACATACAAGAAAGGTATCAGCCATCAACAATTACAATTTTACACCTACTGTAAAAAAAACAAAAGGATTTTCATCCAATTGTAATAGGAACATCCCATGCTATTAAATAGACCCCCATCAAGCAATTTTTAAGAATTGAAAATAATGTTATATGCAATAACTGCAGAATTTCCTTCATCATTGTTAAAAAAGATTTAATTACGACTCCACCAAATCTTCCAACATGCACAAAGCCAGATTAAACAAGCCGCGTTAGCCGAACATTTCGCTTCCACATCCTGATCCCATTCTTCCAAATTAGAAACAACTGAAGTCGACGAATAGCCAACAATGACAAACCAATCCCATAATTTCTGCCAAATTGCATTAATGAGTGGACAGTCACAAAATTCATGCTTCGCATCTTCAAGCTCCCTAAAGCAAAACACGCAGACCATAAAAACTGGTAACACGTCTTGGTGCAAAATCACCTACGTCTAGAAAGCATTAATCCAATGAAAGGAAATTCACACTTAATAGTTAGAAGTACAAAATGGTCTGATCTGAAATCTCTCAATTCAATTATTCTTTTCCTAATACTACCAATGAATTTCTATTCAGATCTCTCCCTAAATATGAGACCCTTTCACTTTCACTCAAACACCCTCCTTAGTGTTTGGACAGTTACACGTGTTTAGATTGATGAAACGAAATTACAACTCAAACTACTATATTCCTTTAACATATGAATTAGACACAAGAATATAGTATTATAAAACAGAACAAAAGACTAAACTAAATTCTTATATCGAGTAAATATTTTCTCTTCAAGTATTCGTCTTTACAAAGGAGATTACCTCCTCAAATAACCACGACAATCTAGCTAGAAAACCCACGAGGGGTTTTCAAGAATTTGACAAAGTATCTCAAAAGCACAAACAATCAAATCTTCATTATGATGATTGATATAAATCTTGAACAAATCAGAACACCAAATGCTTTCTTTTTAAAAGCAGATTTAGGATAAATCTTTTCCAAATCTAAACACATGTTATAAAAATCATATCTCTGATTTGAACATAAAAGTAAACAAATCTCAAAGGCATGAGATATACTTCAATCAACCTTGTGCGCCAAGAAAATAGTCTGAGAGATGATGTCACATAGAATATTATTGAGCATTTTTCTTAACATGCTGCTTTTCGCGTATCTTCATAAAGTCAATTATGAATCTTGATTTAAACAAATCCAATAATATATTTACTTAATATAATTAATAATTTCAAACCCTTAAGTAAATAATTCAGAATAAAATCTCTTCCAAAATACAAACGTGCTATAAATCATCTTTAATAAAATGATGGAGATTTTCTCATTTTATGCAAATCGCAATCTTGTTATTAATGCAAATCCAAATCTTTTTTTATAAACCATATCAAAAGAAAATCTTATGCAAATAGATATATGTTTAATCAAATCTTTTCAAAACCGATTTGGATTGAAATAATTCTTCTAAACGCGAAAAGGAAGACTTATTGAAGAATTATAAATGAAATAAATCTTGAATAAAATCTAAAGTGAACCAGAAACCAATCAAAGTAGCATGCACACATATCTCACAGCAAGTAATGAAAAATTTACATTGTTAAACATGTTTCTTACATAAATATACCAATAAAAAATTTATTTCAAAGCAACTTTCGCATAATATTGGACTGAAAAAACCAAACCAAATGAGCCAAGATATGCTCATCAAATTTCGAGACATCTTGCTTTCTATTTTTCCTATAAAAGTAAATCATTCCTAATGTAATAAGACTAACATTTTTGTATGTTTAGATCATAAGGATTCATATCATCTAACAATGTTCTATGAATTATCTGGTTTACCTGGGGCACATTGTCGCTCCCGGAGATTTGCATCCCGGTGCAGACGCGAACGGTCGGCGAAAAGATAAAATGAAGGTGAATTGAATAGAGTCGCCAGCTAGGCATTTTTATCCCGAAGGAAAGGTAATGCTGCATAAACCTAGAAAGACATGGATAAGACGGTTGCGAACCAGAGAAACTGAGAAAGGGGTTGGGAACAACCTGGGAAGGTATTAGCACCCAGATTGTCCGTCGTACTCGACGGGATCCATTCTTACAAGATTGTGTTTAAAAGGGGTAGTGTATGTGGTATCTGTGTGCAAAAGCTAGGAAAAGAATATACAGGTGTCCATGCAAAAGGTGAATTGCTCAGGAACTGAGGCTTTAAAAAAGATGCTGAAAGAGGGGGAAGACACAGAGACTTTTATTCGATAACTGTTAAGTTATGCCTACGTATCCTCTCGTGCAATGAGGAAGTCAAAACACCGTAGTTCGACTCAAAGAGACTGAAAATAAATTGATTGTGAACTGCTTGCTTGTCTATGCTCAAGTATGTGACTCGTCTGGCTCGAGTGCTAACTGTCTTGCATTAGACGGAAGAAGCAAGTTCTCGCTTGTGAATGAGTGTGATGCAAAAAGAATCCCGGAGAAGACGATTATTGTTTGTTTTTGTGTTTTCAGTTTTGTTATTGTTTTTGGTGTTTTGCATAAGTAATGAGCTTAAGCCTATATCAAGGGCTTGTAAACTCATTATATCCTCCCTGATTAGGGATAATGAGCTTACTTAAGTATGAGATAAGCATCTCAACTTAATTACCATGATGATGTAGGATTAAAATCATTAACCTACTTGTGATTATTTAGATGTTTTTGTGTTTAGTGTTAAGTAATGAGTTTAATCTCTAATCAGGGATTAGTGAACTCATTACACCATCCTAATAGAAGGATAATAGATGAGAACACTTAAGCTAAGGAAGATACCTCAACTTAATCCATGGTTAGGGATTAAATTCATTAGATAACAAGCCTTTATTAAATGGATTTTAATTAAGGGATGAGATTAAGAAATGGATTTTATGGTTTGTAAGACAACTTGAGGGGGACTTGTCCATTAAACACTAGGGTTAGTCCCTCTTAACCAAAAGGAATAGTTAGAACCCTAATGTAAGGCCCAAGTTACAAGATAAAGTCTTGGTGATTATTAATGTGGTTTGATTAAGAGGTTTAAATAAATTAAAAGTTTAACACTTAGGATTAAAGTTATACACTCCATCCTAAGAGAAGGATGCAAGCATAACCCTAATTCCAAAGTCCTAAAAGTTTAAGAGTTTAGCCTCTGATTATTGAGATGAGAAGAGAGACTCAAGGAGACTCAAAGGTAAAAAGCTAGGGGGGGCTATACACAACCCTAAAATTTATCATGCTTGGACATCCTATGGTTTTTTAGGCTTAAAAGGAAGGATCTTCAAGGAAGCCACCAATGGAAGAAACAGATGAAAAGAGGAGGAAGCAGAAGAATAAGTTACTTACTTCCTAAGAAGATAAGTGACTTAAAGGAAGAAAGTGAGAAAGATGGAACATAAGTGAACAAGATTCACTTCAAAGACATACAAAATGCATATGAAAGAGATAAGAAGAAGTGAGAGGTGAAGGCAAATCCACCTCCTAAATAACTTACCAAAAGCTCCTGAAAAGTTAGTATGAATGCATAAGGTATAAAGCATGAAGAAATGAGTTGAAATGAAATGAAATGAGATGCAAAAACCAAAGTAAGAAGTGATTATGCAATGCAAATGGCATATGAGATGATGCAATGTCATACAATGTGCATATGAATGATCATACAAAGATGGGATATCATGAAAGCATGCTTGGAAGCTTGAAAACACATGGATGTTTATGAAATGAAATGAATGCAAGACATGGAAAATGAGTGAAGAAATGATCAAGCAAGGTTTTAACATGTCTTAAGAGGTCAAAGATGACATATGAATGCTTGAAATGCCATGGCAAGTTCACATGATGATGAATATGCAAAGTGAATGCAAATGAACATAAGAAATTAGGGTTTTATGGACATATGAGATGCAATTGAACAAAACAGAGGCATACAACATGATAAAAAAATTGAAACCAATCTCAATCAAACCCTAAACCCATATTAGGTCACACCCTAAAGGAGAAGGTCAGAAGCTAATCCTATTGAAAGTTATGATTTTTCTAAGTTTGTTAGGGTTTTTGGATGATTCTTAAGGAAAAAAGAAAATTAATTTGAAAATGCAAGATAAATTCATGAGGAAAATAACCTATAAACTACATGCAATATGTGAAACAATGCAAAAAAATCAAGTTCAAACTCTTCTTGGTTAGGCAGAAATGATTTTTTCAAAGTTAGGGTTAAAAATTGTGATTTTAAAGACCCTTAATTCAAAGAAAATTGGGAAACTATGATCAAACCTAAAAATAAATTTGCATGAAGAGTTTGAAAATGTTTCTAAATGCATTGAAATTGTTCATGATTTGTTTGGTGATTTTTAGAAACCTAAATGCATTTTTAATTAATTAAAATACTTTAATTAATTAAAACTAACATTTAAATATTTTAAAAATACTTTTTAAATTCAAAAAATAAAATAAAAATCATTTTCAGGTTGAGAAAAATATTTAAAATCAGAATGCAAAGTTTCATATTTTTGTGATGCTTTTAACATTTTAAAATAAATATGCAAAAGGAATAAGATAAAATGAATTAAAAATGAGATTAAATGAGAAGTCAGCGCATCCAAGGGATGAAATTTGAATGAAAAAGGAGGGAATTGACTGGCGCGTGTTTGGACGGCCTGAATCTATTCTGGGCTAAACTGAATTAATTAAACTAATTAAATAAAATTAAGGCTAATGGACGAATCTGAGCCACACACGCGCGGTAAACCTAAGATCTAAGGGTGGAGATTCAAATTGGGACTTAAACCTTAATTAAACCCTAATTACTTTTAGGTGACCGGAGCTAAGCTCCGATCATCTTCTCCGGTCAACCTCTCATGATATCTCTCTCAATACGCCATGAAAACACCTCAATCTCTCCATATTCACTCAACTAAACATCCTAAACAAGAATCCAACAACAAAATCCATTTATTTTCCATGAATCAAGAGAAACGAACAAGAACATTTTCACGGGCAAAATTTCAGAAAGCTATGAAATACTTAAAACTCAACCATTTTCAATTCTAAACATATCAGAGTGATCATCTAAACATGTAGAGTCATTTAGGAACTTAAAACAAGAGTTATGGAAAAAAAGTTCTTGGTGACTACCTGAGTTGAAGCTTTGCAAACTTGAGCTTTCTGACCTCTTCCTTTGTGCAAAATGCCTCCAATGATCACTCTGATGCTTCTGAAAGGCTTGAATGGAGTTTAAATGAGCTGGTTTGAGTGTTTCATTTCTGGTTTGGCAGAAATCATATTTTTGCTAGAGTGGCTTTTAGGGCAAAATGGAGGGTGTTTTGTGTTCTATGGATGATTTTGAGGTGAATGGTGAAAGAATGAGTGAGTTTGAGTGGCTAGGCAGTGAGATTCGAAGACTTGAAGTTTTTGCAAGTTTTTGGCAATCTGAGCTTGTGGATGGATTCAGGCATGAATGTTGTGTGTTTTGTGTTGCTTGAGGTTTGTATAATGTGTTGTGATTGGTCAGAAAGTTGGTAGTGGCACAGCTTGATTGGTATGGTTTGTTTTGCAAAAAAGTCAAAAGTTTGTACCACAAGCATGGGCTCGGGTCAGAGGAAATCTAAAGGGTGGATTGGCCTCAGCTGAGTTTGTGGAGGTCCCTTGGATCATATTACATGAGCTGTGATGATTGAATGGTGAGATTGAAGAGGTTTTGCAAATTTCCCTCTTTGAAATTTTTGTGAAAATTGATCATAGAAACTTGTGTTCCAAGGCATGATTTTGGGCTTGCAATGTTTCATTGTCCTGGAATGAAGTTTAGAAGTCAATTAGAGGTCATGAAAGTGCTTAGAACTTGATTTTGCAAAAAATCCCTCTTTGGCATGAAACTTGAAATTATGTGATTTTTGCCAACTTTGAAAGGCCATATCTTGAGTTCTAGGATGAATCAAGACATGTTATTGTACTTTTTGAAAAGGGAAAGGCCTAATATACAACTTTCATGTCCAAGAATTTTTTATTTGAAGCATTTTTGGTCATGAAAGAGGAGGTTGAAAATCTTTCCCAAAATGGAAAGTTTGCATTTCAAGTCATTTCCAAAAATGGCAATTTTGCAATTGGCTCAAAATTCTTCAATCTTGTGAACTTCCAACCACTTCTAAGATCAAATAAAGATCATTGAACTTCAATTTGAGGAAAATTACCATTTGGTTCCATTGTTGGGGGCCTCAGATGCCCTGATTTTGCCTTAACTTGCTCAAGAAGTTACCCAATGATCAGATGACTTCCACAATGAATTTCTTCATCAAACTTGGTACACATGATCCTTATAACATATTAAGAACATTAGAAACAATAATGACCAAAACATTTGGAGTTAAGGCCTCTAAAACCAAAATCCTAATTTTGGTCATCTGTGTAGTGAAAACCCTAGCTCTGCTTCCATGCCTTTGCCAATTCTTGTGATCCCTTGACTTTCATGAACTTTGGGGAGCATAATATGATCATAGAACACACATGGACCCTCTTGGAAAGCTTTAAGACCTTTGGATGGCTCAAATTGATTCTTGGATTTCTCAGATCACAAACCCTAGATGCAGATTAAAATGGACTATGTAGTGAAGCAAATATGCAATATGAGATGTATGCTTATGCTAATGCAAAAATGAAAGATCACAAGCCATGGTGAGATAAAGAGTGAGGGAAAATTTGGGGTGTTTACAGCTTCCCCTATTCAAGCATTAGTTAGTTGTGCAGGATGTAAGCGCCTGGCTTAACAGACAAACAAGATAACTTGTGGTTGAATACCAAAGACAGTTCGAACTTTGCACTCACTGGGGAGAAGAAGAAAAGGGATATAGATTGTAAAAGATGGTATACTATGATTATCAAATGAAAGCGATGGAGGACGACCATCGAGCAGAGGACGACTATTGGGGATAAAATGGTAAGTATGGCAATGACGGGGACGACCGACAAGATGGGGAAATAAAGAGATCATGATGGGGATGGCCATCGGGTAAAGAAATAAGATTCTTTGGGGGTTAAAATAATGAGAAAAGCAATGATGGGGACGGCCACCAGGCTTATGGAAAGTAAAGTAAACAATGATGGGGACGACCATCGACTTAAAGAATAAATGAAATAATGATGAGGGGCGGTCATCAAAGGTGAAGGACGATCACCTAGCAGGGGACGGATGCTCTTTATCACGACATAGGACGAATGTCAGATAGATACGGTCAATGATGGGGACGGCCACGTATAAGCATGATGAAAGACGATCATCAAGAGGTGAAGGATGATCACCTAGTAGGGTACAGCTGCTCTCAGGGTTTATCACGACATAAGATGAATGTCAGATAACAAGATCAACGATGGGGACGACCATCGGATAAAATGATGAGGGACGGTCATCAAAAGGTGAAAGACGATCACCTGGCAGGGGAAGACTGCTAAAAAGATATCGTGACATAGGACGAATGCCGGATAGAAAGTTCCAACAATGGGGGCTCCACTGGGAAAAGGATGAGGGACGGTCATCCAAAGGTGAAGGACGATCACCTGGCAGGGAATGGCTGCTGGAAGTATCACGACATAGGATGAATGTCGGATAGAAGAAAGTTGTTTTGTTGATGACTTAGTGGGGAATGATGACATGGACGAGTGCTTACGCTTTCAGAAGTAAAAGGTATAAGTGTTTGACAATGTGTATAGATTAAAGATGCGGACTAGCACCCTTAGAACCACGATACAGACAAGTATCGGTAGATACAAACGCTGACACGTGTTTAAGGGTGATGATACAGACGAGTATCAATCAGTTAAGCAGGGAACATGGACAAGTGTTGAATCTGTTGAGGGGTGATACATACAAGATACAGACGATTATCAAAGAATTCTGTATTGGCATGCACAATTATTGATTTGTTGGTGAGGTATAAGCAAGACACGAACGAGTGTTTGACTTGCTGGGGAAGTATGACACAGACGAGTGTCAAATATGTATAAATATAAACATGCATCTGTTTTGAGAGTGCAAAGGGGATGCTGGCGATCTGTGAGGAGATAAGATGACACGGACGAGTGTCAAAAAGAGCATGTTATGGACAAGTATCTGCTTGCAGAAGGTGTTCTGGCGGCCTTACTGGGGAAGGATGACACGGACGAGTGTCAAAAAGAGCATGCATAGGTATCTGTATTTGAGAGTGCAAAGGGGACGCTTTGGCTTTTATGTGTAGGGGATGTATGAGTTTTTGTATATTGCTGGTGAAATATTGACGGTATTTGCAGGTGACGGGCTCGAACCTGGCTTGTGATCATGCAAAATGTTTGATTTTTTCTGTAATGCTCCATTTTAGATGGAATGCTACGCTTATTTTTGGTGAATATGATGCGAATTCTATGATTATGCAAATGAGAAGCTGATTCAGGACTCGGATCCTGCGGGGATAAAGATCTCTGGCTGATCTGCTTGGAAGGATAACCCGGCTGGGGGAGAGATTATTGATAAATTTGTCCGGAGGGAGAACTCTGCTTAGGGAAATAGATCAATGGTAGATCTATCCGGAGGGAGAACTCAGCTGGGGAGAAGGAATCTTTAGCTACTCCGTTGGGGATGGGTTTCGGGTATTTCTCTTATAGGGAGGCAACTCTGTGGGGAATCAGTTCCATCAAATCTGCTGAGGATGAGAGAGATTTGGCACTCTAGTGGGGGATAGGAAATTCCTTGCTTGTCTTGCTATGAAATAGTTGTCAGGAACTGCTCGGGAGGTCCTTCCTGGGGAGGAGATAACTTCTGGGAAGTAGCATACTGGGGATTCAATGCTTGATATGCCCCCTATTGCGTATTGAATACCTGCAACCTGTTAAGACAAAGGAAAATGCACAAGTATCCCGAGGTATCCCTAACCGAATTCCGTCATAGGAGTTAGACTTATCTGAAAGTAATATATTTCTTGCAAGCATTTATTAAAAATGGCTCATTTTGTTTATGAAAGTGTTGTGTTATGAACATTGGACATTTTGCAAACGAAATAAAAATGTACAACATAAAGTGTGACTGGAAACTCTGATCTTATTAATTTGGGTGCCCTGAATTGGCAAGTACAGTCAAAAGAAGCGAATCCCCTGAAATGAGGAGATTGCTGTAAATTGAGAAAATAAAAGTGTTGGCAATGTTGACAACGACGCTCCAGTGAGCTTCCTTTGCTATGACCTGTATGACCTTAACGTTCTTCTTATCTTGCTTTCTAAAGAAGGCTGATTCTGAATGACGCTTTGTCCTTTCGAAGCCTGCCATGTTGTGAATGATACAGACAAATTCAGAATGCAGTTGTTCGCTTATTCCCCGATTTTGCGTGGATATCCCTTTCGGGTTTTCAATCCACCGGGATACCCATTTTTGCCTGAGCTATCCAATGCGGCTTTTCAACTCAGCGGGTGTACATTTTTTTCCCTTATTTTTGCCCGAGTCTTTTATTCTGTTTTTGACTCGCCGGGATGCCCTATTTTTTCCTGGACGTACATTCTGTTTTTATGTCCAACGGGTCATTTTTATGCGAAGTATTTTTTAACTGCATCTGAATTTACAGGGGACGGGAAGTCTTATCCATCCATGGTTGCGAGCATCAGTGCTCCACCCGAGAAGACTTTGGTTATGACATAGGGTCCTTCATAGTTTGGTGTCCACTTGCCCCTGTGGTCTGTATGAGGAGGAAGGATTCTCTTCAGAACAAGCTCTCCTACTTGGTATTTGAAATTCTGGGATCAGGTACGTGATGTCGAATGAGATGTTTAAACACTTGAATACTTAAACAAAAACTTAAAGTGCAGGTAAATTAAACAACACAGGAAATTGTTAACCCAGTTCAGTGTATCTCCACACTTACATCTGGGGGCTACCAAGCTAGGAAGGAAATCCAATATAAGTAATATTAATTCTGGACTTAAACCACTCAGTTTAATCCTTCACTTAAATCTACCCAAGGCAATTTCTACCTAAGACACAACTTAGATATGAGTACCAACTCACTCCCCCTCAATCACACATTTATATGTTACAATGTTTAATAAAATTGAAGTCACACTTCAAATACAACAGCTTGATTTTACTTCACAGTTTCAATCAAGACACAATACACTTTCGCTTAAAAGCTCATAAAGTGATACACATATAAAACCTGCTATTAAACACTCTATTTAGTCTTCTTTATTTCGTACTCTATTCTGAGAGTTTCTGTTGCTTAAATAGATGCTTGAATTTTGGGCTTTCTGTAGGTTATCCAATCCTGATACGCATGTTGTCATCACCTTGAATTAGGGTTTATTACTTCCTTGATTCTAGGTGAGTCAGTTCTTCTGTTATACTGAAATCATATAACCAATCTCCATACAGATGCGCCTTCTACTGTTGTATCCATTCACAATTAATTTCAGATAAATTCCCTGAATTTACTCAGTTCTGTTAAGCATTATTTAATTCTGGTAGCAGGTTTGAGATGTCACAACATCTGGTGTGACATCCTGAAATCTGAACTTACTTCATTAACTTATACAATGTCACAACATCTGGTGTGACATCCTGAATTAAGTTCATTAACTTATACTCTGTTTGATAATGTCACAACATCTGGTGTGACATCCTGAACTAAGTTTAACACTTCTTGTTGGTCAAAAATTCTGCCAATTCTGAACATCTACAAACTCCCCCTTTGGCTAATTTTTGGCTAACATAATCTTCTGGTTTTATCAGAGTGCAACAGAGTTTCATTTATCAGAGTGCAGCAGAGTTCTTTTCTGTTTTAATCATATGAGAGTTTGCTCCCCCTCAAACCTGTATGTATTCTGACTTGTTCAACAGATTTTAAAACAACTTAGTTCAGAAGCAGATATTAAACAGACTAAGCTTGTTCATTAATCATGTAAACTGCAGCAGACATTGTTGATGTTCACTTCTCTTCTCTTCTCCCCCTTGTTAGACATAAATTGGGGCCAAATTACATAAGCAGAGAGAAATACAAAATTACAAAATCAAAATATAATGCTGAAGCAGACAGCACACATTCCTCACACACATTTTCACTCAGAGTTTTCATATTCAGTATCTTCTTCCTCTTCAGATTCATCATCAGAGTCATCATCAGATTTAGCAGCATTATGAGCACCCTCTTCTAGCTCTAGCCTTTGAATGACTTCCTCCAGCTTTTTCTTCCTGGCATCCAGCTCTTTGCAGGTGTTCTTCAGTTCAGCAATCAAGGCTGCTTTGGATATAGGAGTAATCTTTGCTTTTGAAGGTCCAGCAGATGTCCTAGTGGGAGCTTCAACATCAGCAGCATGATGGCTTAAGAACAGTTTGTAGTGGAAGGCCAGAGGACTTTCTCTTTTGCAAACTGAATCCTTCTCAGTGAGGATACCTGGATACTGGCTGAGGATGATTCCACAGAGCAAAGATGGAAAAGCAATGGGAAGCTTTATTGCTGATGTCCCAACATTCTTGAGGGTTTGATCAAATATGTAAGCCCCAAAGTCCAGCTTTGTTTGGGTGCCCACATCATAAATGAATCTTCCCAATCCAGTTGCTATTGAAGAGGTATGGTTGGTAGGGACCTAGTTGACAGTACCAATCCTATGCAGCATTGCATACTTCCTAGTTAGCAAACTAACAGAAAGTTTGCCCTTGACTGGCCAAGTTTTGACCTGATTAGCAGTGATGACCTTGCAAATTTGGTTGTCAGTCTTCCCTAGCTCATTAGGTCCATCAGATTCTCTCCCTAGGTAATGATTGATAACCCTAGGAGAGAATTCCACACATCTCCCTCTTACATAGACTTTTCTAAATTCTTCTGACTTTCCATCAGCACAGTCTTCTTGCAGATTGACAATGAACTCCTTGACTAGCAGCTCATAGCAGGGTGAAAATTTTGAAACTGTTTTGAATAAACAAGCAGAAGATATTAGGTCTATTACCTCAGTGCACTCAAGTGCGTTACTGCCCAGCTCTCTTTCAAGTGCCACCCTTCTTTGGTAGACATATTTCCATCTGCTCACACTTGACACATGATGGAATGACACTTGTCTAGAGGAGCTTCTGGAACAGCAGAGGTAGACCTTGAAGGTGCTGGTTTCTTCTTTGGTTGGGATGTTGGGACATCCTCTTCAACATCTGAATCTGGTGGAGTTACAGCTTTCCACTTTTGTGTATTCACCTTGCTCCATTGTTTAGTAGGTCCAAATACCACTTTGGCCTTGTCTTTCTTTGGAGTAGGCTGTTTCTTTTCAGGAGTTGCATGTCCTGCAGTTTTCTTCCCCTTCCTAGCCCTAAGCCTTTTGGCTATGCTAGGGTCCACAGATGCAATGATCTCTGTGTCAGAGTCATCATCTATGGTTTCAACAGGAGGAGGTTGGGAAGTCTCCTCTTTAGCAGGTGGGTCAACAGAAGCTTGGTCATTAGTGGCTTCATCATCATCAGTTGAGGCCTTGTGCTGGTCCTCAGATGTTTCAACATCTATTGGGACATCCTGTTGAGCAGGAGTGTCTTCTTCAGCCTGATTGCTCTGTTCTTCTTGTGGAGCTGGCATGGTGTTCAGAGGAATAGATATACCACTCACCACTCTTTGTTCAGATAGAATCCTGTTCACAAGATTCTTAATAGAAGCATCCACATATTCAGAGGCTTTGGGGGTGGTGTTTGAGGATGAAGGAATCCCTTTGCTCTTGCTGAATACAGGTTCCTTTGCTCTTCTCACATTTGGAGTTCTAGGCTTTTGAGCAAGAGGAACACTTCCTCTAATTTCGTCCATGGGAGTAGTATCCATTGGAACCATGGATATTGGGGTTGCATGCACCACATCTTCTTGGTTGAGATTTTCATCCATGATGTTAGGGTTTTGATGTTGAGACATTTTCGAATGTGGGGGAAGAAGAGTTTAGGGTTGATTGATTTTGATGATCTCAGAAAAACAGCTTTAGCATGCAAATGATTTTGAGAGGATAGTGAGGAGATGAAGAGCTGAGAACAAGCTGGAGCTTTTATAAAAGTCGTTACTTGGAGAATTTTAAAGAGTGGAATACACAGAGTTTTTGACCAGACTGGTGTTGCCATCTGGTGATCATGCCACACGATGTCATAGGACATGTTGGCACTTCTCTATAACTGCTATATTTCACATAAGTAGATTCCCAATTTACCCCTTAGGTTTTCAAATTGGGTAGCATCCAAAGCTTTAGTAAATATATCAGCCAATTGCAGATCTGTGGCTACATGTTCTAATGAGATCACCTTCTCTTCAACAAGATCTCTGATGAAATGGTGCCTGATATCAATGTGCTTGGTTCTGCTGTGTTGGATAGGATTCTTTTATATGTTAATAACACTTAAATTGTCACAGTACAATGTTATGACATCTTGTGGGACATTGTATTCTGTGAGCATTTGCTTCATCCAAACCAACTATGAACAACTGCTACCAGCTGCAATATATTCAGCTTCATTAGTAGATAAGGATACACAATTTTGTTTCTTACTGAACCAAGAAATCAAATTTTTTCCTAGAAAGAAGCATCCTCCTGATGTGCTCTTTCTATCATCAGCACTTCCAGCCCAGTCAGCATCACAGAAGCCAGTAAGAATTGGTTCACATCCATGAGAATACATTATGCCATAGTCACAAGTACCATTGACATACTTCAAAATCCTCTTAACCTGGTTTAGATGACTTACTTTTGGCTCAGCTTGATATCTTGCACATACACCTACTGCAAAGGCTATATCTGGTCTGCTAGCAGTCATATATAATAAGCTTCCAATCATGCTTCTGTATAAGCTTTGGTCTACATTCTCACCCTTGTCATCCTTGGTCAGCTTTAAATGAGTGGGGGCAGGTGTTCTTTTGTGAGTAGCATTGTCCATCCCAAATTTCTTGACAATGTTCTTTGCATACTTGCTTTGGGATATGAACATGGAGTCCTCCATCTGCTTGATTTGCAGTCCAAGAAAGTAGGTTAGTTCTCCTACTAGACTCATCTCAAATTCAGATTCCATTTGAGTGACAAAATGTTTAACCATCCTGTCTGACATCCCACCAAAGACTATGTCATCTACATATATTTGAGCAATCATGACATTTCCTTCTCCATCCTTCACAAACAAGGTTTTGTCTATTCCACCTTTCCTGTATCCTTGTTTTGTGAGAAAAGTAGTCAGCCTTTCATACCATGCTCTTGGGGCTTGCTTCAGACCATAAAGAGCCTTCCTTAGTTTGTATACATGCTCTGGACAGCTTGGATCAACAAATACCTTAGGCTGCTCCACATATACCTCCTCATTAAGATATCCATTTAGAAAGGCACTTTTCACATCCATTTGAAATAGCTTGAACTTCAGGATACAAGCAATTCCTAAAAGTAGTCTGATTGATTCAAGCCTTGCTACTGGTGCAAAGGTTTCATCAAAGTCTACTCCCTCAATTTGTGTGTATCCTTGAGCTACAAGTCTAGCTTTGTTCTTTGTAACAACTCCCTGCTCATTTGACTTGTTTTTATACACCCATTTAGTGCCAATCAAATTTATGTCATCAGGTCTAGGAACAAGATCCCACACTTCATTCCTTGTGAACTGGCCTAATTCTTCTTGCATAGCACAAATCCAATACTCATCATTAAGAGCTTCTTTGATGTTTTTAGGTTCTATTTTTGAAACAAAACAAGAACCTGAAATCACTTCTCTTGATCTAGTGCTTACACCACTGTTGGGATCACCAATTATCAAATCTTTAGGATGATCCTTCTGGATTCTGATGGAGAGAGGTTTGCTGGATTGTTCTGTCCTTGCCTCAGTTAGATTGAAGTCAGGATGATCACTCATTATTTCAGCTTCAGTCTGACTGTCAGCAGATGTTCCAACATCATCTGCAGGGGCATCATCAATTATCACATTTATGGACTCCATTATAACCTTGGTTATGGAGTTAAATACTCTATAGGCTCTGCTATTTATGGAGTATCCAAGGAAAATCCCTTCATCACTTTTAGGATCCATCTTTCTTCTTTGCTCCCTATCAGCCAGAATGTAACAATTACTTCCAAACACATGGAAGTACTTAACTGTAGGTTTTCTGCCCTTCCAGACTTCATAGATGGTGGACAAGGTTCCTTTCCTTAGAGTGACTCTATTATGAATGTAACAAGCTGTGTTCATAGCTTCAGCCCAGAAGTACAATGGTAACTTTTTAGCATGGATCATAGCTCTTGCTGATTCTTGGATAGTTCTGTTCTTCCTCTCAACAATCTCATTCTGTTGAGGGGTGATAGGTGAAGAATACTCATGATTGATTCCTTCTGAAGAACAGAAATCTGAGAATTTTTGATTCTCAAACTCCTTTCCATGGTCACTTCTTATTCTGACCACACATCTTGCTTTTTCTCTTTGTATTCTTTGGCACAAATCTTTGAATACATCAAACACATCAGACTTTTCTTTAATAAAATTTATCCATGTATACCTTGAAAAGTCATCAACCACCACATAGGCATACCTTTTTCCACCAAGGCTCTCAACCTGCATTGGTCCCATAAGATCCATATGCAATAATTCCAAAACTTTGGAAGTTGTCAGATGTTGGAGCTTTGATGGGACATCTTGGTTTGCTTGCCTATTTGACATTCACCACATACTTTGCCTTCATCAATCTTCAGTTTAGGAATACCTCTCACAGCCTCCATAGATATGATTTTCTTTATACCTCTAAGATGAAGATGACCCAGTCTTTGGTGCCATAGCTTCACTTCTTCTTCTTTGGCTAAGGAGCAAGTTGAGGTGAGACTGAAATCTTGAGGTTCCCACATATAACAGTTGTCTTTAGATTTGGCTCCTCTCATGACAACCTTCTGTTCTTTATTAGATACAATGCATTCAGTTTTGGTGAATTTTACACTGTAACCTTGATCACATAATTGACTTATGTTGATCAAGTTAGCAGTCAATCCTTTTACCAGCAGCACATCATCTAGTCTTGGTACATCTGAGCAGTCCAAGGTCCCAACTCCCTTGATTTCTCCTTTAGCTCCATCTCCAAAGGTTACATATCTGGATGAATGTGACTTTAAGTTTACCAGCAGATTCTTCAATCCAGTCATGTGCCTTGAGCATCCACTATCAAAGTACCAGTCTTCCTTAGCTGATACTCTGAGAGATGTATGAGCTATATAGGCAACACCCTTCTTTGACCATTTTTGCTTGTTGTGAGGTTTCCTTTGATGCCTCTGCCCTGTGTAGTGTTCATTTTTAAAGCTCCAAGGTTGTTTATTAAACTTGTTCTTGGACATGTAGCTTTGATCAGCATGAAGACTAGCTTTAGGTACCCATACTTTCTTGATGACCTCTGTCTTCTGCTTAGGGGGTTACTGATATCTTTGATTTTGATGTCCATGCAGTACTTTCTTGGTAACCTCTATCTTCTGCTTAGGGGGTTGCTGATACATCTGATTTGGATATCCATGCAACTTGTAGCAATGAGGTTTGATGTGACCAAACCTTCCACAATAATGACATCTCCATCTTTGATACTTCTTTTTCATCATGTTCTTTTCATGATGTTGGGACATCTGTTGGGACATCTTGTTTGACTTTATGTGATTTGAAGTAGTTTTGCTGGTGCTAGCCTCAACCTTTTGAGCTTTATTAAATCCCAGCCCAGTCCTATCCCCTGAATGCTTATTGTTGTTGAGAATGACATCCAGTGTGTTTGAGCTACTGTTCAGCATTCTGACAGATTTGGACATATGCTCCAACTTGGAGTTGAGCAGGCTTACTTCACTTTTCAAAGAGTCAATGATCTCTAGATTACTTGTCTTTTCAGCCTTCAATCCCTCAATCTGCTTCTTCTGCTTTATATTCTCCATGCATACTTCAGTGTTCCTTTTACACAACATCCTGTATGATTCTTCAAGCTCTTCAAAAGTCAGCTCCTCATCACTGGATCCACCTTCAGATTCACATACTCCAGCTAGAGCAGTGATGTGCTTTGCTGATTCTTCTTCTGAATCACATCCTGAGTCTTCATCAGACCAGGTCATAGAGAGACCTTTCTTTTGCTTCTTTAGATAGGTAGGACATTCATTTCTGATGTGACCATATCCTTCACATCCATGACATTTAATCCCTTTTTCTTGGTTGATCTTCTCATCATAATTTGTCCTTCTGTCATAAGGTCTTTTATTCTCAGAAGAGTTTGAATTTCTTCCACTTGGTCTGAACCTGCTATCCATTCTTTTGAGAATCTTGTTGAATTGTCTTCCAAGCATAGCAATTGTTTCTGATAAATTTTCTTCAGGGTCTGCTTCATTATTTTCTTCTTCTTTATCAGTATTTGAAACCAAGGCTATGCTTTTGTTCTTCTTTACAATTGCATCATTCATTCCCATCTCAAATGTTTGAAGGGAACCAATGAGCTCTTCAACCTTCATTGTGCATATGTCTTGAGCTTCTTCTATTGCTGTAACCTTCATGTCAAATCTTTTTGGTAAAGATCTGAGAATCTTTCTTACCAGCTTTTCATAACTCATCTTTTCTCCCAAAGCACCAGAAGTATTAGCTACCAAGATGTTCATGTAAAACTCATGAATTGTCTCATCTTCCTTCATTCTCAAGTTTTCAAACTTGGTGGTGAGAAGTTGAAGTCTTGACATCTTCACCTTTGATGTTCCTTCATGAAATGTTTTGAGAGTGTCCCAAACATCTTTGGCCAGCTCACAGTGATGTACAAGTCTGAATATGTTCCTATGAATGCCATTGAATAAGGCATTTAAGGCCTTGGAATTTCCAAGTGCTGAATCTTCTTCCTCCTTGCTCCATTCTTCTTCAGGTTTCAACACTTTTGCCCCATCTTTGTTGTCTTGGACAGGGTGCTCCCATCCTTTGTTGACTGCTTTCCAAGCCCTACTATCAAGTGATTTTAAGAATGCTACCATTCTTGGCTTCCAGTAGTCATAGTTGGATCCATCCAATATAGGTGGTCTATTCACTGATCCTACATCTCTGTCCATGTTCCCAAAATTTGCAGTCCCTAGATCTCACCCAGTTAAACAGGCATGGTGCCTGCTCTGATGCCAATTGAAATTCTGGGATCAGGTACGTGATGTCGAATGAGATGTTTAAACACTTGAAGACTTAAACAAAAACTTAAAGTGCAGGTAAATTAAACAACACAGGAAATTGTTAACCCAGTTCAGTGTATCTCCACACTTACATCTGGGGGCTACCAAGCCAGGAAGGAAATCCAATATAAGTAATATTAATTCTGGACTTAAACCACTCAGTTTAATCCTTCACTTAATATCTACCCAAGGCAATTTCTACCTAAGACACAACTTAGATATGAGCACCAACTCACTCCCCCTCAATCACACAGTGATATGTTACAATGTTTAATAAAATTGAAGTCACACTTCAAATACAACAGCTTGATTTTACTTCACAGTTTCAATCAAGACACAATACACTTTTGCTTAAAAGCTCATAAAGTGATACACATATAAAACCTGCTATTAAACACTCTATTTAGTCTTCTTTATTTCGTACTCTATTCTGAGAGTTTCTGTTGCTTAAATAGATGCTTGAATTTTGGGCTTTCTGTAGGTTATCCAATCCTGATACGCATGCTGTCATCACCTTGAATTAGGGTTTGTTACATCCTTGATTCTAGGTGAGTCAGTTCTTCTGTTATACTGAAATCATATAACCAATCTCCCTACAGATGCGCCTTCTACTGTTTTATCCATTCACAATTAATTCCAAATAAATTCCCTGAATTTACTCAGTTCTGTTAAGCATTATTTAATTCTGGTAGCAGGTTTGAGATGTCACAACATCTGGTGTGACATCCTGAAATCTGAACTTACTTCATTAACTTATACAATGTCACAACATCTGGTGTGACATCCTGAATTAAGTTCATTAACTTATACTCTGTTTGATAATGTCACAACATCTGGTGTGACATCCTGAACTAAGTTTAACACTTCTTGTTGGTCAAAAATTCTGCCAATTCTGAACATCTACAGTATTCCTGAGGTCTGACTTTCTGATTGAAGGCTTTCCTCATTCGCTTCTGATATAGCTGTCCATGAAAGATTGCAGCTAATCTTTTCTCTTCGATCAAATTCAGTTGATTGTACCGAGACCGGATCCATTCTGCTTCATCCAGCTTCACATCTATCATTACCCGTAAGGAGGGTAGCTCAACTTCAACAGGTAGGACAACTTCCATACCATACACAAGCTGATAAGGTGTTTCCCCAGTAGACGTTCTGATTGAGGTTCGATACCCATGCAAGGCAAATGGTAGCATCTCATGCTAGTCTTTATAAGTAACCACCATCTTCTGCACAATCTTCTTGATGTTTTTGTTAGCCGCCTCAACAGCGCCATTCATCTTTGGCCTGTAAGGAGAAGAGTTGTGATGTTGGATTTTGGATTTTGAAGTCCCGACAAAGTTCTGCCATCATTTTGTTGTTCAAATTGGAACCATTATCACTAATGATTCGCTCGGGAACTCCATATCGACAGATGATGTCTCTTTTCAGAAATCTGGCTACCACTTGTCTGGTGACGTTTGCATACGAAGCTGCTTCAACCCATTTGGTGAAGTAACCAATGGCTACCAGGATGAATCTGTGACCATTTGAAGCAGTCGGTTCAATCTTTCCAATCATGTCAATGCCCCACATAGAAAAGGGCCAAGGTGAAGATATCACGTTCAGAGGATTTGGAGGCACATGCACTTTATCTGCGTAGATCTGGCATTTGTGGCATTTTCTGGCATAGGCACAACAGTCTGCATCCATTGTGATCCAGTAGTAACCCGATCTTAACAACTTTTTAGCCATTGCATGTCCCCCAACATGGGTACCGAAAAAACCTTCGTGCACCTCGTGCATCAGCAGGTCTGCTTCTTTCTTGTCAACACATTTGAGCAGGACCATGTCGAAGTTACGCTTGTATAATGAACCATCAGCATTAAGGAAGAAACTACCGGCCAACCTTCTCAATGTCTTCTTATCATTAGATGATGCCCCAGGTGGGTATGTCTGATTCTCTAAAAAGCATTTGATGTCATGGAACCAAGGCTTATCATCACTAGCAATGTCCATGTTGAATACATATGTCGGTCTATCTAGTCTGGATACCAAAATCTGAGGCACATAATTGGCAGTTTGAACTTTGATCATGGAGGAAATAGTAGCCAAAGCGTCTGCAAACTGATTCTCATCTCGAGGGATATATTCAAGTTTGACGATTGTGAAGAAGGTCAATAATCTCCTCGTATAACCACGATATGGAATCAGATGCTCCTGATGAGTGTACAATTTGCCGTTGGTCTGGTTGATTACCAAAGCTGAATCTCCGAATACATTCAATGTTTTGATCCTGAGGTCAATGGCTTCCTCAAGACCCATGATACATGCTTCGTATTCTGCTTCGTTGTTAGTGCAGGCAAAGGTGAGTTTTTCCGAGAAAGGCATATGAACTCCTTTAGGTGTAATGAGCACTGCACCAACTCCACGACCATTCATATTGACAGACCTGTCAAACATCATAGTCCATTCTTCTTCGGGATCAAGCCCTTCAGTGTGAACTGGCTCTTCACAATCTTTTTCTTTTAAGTACATGATGTCTTCATCAGGGAAGTCAAATCTCATGGGCTGGTAATCATCAATGGGTTGCTCACCTAGATAATCAGACAATACACTGCCCTTGATGGCTTTTTGAGAAGTATATTGAATGTCATATTATGTTAGAATCATTTGCCATCTTGCAACCCTTCCGGTAAGTGTTGGCTTCTCAAATTGTACTTGATGGGGTCCATTTTTGAGATCAACAAGGTAGTGTGAGTCAGTATATACCGTCTTAGTCGGTGAGCAGCCCACGCTAAAGCACAACAAGTTTTCTCGAGCAGTGAATAACGTTGTTCACAGTCGGTAAACTTTTTGCTTAGGTGTATATTGCATACTCTTTTCGACCAGACTCGTCATGCTGGACCAGCACACACCCCATTGACCCTTCTAATACTGTCAGGTACATTATCAGAGGTCTTCCTTCAATTGGAGGCATGAGAATTGGAGGTTCTTGCAGGTACTCCTTGATCTTGTCAAAAGCTTTCTGACAATCTTCGTTCCACCTGACTGTCTGCTCCTTTCTTAATAGTTTGAACAGGGGTTCACAAGTTGCAGTGAGGTGAGATATGAACTTTGAGATGTAGTTCAATCTGCCTAAGAACCCTCGAACTTCTTTTTCAGTCCTTGGTGCAGGCATTTCCTGAATGGCTTTGACTTTATCAGGATCAACCTTGATTCCCTTTTCACTTACGATGAAACCAACAGCTTACTAGAACGTACCCCGGATGTGCATTTGTTGGGGTTCAACTTCAGCTGATATTTCCTCAGACGCTTGAACAACTTCAGCAGATTTACCAGATGGTCTTCTTCAGTAAGGGACTTGGAAATCATATCATCCACGTAGCATTCAATTTCTTTGTGGATCATATCGTGGAATAACATTACCATAGCCCGTTGATACGTCGCACCGGAATTCTTTAGTCCAAACGGCATTACCTTGTAACAAAATGTGCCCCAAGGTGTGATGAAAGTTGTTTTCTCCATGTCTTCGAGTGACATCTTGATCTGATTGTACCCGGAAAATCCATCCACAAAAGAAAATACCGAGAACTGAGCTGTGTTGTCGACCAATACATCAATGTGAGGTAATGGGAAATCATCCTTCGGGCTAGCTCTGTTCAGGTCCCGGTAATCCATACACATACGCACCTTTGCATCCTTCTTAGGCACGGGTACAATGTTAGCAACCCACGGCGGGTAACTAGTTACAGCAAGGAATCCGGCGTCCCACTGTTTTTGTACTTCTTCCTTAATCTTCATGGCCATATCTGGGCGAGTACGACGTAGCTTTTGTTTAACCGGTGGTCAATCTTCTTTCAATGGTAGCTTGTGCATGACAATATCCGTATCTATACTTGGCATGTCATGATAAGACCAAGCAAAGACGTCGACGTATTCCTGAAGCATGTTGATAAGCTGTTCTTTTACTAGAGCTTGCAAACTGGCCCCAATCTTTACCTCTTTCAAATCCTCCTCGGTACCAAGATTAACAGTTTTAATTTCCTCTTGATGAAGAGTAATCACTTTCTCTTCATGCCTCAACAACCTGGCCAACTCTTCAGGCAACTCGTAGTCTTTATCAACCCCTTCATCTGCTTGATTAATTGGATTGTTGAAGTCATACAAGGTCATAGCAGTGTTGTTGTCGGTGCAATCTGGAGGATTATCTCTGCAAGGGTTGAGATTTGTTCTTTTTAGTGATCAATTTTAATCTTGTTTAGAAAAAATGAAGTTATTTATTTTGAAAACATTGCCATTTTATTGCTTTGTGCGAAAAATAACAAAAATGAAAAGACAGTGAGCGAAAGAGAAAATTGTTTGCAAAAGATGTCCATTGTTCATTGATATTCCATTTTCACAAAATACAAATATGGCCCTATTACAAAATGAGTCCTGACACCTTGGGAAAGATATAGGACTTGATGCATACTAAAAACAGGAAATAATAATTACTCTGCAGGAGTAACTCTTATAATTTCCTGGGAAGACCAGTTAAGGACTTGTTGGCCCGGGATCCTTGGACGAATCCAGCTCTCCAGGTTGAGGTCACTTTCAACCTCGTCTTCCACGTTATTGACAGCATTTGGGGTCAGCATTCCCCTGCTTATGAACTTGGGCTCCTTAGCAGCCTCTGCTTGATCTTGTCGGAATGATTTGTAACCCAAACTGAATCTGTCCTCTTTCTTTTCCACCGGTAGCAGCTTGCCCCAGCCTTGGGCATTTCCATCTCCAACAACCTTCCGAGCTTGTTGAATAGAGACAATTGAATTACCCATCCTATCCTCCTGGGATGCAGCAAATACTTCAGTTGTCGCCTCATTGACGTTCAATGCTTCGAAACCTTGGCTCATGGTCTCGTGGATTTCACCATCCATCTCAATGTATTTATAGGTGGCCAGATGGCTAACAAAAATGTCCTCTTCACCACAGATTGTGATAATCTGCCCTTCCCACTCATATTTCAATTTCTGGTGAAGGGTCAACGTAACTGCGCCGACGGTATAAATCCATGGTCGATCCAACAAACAGCTATAGGCCGGCTGAATGTTCATCACGTAGAAAGTAGTTTGAAAGACCTGCGGGCCAATTATCACAGGAAGCTCCACCTCTCCAAGAACATACCACTTGGAACCATCAAAAGCTCTAACCACCAGATTGCTTCGTCGGAGAGCAATACCATCATACTCAAGCTTAACAAGGGCTTTCTTTGGTAAGACATTGAGTGAAGACCCAGTGTCAACTAGAACATGTGAAAGCACAGCCCCTGTACACTCCAGAGTGATGTGTAAAGCCTTGTTATGGTGACGACCTTCCGTAGTCAAATCAATGTTGGTGAAGACTAGCCCATGGCTAGTATTAACATTAGACACCACTGTCTCCAGCTGATTTACCATGATCTCCTCAGGCACGTAGGCTGCGTGCAGGACTTTAAGTAATGCATTGATGCATGTTTTTCGCAAGTGTACGAACATGTCAGAGTAATATAAAAGATTGTCGAATCCACAGAGACCAAGTGTCAATCTATCGTACCTGTTGTTATGGTGTGTATTTAAGGCAACTGAATATAAGGGTTTTAAGGAGTGCGCAATGGTAAAAAAAAATTGTAATTTTAAACAATAAATAAAGGCAGGCTCGAATTTAATTCACGTAATCAATAGATAATCCAGTACTTGTTAATAGAACTACTTATGGGCAATGTTTTCTCCTTTGAAAAGAACTAATTTAACAGGAACTGTCGCTTTCGCGTATTCAGAACCGAGTTGTACTCTCTAATCAACCCCTCTTATTGTCACGGATAGAAAGGTGCGTACTGCGTTAGAGTAGTAAACCTATTTTTAAGAAATATAGTATCTTAACTAAGTCGAAAAGTATCTTAACCTGAATTTCTTAGCAAAAAAAGGTTCTTACGAACCAGACTCTAAACTTCATAACGCGTCCGAAAATCGTTTTAAAATCTCTTTTCTTTTAAATCTAAAAACTCCTAATGAACTAGACAAAGCGCTTTTGGCTGTTTTTGAAATAGTCAAAAACAATTTCTTAAATTGAAAGATAAAATAGCCCTTAAGTGTTTCCACGAACAATTGTACGGATTACTGGTTTAATTACGATCCTTACATTCTAACCTTTATGGATTTAGTTAGACATGGTAAAGTAAAAGTTCTTTTTATAATTTTTCATAAAAGTAATTTAGTGCGAGTGCGGAAAGTAAATAAAAGTAGTGCGAGTGCGAGAAATAAAGGTATTTAAAGCGAGTGCGAGAAATAAATAAAAGTAAAACGAGTGCGGGAAATAAATAAAAGTAAAGCGAGTGCAGGAAATAAATAAAATTGAAATTCTGTAATGAGATGTCCTAAGAGATGTTCCAACACTTAATAGGACATTTGACAAGTTTAATCAAAACTTAAACAGCAGGAAAAATAAACAACACAGAAGTTTGTTAACCCAGTTCAGTGTATAACCACACCTACATCTGGAGGCTACCAAGCCAGGAGGAAATCCACTATTAGTAATATTAATTCTAGACTTAAACCACCCTGTTTAATCTATCATTTAATACTTACCCAATGCAATTTCTACCTAAGACTCACTTAGATAAGAGTACCCTACTCACTCCCCCTCAATCACCCAGTGATCAAGTTTACAAGTTTACAGAAATTGAAGACATCCTTCAAACAATACAGCTTGATCTTACTTCACAGTTTCAATCAAGTCACAAATGCACTTTTGCTTAAAAGCTCATAAAGTGGTACATAAAAACAACCTGCTATTAAAACACTAGACACCCTATTTAGTCTTCTGAAATTCGTACTCAATTCTATGAGTTTCTGTTGTTTAAATAGGTATCTGAATTTTGGGCTTTCTGTAGAATGATCCAGCCCTACTGTGCAGCAACTGTCACCTTGAATTTAGGGTTTGTTACCTCCTATATTCTAGGTGCATTAGGTCTTCTGTTTTAATCTGAATCTTCAATTTAAAACTCCCTACAGATGCGCCTTGTTCTGTTTTTATCCAGCATTAATTAATCCCAGATAGTTCTCCTTAAATATCTCTGATCTGTTAATCAATAATTAATTCTGGTAGCAGGTCTGAGATGTCTCAACATCTGTTGGGACATCCTGAAAAACTGAACTTAATTTATTCACACAATGTCCCAACATCTGATGAGACATCCTGAAATAAATTCACATACTCTGTTTGATAATGTCCCAACATCTGATAGGACATTCTGAACTGAATTTAGCATTTCTTGTTTGGTCAAAAATTCTGCCAATTCTTAAACATCTACAAACTCCCCCTTTGGCTAATTTTTGGCTAACATCTTTCCTGGTTTTCAGAGTGCAGCAGAAGTTCTTTTTATCAGAGTATATCATTACTTTTCTGTTGATTTTTATTTGAGATTACTCCCCCTCAAACAAATATGTGTCCAGTCTTGTTTCAACAGAAATACATACTGATTCAGTTCAGACAGAAACAAACAGATTTCATTCAAAATAACCAGCAGTATAAATTTGTTGTTGTTCTCCCCCTTGGTAGGCATAAAATTAGGGGCCAAAGAAATATTATCCAGAATTACAAATCATTGCTGTCATTACAAATGCCTCACATACAAAGATCACTCAGATTCATCACTCTCAGTAGCTTCCTCCACTTCAGTGTCTTCATCTTTATCAGCTTCACTTTCAGCTTCACTGTCTTCACCAGATGCAGCATTCTGATCTTCTTCACTTTCCAACATTTGAATGATTTCCTCCAGCTTCTTCTTTCTAGCTTCAAGCTCTTTGCATGTGCACTTTAGCTCAGCAATTAATTCTTCCTTGGAGATAGAAGACTTAGCAGTTGAGGGACCAACAGATGTCCCAGAAGGTGCTTCAACATCTGCAGCATGATGACTGAGGAATAACTTGTAGTGAAAAGCCAGGGGGCTCTCTCTCTTGCATGCAGTATCCTTGTCAGTTAAAATCCCAGGATATTGATTGAGTACAATACCACACAACAATGATGGAAAGGCTATTGGTAGCTTGGTTGCAGAGGAGCTGGCATGCTTCATGGTTTGATCAAAGATAAAAGCTCCAAAGTCCAGCTTGGTTTGAGTCCCCACAGCATAGATGAATCTGGCCAGACCAGTTGAGATTGATGAAGTGTGGTTGGTAGGCACCCAATTAGAAGTACCAATCCTGTTCAGCATGGCATACTTTCTGGTAAGCATGCTTACAGATAGCTTTCCCTTCACAGGCCATGCCTTGACCTGGTCAGCAGTTATCACCTTACAGACTTGATTATCTGTCTTGCCTAGCTCATTTGGTCCATCTGTTTCTCTTCCTAGATACTGATTTATGATTTGGGGAGAAAACTCCACACATCTACCTCTAACATAAACTTTTCTAAACTCAGAGGACTTACCATTTGAGTAATCCTCCTGAAGATTCACAATGAACTCTTTGACAAGAAGTTCATAGCAGGGAGAGAACTCTGAGACTGTCTTGAATAGTCCTGCAGCAGAGATTAGGTCAATGAGTTCTGTGCACTCAAGTGCATTGCTGCTTAGTTCTCTTTCCAAAGCAACCCTTCTTTGGTACACATATTTCCATCTGTTGACACTGGAGACATGATGGAAGGATATGTTGTCCAAGGGAGCTTCTGGAACAACAGTTGAAGCTCTAGCTGGTGCTGGTTTCTTCTTGGGAGGAGATGTTGGGACATCTGATCCAACATCTGAATCTGATGGTGTTGCAGCTTTTCTCTTCTGGGTTTGAACCTTGCTCCATGGTTTTGCTGGACCAAAAGTGGCTTTAGCCTTGCCTTTCTTTGGACTAGCCTTCTTCTTCTCAGGAATGACAGGTTCATCTTGCATCTTTCCTTTCCTGGACCTTAGCCTTTTGGCTATGCTGGGTTTGACAGATGCTATGATTTCTGCATCAGAGTCCTGCTCCAGATTGACTACTGGAGGGGATTGAGCAGTCTCCTCATCAGCTTGTTGATCAGCAGAAATTTGATCTTCATTTGATTCTTTAGCCTGTTCCACAGAAACTTCTTTATCACTTTCACTTGAGGTTTTATCCTCAGTTTGTTCAACATCAGATGAGTTCTTTTTCTTATCTTCAGATGTTCCAACATCTGTTGGGACATCTTGTTCTGCAGCAGTGTCCTCTGTACCTTGAGTTGGTTCTTCTTGAGGAGCAGGAATAATGTTCAAAGGAACAGAGATCCCTCTCACCACCCTTTGTTCAGAAAACACTTGGTTGACAATCTCCTTGATGGAATCATCAACATATTTGGAGTATTTAGCATGAGAGGGAATGTCTTTAGCTTTGCTTCTGATTTGATCTTTACCTCTTTTTGGTGTTCTTGCCTTTTTAGTGTGAGAGGCGCTTCCCCTGAGCTCGTCTAATGGTGTTGATTGCATTGGTACCACAGAAATAGGAGTGGCATGAACCACGTCTTCCTGGTTGAGAACTTCATCAGTAGTTTTAAGGTTTTGAGACATTGTTGAAGAAGATGAATGTGCAGCTTTAGGGTTTATGATTTCTGAAGGATTACTAGTTAATGTGATTCGCTTGTGATGGTGTGATGAGACTCTTGATAGCTGCTTATAAGGAATTACTAAATAAGTAGCCGTTACAGTCCAAATGATTAGGAATGAAATTCCCAAGGATCTAGTCCAGACTAGCTTTGCCATCTGGAACTTATGCCATGCAATGTCATATGACATGTTGGCACATCTCATTAACTGCTAGATATCACATAAACAGATTCCAAGTTTTCCCCTTAAGTTCTCAAATTGTGTAGCATCCAATGCCTTGGTAAAGATATCAGCTAACTGCAGATCTGTAGCTACATGCTCCAATGAAATCACCTTTTCTTCTACAAGATCTCTGATGAAATGATGTCTGATATCAATATGCTTTGTCCTGCTGTGTTGGATAGGATTTTTAGATATGTTGATTGCACTTAAGTTGTCACAGTACAATGTCATGACATCCTGTGGGACATTGTATTCAGTGAGCATCTGCTTCATCCAAACCAACTGAGAACAACTGCTACCTGCTGCTATGTACTCAGCTTCAGCTGTAGATAAAGATACACAATTCTGCTTCTTACTGAACCAAGAAATCAGATTGTTTCCTAGAAAGAAGCATCCTCCTGAAGTGCTTTTTCTGTCATCAGCACTTCCTGCCCAATCAGCATCACAGAAGCCAGAGAGAATTGGTTTGCAACCATGAAAGTACATTATGCCATAGTCACAAGTACCATTAACATATTTAAGGATTCTCTTGACTTGATTAAGATGACTGACTTTTGGATCAGCTTGATATCTTGCACAAACTCCTACTGCAAAAGCAATGTCTGGTCTGCTAGCAGTCAAGTATAACAAGCTTCCAATCATGCTTCTATATAAACTTTGATCTACATTCTCACCCTTTTCATCTTTAGTCAGCTTTAAATGTGTGGGAGCAGGAGTTCTTTTATGAGAAGCATTTTCCATTCCAAATTTCTTCACTATGTTCTTGGAGTACTTACTTTGGGAAATAAACATTGAGTCTTCCATTTGCTTTACTTGCAGACCAAGAAAGTAGGTTAATTCACCTACTAGACTCATTTCAAATTCAGATTCCATCTGCTTGACAAAATGTTTGACCATCTTATCAGACATCCCACCAAAGACAATGTCATCAACATATATTTGAGCAATCATGACATTTCCTTCTTCATCTTTAACAAACAGGGTTTTATCAATCCCACCTTTTCTGTATCCTTGCTTGATAAGAAATGTGGTTAGTCTCTCATACCATGCCCTTGGAGCTTGCTTCAAACCATAAAGTGCTTTCTTTAGTTTGTATACATGATTTGGACAGCTTGGATCAACAAATCCTTTAGGCTGTTCTACATATACTTCTTCATTAAGATAGCCATTTAAAAAGGCACTTTTCACATCCATTTGAAATAGCTTGAACTTTAAGATACAAGCAATTCCCAACAGTAGTCTTATTGATTCAAGCCTTGCTACTGGTGCAAAGGTTTCATCAAAGTCTACTCCTTCAATTTGAGTGTATCCTTGAGCTACAAGTCTGGCTTTGTTCTTTGTAACAACTCCTTGTTCATTTGACTTGTTCTTATACACCCATTTTGTTCCAATCACATTTATGTCATCAGGTCTAGGAACAAGATTCCACACTTCATTCCTTGTGAATTGACCTAATTCATCTTGCATAGCACAAATCCAGTATTCATCAGTGAGAGCTTCCTTGATATTTTTAGGTTCTATTTTGGAAACAAAACAAGAACCTGAAATCACTTCTCTTGATCTAGTGCTCACACCTCTGTTGGGATCACCAATTATTAAATCTTTGGGATGATCCTTCTGTATTCTGATGGAGGGAGGTTTGCTTGAATCTTCTGATCTTGTATCATTTTGAGTGAAGTTATATTGATCATTCTTTTCTTCAGCTTCAATCTTGATATCAGCAGATGTTCCAACATCTTCGGGGACATCTGTAGGAGCATCATCAATTATCACATTTATGGACTCCATGATAACATTTGTTCTGTAGTTAAATACTCTATATGCTCTGCTGTTTATAGAGTATCCAAGGAAAATTCCTTCATCACTTTTAGGATCCATTTTTCTCCTTTGCTCCCTATCTGCCAGAATATAGCATTTACTTCCAAACACATGAAAGTACTTCACAGTGGGTTTTCTACCCTTCCAGACTTCATATATTGTGGACAGGGTTCCTTTTCTCAAGGTAACTCTGTTATGGATGTAGCAGGCAGTGTTCATAGCTTCAGCCCAGAAATACAGAGGTAACTTTTTAGCATGGATCATAGCTCTTGCTGATTCTTGAATAGTTCTATTCTTTCTTTCAACAATCCCATTCTGTTGAGGAGTGATAGGTGAAGAATACTCATGATTGATTCCTTCTGAAGAGCAGAAATCTAAGAACTTTTGATTCTCAAATTCTTTTCCATGATCACTTCTTATTCTGATTACACAGCTGGATTTTTCCCTTTGCAATCTTTGACATAATTCTTTGAATACATCAAATACATCTGACTTTTCTTTGATGAAGTTTATCCATGTATATCTTGAAAAATCATCAACCACAACATAGGCATACCTCTTACCACCAAGACTTTCAACCTGCATAGATCCCATAAGATCCATATGTAAAAGTTCCAAAACTTTGGAAGTTGTCAGATGTTGGAGCTTTGGATGGGACATCTTGGTTTGTTTGCCTATTTGACATTCACCACATATTTTGCCATCATCAATCTTCAGTTTGGGAATACCTCTTACAGCATCCATAGATATGATCTTCTTTATGCCTCTGAAATGAAGATGACCTAGCCTTTGGTGCCATAGTTTTACTTCTTCTTCTCTAGCTAGAGAACAAGTTGAAGTGGGACTGAAGTCTAATGGCTCCCACATGTAACAGTTGTCTTTTGACCTTGCACCTTTCATGACAACTTCTTGCTCTTGGTTAGTCACTATGCATTCAGTTTTTGTAAAGTTTACACTGTATCCTTGATCACATAGTTGACTTATACTGATCAGGTTAGCAGTTAACCCTTTAACTAGCAATACATCATCTAGTCTTGGAACATCTTGACAGTCCAAGGTTCCAACTCCTTTGATCTCTCCTTTAGCTCCATCTCCAAAAGTTACATACCTGGATGAATGTGATTTTAAGTTCACTAGCATATTCTTCAACCCAGTCATGTGCCTTGAACATCCACTGTCAAAATACCAGTCTTCTTTAGCTGATACTTTCAGTGATGTATGTGCTATGTATGCAGTACTTTTCTTTGACCAGATGAGTTGAGATTTCTTTTGATGCCTCTGCCCTGTGTGTTGTTCAGCTGATCTCAAAGCTTGATTGTTGATCTGGTTCTTGGGACTGTGGCTTTGATCAGTCTGAATGTCAGCTTTTGGTCTCCAAACCTTCTTGATGACCTCTGTCTTCTGCTTAGGAGGTTGCTGATTTCTTTGATGTCTAAGCACTTTCTTGGTACCTTCTACTTTCTGTTTGGAGGGTTGCTGATACATCTGATTTGGATATCCATGTAGCTTATAACAGTGAGGTTTGATATGTCCAAATCTTCCACAGTGATGGCATCTCCATCTTTGATACTTCTTCTTCATCTTGTTCTTTCCAGAATGTTGAGACATCTGTTGGAACATTATGTTTGTCTTTGTGTTCTGATGTTGAAGCATCTGTTGGGACATCTTGTTTGACTGTGTAATTTTTGAAGTAGCTTTGCTAGAGCTGGCTTCATCTCTGTTATATCCCAGTCCACTTTTGTCCCCAGAATGTTTATTATTGCAGAGAATAGCATCCAGTGTATTTGAGCTGCTGTTCATCATTCTCACAGATTTGGACATATGTTCCAGCTTAGAATTGAGAAGAGTTACTTCACTTTTCAAGGTATCAATGATTTCTTGATCACTTGCTTTCTCCTCTTCTAGTACTTCATTCTGCTTCTTTAGCTTTATGACCTCACTGCATATTTCAGTACTTCTCTTGTACAGATCCTTGAAAGCTTGCTCAAGATCTGCATAAGTAAGCTCTCCACAGCTGGAATCACTATCATATTCACATAGTCCAGCTAAAGCAGTAATGTGCTTAGCTGATTCTTCTTCTGAATCTCCTGAGTCTTCATCAGACCAGGTCACAGAGAGTCCTTTCTTTTGCCTCTTTAAGTAGGTAGGACATTCAAACTTGATGTGTCCATATCCTTCACATTCATGGCATTTGACTCCTTTATCTTGACTGGTCTTTTCAGCATACTTTAATCTTTTGTTAGCATCATAAGGTCTTCTGTTCTCAGAGTTTGTGTTTCTTCCACTAGGTTTGGATTTTCCTTCCATTCCTCTGAGAATCTGTTTGAATTGTCTTCCAATCAAAGCAAGGTTTTCTGATAAGCTTTTATCATTTGCTGGTTCATCATCTTCTTCTTCATCTGTATTTGAAACCAAGGCTATGCTTTTGTTCTTTTTAGCATGTGTGTCATTCATTCCCATTTCAAAAGTTTGAAGGGAACCAATGAGTTCTTCAGCTTTCATGGAGCATATGTCTTGAGCTTCTTCTATTGCTGTGACTTTCATGTCAAATCTTTTTGGCAAAGATCTGAGAATCTTCCTTACAAGCTTTTCATCAGTCATCTTTTCTCCCAAGGCTCCAGAAGTATTGGCTATATCCAAGATGTTCATGTAGAACTCATGAATTGATTCATCTTCCTTCATTCTCAAGTTTTCAAACTTGGTGGTGAGAAGTTGAAGTCTTGACATTTTTACTTTTGATGTTCCTTCATGAGTTGTCTTGAGGGTATCCCACACATCTTTGGCCAGCTCACAATGATGCACCAGTCTGAAAATATTTCTATCAATGCCATTGAATAAAGCATTTAGGGCTTTTGAGTTGCCTAGTTCTGAATCTTCTTCCTCTTTACTCCATTCTTCTTCAGGTTTCAGAACTTTTGATCCATCTTTGGTGTCTTGAACAGGATGTTTCCATCCAACATTTACTGCTCTCCATGCCCTGTTGTCAAGTGATTTTAAGAATGCAATCATTCTTGGCTTCCAGTAGTCATAATTAGATCCATCCAGAATAGGTGGTCTATTTACTGACCCTATATCTCTGTCCATGTTACAGAATTTGTTTTCCCTAGATCTCACCCAGTATAAACAGGCAGGGTGCCTGCTCTGATGCCAATTGAAATTCTGTAATGAGATGTCCTAAGAGATGTTCCAACACTTAATAGGACATTTGACAAGTTTAATCAAAACTTAAACAGCAGGAAAAATAAACAACACAGAAGTTTGTTAACCCAGTTCAGTGTATAACCACACCTACATCTGGAGGCTACCAAGCCAGGAGGAAATCCACTATTAGTAATATTAATTCTAGACTTAAACCACCCTGTTTAATCTATCACTTAATACTTACCCAATGCAATTTCTACCTAAGACTCACTTAGATAAGAGTACCCTACTCACTCCCCCTCAATCACCCAGTGATCAAGTTTACAAGTTTACAGAAATTGAAGACATCCTTCAAACAATACAGCTTGATCTTACTTCACAGTTTCAATCAAGTCACAAATGCACTTTTGCTTAAAAGCTCATAAAGTGGTACATAAAAACAACCTGCTATTAAAACACTAGACACCCTATTTAGTCTTCTGAAATTCGTACTCAATTCTATGAGTTTCTGTTGTTTAAATAGGTATCTGAATTTTGGGCTTTCTGTAGAATGATCCAGCCCTACTGTGCAGCAACTGTCACCTTGAATTTAGGGTTTGTTACCTCCTATATTCTAGGTGCATTAGGTCTTCTGTTTTAATCTGAATCTTCAATTTAAAACTCCCTACAGATGCGCCTTGTTCTGTTTTTATCCAGCATTAATTAATCCCAGATAGTTCTCCTTAAATATCTCTGATCTGTTAATCAATAATTAATTCTGGTAGCAGGTCTGAGATGTCTCAACATCTGTTGGGACATCCTGAAAAACTGAACTTAATTTATTCACACAATGTCCCAACATCTGATGAGACATCCTGAAATAAATTCACATACTCTGTTTGATAATGTCCCAACATCTGATAGGACATTCTGAACTGAATTTAGCATTTCTTGTTTGGTCAAAAATTCTGCCAATTCTTAAACATCTACAAAAATAAAGTGCGAGTGCGAATAATAAATGAAAGTAAAGAAATGCGGAAAAGTAAAATACGAACTGGAATTAAAATGGCGGCAGGATTAACTTCCTCCAAGAGTGCAACAAAACTCAATCACACAAACGTATACAGACTCGATCACTCGATTGCAGTAACACCCCGATGTGGAATGATAACTGCTTTAAAACTGATATATGCCTAAGAGATTCTAAGTTTGGATGAATAAAAACGAAAATCTAAGGTCCTATTTATAGGAAAACAAAAAGCAGGAAAAGACCAGGATGCCCCCTCCACTAAAAAGTGGAGGGAAAAGTTTTAGCCTTGTGGCGCCCGCCAAAAGGCCATGGCGCCCGCCATGAGATTAATATGGGATGAGAGAGTGTGGATCGTGGGTCTTGGCAATTGTGGAGTAGTCTTGAGACGTGGCCACGTCATGGAAGACCCCATGACGCCCGTCATGGTGGATGCCGTAAGTGTAAAACGCTGAATTTCTTGGTTTTCGTCCGTTTCCACTCCTTTTTCGCTCCTTTTCTTGATTTAGGCCCCGATTACATAGAAATCCTGAAAACAAAGAAAAACAAATTAATAACATAAAAAAATAACAATAAAAGCTAAGAATGCATGCGAAATCGGAGTCAGAAATACGGTGAATTTTAGTGTTATCAAATTTCCCACACTTAGACCGTTGCTTGTCCTCAAGCAAACATTAAAGTTCAAGAAGAAAAAATGGTGTCGACACGTGACTTGGGCTAAAGGGCTTCTAAGTTCATGTCAGGATGCAGTGACAGGTACTAACTAAGTGAACCAAGGGTACCATAATAACATAGACACAAACTTCAATCCTATATTAACCACTCCATGTCATCCCACAATACCTAGGCCTATCTTCTCATCTTTTTGGGTCCTTTTCATTCAGGCGCAATTACATTAAGCCCGTTATCCGTACATGCTTCATAGTAGAGTGACCGGTTAGTGATTCTGATCCATAACACAAGGTTTCTGGCACATAAGCATGTGTAAACCTGTTTTTATTTTGCCTAAATGTAGTTGCGGGGGATCGGATCGTAATCCGCCCTACCAAGTTCAGTGCTAGATACCTCTGAACCAACTAACAATAGGTGATTGCAATTTTTTTTCTTTTTGTGGCAAAATTTTTTTTTCTTCTCTTTTTTCGGTTTAAATGACTTTGTGAGGGTCACCTACGTAGAGCATGCTTAGGCCGGAGCTGACTGCTAAAATAAACTACTTAGGACAATTTTTTGAATGATAATAAAGGCCATGGTGTGGGGTTTATGAGTGATTCCTATATTCAAGAGGTCTATGGTGCTAAAATGGTGCTGATGTTTCAAAAAGTTGACCTAAGTCACCACATCCTAATCCAAACCTGTCTCAAAGCCCAAAAAACATGTGAAGCAACATTGTTTTCTTTTTTAATTTTTTTTTTGGTAAGGCTAAGGAAATGGGAAAAATGAGGATGTACTAAAAAATACACTATACTGGTGACTCGTCAGACTCATGCATTATCTAAGAAAATTTAACTAAATAACTTACTGGAAAAGGGAAATAACGGAAAGCAAATAAATAACTGAAAAGGGAAATGACAGAAAGCAATAAAATCCCCTCCCATACTTAAATCGAACATTGTCCCCAATGTTTCGAAATAAGATAAGGAGGGTAACCTGAAAAACTACTGCGGAGGAGCACTGGTGCCCTCGCCGTCCTGCTGTGATGGTCTGGGACGACGGGATCTACTGCGCCGCTGGTCCCTCCGGTCAAGTCGTGCCGATAAGGTAGCCTGGGCACCCCGGACCTCTCGAAGGTTACCTAGGATGGAACCCTGAGTGGCCTCTATAAGCTGGTAGTGCCGGCGGTTGACTTCTCTCTGACGGGCCTGCTCTGATGTGATATCGTTCAAGGTACGACAAACGTTGTTGTAAGCACGATCCGAAACCAATCGCGATTGTTGCATGAAGCTCATGTTGTCCGTCAGTTTTTGTGAAATAGTAGAGAGAAGGTTGTCTCGCTTTTCCTCTCTAGCCGTCATATTGCACCACATCTCCTCAGTGACATAGAATCCAGGAGCTACGCCTGCAACAGGGTTAGAGGAAGATGGTGTGGTGTGTGACTGTGAAGGACGATGGGGGGACATGTGAGGTATGGGAGACTGCTCTCTCCGATCATACTCTTCATCAGTGTCATGTGCCTCCCCATCAGGAATATTAGGAGGAAGTGGACCCAAAACAGGTGGAGCATTCAGATCATAGGTCCAGTTCCTTTCATTACGTACATCAGTACGTCTACTGCAAGGTAAAGCAATAGATGGGATAGCTACCCCATGAACCATCAACTCATAACCACCTTCTCTCCTTGTTCGGCATAATTTCATGTCTTTTAGAAATTTTAAATTAATTGTGCGAGGAGGTAGTGGTTCAAGCGTAGCTATCTCATTGTTCAGGTCAAGAGCCCGAGCAATAGACGTAACAAGTCCTCCAAAAACAATCGGTCCTGTTTTATTAGTAAGTAAAGCCATGTGTGTAAGCATAAACGAGACCGGATTGATATGGGTACTAGTGAGGCATCCTTGCAAAAATAGGAGTTCTCTAGCATTTACCTTATTTGGACTCTCCCGGCCAAAAATAGTACATGCCAAAAGATATCTGAAAACTCTTATGGCCGGGTTATGGATGGTCGACGCAAGTATTCCTTCAAAAGAATTTATTGAAGTACTTGACAGCCTCTTCCAGAAGGAAAATATCTCGGTCGACCATTCCGCATCCAAAGGTGCCTCACAAATTGCACCATCCCTATGAGGGATTCCTAACAAGCCTGTTAGTTCGTCGGTACTGAATTCGTATTCAATTCCAAACAGTCTAAAATTAGAAGTACCAACTGTGCTAGCAGTGTTAGGACTGACAGTGTATATCAATGAACTTAAAAACTCAACTGTCAGCCTCTCATAGGTAGGTTCCTGGTTAACAAAAATATTATGCAAGCCTAAAAAATCTAATAAATGAAAAACACTATGATACAGACCCAAAGCATACAGACAGTTATCATCGACGTACCTAGTCGAGAGAATTTCTCGACTCTGAAGCCTCTGAATAATTTTCCTTTGCCTATCACCCGATCTTCCATCGTGAAGAAGAAATCCATTGAACTCCATTGTTCTTGCTCCTTGAGAAGTAAAAAAGTGGTAAAAATGGTTTATGAGAGAAATGATAAAGGTTTGATTTTTATGGTTTGTGGTGGATAAAAATGAAAATGGATTTTGGATAGGATTTATAGATGGTGAGTATTTGGGAAATGGGGGAGCTTTAATGGGGTTCAATGGGGTTTTTGAAAGTGGTAAAAATGGGTTTTTGAAGTTGGAAGGTGTAAAAATGGAGGAAAAGGGGAATCGGCCCCGTTTTTGATGAGGACGGTGTGGCGCCCGCCACAGGGGGTATGGCGCCCACCACAAGGCCATTTCCTGCTGGGCCTTGGATTTTCAAATCTTCTTTTGGGCCCTCTTGCACCTTCGGTCTTCGGGGGGTCCGGATAGCGTTTTCTTCTCTCTTATAAGGCATGAGGCTTGCATTTTTTTTATGAAGACAAAAATGAATATATTTTTGTCTTTATATTTTTTTTTCTTTGCTCGACAAAAATAAAATAAAAAAATCAAAAGAAAAGAGAAAAAATGACATTAGTGCACGAAATAATATATATATATATATATATATATATATATATATATATATATATATATATATATATATATATAAGATAAACTCAAAGTACATGAAAAAAGAAAATGTAATAGATGCAATAATGTAAGATATGTCTGGAGATGCGAGAAATAAAATAAAGCATGAAAAAAATGAAATTAAATACTAGGGTAATATCGTCAGTGTAGAACGAATCATGTGGTAGGCTTCTCTTCCTAGTTTGATCCACGAATCTCAGTTATCTCCCTCCGAAGCTCTTCAATCTCCTGATATAGAGCATCGGCCTCTGAGGCATGAGTGAGATCAGATACCTGAATCTGTAATTCCAAGTCCACTATTTCCTGCTTGAGCAGGGCAGTCTCCTTACGGAGCTCATAAATCTGGGTATGTAAATCAGGCGGCTGCAGAGACATATTGTTAGACATAACAGTGATTCGGGGAGAAAGAGGTGTAGGATGTACTCAGCGGCGGGAGGTGATTTCGGCTCTTCGACAGTCTCTCCATAACCCTCTAAAGCATAACTCCAATTGGCAGGGTCATGGACACTGGTCATCAACGGGTCTGGTAATGTAAAGTAATGTATCACTTCGCTGTCGATCAGTAATCTAAACATGTTGGGCTCAAAAGAGGCCCTCCTCATCAGTCCTCTGTCAAGACAAAAGTCAACATCCAAGGTGGTGTAGCAGCAGAAGGTCCTGAGATGCAATAATTTGCGGGACAAACCCATTGCAGTAGCAATCTGTGTAACAATCCCACCGACATGTATAATGCCTACAGATGATATGGAAACACTAGCAAGGCCCTTCAACAGGAAGTTGCCACAAGCAACTGGGCGTGACTGAGTTGCACAAAACAGTAGGAAAATCTCCTCTTCACTTAGCAGAGTCTCTGTATCTGGCAAACCGAGGAAAGAATGTGCTAGAATCATCTGGAAGTACCTTAACGCAGGGTTGTGGATTACCTGAGAAAACTGGGTGGAAGGATCTTGGCTCCCTCCACCTGAGATGTTAGACCAAAACTTTTCCACTTCTCTACTCATAAAATACCCCATCGGTGTCTCTGGAATAACATCAGGAGTAGTCTGAAAACCTAGTAAATCACCAAACTCTTTGTGAGAGAAGGAGTAGTCAATCCCGAACAACCTGAAAACAGCATATCCATCGGGTCCAGCCCAAGGATCATAATGAAACGAGCTGAGGAACTCTAGAGTTAAGTTCCTGTAAGTGTTGTTCCTATCGTCAAGGCATCCATGCAATCATGGTCAGGGTACCTGGTAGGAGCCATAGGGCGTCTCATGTGGACATAGTAACGCTCTCTCTGTGCGTCGTCTTTAAAGGCCACGTGCATGTCATCGGGGTTCTGCATTATGCACAAGGTTAGCAAAAAAGTCCTGAAATCACATAAAACATTCAATCGTTAGTCCTGACATAATAATAAAATAAACAAATTAAAATAAAGGAAAAAATAAATAAAAAGTACGTAAATAAGAAAAACCATGGGTCGCCTCCCATGCAGCGCTTGTTTAACGTCATTAGCTCGACGACCGAATTTTATACATCATCTGAAGGATATGGTGGATCACTCAGAGAATGGCATGTGTATGTTGTTGGGATGTCACCTCCTTCGTAGGGCTTCAACCTCTGTCCATTGACGATGAACGGTTTACATGTTTGGTTCTTGATTTCGATAGCACCAGATCTTAGAATCTTAGATACTTCGAAAGGGCCAGTCCATCTCGAACGAAGCTTCCGTGGAAAAAGTCGTAGCCTAGAATCGAACAGGAGAACAGGATCGCCTATTTTGAAGTCTTTCCTTATGATTCTTTTGTCATGCCAAGATTTTGTTCTTTCTTTATATATGATGGCATTTTCGTAGGCAGATTGTCTGAGCTCTTCTAATTTGTGGATATCAAGGATATGTTTTTCACCAGCAGTCAAGTAATCCAAATTCAAAGTTTTGATGGCCCAATAGGCCTTATGCTCCAATTCAAAAGGTAAGTGACATGATTTTCTATATACCAGTTGATAAGGGGTTGTTCCTATATGGGTTTTGAAAGCAGTTCTATAGGCCCATAATGCTTCTTGAAGTTTCTGCGACCAATCTTTTCTAGATATAGAGACAGTCTTCTCAAGAATTTGTTTGATCTCCCTATTAGATACTTCCACTTGTCCATTGGTCTGTGGGTGGTATGGTGTTGCTACTCTATGCTTAACACCATACTTGCTTAAAAGTTTATCAAATATTCTCGATATGAAGTGTGATCCTCCATCACTTATGACTAAACGGGGGGTTCCAAACCTGGTAAATATATAGTTTCTGAATAATTTGATGACTACTCTGGTGTCATTTGTGGGTGCGGCGATAGATCCAATCCATTTAGACACGTAGTCAACAGCTACTAAGATGTACTGATTTCCAAGAGATGGTGGGAACGGTCCCATAATGTCTATACCCCATACGTCGAAGAGTTATACTTCTTGGATATTTCTTAGAGGCATTTCATTACGTCTTGAAATATTTCCCGTGCGTTGGCATCTGTCACACTTGACAATGAAAGCATGGACATCACGCCATATAGTAGGCCAGAATAGGCCAGCTTGAAGAATCTTGGCGTAGGTCTTAGATGTGCTTGCATGTCCACCATAAGGTGCAGAGTGACAATGCTCAATTATATTATGTACCTCTTCTTTTGGAACACAACGGCGGAAAATGCCATCTTTACCTCTCTTGAAAAGAAATGGTTCGTCCCAATAGAAGTTTCTCACATCACTGTAGAACTTCTTCCTCCGGTGGTAGTTTAGATCAGGGGGTATGATGTCAGCGGCTAGGTAATTAACAAAGTCTGCATACCAAGGTGTATTACTTATAGCTAAGGATTTATGAGAATGCTCATGTGGGTCTGGGTTATCATCTCCAATAGTTTCTAGTTGGGCTATCAGTCTATCATAGGCAAAATCGTCATTTATGGGTACTGAGTCAGGTTTCAGGTATTCTAGCCTAGAAAGGTGACCAGCTACTACATTGTTTGTGCCTTTCTTATCACGGATATCTAAATCAAACTCTTGCAGTAATAGAATCCATCGAAGTAACCTAGGTTTGGCATCCTTTTTACTTAGTAAGTAACGAATGGCAGCATGGTCGGTGTAAACTATAATTTTGGCTCCTACTAGATAAGATCTAAATTTGTCTATGGCGAAAACTACAGCTAGGAGCTCTTTTTCGGTTGTTGCGTAGTTGAGCTGTGCAGCGTCTAGGGTTCTACTGGCATAATAAATTACGTGTAACTTTTTATCTTTTCTCTAACCTAGAACAGCTCCAACAGCATAGTCACTAGCGTCACACATTATCTCAAATGGTTCTGACCAATCAGGGGGTTTCATTATAGGTGCTGAAATCAGAGCTTGCTTCAGAAGATTAAATGCTTCAGTACATTTTTCATCGAAGATGAATTCAACATCTTTCATTAAAAGACCAGTTAAGGGCTTTGTTATTTTGGAGAAGTCCTTGATAAAACGTCGGTAAAATTCGGCATGTCCAAGAAAACTTCTTATCTCCCTGATAGTCTTCGGCAGTTTTAGATTCTCTATGACTTCTATTTTAGCTTTATCTACCTCTATACCTTTCTCGGAAACTATATGTCCTAAAACAATCCCTTTGGTGACCATGAAATGACATTTTTCCCAATTTAGCACAAGGTTTACCTCCACACATCTTTCCAGGATTTTCTCAAGGTTGATAAGAAAATTTTTGAAATCTGATCCACAAACTGAGTAATCGTCCATAAATACTTCCATGATTCCATCTAAATAGTCTGCAAAGATAGACATCATGCAGCGTTGGAAAGTGGCAGGGGCATTACAGAGTCCAAAAGGCATTCTTCTATAGGCAAAAGTTCCAACTGGGCATGTAAAGGTAGTTTTTCTTGATCTTCGGGGTGAATAGGTATTTGGAAGAATCCTGAATATCCATCTAGGTAACAAAAGTAAGAGTGTCTGGCTAGGCGCTCCAACATTTGGTCTATGAATGGTAATGGGAAATGGTCCTTCCTAGTTGCTTTATTTAAGTTTCTATAATCTATGCACATACGCCAACCTCCATCGGTTCTTTTTGCTACAGGTTCACCCTTCTCGTTTTGCACGACTGTGATGCCTCCCTTTTAGGTACTACATGCACAGGACTCACCCATTTACTGTCCGAGATCTGATATATTATACCTGCCTCTAGTAACTTAAAAACTTCAGTCTTAACTACATTACTCATTATAGGATTTATTCTTCGTTGGTGTTCTCTGGAAGGTTTTGAATCTTCTTCAAGCAAAATCCGATGCATGCATACGGATGGGCTTATTCCTTTTAGATCTGAGATCTTATATCCTAAGGCTGAGGGGTACCTTCGTAAAACATCTAATAATTGGTTTGTTTCTTCTTGGTCTAAGGTAGCACTGACTATAACTGGACGGTTCATTTCTTCATCAAGAAATTCATATCTCAGGTTTTTAGGCAGTTCCTTAAGTCTTACGGTTGGTTTTATAGGGCAAGGCATAGGATCTGGGGTAAGAGATAAACATTCGTGAAGGTTATCATCAATGTAGGGTTCTTTATAATTGTCATCTTCCAAAATAAGGGTTGATGGAAATTTTATAGATTCAGTTTCTTCTTCTTGTTCTAATTCCCTAATGCATTCATCAATGATATCTAAGGCATAACAAGCATCTCCTATTACAGGTGCCATAAGGAATTTCGAAAGTATAAATTCTATCTTCTCGTCACCTACCTCAAAGGTTAGTTTCCCTTTTTTAACATCTATTACGGCTCCAGCAGTCGATAAGAACGGTCTACCTAGGAGGATTGGTATGTCGTCATCTTCTTTAATGTCCATGACAACAAAATCAGTAGGTATAAACAACTGACCTATCCTAACAGGGATGTCTTCAAGTATGCCTATAGGGTATTTAACGGATCTATCAGCTAATTGAAGTGACATCTTAGTAGGTTGTAATTCTCCTAAGTTTAATCTCTCACAAACTGCTAAAGGCATTAAGCTCACACTAGCCTAAGTCTAGAAAAGCTTTTTCGATGACATGATTCCCCAAAACACAAGGAATGGAAAAATTTCTGAGATCTTTATCTTTCTTTTCTAACCTATTTTCGGAAATAGAATTACATTCCACGGGTTTCGGATCTTCAAGTCTACGTTTATTTGTAAGTATGTCTTTGAGAAACTTTGCGTAAGAAGGTATTTGGGTAATGGCTTCTGTAAAGGGGATTTCTACGTGAAGTTTTTCTATAACCTTAACGAATTTTTGATACTGATTATCGATTTGGGTTTTCTTTAATCTTTGAGGGTATGGTATTGGTGGTTTGTATGACGGTGGTGGTACATAGGTTTTATTTTTAGGTTCTTCTCCTTTTTCTTGACTTTCCGGGTTTTTAGATTCCTCTGGTTCCTTTTCCTCATTTCTCTCAGAAGTTCCGGGCTCACTTAATCTAGGGTTAGAAGGTTCCTTATAAGCGGTTCCACTTCGTAGAGTAATGGCATTTGCTTGCCCTTTCGGGTTTTGTTGAGGTTGTCCAGGGAACTGTCCTCCAGGTGTAGTCTGAGGGGCTTGGTTTAAAGCTACCTGAGAGATCTGGGTTTCAAGCATCTTATTATGAGTAATAATTTGATCAACCTTGGTTCCTAACTGGGTAATTAGTTCGTTAACATGGACGTTTTGGTTCATGAACTCTTTGTTTTGTTTTGTCTGAGCGGTGATAAAATTTTCTACAGTTTTCTCAAGGCTCGGACTTGGTGGTACAGGTTGCATAGGTTGATTTGTTCTCGGGGCTTGGTAACCTTGTTGTCTCGGAGGTGCGGTATTTTGGATAGGGTTGTTATTTTTATAGGAGAAGTTTGGGTGATTCCTCCATCCAGGGTTATATGTGTTTGAAAATGGGTTCCCTTGGGTGTAGTTCACTTGCTCAGGATTGGTCTCATTTAACAGATTGCATTCGGCAGATTGGTGTCCTTGCGTCCCACATATCTCACAATTCGGCGAAACTGCGGCTACAATATTCGGGGTTGTACACATATGTTTGATTCTAAGGGCCAATGCGTCCATTTTAGCCTGCATCATGTCCATAAAGCTTAGCTCATGTATTCCTCCTTGGGCTTCCTTCTTTTCCACTGTTGCTCGTTCTACTCCCCATGATTGATGGTTTTGGGCCATATCTTCGATAAAGGCACTAGCTTCAGGGTAAGGTTTGTTCATCAGTGCGCCACCAGCGGCAGCGTCGATGGTCATCTTAGTGTTATAATGAAGTCCATTATAGAAGGTTTGAATGATTAGCCAATTCTATAAGCCATGATGTGGGCATGCTCTCAATAGCTCTTTATATCTCTCACAGGCTTCGAACAACGACTCTCCTTGGTGTTGGGTAAATATGGTTATTAGGTTTCGAAGAAGAGCAATCTTACTTGGGGGAAAATATCTAGCAAGGAAAACCTTTCTAAGGTCATCCCAAGTTGTTATGGAATTGGGTGGAAGGGAATCTAACCATGATAGAGCTTTATCTCTGAGGGAAAAGGGAAATAATCTTAAGCGTATCGCCTCAGGAGGAGCTCCATTGGTTTTAAATGTGTCTGCTAACTGAAGAAAGTTTTTTAAATGTTGGTTTGGGTTATCAGTAGCAAGACCTGCGAATTGTCTCTGTTGCACTAATTGCAGCATGGATGGTTTAAGTTCAAAATTATTGGCTGGGATAGTGGGGTTTACTATACTAGAACTAGGTTCCTCGTTTGATGGTTGGGCGAAGTCCTTAAGAGGTCTTCGGTTTTGATCTTCGGCCATAGCTCTCCTATTCCTATGGAAAAACAAACGTGCGTGAGCGTAACGTTCAGGTTCAGCTAGAGGGTCTACTAAACTTCCGGCATTGCGAGTCTTTCGCATTGACCGGTGGGTAACAACCTTAGTCTAAACGGTATAACTACAGGGTATGAAATTTGACGAAATTGGTCCCCGGCAACGGCGCCAAAAACTTGATGCGTGTTTTTCGCAAGTGTACGAACACGTCAGAGTAATATAAAAGATTGTCGAATCCACAGAGACCAAGTGTCAATCTATCGTAACTGTTGTTATGGTGTGTATCTAAGGCAACTGAATATAAGGGTTTTAAGGAGTGCGCAATGGTAAATAAAATGGTAATTTTAAACAATAAATAAAGGCAGGCTCGAATTTAATTCACGTAATCAATAGATAATCCAATACTTGTTAATAGAACTACTTATGGGCAATGTTTTCTCCTTTGAAAAGAACTAATTTAACAGGAACTGTCGCTTTCGCGTATTCAGAACCGAGTTGTACTCTCTAATCAACCCCTCTTATTGTCACGGATAAAAAGGTGCGTACTACGTTAGAGTAGTAAACCTATTTTTAAGAAATATAGTATCTTAACTAAGTTGAAAAGTATCTTAACCTGGATTTCTTATTAAAAAGAGGTTCTTACGAACCAGACTCTAAACTTCATAACGCGTCCGAAAATCGTTTTAAAATCTCTTTTCTTTAAATCTAAAAACTCCTAATGAACTAGACAAAGCACTTTTGGCTGTTTTTGAAATAGTTAAAAACAATTTCTTAAATTGAAAGATAAAATAGCCCTTAAGTGTTTCCACGAACAATTGTACGGATTACTGGTTTAATTACGATCCTTACATTCTAACCTTTATGGATTTAGTTAGACATGGTAAAGTAAAAGTTCTTTTTATAATTTTTCATAAAAGTAATTTAGTGCGAGTGCGGAAAGTAAATAAAAGTAGTGTGAGTGCGAGAAATAAAGGTATTTAATGCGAGTGCGAGAAATAAATAAAAGTAAAGCGAGTGCGGGAAATAAATAAAAGTAAAGCGAGTGCAGGAAATAAATAAAATAAAGTGCGAGTGCGGATAATAAATGAAAGTAAAGCAATGCGTAAAATTAAAATACGAACTGGAATTAAAATGGCGGCAAGATTAACTTCCTCCCAGAGTGCTCCAAAACTCGATCACACAGACGTATACAGACTCGATCACTCGATTGCAGTAACACCCCGATGTGGAATGATAACTGCTTTAAAACTGATATATTCCTAAGAGATTCTAAGTTTGGATGAATAAAAACGAAAATCTAAGGTCCTATTTATAGGAAAACAAAAAGCAGGAAAAGACCAGGATGCCCCCTCCACTAAAAAGTGGAGGGAAAAGTTTTTGCCTTGTGGCGCCCGCCACAAGGCCATGGCGCCCGCCATGAGACTAATGTGGGATGAAAGAGTGGGGATCGTGGGTCTTGGCAGTTGTGGAGTGGTCTTGAGACGTCCACGTCAAGGCAGACCCCATGGCGCCCGCCATGGTGGATGTCGTAAGTGTAAAACGCTGAATTTCTTGGTTTTCGTCCGTTTCCACTCCTTTTTCGCTCCTTTTCTCGATTTAGGCCCCGATTACATAGAAATCCTGAAAACAAAGAAAAAAAAAGTAATAACATAACAAAATAACAATAAAAGCTAAGAATGCATGCGAAATCGGAGTCAGAAATACGGTGAATTTTAGTGTTATCATGCATCCCGATGAGCTTCGTGAAATTCTGTAATGAGATGTCCTAAGAGATGTTCCAACACTTAATAGGACATTTAACTTAAACAGCAGGAAAAGGAAACAACACAGAAGTTTGTTAACCCAATTCAGTGTATAACCACACCTACATCTGGAGGCTACCAAGCCAGGAGGAAATCCACTATTAGTAATATTAATTCTAGACTTAAACCACCCTGTTTAATCTATCACTTAATACTTACCCAATGCAATTTCTACCTAAGACTCACTTAGATAAGAGTACCCTACTCACTCCCCCTCAATCACCCAGTGATCAAGTTTACAAGTTTACAAAAGTTGAAGACATCCTTCAAACAAAACAGCTTGATCTTACTTAACAGTTTCAATCAAGTCACAAATGCACTTTTGCTTAAAAGCTCATAAAGTGGTACATAAAAACAACCTGCTATTAAAACACTAGACACCCTATTTAGTCTTCTGAAATTCGTACTCAATTCTATGAGTTTCTGTTGTTTAAATAGGTATCTGAATTTTGGGCTTTCTGTAGAATGATCCAGCCCTAATGTGCAGCAACTGTCACCTTGAATTTAGGGTTTGTTACCTCCTATATTCTAGGTGCATTAGGTCTTCTGTTTTAATCTGAATCTTCAATTTAAAACTCCCTACAGATGCGCCTTGTTCTGTTTTTATCCAGCATTAATTAATCCCAGATAGTTCTCCTTAAATATCTCTGATCTGTTAATCAATAATTAATTCTGGTAGCAGGTCTGAGATGTCTCAACATCTGATAGGACATTCTGAAAAACTGAACTTAATTTATTCACACAATGTCCCAACATCTGATGAGACATCCTGAAATAAATTCACATACTCTGTTTGATAATGTCCCAACATCTGATAGGACATTCTGAACTGAATTTAGCATTTCTTGTTTGGTCAAAAATTCTGCCAATTCTTAAACATCTACAAACTCCCCCTTTGGCTAATTTTTGGCTAACATCTTTCCTGGTTTTCAGAGTGCAGCAGAAGTTCTTTTTATCAGAGTATATCATTACTTTTCTGTTGATTTTTATTTGAGATTACTCCCCCTCAAACAAATATGTGTCCAGTCTTGTTTCAACAGAAATACACATTGATTCAGTTCAGACAGAAACAAACAGATTTCATTCAAAATAACCAGCAGTATAAATTTGTTGTTGTTCTCCCCCTTGGTAGGCATAAAATTAGGGGCCAAAGAAATATTATCCAGAATTACAAATCATTGCTGTCATTACAAATGCCTCACATACAAAGATCACTCAGATTCATCACTCTCAGTAGCTTCCTCCACTTCAGTGTCTTCATCTTTATCAGCTTCACTTTCAGCTTCACTGTCTTCACCAGATGCAGCATTCTGATCTTCTTCACTTTCCAACATTTGAATGATTTCCTCCAGCTTCTTCTTTCTAGCTTCAAGCTCTTTGCATGTGCACTTTAGCTCAGCAATTAATTCTTCCTTGGAGATAGAAGACTTAGCAGTTGAGGGACCAGCAGATGTCCCAGAAGGTGCTTCAACATCTGCAGCATGATGACTGAGGAATAACTTGTAGTGAAAAGCCAGGGGGCTCTCTCTCTTGCATGCAGTATCCTTGTCAGTTAAAATCCCAGGATATTGATTGAGTACAATACCACACAACAATGATGGAAAGGCTATTGGTAGCTTGGTTGCAGAGGAGCTGGCATGCTTCATGGTTTGATCAAAGATAAAAGCTCCAAAGTCCAGCTTGGTTTGAGTCCCCACAGCATAGATGAATCTGGCCAGACCAGTTGAGATTGATGAAGTGTGGTTGGTAGGCACCCAATTAGAAGTACCAATCCTGTTCAGCATGGCATACTTTCTGGTAAGCATGCTTACAGATAGCTTTCCCTTCACAGGCCATGCCTTGACCTGGTCAGCAGTTATCACCTTACAGACTTGATTATCTGTCTTGCCTAGCTCATTTGGTCCATCTGTTTCTCTTCCTAGATACTCATTGATGATTTGAGGAGAAAACTGGACACATTTGCCTCTAACAAAAACTTTTCTAAACTCAGAGGACTTACCATTTGAGCAATCCTCCTGAAGATTCACAATGAACTCTTTGACAAGAAGTTCATAGCAGGGAGAGAGGTCTGAGACTGTTTTGAACAGTCCTGCAGCAGAGATGAGGTCTATCAGTTCTGTGCACTCAAGTGCATTGCTGCTCAGTTCTCTTTCCAGGGCAACCCTTCTTTGGTACACATATTTCCACCTGTTGACACTGGAGACATGGTGGAAAGATATGTTGTCTAATGGAGCTTCTGGAACAGCTGTTGAAGCCCTAGATGGGGCTGGTCTCTTCTTGGGAGGAGATGTTGGGACATCTGATTCAACATCTGAATCTGATGGTGTGGCAGCTTTCCTTTTCTGAGTTTGGACTTTACTCCATTGTTTTGATGGTCCAAAGGTGACTTTAGCTTTGCCTTTCTTTGGAGAGGCTTTCTTCTTCTCAGGAATTGCTGCTTCAGCTTGCATCTTGCCTTTCCTGGACCTTAGCCTCTTGGCTATGCTTGGTTTAACAGATGCTATGATTTCTGCATCAGAGTCCTGCTCCAGATTAACCACTGGAGGAGATTGAGCAGTCTCTTCTTCAGTTCTTTGATCAGCAGGGATTTGATCTTCATTTGAGCCTTGAGCCTGTTCTTCAGAGACCTCTTCATCATTTTCATTTGAGACTTTGTCCTTAGATTGTTCCAGATCAACATCAGATAAGTTCTTTTTCTTATCTTCAGATGTTCCAACATCTGTTGGGACATCTTGTTCTGCAGCAGTGTCCTTTGTAGCTTGAGCTGGTTCTTCTTGAGGTGCAGGAATGGTGTTCAAAGGAACAGAGATCCCTTTCACCACTCTTTGTTCAGAAAAGACTTGGTTAACAATATCCTTGATGGAATCATCAACATATTTGGAGTATCTTGTAGACATGTTAGCAGGAGAGGGAATGCCTTTAGCTTTGCTTCTGATTTGATCTTTACATCTCTTTGGTGTTCTTGCCTTTTTAGTGTGAAAGGCGCTTCCCCTGAGCTCGTCCAATGGTGTTGAAGGCATTGGCACAACAGAGATTGGAGTGGCATGAATCACGTCTTTCTTGTTGAGAATTTCCTCAGCTGTTTTAGGGTTTTGAGACATTGTAGAGGAAGAAGGATGAACAGCTTTAGGGTTTATGATTTCTGAAGATTTGAGAGTTAATGTGATTCGCTTGTGATGATATGATGAGAATCTTGATAGCTTCTTATAAGTAGTTACTAAATAAGTAGCCGTTACAGTCCAAATGATTAAGAATGGAATTCCCAAGGATCTTGTCCAGACTAGCTTTGCCATCTGGAACTTATGCCATGCAATGTCATATGACATGTTGGCACATCTCATTAACTGCTAAATATCACATAAACATATTCCAAGTTTGCCCCTTAAGTTCTCAAATTGTGTAGCATCCAATGCTTTGGTAAAGATATCAGCTAATTGCAGATCTGTAGCAACATGCTCCAATGAAATCACCTTCTCTTCTACAAGATCTCTGATGAAATGATGTCTGATATCAATATGCTTTGTCCTGCTATGTTGAATAGGATTTTTAGATATGTTGATTGCACTTAAGTTGTCACAGTACAATGTCATGACATCCTGTGGGACATTGTACTCAGTGAGCATCTGCTTCATCCAAACCAACTGAGAACAACTGCTACCTGCTGCTATGTATTCAGCTTCAGCTGTAGATAAAGATACACAATTCTGTTTCTTACTGAACCAAGAAATCAGATTGTTTCCTAGAAAGAAGCATCCTCCTGAAGTGCTTTTTCTGTCATCAGCACTTCCTGCCCAATCAGCATCACAGAAGCCAGTGAGAATAGGTTTGCAACCATGAAAGTACATTATGCCATAGTCACAAGTACCATTAACATATTTAAGGATTCTCTTGACTTGATTGAGATGACTGACTTTTGGATCAGCTTGATATCTTGCACAAACTCCTACTGCAAATGCAATGTCTGGTCTGCTAGCAGTCAAGTATAACAAGCTTCCAATCATGCTTCTATATAAACTATGATCTACATTCTCACCCTTCTCATCTTTAGTCAGCTTTAAATGTGTAGGAGCAGGAGTTCTTTTATGAGAAGCATTTTCCATTCCAAATTTCTTCACTATGTTCTTGGAGTACTTGCTTTGTGAGATGAACATTGAGTCTTCCATTTGCTTAACTTGCAGACCAAGAAAATAGGTTAATTCACCTACTAGACTCATTTCAAATTCAGCTTCCATCTGCTTGACAAAATGTTTGACCATCTTATCAGACATCCCACCAAACACAATGTCATCAACATATATTTGTGCAATCATGACATTTCCTTCTTCATCTTTAACAAATAGGGTTTTATCAATCCCACCTTTTCTGTATCCTTGCTTGATAAGAAATGTGGTAAGTCTTTCATACCATGCCCTTGGAGCTTGCTTCAGACCATAAAGTGCTTTCTTGAGTTTGTATACATGATTTGGACAGCTTGGATCAACAAATCCTTTAGGCTGTTCTACATATACCTCTTCATTAAGATAACCATTAAGAAAGGAACTTTTCACATCCATTTGAAATAGCTTGAACTTTAAGATACAAGCAATTCCCAACAGTAGTCTTATTGATTCAAGCCTTGCTACTGGTGCAAAGGTTTCATCAAAGTCTACCCCTTCAATTTGAGTGTATCCTTGAGCCACAAGTCTAGCTTTGTTCTTTGTAACAATTCCTTGTTCATTTGACTTGTTCTTATACACCCATTTTGTACCAATCACATTTATGTCATCAGGTCTAGGTACAAGATTCCACACTTCATTCCTTGTGAATTGACCTAATTCCTCTTGCATAGCACAAATCCAGTATTCATCAGTGAGAGCTTCCTTGATATTTTTAGGTTCTATTTTGGAAACAAAACAAGAACCTGAAATCACTTCTCTTGATCTAGTGCTCACACCTCTGTTGGGATCACCAATTATTAAATCTTTGGGATGATCCTTCTGTATTCTGATGGAGGGAGGTTTGCTTGAATCTTCTGACTTTGTATCATTTTGAGTGAAGTTATATTGATCATTCTTTTCTTCAGCTTCAATCTTGATATCAGCAGATGTTCCAACATCTTCTAGGACATCTGTAGGAGCATCATCAATTATCACATTTATGGACTCCATGATAACATTTGTTCTGTAGTTAAATACTCTATATGCTCTGCTGTTTATAGAGTATCCAAGGAAAATTCCTTCATCACTTTTAGGATCCATTTTTCTCCTTTGCTCCCTATCTGCCAGAATATAGCATTTACTTCCAAACACATGAAAGTACTTCACTGTGGGTTTTCTGCCCTTCCATACTTCATATATTGTGGACAAAGTTCCTTTCCTTAAAGTAACTCTGTTATGGATGTAGCAGGCAGTGTTCATAGCTTCAGCCCAGAAATACAGAGGTAACTTTTTAGCATGGATCATAGCTCTTGCTGATTCTTGAATGGTTCTATTCTTCCTTTCAACAATCCCATTCTGTTGAGGAGTGATAGGTGAAGAATACTCATGATTGATTCCTTCTGAAGAGCAGAAATCTAAGAACTTTTGATTCTCAAATTCTTTTCCATGATCACTTCTTATTCTGATCACACAGCTGGATTTTTCCCTTTGCAATCTTTGACATAATTCTTTGAATACATCAAATACATCTGACTTTTCTTTGATGAAGTTTATCCATGTATATCTTGAAAAATCATCAACCACAACATAGGCATACCTCTTACCACCAAGACTTTCAACCTGCATAGGTCCCATAAGATCCATATGTAGAAGTTCCAAAACTTTGGAAGTTGTCAGATGTTGGAGCTTTGGATGGGACATCTTGGTTTGCTTGCCTATTTGACATTCACCACATATTTTGCCATCATCAATCTTCAGTTTAGGAATACCTCTTACAGCATCCATAGATATGATCTTCTTTATGCCTCTGAAATGAAGATGACCTAGTCTTTGATGCCACAGTTTCACTTCTTCTTCTTTAGCTAGAGAACAGGTTGAAGTGAGACTGAGATTTTGGGATTCCCACATGTAACAGTTGTCTTTAGATCTGGCTCCTTTCATGACAACCTCTTGTTCTTTGTTAGTCACTATACATTCAGATTTGGTAAAGTTTACACTGTACCCTTGATCACATAACTGACTTATACTGATCAGGTTAGCAGTTAAACCTTTAACAAGCAGCACATCATCTAGTCTTGGAACATCTTGACAGTCCAAGGTTCCAACTCCCTTGATTTCTCCTTTAGCTCCATCTCCAAAGGTCACATACCTGGATGAATATGATTTTAAGTTTACTAGCAAATTCTTCAATCCAGTCATGTGTCTTGAACATCCACTATCAAAGTACCAGTCTTCTTTAGCTGATACTCTCAGTGATGTATGTGCTATGTATGCAGTACTTTTCTTTGACCAGATGAGTTGAGATTTCTTTGATGCCTCTGCCCTGTGTGTTGTTCAGCTGATCTCCAAGCTTGATTGTTGATCTGGTTCTTGGGTATGTGGATTTGATCAGTCTGAATGTCAGCTTTTGGTCTCCAAACCTTCTTGATGACCTCTGCCTTCTGCTTAGGAGGTTGCTGATTTCTTTGATGACTATGCAGCACTTTCTTGGTACCCTCTACTTTCTGTTTGGAAGGTTGCTGATATATCTGATTTGGATATCCATGTAGCTTATAACAGTGAGGTTTTATATGCCCAAATCTTCCACAGTGATGGCATCTCCATCTTTGATACTTCTTCTTCATTTTGTTCTTTCCAGAATGTTTAGACATCTGTTGGAACATTATGTTTGCCTTTGTATTCTGATGTTGAAGCATCTGTTGGGACATCTTGTTTGACTGTGTAGTTTTTGCAGTAGCTTTGCTAGAGCTGGCTTCATCTCTGTTATATCCCAGTCCACTTTTGTCCCCTGAATGTTTATTATTGCTGAGAATAACATCCAGTGTATTTGAGCTACTGTTCAACATTTTAACAGATTTTGACATATGTTCCAACTTAGAGTTGAGAAGAGTTACTTCACTTTTCAAGGTATCAATGATTACTTGATCACTTGCTTTTTCATCTTCTAATACCTCATTCTGCTTCTTTAGCTTTATAACCTCACTGCATATTTCAGAGCTTCTTTTGTATAGATCTTTGAATGCTTGCTCAAGTTCTTCATAAGTAAGCTCTCCACAACTGGAATCACTATCATATTCACACAGTCCAGCTAGAGCAGTAAAATGCTTAGCTGATTCTTCTTCTGACTCTCCTGAGTCTTCATCAGACCATGTCACAGAGAGTCCTTTCTTTTGCCTCTTTAAGTAGGTAGGACATTCAAACTTGATATGTCCATATCCTTCACATTCATGGCATTTGACTCCTTTATCTTGACTGGTCTTTTCAGCATACTTTAATCTTTTGTTAGTATCATAAGGTCTTCTGTTCTCAGAGCTTGTGTTTCTTCCACTAGGTTTGGATTTGCTTTCCATGCCTCTGAGAATTTGTTTGACTTGTCTTCCAAGCAAGGCAAGGTTTTCTGATAAGCTTTTATCATTTGCTGATTCATCATCTTCTTCTTCATCTGTATTTGACACCAAAGCTATGCTTTTGTTCTTTTTGGCATTTGTGTCATTCATTCCCATCTCAAAAGTTTGAAGGGAACCAATGAGTTCTTCAACTTTCATGGAGCATATGTCTTGAGCTTCTTCTATTGCAGTGACTTTCATGTCAAATCTTTTTGGCAAAGATCTGAGAATCTTTCTTACAAGCTTTTCATCAGTCATCTTTTCTCCCAAGGCTCCAGAGGTATTGGCTATATCCAAGATGTTCATGTAGAACTCATGAATTGATTCATCTTCCTTCATTCTCAAGTTTTCAAACTTGGTGGTGAGAAGTTGAAGTCTTGACATTTTTACTTTTGATGTTCCTTCATGAGTTGTCTTGAGGGTATCCCACACATCTTTGGCCAACTCACAATGATGCACTAGTCTGAAAATATTTCTATCAATGCCATTGAATAAAGCATTCAAGGCTTTTGAGTTTCCTAATTCTGAATCTTCTTCCTCTTTACTCCATTCTTCTTCAGGTTTCAGAACTATTGATCCATCTTTGGTGTCTTGAACAGGATGTTTCCATCCAACATTTACTGCTCTCCATGCCCTGTTGTCAAGAGACTTTAAGAATGCAATCATTCTTGGCTTCCAGTAGTCATAATTAGAACCATCCAGTATAGGTGGTCTATTTACTGACCCTATATCTCTGTCCATGTTACAGAATTTGTTTTCCCTAGATCTCACCCAGTATAAACAGGCAGGGTGCCTGCTCTGATGCCAATTGAAATTCTGTAATGAGATGTCCTAAGAGATGTTCCAACACTTAATAGGACATTTAACTTAAACAGCAGGAAAAGGAAACAACACAGAAGTTTGTTAACCCAGTTCAGTGTATAACCACACCTACATCTGGAGGCTACCAAGCCAGGAGGAAATCCACTATTAGTAATATTAATTCTAGACTTAAACCACCCTGTTTAATCTATCACTTAATACTTACCCAATGCAATTTCTACCTAAGACTCACTTAGATAAGAGTACCCTACTCACTCCCCCTCAATCACCCAGTGATCAAGTTTACAAGTTTACAAAAGTTGAAGACATCCTTCAAACAAAACAGCTTGATCTTACTTAACAGTTTCAATCAAGTCACAAATGCACTTTTGCTTAAAAGCTCATAAAGTGGTACATAAAAACAACCTGCTATTAAAACACTAGACACCCTATTTAGTCTTCTGAAATTTGTACTCAATTCTATGAGTTTCTGTTGTTTAAATAGGTATCTGAATTTTGGGCTTTCTGTAGAATGATCCAGCCCTAATGTGCAGCAACTGTCACCTTGAATTTAGGGTTTGTTACCTCCTATATTCTAGGTGCATTAGGTCTTCTGTTTTAATCTGAATCTTCAATTTAAAACTCCCTACAGATGCGCCTTGTTCTGTTTTTATCCAGCATTAATTAATCCCAGATAGTTCTCCTTAAATATCTCTGATCTGTTAATCAATAATTAATTCTGGTAGCAGGTCTGAGATGTCTCAACATCTGATAGGACATTCTGAAAAACTGAACTTAATTTATTCACACAATGTCCCAACATCTGATGAGACATCCTGAAATAAATTCACATACTCTGTTTGATAATGTCCCAACATCTGATAGGACATTCTGAACTGAATTTAGCATTTCTTGTTTGGTCAAAAATTCTGCCAATTCTTAAACATCTACACTTCGGAACACAATAGTAAGGATAAGATGGAGATCTTGGAAGGAGTCTGGTGGAGCTGATCCACAATATTGTAGTCGCTTCTCTTGATTATTCTCATAAATTCATCCACATCCTGATCAAAGGATGTTTTATGGGCTTCTTTCGAAACTGATTCTTCCGGCACCACATTTTTACCTTTATCTTTGGCAACAGCCTCTACCTCAGTATTAACTCTTAGAACTTGTGACGCAAAAAGGCGTCCGCTTCGGGTGAAGCCTCTGCCTCCCCCGACCTTATCCACCTGTGGTGTATGAGCTGAAGAATCAAGAAGGACTCTCTCCCCGTTACAGTAGAGGTCTGAACCATAGTGCCATGGTACTGCATTATCTTTTTCATATGGGATGGGCCCAGGTACCATGATGGTGATTGGACTGATTGCAGCGGAAGTAGGAATTGTGATTGTCTGTGGATCGTAATATATGGTGACAGGATTTCTGACCGGTGGTGGCGGTGAATGACTGAAGCTGGGTTGTTGTTGAGATTGTTGCTGAAAATTGTTGGAATCAGGGACCGTTGTTGGGTTGTAGTATATGGTGACTGTGGAGACATCATCGTTAATGGTTGTTGTAGTTGTAGAAGAGGATGCGGTTGAACTAGTGTTCGTTGAAGAAGAGATGATTGTTGATTTTGTAGACGAGTCTGTCGGAACAATTGTCTTTGAAGTTGTAGGAGGAGTGTGTGTTGTTGCTGTAAAAGGAATTGCTGATGTTGTAGAAACCGTTGATGTTATCTGCAGGATACCTTCCTGGATAAGGCCATTGATGCCACTTCTTAAGCTTGCACACCTATTGACGGTAACTTTGCAAGATTCACAGTAGGCCTCACAACCTGGAAATACCTGGCATTTTAAAAGCTGAGCCTTAACCTCTGCCAGAGGTGTTTGAATGCTTGTAGTATCTTCAATTAAATTCATGGGTTGATCCTCCTCAATTGCATTTATCCTGGGCCCACCATGGCTAGGCATAGGATTCTTCGTGACATTAGGAGGTGGTGCAAAATTTAAAGCCTTTGAATCAACTAGATCCTGGACCTTCATGTACAAAGCTTTGCACTTTTCTGTGGTATGGCCAGGTGCATTAGAATGGAAGGAACATCTGGCATTGACGTCGTAATTCCGTGGAAGGTTCTGAGGATCTGGTGGAGCCAGAGTCCTTAATTCAACAAGATTAAGCTTCAGAAGTTGTGGCATCAAAGTGGCATAGGGCATTGGTATAGGCTCAATTACCCTGTTGACATGAGATGGCCTTTGCTGGAAAGGACGTTGATGTTGGTTGTTGTTGTTGTTGTAGGACCTTTGTTGAGGAAAATGTTGTTGCTGAGGGAAATGTTGTGGTTGCGGAGTGTATTGTTGTTGAGGAGGCGGAGTAGGAATTGTGACAGCGGCAATTGATTTTGGCATATACTGGGGCCTTCCTCTGCCATGTGTATTGAGTTTGTTTCACCGGACCTGCAAGGCCCTGCAAATGGTTTCCTTGTGCTGCTTGAGCTGGCGCCGTTATCAGAAATCTTTTCCATTTTTTGTAAACTCTCAATCATCTCTCCAGCTATGACCACATCTGTAAAGCTAGTGGAAGAGAAAGCAGTCAACCTATCAATGTATGTCCCCTGGAGGGTGTTCATAAACATATCTGCCATTTCTCTTTCCGACATTGGAGGTTGAACGACAGCAGCTAATTGCCTCCATCTCTGAGCATACTCTCTGAAGCTTTCCCTGGAGGATTGCGACATACCCATTAGAAGAGTTCTGTTAGGAGCCATGTCTAGATTGTATTTGTATTGGCGAATGAAAGCCACGGCTAAATCTTTCCAATTTCTAATGGTTGCCCTAGTCAGATGAGAGTACCACTCACGGAATGCCCCGATCAAGTTTTCCTCAAAATAAAACACCCATAGCTTTTCATCCATAGTGTAGGCCTTTAGTCTTCCCAGGAAAGATTGGAGATGGGTGCGAGGGCAAGATGTTCCATTATACCTTTCAAAGCAGGGAGGTTTGAATTTGTGAGGAATTCTAACTCCCTCTACCAGCCATATATCCATAACATCAAACCCTAAGGAGTTTTGAGACTCTAGAGATCTCAGCTTTTCTGCTATCTCGTCCAGCCGACGATCATAGACTTTGTCACCTGCCCCAACTACAGTGAATTGTTCCTCCTGAGGGTCCTCTTGCAAGGCACGCCCTCTAGTATTACCCTGGGTATTCCTGATAGCATTAATGTCAGGGTTAAGATGAGGTCCAAACACCGGGGGATCAGTACGAGGTTGTACATGATCATTGTTGCTGGTACCCCCTGTACCTGGGTGGTTTTCTTCAGGAGTTTGCCGCTCGACCAACTCTCTTAATCTTTCTTGGCTTTGGGCCAACCCAGTCATTACTGCCATGAACTGGTTCATCTGAGCCCTCATTTCAGTTCTTTCATTAGCCATCTGGGTTCTCACATCAGTCGGATCTTGTTGAACCTGGTCCATATGTAAGCTCGGAAGGTTGTTTCTTGTCGGTTACCGGTGAACTATGTTGATGGGGAAGACTCTCCTACGAGCAATGTTTCCTGAAGCCACAACCAAGTGAGAAACAACAAAAACAAATACCTACAAAACAAAGAAAAGAGGTTAGTATGCAATGCAGGATGTCTATTTGTCTTCCAAGGGTATCCGGTTTGGTTCTTTGATTTTGACCTTCCAGACCTCGAGGAATGATGATATTGGAGAGAGATGAAGCCCACAAAATAACACAAACCATATATTACACAATGTAAAGATACATAGTTTTGATTACAACAGGTCCCCATGGTGGGTCAAAATACAACAACAAAAGTACAAACAAAAGAAATCAAACATCCAGCCTATAATCATCCTCTCTGACTTCCTTTAGGAGAGCATCAGTCACTGGGCCAACTAGATGCTCTGTGATGGTCTTGATAAGAAGGTTCCTGGTGGCAATAACATTTGTCAACTTCTTATACTTGTCTTGGTCCTTGTAAACACCCCAAATTTGCCCTCACTCATATCACACCATGGCTTGGGATCTTTCATGTTTGCATAAGCATAAGCATATATCTCATATTGCATCTTTGCTTCACTGCATAAGTTCAAGTTCATCTGCATCTAGGGTTTGTGATCTGAGCAATCCAAGATTCCATCTGAGCCACCCAAAAGGCCTCAAAGTGTTCCAAAAGGGTCCATGTGTGTTCTATCATCATATTATGTCCCTCAAAGTTCATAGAAGTCAAGAGATCACAAGAACTGGCAAAGCATGGAAGCAGAGCTAGGTTTTTCACTACACAGATGACCAAAATTAGAGTTTTGGTTTCAGAGGCATCAACTCCAAATTTTTGGGCCATTCTTGTTTCTAATGTTCTTAAGATGTTATAAGGATCATGTGTACCAAGTTTTATGAAGAAATTCATTGTGGAAGTCATCTGTTCACTGGGTAACTTCCTGAGCAAGTTAAGTCAAAATCAGGGCATCTGAGGCCCCCAACAATGGAACCAAAGGGGTATTTTCATCAAATTGAATTTCTATGATCTTTATTTGATCTTATAAGTGGTTGGAATTTCAACAGATTGAAGAATTTTGAGCCAATTGTAAACTTGCCAAAAATGGAAATTACTTGAAATGCAAACTTTCCATTTTGGGAAAGTTTTTCAACCTCCTCTTTCTCAACCAAAAATGCTTCAAATGAAAAATTCTTGGTCATGAAAGTTGTAGATTAGGTCTTTCCCTTTTCAAAAAGTACAAGAACATTTCTTGATTCATCCTAGAACTCAAGATATGGCCTTTCAAAGTTGGCAAAAATCCTAAAATTTCAAGTTTCATGTCAAAGAGGGATTTTGCAAATTGGCATGTTAAGGCATTCTAATGACTTCAATTATGTACAAACACTTCATAACATGATCAAACAACTTCAAAGCATCAAAATTGGCCCAATAATTGGATCATTTCATGCCTTGAATCACAAGAAACACCAAAGAGGGAAAATTTGCAAAACACAGAGAAACCCTAGCTGCAAGTGTTCCAGCTCATCAATTTCAATCCTATGGCCTTCCTTGATCCATGCTGAGGCCAGACACCCCAAAAACTCAGGACTGCACCATGCCCATACCTCAAGTACACATTCTTGACTTTTTTGCAAATCACCCCATACCAATCACACTATGCCACACCAACTCCTCTGACCAATCACACTTGCTTACACTAACCTTATGGATCACAAAGAACACAACACACAAGCCTGAAACCTTCCATAGCTCAAATTACACAAAATCCCCTTAAAACATCATCTCTTCGAATCTCCCAACTCAGCCAACAAAAATAAAAAATTCTTTCACCAATCATCTCCACAAAACCCCAGGATCATTTCCCACCCCTCACATTTTCCTGAAACACCCTCTAACCAAAACACGATTTTGACATACTCTGAACTGAAACCTTCAAAACAGTCCATACAAACTTGTTCTAAGCTTCCCAATAGCATCAAGGGACTCAAGGGAGTTGTTTTACACTAAAGGAGAGGTCAGAAAGTAGCTAACTGAAAAGCTTCAACTCAGGTAACCTCAAGAACATTTTTTCCAGAAATGCGTTTTTAAGTTCTTAAATGAATCCTTATGATGTGCCGATGATCCTGATGTGTTTATTTTGCAAAATGATTTAGTATTAAGCATGCATGAGTTCTCTGAAATTTTTTGACCTAAAACTGATTTGCTTCGATTCAACTTTAATACATGAAATAAATGTGTTTTGATTGATGATTCTTGTTGTATGATGTCTGGAGTTTGATTCTGGGCAGAGAGATTGAGTTTTAGAGACTTGGGGAGAGAGTTGAGGTTTTGGTTCGTCGGAGAAGATGACCGGCACACTGTTCCGGTCATCTGAGAGTGTTTAGGGTTAATGACGTGTTTAGGCTGAGTTTGAATCTGAGCCCTTAGATCCTGCTTCCCGCGCGCGTGTGAACGGCCTAGATCCTCCATTAAAACCCTAATCCAGTTTAATTAGTTTAATTTTAATTAATTAGCCAGTTCAAATCCCAACCATTGGATAACACGCCAATCAACCCTCCCCCCCCCCCCTGAGTTTGAATCCTGGCCATTGATTCAGCATACTTCCCCTTTATTTTATTTTTATTTCATTTTCTTTGTATTTTTCTTTTATAGTTTATTTAAAATAGCAAAATCCATTTAAAAATTCTGAAATTTTTTGTCAAGCCTTTTATTAATTTTCAGAAACCAAAAATATTTTTATTTTTATTTTTTGCATTAGAAAAGTATTTTTAAATCATTTAAATATTTTATTTAATTAATTAATTCATTTTCATTAATTAAAAATACATTTAAGTATTTAAAAATCACCAAAAAAATCAGAGGTCATTCTTAGACTTTTAAAAACATTTACAAACTCATATTACAAATTTATTTTTGGTTTTGATCTTACTTTGAGATTTTTCAATGAATTAGGGTTCTTAAAAATGTTCATTTTCTAACCCTAACTTCAAATATTCATAACCCTAGAACCAAGTTGAGTTTGTGAATGGTTCTTTTTGCATTGTTCTATGCATGACTTCTAGCATCCAAAAACATTTTTGTTTCATTTTTATCTTGCATTTTCAAATTATTTGGCATTTTACATTGAAGATCACCCAAAAAACCTAGGTAACTTAGAAAATCCATAACTCCTCCTAGGTTTAGCTTCTGACCTCCCCCTTTGGATGGTAACCTAGTATAAGTTTAAGGTTCCTTTGAGAGCATTGCTTCTGTTTTGGTCATGTGCATCTCATACTTTCATAAAACCCTAATTTTACATGTTCATATGCATTCATCTTTGCATAAACATCAATACATGAACTTGCCATGACATTTCTTGCATTCATATGTCATCTTAGACATCTTAGGACATGACAAAATCATGCTTGATCATTTCTTCATCCATTTGGTATGCTTTTCATTCATAACATTTCATGAACATACATGTGTTTTCAAGGTTCTAACTTGCTTCCTTTGCATCCCATCTCTCATATAATCATACATATGCATCATGTGTGACTTTGCAGTATCTCATCACTCATTTGCCTTGCATATGCACTTATGACTTTGATCATAGCACCTTTGTTTGATGCATTTGCATTTCGTTTCTTTCTTTACATGTTCAACTAACATTTCAAGGGCTTATGGTAACTTGTTTAAGTTGTGGATATGCATCCACATCTAACTTCTCTTTCTCTATTATTTTTTATACATCATACTTGTGTTTGAAGTGAATTTCATTCACTTGTGCCTCTTGCTTTCTTTTCTTTCTCTTAGGTTTACTTATCTTCTTAAGTGAAGTAAGTAACCTAATCCTCCTTTCTTCTCTTTTCATCTGCTTCTTCCATTGGTGGCTTCCTTAAAGATCTTTATCAAGCCTTACAAACCATAGGAACATCCAAGTGTGATAATAATTAGGGTTGTGATTAGTCCCCCCTAGCTTTTTACCTTTGAGTCTCCTTGAGTCTCTCTTCTCATCTTCATAATCAGAGACTAAACTCTTAAAGTTTTAGGACTTTGGAATTAGGGTTATTCCTGCATCCTTCTCTTAGGATGGAGTGTATAACTTTAATCCTAAGTGTTAAACCTTTAATTTGTTTAAACCTCTTAATCAAATCATCTTAATAATCACTAAGACTTTATCTTGTAACTTGGGCCTTACATTAGGGTTCTAATTCTTCCTTCATGGTTAAGAAGGACTAACCCTAATGTTTAATGGACAAGTCCCCCTCAAGATGTCTTACAAACCATAAAACTCATTTCTTAATCTCACTCCTAAATTAAAATCCACTTAATAAAGGCTTTGTTATATAATGAATTTAATCCCTAACCATAGATTAAGTTGAGGTATCTTCCTCAGCTTAAGTGTCCTCATCTATTATCCTTCTATTAGGATGGTGTAATGAGTTCACTAATCTGTGATTAGAGATTAAAATCATTACTTAACACTAAAAAAAAACCAAAAACATCTAAATAATCACAAGTAGGTTAATGATCTTAATCCTACATCATCATGGCAATTAAGTTGAGATGTTTATCTCATACTTAAGTATTCTCATTATCCCTAATCACAGGGAGGATATAATAAGTTTACAAGCCTTTGATTTAGGCTTAAGCTCATCAACTTATGAAAAACACCAAAAACAATAACAAAACTGAAAACACAAGTACAAACAATAATCGTCTCCTCCGGGATTCTTTTCTCATCACACTCATTCATAAGCGAGAACTTGCTTCTTCCGTCTAATGCAAGACAGTTAGCACTCGAGCCAGACGAGTCATACACTTGAGCATAAACAAGCAAGCAGTTCACAGTCAATTTATCTTTCAGTCTCTTTGAGTCGAACTACGGTGTTCTGACTTCCTCATTGCACGAGAGGATACGTAGGCATAACGTAACAGTTATCGAACAAAAGTCTCTTTGTCTTCCCCCCTTTTTCAGCATTCTCTTTTAAGCCTCAGTTCCTGAGCATCTACCCTTTTGACACTTGTATATTCTTTTCCAGCTTTTGCACACAGATAACATATACACATACCCCCTTTTAAACAAAATATTTTAAGCGTGGATCCCGTCGAGTACGACGGACAATCTGGGTGCTAATACCTTCCCAGGTTATAATCAACCCCCTTTCTCAGTTTCTCTGGTTCGCAACCGTCTTATCCATCTTTTCTTAGGTTTATGCAGCATTACCTTTCCTTCGGGATAAAAATGCCTAGCTGGCAACTCTATTCATCTTCACCTTCATTTTCTCTTTTCACCGACCGTTCGCGTCTGTACCTTGTAATGACCCGGTGTCTTTTTGGGGGAGCGATAGCTTGGCGACTCTGCTGGGGACCTTATATTGCAATCAGTGCTTCTGGTTCTTTTGGTGGGTTCCTCCTAGTGCTTGTATGATTTGTGTTTACAGGGGTGTTATGTGCTACTTGTGCTTATTATTTATTGCTTTATTTATTTCTTTCTGTACAGCTTTATTTGTTGCTTTCTTTTACAGTTTTATGCATTTCATACTGTTATTATCATATCATTGGTGTTGGATCTGTGTTTACCTTGGTGGGAGGGATTTTTGAGTGATTAAGGTTCCATACCGGGGACCTGAGTGACACATAGGATAGAGTGGCTTCATATTCTTTCCCATTCCATTTCGGTCTGGTGCGGGAATATGAAACACGGTTCAGACATGGGTTTCTTCTTGAGAACTCTGTGCTACGGATTTCCTGTAGTACTAGGGCTATCTGGGAAGCCTGCTAAGTCTGGATGACCTTTTTATGACCTTCAACATCTGAGGTGAATTAGAGGAGGATCTTTTATGGTTATTGTAAACACTGTACCTCCGGGTTAGAAGTGTTTACACTTCTCATAACAGATCCAAATCTGAGGATCCTTGTTCTAGAACAATACATGTGAGGGGGTTGGGGTGTTTACAGGTTTGCAGGAACCCTTGGCCCCATCATACCTTGTTACTTGATTTGTTAAGGTTGTATTATTTTGGACAGTTCTTGTGAAACCCTGGACTTGTGGCTCTTTATTTGATTCCCCCTCCTGGTTACTAGTTTTCTAAGCCTTCATCCGGACTTATGAACACACATGGACTCTATCAAGGCAGATAACAGATCCAGCACTTGATCACAAACCCTTTGCATATCATTCTGCATACATCATTTTGCATCATTTAACATTTGCCTATTTGTTTTACAGGGTACCCACCTTTTATCTTTGGTTTGGTTTTGACCTGTTTTGCTGCTCATACTTCCTCAGTTATCTACACCAGCACCTTCATCAGTTTGTCTTCATCAGAGACTCTTCTTCAGTTGTCTTCATCAGAGACCCTTCTTCAGCACCTTCTCCAGTTATCTTTATCAGTTTTCAGTATTTACCTTTATCAGGGCTTCTCTTCAGTCTTCTTCATCAGCATCCATTGTCAACATGGACACTTCCAGGAAGAGCAACATCACCTACCACTTCCTTGAGCCCACTCTGACAGGCATCAGACAGATCCAGTCTCTCATTACTCCTGATCATGTCCCATTATTCAGGGAACATTATGGAGGCATATTGGACATGATCATGGACCTGGATGCATCCCAGAGGAGCATGATCCACACTTGCTTGCAGTTTTATGATCCTCCTCTCAGATGCTTCACATTCCCTGATTTTCAGCTGGGACCTTTGTTAGAAGAATTTTCCATGTTGTTAGGTGTCCCCATCAGGAGGGGGATTCCCTTCAACCCTGAGATGATTTCTCCCAATAATGAATATATAGCTAAGGCATTGTACTTGGAGCCTACCCTCATAAACCAGAGCATGACCACCAAGGCTGGAATCCCAGGCCTTCACTTAGATTTCTTGATCTCCCAGGCCACCCTGCATGCTGCAACAGGGAAGTGAGAAACTGTTTGTGCTCTCCTAGCCCTCAACATATATAGAGTTATCTTGTTTGCAGACGAGCCAAAATTTGTAAGCAAGAATGCTATTCAACTGTTCTTATTGAGGAACCCAGTTCCTACCCTGCTTGGAGACTTTTACTACTCAGTGCATCAAAGGAATGAGAAGCAAAGGGGAAGATTGGTCAGATGCTGTGCACCCCTCTTCTACTGTTGGTTGTTAAGACACTTTCCGAAGTCAGACACTTTCCTGAATCCTCATCAGCCAAGGAACTGGGCCAATAGATTAATTGCCCTTACATCAGAAGACATCAGATGGTGCACTCAGAGCACCAAGGGCAAAAATATCATTACCAGCTGTGGGCAGTATCCCAATGTGCCTTTGATTGGAGTAAAAGGTTGCATCAACTACAACCCTTTGCTTTTCAAGAGGCAATTAGGTATGCTTTGGTTCATCCCCTAAGAGGGCAAGACTTGGCAGAAACCCTCTATTGTGACATCCAGCACAACTCTGCTATTGTCAGACAGGCAGCCTGGGCCTGGGACAACATTCAGACTAAAGGGACAGCCATTTTGGGCAAGTTCAACAATATAGCCTCAGCATAATATCTTGACTGGTCTCGTACTAGGGGGAAGATCACCCGGATGCCATTTACCTTAGAGGATGTACCTGGACCGTCAACAGTGGAGCCTACAACCACTGTTAGCTTGGAGGAGTTTGAAAAATTAAAGGAAAGGAATACTCAACTCTCTGAAGCCTTGAAGAAGACCCTCTGGGAGAGGAATGACATCCGTTTAGATAATGAGAGGTTAGAGAAGCTCCGGATTGAGCACTTGACCAAGATTGAGAAGACGGATGACTACATCAGGAAGGCTAGAGCAGGAGAGTTAGTACTGAAGAATGCTTGCAAGGAAGCTAAAACTCAGAAGGCTAGAGCTGAGCATTACTTAGAGGAGAGTCAGGCTAAGTGGATCAGGATCACTGAGGCCCATGCACAGGAAGATCAAAGGACCCAAGCCAGGATAGAGCAACTAGAGGCTAGTGATAAGAAGAATCAGGCAGTTTTGTTAGCAACACAGAAGGAGATCTTTGAGTTGAAACTCCGGGCGGGGTTGAAGAGGTCAGAGGATCAGGATAAGCACAAGAAGTTGACCAGTGCCATTGCCACCAGGAACCTCCTCATCAGGACTATCACAGAGCACCCGGTTGGTCCAATGACTGAGGCTCTCCTGAAGGAAGTCAGAGAGGATGACTTTGGACTGGACGTTTGATTTCTTTGTATTTGTACCTTCTTTTGTTTGTACTCTTGTTGTTGTTGTTGATGTATTTTGACCCGCCATGGGGATTTTATTGTAATCAAAATATTTACTATCACATTTGTTTTGTAATATATGGTTTGTATTATTTTTGTGGGCTTTATCTCTCTGCAACATCAGCATTTCCTCGAGGTCTGGAAAGGTCAAAACCAAAGAACCAAACCGGATACCCTTGGAAGAAAAATAGGCATCCTGCATTGCATACTAACATTTTCTCTTTGTTTTGTAGGTTTTTGTTTTGTTGTTGTTTCTCACTTTGTTGTAGTTTCAGGAAACATTGCTCGTAGAAGAGTGTTCCCTGTCAACAGAGTGCACCGGTATCCGACAAGAAACAACCTTCTGGGATTAAAAATGGATCAAGTTCAAAAAGACTTGACTGAAGTGAGAGCCCAAATGGCCAATGAGAGGACATAAATGAGGGCCCAAATGAATCAATTTATGACAGTGATGACTGGTTTAGCTCAGAGCCAGGAAAGACTGAGGGAGTTAGTCGAGCGGCAAACTCCCGAGGAACACCATCCAGGTACAGGGGGTACCAGTAACAACAATCACGTACAGCCTCATACTGATCCACCAGAGTTTGGACCTCAATTGAACCCAGACATCAATGCCATAACAAACACCCAAGGTAACACTAGAGGAAGGGCTTTGCAGGAAGACCCTCAAGAAGAACACTTTACTATGGTTGGGGCTGGAGACGAAGTTTACGATCGTCGGTTGGATGAAATAGCAGAGGAGCTAAGGTCTCTTGAATCCCAAAACTCTCTGGGTTTCGATGTCATGGACATGGGATTGGTGGAAGGGGTTAGAATTCCTCACAAGTTCAAACCCCCTTGTTTTGAAAGATACAATGGCACATCCTGCCCACGTACCCATCTTCAGTCTTTCCTGGGGAGATTGAAAGCCTACACCATGGATGAGAAACTGTGGATGTTTTACTTTGAGGATAGCTTGACAGAGGCATCCCGGGAATGGTATTCTCACTTGACCAGGGCCACAGTAAGGAATTGGAAAAAGACTTGGCTGAAGCTTTCATTCGTCAATATCAGTATAATCTGGACATGGCTCCAAACAAAACCCTTCTGATGGGAATGTCACAATCTTCCCGTGAAAGTTTTAGAGAGTATGCCCAAAGATGGAGACAACTAGCTACTGCGGTTCAACCCCCGATGTCAGAAAGGGAGATGGCAAATATGTTCATGAATACTCTCCAGGGTACCTATATTGACAGATTGGCTGCATTTTCTTCCACCAGCTTTGCAGATGTGGTGATAGCAGGGGAGAGAATTGAAAGCTTACTGAAGATGGGAAAGATTTCCGACAACGGTGCCAGTTCAAGTAGTGCAAGGAAGCCATTTGCTGGGCCCCGTAGATCTGGTGAGGCAAATTATGTACATGTGGGAAGAGGGAGACCCCAATATCTTCCCAGATCAGTTGCTGTCGTCACTATTCCTACTCCACCTCCTTAGATACTCAACAGCCACATCACTTTCCTCAACAGCCACAGTTTCCTCAATAGAGATCCTACAACAATAATAACAACAATTAACAACAATGCCCTTTTCAACAGCGACCATCTCAGATCAACAGGGTGATTGACCCTATTCCAATGTCATATGCCACATTGCTGCCACAACTCTTAAAGCTCAATCTTGTTGAGTTGAGGACATTGACTCCACCTGATCCTCAGAACCTTCCAAGAAATTACGACGTCAACACTAGGTGTGCTTTTCATTCCAATGCACCTGGTCACTCCACGGAAAAATGCAGGGCTCTGCACATGAAGGTCCAGGATCTGGTAGATTCAAAGGCCCTGAACTTTGCACCACCTCCCAATGTCATGAAAAATCCTATGCCAAGCCACAGTGGGCCAAGGATTAATGCTATAGAGGATGGCTCACCCATGAATTTGATTGAAGATGTTGCAAGTATTCAGACACCTCTGGAAGAGGTTAAAGCCCAACTTTTAAAATGCCAAGTGTTTCCAGGTTGTGAGTCATGTTGTGAATCTTGCTTGGTTTCTGAGAACGGGTGTATAAACTTGAGGAATGGCATCAATGGCTTGATCAGAGAAGGCATTCTGTAAATAACCACAACAGCTTCTACAACACCAACAACTCCTTTTACAACAACAAAATCAGCAACCACTTCTTCCATCACTTCAACAAACAACAGTTCCATTTCATCTCCTTCTAAAACTTCAACAACCACCAACAACGATGTCTCCACAGTTACTATTTATTATGACCCTGCAACGGTCCCAAATTCCAGCAACTTTCATCAACAGCTTCAGCAACAACCAAGCTTCAATTCATCACCTCCAACATCCACAAGAAGTCATGTCACCATCTTCTATGATCCACATACAATAACGGTTCCAAACTCTGAGGCAGTAAGCCCAGTCACCATCACGGTGCCAGGGCCAATTCCATATGACAAAGACAATGCCATACCATGGCATTATGGTGCTGACCTTTGCTGCAACAGAGAAAAAGTCCTTCTTGATTCTTCATTTCCTACCTCACAAGTGGATAATGTCGGGGAAGGCGGAGGCTTCACCCGAAGCGGACGCCTCTTCGTGTCATAAGCTCCAAGAACTAGTACTGAGGCAAAGGCTGCTGCCAAAGCCAAAGGAAAAAGGGTGATACCTGAAGAATCTGCATCAAAAGAGACTCATAAATCATCCTTTGACCAGGATGTGGATGAATTTATGAGGATAATCAAAAGAACTGACTACAAAGTTGTGGATCAGCTCCACCAGACTCCTTCCAAGATCTCAATCTTATCCCTGCTGTTGTGTTCCGAAGTTCATCGGGATGCACTACTCAAAGTTCCGCACGTTTCCTACATGCCAGAAGAGATCACAGTGAATCAGCTTGAGACGGTAGTGTCCAATGTTAATACTAGCCATGGGCTAGGTTTCACCAATGCTGATTTGAAAACAGAAGGACGTCACCACAACAAGGCTTTGCACATCACCCTGGAGTGCAAAGGGGTTGTACTCTCTCATGTTCTTGTAGACACTGGGTCTTCACTCAATGTCTTGCCGAAGAAAGCTCTTGTCAAGCTCGAATATGATGGAATAGCTCTCTGACCAAGCAATCTGGTGGTCAGGGATTTTGATGGCTCCAAGAGGTTTGTTCTTGGAGAGGTGGAGCTGCCTATGATAATCGGTCTGCAGGTCTTTCAAACTAATTTCTATGTGATGGACATTCAGCCAGCCTACAGTTGTTTGTTGGGTCGACCATGGATTCATGCCGCTGGCGCAGTTACGTCGACCCTTCACCAGAAATTGAAATATGAGTGGGAAGGACAGATTATCACCATCTATGGTGAAGAGGACATCTTTGTTAGCCATCTGGCTACATACAAATACATTGAGATGGATGGTGAAATCCATGAAACTATGAGCCAAGGGTTCGAGGCCCTGAATGTCAATGAGGCGACGACTGAAGTATTTTCTACATCCCAGGAGGATAGGATGGGTACTTCAATTGTCTCCTATCAGCAAGCCCGGAAGGTTGTTGAAGATGGTAATGCCCAAGGCTGGGGCAAGCTGCTACCGGTGGAGAAGAAGGAGGATAGATTCGGTTTGGGTTACAAACCATTCCGACAAGATCAATCAGAGGCTGCAAAGGAGCCCAAGTTCATCAGTGGGGGGATGCTCACCCCAGATGCTATTAACAACCTGGAAGACGAGGCGGAGAGCGACCGCAACCTGGAGAGTTGGATACGTCCAAGGATCCCGGGGCACCAAGTCCTTAACTGGTCTTTCCAGGAAATTATAAGGGTTACTCCTATAGAGTAATTATTATTTCCTGCCTTTTTTAGCATGCATCAAGTCCTGCATCTTGCCCAAGGTGTCAGGACTCATTTTGTAATAGGGCCATATTGTAATTTTGTGCAAATGAATTATCAATGAATATCGGACATCTTTTGCAAACAAGTCTCTTTTTCGCTCACTGTCTTTTCATTTTTCACTTTTGTACAAACAATAAAATAGCAATGTTTTCAAAGTAATAACTTCATTTTAACTTTTTCCAAACAAGATTAAAATTGATCACTAATACGAACAAATCTCAACCCTTGCAGAGATTATCCTCCAGATTGCACCGGCAACAGCACTGCAATGAACTTGTATGACTTCGACAATCTGATTAATCAAGTTGATGAAGGGGTTGAAGAAGACTATGAGTTACCTGGAGAGTTAGCCAGTTTGTTGAGGCAAGAAGAGAAAGTGATCACTCCTCATCAGGAGAAGGTTGAAACAGTTAATCTTGGTACCGAAGAGGATTTGAAAGAAGTGAAAATTGGGGTCGGGCTGCAAGCTTCAGTAAAAGAACAACTCATCGACATGCTTCAAGAATACGTCGACGTCTTTGCTTGGTCCTATCAAGACATGCCAGGTCTAGATACGGACATTGTTATGCACAAGCTGCCATTAAAGGAAGATTGCCCTCCAGTAAAATAGAAGCAATGTCGTACTCGCCCAGATATGGCCATGAAGATTAAAGAAGAAATACAAAAACAGTGGGACGCCGGTTTCCTTGTTGTAACTAGTTACCTGCCATGGGTGGCTAACATTGTACCAGTGCCTAAGAAGGATGGCAAAGTACGGATGTGTGTGGATTACCGGGATCTGAACAGAGCTAGCCCGAAGGATGATTTCCCATTACCTCACATTGATGTATTGGTTGACAAAACAACTCAGTTCTCGGTATTTTCCTTCATGGATGGATTTTTCGGGTATAATCAGATCAGATTGTCGCCCGAAGACATGGAGAAAACAACCTTCAACACACCTTGGGGCACGTTTTGTTACAAGGTAATGCCATTTGGATTGAAGAATGCCAGTGCGACTTATCAACGGGCTATGGTAACGTTATTCCACGATATGATCTACAAAGAAATTGAATGCTACGTGGATGACATGATTGCCAAGTCCCTCACTGAAGAAGGCCATCTGGTAAATCTGCTGAAGTTGTTCAAGCGTCTGAGAAAGTATCAGCTGAAGCTAAACCCCAACAAATGCATAATCGGCGTACGGTCCGGTAAGTTACTGGGATTTATCGTAAGTGAAAAGGGAATTGAGGTTGATCCCGACAAAGTCAAATCCATCCAGGAGATGCCTGCACCTAGGACTGAAAAGGAAGTTCGGGGGTTGTTAGGTAGATTGAACTACATATCAAGGTTCATATCTCATCTTACTGCAACCTGTGAGCCCCTGTTCAAATTGTTAAGAAAGGAGCAAACGGTCAGGTGGAACGAAGATTATCAGAAGGCTTTTGACAAGATCAAGGAGTACCTGCAAGAACCTCTGATTCTTATGCCTCTAGTAGAAGGAAGACCTCTGATAATGTACCTGACAGTATTAGAAGGATCAATGGGGTGTGTGTTGGGCCAGCATGACGAGTCTGGTCGAAAAGAGTATGCAATATAATACCTAAGCAAAATGTTTACCGACTGTGAACAACGTTATTCACTGCTCGAGAAAACTTGTTGTGCTTTAGCGTGGGCTGCTCGCCGACTAAGACAGTATATGCTGACTCACACTACTTTATTGATCTCAAAAGTGGACCCCGTCAAGTACATATTTGAGAAGCCAGCACTTACTGGAAGGGTTGCAAGATGGCAAATGATTCTGACAGAGTATGACATTCAATACACATCTCAAAACGCCATCAAAGGCAGTGTACTGTCTGACTATCTAGCTGAGCAGCCCATTGATGATTATCAGCCAATGAGATTTGACTTCCCTGATGAAGACATCATGTACCTAAAAGCAAAAGATCATGAAGAGCCTGTTCACACTGAAGGGCCTGACCCAGAAGAAGAGTGGACAATGATGTTTGATGGGGTTGTCAACATGAATGGTCGCGGAGTTGGTGCAGTGCTCATTACACCTAAAGGAGTTCATATGCCTTTCTCAACAAAACTCACCTTTGCCTGCACTAACAACGAAGCTGAATACGAAGCCTGTATCATGGGTCTTGAGGAAGCCATTGACCTCAGGATCAAGACATTGAATGTATTCGGAGATTCAGCTCTGGTAATCAATCAGACCAATGGCAAATGGTATACTCACCAAGAGCATCTAATTCCATACCGTGACTACACGAGGAGATTATTGACTTTCTTCACAACAGTCAAACTTGAGTACATCCCTCGAGACGAAAATTAGTTCGCAGATGCTTTAGCTACCATTTCCTCCATGATCAAGGTTCAAACTTCCAATTATGTGCCTCAGATTTCGGTATCCAGACTAGACCGACCAGCATACGTATTCTCCGTGGACATTGCAAAAGACGACAAGCCATGGTTCCATGACATCAAAAGCTTCTTAGAGGATCAGACATACCCACCTGGGGCATCATCCACTGATAAGAAGACACTAAGAAGGTTGGCCGGAAGTTTCTTCCTTAATGCTGATGGTTCATTATACAAGCGAAACTTTGACATGGTAATACTCAGATGTGTTGATAAGAAAGAAGCAGACTTGATGATGCACGAGGTGTATGAAGGATCTTTCGGTACCCATGTTGGAGGACATGCAATGGCTAAGAAATTATTAAGATCAAGTTACTACTGGATCATAATGGATGCAGACTGTTGTGCCTATGCCAGAAAGTTTCACAAATGCCAAATCTATGCAGATAAAATGCATATGCCTCCAAATCCTTTGAACGTGATGTCTTCACCTTAGCCCTTTTCCATGTGGGGCATTGACATGATTGGAAAGATCGAACCGACTGCTTCAAATGGCCACAGATTCATCCTGGTAGCCATTGATTACTTCACCAAATGGGTCAAAGCAGCTTCGTATGCAAACGTCACCAGGCAAGTGGTAGCTAGATTCCTGAAAAGAGACATCATCTGTCGATATGGAGTTCCCGAGCGAATCATTACTGATAATGGTTCCAATTTTAACAACAAAATGATGGCTGAACTGTGTCGGGTTTTCAAAATCCAACATCACAACTCTTCTCCTTACAGGCCAAAGATGAATGGCGCTGTTGAGAAAGCTAACAAAAACATTAAGAAGATTGTGCAGAAGATGGTGATTACTTACAAGGACTAGCATGAGATGCTACCATTTTCCTTTCATGGGTATCGAACCTCAATCAGAACGTCTACTGGGGAAACACCTTATCAGCTTGTGTATGGTATGGAGGTAGGCCTACCTGTTGAAGTTGACCTACCCTCCTTACGGGTACTAATGGATGTAAAGCTGAATGAAGCAGAATGGGTCCGATCACGTTACAATCAACTGAATCTGATCGAAGAAAAGAGATTAGCTGCAATCTGTCATGGGCAGTTATATCAGAAAAGGATGAAGAAAGCCTTCGATCAGAAAGTCAGGCTTCGGGAATACCAAGTGGGAGATCTTGTGCTGAAAAGACTCCTTCCTTCTCATACAAACCACAGGGGAAATTGGACTCCTAATTACGATGGTCCATTCATAGTAAAGAAGGTTTTCTCTGGTAGAGCACTGATGCTCACTACTATGGATGGTGAAGATTTCTTATCTCCTGTGAATTCAGATGCAGTTAAAAAATACTTCGCATAATATGACCCATTGGACATAAAAACAGAATGTAAGTCCAGGCAAAAAAATAGGGCATCCCGGTGAGTCAAAAACAGAATAAAAGACTCGGGAAAAAATAAAGGAAAATTAAAAAAAATGTACACCCGCTGAGTTGAAAAGCCGCATTGGACAACTCAGGCAAAAATGGGTATCCCGGTGGATTGAAAACCTGAAAGGGCGATCCACGCAAAATCAGGGAATAAGCGAACAACTGCATTCTGAATTCTTCTGTATCACTTACAACACGGTAAGCTTCGAAAGGATAAATCATCAGTCAGAATCAACCTTCTTCAGAAAGCAAGATGAGAAGAACGTCAAGGTCATACAGGTCATAGCAAAGGAAGTTCATCGGAGCATCGTCAACATTGCCAGCACTTTTACTTTTCTCAATTTATAGCAATCTCCTCATTCCAGGGGATTTGTTTCTTTGACTTTATTTGCCAATTCAGGGCACCCAGATTAATAAAATCAGAATTTTCAGTCACGTCTCTTTTTGTACATTTTTGTTTCGTTTGCAAGATGTCCAATATTCATAATAAGTACTTGCATAAAACAAATGAGCCATTTTTAATAAATTCTTGCGGGAAATATATTTACTTTCAGGAATATCTAATTCCTATGACGGAATCCGGTAAGGGATACCTCGGGATACTTGTGCGTTTCTCTTGTCTTAACAGATTGCAGGTATTCAATACGCAACATGGGGTATGCCAAGCACACTTCCCCAGCATACCTCCTCCCCGAGCAATATCTGGGTTGTTTTTCCCCAGCGGAGTTGTCAAAGCCTCCTCATCCCTAGCACAGGTCTACTCAACAGGAGCATCCCCAACCAAGTTCCCCATAGAGTTTCCATCCTCTCCCTAGAAGAGTAATGCCTGAAACTCTTACACAACAAAGTGATGAAAGCTTCCTTCTCCCCAGCTGAGTTCTCCTTATAGGGTAGATCAACCAATGATCTATTTCCCCAGGAAGAGTTATATCTCCTGACAGATCTACCAATGATCTCTTCCCCAGCTGGGATATTCTTCCAAGCAGATCAGCCAGAGATCTTCAGCGGGATCCGAATCTCGAATAAGTTTCTCTTTTGCATAATCATAGCATTCACATCATAAATCACCGAAATAAGCGTAGCATTCCGTCTAATACAGAGCATTACGGAAAAAAATCAAACATTTGCATGATCACAAGTCAGGATCAAGCCAGTCACCTGCAAATACCATCAGTATTTCATCAGCAATGAATATAAAAGCTCACATCCCCTGCAAATAAAAGCCAAAGCGTCCCCTTTGCACTATCCAACACAAATGTCTGTTCATATATACCCTTTTTGACACTCGATCGTGTCGCATTATTCCCCGCAGATATAACCCAAAGCGTCCCCTTTGCATTCTCAAATACAGATACCTATACATACTCTTTTGACACTCGCCCGTGTCATACACCCCCAACATGATTGCCAAAACACTTGTTGCCAACCAAACACTTGTTTATAACACACCCTTTTTGACACCCGTCCGTGTCATCCTATCCCCACAGGTCGCCAGAACACCTTTTACACTCTCACATACAAATATTTGTTCATAACTTATACATATTAGACACTCGTACGTGTCATACATTCCCCAGTAAGTTGGACACTCGTCCGTGTCTTACCCATACTTCAATCAACAAAACAATCCTCACTCATACTTATACAGAAGTCTTTGATACTCGTCTGTATCTCATATATATATCACTCTTCAACAGATTCGACACTCGTCCGTGTTCTTTGTTAACTAGTTGGTACTCGTCCGTATCATCATCTCTGAACATGCGTCAGCTTTTGTTTCTACCGATACTCGTCTATATCATGGTCCTAAGGATGCTCGTCTGCATCTTTAATCTATACACAGCGTTAAACACTTATACCTTTTGTTTTTAAGCGTAAGCACTCGACCGTGTTTACCAATCCTCAGCAAGTCACCGACAAAACAACTTCCTTCTATCCGACATTCGTCCTATGTTGTGATACTTTCGGCAGTCGTACCCTGCCAGGTGATCGTCCTTCACCTTTGGATGACCGTCCCTCATCCTTTTCCCCAGCGGAGTCTCCATTATTGGAACCCTTTTCTATCTGGCATTCGTCCTATGTCGTGATAAAGAGCAGTCGTTCCCTGCTAGGTGATCGTCCTTCACCTCTTGATGATCGTCCTTCATCATTTATCCGATGGTCGTCCCCATCGTCGATTTTTGTTATCCGACATTCGTCCTATGTCGTGATAAACCCCGAGAGCAGCCGTACCCTTCTAGGTGATCGTCCTTCACCTTTTGATGATCGTCCTTCATCATGATTATCCGATGGTCGTCCCCATCGTCGACCCTTTTCCTATTCGACATTCATCCTATGTCACGATAAGGAGCAGCCGTCCCCTGCTAGGTGATCGTCCTTCACCTTTGATGACCGTCCCTCATCATTATTTCATTTATTCTTTAACCCGATGGTCGTCCCCATCATTGCTTACTTTACTTTCAGAGCTTGATGGTCGTCCCCATCATTGCCTTTACTTTAATCCCCAGAGAATCTTGTTTCTTTACCCGATGGCCGTCCCCGTCATGGTCTCTTTATTTACTCAGCTTTTCGGTCGTCCCCGTCATTGCTTAGCTTACCAATTTATCCCCAGCAGTCGTCCTCTGCTCGATGGTCGTCCTCCATCGCCTTCGCTTGATAATCATGCTATACTGTCTTTTACAATTTATATCCCTTTTCTTCTTCTATCCAGCGAGTGCAAATTTTGGACTGTCTTTGGTATTCAACCACAAGTTATCTTGTTTGTCTGTTAAGCCAGGCGCTTACACCCTACACAACTAAATTATGTTTGAATAGGGGCAACTGTAAACACCCCAAATTTTCCCTCACTCATATCACACCAGGGCTTTGGATCTTTCATGTTTGCATAAGCATAAGCATACTATCTCATATTGCATCTTTGCTTCACTACATAAGTTCAAGTTCATCTGCATCTAGGGTTTGTGATCTGAGCAAACCAAGATTCCATCTGAGCCACCCCAAAGGCCTCAAAGTGTTCCAAAAGGGTCCATGTGTTTTCTATCATCATATTATGTCCCTCAAAGTTCATAGAAGTCAAGAGATCACAAGAACTGGCAAAGCATGGAAGCAGAGCTAGGGTTTTCACTGCACAGATGACAAAAATTAGGGTTTTGGTTTCAGAGGCCTCAACTCAAAATTTTTGGTTCATTCTTGTTTCTAATGTTCTTAAGATGTTATAAGGATCATGTGTACCAAGTTTGATGAAGAAATTCATTGTGGAAGTCATTTGTTCATTGGGTAACTTCCTGAGCAAGTTTAAGTCAAAATCAGGGCATCTGAGGCCCCCAACAATGGAACCAAAGGGGTATTTTCATAAAATTTAAGTTCTATGATCTTTATTTGATCTTAGAAGTGGTTGTAAGTTCACAAGATTGAAGAATTTATAGCCAATTGCAAACTTGCCAAAAATGGAAATGACTTGAAATGCAAACTTTCCATTTTGGGAAAGTTTTTCAACCTCCTCTTTCTCAACCAAAAATGCTTCAAATCAAAAATTCATGGTCATGAAAGTTGTATATTAGGTCTTTCCCTTTTCAAAAAGTACAAGAACGTGTCTTGATTCATCCTAGAACTCAAGATATGGCCTTTCAAAGTTGGCAAAAATCCTAAAATTTCAAATTTCATGTCAAATAGGGATTTTGAAAATTGGCATGTTAATGCATTCTAATGACTTCAATTATGTACAAACACTTCATAACATGATCAAAAAACTTCAAAGCATCAAAATTGGCCCAAGAATTGGATCATTTCATGCCTTGAATCACAAGAAACACCAAAGAGGGAAAATTTGCAAAACACATAGAAATCCTAGCTGCAAGTGTTCCAGCTCATCAATTTCAATCCTATGGCCTTCCTTGATCCATGCTGTGGCCAGACACCCCAAAAACTCAGGCCTGCAACATGCCCATACCTCAAGTACACATTCTTGACTTTTTTGCAAATCACCCCATACCAATCACACTATGCCACACCAACTCCTCTGACCAATCACACTTGCTTACACTAACCTTATGGATCACAAAGAACACAACACACAAGCCTGAAACTTTCCATAGCTCAGATTACACAAAATCCCCTCAAAACCTCATCTCTTCGAATCTCCCAACTCAGCCAACAAAAATAAAAAATTCTTTCACCAATCATCTCCACATAACCCCAAGATCATTTCCCACCCCTCACATTTGCCTGAAACACCCTCTAACCAAAACACAATTTTGACATGCTTTGAACTGAAACCTTCAAAACAGTCCATACAAACTTGTTCTAAGCTTCCCAATAGCATCAAGGGACTCAAGGGAGTTGTTTTGCACTAAAGGAGAGGTCAGAAAGTAGCTAACGGAAAAGCTTCAACTCAGATAACCTCAAGAACATTTTTTCCAGAAATGCATTTTTAAGTTCTTAAATGAATCCTTATGATGTGCTGATGATCCTGATGTGTTTATTTTGCAAAATGATTGAGTATTAAGCATGTATGAGTTCTCTGAAAGTTTTTGACCTAAAACGGATTTGCTTCGATTCAGCTTTAATACGTGAAATAAATGTGTTTTGATTGATGATTCTTGTTGTATGATGTCTAGGGTTTGATTCTGGGCAGATAGATTGAGTTTTAGAGACCTAGGGAGAGAGTTGAGGTTTTGGTTCGTCGGAGAAGATGACCGGAACACTGTTCCTGTCATCTAAGAGTGTTTAGGGTTAATGACGTGTTTAGGCTGAGTTTGAATCTGAGCCCTTAGATCCTGCTTCCCGCGCGTGTGAACGGCCTAGATCCTCCATTAAAACCCTAATCCAGTTTAATTAGTTTAATTTTAACTAATTAGCCAGTTCAAATCCCATCCATTGGATAACACGCCAGTCAACCCTCCCCTCCCCTCCCCCCCCCCCCCCCCCCCGAGTTTGAATCCTGGCCCTTGATTCAGCATACTTCCCCTTTACTTTATTTTTATTTTATTTTCTTTGTGTTTTTCTTTCATAGTTTATTTAAAATAGCAAAATCCATTTAAAAATTCTGAAAATGTTTGCCAAGCCTTTTATTAATTTTCAGAAACCAAAAATATTTTTATTTTTATTTTTTGCATTAGAAAAGTATTTTTAAATCATTTAAATGTTTTATTTAATTAATTAATTCATTATAATTAATTAAAAATACATTTAATTATTTAAAAATCACCAAAAAAATCAGAGGGCATTCTTAGACTTTTAGAAACATTTACAAACTCATCTTACAAATTTATTTTTGGTTTTGATCTTACTTTGAGATTTTTCAATGAATTAGGGTTCTTAAAAATGTTCATTTTCAAACCCTAACTTCAACAATTCATAACCCTAGAACCAAGTTGAGTTTGTGAATGGTTCTTTTTGCATTGTTCTATGCATGCCTTCTAGCATCCAAAAACATTTTTGTTTCATTTTTATCATTCATTTTCAAATTATTTGGCATTTTACATTGAAGATCACCCAAAAAACCTAGGTAACTTAGAAAATCCATAACTCCTCCTAGGTTTAGCTTCTGACCTCCCCCTTTGGATGGTAACCTAGTATAGGTTTAGGGTTCCTTTGAGGGAATTTTCAATTTTTTATCTTGAGCATTGCTTCTGTTTTGGTCATGTGCATCTCATACTTTCATAAAACCCTAATTTTACATGTTCATATGCATTCATCTTTGCATAAACATCAATACACGAACTTGCCATGACATTTCTTGCATTCATATGTCATCTTAGACACCTTAGGACATGAAAAAATCATGCTTGATCATTTCTTCATCCATTTGGTATGCTTTGCATTCATAACATTTCATGAACATACATGTGTTTTCAAGGTTCTAACTTGCTTCCTTTGCATCCCATCTCTCATATAAGCATACATATGCATCATGTGTGACTTTGCAGCATCTCATGACTCATTTGCCTTGCATATGCACTTCTGACTTTGATCATAGCACCTTTGTTTGATGCATTTTCATTTCATTTCTTTCTTTGCATGTTCAACTAACATTTCAGGGGCTTATGGTACGTTGTTTAAGGTGTGGATATGCATCCACATCGAACTTCTCTTTCTCTCTTATTTTTTGTACATCATACTTATGTTTGAAGTGAATTTCATTCACTTGTGCCTCTTCCTTTCTTTTCTTTCTCTTAGGTTTACTTATCTTCTTAAGTGAAGTAAGTAACCTAATCCTCCTTTCTTCTCTTTTCATCTGCTTCTTCCATTGGTGGCTTCCTTGAAGATCTTTCTCAAGCCTTACAAACCATAGGAACATCCAAGCATGACAATAATTAGGGTTATGATTAGTCCCCCCAAGATTTTTACCTTTGAGTCTCCTTGAGTCTCTCTTCTCATCTTCATAATCAGAGACTAAACTCTTAAAGTTTTAGGACTTTGGAATTAGGGTTATGCCTGCATCCTTCTCTTAGGATGGAGTGTATAACTTTAATCCTAAGTGTTAAACCTTTAATTTGTTTAAACCTCTTAATCAAATCATTTTAATAATCACTAAGACTTTATCTTGTAACTTGGGCCTTACATTAGGGTTCTAATTCTTCCTTCATGGTTAAGAAGGACTAACCCTAGTGTTTAATGGACAAGTCCCCCTCAAGATGTCTTACAAACCATAAAACTCTTTTCTTAATCTCACTCATTAATTAAAATCCACTTAATAAAGGCTTTGTTATATAATGAATTTAATCCCTAACCATAGATTAAGTTGAGGTACCTTCCTCGGCTTAAGTGTCCTCATCTATTATCCTTCTATTAGGATGGTGTAATGAGTTCACTAATCTGTGATTAGAGATTAAAATCATTACTTAACACTAAACAAAAACCCAAAAACTTCTAAATAATCACAAGTAGGTTAATGATCTTAATCCTACATCATCATGGCAATTAAGTTGAGATGCTTATCTCATACTTAAGTATTCTCACTATCCCTAATCACAAGGAGGATATAATGAGTTTACAAGCCTTTGATTTAGGCTTAAGCTCATCAACTTATGCAAAAAACCAAAAACAATAACAAAACTGAAAACACAAGAACAAACAATAATCGTCTCCTCCGAGATTCTTTTCTCATCACACTCATTCACAAGCGAGAACTTGCTTCTTCCGTTTAATGCAAGACAGTTAGCACTCGAGCCAGACGAGTCATACACTTGAACATAGACAAGCAAGCAGTTCACAGTCAATTTATCTTTCAGTCTCTTTGAGTCGAACTATGGTGTTCTGACTTCCTCATTGCACGAGAGGATACGTAGGCATAACTTAACAGTTATCGAACAAAAGTCTCTTTGTCTTCCCCCCTTTTTCAGCATTCCCTTTTAAGCCTCAGTTCCTGAGCATCCACCCTTTTATACTGACACTTGTATATTCTTTTCCAGCTTTTGCACACAGATAGCACATACACCTACCCCCTTTTCAACACAATCTTTTAAGCGTGGATCCCGTCGAGTACGATAGATAATCTGGGTGCTAATACCTTCCTAGGTTGTAATCGACCCCCTTTCTCAGTTTCTCTGGTTCACAACCGTCTTATCCATCTTTTCTTAGGTTTATGCAGCATTACCTTTCCTTTGGGATAAAAATGCCTAGTTGGCGACTCTATTCATCTTCACCTTCATTTTCTCTTTTCGCCAACCATTCGCATCTGTACCTTGTTATGACCCAGTGTCTTTTCGGGGGAGCGACAATCCTTTGATCTCTTCAACCCCGCCCGGAGTTTCAACTCAGAGATTTCTTTCTGTGCTGCTGACAAGGCCTCTTGATTCTTCTTCTCATTAGCTTCTAGTTGCTCTATCCTAGCCTGGGTCTTCTGATCTTCCTATGAACGAGCCTCAGTAATTCTGATCCATCTAGCCTGACTCTCTTCCAAGTAGTGCTCAGCTCTGGCCTTCTGAATCTTGGCTTCCTTGCAAGCATTCTTCAATACCAATTCTCTTTCTCGGGCCCTTCTGATGTAATCATCTGTCTTCTCAATCTTGGTCATATGCTCGATCCGTAGCTTTTCTAACCTCTCATTGTCCAGACGACTATCATTCCTCTCCCAGAGGGTCTTCTTCAGAGCTTCAGAAAGCTGATTATTCCTTTCATTCAACCTTTCAAAATCCTCTAAACTGACTGTAGCTGCATGCTCTACTGCTGATGGTCCAGGCACATCTTCCAAGGTCAATGGCATGCAGGTGATTTGTCCTCTGATACGAGACCAATCAATGTACTGAGTTGAAGCTATGTTGTTGCACTTGCCAAGAATGGCAGTCCCTTTTGTCTGAATATTGTCCCAAGCCTAGGCTGCTTGTCGGGCAATGGCATGATTATGCTGAATGTCACAGTAAAAGGGTTTCTGATAAGTCATGCTCTCTTGGTGGATGTACTAAGGCATACCCTAGCTTCCTTTTGAAAAGCAAAGGATTGTAGTTGATGCAACCCTTTACTCCAATCAGAGGTACATTGGGATATTGCCCACAACTGGTAATTATATCTCTGCCCTTGGTGCTCTGAGTACACCACCTGATGTCTTTTGAAGTGAGAGCAATCATTCTCTTAGCCCAGTTTTTTGATTGACGAGGATTCAAGAAAACCCCTGTCTTTGGCAAGTGTCTCAATAACCAACAGTAAAAGAGAGGTGCACAACATCTGACTAATCTTCCCCTCTGTTTCTCATTCCTTTGATGCACTGAGTAATAGAAATCCCCGAGCAAGGTAGGAACTAGATTCTTCAGCAAGAAGAGATGGATAACACTCTTGCTTACAAACTTAGGCTCGTCTACAAACAAGATGATACCATATATGCTAAGGGCTAAGAGAGCACAAACAATGTCCCACTTCCCTGCTGCAGCATAACTAGTGGCCTGAGTGATCAAGAAGTCTAAATGGAGGCCTAGGATTCCAACCTTAGTAGTCATATTCTGATCAATGATGGTGGTTTCCAAATACAGGGCCTTAGCTATATCCTCATTCCTAGGAGTAGTCATCTCGGGGTTGAAAGGAATTCCTCTCCTGACGGGGACACCCAACAACATGGAAAACTCTTCTAACAAAGGACCCAACTGAAAGTCTGGAAAGGTGAAACATCTGAGGGGAGGGTCATAAAACTGAAGGCAAGTATGGATCATACTCCTCTGTGATGCATCCAAGTCCATGATCATGTCCATGATACCACCATAATGTTCCCTGAATAAAGGAACATGATCAGGAGTGATGAGTGTCTGGATCTGTCTGATGCCTGCCAGAATGGGCTCAAAGAAATGATAAGTGATGTTGCTTTTCCTAGATGGGTCCATGCTGACAATGGATGCTGAAGGAAACAACTGAGGAGAACTACTGATGAAGGCAACTGATGAAGGTGGTGAAGAGAATCTCTGATGAAGATGGCTGTCATATCCCAAATTTGTCCTACCTTTTCGAATTCTCATGATATTTGGTAAATTGGTGAGGATGTTGCTGTGAGTCATCATTTGGTTTCCGACCATGATTTTCAAATAATGAAGTTCTTGTTTGTACTAAGGTGAAATGAAAATTGTGTAAAAATTGATCATACATGGTTATTGGTTGAAAATGGGTGTGGTCCCTTTGCAAAGTTTATGATGTTTAAGATGGTATGAAATTTGAAAAAAACATGATTGAAGAGTTGAACTTTGGCTCATCTATACAAGGAGCTCATGTGGCAAAGGTTAATATGAAGATAAAGTTCATTTCTATGTACCATTACTCTTTTACAAGATAAAGAACGTGAGTTACAAGAATAAGAATTTGATCCTTTTGTTGAATACCTCTCTCTGGCTATGTTTCTTTGCCATTTAACCTCACATTTGGTCCATAAATGGTTGGCTCACCAATTTGGTTTGATTTTATTTGACTTGATCCATTATCCTTCTTGACCAATTAATTCATTGAGTTTATCTCTACCATGGTTGATTAAGTCATTGAGTACCACACGCTAACCTTTATTGTCAAGATGTATTTGTATTAGTTGTTAAGGATGCTTATTAGTCACGGGTCAATAAAGGATTTATTGAGAGACATAAGTAAGATATAAAATGGGGAGCTGTTTTCTTAAATTACTTACTTAGCCAATCCAAGAAGCATGTTGGCAATTTTATACAAACAAAGATGGAAATTCACATGGTTAATTTAATTCATTCACATTTTATCAAAATTCAAAACCAGTTGCAATTCAAAGGTCAATTACAATTCTATATGCTTAAAGTCCAGTACGGTATACATCATGATTGATGCCTAGAATTACAAGGCGGTGAACCAATTTTGATGCAAATCTAAGTTAACCATGGTTCTCCTCTTTTCCTCAAGTTCAATGTGCAATTTCATTTGACCTTGTCATCATCAATTCAGCATGAAAATACTCCAATTGTAAGGCCAACCATGACCAAAATTTGCACCTGCAAAGAAAAAAAGATCATGTCAAGAAAAGGACATAATTCCAAAGCTTTTGCAGTTGTACCATAACAGTTTATAATACGGTAAAGAGGTTGAATCAGAACAAGGTATCGTGGTCGGAAAAAGGAAGAAGACAAGATCAAAATGACGAACGTCGATGTGACTAAATGCCTACTGCAAAAACTTTGTATGCATCTCAAATAGTCAATTCACAAGGCTCATTCTCAGTACCGCACTCTCGATTACGGCTCACACCAGAAATGATTCAAAGGACAAAAATTGATTCAAGTACATGTCAAAATACAAGATCTATCACACTAAGTTCCTACCAAAAAGTAATACAAAGAGATAATAACATAAAAGTCAGAGTTCAGAAGAATGTCCCAGAGCAAATTCAAAGTCCATGGTAGGGGATAAATCATGATAAATCCAAAACAGTCCCATACTCTTCACTTCCAATAATCATAAACCATGTTAATTCATAAGTACGATTCAAGGGAAGCAAAAAGAATTTGAGATCATTATACAAAACAGAAATCTGTAAAGTCAAAGAGTGGTTGTGTTATACCAGAAGTTAATTTACGCGAATACAAAAAGTGGCCATTGACTTGCATCCCATTGACTTCACACTGAATAAACCACATGTCACCAAGTCTTCCAAATGATCTGCAACACACAGGACATACAAAATAAATCAAGAGTTATGCCCAAAAATGGTTAACATTGCTGACTATGGAGCAGGCTTGTTTATCTACCATTCTTCGTGATGAAATTTCGGTGATGATCCTGAATTGAATCAGCTCAGAGACCGTAAAGAGAATAAACTCATAAGTTCTGTTGTGGAAATCACAATGAGGTGGATAGGGCTGAAATCAACAGAATATCTTGGTCTCCAATTGTTTGTAGGCAACATCAAGTGACAAAGGCTATATATGTCCAAAGACCTGGACCTGCACCAGCACTACTTCATCAGAATTCTGTGACTGCTTTAGATATCTTAATTTCTCGATATACCATGCCTACAAAGTGAAACATCATTAAAAACACAGTGGAAGCGCCATATATAACCTGGGTATAACATGAGCATAATAAATAATGACATGACAAATATGTGTTCATGACATACATTTTTTATTTACCCCTGAAGTTCAACGTGATAACATATCCAAAGTTCCTTCTTAGCAATCATCAACATTTCCATGTGATTCTTGAAGACCGAATGATGTTGATTCAAAATAACCTGACAAGTAGAACTTAATCAGATTAATGAATGATACTATAATACTGAAAGAACATAATATTTGTGGATACCAAGTCACAACAGAAGTACAAACAAGAAAGAGAAGAAGAGATCTTAAGCCCCAAATCCTAATCAACTTCCGCAAGAGGTCTTTCCTTAAAATCCAGGTCTTCATATGGTATTTCAAGAAGTTAGAATTTATAGAATGAAGGAGTATTATGCAGTAAATGTCAGATTTGTTCAAGAGAGTTAGTTACGCTGGTACCAAGCATAAACAATGACTCTTAATTCTTTCACGCAAGCCTCTTCATGTCAACTCAAGGCCATAAGAATGCAGGGTAATTATCCATGAATATTTTCTTCTACAAGTTTATTGGAACTCCATATTTTCTACAAGAGAACAACAAGACGTTAAACATAAGTGCATAACCTCAGCAGTAAAATTCAATTTGCAGCAACAAAATCCAAGCAGTAAAAATGTTTACCTCAGTGAAATCTTTAAGGCAAACTCGCATGACCACAAGCCAGCTCACCCTTAGCTGGTCCCTACAAATCCAATTCCAAATCTTCTCTAACGAATTCAGACAGCTCACCATGCTCTCACGTATCACAATTTCAGAGTTTCACACGATTCACAAAATCTTACGATTTTCTCACACATATTTCCTCACTCAGATTCCTATAAAAACCACCAAACCATATTGCAAACGGAGAATAAGCACACAACTTCATCCTTCATACCACACACAATCCTCTCATAACCTACAATTTCTTCACGAGCTTCATAACACCCTTCCATTCACCTTCGAACAACCTTTCACAAAATAACAACCGCAACCCTTCTTCATTTTAACCTCTTCTTCTTCAACCTCAGAACGTCATTTCTTCATAAACCCACCAAACTCTTCACAACACATACCAATCTCCATAAATTTCTTCAATCTGTGAAAACAACGAACAAACCTAAAAGTTTCAGAAGAGGAGAAGATCGGAAACTGAGACTACTCAAAGTGGAACACTCACCATAACCATTAAAACTTCTGAATCGGTAATCTTCATTGATGTCGATTCGTCGATTGTTGCTTTATCTTCTCTTTTACCTTCATGTTATCAATGTAGCTTGAAATTCCTTTGAATATATTGAGTTTGGGGGTTTAGGGTTTTCGGATTTGGGATTGTTTTTGTTGTTGTCGAGTTATGTTGTGTGGTTTCGATGAGGATATGATGAGGTCCGTTAGCTTTTGAAAAGGAAATGGACTGAGTTGAGGCAATGAAGATGGAAAGTGATTCTCATTTTTTTTCCTTTTTAATACTTACCTAAATTTTTTTTGACTTAATAGACTGGGTGTATTTTGGCTTTATGATATTTTATTATAACCTTTATTTTTCTATGATAATTTCATTGCCCAATGTCTTCCGGCTTTTAATGCTAACTCTTCACTTTTTTCTTTTCTTTTTTTTCTTCTGCCCGATGCACATGTGTCGATATTCCTGCCCTTTCCTAGGGAACTCAGCCAATACCATTAAGTGTGTACAGTACATAAGTCTTGACTTTGTTTCTCACGTAAACAACTAGCTCATTTCTGTTTAATAAATGTTGCTATGAGTGTGGGTCGGTTGGTTTTGTATGGGCCTCTTATGCCTATGAATAATATGTTGGATTGATTCCGCCACATTTGTTTCTTTTTATTTCTTGACATATGTTTATATTATTATTCTAGTTCTTTGTTTCTATTTATCCTAATAAACATATTTTTTTTAGTTAAATATCTCGATTATATTAGGGCCAATGATATAATTGCAATTTTTTTTCGATATTCGATTTTAAATCGACGTTATCAAAGTTGTTATGAGGCCACTTTTATTTGTCGCTATTTTTTAATCGATTATTCGATTTATTCGGTTTATGATAAAATGAGATATTCGATTATTTAATCGACGTTATCCATTTAAATTGAGATCGATTTTATTATTTTATTCACCATTATATTTTATTATGCGGTTTATGATAAAATGAGATATTCAATTATTTAATCGACGTTATCCATTAAATTGAGACCGATTTTATTATTTTATTCACTATTATATTTTATTATTTGGTTTATGATAAAATGAGATATTCGATTATTTAATCGACATTATCCATTAAATTGATACCAATTTCATTATTTTCTCATTATTTTATTTTATTATTTGGTCGATGATATAATAAACGATTTAAATATTCGATTCTAACAAATCGACGTTATTTAAATCAATATGAGACCACTTTATTTACTTCTTAGAAATTTGACTTTTTATTCATTATCTTTTATTCCTCATATTTATTACTTTATTATCTCGTTCATAAATTAATCGATTAATCTCCATTAGAACTTTTCCTTATAAATTGTTCGCATCGTGCACCGCCATCGAACTAATCAAATATTTTTAATCAAACTATTAACGGAAGAATTGAATTTTGGAGTCTAGCATTCCTCGAATTCTTGAATGAACGCTCCTGAGGCTCGCCCCACGGGACGTGGTTCATTCGCCCTTCTGTTCCTAAAACACCTAACTTATCAAACATTCTTCTTTTGTTTAAACTCTTTCTATCTTGAAAACAAGCTAGCGCTTCCGCCTCATATCGCGAGCAGATAAGCCCATGCTTAGCAGTTAGAATGCGGTTCAAACAACTGTTCATTAAAGCAAACCAATCAATGAACCTTAGTACCACGAACTACGAGGCTCTGACTTTCCCATTGCACAAGGGAATACGTAGGCACACGGATCTCAATCCTTGCCGAGCACCCTAGGAATAAAAGCACCCATTTCTCGTAATCTTAAATTAGAATCGTTCATATTTATTTTAGTCAAAGAAAGCAAAAAGCATAAGTTAACATTTAATCGCAAGTTAAACTAAGAGGTTCCCGTTGAGTACAACGGACGTAAGGGGTGCTAATACCTTCCCCTTATGTAACCGACTCCCGAACGTAGAATTTGGTTTCAATGACCTTGTTTTATCCATCTTTCTTTATTAGGTTTTATCTATATCTTCCTATTCTTTCATTAGAATAAATAGAATTAGGTGGTGACTCTGTTATTTCCATCTGTTCCGCGGTCGGCGCGAGGATCGTATTTTTCGAGGTACGACAGATGGCGACTCTACTGGGGACGAGTCAAACCTAACTTAGTTAATTTCTCGATTATTGTTGACTTTGCTTATCTATTTTCTTTATGCTTTCTCCTTTTACTTTTGTATTGTACTCTTTTATTGCTCCCTCTTTATTATGCTCATTATTTTTCCATTGGATCTTGGGATGGTATCATGTGTAAAATTTTACACCTAAGATTTGGAAAAGAAGAGGGAACATCTAAGTTAGAATTGGAAGTTATTAGTGTTAGTCTCCGAGGACTCGCTCCTTGTAAGCCTAGCATGAAAGCTCCCCCCGAGAGTAGACTTATTTGTAGATCTTGTCGTAACGCAGCTAGCCTATCGCATGACTTGATTTGTGAAGGGTCTGTGACTCGGGGATCTCCTAGAACCAGTTTCAATAGTGGTAGTTGTGTAGTGTTAGTCTCCGAGGACCCGCTCCTTGTGTGCCTAACATGAGAACTCCACTCAAGGTAGACCTTGTCGTCACTATCGTCATAATACAGCTAGCCTGTGGCAGGACGTTAGTTCGATTAGCGTCTGTGACCTTGAGTATCTTAACCCATTACCGTAGAAATCATCTGTAACACGGTGGGAGAACTGACTTTCTATAAATGTTGCGGATAGCAAGAGTCGCCACCGACTTTTATTTTATCCAAAAGGAAAGGACATAAAAGAACAGGAAAGACCTTAAAAAGATTTTGAGTTCGGGGGGTAGGTTATATAAAGGGAAGGTGTTAGCACCCTTTATATCCATGGTTATCCATGGGCTATTAGTTACTTAGCTCACTTAAATTGTTTTTGAAGAGTGTAGTGTGTGATTAGAAATTTTCTAAGTACTTTGTAATGATCCTCGTATGAATGTATACAAAGCCTTGTTTTGAAAATGTTTTGAAAATATTGTGAGGTGTGAAAAGTATTTTGAAATGTGAGCAAGTAACTAAGATGTACCTACCCTAAATTAAGTCTTCCATGTTCTCGTATGTTCTTTCAATGTTAAGACTATCCCTATTATTAAGGAATAGGTAGTCATTACCTTGGATGTGATAAGGGACATGTGAAGGGACATCTGAATTTAGGCAACTGCAAGGTGTCTTTAGCAATTCGTAGGGACTTATCATCTTATATTCGAAGGGACAAGGTCATTATTCCGTAGGCAATCTCGAAGAGACTTGATCTTATAATTTAAAGGGACTTAATGATATTTTATGAAGGGACTTTGCTTAAGACACCTTACTTGACCTTAAAAATAGGCAACATGAGGGGTAACCTTAGAAAGTGTAGGATGGCGATCAAAGATCGACTTACATGTGTGAGTGTTTATATTCAAGTATTTATCTTATTTAATTAGTTTTCTAAATTATTTTAATTACACATAGTTATGCACACCCTATTTACTAACCACACAGTTAATATAAAAAAAATAAAGCAAAAGCATAATCCTAAATTATTACAAAGCTTTGGGATAGTTACAATATAATCGAAAAAATATAAACAATGATAAATAATAATAATAAATAAGCAATAATTTAAAAGGTTAGTAATAATGAAATAATAATAAGAGGGAATATAAATGGTTAGAAAATAAAAATAAGAGGAAATAAAAAATTAGCAAAATAAATTAATATTAGGAAGTATTTTAAATATTTTAATAAGGAAAATAGTATTTTAATAATAATAATTAAATTATATACATACTTAATAAACAATAATTAATTATGATTTACAAAAATATTAATTTAAATTCTAAAGTTAAGAAAATATTAGGGTTAGGGTTAGGGTTAAAAAAAATTAGGATTAGGGTTAGGATTAGAAAAAAAATTAGGGTTTTAGAAAATAATTAGGGTTTTAAAAATAATTAATTAAAATAAATAAGTTTTTTTTATTTACAAAATATAATTATAGTAAAATAAATAATAAAATAAGATTTAGAAAAATAATTAGTACTTATTTACAAATATCTATTTATAGTTACATATAAACTAATTAAGTCTTTATTCATTTAGAAAATATTTAGTTAATTAATAATAATTATTAAAATATATTAAAATAACAAAAAATTAGAAAAAAAAAGGAACCGAAATAGCTTACCTGCGGGAGCCTGGGGTCGAACCCAGGCCTCCATGCTCCACACATATATCCCTTGCCACTGGACTGCACATGCGTTGGTGACTTTGAAGGAGCAACATTCAATATAATATAAACCTAAAAAAAACATAACATAATTATATAAAAAAAAAAGAGACTTGGGATTCGAATCCAGGTCTTAGGCTTCCCACACGCGTGACCTCCACCATTTGAACCAACCATACAACTTGTAATGTTAATGAAACAAAAACAAGATTAATTATATTGAAATTTTGAAATAAATCTTCGCGCCATAGCTTTCATCTTCAACCTCAGGAGAGGAGCTTTTAGCTACGGTTTTTAAAGGACTTATAGCTACGGTAGTCCAATTGTCACTATAAACCTGCAAGCTTGCAACATTCAGAATACGCAAAATTTTAACAAATTAAATACATAAACATGATCCTTGTGAGGTTTATGATTTAACCACGGCTTCCAAAATTATTTATATGGCTTAAACATGAAAACCCTAAAGTGAGGTTCAAAACCCTAATCATGGCAGAATCTTCAACCTGCAACGAAACTTCAATTGAACCATCCAGAAACGTTCCTTGTTTCATTGTAATAACAAAACATCAATCAAACATAATTTATATGGCACGAATAGAAGAAAACAAAAAAATCATAAAAGTGTAAGAACACAGATTCTGTTTATGCATATGAGGGCAATTTTGATGATGTAAAGTATTGGGATAGCATCAAGGATGATCAAGGAAGAGATTGCAACCTTCAAAACACTTTGATATAACCTGCAAAATAGAATCCGAATTATGAGTTTTTTATGAAAAATTTGAAGCTTGATCTTACTCTTGGAGGCAGCCAAAATCGTCCTTTTGCATAGTGATCTCTTCATGTATATGTAGTGAGTGTAATTAGGTCAAAAAATCATATACTACTTTTGACTTTTGGATCACTTGAGATTGAAAAAGATATGCTTTCAAATATTGAAAAAAATTTGATATCTTCTTACTATTTTGGTTGATCTGATTTTTCATGATCTCAATCATCTTTAAATGGCCTTTAAGAATTTCTAGAACCAAAATCAAATCAAATATTGAGACTTTTATATTTTATTTTGATTTAAAATGATTTTTAATGTATAAAATCATAATAAATAAAATAAAATGAATAAAAATTTGAATAAATGATTTTTAATTCGTGCATGAAGTCATAGTAGTGTTTGGGTCATAAAAATGCAAGCCCGTTTGGAGAAATTTGGTTCTAAGATCCCATTTGCTTCATAAACCTCTCAAAAATTTCCCAACTTTGCAAAGGCACAAATCCCTCAATTTTAATGCTATGAAGGTTTCCTTGGACATTTTAGAAAGCTTAGATAGTCCTCTAACCAACCTCTTTGGTATCATGTCCATATCTTTTACCATTCTCAAGTTATGCTCTTTGGAAGATGTTGACTTTTTGTTGACTTTTAAAATGACCTATAATGTCTTAGCTCATACCTTCCAAATGAAGCATTTTTGGGCTTGGCTTGTGAGACACAAAGTTGTAGAGAATTCAATTTCCTTCAAAATGAGCTTTGGATGGAAAAATTTGATGAAGCATGTGAAAGTTATGGCTGGTCAAAGTTCAGTTGACTTTTCCTGTGAAAACCCTAATTTAGAAACTCCTGATTCTTGATGATCTGAAATCTCCTTGATGAATCATGATCAACCCTATATCAAATGATGAATTTTACTTCATAAACTTGATGTTGGAAAAAAAATCATGAAGTTTGACTTTGGTTTGACCACAGTTGACCTCACTTTGACTTTTTAACCACTTTGATTGATTTTTGCATATCTGATCATCTGACTGAGCAAACTTTTTGGGAAAGCCTTGAAACTTGACATAGGGATTATTGAAGACATGTGTGATGTTATGAATCTCACTTGAAGCCTTGAAAGTCCATTTAGCCTGATGAAATTCAAAACCCTAATTTAGGGTGCATTGCTTAGGAGGATGTTTTGTCTGAGGGAATTATCAAATTTTCTGACTAATTGTGAATCTTGTGAACCTCTTGAGATACCCTGTGAACCTTTTGAGATAACCTATGAACCTTGTGAACCTCTTGGGACACCTTAGTACACAATGTCTTGTCTTGGTGAGGGCAAATTTTGGGGTGCAACACCATCATGTGAGAGGTTTGTATGGGTAAAGAACTTAGAACTATCCTTCTAGTGCCTACCTGTAAAGTTCCTTTTATCATATATATTGGTTACTTTCTCGTTTTGGTGATCAACTTTGGAATTTGATTTATCATCTTTTGAATTACAACTACTCATTGCATCTTATTGCATCCATATTTGCATTCATTTTGCATACATCATAGTCGCTCATGTTCATCCGTTCTCATCTTCAGAGCTGTTGAGTACCCGTCAAGCTGATTCCTCCATACAGATACAGAACGAGGGCCCACGAAAGAAGAATAATGGCTGAACAAGAAGAACACAACAAGCGAGTCAGGGAAGACATTGATGACCTGAAAAGCAGTGTGAGCAAGATCATGGAAATGCTCCAAGTCTTGGCTACTAAGGAAACTCAACCTCAAAGGACCGTCACCTCTGAAGTCAGTAGTTTCTTCATTAACGCAAAGTCTTCAAGACCCGCTGTAACACCCCAAAATTTGCCCTCTCATTTTCATGCCATTTAGCATATCCTTTCATACATTGCATTGCATTTGGATCACAATTGCATCATAAACATACATGAATATACATCTCCATTTGAGCTTTCACAGGTTGCGACTGGCCTTTATTTTTTCATGTGGAACGTGCACAAGAATCTTAGAAGAAACCAAAAGTTCTCGGTTGATTCAAAGGAGTTTAAGCAGAATATCAGTTTTATGGTGCAGTTTGCAAAAGTTATAACTTATGCTCGGAAACTCATTTTGGCTTGCAACTCAATAGTTTAGATTATTTCGGTATTCTCTACAACTTTTGTGTTCGGCTCGGAGGTCAATTCATCAAGGAAAATGGCGGGAATTATTTGTTTTTGAAATTTCGGTTTCGCCGATTAACTGTGCTAGCGGTATTCAAGAGTTCGTAACTTCTGATTAGGTCAACATGTCTGAGAGATTCATATGCCAAAAGTTCCGTCTTGATATCCTTTCTAACTTTTGGGTTTGGGCCGAGAACTAATTCTTTGAAGAAGATCTCAGAATGTGCGAGTCTTTAGAGTCGACATAGTGAAAAACAGTGCTGAACCGGTGAGTTTTGAACACTAAAAAATTCATAACTCTTGGCTCGTTCATCGAATTGATGTTGTTTCGGTGCCTAAAATTCCATTTAGATGTTATCTTCATTATGTGAATTCAGTTTGGGTTAGGTCCGAGCGGAAGGATCTCGAAAATGCGAATTACCAGTAAGGTTCTTTGATGCAGTGCACTGTCTGTTAGATTTTGTAAAATTCATAACTCGGTCAATTTTCATCGGATATCACCCGTTCTTGAAGCGTTGGTTCACAAATTTTATCCTCTTCAATTTCAAATACAAAAGTGAGTTCGAACGGTGCTCCAAAGATTGTCGTTTTGGTTTATTTCACAAAACTGAAGTGCTGAACCGAAGAAAAATGCTGAAAGTGGTTTCACGAGAAAATTCATATCTCCCTCGTCGTTTGTCCGGTTGAGCTTAGATTTTAACACCAGGTCACTGACTCATAGATCTACAACTTTGCTGACAAAGTCGAGTCGAGATTATGCTCCGAAGAGGTTGACCTCGTCACATTTTCGAGTAGCGGACACCAAATAAGCCGAAAAAACAACTTATTCAGTGACGTCTTGCAGCTTAAACGTATCGATCGCACTCGATTTTGATCGTATGACGTTCGTTATTTTTGCATTGCAACCGTAATTCAGAGGCGGACGATGTTGTGGAAGGTTTAGAGTCGAAATTTCTTTCCGAAGATATTGTTATTTTCACTTAAGCCGAAATTCTACCTTTTGTCTTTCATTTTACACTCCACTATATATTCTTTTGACCCACAATTTGTCTCATAACTTCAATCATAATTTACAAACACCAAAAAACTCTCACAAACTCTCTCTAAAGGATCAAAGTTCATTCTCACAATTCTTTCTCAAGAACACAACAACAACTTCATCAAGAACTCAAGAACACAACAATTCCGATCAAGCTTCCGGTAGCCGAGCCGCCACGAACCACCACCTCCGGTCAACTTCACCACCGTAAGACCACCATCTTCCGCCACCGGCAGCCGCGCGGCCTCTCCTCCTCTCCTCCGTTCATGATCGCGTCTCACTTCCTTCGGATTCGCAATTTCTTCGTCGATTCTTCATTCGGTAAGCTTCTTAAACTTTAATTCATGAATAATTGTTGAATTGTTTCTTGAATTGAATTTTGAAGTTGAATTAATCTTGTGGAGATTATGTGCATTGATTCATGATTTGATTATTGATCGATTCTTGATTAATTTATCCTAATAATTGTTGTGGTGCATGATTGGAAATGATTGTTAAAATTGACATAGACTAATCGATGCATGTTAGATGTTTGATAAAATTCTTAAGAGAGTTAATTATTGTGACTTGATATTGATTGAAGTGCTTGACTTTTAAATTCTTGCTTGTTTCAATATGCAAATTTGAAATAGGATAGGTTGAGGCTTAATTGTTGATGTTGTTAATGTATCGCGTGTCGAGAATATGTTTTGGTCGTAACTTCCTAACCGTAGCGCGTTTTTGCGAATGTGAATAGTGTAAATTGACTTTGTTGATTATTCCGGAGCCATTGGTGAACTTTTTAGTCGATTTCGGACAATTTTTTCCGGCTATTTTGCTACTGCCAGCCGATGAAATCGGCCAAAAAGTACCACTTCCGAGCGGAATTTTCAAAATCCGATTGCATATTTGAATCCGTTGGCACATTTGCAAGTTACCATGCGATTTTCGTTCAATTCCGAGTCGGTGATTTTTGACGCGTTTTTTCGTTTTAAGGTTTTTTAAGTTCGGTTTGGTGCAATTTTGATGCATTGATTTTGTTTTGACTTGTACTTACGTTTGTTGATCATTTTTCATTCATTGCATGTAAATTTGTTCGATTCCGGTTTGAGTTTGCATGTTGTTTATATTAGTGCATAAGTGCTGCCCCGTTTTGAAACGTAAATTTCAATGCATGTCCATGACTCGTATATTCATATTTCTACTTGATTTGGAGTTGTGAGGCATAGGTGCAACTTCCGGTTGCACCTCTTTTTGGTTTCTAATGCGTTTGTTGAGTTCATGCAAGGTTCTCGCAAAGATCTTAACGACGGTCGTTTGGTTGGTATTCCACTTTATTTGTGGGATACCTTTGGATTCAAATGATATTTTGTGTCGTTGTTTTTGTTTCGATTATGGGGAATCTTCACAAAGCAATTATGGAAGATGAGCATTTATTTTGCTCATGGGAGATTACAAGGCTTGGCTTGAAGTTTTTTTGGATTTCTTTTATGTGAAAGAATCGGCACTTCGACCAAGTAAGTAATCTCGATTCTCTACTTTAATGCATCATTCTAGTTGTATGCGACTTAGGATCATATAACTTAAGGTGCATATTGAGCCCTCCCACCTGAGGCATTGGATTTATTTGTGATATATATTGATATGTGTCGATTTCGGAGTTTAGGGATTAGGTTACGAACCATTAGGATCGATTCCTTTCACTTCCCCTTAAAATCCACTTTTTTGCCCGTTTCGTCGCAATTATTAAAAATAGTTTTAGGTGGGATAAAATTCTGGAAAAATTCATGAGTGATCATCATCCTCTTAATTAATTTTTCATATTTTTTGTTTCCAGATTTGGGTGGTTTCAATATTTTATTTGGATTTTAGATCACAAGCTGTCCCAAAAAGGAAGGTTTTGGCATAAGGGACCGAAATCGATTTTTCCCCATAGGTGTGAGACCTATTTTTTGTATATTATTAATCACTGTAATTGGTGACATTTTTATGCTCATTAGGCATTTTTTTCATAATTTTTAGTGCCCTTTTTGATCCACTTTGTGGAGTTGTTTTTGGGTGATCATTCATTGCTACCTTGCTAGTCAAGGAATTGTTTTGGCACTTTGGTGCATAATTTTGTAGAATCCTTTTGGACCATGTGAGATAATGACTTTACTATTCTAGGGATTTAATTTCATAATTTTGTAAGGCTTTTTGCTATTTTTCCATGTCACCTAGATCCTAGGTTGATTCATGTGTTTATTTGCTCCATAACTTAAATGATAAGAAGGCATTCATGCCATTTTCTTGAAGGGATTTTTGGTAGATTTTAGGAGTTGATTATAGGTCATTTGTATGCCTTTAATTCCAGTCATAGGTCATTTTTTGAACCATACTCATTTGGTTTGTTTTGGTGCTTTAAAGTGCATACTTATGTGAATTAACTTTAACCTAAAATAGATTCTCATCTCCTCTAAATAATAACTTGAATTATGTGGGAATCATTAATGCCTATCCATGAATTATAATTGCATATCATACCTTGTATGCTACTGACCCATAATCATTTCATGCATATTCACATGCCATTCTTCCTTAGTTTGCATCATGTGCGATCTTATGCGATTTTTTGTTCGTTTCTTCTCATATCTTCTTCTCATTGCTCCATATGCCTAAACCATTGCATCCATGATTGTATATTCATTCACACATATTCATGAGCATTCACTACTGACTTTGATGTTCATTTTATGTACTAATTCATGTTTGTAAGCCATATGCATTCATACTTCATCCATGAGCCTTAACTTGCATTTAGGTGGATTTATGTAAACTTTTTGTACATAGTTTGACATAGTTTGATCTTGTGAGATATCCTAGCATACTTAGGGACCTATAATATGTAGCTACTGACTTTAGAAGTCATGTAACCTTTAGGTACATTCACCTTTAGACTTAGGTCTTATTTTGAACCCTAGTTCCATTCTAGGACGTTTATGGTACTTAATCGCTTTTATGTTTTGATTTTACTTTCAATATGCATTGTCATGCTAACTTTTGTTTTGTAGGGGGGAAGATTGAGGTAAGCATTACTTCATTCCTATCTCTTATGCATTTTAATTGTGTTTGCCTTAGCACTTTGTGCTTTGCTTTTAGGCTTTCCCTTTCTTTAGAAACAACTTAACTTCCTTAGGAAGTAAGTTAGTTTCTAAGCTCTCTTTTCTTCCTTTCCTTTTCTTTCTTAGGATTAGAATACCTTATTAACCATAGGACCTCTCTTGTAAATAAACAAATAAAATTAGGGTTGTGTCTTAGTCCCCTTAGTTTTTCCTTTTTGCAACTTGAGTCATTCTTTCTCATCTTGAAAAGAAAAGCAATAAAACACTTAATAAAAATCGAACGTTCTTGTACGACACGAGACTTTGTTGCAGAGTGTTTATACGCGTCCTGTTTCGGGGCGAGGTGTAAATACTTCCCGCAATGGATAGGTCTTAGTACAAGACAGTTCACAAACAAATTCAAAACACTTCTCATAAAAGACAAAAACAAATAACAAGCGACTATCCTGCGGGAACTTCTTTTCTCATCTCACTCAATTACAACGCGAACTAGCGACGACTTGTCTCATTTGCAAGACGGTAAACGCACTCGTACCAGACGAGCCTGCAACACCTGAGCATAGACATACGCAGTTCCAGCATAAAAAACACAAACAAATAGTTCCCGCCTAGGTTAGGCGAACTACGTCGACTCTGATCCTCATTATCCCGATGAGGTACGTAGGCAGCGGGGTAGGGCCCGTTCGAGCACATTCTTTATTTTCCCTACATTTCCCCTTTTTTCCATTCTCTTTTTCCAGTTCCTTTCTCATTTCTCATTCCAGTTCCAGTAGCAGTTTTATTCAGCAGCATCTTATTTCTCACCCTTTGAAACAAACAAGCAAGCGTGGATCCCGTCGGGTACGACGGACGATCTGGGGTGCTAATACCTTCCCAGGTCGTAACCGACTCCCGAACTCAGATCTTTGGTTCGCAAGGCCTTGTCCTTTCCTTCTTCCTCAGGTTTGTGCAACATTACCTTTCCCATTCATTCGGGATAAAAATGTCTGGCTGGCGACTCTAACCTTTCCGCGCCACTTTCGCGTTTGTACTAGGATGAAAATCCCGGGAGCGACAGCTGGCGACTCTACTGGGGATGTAACCTGATTCTTCCGGTTTCCCTTGTAGAGTCAATCCTAGCGCATGTTGGCTTTGTTTCTTTGGGTGTTTATCTGTTTGATGCTGAGTGCTTTAGTTTAGCTTTACTGTTTTTATTTACGGTTCTTTACAGCTTTACTTTACCGCATTTATTTACCGCTTTCAGTATTTTATTTTCCGTACATCATATTATACTGGACTGTCTGGCTGTGCTGGTTTTCATTTTTTCTGTGGGATGGGAGTTACTGTGAGATAAGCCAAATACCCGGCTTGAGTGCACTATAGGATTAGCGTGGACATGTTGTACTCGCATGGTTACATGATGAGTGGCGATGTGTTCCACACCCAGGTTGCGACCGTCTTGGAACTATCTTGTGTGGGGGTTCTTCCCCACTTCGGGATACAACCTTGATGGTTATGTGCAGCTGGAGACCGATCATTGAGAACCTTAGTGGAAACAACCCTCTCCAGTGATGACAGTGGCAGACCACATTTGTTGGCAAACCCACTCGCATCCGAGGGTCCACTGGGAACTCGCATAGGATGGCCTGGTTCTCTCATAGGAATCCAGTCAAGGCAAACTGTTCGTATGACGATAGTATTGTACCCTTCGGGATGAATGTACTATTGTTTCTCGATTCAGTGCTTGAAGCTGAGGACTTATGAGGGATGCTTGTTTCCTTGGACTCAGCTGAGGCCTCCCTGAGTAGTACATAATGCCAAACCGATTCCCTGATTTGGTCATGAGCCATTTCTCGGAAATGGTGAACGTATTATTGCTATTCGGCTTTGAGAGTCCGTGATGTTGACCCGAGTAGCATACCCGTGAGATTGGGAGGGATTTACAGGTTTGCAGGAACCCTAAACTTCAGCATACCCGCTTTGCCAGTATTGTTTTATGATATTTTCTGGTGCTATATGGTTCTTTGATTCTGAGATTCGGGATTTCTATTCAGAGAGATTGTTACTGTGATTACCATGGTGACCCTGATATTGTGCTTGTTATTATGACTGTTATTATGACTCTCCACAGACACTTGGCTCGTTGTTCAACTTCAACACCATCAGTGACTATGCTTTTATGTGATCCAGTTTTACAGTCATTGGGTTCTCAGTTATGGGGTTCTATACAGAGATGGTGTTACTATTATGGTTCTATTCAGACACTTGACTCATTGCTCAACACTGGCACCAACATCAGACTATTGATCACATGCCTGTTGCATACATGACATCATAGCATTCCAGCACACATGTTCAGTTATTTCTGAGGATCACATATCTGAATCGTGCTGTTGAATTTTTCTGTGTCAAAACTTGAATCAAAGCAGATAGATTCCTCATAAATAATTGAACATGGCATTTGCATACATCCTTGCATTCTTGACAGGTGTTCAGAGACAAATTCTTTTCCTGACTTGATTTCTCATCAGAATGGACAACTTGAATCACAATCATCAAGGTATATATTTGAAGCAACTCCGGGCGGAGGTAATCGAAGGAAGACCCAGCCGAGGCCATTCAGGACAGAGGTGCAAGCTTTATTTCAGAACCAGAAACTGCTGAAACATGAAGTCAACCAGATGAAGACTCAGATGAGCTTGGTTATGGAAATTCTGAACGAAGCTATTTTCATCCCTAGTGAGGGGAACTACGCTGCTCTGATTCTCCATTGGTCAATGGAGATACGTAGGCAGGAGATCGTGCAAGATCTTTCCGAGCAACCTTATTTATCAACTTTGTTATCAACCTCTTCCCGCCAGATGTCATTGTCAGCATCCAACCTCAGCTTCCCAAGAGAGTCCAGCGGGCAGAGCATAAGGGTAAAGGCCAAAACAACTTGAGAAGAAGTTTGATCATATTTTGATGACGTACGTGCAATAAGTTTCCTCATTTACGCAAATTTGGAGTGGTTGAGCTAACTGCATCAGGATCGTCTCCGACAAAGCTTCCTTTGGGGTTTCAATGCCAAGTATGATTACCATTCTGTGGCACCTGGCCTTTTAATTGAAGATTGCAAGTCTTTCAGAGGCAAAGGTAAAAACAAGGTCGCGAATTTGATTGAGTAAACATCCAGACTACTGACTGCTGAAAGTCTCCGAGAGCAATAAGTCCAGACGGAGTCAAACCTCCTCAATAATGACCACCATGATGTGAAGGCTAGATTTAAGTATCACTCAAGGGCATTTAAGCATACCGTTTGACAACTGTCATGCGTTCAGGCACAAGGTTCAAGATTTGATCGACTTAAATGTCATCATGCCAGAAAGTCTGCTCACATATTGAAGTCTCCTCATCAAATGGGTCTCCCAATTTGCAAAGGCATCTTCAGAAGCAATAAGTCCAGACGGAGTCAAGTCTCCTCAATGATGGCAATGTTCAGCTTCTTTACTGCATTTTCATTTGTAGTTTATATTGTTTGTTTAAACATTTGTATGCATGCATGAAACTTATTTGTTTTTGAATGATAACCATAATAAAATGCACATGTTTCTCTTGATGTAATCCATTCGTATTCACTCATGATTTTGTGTATGTGCATTGCAATACCAACTGTTGTGATTAAACTCTATCAGGGAGGACGACGAAATGAAAACGCAAAAATCTCTAACTGTGTGCTTTTGAGAAAGACCCTGTTGACGATGTACAGGCATTGTTTCAAGTCCTAAACACCGGAGATATAAGGGAGATAGACCCTCGCCAACCCATTTGAGCCTTGAAGTAGGAGTTTATTTTCGCATGAAAAAACCCTTGCATTTAACCCAGGGGCAGGGTAGGTGTCAGCTAGCTGGACCGATCGTTCAAATTTCGAAAAGGAGTGCAAATCTGAGGATCCATTACCTTTCGTTGTACCAAATCAAGAGGTCCAATGACCAAGAACCACAATGGTTATCCCAATCAAGAGGTCCAAAGACCAGAGACCACAATGGTTATCCCTCAACAACCAAGAAGTGGGACAATCACGACCCTTTCAAAGCAATCAAGACAAACAGTGTCACACGATTTGTTCAAAAAAAAAAGAATTGAAAAAAAAGAAATGAAAAAAGCCCGCTAAGTCGAAACTTGAAAACAAGCGACTTAGGCAAAAATTAGGGCATCCCGTTGGACTTCGCAATCAAAGATTCACAAGAATCAGTCCAGGCAAAAGTTAGGGATAAGTAAAATAATGCAAAAGCAAAAGACAAAAAGGATTACACAAGAAAGATCCTTGAACAAGAACAAAGTCGTGTGATACAGACACGGAAGACAAAGGGGTGACTGACTCCAAACAACAACCTGATTGGTGTTTAAAACCGTTAGTGTAATTGGTTCCTTAACCCTCACAAAACCCTTTTTGATAAGTGAGCGCTTGTGCCAAGCTAGCTGAACATAGGAATGGAGAACATCACGAAGATGGGTGGGCACAAATAAATTTCGAGCCTATATCCTTTGTTTCTATAACCGTGAACCAGGCCACGATACAACCCTTAAAAGTCCTAACTGAAACAGGGTTATTTTTGAGAGTGTACTACCACAAGATCGCGTTCCTGACTCCTATGAGTGGTGTTGAAAGATCCTTGTTGGTGTTGCATGTGCATGCTTTTTATTATTCAAACAAATTTTATGTCGTATCTTAACCAATGATTCGCTCACCAAGGTTTGCGACATCTTTTTCTGTAAAACTTCAAGATTAATATGTGTGTTGCATTAGAATTTTCATTCTTAGAATAAACATTTTCTGCTTGCATACATTTGTTGGACATCATAAAAATTCACATACGAAACTTCAGTCCAGAAGCTTAATCTTGCCGAGTTGAGAAGGCTAAAACTTCTAAAGGACAATCTATCGAGGTGCACTTTCAAGAAGACTTCATTGAGTAGGGACTTTCCCGACAGTCGTGGTAAGAGCCAACTAAGCCGGGGCAATCACGTCGAGCAATTTCTTCAAAATTCAACCAAGTTGGGGCAATCACTTCGAGATTCAAATCTCTCAAAGAGCCATCAGGCGGAAGCATTATTCAAATTTCAGCCAAACTGGGGCAATCACTTCGAGATCCAATCTCTCAAAGAACGATTGGCATAGGTGTTTTCTTCAAAGCACAGTCTGTCAGAGGTGATCACTTCGAGGCTCGTACTGGGGCAGGCCATCCCAAGAGCATGGGAAGTACTTTCTCCTGAAGACGGTTAATCAGAGGCACCTATCCAGAGTTCAAAATAATGGAGCAGAATATCTCACAGTGATATGGGGTTTTTCATGAATCCTCGCGAGGGAAATTCTTGCACAGACCATGAAGTCTGGGGCAGTTATTTCGAGATCCAACGAATCTCTCCAAGAGTTTGAAGACACTAAGGCATTTCATATGCCATGTTTTCTGTAAAATCCTCTTGAGACATTTACTTCTGACAGACCTTAATCTAAGGCGAGTTGAAAATTTCAAAGAACCATTGTTCACTCATGATTAGTTGACAACCTATCAACCCGGGGCTAGGGGCAAAGCCATTGTCAGCACAATACTTCAAGAGTTGTTTCATCTGCGGACTTCATCGATCAGAAATCCCTTAGCAAGTCTCATTAGACAATTCCCTCTCCAGTAGTGCGGCAAATGAAAGGTTGCTTCTTGATCAGAAGGGTATCATCATCTCTCATTCCCAACATGAGAGGATTTAGTTCTTATCCCCAGCGAGTGGCAACTTGAACTCTTACCTTCAGCAGGAAGCTTTATCATTGACATCATCTGTCATCCCCAACAGAGTTCAATGGGTAGCGTACCTAGCAAGAAGAGTCCATCTCCAGCAGGGTCCTGGCACTCCAATCTCAAAGTCCAATTTATTTTTGGCAATGGCGGTTGTTCAGAGCCAGTGAATCATTGACAGCTTTCCCCGCAGGGTTGTCTCCTCCTCATCAGGATGAACCAGATCAATGCAGTGATCACTATTCCTCCCCAGTCAAGCTATCTGGGATGCTTGCAGTCTCCTTATCAGGAGATCTTTTGCATTTTCATTTGCATAATAATCATTACATTTGCATCCTCCGAAGCGTAGCATTTCCATCCTCATGGAGCATTACGCCATAAATTCAAACATATGCATGCCAGCATGGGCCAGTTTTGAGGTATATTACATACTACCTATAACATCTTCTCAACCTGAAGTACTCCGCACAGAGGTTACCAATGTCATTTTTCGGGCATCCTTGTCTTTTCAAGTCAATGTTCGTCGCTTATTCTGCGTCTGGTTTGGTACAGCAGTCGTGTCGCAGGTTCCCGTTTTGTACAACGGTCCTGTTTGCTTGGGGGTTCTCGTTTATGTACAACGATCCCGTTCCATCTTGTCCTATTTTCTTTGTTTCTGGTTACCGCCTGCGGCCGGTGTACCTTTGCGTCTCCATTTGAGGATGGGTTCGTGTTAGATCCGAGGATCTTTTGATTTGTCATTCGAGGATGGCATTCTTTTCTTCAAGTCCTTCCGAGGTTGGTCTTGTTGTTGTGGCTATTATTCGAGGATAGTAGTTCACTTTTTGAGCATATTGATCGAGGTCAGTTTGTCTCTTTTGCAAAGTCTGTCTGAGGCCAGCTTTATGTTTGGTTATCAGTCGAGGCTGGTATACCTTTGCGTCTCCATTCGAGGATGGTTTCGTGTTAGATCTGAGGATCTTTTGATTTGTCATTCGAGGATGGCATTTATTTTCTTCAAGTCCTTCCGAGGTTGGTCTTGTTGTTGTGGCTATTATTCGAGGATAGTAGTTCACTTTTTGAGCTTATTGATCGAGGTCAGTTTGTCTCTTTTGCAAAGTCTGTCTGAGGTCAGCTTTGTGTTTGGTTATCAGTCGAGGCTGGTATACCTTTGCGTCTCCATTCGAGGATGGTTTCGTGTTAGATCCGAGGATCTTTTGATTTGTCATTCGAGGATGGCATTTCTTTTCTTCAAGTCCTTCCGAGGTTGGTCTTGTTGTTTTGTGTGGCTATTATTCGAGGATAGTAGTTCACTTTTCGAGCTTATTGATCGAGGTCAGTTTGTCTCTTTTGCAAAGTCTGTCTGAGGTCAGCTTTGTGTTTGGTTATCAGTCGAGGCTGGTATGCCTTTGCGTCTCCATTCGAGGATGGTTTCGTGTTAGATCCGAGGATCTTTTGGATTGTCATTCGAGGATGGCATTCTTTTCTTCAAGTCCTTCTACGGTTGGTCTTGCTTTTGTTTTGTGTGGCTATTATTCGAGGATAGTAGTTCACTTTTTGAGCTTATTGATCGAGGTCAGTTTGTCTCTTTTGCAAAGTCTGTCCGAGGTCAGTCTTTGTTGTTGATGGTTATCGCCTGCGGCCGGTATACCGTTGTGTTTCTATTCGAGGAGGGTTTTAGTACTGGATCTGAGGATCCCGTGTGAGTGGTCATTCGAGGATGGCATTCTTCCCAGCATATTTCCACCTGGTTCTATTTTCGCTACCTATTCAGAGGTCAAAACAAAAAATATATAAATAAATAAATGGGCAGATGGCATTTCTATTACCCCAGTGAACAAATTTTCAGGTTTTATTCGAGTATTCAATCACTCCATACCTTGAACGTCTAAAAGCTGTTGCAATTATTCATTCAAGTATGCAGATGATTGAATAGGGGCAGCTGTAACACCCCAAAATTTGCCCTCTCATTTTCATGCCATTTAGCATATCCTTTCATACATTGCATTGCATTTGGATCACAATTGCATCATAAACATACATGAATATACATCTCCATTTGAGCTTTCACAGGTTGCGACTGGCCTTTATTTTTTCATGTGGAACGTGCACAAGAATCTTAGAAGAAACCAAAAGTTCTCGGTTGATTCAAAGGAGTTTAAGCAGAATATCAGTTTTATGGTGCAGTTTGCAAAAGTTATAACTTATGCTCGGAAACTCATTTTGGCTTGCAACTCAATAGTTTAGATTATTTCGGTATTCTCTACAACTTTTGTGTTCGGCTCGGAGGTCAATTCATCAAGGAAAATGGCGGGAATTATTTGTTTTTGAAATTTCGGTTTCGCCGATTAACTGTGCTAGCGGTATTCAAGAGTTCGTAACTTCTGATTAGGTCAACATGTCTGAGAGATTCATATGCCAAAAGTTCCGTCTTGATATCCTTTCTAACTTTTGGGTTTGGGCCGAGAACTAATTCTTTGAAGAAGATCTCAGAATGTGCGAGTCTTTAGAGTCGACATAGTGAAAAACAGTGCTGAACCGGTGAGTTTTGAACACTAAAAAATTCATAACTCTTGGCTCGTTCATCGAATTGATGTTGTTTCGGTGCCTAAAATTCCATTTAGATGTTATCTTCATTATGTGAATTCAGTTTGGGTTAGGTCCGAGCGGAAGGATCTCGAAAATGCGAATTACCAGTAAGGTTCTTTGATGCAGTGCACTGTCTGTTAGATTTTGTAAAATTCATAACTCGGTCAATTTTCATCGGATATCACCCGTTCTTGAAGCGTTGGTTCACAAATTTTATCCTCTTCAATTTCAAATACAAAAGTGAGTTCGAACGGTGCTCCAAAGATTGTCGTTTTGGTTTATTTCACAAAACTGAAGTGCTGAACCGAAGAAAAATGCTGAAAGTGGTTTCACGAGAAAATTCATATCTCCCTCGTCGTTTGTCCGGTTGAGTTTAGATTTTAACACCAGGTCACTGACTCATAGATCTACAACTTTGCTGACAAAGTCGAGTCGAGATTATGCTCCGAAGAGGTTGACCTCGTCACATTTTCGAGTAGCGGACACCAAATAAGCCGAAAAAACAACTTATTCAGTGACGTCTTGCAGCTTAAACGTATCGATCGCACTCGATTTTGATCGTATGACGTTCGTTATTTTTGCATTGCAACCGTAATTCAGAGGCGGACGATGTTGTGGAAGGTTTAGAGTCGAAATTTCTTTCCGAAGATATTGTTATTTTCACTTAAGCCGAAATTCTACCTTTTGTCTTTCATTTTACACTCCACTATATATTCTTTTGACCCACAATTTGTCTCATAACTTCAATCATAATTTACAAACACCAAAAAACTCTCACAAACTCTCTCTAAAGGATCAAAGTTCATTCTCACAATTCTTTCTCAAGAACACAACAACAACTTCATCAAGAACTCAAGAACACAACAATTCCGATCAAGCTTCCGGTAGCCGAGCCGCCACGAACCACCACCTCCGGTCAACTTCACCACCGTAAGACCACCATCTTCCGCCACCGGCAGCCGCGCGGCCTCTCCTCCTCTCCTCCGTTCATGATCGCGTCTCACTTCCTTCGGATTCGCAATTTCTTCGTCGATTCTTCATTCGGTAAGCTTCTTAAACTTTAATTCATGAATAATTGTTGAATTGTTTCTTGAATTGAATTTTGAAGTTGAATTAATCTTGTGGAGATTATGTGCATTGATTCATGATTTGATTATTGATCGATTCTTGATTAATTTATCCTAATAATTGTTGTGGTGCATGATTGGAAATGATTGTTAAAATTGACATAGACTAATCGATGCATGTTAGATGTTTGATAAAATTCTTAAGAGAGTTAATTATTGTGACTTGATATTGATTGAAGTGCTTGACTTTTAAATTCTTGCTTGTTTCAATATGCAAATTTGAAATAGGATAGGTTGAGGCTTAATTGTTGATGTTGTTAATGTATCGCGTGTCGAGAATATGTTTTGGTCGTAACTTCCTAACCGTAGCGCGTTTTTGCGAATGTGAATAGTGTAAATTGACTTTGTTGATTATTCCGGAGCCATTGGTGAACTTTTTAGTCGATTTCGGACAATTTTTTCCGGCTATTTTGCTACTGCCAGCCGATGAAATCGGCCAAAAAGTACCACTTCCGAGCGGAATTTTCAAAATCCGATTGCATATTTGAATCCGTTGGCACATTTGCAAGTTACCATGCGATTTTCGTTCAATTCCGAGTCGGTGATTTTTGACGCGTTTTTTCGTTTTAAGGTTTTTTAAGTTCGGTTTGGTGCAATTTTGATGCATTGATTTTGTTTTGACTTGTACTTACGTTTGTTGATCATTTTTCATTCATTGCATGTAAATTTGTTCGATTCCGGTTTGAGTTTGCATGTTGTTTATATTAGTGCATAAGTGCTGCCCCGTTTTGAAACGTAAATTTCAATGCATGTCCATGACTCGTATATTCATATTTCTACTTGATTTGGAGTTGTGAGGCATAGGTGCAACTTCCGGTTGCACCTCTTTTTGGTTTCTAATGCGTTTGTTGAGTTCATGCAAGGTTCTCGCAAAGATCTTAACGACGGTCGTTTGGTTGGTATTCCACTTTATTTGTGGGATACCTTTGGATTCAAATGATATTTTGTGTCGTTGTTTTTGTTTCGATTATGGGGAATCTTCACAAAGCAATTATGGAAGATGAGCATTTATTTTGCTCATGGGAGATTACAAGGCTTGGCTTGAAGTTTTTTTGGATTTCTTTTATGTGAAAGAATCGGCACTTCGACCAAGTAAGTAATCTCGATTCTCTACTTTAATGCATCATTCTAGTTGTATGCGACTTAGGATCATATAACTTAAGGTGCATATTGAGCCCTCCCACCTGAGGCATTGGATTTATTTGTGATATATATTGATATGTGTCGATTTCGGAGTTTAGGGATTAGGTTACGAACCATTAGGATCGATTCCTTTCACTTCCCCTTAAAATCCACTTTTTTGCCCGTTTCGTCGCAATTATTAAAAATAGTTTTAGGTGGGATAAAATTCTGGAAAAATTCATGAGTGATCATCATCCTCTTAATTAATTTGTCATATTTTTTGTTTCCAGATTTGGGTGGTTTCAATATTTTATTTGGATTTTAGATCACAAGCTGTCCCAAAAAGGAAGGTTTTGGCATAAGGGACCAAAATCGATTTTTCCCCATAGGTGTGAGACCTATTTTTTGTATATGATTAATCACTGTAATTGGTGACATTTTGATGCTCATTAGGCATTTTTTTCATAATTTTTAGTGCCCTTTTTGATCCACTTTGTGGAGTTGTTTTTGGGTGATCATTCATTGCTACCTTGCTAGTCAAGGAATTGTTTTGGCACTTTGGTGCATAATTTTGTAGAATCCTTTTGGACCATGTGAGATAATGACTTTACTATTCTAGGGATTTAATTTCATAATTTTGTAAGGCTTTTTTCTATTTTTCCATGTCACCTAGATCCTAGGTTGATTCATGTGTTTATTTGCTCCATAACTTAAATGATAAGAAGGCATTCATGCCATTTTCTTGAAGGGATTTTTGGTAGATTTTAGGAGTTGATTATAGGTCATTTGTATGCCTTTAATTCCAGTCATAGGTCATTTTTTGAACCATACTCATTTGGTTTGTTTTGGTGCTTTAAAGTGCATACTTATGTGAATTAACTTTAACCTAAAATAGATTCTCATCTCCTCTAAATAATAACTTGAATTATGTGGGAATCATTAATGCCTATCCATGAATTATAATTGCATATCATACCTTGTATGCTACTGACCCATAATCATTTCATGCATATTCACATGCCATTCTTCCTTAGTTTGCATCATGTGCGATCTTATGCGATTTTTTGTTCGTTTCTTCTCATATCTTCTTCTCATTGCTCCATATGCCTAAACCATTGCATCCATGATTGTATATTCATTCACACATATTCATGAGCATTCACTACTGACTTTGATGTTCATTTTATGTACTAATTCATGTTTGTAAGCCATATGCATTCATACTTCATCCATGAGCCTTAACTTGCATTTAGGTGGATTTATGTAAACTTTTTGTACATAGTTTGACATAGTTTGATCTTGTGAGATATCCTAGCATACTTAGGGACCTATAATATGTAGCTACTGACTTTAGAAGTCATGTAACCTTTAGGTACATTCACCTTTAGACTTAGGTCTTATTTTGAACCCTAGTTCCATTCTAGGACGTTTATGGTACTTAATCGCTTTTATGTTTTGATTTTACTTTCAATATGCATTGTCATGCTAACTTTTGTTTTGTAGGGGGGAAGATTGAGGTAAGCATTACTTCATTCCTATCTCTTATGCATTTTAATTGTGTTTGCCTTAGCACTTTGTGCTTTGCTTTTAGGCTTTCCCTTTCTTTAGAAACAACTTAACTTCCTTAGGTAGTAAGTTAGTTTCTAAGCTCTCTTTTCTTCCTTTCCTTTTCTTTCTTAGGATTAGAATACCTTATTAACCATAGGACCTCTCTTGTAAATAAACAAATAAAATTAGGGTTGTGTCTTAGTCCCCTTAGTTTTTCCTTTTTGCAACTTGAGTCATTCTTTCTCATCTTGAAAAGAAAAGCAATAAAACACTTAATAAAAATCGAACGTTCTTGTACGACACGAGACTTTGTTGCAGAGTGTTTATACGCGTCCTGTTTCGGGGCGAGGTGTAAATACTTCCCGCAATGGATAGGTCTTAGTACAAGACAGTTCACAAACAAATTCAAAACACTTCTCATAAAAGACAAAAACAAATAACAAGCGACTATCCTGCGGGAACTTCTTTTCTCATCTCACTCAATTACAACGCGAACTAGCGACGACTTGTCTCATTTGCAAGACGGTAAACGCACTCGTACCAGACGAGCCTGCAACACCTGAGCATAGACATACGCAGTTCCAGCATAAAAAACACAAACAAATAGTTCCCGCCTAGGTTAGGCGAACTACGTCGACTCTGATCCTCATTATCCCGATGAGGTACGTAGGCAGCGGGGTAGGGCCCGTTCGAGCACATTCTTTATTTTCCCTACATTTCCCCTTTTTTACATTCTCTTTTTCCAGTTCCTTTCTCATTTCTCATTCCAGTTCCAGTAGCAGTTTTATTCAGCAGCATCTTATTTCTCACCCTTTGAAACAAACAAGCAAGCGTGGATCCCGTCGGGTACGACGGACGATCTGGGGTGCTAATACCTTCCCAGGTCGTAACCGACTCCCGAACTCAGATCTTTGGTTCGCAAGGCCTTGTCCTTTCCTTCTTCCTCAGGTTTGTGCAACATTACCTTTCCCATTCATTCGGGATAAAAATGTCTGGCTGGCGACTCTAACCTTTCCGCGCCACTTTCGCGTTTGTACTAGGATGAAAATCCCGGGAGCGACACCCGCTAGCACATGGCCAGAATTTGGATTGCCATCGGGTTACACTCCGCCATTTGCAACTACTCAGATGACTGGTACATCCACTATTTTCGAACCTGGAGTGTTCGCTGACTCTCAACCTAATGTGCATACTATTGCCCAAACTGCTTATGTGAATCCTCCCTTCGTACATAATCCACCATCTTCGGTACAAGGAGAGGCTGGAAATTTTGAGGATGTTAGGGAACAATGTATGACTCTGGAGAAAGCGATAAGAGCTGTTGAGAGATTTGATGTTTTCAATGCTGCTGCTGCGGACATGTGCTTGGTTTCGAACTTGGTTATACCAGACAAGTTCAAAATGCCAGTATTTGAAAAATACAAGGGAGACACTTGCCCAAAAAGCCATATGATCATGTACTGTCGCAAAATGGCTGCCCATGCTGATAAATACAAACTACTCATCATTGCTTCCAAGATAGCTTGAGTGGGGCATCTTTGAAATGGTTTATGGGACTCGAGAAAAGCCGCATCCAATGCTAGCAGGATTTGCTTGATGCATTCCTGAGACAATACAAATACAATCTGGACATGGCACCTGACCGCCGTCAGCTTCAAAACATGTCTCAGAAAGAAAAGGAATCATTCAAAGAGTATGCTCAACGCTGGAGAGAACTAGCTGCTCAGGTTGAGCCTCCCTTGGCAGAGAAAGAGCTAACTGGTCTGTTCATGGAAACCCTTCAACCTCTATACTAGGAAAGGATGATAGGTAGTGTATCATCTAGTTTTGCTGACCTAGTCACTATTGGAGAAAGGCTAGAGGAAGGAATCAGAAAGGGAAAGTTTGGAAGTGCTGAAGCTTCTAATGCTGCGAGAAATTCCTCTGGGAACTTTCAAAAGAAGAAAGAGGGTGATACTCATGTTGTCAACACTGATAGAAGACCCTACTACAGGGAACAACAGTATGGTGAAGCCCAAGTAGCCGCAATTTCCCCTATGGTTAATGCTCCACCAGCTCGAGCTCATCCACAAAGGAATGTTAGTCAGAATCAGACTCGCAATCCCAGGCCCAGGGCTCCTATTGATCCTGTTCCCATGAAGTATGCTGAGATTTTCCCCTCTTTGTGCCAAAAAGGTCTTGTTACCACTAGACCTCTCAACCCTCCAAATCCTCTTCCACCTGGATTTAGGACCGATCTTCATTGCCCATTCCATGAAGGAGCTGCAGGTCATGATATTGAGAACTGTTATGCTTTCTAAGCTCGAGTTCAGGACTTGGTCAGAGGAGACTTGCTCACCTTCACACCGAGGAAGGATCCCAAGGTTGAAATGGATCCCATGCCAAAACAAAGTGGCTGAAGATTTGGTCGAAGAATCACAAGTTACTACCTAAGGCCAGTGGGTCAGACAGGAAAGCTCGTCCTTGCTAACTAGTTAGACACTAGGCCTTGTTTCTTTTCAGTTTTAATTTCCTTGTTTGTATTATGTGTACTGTTTAAAAAACTTTGTTTGTTCTCTAATGTTAATGTTAATGAAATTAGCATCGCATGTTTTTGAATCAATTCATTCACCTTCATATTTGTGCGTATTTATGCTTTTCATTTTCAAAAATTCCAAAAATATATATACCATTGTTTCTCTTATTCATCTATTGTATAAGCAATGATTTGAGGGAGGATGACGCAAATGAGATACCCAAATTGTTGAATGGTATGCTTTCAAAATAAAACCTTGCTGATGATATACAGGCATTGTTTCAACTCCCAAACACTGGAGAAATAAGGAAGTTAATCCATTGTCAACCCATTTGAGCCTAGAAGCTGGAGTTTCTTTTTACACGAAAAAACCTGTAATATTAACCCGGGGCAGGGTAGTTTTCAATTAATTCGAGTATGCATTCAATTTCAAGAGGTTTATTCTTTACACCTTTCAATAAGGTTTTCAGGCCCAAGTTTCCTTTGCACAATTGTCAAGGAAGTTAATGGCAGTCATTGTCCAAATAAAAAATCAAGAAAAAGCCGCTAAGTCAATACCTAAAAGGCGACTTAGGCAAAATAAAAGCATCTCGGTGGACTGAAAACATCAAAGATACAGTCCAGGGAAAAGTTAGGGATAATACACAAATCAAATCAAAAGAGGTCACCAAAATTCCTCAACCAAGACAAGGATGAGTTGAACCAAAATCTTCAACAAAAGACAACAGAATGTTGTGATGAAGCAATGACTGCTATCCAATAATCCTTTGGCTTCTGAGCCATCCTCATCAGTGCAATTTCAAGTAATTTGAATGCATAGGTTGAGTTAATTGAGCGTAGGACTGGAGATCATCTGGAGTTTGGGTTGGGTAAAAATTAAACTTCGAGCCTTATATCCTTTGTTTCATAAACCGTGAACCAGACCACGTTACAACCCTTTTAAAGACCTAATTGAAGCTAGGTTTGTTTTGAAAGCATATTGCAGCAAGGTTGCGTACGCTGACTCCCCAAGAAATTTGCCAATCATTTGCTTTGGTATCCTTCCTTTTGCATTATCTTTCAATTTGCATTATCTTTCACTTTGCACTTTGCATGACTGAATAAATATTGCATTATTGCCAGTGATTCATTTTCTATACACTAATATCATTCCACTAATGATTTTGATTTCAAATTTTTGCTTGAGCGTTGCATTAAAATTAACATTTTTGAATGAATATTTTATTTGCAAGTAAGCATTCATCATCAAGGATTTTTTTTAAACAGTTGAGAAACTTGACCCGTGATCCTATTAGGGGAACCTTGCAGTCAAAGATCTTGTTATTCAGAGAAATTTTCCTGCTAGACTCACGTTGGGGCAAGCATTTCAAGCGACCAGTCAAGCAGTCACTTCAGAATCATTCAACATGGGGCTGTCTATTTCAAGCAATCCCCAAGAAAAGTTTATCACTCCTTCCTACCAGGATCAACATCTTCATACTTCCAACAAGTATAATAGAAGTTGTGTTCAAAACATCTTTCAAAGGCATAGTTGGCAAAGTTGATTGTGTTGTGGAATCAATTTCTTCAACCACACCTCTCCAAAAGAGTCTTACCATTTGGTCTCATCATTTGCATTTGCATTGCAATCATTGACCATTCGCATCATACAAAATTTCATATTAAGTATAGCTCGAAGTTTACCCCATGCTCATTTGCATTTCCCGAGGTCTTGTTGTCTTATCTTGTGGTCAAAGTCCAATTCCGTTTGGCATCCTTAAAGTCCAATTCTATTGGCAACCACCAAAGGTCAAAATCCAACTTACTTGGAACCTATCAAAGCAGTCGTGTCTGTCATCCTATCTTTCGTGTGTTTTTTTCTTTTCCTTCAAACTATGTTAAGTTTGACGTGGATCCTCTCCCTTCAAATGTCTCTCTTTGGATAATTCCCATTGAGAAATCTGACGTGGATATTTTGTTCCTTTAAACTATGTTAAGTTTGACGTGGATCCTCTTTCCTTCAAATTTGTCTTGTTGAGAAATTTGACGTGGATATTTTTTTCCTTCAAACTATGTTAAGTTTAACGTGGATCATCTTTCCTTCAAATTTGTCTTGTTGAGAAATTTGACGTGGATATTTTCCTTTTCCTTCAAACTTTGTTAAGTTTGACGTGGACCATTTCCTTTAAATTTATCTTGTTAAGAAATTTGACATGGATATCTTCTCTTCCTTCAAACTTTGTTAAGTTTGACGTGGATATTTCCCTTTCCTTTAAGTTTATCTTGTTAAGAAACTTGACGTGGATATACGTTTTTCCTTCAAACATTGTGGAGTTTGACGTGGATACTTACCAAATATTCTTGTATATCCAAGCTCAGCTTGTTTAGTCCATTTGACGTTTTGCTTTCCAGAACCATCTCAAGCCCATTTGACATTTTTTTCAGATGTCCTTTCGTTTTGATAAACACTTATCTGATGATCCTCCAGTTATGTGTGTGGTTTTGACAATCTTCATGAATTTGTTCTTATACACTCTGATTGTTTCAGATGTATCTTCATAATTTGGTCTCATTCCACATCTAGTCCTTTTCTAGATGTTTCGGGCGTTGATTTCCAAGTTTGGTACTTGTGCATCTAAAAGCATTGCTAGATGTCATTTATACCTCTTCCAGGGTTTAATCCCTTGGTGTCCAAGTATTACTGATTATTCTCCGTCATTCAGACAGATCTTCAGAAATATAGTGTTTTCTCCATCCAGTTTTCTTACCTTACTATTTTCAGTTTTTTTCCCATTCAATCATTTTATCATCCCCTCAAATTTGGTGTCTCGTGTCATATCGCATTCATGCTTAAAATCCCCGGCGATTGCATTCATACAGGCATACCATATTTCATTATCGCATTGCATTCTGCATTGGACAAATTTGTGGATATTCTTATATCTAATATACTTTTACCCTAAAAAAAATTGAACTCCATGCAGCAGTTCATCCCTTTGGGTTCAAGGCATTAGATAGGGGCATCTGTCATACCCCAAATTTGTCCTACCTTTTCGAATTCTCATGATATTTGGTAAATTGGTGAGGATGTTGCTGTGAGTCATCATTTGGTTTCCGACCATGATTTTCAAATAATGAAGTTCTTGTTTGTACTAAGGTGAAATGAAAATTGTGTAAAAATTGATCATACATGGTTATTGGTTGAAAATGGGTGTGGTCCCTTTGCAAATTTTATGATGTTTAAGATGGTATGAAATTTGAAAAAAAAAACATGATTGAAGAGTTGAACTTTGGCTCATCTATACAAGGAGCTCATATGGCAAAGGTTAATATGAAGATAAAGTTCATTTCTATGGACCATTACTCTTTGACAAGATAAAAAACGTGAGTTACAAGAATAAGAATTTGATCCTTTTGTTGAATACCTCTCTCTGGCTATGTTTCTTTGCCATTTAACCTCACATTTGGTCCATAAATGGTTGGCTCACCAATTTGGTTTGATTGTATTTGACTTGATCCATTATCCTTCTTGACCAATTAATTCATTGAGTTTATCTCTACCATGGTTGATTAAGTCATTAAGTACCATGCGCTAACCTTTATTGTCAAGATGTATTTGTATTAGTTGTTAAGGATGCTTATTAGTCACGGGTCAATAAAGGATTGATTGAGAGACATAACTAAGATATTAAAATGGGGAGTTGTTTTCTTAAATTACTTACTTAGCCCATCCAAGAAGCATGTTGGAAATTTTATACAAACAAAGATGGAAATTCACATGGTTAATTTAATTCATTCACATTTTACCAAAATTCAAAACCAGTTGCAATTCAAAGGTCAATTACAATGTTATATGCTTAAATTCCAGTACGGTATACATCATGTATTGATGCCTAGAATTACAAGGCGGTGAACCAAGTTTGATGCAAATCTAAGTTAACCATGGTTCTCCTCTTTTCCTCAAGTTCAATGTGCAATTTCATTTGACCTTGTCATCATCAATTCAGCATGAAAATACTACAATTGTAAGGCCAACCATGACCAAAATTTGCACCTGCAAAGAAAAAAAGATCATGTCAAGAAAAGGACATAATTCCAAAGCTTTTGCAGTTGTACCATAACAGTTTATAATACGGTAAAGATGTTGAATCAGAACAAGGTATCATGGCCGGAAAAAGGAAGAAGCAAGATCAAAATGACGAACATCGATGTGACTAAATGCCTACTGCAAAAACTTTGTCTGCATCTCAAATAGTCAATTCACAAGGCTCATTCTCAGTACCGCACTCTCGATTATGGCTCACACCAGAATTGATTCAAAGGCCAAAAATTGATTCAATCACATGTCAAAATACAAGATCTATCACACTAAGTTCTTACCAAAAAGTAATACAAAGAGATAATAACATAAAAGTCAGAGTTCAGAAGAATGTCCCAGAGAAAATTCAAAGGCCATGGTAGGGGATAAATCATGATAAATCCAAAACAGTCCCATACTCTTCACTTCCAATAATCATAAAGCATATTAATTCATAAGTACGATTCAAGGGAAGCAAGAAGAATTTGAGATCATTATACAAAATAGAAATCTGCAAAGTCAAATAGTGGTTGTGTTATACCAGAAGTTAATTTACGCGAATACAAAAAGTGGCCATTGACTTGCATCCCATTGACTTCACACTGAATAAACCACATGTCACCAAGTCTTCCAAATGATCTGCAACACACAGGACATACAAAATAGATCAAGAGTTATGCCCAAAAATGGTTAACATTGCTGACTATGGAGCAGGCTTGTTTATCTACCATTCATAGTGATGAAATTTCGGTGATGATCCTGAATTGAATCAGCTCAGAGACCGTAAAGAGAATAAACTCATAAGTTCTGTTGTGGAAATCACAATGAGGTGGATAGGGCTGAAATCAACAGAATATCTTGGTCTCCAATTGTTTGTAGGCAACATCAAGTGACGAAGGCTATATATGTCCAGAGACCTGGACCTGTACCAGCACTACTTCATCAGAATTCTGGGACTGCTTTAGATATCTTAATTTCTCGATATACCATGCCTACAAAGTGAAACATCATCAAAAACACAGTGGAAGCACCATATATAACATGGGTATAACATGAGCATAATAAACAATGACATGACAAATATGTGTTCATGACATACATGTTTTATTTACCCCTGAAGTTCAACGTGATAACATATCCAAAGTTCCTTCTTAGCAATCATCAACATTTCCATGTGATTCTTGAAGACCGAATGATGTTGATTCAAAATAACCTGACAAGTAGAACTTAATCAGATTAATGAATGATACTATAATACTGAAAGAACAGAATATTTGTGGATACCAAGTCACAATAGAAGTACAAACAAGAAAGAGAAGAAGAGATCTTAAGCCCCAAATCCTAATCAACTTCCGCAAGAGGTCTTTCCTTAAAATCCAGGTCTTCATATGGTGTTTCAGGAAGTTAGAATTTACAGAATGAAGGAGTATTATGCAGTAAATGTCAGATTTGTTCATGAGAGTTAGTTACCCTGGTACCAAGCATAAACAATGACTCTTAATTCTTTCACGCAAGCCTCTTCATGTCAACTCAAGGCCATAAGAGTGCAGGGTAATTATCCATGAATATTTTCTTCTACAAGTTAATTGGAACTCCATATTTTCTGCAAGAGAACAACAAGACGTTAAACATAAGTGCATAACCTCAGTAGTAAAATTCAATTTGCAGCAACAAAATCCAAGCAGTAAAAATGTTTACCTCAGTGCAATCTTTAAGGCAAACTCGCAGGACCACAAGCCAGCTCACCCTTAGCTGGTCCCTACAAATCCAATTCCAAATCTTCTCTAACGGATTCATACAGCTCACCATGCTCTCACATATCACAATTTCAGAGTTTCACACGATTCACAAAATCTTACGATTTTCTCACACATATTTCCTCACTCAGATTCCTATAAAAACCACCAAACCATATTGCAAACGGAGAATAAGCACACAACTTCATCCTTCATACCACACACCATCCTCTCATAACCTGTAATTTCTTCACGAGCTTCATAACACCCTTCCGTTCACCTTCGAACAACCTTTCACAAAATAACAACCGCAACCCTTCTTCATTTTAACCTCTTCTTCTTCAACCTCAGAACGTCATTTCTTCATAAACCCACCAAACTCTTCACAACACATACCAATCTCCATAAATTTCTTCAATCTGTGAAAACAACGAACAAACACAAAAGTTTCAGAAGAGGAGAAGATCGGAAACTGAGACAACTCAAAATGGAACACTTACCATAACCATTAAAACTTCTGAATCGGTAATCTTCGTTGATGTCGATTCGTCGATTGTTGCTTTAATCTTCTCCTTTACCTTCATGTTATCAATGTAGCTTGAAATTCCTTTGAATATATTGTGTTTGGGGGTTTAGGGTTTTCGGATTTGGGATTGTTTTTGTTGTTGTCGAGTTATGTTGTGTGGTTTCGATGAGGATACGATGAGGTTCGTTAGCTTTTGAAAAGGAAATGGACTGAGTTAAGGCGATGAAGATGGAAAGTGATTCTCATTTTTTTTCCTTTTTAATACTTACCTAATTTTTTTTTGACTTAATAGTCTGGGTGTATTTTGGCTTTATGATATTTTATTATAACCTTTATTTTTCTATGATAATTTCATTGCCCAATGTCTGCCGGCTTTTAATGCTAACTCTTCACTTTTTTCTTTTCTTTTTTTTCTTCTGCCCGATGCACATGTGTCGATATTCCTGCCCTTTCCTAGGGAACTCAGCCAATACCATTAAGTGAGTACAGTACATAAGTCTTGACTTTGGTTCTCGCGTAAACAACTAGGTCATTTCTGTTTAATAAATGTTGATATGAGTGTGGGTCGGTTGGTTTTGTATGGGCCTCTTATGCCTATGAATAATATGTTGGATTGATTCTGCCACACTTGTTTCTTTTTATTTCTTTACTTATGTTTATATTATTATTCTAGTTCTTTGTTTCTATTTATCCTAATAAACATTTTTTTTAGTTAAATATCTTGATTATATTAGGGCCAATGATATAATTGTAATTTTTTTTTGATATTCGATTTTAAATCGACGTTATCAAAGTTGTTATGAGGCCACTTTTATTTGTCACTATTTTTTAATCGATTATTCGATTTATTCGGTTTATGATAAAATGAGATATTCAATTATTTAATCGACGTTATCCATTTAAATTAAGATCGATTATATTATTTTATTCACCATTATATTTTATTATGCGGTTTATGATAAATGAGATATTCAATTATTTAATCGACGTTATCCATTAAATTGAGACCGATTTTATTATTTTATTCACTATTATATTTTATTATTCGGTTTATGATAAAATGAGATATTCGATTATTTAATCGACATTATCCATTAAATTGATACCAATTTCATTATTTTCTAATTATTTTATTTTATTATTTGGTCGATGATATAATAAACGTTTTAAATATTCGATTCTAACAAATCGACGTTATTTAAATCAATATGAGACCACTTTATTTACTTCTTAGAAATTCGACTTTTTATTCATTATCTTTTATTCCTTATATTTATTACTTTTTTATCTCGTTCATAAATTAATCAATTAATCTCCATTAGAACTTTTCCTTATAAATTGTTCGCATCGTGCACCGCCATCGAACTAATTGTAAACACCCCAAATTTGCCCTCACCCATTCACACCATGGTTTGTGATCATTTCATATGCATAAACACAATCATACCATCTCATATCACATTTTTGATTCACTGCATAGATTCTAAGTCATCTGCATCTAGGGTTTGTGATCTGAACAATCCAAGAGCCTCTTGAGCCACTCCAAAAGTCATCAATCACTTCAAAGGGATCCATATGTGTTCAAGCATCATATTATATCCTCTCAAAGTCAAGAATTCCAGAGAATCACAAGAATTGGGTTTGGTATGGAAGCAGAGCCAGGCTTGACTGCACAGTTGACCTAAAATTAGGGTTTTGGTTTCAGAGGCCATAACTCCAAGTTTTTTGGTCATTCTTGTTTCTATTGGTCTCTATATGGTATAGGGAGTGTGCATATCAATTTTCATGAAGAAATTCCATGGGGAAGTCATCTGATCAAGAGTTGACTTTTCAGACAAGTCAGTGCAAAATCAGGGCATCTGAGGCCCCCAATGACCCAACCAAGGGGTGATCTTCATCATTTTGAGTGTATTTGATCTTTATTTGATCATGGAAGAAGGTTTAAGTTCACAAAATTCAAGAATTACAAGTTTTTGCAAAGTTGACTTTTTGGGTTAAGTTTGACTTTTAAGGATTTTGTCATTTTAGGCAACTTTTCAACCCTTACTTTTTGATCCAAAAATGCTTCAAATGGAAAAACTTTGGTCATGAAAGTTGTATATTAGATCTTTCCCTTTTCAAAAAGTACAAGAACATGACCTAATTCATTTTGGATCAAAAGTTATGGTTTGTCAAAGTTGGCAAAAATCACTAAAATTCAAAGTTTCTACCAAAGAGGTATTTTGCAAAATGACTTGATCAAGTGTTCTAAGGCTATCAAATGGACTTATAATTCACATAAAATGATCATGTAACATCTAAAGTTCAGATTGAACCAAAGAGTTGCATGTTTGTATGGCCTTGGGAGCAAGATATTTCCATGTGAACTAAAAATGAGCAAGTTGCAAAAACCATCATCACACCTCATCCACTTGCTGCCTTGGATACTGAATCACACTAGCCTTTCCCTCACACCATGTTGCGCCAGACAAGCCCTTTGTACTTGGCTAGAAGCTGCCCATGCCCTCTCTTACAAGAAGTTGACATTTTGGCAAAAGCTATCACACCTATCACAAAAGCACAGGTCACATCCTCTGACCAATTGCATTTGTTTATACAAACAAAAAGCAAGACATTTCATATAGCCAGCAAGCCTGGAACCAGCAAGAGCATCACTTTCCCATTTTTCACCCTTGGAGCAAAACCCTTCGAAACTCAGAAAATAAGCCACCAACTCATAAACACACTTCATAGAACTCATCACCACATCCTCCTGATCATTTCCCTGCCTTCATTCACCCTTGAAACACCACATAAGCCAAACACGATTCTCACCTGAGCTTGAACAGAACCTGTTCAAACTCTCAAACCAGCCAACATAAATCTTTTCTAAGCATCAAGGGTTCATCAGGAGCACAAGAGGAGTGGATAGCACAAAGGAAAGCACCCAGAAAGCTGTGAACTGAAAGCTTCAAAACTCAGGTAGCTCAAGAACATTTTTTCCAGAAATCCTTTTTTAAGTTCTAAATAGATTCTATATGTTCTCCTGATCATTCTGATGTCATTGGTTTTGAAAATGGTGGAGAGATGAGAGTTTAATCATGTTCTGAAATTTTTGCCCTAGAAACTGTTTTGATTCGATTCTCTCTGATTATGAATGATAAATGATGTTTGAGTGAGGGGTTTGAATCGTTTTAAGGTGGGGATGATTTCTGGATAGTTAGTTTTCATTTCATAGCTTGTAGAGTAACTTAGCATTTGAGCTCGCCGGAGAAGATGACCGGAACCACTGTTCCGGTCATCTGAAAGTCATTAGGGCAAAATTAGGGCTTAATCAGTGTAATTAGCAAGTTTGAATTCTGGCCCTTGGATGTGGCGCCAAGTCAAAACGCGCGCGTGTGAGTTTGAATGAGAGCCATCAGATCTGTTGACTTTTCTTTTCCAGCATTTAAATTCATTTTATTTTCCTTTTATTTCATTTGATTTCTACAATTTATTTAAAATAGCAAAAATGCTTTGAAAAATCTGATATTTTTTGTACAAGTTACTATTTAATTTCAGAACACAAAAATATTTTTATTTTTATTTTTAGCATTAAAAAAGTATTTTTAAATATTTAAAAGTTTCTTTTTAATTAATTAATGAGAATTAATTAATTAAAAATACTTTTAGGTATTTAAAAATCACCAAAAAAATTCATGAAATGTCCTAAGACATTTAGAAACATTGTCCAACCCTCAAACCAAATTTATTTTTGGATCTTGATGCATTTTGAGAATTTTTCATTGAATTAAAATCATTTTGATGCATTATTTTGATCCAAACTTCAAAAAATCATTTCTGCCTAACCCTAAAGAGTTGGACCTTGATTCTTTTTGCATTGCATTGTGTTTAGCATGTAGTTTGTGAGATTAAATGGCCATGATTTGATCTCTCATTTTCATTTTGTTTGATGATTTTCTTGTTAAGGAACCCTAAAACCCTAGAAAACTTAGAAAAATCATATCTTGAATTAGGTTTAGAGTTGAGACCTCTCCTTTGGGCAGTGAGTTAGTATAGGTTTAGGGATCCTTTGAGTGCATTTTCAATTTTTTGTAATGTTGTTTGCTTCTGATTTTGGTTTTTGTTTGTTGTATTGTTCATAAACCCTAATTTGGGCTTTCATATGCATTCATCTTGCATTTGCATTCATGCCTTGACTTGCCATGATATTTTATGCATCCATGTGATTCATTTAACATCATAAGACATATTGAAAGCATGTTTGATCATTGCATCTTTCATTTTCCATGTTGTGTGCCATATGCATCTCATAACTTTTCATGTATGTTCATGTGTCTTAACTTGCTTCATTTGCCTCCATAAGTTTGTATGATCATCCACATGTGTTGTTTCTGGTTTGTAGCATCTCATAGCATCATTAACATCATGTATGTGCTCCTGGTTTGGTTTTTCATCATACCATTTCATCTCATTTTGCATTGCATTGTGTTTTCTTTCTTAACTTTTCAGGTGGTAAGTGACTTTGAGAAGTGAATTTGCCTTCACTTCTCATAACTTCTCTTCATCTCTTTTATGCATCCTTGCTGCATTCTTGTATGTGTTTGAGTTTGAGCTTGCTAATTCTTCTTCTTCCCACTTTCTTTCCTCAAGTGGCTTGACTTCTTAAATGAAGCAAGTTGCTTTGCTTCTCTTGATCCTTTCATCTGCTTCCTGGTGGTTCCTCTGAAGATTTCTCTTGTTAACCTCACAAACCTTAGGAACAACCAAGTATGACAATGATTAGGGTTTTGATTAGTCTCCCCATTTAGTTTTACCTTTGTGTCTCTCTTTGAGTCTTCTCTTCTCATCTCATAATCAAGGACTAAACCCTAAAGGCTTTAAGGCTTTGTGATTAAGCTTATGCCTGCATCCTTCTATTAGGATGGAGTGTATAACTTTAATCCTAAGTGTTAAACCCTTAATGTGTTTAACTCCTCTAATCAATTCATCTAATAATCACCAAGACATCACACTTGTAACTTGGGTCTTGCATTAGGGTTCTAATTCTTCCTTAATTGGTTAAAAAGGACTAACCCTAGTGTTAATGGACAAGTCTCCCTCAAGTTGTCTTACAAACCATAAAACTCACTTCATCATCATATCATTAAATAAAATCCACTTAACCAAAGGCTTGTTTTGTCATGAGTTTAATCCCTAATCATGGATTAAGTTGAGGAGCTTTCCTCAGCTTAAACATTCTCATCTATTATCCTTCTATTAGGATGGTGTAATGAGTCTGTTTAATCCCTGATTATGGCTTAATCTCATTACTTAACACTAAACAAAAACACCAAAAACATCTAAGTAATCACAAGTAGGTTAATGACCTTAATCCTATACCAAAGGTGATTAAGTGTGAGAAGCTGACTTCACACTTAAGGTATTCTCATTACCCCTGATCAGAGGGAAGATGTGATGAGTTTACTAACCCATTGGTTTAGGCTTAAGCTCATTAACTTATGACAAACTTCAAAAAGCAATAAAAGACTGAAAACACAAAAACAAACAATAATCGTCTCCTCCGGGATTCTTTTCTCATCTCATTCATTCACAAACGAGAACTTGCTTCTTCCGTCTAATGCAAGACAGTTTGCACCTGAGCCAGACAGGTCATACACTTGAGCATAGACTAGTAAGCAGTTCACAAGTCAATTCATCTTTCAGTCTCTTTGGGTCGAACTACGGTGTTCTGACTTCCTCATTGCACGAGAGGATACGTAGGCATAACTTAACAGTTATCGAACAAAAGTCTCTGTATATTTCCCCTCTTTCCAGCTTTATTCTTTAGCCTCATTATCATGAGCATTCCATTTTTGTTCCTACACTGACACTGTATATATCACACTTCACATTTCTTTTACACAGACACCTGTACATCCTTTTCCAGTTCATTTATACACAAATTGCACTGACACTACCCCTTTAAAACACAAATCTTTTAAGCGTGGATCCCGTCGAGTACGACGGACAATCTGGGTGCTAATACCTTCCCAGGTTGTAACCAACCCCCTTTCTCAGTCTCTCTGGTTCGCAACCGTCTTATCCATCTCTTTCTAGGTATATGCAGCATTACCTTTCCTCCGGGATAAAAATGCCTAGCTGGCGACTCTATTCATCTCTAGTGAGTTCACGGCTGTGTGTTCTCATTGTCCCTCTCGCCGACCGTTCGCGTCTGTACCTTTATTTGGGCCAGTCCCATCTATCGGGAGCGACAGCTTGGCGACTCTGCTGGGGAACCTTATACTGCAACCAGGGCTTCTGGTTCTTTTTGTGGGTTCCTCCTAGCGCTTGATTGATTTGTGTTTACTGGGGTGTTATGTGCTTATTTGTGTTTGTATATTTGTATTTATTTTTGCTTTATGTACAGTTGCTTTACTGCTTTCTTTATAGCTTTGCATTATATCATATTGTCATACTGTGCTGCTGGCTGGATCTGTTTGTTTGCTTTGGTGGGTGGGGTTCCATTGAGAGTTAAGGTCCTATACCTGGGACCTGAGTGACACCTAGGCTAGAGTGGTTCATATTCTTTCCCATTCCATCTCGGTCTGGTGCGGGAATATGAAACACGGTTCAGATATGGGTTTCTTCTTGAGAACTCTGTGTTGCAGATTTCCTGCAATGCTAGGGCTATCTGGGAAGCCTGCTAAGTCTGGATGACCTTTAGTATTGACCTTCAGAAACTGAGGTGAATTAGAGGAGGAACTTTTATGGTTATTGTAAACACTGTACCTCCGGGTTAGAAGTGTTTACACTTCTCATAACTGATCCAAGTCTGAGGATCCTTGTTTTAGAACACCACCTGTGAGGGGGTTGGGCTGTTTACAGGTTTGCAGGTACCCTTGGCCTCAGCATACCCTGTTACTTTGATTTGATTAAGAATACTCCATGTTGGAACAGTTCTTGTGATTCTAAACCCTGGACATGTGACTCTTTATTTGAGTCCCCCACCTTGGTTACTGGACTTATAGACCTCCATCTGGATTTCTTGAATATACCTGGACCTATATCAGAGCACTTAATCAGATCCAGCTCAGTCACAAACCCTTTCATATCATTTGCATACATCCTCATTGCATCATTTTGACATTTGCTTATTTGTGTTTCAGGGTATCCATCTTCATTTTTGGCTTGGTTTTGACCCCATCATCAGTATAGACCTATCTTCATCAGCATCTGCTTCAGCTATCAACTATCTACTTCAGTCACCTGCATCAGTCAGTCAGTGGCCCATCTTTCAGCATTATCATCAGCACCTGTCTCAACTCATCTTCAACAACATGGCACCTAAAAAGAGTAACATCACCTACCACTTCTTCCAGCCAAAGCTAGCTGACATCAGGAGGATTCAGACCCTGATCACTCCAGACCATATACCACTGTTCAGGGAACACTATGGAGATATACTTGATGTGGTTATGGATTTGGACCCTTCATAGAGGAGCCTGATTCACACTTGCCTTCAGTTTTATGATCCTCCCCTAAGGTGTTTCACTTTTCAGGATTTCCAGTTGGGACCTTTATTGGAGGAATACTCATCATTGGTTGGTATACCTATCAGGGGTGGAGTCCCTTTCAACCCTGAGATGGTCTTTCCTGGTAATGAAGAGGTAGCAAAGGCATTACATCTGGAACCAGTACTGATTGGGCAGCATATGACTACTAAGGCTGGAATCCCTGGCCTGCATCTGGATTTCTTGATCTCTCAAGCTACCCTGAAAGCTTCTTTAGGAGAGTGGAAAGCAGTCTGTGCTTTATTGGCCCTGAGCATATATGGAATCATATTATTTGCAGATGAGCCTAGATTCATTAGCAAGAATGCAATCCATCTTTTCATCCTGAGGAACCCGGTGCCCACTTTATTGGGAGATCTCTACTACTCAGTACACCAGAGGAATGAAAAGCAGAGGGGAAGATTAGTGAGGTGTTGTGCTCCTTTGTTCCATATTTGGCTCCTCAAGCATTTGCCCAAGACAGATGCATTTTTGAACCCTCATCAGCAGAGGAACTGGGCTAAAAGACTCACTGCTCTGACTTCAGCCGATATCAGGTGGTGCACTCAAAGCACAAAGGGCAGAGATATCATCACCAGTTGTGGGCATTTTCCCAATGTACCCCTGATAGGAGTTAAGGGTAGCATTAATTACAATCCTCTGCTGCTCAAAAGGCAACTGGGCTATGCACTGGTCCACACGACTAAGGCACAAGACTTGGCTGAGACTCTTTATTGTGAGAACAAGCCTAATCTGGATATTGTTAGGCAGGCAGCCTGGGCCTGGGATAATGTTCAAACTAAGGGAGTAACCATACTGGGGAAGTGCAACAATGTAGCATCAGCACAGTACCATGAGTGGTCCCATGCCAGGGCTCAATTCTCTGGAATGCCCTTTACCATGGAGGATACGCCTGGATCATCCTCAGAACCACCCCCTGCCACTGTCAGTTTGGAGGAGTTTGAGGGTTTGAAAGAGAGAAATGATAAGTTGACTCAGGCTTTGCAGAAGACCCTCCGGGAGAGGAGTGATGTTAGGATGGATATTGAGAGGTTAGAGAAGTTGAGAGTAGAGCATCTGGCTAAAATTGAGAAGTCTGAGGATTACATCAAGAAATCTAGGGCTGGAGAACAAATTCTGAAGAATGCTTGCAAGGAAGCCCAGTTCCAGAAAGCCAGGACAGACTTGTATCTGAAGGAGAGTCAAGCTAGGTGGGTCAGGATCACCGAAGCTCGTACTCTGGAAGATAAGAGGACTCAAGACAAGATAGAGCAGCTGGAAGCTAGTGCAAAAGAGTAGCAGGAAGCCCTGGCAGCAACCCAGAGGGAGATATCAGAGCTGAAGATCAAAGCTGGAGTGAAGAGGTCAAAGGACCAAAGTCAACACAAGAAGCTAACTGCAGCTGTTACTACCCGGAACCTCCTTATCAGGAACCTCACGGAGCGTCCAGCTGATCCTGTGACCGAAGCACTTCTCAAAGAAGTTCGGGAGGATGAGTTTGGTCTTGGTGTTTGACTTTTGCTCGTTGTTGTTTTCATTTCATGTACTTTTATTTTCTTGTGATGTATTTTGACCCCTCAGAGGGCTTGTATTTGTAAACAAACTATGTACCATTTGCCTTTTGTAATATATGTATCAGTTTGTTCCATCCGAGTTTACTTCAAAAGCAACATCAACAGCATCTTCAAGGGTCTGGAAGGGTCAAAACTGAATGCCAAGCCGGATACCTTGAAAACAAATAAGCATACTGCATTGCATGCTAACCCTTTGTTTGTTTTGTAGGTTTTTGTTTTATTGTTGCTAACTCTGTTGTGATGTTCAGGAACTATTGCTCGACGCCGGGTATTTCCACTCAACCGTCCACACCGATATCCAACCCGTAACAACCTTCCGGGCATACAAATGGATCAGGTACAACAGGACCTTGCAGAGGTCAGAAATCAAATGGAAAACGAAAGATTGGAAATGAGAACTCAGATGACGCAGTTTATGGAAGTGATGAACAACATGGCTCAGAGCCAAGAAAGATTGAGAGCAATGGTGGAAAGGCAGAATCAAGAAGATCCCCATATAGGGACTGCTGGCACAAGCAACAATGAGAGGGTCCAACCTCATGTCAATCCCCCTGTATTTGGCCCCCACCTTCATCCAGAGGTCAACACTCCTGCTAATGTTCAAGGGACTGCCACTGCAGGCAGGGTACTGCAAGAAGACCCCCAGGAGGATCAGTTCACAGTAATGGGTGCTGGGGAAGAAGCTTATGACAGAAGGTTGGATGAGATAGCTGAGAAATTAAGATCCTTGGAGTCTCAAAACTCTTTGGGTTTTGATGTTATGGACATGGGCTTGGTAGACGGGGTCAGGATTCCCCATAAGTTTAAGCCTCCTTGTTTTGAAAAGTACAACGGGACTTCATGCCCCCGGACCCATTTACAGTCCTTTCTGGGGAGGATGAAGGCCTATACCATGGACGAGAAGCTCTGGATGTTTTATTTTGAGGACAGCTTGACGGGAGCTTCAAGAGAATGGTACTCTCATCTGACAAGAGCAACTATCAGGTGTTGGAAGGACCTGGCAGAGGCCTTTATCAGACAGTATCAGTACAACTTAGATATGGCACCCAACAGGACCCTCCTAATGGGAATGTCACAGTCATCAAGAGAAAGTTTCCGAGAGTATGCCCAGAGATGGAGGCAATTGGCTGCCGCTGTTCAGCCACCTATGTCAGAGAGGGAGATGGCAGATATGTTTATGAACACCCTCCAAGGAACATACATTGACAGGCTAGCTGCTTTCTCTTCCACAGACAACGGTTCCAGCTCATCCAGCAACACAAGGAAGCCTTTTGCAGGCCCAAGAAGAACCGGTGAAACCAATGCTATCCATACCAACAGGGGCAGGCCCCAATATGTTCATAGATCCGTGGCAGCAGTCACCATTCCCGCTCCAGCTCATCCACAACCAGCTTATCAACCTCCGCAACAAAATTATCAGCAACAACCTCAGTACCAGCAACAAACTCAGTATCCTCCGAGAAACTACAACAATACCAACAACAACAATCAGCAAAGACCATTCCAACAGAGACCTTCTCAGGCCAATAGGGTGATCGATCCGATCCCTATGCCATATGCTACATTACTGCCACAACTCCTGAAACTCAACCTAGTTGAGCTAAGGACGTTGGCACCTCCAGATCCTAATAGTCTACCCAGGAATTATGACTCCAACGCCAGATGTGCTTTTCACTCAAATGCACCTGGCCACAGTACAGAAAAGTGCAGAGCCTTGCACATGAAGGTACAAGACCTGGTAGACTCTAAAGCTCTGAACTTCGCGCCACCACCCAATGTTAACAAAAACCCTATGCCACACCATGGAGGTCCCAGAATCAATGCTATTGAAGAAGACAAGCCGTCTTATTTAATAACCAGTGTGGGTCAGATTCGGACACCGTTGGTAGAGATTAAGGCTCAACTCCTCGAATGTCAAATGTTCCCGGGGTGTGAGTTAGGGTGTGCTTACTGCAACATTTCAGTAAATGGGTGTGATAACTTGAGGGATGGCATAGATGGTCTCATCCAGAGTGGCCTGCTTCAAATTACAACATCAATTCCAACAAATCCAGCAATCCCATCAGCGACAATTCCAGTATCTCCTACAACTGCAACAACCATTGTTCCCGACAACTCTTCAGCTTCATCAACGAATGTTTCATCTGTCATTTCAACTGACCAGATATCAACAAACGTTCCTTCTACAGCTTCAACACCACTTCATTTTGAATCTCCTACAACAACAACACCCATCCTTCCAACAATATCTCCTACAACATCAGCAACAAACCATGAAGATGTCTCAACAGTTACGATTTATTATGATCCTGAAAATGACTCCGTCTACAACTCACAAAGTGCTACTCCCATCAGAGCACCAGTCACGATATACTATGATCCACAGACTATCACAGTCCCTTCCGCAGCTGCAATCAGTCCAGTCACTATCACGGTGCCTGGGCCAGTACCTTATGAAAGCAATAATGCCATCCCCTGGCATTACGGCTCTGATCTATACTGCGAAGGACAAAAAATCACTTTTGAATCATCGACCCCTGCACCACAAATAGACAATGTGGGAGGAGGCGGAGGCTTCACTCGAAGCGGACGTCTCTTTGCTCCACAAATTCAAAGACCCACTGCCGAAGCAGAAGCTGCTGCCAAGGCAAAAGGGAAAAGCTTGGTGCAGGAGGAGCAGATTGTTAGAGAAGCTTTGAAAACGCCTTTTGATCAAGAGGTTGATGAGTTCATGAGAATCATCAAGAAAAGTGATTACAAAATAGTGGATCAGCTTCACCAGACGCCTTCCAAGATCTCAATCCTGTCATTGCTTATGTGCTCCGAAGCTCACCGGAACGCATTACTAAAAGTCTTGCACGCAGCTTATGTGCCTGAAGAGATCACAGTCAATCAGTTGGAAGCTGTGGTTGGGAATGTTAATGCTAGTCATGGACTAGGGTTCACCAACACTGATTTGACTACGGAAGGCCGCAATCATAACAAGGCTTTGCACATTACCATGGAATGTAAAGGTGCAGTCCTTTCCCATGTGCTGGTAGACACGGGGTCATCCCTTAATGTCTTACCTAAAAAAGCCCTTGTGAAGCTAGAGTATGACGGATTGGCGTTACGACCCAGCAACCTGGTGGTGAGAGCCTTTGATGGTTCTAAGAGATCGGTTCTGGGTGAGATTGAGTTGCCGATAACGATTGGCCCACAAACTTTCAAAACGACCTTCTACGTGATGGATATACAGCCTGCCTACAGCTGTCTATTGGGTAGGCCATGGATTCACGCCGCTGGCGCCGTGACCTCAACCCTTCACCAGAAGTTAAAATTCGAGTGGGAGGGTCAAGTCGTTACTATCTGTGGAGAGGAGGATATTTTTGTTAGCCACCTGGCTACCTATAAATACATTGAGATGGATGGGGAGATCCACGAAACAATGAGTCAAGGGTTCGAGGCCTTGAACGTAAATGAAACTTCTGCTGTACCTGGAACCTCAATGACATCATATCAACAAGCCCGGAAGGTTGTTGAAGAAGGAAATGCCCAAGGCTGGGGCAAACTGCTACCTGTGGAGAAGAAAGAGGATAGATTTGGGTTGGGTTACAAACCAACTCAACAAGATCAAGCATAGGCTGCTAAGGAGCCCAACTTTGTTAGTGGGGGAATGCTCACCCCTGATGCTGTCAACAATTTGGAAGACGAGGAGGAAGGCGACCGCGACCTGGAGAGTTGGATCCGTCCAAAGATCCCGGGGAGCAGTATCTCGAACTGGTCTTCCCAGGAAATTATAAGAGTTACTCATGCAGAGTAATTATTATTTCCTGTATTTTATAGCATGCATCAAAGTCTTGCATCTTGCCCAAGATGACAAGACTCATTTTGTAATCGGGCCATCTGTACTTTTTGTGCAACAAGATTAATCAATGAAATATCAGACATCTTTTGCAAATGAGTCTTTTTTCTTTTCCGCTCACTGTTTTTCCATTTTTTCTTTTTGTACAAAAAATAAATGGCAGTGTTTTCAAAATGACAACTTTATTTCACTTTTCTAAAAAAGATTAAAATCAAATCACTAAAATGAACAAACTGAACCCTTGCAGAGTGTGCCTTCCAGACAGCACCGACAACAGCACGACTATGACTTCGTATGACTTTGGCAATCCGATCAATCAAGCTGATGAAGGGGTTGAAGAAGAATATGAGCTTCCTGAAGAGCTAGCCAGGTTGTTAAGACAAGAGGAAAAGGTTATTACTCCTCACCAGGAGGAGGTTGAAACGATCAATCTTGGTACAGATGAAGACGTGAAAGAAGTTAAAATCGGGGCCTGCCTACAAGACTCAGTGAAGAGACAACTGATTGACCTGCTTCAAGAGTATGTGGACGTGTTTGCTTGGTCTTATCAGGATATGCCAGGGTTGGACACCGACATTGTTGTGCACAAGCTGCCTTTAAGAGAGGAATGCCCGCCGGTTAAACAGAAGTTGCGCCGTACTCGCCCAGACATGGCAATGAAAATCAAAGAAGAGGTACAAAAGCAATGGGACGCCGGGTTCCTTGCCGTAACTAGCTATCCACCGTGGGTTGCTAATATAGTACCTGTGCCTAAGAAAGATGGCAAAGTAAGAATGTGTGTTGACTACCGGGACCTGAACAGAGCCAGCCCGAAAGATGATTTCCCTTTACCTCACATTGATGTATTGGTGGATAATACGGCTCAGTTCTCGGTTTTCTCCTTCATGGATGGATTTTCAGGATACAATCAGATTAAAATGTCACCTGAAGACATGGAGAAGACAACCTTCATCACTCCTTGGGGCACGTTCTGCTACAAGGTAATGCCATTTGGGCTCAAGAATGCCGGTGCGACGTATCAACGGGCCATGGTAACATTATTTCACGATATGATCCATAAAGAAATAGAATGTTACGTGGATGACATGATTGCCAAGTCCCTTACCGAAGAAGATCACCTGGTAAATCTGCTGAAGTTGTTCAAGCGTCTGAGGAAGTATCAACTGAAGTTAAACCCCAACAAGTGCACGTTCGGGGATGCGATCTGGTAAGCTGCTGGGTTTTATTGTAAGCGAAAAAGGGATTGAAGTTGACCCTGATAAAGTCAAAGCTATTCAAGAGATGCCTGCACCAAAGACAGAGAAAGAAGTTCGAGGGTTCTTAGGTCGATTGAACTACATTTCAAGGTTCATATCTCACCTTACAGCAACCTGTGAGCCCTTGTTCAAATTGTTGAGAAAAGAACAAACGGTCAGGTGGAATAAAGACTGCCAAAGGGCTTTTGACAAGATCAAAGAATACTTGCAAGAACCACCAATCCTTATGCCTCCAGTTGAAGGAAGACCTCTGATAATGTACCTGACAGTATTAGAAGAGTCAATGGGGTGTGTGCTGGGCCAGCATGACGAGTCTGGTCGAAAAGAGTATGCAATATACTACCTAAGCAAAAAGTTTACCGACTGTGAACAACGTTATTCACTGCTCGAGAAAACTTGTTGTGCTTTAGCGTGGGCTGCTCGCCGACTGAGACAGTATATGTTGACCCACACTACCTTATTGATCTCAAAGATGGATCCAGTCAAATACATATTTGAGAAGCCAGCTCTTACCGGACAGGTTGCAAGATGGAAAATGATCCTTACAGAGTATGACATCCAATACACATCTCAGAAAGCCATCAAGGGTAGTGTATTGTCTGAATATCTTGCTGAGCAACCTATTGAGGATTACCAGCCTATGAGATTTGACTTCCCTGATGAAGACATCATGTTCATAAAAGCAAAAGATCATGAAGAGCCTGTTCACGCTGAAGGGCCTGACCCGGAAGAAGAATGGACTATGATGTTTGATGGGGCTGTTAATATGAATGGTCGTGGTGTTGGTGCAGTACTCATTACACCTAAAGGAGTTCACATGCCTTTCTCGGCGAAACTCACTTTCAACTGCACTAACAACGAAGCTGAATACGAAGCTTGCATTATGGGTCTTGAGGAAGCCATTGACCTCAGGATCAAGACATTGACCGTATTCGGAGATTCAGCTCTGGTAATCAATCAGACCAACGGCAAATGGTACACCCACCAGGATCATCTGATACCTTACAGGGATTATACAAGAAGGTTATTGACTTTCTTTACAACAGTCAAGCTTGAGTATATCCCTCGGGGCGAGAATCAGTTTGCAGATGCTCTGGCTACCATTTCGTCCATGATCAAAGTTCAAGCTGCCAACTTTGTACCTCAGATTTCAGTATCCAGGCTTGACAGACCAGCATATGTGTTCGCAGCAGATGTTGCTAAAGATAATAAGCCTTGGTTCCATGACATTAAGTGCTTCTTGGAGGACCAAACATACCCACCTGGGGCATCTTCCAATGATAAGAAGACTTTGAGAAGGCTTGCTGGTAGTTTCTTTCTGAACACTGATGGTTCCCTGTATAAAAGAAACTTTGATATGGTACTCCTCAGATGCGTCGATAAAACAGAAGCAGACTTGTTAATGCACGAAGTGCACGAAGGATCCTTTGGTACCCATGCTGGAGGGCATGCCATGGCCAAGAAGATGTTGAGATCAGGCTATTACTGGATCACAATGGATGCCGACTGTTGTGCCTACGCCAGGAGATGCCATAAATGCCAGATTTATGCGGATAAGGTGCATGTGCCTCCCAATCCTTTGAATGTGATGTCTTCGCCCTGGCCCTTTGATATGTGGGGCATTGATATGATTGGCAAGATTGAGCCAACTGCTTCAAATGGCCACAGATTCATCTTGGTCGCCATTGATTATTTCACCAAGTGGGTTGAAGCAGCATCATATGCAAATGTCACAAGACAAGTGGTAGCCAGATTTCTGAAGAGAGATATCATTTGTCGATACGGAGTTCCCGAGCGAATCATTACTGATAATGGTTCCAACTTGAACAACAAAATGATGGCAGAGCTATGCCGGGACTTCAAGATCCAACATCACAATTCTTCTCCTTACAGGCCAAAAATGAATGGCGCTGTTGAGGCAGCAAATAAAAATATCAAGAAGATTGTGCAGAAGATGGTAGTCACCTACAAGGACTGGCATGAAATGCTACCATTTGCCTTGCATGGGTACCGTACGTCAATCAGGACATCCACTGGGGCAACACCGTATCAGCTTGTGTATGGTATGGAAGCAGTCCTACCTGTTGAAGTTGAATTACCCTCTCTGCGGGTACTAATGGATGTTAAACTGAGTGAAGCAGAATGGGTTCGGGCCCGATACGAACAACTGAGTCTGATTGAAGAGAAAAGATTGGCTTCAATCTGTCATGGGCAGTTGTATCAGAAGAGAATGAAGAAAGCCTTCGATCAGAAAGTCAGGCACCGAGAGTACCAAGTAGGAGATCTTGTGCTGAAGAGAATCCTCCCTCCTCATACAGACCACAGGGGCAAGTGGACTCCAAATTATGAAGGACCATTCGTAGTAAAGAAAGTTTTCTCTGGTGGAGCACTGATGCTCAGCACCATGGATGGTGAAGACTTCCCGTCCCCTGTAAATTCAGATGCAGTTAAAAAATACTTCGCATAAAAATGACCCGCTGGACACAAAAACAGAATGTAAGTCCAGGCAAAAAATAGGGCATCCCGGCGAGTCAAAAACAGAATAGAAGACTCGGGCAAAATTAGGAAAAATAAACAAAAAAATGTACACCTGCTGAGTTGAAAAGCCACATTGGACAGCTCAGGCAAAAATGGGTATCCCGATGGATTGAAAACCCGAAAGGGCGATCCATGCAAAATAAGGGAATAAGCGAACAATTGCATTCTGAATTCGTCTGTATCGTCTACAACTTGGTAAGCTTCGAAAGGATCAAGCTTCAGTCAGAATCAGCATTCTTCAGAAAGCAAGATGAGAAGAACGTCAAAAGTCATACGAGTCATAGTAAAGAGGAAGCTCCTTAAAGCGTCATCAACATTGCCAGCATTTTGTTTCTCAATTTGTAACAATCTCCTCATTCCAGGGGATATGTTTCTTCGACTGTATCTCGCCAATTCAGGGCATATGAATTAATAAAATCAGATTTTTAGTCGTGTCTCGTGTTGTACATTTTTATTTATTTGCAAAAATGTCTGATGTCTTAAAGAAAAAACTGATTGCATGAATACAGATGTTTATCTTCAAATAAAAACGTGCTTGCAGGAAATATACTTACTCTCAGAAGTGTCTAAACTCCTATGACGGAATCCAGTAAAGGATACCTCGGGATTACTTGTGCGTTTCTCTATCTTTTCAGGATTGCAGGAATCCAGAACGCAACTTGGGGCATGTAAGCTTCATCCCAACAAGCTGACAAATCAACGCTCAGTTTTAACACTCAAAGTGTTTTCTCCCCAGCCGAGTTGCCGTTTCATCCTCAGCCAAATGAAAAAAGTCAGGGAACCATCTCCCCACGGAGCATCGACTTCTGTCCAGAAGAGCAACGCACGGAGGGATCACAACAGAGTGACGAAAGCTTCTACAAACCCCAGCTGGGTCCCTTATTACTAGGATGGGTCTATCAGTGACTTATTCCCCCCAAACGGATACATCTTGTTGGATCTACCAATAATCTCATCCCCGGCTGGGATGTCCATTTCAAACAGATCGACTAGAGATCTTCACGGCAACGGGATCCGAATCCCGGTTTGGTACCTTTTGCATAATCATAGCATTCGCATCATATTCACCCATAAAGCGTAGCATTCCGTCTAGCACGGAGCATTGCGGCAAAAATCAAACATATAGCATAATCATAAGCCATGCTTTAAATCAACACTTGTGAATAATGACAATCCGTCAATATACAGAATACTTCCCCCCAAATCCCCAGCGGAGATTCCCCAGCAAAAGCGGTTGCCTCACATTCACAAACACCAATATATACTCCCTTCGACACCCGTCCGTGTCATCATTCCCCAACAAAGTCGCCCGAGCACTCCCTACAAACAGTACCACTCGTATTACAGATACTTTTTGACACCCATCCGTGTCATAACCCAGCAGAAATCCAAAGACGTCCTCTTTGCACTCACTTACATATGACAATCCTTTGACACCCGTCCGTGTCATATCCCCAGCGCAGTCGCCTACACTTTGTATATCAGATACTTGTTCATATCACACTCTTCTCCTTTTGACACTCGTCCGTGTCGCTCTCCCCAGCAGTCAAATACTCATCTGTATACCACTCACTCTTATACTAATACTCGTCCGTATCTTATACCACTTATATATCCCCACAGATTCAACACTAGTCCTTGTTCTTTGTTAACCCATTGGTACTCGTCCGTACCATCATCTCAGAACATGCGTCGAGAGTTTGTTTCTACATGATACTCGTCCGTATCATAGTCTTAAGGATGCTCGTCCGCATCTTTAATCCATACACTGTGTCCAACACTCATGTCTTCTTGAATTTAGACACTCTCCTGTGTCTACTTTTCCCAGAAGAGTCACTTCAGATTCAACACTCGTCCGTGTTCTCTGTTAACCAGTTGATACTCGTCCGTATCATCATCTCTGAACACGTGTCAGTATTTGTTTCTACCCGATACTCGTCCGTATTGTAGTCTTAAGGATGCTCGTTTGCATCTTTAATCTATACACAAACATCTAAGCACTTACCCTTTTATTTCTTGGATGTAAACACTCGTCTGTGTTTACTACTCCCCAGGAGATCGCAAACAAAGCAATTTTCTTTTTATCTGACATTCGTCCTGTGTCACGATAAACCCTGAGAGCAGCCGTACCCTGCTAGGTGGTCGTCCTCCACCTCTTGATGGTCGTCCTCCATCATGCTCATCCGATGGCCGTCCCCATCATTGATTTTCTATCCGACATTCGTCCTATGTCGTGATATTTAGCAGCCGTCCCCTGCTAGGTGGTCATCCTCCACCTTTTGATGATCATCCTTCATCATTTTATCCAATGGTCGTCCCCATTGTTGATTTTGGTTATCTGACATTCGTCCTATGTCATGATAAACCTTGAGAGCAGCCGTCCCCTGCTAGGTGGTCGTCCTCCACCTCTTGATGGTCGTCCTCCATCATGCTCATCCGATGGCCGTCCCCATCGTTGACCTTGTATCCGGCATTCGTCCTATGTCGCGATATTTTCGGCAGCCGTACCCTGCCAGGTGGTCGTCCTCCACCTTAGATGACCGTCCCTCATCTTATACCCGACAGAGCAGTCGTCCCCTGCTAGGTGATCGTCCTTCACCTTTGATGACCGTACCTCATCATCTGTTTATTTCATTTATTCTTTAACCTGATGGCCGTCCCCGTCGTGGTCCCTTTTCCTTTCAGTTTAGCCCGATGGCCGTCCCCATCGTTGGTTACTTTGCTTTGTGAACCTGATGGCCGTCCCCGTCATGTTTCATTAATCCCCAGAGAATATTACAGCTTTACTTGATGGTCGTCCCCATCATAATTCTTTTATCCCCAGCATGTCGGCCGTCCCCGTCATTGCCTTATTTTCCTCACTTTTCCCAGCATGTCGGCCGTCCCCGTCATTGCTCTTTACCCAGCAGTCGTCCTCTGCTCGACGGTCGTCCTCCGTCGCCCACTTTACAATATACTTTATTTTCCCTTACAATTTATATCCCTTTTCTTCTTCATTCTGTGAGTGCAAATTTTGGACTGTCTTTGGTATTCAACCACAAGTTATCTTGTTTGCCTGTTAAGCCGTTGCTTACATCCTGCACAGCTAACTCATGTTTGAATAGGGGCAGCTGTAGACACCCCAAATTTGCCCTCACCCATTCACACCATGGTTTGTGATCATTTCATATGCATAAACACAATCATACCATCTCATATCACATTTTTGATTCACTGCATAGATTCTAAGTCATCTGCATCTAGGGTTTGTGATCTGAACAATCCAAGAGCCTCTTGAGCCACTCCAAAAGTCATCAATCACTTCAAAGGGATCCATATGTGTTCAAGCATCATATTATATCCTCTCAAAGTCAAGAATGCTAGAGAATCACAAGAATTGGGTTTGGTATGGAAGCAGAGCCAGGCTTGACTGCACAGTTGACCTAAAATTAGGGTTTTGGTTTCAGAGGCCATAACTCCAAGTTTTTTGGTCATTCTTGTTTCTATTGGTCTCTATATGGTATAGGGAGTGTGAATATCAATTTTCATGAAGAAATTCCATGGGGAAGTCATCTGATCAAGAGTTGACTTTTCAGACAAGTCAGTGCAAAATCAGGGCATCTGAGGCCCCCAATGACCCAACCAAGGGGTGATCTTCATCATTTTGAGTGTATTTGATCTTTATTTGATCATGGAAGAAGGTTGAAGTTCACAAAATTCAAGAATTACAAGTTTTTGCAAAGTTGACTTTTTGGGTTAAGTTTGACTTTTAAGGATTTTGTCATTTTAGGCAACTTTTCAACCCTTACTTTTTGTTCCAAAAATGCTTCAAATGGAAAAACTTTGGTCATGAAAGTTGTAGATTAGATCTTTCCCTTTTCAAAAAGTACAAGAACATGACCTAATTCATTTTGGATCAAAAGTTATGGTTTGTCAAAGTTGGCAAAAATCACTAAAATTCAAAGTTTCTACCAAAGAGGTATTTTGCAAAATGACTTGATCAAGTGTTCTAAGGCTATCAAATGGACTTATAATTCACATAACATGATCATGTAACATCTAAAGTTCAGATTGAACCAAAGAGTTGCTTGTTTGTATGGCCTTGGGAGCAAGATATTTCCATGTGAACTAAAAATGAGCAAGTTGCAAAAACCATCATCACACCTCATCCACTTGCTGCCTTGGATACTGAATCACACTAGCCTTTCCCTCACACCATGCTGCGCCAGACAAGCCCTTTGTACTTGGCTAGAAGCTGCCCATGCCCTCTCTTACAAGAAGTTGACATTTTGGCAAAAGCTAGCACACCTATCACAAAAGCACAGGTCACATCCTCTGACCAATTGCATTTGTTTATACAAATAAAAAGCAAGACATTTCATATAGCCAGCAAGCCTGGAACCAGCAAGAGCATCACTTTCCCATTTTTCACCCTTGGAGCAAAAACCTTCGAAACTCAGAAAACAAGCCACCAACTCACAAACACACTTCATAGAACTCATCACCACATCCTCCTGATCATTTCCCTGCCTTCATTCACCCTTGAAACACCACATAAGCCAAACACGATTCTCACCTGAGCTTGAACAGAACCTGTTCAAACTCTCAAACCAGCCAACATAAATCTTTTCTAAGCATCAAGGGTTCATCAGGAGCACAAGAGGAGTGGATAGCACAAAGGAAAGCACCCAGAAAGCTGTGAACTGAAAGCTTCAAAACTCAGGTAGCTCAAGAACATTTTTTCCAGAAATCCTTTTTTAAGTTCTAAATAGATTCTATATGTTCTCCTGATCATTCTGATGTCATTGGTTTTGAAAATGGTGGAGAGATGAGAGTTTAATCATGTTCTGAAATTTTTGCCCTAGAAACTGTTTTGATTCGATTCTCTCTGATTATGAATGATAAATGATGTTTGAGTGAGGGGTTTGAATCGTTTTAAGGTGGGGATGATTTCTGGATAGTTAGTTTTCATTTTCATAGCTTGTAGAGTAACTTAGCATTTGAGCTCGCCGGAGAAGATGACCGGAACCACTGTTCCGGTCATCTGAAAGTCATTAGGGCAAAATTAGGGCTTAATCAGTGTAATTAGCAAGTTTGAATTCTGGCCCTTGGATGTGGCGCCAAGTCAAAACGCGCGCGTGTGAGTTTGAATGAGAGCCATCAGATCTGTTGACTTTTCTTTTCCAGCATTTAAATTCATTTTATTTTCCTTTTATTTCATTTGATTTCTACAATTTATTTAAAATAGCAAAAATGCTTTGAAAAATCTGAAATTTTTTGTACAAGTTACTATTTAATTTCAGAACACAAAAATATTTTTATTTTTATTTTTAGCATTAAAAAAGTATTTTTAAATATTTAAAAGTTTCTTTTTAATTAATTAATGAGAATTAATTAATTAAAAATACTTTTAGGTATTTAAAAATCACCAAAAAAATTCATGAAATGTCCTAAGACATTTAGAAACATTGTCCAACCCTCAAACCAAATTTATTTTTGGATCTTGATGCATTTTGAGAATTTTTCATTGAATTAAAATCATTTTGATGCATTATTTTGATCCAAACTTCAAAAAATCATTTCTGCCTAACCCTAAAGAGTTGGACCTTGATTCTTTTTGCATTGCATTGTGTTTAGCATGTAGTTTGTGAGATTAAATGGCCATGATTTGATCTCTCATTTTCATTTTGTTTGATGATTTTCTTGTTAAGGAACCCTAAAACCCTAGAAAACTTAGAAAAATCATATCTTGAATTAGGTTTAGAGTTGAGACCTCTCCTTTGGGCAGTGAGTTAGTATAGGTTTAGGGATCCTTTGAGTGCATTTTCAATTTTTTGTAATGTTGTTTGCTTCTGATTTTGGTTTTTGTTTGTTGTATTGTTCATAAACCCTAATTTGGGCTTTCATATGCATTCATCTTGCATTTGCATTCATGCCTTGACTTGCCATGATATTTTATGCATCCATGTGATTCATTTAACATCATAAGACATATTGAAAGCATGTTTGATCATTGCATCTTTCATTTGCCATGTTGTGTGCCATATGCATCTCATAACTTTTCATGTATGTTCATGTGTCTTAACTTGCTTCATTTGCCTCCATAAGTTTGTATGATCATCCACATGTGTTGTTTCTGGTTTGTAGCATCTCATAGCATCATTAACATCATGTATGTGCTCCTGGTTTGGTTTTTCATCATACCATTTCATCTCATTTTGCATTGCATTGTGTTTTCTTTCTTAACTTTTCAGGTGGTAAGTGACTTTGAGAAGTGAATTTGCCTTCACTTCTCATAACTTCTCTTCATCTCTTTTATGCATCCTTGCTGCATTCTTGTATGTGTTTGAGTTTGAGCTTGCTCATTCTTCTTCTTCCCACTTTCTTTCCTCAAGTGGCTTGACTTCTTAAATGAAGCAAGTTGCTTTGCTTCTCTTGATCCTTTCATCTGCTTCCTGGTGGTTCCTCTGAAGATTTCTCTTGTTAACCTCACAAACCTTAGGAACAACCAAGTATGACAATGATTAGGGTTTTGATTAGTCTCCCCATTTAGTTTTACCTTTGTGTCTCTCTTTGAGTCTTCTCTTCTCATCTCATAATCAAGGACTAAACCCTAAAGGCTTTAAGGCTTTGTGATTAAGCTTATGCCTGCATCCTTCTATTAGGATGGAGTGTATAACTTTAATCCTAAGTGTTAAACCCTTAATGTGTTTAACTCCTCTAATCAATTCATCTAATAATCACCAAGACATCACACTTGTAACTTGGGCCTTGCATTAGGGTTCTAATTCTTCCTTAATTAGTTAAGAAGGACTAACCCTAGTGTTAATGGACAAGTCTCCCTCAAGTTGTCTTACAAACCATAAAACTCACTTCATCATCATATCATTAAATAAAATCTACTTAACCAAAGGCTTGTTTTGTCATGAGTTTAATCCCTAATCATGGATTAAGTTGAGGAGCTTTCCTCAGCTTAAACATTCTCATCTATTATCCTTCTATTAGGATGGTGTAATGAGTCTGTTTAATCCCTGATTATGGCTTAATCTCATTACTTAACACTAAACAAAAACACCAAAAACATCTAAGTAATCACAAGTAGGTTAATGACCTTAATCCTATACCAAAGGTGATTAAGTGTGAGAAGCTGACTTCACACTTAAGGTATTCTCATTACCCCTGATTAGAGGGAAGATGTGATGAGTTTACTAACCCATTGGTTTAGGCTTAAGCTCATTAACTTATGACAAACTTCAAAAAGCAATAAAAGACTGAAAACACAAAAACAAACAATAATCGTCTCCTCCGGGATTCTTTTCTCATCTCATTCATTCACAAACGAGAACTTGCTTCTTCCGTCTAATGCAAGACAGTTTGCACCTGAGCCAGACAGGTCATACACTTGAGCATAGACTAGTAAGCAGTTCACAAGTCAATTCATCTTTCAGTCTCTTTGGGTCGAACTACGGTGTTCTGACTTCCTCATTGCACGAGAGGATACGTAGGCATAACTTAACAGTTATCGAACAAAAGTCTTTGTATATTTCCCCTCTTTCCAGCTTTATTCTTTAGCCTCATTATCATGAGCATTCCATTTTTGTTCCTACACTGACACTGTATATATCACACTTCACATTTCTTTTACACAGACACCTGTACATCCTTTTCCAGTTCATTTATACACAAATTGCACTGACACTACCCCTTTAAAACACAAATCTTTTAAGCGTGGATCCCGTCGAGTATGACGGACAATCTGGGTGCTAATACCTTCCCAGGTTGTAACCAACCCCCTTTCTCAGTCTCTCTGGTTCGCAACCGTCTTATCCATCTCTTTCTAGGTCTATGCAGCATTACCTTTCCTCCGGGATAAAAATGCCTAGCTGGCGACTCTATTCATCTCCAGTGAGTTCACGGCTGTGTGTTCTCATTGTCCCTCTCGCCGACCGTTCGCGTCTGTACCTTTATTTGGGCCAGTCCCATCTATCGGGAGCGACACTAATCAAATATTTTTAATCAAACTATTAACGGAAGAATTGAATTCTGGAGTCTAGCATTCCTCGAATTCTTGAATGAATGCTCCTGAGGCTCGCACCACGGGACGTGCTCCATTCGCCCTTCCGTTCCTAAAACACCTAACTTATCAAACATTCTTCTTTAAAATGAACTTTGTTTAAACTCTTTCTATCATGAAAACAAGCTAGCGCTTTTGCCTCCTATCGCGAGCAGATAAGCCCACGCTTAGCAGTTATAATGCGGTTAAACAACTGTTCATTAAAGCAAACCAATCAATGAACCTTAGTACCACGAACTACGAGGCTCTGACTTTCCCATTGCACAAGGGAATACGTAGGCACGCGGATCTCAATCCTTGCCGAGCACCCTAGGAATAAAAGCACCCATTTCTCGTAATCTTAAATTAGAATCGTTCATATTTATTTTAGTCAAAGAAAGCAGAAAGCATAAGTTAACATTTAATCGCAAGTTAAACTAAGAGGTTCCCGTTGAGTACAACGGACGTAAGGGGTGCTAATACCTTCCCCTTATGTAACCGACTCCCGAACGTAGAATTTGGTTTCGATGACCTTGTTTTATCCATCTTTCTTAATTAGGTTTTATTTATATCTTCCTATTCTTTCATTAGAATAAATAGAATTAGGTGGCGACTCTGTTATTTCCATCTATTCCGCGGTCGGCGCGAGGATCGTATATTTCGAGGTACGACAATGGCTAATGAATATATCTGATGAAGAAGATCCCTGAGAACAAAATCTGATGAAGGTGGTTGAGCAGATGAACAGTCAAAACCAAAACCAAAGATAAAATGTGGATACCCTGTAAAACAAATAGACAAATGTTAAAATGATGCAAAATGATGTATGCAGAATGATATGCAAGGGTTTGTGATCAAGTGCTGGATCTGTTATCTGCCTTGATAAGGTCGATGTGTGTTCATAAGTCCAGATGGAGGCTAGAGGACCAGTAACTAGGTGGGGGACTCAAATAAAGAGTCACAAGTCTAGGGTTTCATAAGAACAGTCCAAAATAGTGTAACTTTAACAATATCAGTAACAAGATATGATGAGGCCAGGGGTTCCTACAAACCTGTAAACATCCCAACCCCCTCACATGTATTGTTCTAGAATAAGGATCCTCAGACTTGGATCAGTTATGAGAAGTGTAAACACTTCCAACCCGGAGGTACGGTGTTTACAATAATCATAAAAGATCCTCCTCTAATTCACCTCAGATGTTGAAGGTCATCTAAAAAGGTCATCCAGACTTAGCAGGCTTCCCAGATAGCCCTAGTACTACAGGAAATCCGTAGCACAGAGTTCTCAAGAAGAAACCCATGTCTGAACCGTGTTTCATATTCCCGCACCAGACCGAAATGGAATGGGAAAGAATATGAAGCCAATCAATCCTATGTGTCACTCAGGCTCCCAGTATGGAACCTTACTCACTGAGTATCCATCCCACCAGGACAAACAGAAGATCCAGCACATGATATGATGATAATAGTATGCAATGCATAAAAACAGTAAATGAAAGCAATACATAAAGCTGTACAGAAAGCAATAGATAAAGAAATAAACAACAAGCACAAGTAGCACATAACACCCCACAAACACAAATCAAACAAGCGCAAGGAGAAACCCACAAAAAGGAACCAGAAGCCCTGGTTGCAATAGATCCATCAATGATCTCTTCCCCAGCAGAGTCGCCAAGCTGTCGCTCCCGAAGATTTGCATCCCGGTGCAGACGCGAACGGTCGGCGAAAAGAGAGAATGAAGGTGAATTGAATAGAGTCACCAACTAGGCATTTTTATCCAGAAGAAAGGTAATGCTTGATAACACTAAATTTCACCGTATTTCTGACTCCGATTTCGCATGCATTCTTAGTTTTTATTGTTATTTTGTTATGTTATTACTTTGTTTTTCTTTATTTTCAGTTTTTCTATGTTATCGGGGCCTAAATCGAGAAAAGGAGCGAAAAAGGAGTGGAAACAGACGAAAACCCAGAAATTCAGATTTTTACACTTACGGCATCCACCATGGCTGGCGCCATGGGGTCTGCCATGATGTGGCCACGTCTCAAGACCACTCCACAACTTCCAAGAACCACGATCCCCACTTTCCCCATCACCTTATACTCATGGCGGGCGCCATGGCCCTATGGCGGGTGCCACAAGGCAAAAGTGCTTCCCTCCACTTCTTAGTGGAGGGGGCATCCTGGTCCTTTCCCATTTAATATTTGCCTATAAATAGGACTTTAGAATTTCGTTTTCTTCATCCAAACTTAGAATTTCTTAGGCATATATCAGTTTTAAATTAGCTATCATTCCACATCAGGGTGTTACTACAATCGAGTGATCGAGTCTGTATACGTCTGTGTGATCGAGTTTTGGAGCACTTTGGGAGGAAGTTAATCCTACCGCCATTTTAATTCCAGTTCGTATTTTATTTTTCCGCATTGCTTTACTTTTATTTACTTTCCGCATTGCTTTACTTTTATTTATTTCCCGCACTCGCTTTACTTTATTTATTTCTCGCACTCGCACTACTTTCGTTTATTTTCCGCACTCGCTTTAAATACCTTTCTTTCTCGCACTCGCACTACTTTTATTTTACTTTCCGCACTCGCACTACTTTTATTTAATTTCCACACTCGCACTACTTTTATTTACTTTCCGCACTCGCACTAATTACTTTTATGAAAAATTATAAAAAGAACTTTTACTTTATCATGTCTAACTAAATCCATAAAGGTTAGAATGTAAGGATCGTAATTGAACCAGTAATCCGTACAATTGTTTGTAGAAACACCTAAGGGCTATTTTAACTTTCAATATAAGTTTAATTGTTTTTAACTATTTCAAAAACAGCCAAAAGCGCTTTGTCTAGTTCATTAGGAGTTTTTAGATTAAAAAGAAAAGAGATTTTAAAACGATTTTCGGACGCGTTAAGAAGTTTAGGTTCTGGTTCGTGAGAACCTCTTTTTGCTAAGAAATCCAGGTTAAAGTACTTATCAACTTAGTTAAGATACTATATTTCTTAAAAATAGGTTTACTACTCTAACGCAATATGCACCTTTTTATCCGTGAAAATAGGACGGGTTGATTAGAGAGTACAACTCGGTTCTGAATACGCGAAAGTGACAGTTCCTGTTAAATTAGTTCTTTTCAAAGTGGAAAACATTGCCCATAAGTAGTTCTATTAACAAGTACCGGAATATCTATTGATTACGTGAATTACATTCGAGCCTGTCTTTATTAATTGTTTAAAAATTATTGTTTTATTTACCATTGCGCACTCCTTAAAACCATTATATTGAGTTGCACTAGATACACACCATAACAACAGGTACGATAGATTGACACTTGGTCTCTGTGGATTCGACAATCTTTTATATTACTCTGACGTGTTCGTACACTTGCGAAAAACACGCATCAAGTTTTTGGCGCCGTTGCCGGGGACCAATTTCGTCAAATTTCACACCCTGTAGTTATACCGTTTAGACTAAGGTTGTTACCCACCGGTCAATGCGAAAGACTCGCAGTGCCGGAAGTTTAGTAGACCCTCTAGCTGAACCTGAACGTTACGCTCACGCACGTTTGTTTTTCCATAGGAATAGGAGAGCTATGGCCGAAGATCAAAACCGAAGACCTCTTAAGGACTTCGCCCAACCATCAAACGAGGAACCTAGTTCCAGTATAGTAAACCCCGTTATCCCAGCCAATAATTTTGAACTTAAACCATCCCTGCTGCAATTAGTGCAACAGAGACAATTCGCAGGTCTTGCTACTGAGAACCCAAACCAACATTTAAAAAACTTTCTCCAGTTAGCAGACACCTTTAAAACCAATGGAGCTCCTCCTGAGGCGATACGCTTAAGATTATTTCCTTTTTCCCTCAGAGATAAAGCTCTATCATGGTTAGATTCCCTTCCACCCAATTCCATAACAACCTGGGAAGACCTTAGAAAAGTATTCCTTGCTAGATATTTTCCCCCAGGTAAGACCGCTCTTCTTCGAAACCTAATAACCAGATTTACCCAACACCAAGGAGAGTCGTTGTTCGAAGCCTGGGAGAGATATAAAGAGCTATTAAGAGCATGCCCACATCATGGCTTAGAGAATTGGCTAATCATTCAAACCTTCTATAATGGACTCCATTATAACACTAAGATGAACATCGACGCTGCCGCTGGTGGCGCACTGATGAACAAACCTTACCCTGAAGCCAGTGCCCTTATCGAAGATATGGCCCAAAACCATCAATCATAGGGAGTAGAGCGAGCGACAGTGGAAAAGAAGGAAGCCCAAGGAGGAATACATGAGCTAAGCTCTATGGACATGATGCAAGCTAAAATGGACGCATTGGCCCTTAGAGTCGAACATATGTGTACAACTCCGAATACTGTAGCTGCAGTTTCGCCGAATTGTGAGATATGTGGGACGCAAGGACACCAATCCGCCGAATGCAATTTATTAAATGAGACCAATCCTGAGCAAGTGAACTACACCCAAGGGAACCCATTTTCAAACACATACAACCCTGGATGGAGGAATCACACAAACTTCTCCTATAAAAATAATAACCTTATCCAAAACACCGCACCTCCGAGACAACAAGGTTACTAAGCCCCAAGAACAAATCAACCTATGCAACCTGTACCACCAAGTCCGAGCCTTAAGAAAATTGTGGAAACTTTTATCACTGCTCAAACACAACAAAACAAAGAGTCCATGAACCAAAACGTCCATGTTAACGAACTAATTACCCAGTTAGGAACCAAGGTTGACCAAATTATTACTCATAACAAGATGCTTGAAACCCAGATCTCTCAGGTAGCTTTAAACCAAGCCCCTTAGACTACACCTGGAGGACAGTTCCTTGGACAACCTCAACAAAACCCAAAAGGGCAAGAAAATGCCATTACTCTACGAAGTGGAACCGCTTATAAGGAACCTTCTAACCCTAGATTAAGTGATCCCGAAACTTCTGAGAGAAATGAGGAGAAGGAACCAGAGGAATCTAAAAACCCGGAAAGTCAAGAAAAAGGAGAAGACCCTAAAAACAAAACCTATGTACCACCACCGCCATACAAACCACCAATACCATACCCTCAAAGACTAAAGAAAACCCAAATCGATAATCAGTATCAAAAATTCGTTAAGGTTATAGAAAAATTTCACGTAGAAATCCCCTTTACAGAATCCATCACCCAAATACCTTCTTACGCTAAGTTTCTCAAAGATATACTTACAAATAAACGTAGACTTGAAGATCCGAAACCCGTGGAATGTAATTCTATTTCCGAAAATAGGTTAGCAAAGAAAGATAAAGATCCCGGAAATTTTTCCATTCCTTGTATTTTGGGGAATCATGTCATTGAAAAAGCTTTTCTAGACTTAGGAGCTAGTGTGAGCTTAATGCGTTTAGCAATTTGTGAGAGATTAAACTTAGGAGAATTACAACCTACTAAGATGTCACTTCAATTAGCCGATAGATCCGTTAAATACCCTATAGGCATACTTTAAGACGTCCCTGTTAGGATAGGTCAGCTGTTTATACCTACTGATTTTGTTGTCATGGACATTAAAGAAGATGACGACATACCAATCCTCCTAGGTAGACCGTTCTTATCAACCACTGGAGCCATAATAGATGTTAAAAAAGGGAAACTAACCTTCGAGGTAGGTGATGAGAAGATAGAATTTGTACTCTCGAAATTCCTTATGGCACCAGTAATAGGAGATGTTTGTTATGCCTTAGATATCATTAATGAATGCATTAGGGAATTAGAACAAGAAGAAGAAATTGAATCTATAAAATTGCCATCAACCCTTATTTGGGAAGATGACAGTTATAAAAAACCCTACATTGATGATAACCTTCACGAGTGTTTATCTCTTACCCCAGATCCTATGCCTTGCCCTATGAAACCAACCGTAAAACTTAAGGAACTGCCTAAGAACCTGAGATATGAATTTCTTGATAAAGAAATGAATTGTCCAGTTATAGTCAGTGCTACCTTAAACCAAGAAGAAACAAACCAATTATTAGATGTTTTACGAAGGTACCCCTCAGCCTTAGGATATAAGATCTCAGATCTAAAAGGAATAAGCCCATCCGTATGCATGCATCGGATTTTGCTTGAAGAAGATTCAAAACCCTCTAGAGAACACCAACGAAGAATAAATCCTATGATGAGTGAAGTAGTTAAGACTGAAGTTCTTAAGTTACTAGAGACAGGCATAATATATCAGATCTCGGACAGTAAATGGGTGAGTCCTGTGCATGTAGTACCTAAAAAGGGAGGCATCATAGTTGTGCAAAACGAGAAGGGCGAACCTGTAGCAAAAAGAACCGATGGAGGTTGGCGTATGTGCATAGACTATAGAAAATTAAATAAAGCAACTAGGAAGGACCATTTCCCATTACCATTCATAGACCAAATGTTGGAGCGCCTAGCCAAACACTCTTACTTTTGTTACCTAGATGGATATTCAGGTTTCTTCCAAATACCTATTCACCCAGAAGATCAAGAAAAAACTACCTTTACATGCCCTGTTGGAACTTTTGCCTACAGAAGAATGCCTTTTGGACTCTGTAATACCCCTGCCACTTTCCAACGCTGCATGATGTCTATCTTTGCAGACTATTTAGATGGAATCATGGAAGTATTTATGGACGATTTCTCAGTTTGTGGATCTGATTTCAAAAATTGTCTTATCAACCTTGAGAAAATCCTGGAAAGATGTGTAGAGGTAAACCTTGTGCTAAATTGGGAAAAATGTCATTTCATGGTCACCGAAGGGATTGTTTTAGGACTTATAGTTTCCGAAAAAGGTATAGAGCTAGATAAAGCTAAAATAGAAGTCATAGAGAATCTAAAACCGCCGAAGACTATCCGGGAGATAAGAAGTTTTCTTTGACATGCCGGATTTTACCGATGTTTTATCAAGGACTTCTCCAAAATAACAAAGCCCTTAACTGGTCTTTTAATGAAAGATGATGAATTCATCTTCGATGAAAAATGTACTGAAGCATTTAATCTTCTGAAGCAAGCTCTGATTTCAGCATCTATAGGAGCCGTTCTAGGTCAGAGAAAAGATAAAAAGTTACACGTAATTTATTATGCTAGTAGAACCATAGACGTTGCACAGCTCAACTACGCAACAACCGAAAAAGAGCTCATAGGAGCCAAAATTATAGTTTACATCGACCATGCTGCCATTCGTTACTTACTAAGTAAAAAGGATGCCAAACCTAGGTTACTTCGATGGATTCTATTACTGCAAGAGTTTGATTTAGATATCCGTGATAAGAAAGGCACAGATAATGTAGTAGCTGATCACCTTTCTAGGCTAGAATACCTGAAACCTGACTTAGTACCCATAAATGACGATTTTTCCTATGATAGACTGATAGCCCAACTAGAAACTATTGAAGATGATAACCCAGTCCCACATGAGCATTCTCATAAATCCTTAGCTATAAGTAATGTACCTTGGTATGCAGACTTTGTTAATTATCTAGCCGCTGACATCATACCCCCCGATCTAAACTACCACTGGAAGAAGAAGTTCTACAGTGATGTGAGAAACTTCTATTGGGACGAACCATTTCTTTTCAAGAGAGGTAAAGATGGAATTTTCCGCCGTTGTGTTCCAGAAGAAGAGGTACATGATATAACTGAGCATTGTCACTCTGCACCCTATGGTGGACATGCAAGCACATCTAAGACCAACGCCAAGATTCTTCAAGCTGGCCTATTCTGGCCTACTATGTGGCGTGATGTCCATGCTTTCATTGTCAAATCTGACAGATACCAACGTACAAGAAATATTTTAAGACGTAATGAAATGCCTCTCAGAAATATCCAAGAAGTAGAACTCTTCGACGTATGGGGTATAGACTTTATGGGACTGTTCCCCACCATCTTTAGGAAATCAGTACATCTTAGTAGATGTTGACTACGTGTCTAAATGGATTGAAGCTATCGCCGCACCCACGAATGGCACCAGAGTAGTCATCAAATTATTCAAAAACTATATATTTCCCAGGTTTGGAACCCCCCGTTTAGTCATAAGTGATGGAGGATCACACTTCATATCGAGAATATTTGATAAACTTTTAAGCAAGTATGGAGTTAAGCATAGAGTAGCAACACCATACCACCCACAAACCAATGGACTGGTGGAAGTATCTAATTGGGAGATCAAACAAATTCTTGAGAAGACTGTCTCTATAACTAGAAAAGACTGGTCGCAGAAACTTCAAGAAGCATTATGGGCCTATAGAACCGCTTTCAAAACCCCTATAGGAACAACCCCTTATCAACTGGTCTATGGAAAATCATGTCACTTCCCTTTTGAGTTGGAGTATAAAGCCTATTGGGCCATCAAAACTTTGAATTTGGATTACTTAACTGCTGGTGAAAAACGTATCCTTGATATCCACAAATTAGAAGAGCTCAGACAATCTGCCTACGAAAATGCCATCATATACAAAGAAAGAACAAAAGCTTGGCATGACAAAAGAATCATAAGGAAAGACTTCAAAATAGGCGATCATGTTCTCCTGTTCGATTCTAGGTTACAACTTTTTCCAGGGAAGCTTCATTCGAGATGGACTGGCCCTTTCGAAGTATCTGAGATTCTAAGATCTGGTGCTATTGAAATCAAGAACCAAACATGTAAACCGTTCATCGTCAATGGACAGAGGTTGAAGCCCTACGAAGGAGGTGACATCCCAACAACATACACCTGCCATACTCTGAGTGATCCACCATATCCTTCGAATGATGTATAAAATCCGGTCGTCGAGCTAATGACGTTAAACAAGCGTTGCATGGGAGGCAACCCATGGTTTTCTTATTTACGTACTTTTTATTTATTTTTACCTTATTTTATTTAATTTGTTTACTTTATTATTCTGTCAGGACTAACGATTGAATGTTTTATGTGATTTCAGGACTTGTTTGCTAACCTTGTGCAGAATGCAGAACCCCGATGACATGCACGTGGCCTTTAGAGACGACACACAGAGAGAGCGTTACTATGTCCACATGAGACGCCCTATGGCACCTACGAGGTACCCTGATCAAGATTGCATGGATGTCTTGGGGATAGAGCCAAGCGTCAGATTCTTATGCCACCAACTCCAGTGGGACCAGTTTGAAGATATGAACAACACTTACAGGAACTTGACTCTAGAGTTCCTCAGCTCGTTTCATTATGATCCTTGGGCTGGACCCGATGGACATGCTGTTTTCAGGTTGTTCGGGACTGACTACTCCTTCTCTCACAAGAGTTTGGTGATTTACTAGGTTTTAAGACTACTACTGATGCTATTCTAGAGACACCGATGGGGTATTTTATGAGCAGAGAAGTGGAAAAGTTTTGGTCTAACATCTCAGGTGGAGGGAGCCAAGATCCTTCCACTCAGTTTTCTCAGGTAATCCACAACCCTGCGTTAAGGTACTTCTAGATGATTCCAACACACTCTTTCCTCGGTTTGCTAGATACAAAGACTCTGCTGAGTGAAGAGGAGATTTTCCTACTGTTTTGTGCGACTCAGTCATGCCCAGTTGCTTGTGGCAACTTCCTGTTGAAGGGCCTTGCCGGTGTCGCCAGATCATCTGTAGGCATTATACATGTTGGTGGGATTGTTACACAGATAGCTACTGCATTGGGTTTGTCTCGCAAATTATTGCACCTCAGGACCTTCTGCTGCTACACCACCCTGGATGTTGACTTTTGTCTCGATAGAGGACTGATGAGGAGGGCCTCTTTTGAGCCCAACACGTTTAGATTACTGATCGACGACGAAGTGATACATTACTTTAAATTACCAGACCCGCTGATGACCAGTGTCCACGACCCTACTAATTGGAGTTATGCTTTAGAGGGTTATGGAGAGACTGTCAAAGAGCCAAAATCACCTCCCGCCGCTGAGTACACTCCTATACCTCTTTCTCCCCGAATCACTGTTATGTCTAACAATATGTCTTTGCAGCCGCCTGATCTACAAACCCAGATTTATGAGCTCCACAAGGAGACTGCCCTGCTCAAGCAGGAAGTAGCGGACTTGGCATTATAGATTGAGGTATCTGATCTCACTCATGCCTCAGAGGCCGATGCTCTATATCAGGAGATTGAAGAGCTTCGGAGGGAGATAATTGAGATTCGTGGATCAAACCAGGAAGAGAAGCCTACCGCATGATTCGTTTTGCCCTAGTATTTAATTTCTTTTTCATGCTTTATTTTATTGTAACACCCCAAATTTGCCCTCTTCTTTTTTAAGCATCATATCACATCATATTCATCATGAACATATCATATTCTTGGCATCTTAGCATGGAAAGATGAGGCATAACATTCTCATGACCTAACATTAGGCATATGATCATCTGTGGAGGTTTTTGAGGCATCACAAGCTATGACAAGGGGCCCAATGGATTTGTTCAAGTCCTATGAGAATTCTATATTGCATTCACAAGTTCAAGATCATTCACATAAACTCAGAAGGTTGGAAGATCATCAGGGAATCCAGGCTAGGGCAAAGCTCCTACACATTGATCCCAAATTAGGGTTTGAGTTTCAAGCATGAAAACCTCAATACTTTGGCCATTTCATTTGGGCAAAGTCTTTTACATGTTAAGAGGATCCTAGGGATGAAATTTGGTGAGAAAATTCCTTGTGGAAGTCAAGTATTTCTTCAGTTGCTTGTAAATGAAGAAATTGGTCAACTGTGCCTTAGAAAAGTCAACTGTGAGATTTCAAGGGGTCCAACCCCATTTTTCTAGCCAAGGGATGTTCTTATAACCTTATAAGAGGTTTGGCAAGATCAAAGATCAAGAATCATGAGGTTTTGAGGTGTTTTGCAAAATTAGTATAAGGTTGGTCATGGAAAATGCCATTTTTAGTAAGTTTTTGCCCTAATTTTCAAGTAAGCATAACTTGGTGAAAAAAGCTTCAAATGAACCAAAGCCAAACATGAAAGTTGAAGATTAAAGCCTCCCATTTTCAAAAAGTACAAGTACTTTTTCATAGCCTTTATGGTTTGAGAGATAAGCGCCCTCGAAAATTTCAAGGAAACTAGGGCATGACTTGAATTTCCAAGCTTCCACAAATGCAAAAAAGTCTTGAAACTTATTTTTGAGTGTTGGCATGAACCAAATGAGGTCACAATGTTACAAAGCAATGAAAATGATCCATTTTCTCCAAGAATAATACCAAATTCGTGCATGATGTGAGGTTTATTTCATAAGTGTAAAATTTGCATGATCATGAGGATTGTGTGATCCTTACATCCAAGGGCCAGAATCTTTGTTGATTTAAATCAAGGGTGAGATCTTGAGAGCACATGGGCAAAGAGAGAGAGCAATGCACTAGTAGAATGCCTCATCACACCAAACTTGCAATTTTTGCAAATTCTCTCCCACACTCTCATCTCACGTGCCAAAGCCTTCATTCTTTCAGCATTGCTTCTTGAGGCCATTTATAAGAGAATTAGGGTTTTAGTGTGCCCCAGAACCACCACATTTCTCTACTCTCAAGTTTTTGCTCATTCTGCAATTTCCTTCGAATCACTCTCTACACTTACTGATTGTCAAAACCACTTGCATATCCTTCATCCTTGAGGGTTCAGGATCATAAATCCATACCTTATTCAAGCCGATCCTCAAGATTCCACACCTTTCCATTTCAGTGCAGCAAGCTTTGAGCTCCTAGATCCAGCAGCTTTCAAGGCTCTAGTTGCATTTATTTTGCAACAAGAGTGTATTTGGAGTGGATTTGCAACTATTCTTGGCTTCTATCAAGCTATTTCCAGATCTGCAAGTCTCAGGTAAGCTCAAAATCCTTGGATCTGGAAATGAAAATAGATGTGTGCATTGTGATCTTCTAGTTGTGCTGATGATTCTGCACGTTTTAATTTTAAAAATGAGGCATTATTGAGCTTTGTATGTTGATTTGAAGTTTCATGGTGAAACCTGTTTCTCTTCGATCCAGCTTGTTCATTGTTCCTTTGTGAATTTCATGGCCATATTTGGATTCAGTGTAACTTGATGATCTGATCTGGAGTGTTTAATGTATTTTCATTAATGTTTGTTCATTGTTTGCATTTTCCGGTGTCGGAGCCCTAGTTCTGGTCACCGGATTCTGGGCTGGTGATTATTAGGGTTTCAGGGAAGAAGAAGACCTCAGGACCATTAGATCTCCCATCTGGACGTCCATTGTTGTGCCACCTCATTAAAATCCCACCCTCCTGGTCACGTGTTTCATTTTCATATTTTAAGTATGAATAATACGAAATGTTTCTCACCACACCATATTAATGTTCTCCCTCAATGCTGACCAATTATTTTGATGACTGGAATTAATGAGTTGACTGATCCTAGCTCTCCCTTTGATCCATTGGCTCACGTTTTTTCCATATTTTCTGAATTTCCACCCCAATTATTGTGAACTTGCGCATGACCCAGTGGGTCTGGTTGGCTATCCCCACCCCCCTTGCGTGAGGCCCAGTTGTTTTGAACTAAGAATCCTTTCTATTCACACCCCATCCTGTCTCATTTTATTTTCTTTATTTTTTTATTTCCATTTTATTTCAATTTGGATTTTGATTTTTAAAAATAGTTTTAAGTCTCAAAAAATTATGAAACAAATTCATGGAAGATCATTTGAGTTTTCTTTAATTTTTGACATTTTTATTTTCCATTTATTTCATCTTGACACGTGGATATTAATTGTTTATTGTAATTAATTCATTTTTAAGCATGTTAACTTGTCCATTTTCCATACTGATCATCATTTTGAATTTTTGATTGGTTCTTTTTGCTCTAGATTTATAATAGAGTGTACTTTATGTATGATTTTTGTTCTGATTTTTAGAAGCTTATTCATTTGGTTTTGGTCCTTGACTTGTGAATGAAGTTATTTAACCCTAGTTGATGTTTGACCCCTCATTTGACTTGTATAGCTTTTGAATTTCTTCCTCTCCTTTTGGCATGTTGGTATATCATGATTGAAGATCTCTTGACCAAGGTTGTGGAATTTTTGGGTACATACTTTATTTGATTTGAATTTTGGTTCTTAACTTGTCCCATTTTGCTTCCTTTTGATCATAAGTCCTCTCCTTAGCTTAGAAGGGCACTTGTGCCAACTTCTTCATCTTATTTAGGGTCTCTTTAGGGCATTGATACCTCTCTGATCTTGGGTTGGGGTTTGTGTTTTGTAAATCTTGTAATTTGTTTACCTTTGAAGTTCTTCCTTTCTTTTATGCATCCACCTCACTTCTTTTGCTTCTTTCTTCCCATAATGTGATTGCTTGACCATATGCTTCCTTTATCTTCATCTATGATGCTCTTTAGGCACCTTTCTAACTTGATTAAGGTTCTGGTCTTGTACCTTGAAGTTGTGGTTTGTTTATTGTGTCTTGTATCTTATCAAGTTTACTTTGCTTTGCTATGTGATTCATGTTGCCTCATGTTGATTGGTGTGCTTCTTTTCTCATTCTTATGACTTGTGCTAGCATTGAGCATTTGTGTGTATGACTTCACTTCTGTTTGTATGATGTTTGTATGGCATTGTGATCATTTTATATTGCCTTTGTACTTGTGTTACTAACCTTTTCAGGGGCTTTGGTAAGTGAGAGGTGTGGATGTGATTCCCACATCTCCAAATCTTATCTCTTCTTTTCTTATTCTTACTTGTTCTAACCTTGTGATTGTTGGGCTTAGGCCTTACTTCCCTCCTCTTTTATTCTTCTTTCTTCTTCTCTCTTTCTTTCTTTCTTCTTTAAGATGGTAAGCCTCACTAACCTAGGATTTCCATGCATGACAACACTTAGGATTCTTTAGTTTCCCATTAGACTTTTGCCTTTGTGATCCTTTTGGTTTCTTTTCTCTCCTTATCTCAAAACTCTAAAGAAGACACTTAATAAATATTGAAGTGATACCTTGAACAATAGCCTTATCCCATGAGACACTTATAGTCTTCCCATCTTGGGATAGTACAAGCTTGTCTTGTGATGCACAAGTCTGATCAAGATATCATCTTCGCCAAGAAAATCATAAAACACACTTCTTCATTGTAAATACCAAAAACACTTAATAAGCTAATGAGTTAGTGAGCTTAAGCCCTAATCTCTGGACTCAAGTTTTGGGGATCTTCTCCTTACTTGAGTGTGCTTGTTCTATTATTCCATCTTGGAATGTAGTGACAAGTGCACATTCCATGGAAAAGAGCTTGAGTTCACTTCCTTGTGACACACTCATAAAAAGCTTCATAAAAAACACACACAAACAATAAGCATCTCTCCTTCGGGAATTATTTTCTCATCTCATTCGCTCCGTACGCGAACTTTCTCCTACTTGTCATTTTGCAATACGGTTACGCACTCGTCGTCCGAGCCTGCAACACCTGAGCATTGACATAGGCAGTTCAAGCCTTAATACACAAGCAATCCTTTCCACCCCTAGTTAGGGGAACTACGGCGACTCTGATCCTCATTGTCCAGATGAGGTACGTAGGCAGCAGGGTAGGGCCCGTTCGAGCAAAATCTTTTATTTTCCCTACATTTTTCCTTTTCATTTCTTTTTCAGTTCCCTTTTCTTTTCTTTTATCCAGTTCAGTTCCTTTTCTTTGCAGCAACTTTCATTTCTTCACCCTTTGAAGCAGATTTCTTTGCAAGCGTGGATCCCGTCGGGTACGGCGGACGATCTAGGTGCTAATACCTTCCCAGGTCGTAACCGACTCCCGAACTCAGTCTCTTTGGTTCGCAGGACCCGTGTCCTTCCTTTTCTTTTCTTCTGGTTTGTGCAGCATTACCATTCTCGTTCCTTCGGGATAAAAATGCCTGGCTGGCGACTCTATCCTTTTCCGCGCCACTTTCGTGTTTATACCAGGATGGAAATCCGGGGAGCGACAGCTGGTGACACTGCTGGGGAATTCCTAACCATAGTATCTCCGGTTCCCCTGTGAGTCTCTCCTAGCGCTTGTTTTTTATTGTTTCTTTGGGTGTTGATTGCTTGCTGTTGTATGATTGTATTTTACTGTTGTTTGTTTACAGTTTTATTTACAGCTTTATTTACAGTTTTCAGTATTTATTTTCTGCATCATATGTTATTACTGGACTGTCTGGACTGGATTTTCTGTTTGGTGGGTTTGGGTGATACTGTTTCTGAGAGATGAGCTCATTACCACGACTCGAGTGCACCTTAGGACTTAAAGTGGTTCCACTTTGGACTCATGAGATCTTGTCATGGGGGCAGTAGTGAGTTCCACGCCTAGATTTACGACCGTCTCGGAAATGTCTTGATTTGGGGATCTTCCACTTTCATTTCATAACCTTGACAGTTATGTGCAGCTGGGGAGCAATCATTGAGAACCTTGTGGAAATATCCCTCTTTAGTGATGACAATGGTAGACCACATTGCGTGGCAAACCCATTCGCATCCGAGGGCCCACCTGGGACTTGCATAGGATGACCTTGTTTTCCCGGACTCAGCTGAGGCCTCCCTACGTAGTATATAATTTCAAACCGATTCCCTGATTTGGTCATGTGCCATTTCTCGGAAATGGTGAAAGTATTATTGCTATTCGGCTTTGAGAGTCCGTGATGTTTGACCCGGAGCATACCAGTGAGATTGGGAGGGGTTTACAGGTTTGCAGGAACCCTTGGCCTCTACATACCCTCATTATCAGTGGTCCTTGTCATGATTTTGGTCCTATGGTTCTGGTGTTCTGGTTTTCTTGGTACTATGGTTCTGAGAATTAATATCAGAGGGTTGTGACTCAGAGGATCTTGGTTGCCAGTTATTCAGAGGGTCCTTATGTTCAGTGTCCAGTATCCAGATGGTCCCAGATTGATCATATGCCTGCATTGCATTTGCATTTGCATCATTCTTGCATTAACTGTTTATGTTTCCATTTTTCAGGTTATTGTTCATAGTCAGCTCCCAGTTCTGGTAAATCTTATCTCCAGATGGCAGAAGTCAGAAAAATTACAAGGAAAAAGAATGTTCACTATACTTTTCTTCAACCTGAAGTCAAAAGTGTTTAGAAATTAGCAGGTTTGATGAATGACCAAGTCTTGGGAAATTTCAGAAAGAGATATGGCCAGATATTGAAGTATGTGGACAAACCCACTGCAGACCAGAAGGACAGTTTGCATACCTTGCTTCAGTTTTATGATCCTCTGCTGTGGTGCTTTGTGTTTCCAGATTACATCTTGGCTCCTACCTTGGAGGAGATTTCCAGCATTTTGAATGTTCCAGTCAGAGATACCTTGCCTTTCTATGGGTCTGAGGTGGTGCTTAAGGAAGAAGACATAGCCAAAGTCTGTCATTTGCCAGCTGCTACAATCAAGAAGGCTCTGAAGGATAGTGAAGGCAAAGGACTCCCTTGGAGTGTGCTCATACCAGAGGTTGAGGAATATGCTAAAGAGGGTAAATGGGGGGATTTTGGTGCTTTGCTGGCTTTGATGGTGTATGGGTCTAGCTTGTTCCCGGGAGAGAAAGAATTTGTAAGCTTGGAAGTGATCTCTATCTTTGCTAAAGGCAATCCTGTGTCAACTCTGTTGGGAGATTTCTACTACAACGTTCATTACCGGAATGAGAAAGGTAGGGGTGGACCAGTGAGCTGTTGTGCTTCATTGTTTACTGAGTGGTTTTCCAGACAATTGCCAAAATCAGGTGCTTTCAAGGAGATGAGGGATGAGTGGAGATGGTCTATAAGATTGATGGGGTTAACTGCTGAAGATATAGCCTGGGGATATGACAGAGATCTGCTAGGAAAAGAATTGCTGGTCAGTTGTGGAAGATTTGTTGGAGTACCTTTGCTAGGAAGGAAAGGTGTCATCAGTTATCATCCAACATTAGCCAGGAAGAAATTTGGTTATCCTTTGAGAGATCCTCCAAATATGGAAGAGTTTTCTGAGTCTTTGTATTTTCCTGTGGAAGGAAACAAGGAGTTAGTTCTACAAGCATCTCAGGCTTGGGCTCATAGAGTGAGGAAGGGTAAGAAAGACTTCGGCAGAGTAGATCCCAAGACGTATCCTCCTTTTGCTACATGGTTGCAAAAACATGTAGAAGAAGTTCTCATGACCTTCTCAGTAGAAGCTCCCCTTTATCCCAAAGAAGTGCCAAGCCAAAGTACTGTCTCTCTTGAAGATTATAAGAAATTGGAAGCTCAGCTACATGAAGTTCAAGTGGAGAATGCTGAAATGGTTAGCCTGTACCATCTTGCCAACCGGGCCAAATATGAAGCAGAGGGAAAGCTGCAGAAGATACAAGCCTCTTTGGAAGCTAAAGAGAAGGACTTTGCTGGAAGGGAAGCTCGCTTTCAAAGGATGGGTCTGATGGAGGCAAAAAGAGAAGCGGAGCGCAAAAAGACTTTGAAGACTCTCAAGGAAGCTCGCCAGTCCATTGTTTGGTTGCAAGGCCAAAGGGAGGAAGAGAAAAAGAAGTTTAAAGAAAAAGAAGAGTTTTTCGAGGTGCAAATGGCCTTCAAGAAGGAAGAGGTGGAGCAAGTTCATAACATTCGGAGGGAAAAGACCCAGCAGTTGGCACAAAGCCAGTTAGCCTTGGAGGAGGCACTGAAGGAGATTGAGGAGCTCAAGCTAAGAGCAGGTGTGAATAAGAACAGAGCAGAGGTGGCTACAAAAGAACCTGGGTCTCTAGTTTAGTTTATTTATTTGTTCAGACTACCTACAGACTTGTTGTAGGAGTTTTGCTTTATTCTTTTGTCTTTTATTCATGTAATGACTTGTAACCCTTCGGGGAATATTTTTGTATGTGCTCTAACTTTTGGCCGGCAGTGGGGTTGTCCATGATATACAGTGTTAATATGCAAATTATCATTTCTGAATATGCAAGGCTCGTTTGTCTGATACTGCTAATATTTGAACACTCTTCAAAGAGAAAGTCTGAAAAGCTAATACTCAAAGTGGCTGTCTGGAGCAAATACTAGAACTGGGGCATACAAATGCTTAAAACTTGGGAACATGAGCAGTTACATTGCATGCATATGGCGTGTTTGTTTGTTTTGCAGGTAGTGCTTCAGTTTCTAATGTCTCTTCTGTTTCAGGCCCTATAGCTCCCAGGAAAGTTCGAGAACAGCCATTCCTACACAGATATCCGACAAGAGTCAACAGAGAAAGAGTCATGGATCAAATGCAGGCTGATTTAGCTGACTTGAGACTGAGGATGGACAATTTTATGACTCTTATGGCAGGAATGGGTCAGAATCAGGAACGTCTGGGTGAGTTGGTTGAAAATAGTCAAGCCAGGAATAACGGTACTACTGATGGAGGTAATCATAACGGTGCGGGCGCCCGTCAAGTTGAAATCCCTGTAGCACAGCCAGGGGTTACCATAATCAATGATGGACTGAAAAATGTACAGATGGACGGTCAAGACGAACAGTTTACACTGCTAGACGGAACTGAAGGCCAGGGAGCAGAAATGAACAGGAAATTTGAAGAGATGGCAGAACAGATCAGGGCTATTCAATCTTAAAACTCTCTGGGGTTCGACATTGCTGACTTGGGCTTGGTTCCAGGGGTTAGAATCCCTTACAAGTTCAAGGTCCCGACTTTTGAGAAGTACAATGGCACAGCGTGTCCAAAGACTCATCTTCAGTCCTTTGTAGGAAGGATTGCTGCCCACACTGATGATGAAAAGCTATGGATGTACTATTTCCAGGACAGCCTGGTTGGGGCCTCCTTGGAATGGTATATGAAGTTAAGTAGAGTCAATATTAAGAGCTGGAAGGACCTGGCAGAGGCTTTCGTGAGGAAATACCAGTACAATTTGGACATGGCTCCAAATCGCACTCAATTGCAAAACATGTCTCAAACTGCTAAGGAGGGGTTTAAAGAATATGCTCAAAGGTGGCGTCAGCTTGCTGCCAGAGTGCAACCACCATTGCTGGAGAATGAGATGGCTGATATGTTCATGGGGACATTGCAAGGAGTGTTCATCGAAAGATTGGCGTCTTGTTCGGCTACCAAGTTCAATGATATAGTAATTGCTGGAGAGAGGGTCGAGACTTTGTTAAAGATGGGAAAGATTCAGGATACAAGTGCGAGCAGTTCGAATGGAGTAAGAAAAGCTTTCAGCGGACCCCCGAGAAGGAGGGAAGGTGATACCAATGCTGTGTTTGGACGAGGATGGGGCCGAGGATATAGAAGATCATATGAGCAAGTGGCAGCTGTCACTATCCCTTCCAGCCCAGTGCAGCAGGTGCAGCCTCAACAACAACAACAATAGCAGCCACAACGTAACAACTATCAACAAAGACCTTATCAGCCAAGACAAGCTCGTCCGGCTAATAGGGTGTTTGAGGCAATTCCCATGACATACACTGCATTGCTACCAAGATTGTTGGACCTGAATTTGATACAACTGAGGACTTTGGCACGACCACCACCTGGAGAGCTTCCAGTGGGGTACGATGTTAATGCTAGATGCACTTTCCATTCAGGGGCACCCGGTCACTCGACTGAGAAGTGTAGGGCGCTACAGCACAAAGTTCAAGATCTGATCGACTCTAAGGAAATTAACTTCGCACCACCGCCAAATGTTACTTCAAACCCAATTCCGAATCATGGAGGGGCTAGAATAAATGCTGTTGAGGGTGGTGAGAAGTTAAGTTTGATTCTGAGTGTAGAAGAAGTGAAGACTCCGTTGTTGGTAGTGAAAGAGAGGTAGCTAAAAGGACAGGTGTTTCCGGGATGCAGTTCTGATTGTGAGAAGTGTTTGAATTCAGTGAACGATTGTGAAAACCTGAAGATGGGGTTGCAGAATCTGATTGATGAAAGATCTTTGCAGTTTGACAAAGTTGATAATGAAGTTGATGATGTGTCCACTATAACTATTTTCTATGATCCAGCTGAGACGCCCGCTAGAAGAGAACCTGTGACCATTTATGCTTCTGAAGTTAGTCATGTGACTATCACTGTGCCTGGGCTTGTTCCTTATACAGATGATAAAGCCATCCCATGGCATTACGGCTCAGATGTGTACGTGGAAGGACAGAAGATCGAAGGTAAGTCTGTTGCTATTGACCCGACTGTAGTGAATGTCGGAGGGGTTGGAGGGTTTACGAGAAATGGTCATCTATTTGCTCCCCCAGTTCTGAGAGGAGATCCTGAGGCTGAAGCTTCAGCAAAAGCTAAAGGAAAGCAAACAGTGACTGAAGAAATAATAACTCCTATTGCTGGACAGGGTACCTTTGAGAAGGAGGTGGAGGAATTTATGCGCATAATTAAAAAGAGTGATTATAAGGTGGTCGAACAGTTGAACCAGACGCCGTCCAAAATATCAATTCTGTCTTTGCTGATGTGTTCTCCCGCACATAGGGAAGCCTTGCTGAAAGTGTTGCAGATGGCCTATGTTCCTCAAGAAATAACTGTTAATCAACTGGAAGCCATAGTGGGCAGTGTGAATGCAAGCCATGGGCTGGGCTTTACAGATAGAGACCTTACGTCAAAGGGCCGTAACCATAACAAAGCATTGCATATTACTATGGAGTGCAAGGGTGTTGTTTTGTCGCATGTCCTTGTTGACACAGGCTCTTCTCTTAATGTACTTCTGAAGAAAGCATTAATGAAGCTCAATGTTGATGGTATCGTTCTAAGACCTAGTGATTTGATAGTCAAAGCTTTTAATGGGTCCAGAAGGTCAGGGTTTGGAGAAGTTGAGTTACCTGTGAAAATAGGGTCTCAAGTATTCAAGAGCACCTTCTACGTCATGGACATTCAGCCCGCGTACAGTTGCTTGTTGGGACGTCCATGGATTCATGCTTCCGGAGATGTAACTTCCATTCTGCATCAAAAGCTCAAGTACGTGGTTGACGGCCAGGTAATCACTGTGTGCGGAGAGGAAGATATCTTTGTGAGCCACTTATCAACTTTCAAATATGTGGAGATGGATGGAGAGATCCACGAGACGTTGTGTCAAGCCTTTGAAGCGGTTAATGTCATTATTTTGACTCCTGTAGAGAGAAGCAATGAGAAAGAAGGCACCTCCATTCATTCCTACAAGCAGGCAAGGGAAGTGGTTTAGTCGGGAAGCGCCCAAGGCTGGGGCAAATTGCTGGAATTAGAGAAGAAAGACAAGTTTGGTTTGGGTTATCAGCCTAGTGGATCTAATTGGTCTCCAAGTGGTAAAGCTATTACTTTTACAAGCGCTGGGATGCTCGACCGCAACCATATCTGTGTGACAAATGAAGAGGGAGACAGTGATGGTGACTGGGACAACTGGATTCATCCATGTGCACCCGGAGAGGAGCTGAAGAACTGGTCTGCTGAAGACATTGTCCAAGTTACCTGGCACTCAGAGTAATTTGTTTGTTTCCTTTTCTTATCATGCTGCATTGTCAAATCCTGCACTCTGCCCAAGGTGCAAGGATCCATTGTATGGGCCACCATGTTTGTTATGCACTTATTTTACCATGAAATGAAGGACATTTTCAGACAAATTGTGTTCTCTTTCTTTCGTTTTAAATTTTTCACAAAAAAATATAAAAAATGGCAATGTGTTTTTTCTTTTTTGTTTTTGTGTTTGCGTCTCTTTTGAAAATAAGCAGATTCTGAAATAAGCACATCGTCTGTGCAGTGTTGATCATCTGGATTCTATTGATAACGTTCCTGCTATGACCATACATGACTTTGACAATCCTATCTACCATGCTGGTGAAGGGGTTGAGGAAGACTGTGAACTCCCTGAAGAATTGGTCAGATTGTTGAAACAAGAGGAACGAGTTATTCAACCTCATCAGGAAGAAATTGAGATCATCAACATCGGCACGGAAGATGTGAAGAAAGAGATCAAGATTGGGGCCAGTCTGCAGGCCGAAGTAAAGAAAGAGCTGATTGATATGTTGCGTGAGTATGTGGATATCTTTGCCTGGTCGTATCAAGATATGCCAGGGTTGGATACCGACATCGTTGTGCACAAGTTACCATTGAGAGAAGAATGTCCTCCTGTGAAACAGAAGTTGAGAAGAACTCGTCCTGACATGGCAATGAAGATTAAGGAGGAAGTTCAGAAGCAATGGGATGCCGGATTCCTTGCCGTAACTAGTTACCCACCTTGGGTAGCTAACATTGTACCTGTACCAAAGAAGGACGGCAAGGTCCGGATGTGCGTTGACTACCGGGATTTAAACAGAGCAAGCCCAAAAGATGACTTTCCATTACCTCACATTGATATGTTGGTAGATAACACTACTCAATTCTCGGTATTTTCCTTCATGGATGGCTTCTCCGGGTATAATCAGATTAAGATGGCGCCGGAAGACATGGAGAAAACAACGTTCATTACCCCGTGGGGTACGTTCTGCTACAAGGTCATGCCCTTTGGTTTGAAGAACGCCGGGGCAACCTATCAGCGGGCTATGGTCACATTGTTCCATGACATGATACACAAGGAGATAAAGTGTTATGTGGACGATATGATTGCTAAGTCCTGAGATGAAGAAGAGCATCTGGTCAACCTCAAGAAGCTGTTTGATAGACTGATAAAGTATAAGCTGAGGTTGAATCCAAACAAGTGCACTTTCGGAGTGCGTTTCGGGAAACTGTTGGGTTTCATTGTTAGCCAGAAAGGAATTGAGGTAGATCCTGCAAAAGTAAAAGCAATTCAAGATATGCCTGCACCGAGAACAGAAAAAGAAGTGAGAGGGTTTTTAGGGAGGTTGAACTACATTTCACGGTTCATATCTCATCTAACTGCCACGTGCGAACCAATATTCAAATTGCTAAGAAAAGAGCAAACGGTCAGGTGGAATGAGGAGTGCCAAAGAGCCTTTGATAAAATAAAAGAATATTTGCAGACACCTCCGATTCTAATGCCTCCAGTTCCAGGACGGCCGCTTATCATGTACTTGACTGTGCTAGAAGGGTCAATTGGGTGTGTTCTAGGCCAACATGACGAGTCTGGTCGAAAAGAGTATGCTATTTATTACCTTAGCAAAAAGTTTACCGACTGTGAATCCCGTTACTCACTGCTAGAGAAAACTTGTTGCGCTTTGGTATGGGCTGCTCGCCAACTGAGACAGTACATGTTGACTCATACCACCTTGCTAATTTCTAAAATGGATCCTGTCAAGTATATCTTTGAGAAACCAGCGTTAACCGGGAGGGTTTCTAGGTGGCAAATGATCTTAACATAGTATGACATACAATATACTTCTCAAAAAGCCATCAAAGGAAGTGTATTGTCGGATTACCTTGCACAGCAACCTCTTGAAGATGATTATCAGCCAATGAAGTTTGATTTCCCTGATGAGGACATCATGTACCTCAATGCAAACGATTGCGAGGAACCACTTCCGGAGGAGGGGCCAGACCCTGAATCCAAATGGAAGTTGATGTTTGATGGGGCAGTCAATATCAACGGACGTGGAGTTGGTGTTGTTCTTATTACTCCTAAAGGTGTCCACTTTCCCTTCGCTTCCAGAATTACTTTTGGCTGCACCAACAATGAAGCGGAATACGAGGCATGCATAATGGGAATAGAGGAGACTATTAATCTTCGGATAAGGAACCTCAATATATTCGGAGATTCAGCCCTCGTTATCAACCAGGTTACCGGCAAGTGGTATACGCATCAAGAGCATCTAATTCCTTACAGGTATTATGCCATAAAATTGTTGACGTTCTTCACAACAGTTAAGCTCCAGTACATACCACGTGATGAGAATCAATTTGCCGATGCATTGGCCACTCTTTCTTCGTCTATCAAAGTCTTGTGTTGGAATTATGTGCCCAGAATTGATATTTCCAGGCTTGACGCACCAGCTCATGCTTTCTCTGTAGGCGCAGTGTCTGACGAGAAACCTTGGTACTTTGATATCAAGTTATTCCTGGAAAAGCAAGAATACCCAACTAGGGCATCATCCAATGATAAGAAGACCTTGAGGCGACTTGCTGCTAGTTTCTTCTTGAATACAGATGGGGTTTTGTATAAGAGAAACTTTGACATGGTCTTGCTCAGATGCGTGGATAGACACGAAGCAAGCTTGTTAATGCAGGAAGTCCACGAAGGATCTTTCGGTACTCATGCAGGAGGGCATGCTATGGCAAAGAAGTTGTTGAGATCGGGGTATTATTGGATGACAATGGATGCAGACTGTTGTTCATACGCCCGTAAGTGCCACAAGTGCCAGATTTACACAGACAAGGCGCATATTCCTCCTAGCCCGCTCAACATCATGTCATCTCCTTGGCCCTTTTCTATGTGGGGCATTGACATGATCGGGAAAATAGAGCCTACTGCTTCAAATGGTCATCGCATCATCTTGGTTGCGATTGATTACTTCACTAAGTGGGTGGAAGCAGCATCTTATGCTAATGTCACTCGTCAAGTGGTAGCCAGATTTTTGAAGAGGGACATCATTTGCAGATATGGAGTGCCCGAAAGAATCATTACTGACAATGATTCTAACTTGAACAATAAGATGATGGCAGAGTTGTGTCGGGACTTAAAGATCCAGCATCACAATTCTTCTCCTTACCGACCAAAGATGAATGGTGCGGTAGAGGCGGCAAACAAGAATATCAAGATGATTGTGCAGAAAATGGTTATCACTTACAAGGATTGGCATGAGATGTTACCATTTGCGTTACATGGGTACCGAACGTCAGTCAGGACGTCAACTGGGGCAACTCCCTTCTCATTGGTATATGGTATGGAGGCAGTCTTGCCTGTTGAAGTAGAGATTCCCTCATTGCGTGTGAAGATGGATGTGAAGCTTGATGAGGCTGAATGGGTGTGTGCTCGTTACAATCAGCTATGTCTAATTGAGGAAAAGAGATTAGCAGCTATCTGTCATGATCAGCTTTATCAGAGGAGAATGAAGCGAGCATTCGACCAACGAGTACGTACTTGGGAGTATCAAGTAGGGGAGCTTGTGCTCAAGAGGATCGTTCCTCCAGGTTCAGATCACAGGGGCAAGTGGACCCCAAACTACGAAGGACCATTCATAGCGAAGAAAGTTTTCTCAGGAGGAGCACTGATGCTCACAACTATGGATGGAGAAGATTTTCAATCCCCTGTTAACTTGGACACAGTTAAAAAATACTTCGCATAAAAAGACCCGCTGGACACAAAAATAGAATTAAAGTCCAGGCAAGAAAAGGGCATCCCGGCGAGCTAAAAACAGAATAAAAAGCTCGGGCAAAATTTAGGGAAAATAAATATTAAAAAATGTACACCCGCTGAGTTGAAAAGCCACATCGGACAGCTCAGGCAAAAAAGGGTATCCCGGTGGATTGAAAACCCGAGAGGGTGATCCACACAAAACAAGGGAATAAGCGAACAACTGTGATCCGAGTAATCTGAACCAAATCATCGTTTCGTACAGCTTGACAATATCAGAAGGATAGGAATCGGTCCCCTTACCTTCTCAGAAAGCAAAGGCAAGAATGGAGAGTTTTGAAGACATGCTGGTCATAGCAAGAAGGAAAATCATTGGGATGTTGTGCCCATTGCCATTAGGATAGTTTTTTTTCTCAATTTTTTATGGTGGCTACCTCTTTCCAGGTGGTTGCTTCCTGATGTAAAAACTTTGCCTATTCAGAGGCTTTTCAATAAAAAGAATATTCAGTCAAAAAGCCGTGTTGTGTTTATTTTTGTTTGCAAACTATCCTGAATTTTTGGCAAAAATAGCATTGCATTCAAAACATGGTGATAATTTGAAAGAAAAATGACAATGCGGGGAAACATTTGAAATCTTCTTTGAGTGTCGGGTGACTATGGATGAACAGATCATACCATGCAAGTCCCCAGGGCACATATGTATTTTCTGTTGTTGCAGGTTTTGTAGGATGGCGTCACATTCTCCCAAGCAGAATTCTCCCCAGCTTAGTCTTGGCAGGTAGCCCAAGCAGTTTATTCTCCCCAGTGGAGTATGCCCGAAAAGCAGTGGGAGGCCCATTCCCCACAAAGTTTATTTGTCAGAACTCTTTTCACTAACAGAGGATATTTGAGGAGGCATCTCCCCAGCCGTGTTGGAAGATTGTCATTTCCCCACACTCGTTTGTGTTCATACTTTATTACCGCTCGTCAGTATTTTTCAACACTCGTCTGTGTTATCACTTTGGTATTGCTCGTTTGTTTTCCCCGACAGTTACCCATGGTTGTAATATTTGGTGCTCGTCTGCACTTTCCAACACTCGTCTGTGTTTGGTATTTGGTGCTCGTCTGCACTTTCCAACAATCGTCTGTGTTTGGTATTTGGTGCTTGTCTGCATTTTCCAGCACTCGTCTATGTTTGATATTTGTGGTTGCTCGTCTGCATTTCCCAACACTTGTCTGTGTTCGATATGTAGTATGTATAGATGCTCGTCTGCATTCTCCGGCACTCGTCTGTGTTTATTATCTGTTTGAAACTCGTCTGCATTGTTTGGATACTCGTCCGTATCATCTCTGGTACTCGTCTGTATTGCTACTCCAAATGCTCGTCTGTGTTTGAATTTCGGGTATTCGTCTATACCAGTGGCTGATATTCGTCTGTATCATCGCCTGAAGCGCTCGTATGTGTTTCTCGGATCATCGTCTAATATTCGTTTATATCATTGACTTATGGCACTCGTCTGTGTTCTCTTGATGATCATCCAATACTCGTCTATATTGAAGAGGTTTGAAATCCTGACTGTGGGAATAAATGTCAAAATGGTTACCGGTCCTGGCGTAACAGGTATATCTGAAGGAGGCTCGTCTGTCTCAGTACCACTTATTAAAGTTGCACCTGGCGTAACAGGTTTTCTCGAAGAAGGCTCGTCTGTCTTATACCATATATCCACGGATAATATATGAGGAGGGTTCGTCTACCTTGACTATGCATGTCTATCCCACAGACTTTTGTGCATTACCGGTCCTGGCCTAACAGGTTTATCCGAAGGAGATTCGTCTGTCTCAAGTCATATGCTTTGCAAAATATGTGAGGGCTCGTATGTCCAGTTCCTGGTGTAACAGGATTGTTTGAAGAAGACTCGTCTGTCAATATATTCTAATTCCAGATCTTGGTTTCAACTTAGAAGGATCTTGTCTGCTTTCTCTTCACTTCAATCACCGAAGCGTCATTTGGGTTGGGTTTATTTCCCAGTTTTTTTGCATTCTTCGTCAGAGTGCAAATTTCAGGTCTTCTTGGTATTCAACAACAGTTTATCTTGAACGGTCGATAGCCCGTGCTACCATCCTTTACAAATTAACAGTTGTTTGAATAGGGGCAGCTGTAACACCCCAAATTTGCCCTCTTCTTTTTTAAGCATCATATCACATCATATTCATCATGAACATATCATATTCTTGGCATCTTAGCATGGAAAGATGAGGCATAACATTCTCATGACCTAGCATTAGGCATATGATCATCTGTGGAGGTTTTTGAGGCATCACAAGCTATGACAAGGGGCCCAATGGATTTGTTCAAGTCCTATGAGAATTCTATATTGCATTCACAAGTTCAATATCATTCACAAAAACTCAGAAGGTTGGAAGATCATCAGGGAATCCAGGCTAGGGCAAAGCTCCTACACAATGATCCCAAATTAGGGTTTGAGTTTCAAGCATGAAAACCTCAAGACTTTGGCCATTTCATTTGGGCAAAGTCTTTTACATGTTAAGAGGATCCTAGGGATGAAATTTGGTGAGAAAATTCCTTGTGGAAGTCAAGTATTTCTTCAGTTGCTTGTAAATGAAGAAATTTGTCAACTGTGCCTTAGAAAAGTCAACTGTGAGATTTCAAGGGGTCTAACCCCATTTTTCTAGCCAAGGGATGTTCTTATAACCTTAGAAGAGGTTTGGCAAGATCAAAGATCAAGAATCATGAGGTTTTGAGGTGTTTATCAAAATTGGTATAAGGTTGGTCATGGAAAATGCCATTTTTAGTAAGTTTTTGCCCTAATTTTCAAGTAAGCATAACTTAGTGAAAAAAGCTTCAAATGAACCAAAGACAAACATGAAAGTTGAAGATTAAAGCCTCCCATTTTCAAAAAGTACAAGTACTTTTTCATAGCCTTTATGGTTTGAGAGATGAGGCCCTCGAAAATTTCAAGGAAACTAGGGCATGACTTGAATTTCCAAGCTTCCACAAATGCAAAAAAGTCTTGAAACTTATTTTTGAGTGTTGGCATGAACCAAATGAGGTCACAATGTTACAAAGCAATGCAAATTATCCATTTTTCTCCAAGAATAATACCAAATTCGTGCATGATGTGAGGTTTATTTCATAAGTGTAAAATTTGCATGATCATGAGGATTGTGTGATCCTTACATCCAAGGGCCAGAATCTTTGTTGATTTAAATCAAGGGTGAGATCTTGAGAGCACATGGGAAAATAGAGATAGCAATGCACAAGTATAATGCCTCATCACACTAAACTTTCAATTTTTGCAAATTCTCTCCCACACTCTCATCTCACGTGCCAAAGCCTTCATTCTTTCAGCATTGCTTCTTGAGGTCATTTATAAGAGAATTAGGGTTTTAGTGTGCCCCAGAACCACCACATTTCTCTACTCTCAAGTTTTTGCTCATTCTGCAATTTCCTTCGAATCACTCTCTACACTTACTGATTGTCAAAACCACTTGCATATCCTTCATCCTTGAGGGTTCAGGATCATAAATCCATACCTTATTCAAGCTGATCCTCAAGATTCCACACCTTTCCATTTCAGTGCAGCAAGCTTTGAGCTCCTAGATCCAGCAGCTTTCAAGGCTCTAGTTGCATTTATTTTGCAACTAGAGTGTATTTGGAGTGGATTTGCAACTATTCTTGGCTTCTATCAAGCTATTTCCAGATCTGCAAGTCTCAGGTAAGCTCAAAATCCTTGGATCTGGAAATGAAAATAGATGTGTGCATTGTGATATTCTAGTTGTGCTGATGATTCTGCACGTTTTAATTTTAAAAATAAGGCATTATTGAGCTTTGTATGTTGATTTGAAGTTTCATGGTGAAACCTGTTTCTCTTCGATCCAGCTTGTTCATTGTTCCTTTGTGAATTTCATGACCATATTTGGATTCAGTGTAACTTGATGATCTGATCTGGAGTGTTTAATGTATTTTCATTAATGTTTGTTCATTGTTTGCATTTTCCGGTGCCGGAGCCCTAGCTCCGGTCACCGGATTCTGGGCTGGTGATTATTAGGGTTTCAGGGAAGAAGAAGACCTCAGGACCATTAGATCTCCCATCTGGACGTCCATTGTTGTGCCACCTCATTAAAATCCCACCCTCCTGGTCACGTGTTTCATTTTCATATTTTAAGTCTGAATAATACGAAATGTTTCTCACCACACCATATTAATGTGCTCCCTAAATGCTGACCAATTATTTTGATGACTGGAATTAATGAGTTGACTGATCCTAGCTCTCCCTTTGATCCATTGGCTAACGTTTTTTTCCATATATTTCTGAATTTCCACCCCAATTATTGTGAACTTGCGCAGGACCCAGTGGGCCTGGTTGGCTATCCGCACCCTCCTTGCGTGAGGCCCAGTTGTTTTGAACTAAGAATCCTTTCTATTCACACCCCAATATGTCTCATTTTATTTTCTTTATTTTTTTATTTCCATTTTATTTCAATTTGGATTTTGATTTTTAAAAATAGTTTTAAGTCTCAAAAAATTATGAAAAAAATTCATGGAAGATCATTTGAGTTTTCTTTAATTTTTGACATTTTTATTTTCCATTTATTTTATCTTGACACGTGGATATTAACTGTTCATTGTAATTAATTCATTTTTATTCATTTTTAAGCATTTTAACTTGTCCATTTTCCATACTGATCATCATTTTGAATTTTTGATTGGTTCTTTTTGCTATGGATTTATAATAGAGTGTACTTTATGTATGATTTTTGTTCTGATTTTTAGAAGCTTATTCATTTGGTTTTGGTCCTTGACTTGTGAATGAAGTTTCTTAACCCTAGTTGATGTCTGTCCCCTCATTTGACTTGTATAGCTTCTGAATTTCTTCCTCTCCTTTTGGCATGTTGGTATATCATGATTGAAGATCTCTTGACCAAGGTTGTGGAATTTTTGGGTACATACTTGATTTGATTTGAATTTTGGTTCTTAACTTGTCCCATTTTGCTTCCTTTTGATCATAAGTCCTCTCCTTAGCTTAGAAGGGCACTTTTTCCAACTTCTTCATCTTGTTTAGGGTCTCTTTAGAGCATTGATACCTCTCTGATCTTGGGTTAGGGTTTGTATTTTGGAAATCTTTTAATTTGCTTACCTTTGAAGTTCTTCCTTTCTTTTATGCATCCACCTCACTTCTTTTGCTTCTTTCTTCCCATAATGTGATTGCTTGACCATATGCTTCCTTTCTCTTCATCTCTCATGCTCTTTAGGCACCTTTCTAACTTGATTAAGGTTCTGGTCTTGTACCTTGAAGTTGTGGTTTGTTTATTGTGCCTTGTATCTTATCAAGTTTACTTTGCTTTGCTATGTGATTCATGTTGCCTCATGTTGATTGGTGTGCTTCTTTTCTCAATCTTATGACTTGTGCTAGCATTGAGAATTTGTGTGTATGACTTCACTTATGTTTGTATGATGTTGGTATGGCATTGTGATCATTTTATATTGCCTTTGTACTTGTGTTACTAACCTTTTCAGGGGCTTTGGTAAGTGAGATGTGTGGATGTGATTCCCACATCTCCAAATCTTATCTCTTCTTTTCTTATTCTTACTTGTTCTAACCTTTTGATTGTTGGGCTTAGGCCTTACTTCCCTCATCTTCTATTCTTCTTTCTTCTTCTCTCTTTCTTTCTTTCTTCTTTAAGATGGTAAGCCTCACTAACCTAGGATTTCCATGCATGACAACACTTAGGATTCTTTAGTTTCCCATTAGACTTTTGCTTGTGATCCTTTTGGTTTCTTTTCTCTCCTCATCTCAAAACTCTAAAGAAGACACTTAATAAAGATTGAAGTGATACCTTGAACAATCGCCTTATCCCATGAGACACTTGTAGTCTTCCCATCTTGGGATAGTACAAGCTTGTCTTGTGATGCACAAGTTTGATCAAGATATCATCTTCACCAAGAAAATCATAAAACACACTTCTTCATTGTAAATACCAAAAACACTTAATAAGCTAATGAGTTAGTGAGCTTAAGCCCTAATCTCTGGACTCAAGTTTTGGGGATCTTCTCCTTACTTGAGTGTGCTTGTTCTATTATTCCATCTTGGAATGTAGTGACAAGTGCACATTCCATGGAAAAGAGCTTGAGTTCACTTCCTTGTGACACACTCATAAAAAGCTTCATAAAAAACACACACAAACAATAAGCGTCTCTCCTTCGGGAATTCTTTTCTCATCTCATTCGCTCCGTACGCGAGCTTGCTCCTACTTGTCATTTTGCAAGACGGTTACGCACTCGTCGTCCGAGCTTGCAACACCTGAGCATTGACATAGGCAGTTCAAGCCTTAATACACAAGCAATCCTTTCCACCCCTAGTTAGGAGAACTACGGCGACTCTGATCCTCATTGTCCAGATGAGGTACATAGGCAGCGGGGTAGGGCCCGTTCGAGCACAATCTTTTATTTTCCCTACATTTTTCCTTTTCATTTCTTTTTCAGTTCACTTTTCTTTCCTTTTATCTAGTTCAATTCCTTTTCTTTGCAGCAACTTTCATTTCTTCACCCTTTGAAGCAGATTTCTTTGCAAGCGTGGATCCCGTCGGATACGGCGGATGATCTGGGTGTTAATACCTTCCCAGGTCGTAACCGACTCCCGAACTCAGTCTCTTTGGTTCGCAGGACCCGTGTCCTTCCTTTTCTTTTCTTCTGGTTTGTGCAGCATTACCATTCCCGTTCCTTCGGGATAAAAATTCCTGGCTGGCGACTCTATCCTTTTCCGCTCCACTTTCGCGTTTGTACCAGGATGGAAATCCGGGGAGCGACATTTATTTCTCGCATCTCCAGACATATTTTATATTATTGCATCTATTACATTTTCTTTTTCATGTACTTTGATTTTATCTTATATATTATTTCAAGCACTAATCTCATTTTTTCTCTTTTCTTTTCTTTTATTTTATTTTATTTTTGTCGAATAAAGAAAAAAATATAAAGACAAAAATATTTTCATTGTTGTCTTCATAAAAAAATATGCAAGCTTCATGCCTTAGAAGAGAGAAGAAAACGCTATCCGAACCCCCCGAAGACCGAAGGTGCAAAAGGGCCCAAAAGAAGAATTGAAAAAATCCAAGGTCCAAAGGAAATTGGCCTTATGGCGGGCGCCATAGACCCATGGCGGGCGCCACGCCGTCCCTCTTTAATTCGGGGTTGATTCCCCATTTCCACCATTTTCACACCTTCAAAGCTCAAAAAACCCATTTTTCCAACTTCCAAAAACCCCATTGAACCCCATTAAAGCTCCCTCATTTCCAAAACATTCACCATCTATAAAACCTATCCAAAATCCATTTTCATTTTCATCCACCACAAACCATAAAAATCCAACCTTTACCATTTCTCTCATAAACCATTTTTCACCACTTTTCACTTCTCAAGGAGCAACAAAAATGGAGTTCAATGGATATCTTCTTCGCGATGGAAGACCGGGTGATAGGCAAAGGAAAATTATTCAAAGGCTTTAGAGTCGAGAAATTCTCTCGACTAGGTACGTCGATGATAACTGTCTTTATGCTTTGGGTCTGTATCATAGTGTTTTTCATTTATTAGATTTTTTAGGCTTGCATGATATTTTTGTTAACCAGGAACCTACCTATGAGAGGCTGACAGTTGAGTTTGTAAGTTCATTAATATACACTGTCAGTCCTAACACTGCTAGCACAGTCGGTACTGTTAATTTTAGACTGTTTGGAATTGAATACGAATACAGTACCGACGAACTAACAGGCTTGTTAGGAATCCCTCATAGGGAAGGTGCGATATGTGAGGCACCCTTGGATGCGGAATGGTCGGCCGAGGTATTTTCCTTCTGGCAGAGGTTGTCAAGTACTTCAATAAATTCTTTTGAAGGAATACTTGCGTCGACCATCCATAACCCGGCCATAAGAGTTTTCAGATATCTTTTGGCATGTACTATTTTTGGCCGGGAGAGTCTAAATAAGGTAAACTCTAAAGAGATCCTATTTTTGCAAGGATTCCTCACTAATACCCATATCAATCCGGTCCCGTTTATGCTTGCACACATGGCTTTAACTACTAATAAAACAGGACCGATTGTTTTTGGAGGACTTGTTACGTCTATTGCTCGGGCTCTTGACCTGAACAATGAGATAGCTACACTTGAACCACTACCTCCTCGCACAATTAATTTAAAATTTCTAAAAGACATGAAATTGTGCCGAACGAGGAGAGCAGGTGGTTATGAGTTGATGGTTCATGGGGTAGCTATCCCATCTGTTGCTTTACCTTACAGTAGTCGTACTGATGTACGTAATGAAAGGAACTGGACCTATGATCTGAATGCTCCACCTGTTTTGGGTCCACTTCCTCCTAATATTCCTGATGGGGAGGCACATGACACTGATGAAGAATATGATCAGAGAGAACAATCTCCCATACCTCACATGTCCCCTCATCATCCTTCACAGTCACACACCGCACCATATTCCTCTAACCCTATTGCGGGTGCTGCTCCTGGATTCTATGTCACTGAGGAGATGTGGCATGATATGACGGCTAGAGAGGAAAGCCGAGACAGCCTACTCTCTACTATTTCATAACAACTGACGGACAACATGAGCTTCATGCAACAATCACGATTGGTATCGGATCGTGCCTACAGTAACGTTTGTCGTGCCTTGACCGACATCACATCAGAGCAGGCCCGTCAGCGAGAAGTCAACCGCCGGCACTACCAGCTTATGGAGGCCACTCAGGGTTCCATCCTAGGTAACCTTCGAGAGGTCCGGGGTGCCCAAGCTGCCTTATCGGCATGACTTGACCGGAGGGACCAGCAGCGCAGTAGATCCTGTCGTTCCAGACCATCATAGCAGGACGGCGAGGGCACCAGTGCTCCTCCGCAGTAGTTTTACAGGTTACCCTCCTTATCTTATTTCGAAACATTGGGGACAATGTTCGATTTAAGTGTGGGAGGAGATTTTATTTCTTTCTGTCATTTCCCTTTCTAGTTATTTATTTTCTTTCTGTTATTTCCCTTTCCAGTAAGTGTCGCTCCCGGGATTTTCATCCTAGTACAAACGCGAAAGTGGCGCGGAAAAGGTAGAGTCGCCAGCCAGACATTTTTATCCTGAAAGAATGGGAAAGGTAATGTTGCACAAACCTGAGGAAGAAGGAAAGGACAAGGTCCTGCGAACCAAAGATCTGGGTTCAGGAGTCGGTTACGACCTGGGAAGGTATTAGCACCCCAGATCGTCCGCCGTATCCAACGGGATCCACGCTTGCTTGTTTGTTTCAAAGGGTGAGAAAATAAGAATGTTGTTGAATAAAAGAACTGCTACTGGCATGAGACTGGAATGGGAATGAGAAAGGGAACTGAAAAAGAAAAGGAACAGAAGGGGGGGAAATGTAGGGAAAATTAAGAATGTGCTTGAACGGGCCCTACCCCGCTGCCTACGTACCTCATCGGGATAATGAGGATCAGAGTCGGCGTAGTTCGCCTCAATAAGGCGGGAACTATTTGTGATTTTTAGGATGACGTTGCCATAGCTCTAGCTCAGGTGTTATCGGCTCTGACTTGAGGGTGTTTACCGTATCGCTGTTTGAACTGTCGAGGCAAGTCGCATTCGTCCGCAAAGATTAGGAGATGAGAAGAGAAGACGCGATGTCTTTGTTGATTGTCTTTTATGAGAATTGTTTTGGAGTTTGTTATTTGTGAACATTCTTATACTAAGACTTATCCATCGCGGCAAGGACTTACACCTCGCCCCGAAACGGGACGCGTATAAAAACTCCGCAACAAAGTCTCATGGCGTATAAGAACATTCAGTTTTTATTAAGTGTCTTTTAGATTTTGTTTGAAGATGAGAGAAGAAGACTCAAATCGGAAAAAGACAAAAACTAAGGGGGACTACGACCAACCCTAAGTTATTTATTGTTCACAAAAGGGAGATCCTAATGGTTAGTGAGGTTTTCTAATCCTAAGGAGCAAAAGGAAAAGAAAGAAGAAAAAAAGGATGCAACTTACTTCCTAAGGAAGGTAAGTTGGTCCTAACAAAGGGGGATCCTACCAAAGAAAAATATGAAAGGAAAAATGAATTTAAAATGCATAAAAGAAATGCGTAAAAATAAAGGATTGGGTGGAGGAAACTTACCTCAATCTTCCCCACTACAAAACAAATGATTAATGTGCATTTTTATTAAAAAGAATAAGGCAAACGCACAACAATTAAATCCTAATTAAATTCTAAGGCACCTTGGACCTAAACTAGACTCTATTTTAATCCTAAAGGAACTAAAAACTATTAGGACAAAACTACAACACCTATTACAGCCCCTATTACACAAGCAACCATGAAAATAATGCATAACACCAAGCAGCTTTTTACAGCCAGCATGCAGCATGAAAAAGTAGGTGTAAAAAGTAAAATACAGCATGTACACATAACAAACAACATACATTTTACAACACTTATGCAAAAAATAACTATGAAATGCAAAATCCAGAATTGATTATTTTCATTTTTAATGCACAAACTCAATGCAAAATGCACCAAATTTCTCATGAACATGCTCTTGAACCTAAATCAACACATATAAATGCAAGAACATGAACCTTATTGAATGATTACGCAAACATGCATCACATGGATTATGCAACAAGTAATGCACAAAATAGCACATGAACATGCATATGAACATGGCACATGAACATGATGATCATTGATGATGAATATGCAACATGATAGCTCAACAAACATATTAAATTCAATGGAAAATTCAGAATTGAATTGATATGGATGATGTGATCAAGTATGCAACGAAATGCAACCGAATGCACAATTATGCAACATGCCAAATGCAACATACATCAACATAATGGAATGCAAAAAATGAATTAATGCAATGCAAACATGTAAAACTAGAATGCTACATGATTATTATGTGTCAACTGATGCATAAACATAGCAACAACATGCAAGAACTTAAGCTATGCACAAAGAAGCACAAAAACGCATAATACGCAACATGGACGGAAACGCGTCGAAACGACTCAAAACGGGGGAATGAGCTACTGTAAATGGACCCAAAAATTCCCTAAAATCAATACCTAACATGTATGAAACCTAAAGGCACTAGAACTTAGGACTAAGCCATCAAATAAGCAAAAAATAAAAAAAAATTAACAGCGTTAACCGGTTAACCAATTGGTTAACTGGTTAACGAACCTAAATCTGCCCTATTTTGTGTCCAATATGCACCCGTTAACCGGTTAACCAAATGGTTAACCGGTTAACACTGAACCAGAAGGTAAAAAAAGTTGAGAAAAAAGTGCTTTTGGACACAAACTCACTTCTAATGATCCCTAACATACCTAGGAACATGCTAACACGATTTTCTACTTAATTTGAGCTTATTTACACACGATAGAACCTATAACTATCAACACCTTAAATCCAAATTCAACCAAAATCACAAATCACAAGCAAACATAATCGAAACGGAATTGATTTTAAACAAAGCGAAAAGCACTTAAAGAATGCCAAAAGTGGCGAGATGGAGAGAATAACTTAAAGAAGAAGTGATTAAGATCACCAACCTACGAAGCGGAGGAGTGCTTCGGTGATTTTTGCAAGAATCGGAGCTTGATCGAAGAGAAAACCAAAAAGCCGAGAAATCGTAAAATAAATGCGTTCTTGATGCTTGAATCTTCGCACACTTCCGATAAGCCGAAATCTTCAACAAAATCACTAGCTTCTTCTTCTACAATCCACAATTAATGGAGGTTGGAGGCTTAAGCTTCAAGATCTTCAAGTTTCAATGTGAAACTTGAAGAGCTTATTCAAAGAAGCTTTGGTGAAAATGGAAATGGAGGAAAAGTGAGAGAGAAAAAGTGATTGTGAAAGAGTGAAAAGTTGGAAAATTGTGTGAACCCTTTTGGTTTGGATGAAAATGGCTTAAATAGAGACTAGGCTAGGAGCTAGGTTTGGGTTTGGGGCCCAAAAATTAGGTTTAGGATCCAAAATTAGGTTTGGAAGTTAGTTAGGGTTAGGGTTGGAAAAGGGAATATTCCTTGTAATATTCCTCGGAATATTCCTTGGAACACTCTAGAAGATGGTGGAAGGTGGTGGTAGTTTCCAAGGGAAATGGAGTGGAATTGAAGTGAAAAAATGAGACGGAAAGAATGAAAGGAAGTGTGGAAAGAAAGTGGAAGGAAAGGTGGAGAGAAAAGGGAGAGAAAGTGGTGAATTCTTCCTTTTTAATGGGTTAGCTTGAAAGTGGTGTGGATTATTTTTGGTACATCATTTTCTCTTGAACTCCAATGTTTGCTAAGCCTCGATCGACCACACACCTCATGCAAATGACGAGGAATGATTTATTTATTTTTTTCAAATGCGATGCGATGATATGCGGAATGATGCAAGAATGAAGCATGAATCGCTCGAGGTTGATGATAAATAAGAGGGCAAATTTTGGGGTGTTACAGCTGCCCCTATTCAATCACTGTAGACTTGAATGGATGATAGCAGTTGCTTTCAGACGTTTGAAGTATGCAGGGATTGAATACTAGAAACAACCAGAAAATTTTCACTCGGTGGAAGAGAACGGGGAAATAAACCCAACCATTTGAAATCTGCTTGTGGAGAACTCGGATATGAAGAGTAGCGAATTGGTGAATGTTTTTGGAATAACACTGGGAGATTGTTGATTTGCCACGCTACGGGTGGACTTTTGAATGCTTTGCCATACTACGGGGGATTTCAATACTTTGCCACTCTACGGGGATACATTGCTCAGCTACGGGAGACCTTTAGAAAACTCGCCACACTACGGGGGTACATTGCTCATCTACGGGAGACTTTGGCTCACTACAGGAGACTTCTGCTCACTACGGGAGACTTCTGTGTTTTGCCACACTACGGGGGTTGCTGCTCGCTATGGGAGACTTTGGCTCACTACGGGAAACTTCTGCTCACTACGGGAGACTTCTTATCACTACGGGAGACTTCTGTGTTTTGCCACACTACGGGGGCTGCTGCTCGCTATGGGAGACTTTGGCTCACTACGGGAGACTTCTGCTCACTACGGGAGACTTCTGCTCACTACGGGAGACTTTTGTGTTTTGCCACACTACGGGGGCTGCTGCTCGCTACGAGAGACTTTGGCTCACTGCGGGAGACTTCTACTCACTACGGGAGACTTCAAGAATTCGCCACCCAGAGGATGGACTTTGGCCAATCTGCGGTTGGACTTTAGGAATTTGCCACCCAGAGGATGGACTTTGGCCAGATTGCCACGCTGCGGGTGGACTCTGGATAAATTGTCATGCTGCGGGTGGACCTTGAGAATTGCCACGCTGCGGGTGGACTTTGAGAATTGCTGCGCTGCGGGTGGACCTGGGATAAATTGCCACGCTACGGGTGGACTTTGGATATCAACCTTGGATTTAACACACATGCTAAATTGTATGACATGATGCCCCATGACACCGGGGGATAGGCACAAAGGAAATTCCTGACGCGGAAATAACAAATCTTTGCTGACTCTGTGGGAGATACAGATGATTGTCGATATTTCTGTTGGAGAAGAGTGTAACTAGTCTGTCTCGACTTATTACGTTTGCCAAGAATGAATTGGACTTTAGATTTGAAGATCCTGCTAGGGGATGCCTCAACTGCTGGGGATTGAATCTCACCTCGCAGACTCCGCTGGGTGATCTGCAACTTTTCGACTTAGCTGGGAAAGACCTGTCAAGGCTCTGCTAAGGAGAACTCTCTTGTCTACCTGAATTTTCCAAACCTCTATGGGGAAGGGAACCGTTCAGCTAACTGCTGGGAATTTCTAGATTCTTGTAAGAAGTGCTTCACTACGGGAAGACGACTCTTGTGATAGATGATCCTTATTGCTCTGCTGGGGAAGAGAAGGATTTGGTTTGAGATCTGCTGGGAAATAAGATCAAGAAAACCTGCTGAAGAAAAGTTTGACAACTTTATTGGGGATAACTTCCATGCGTCTGTTGGGGATAACGAAATTGAACCGCGTCCTGCTGAGGAGGAAAGATTTCAAGCAGTCTCGTGCTAGGGATCATTCGCTTTGATTCGGGCTTTACCTTAAGAGGATTTTACAAAAGACCTGATGTCTTTAAACTCTTCAGGAGTATAATTGCCCCGGTATTCTGAACTTCCGATTATCTGTCTTCCGGAAAGAATGAATCCTCGTGCGATTGGGGTGGCTTTCCCCAATATTAATCTTTGGTCAATTGCTTTGGGAGAGATCTGAATCTCGAGGTAATTGCCCCAGATTGGCTGACTCTTGAGGACATTGCTTGACAAAACTGCCCCAGATTGGTTGGCTCTTTACCATGACTGGTTGGGAACGTCCTTACTCCATGGAGTTTTCTCGGAAAAGTGCACTTTGACGTGATTGTCTTTCAGAAGTTTTAGACTTCTCAACGGGGCAAGCTTAAGCTTCTAGACTGAATTTTCGCACGTGAGATTTTTATGATGCCAAACAGATGTATGCAAGCAGAAAAATGTTTATTCTGAGAATGGAAAATCTAATGCAACACACATGTTAATCTTGAAGATTTGAAAAGGTGTCGCAAACCTTTGTGAACAAATCACTGGTTAAGATGCGACATTATTTTTGAATGAAAGTATGTACATGCAATACCAACAAGGTCTTTTAGCACAACTCATAGGAGTCAGGAACGCGGCCTCGTAGTGGTATGCTCTCAAATTAACCCTGTTTCAGTTAGGACTTTTGAGGGTTGTATCGTGGCCTGGTTCACGGTTATAGAAACAAAGGATATAGGCTCTAAGTTTATTTGTGCCCACCCCTCTTCATGATGTTCTCCATTCCTATATTCAGCTAATCTTCATAAGCATTCACCTTTCATACGGGTTTCGTGCTAGTTGAGGAACCATTGCCGTTATCGGTTCAAGCACCAGTCAAGTTATTGTTTGTGAGTCGGTCACTCCTCTATCTTTCGTGTCTATGCCACACGACTTTGTTCTTGCTTAAGGATCTTTCTTGTGTAATCCCTTTCGTCTTTCGCTTTTGCGCTATTTTGCTTATCCCTACCTTTTGCCTGGACTGATTCTTGTGAATCTTTGATTGCGAAGTCCAGCGGGATGCCCTAACTTTTGCCTAAGTCACTTGTTTTCAAGTTTCGACTTAGTGGGCTTTTCATTTCATTTTTTTTGAACAAATTGTGTGACACTGTTTGTCTTGATTGCTTTGCGAGGGTAGTGTCTGCCTCAATCTTTGGTCGATGAAGGATAACCATTGTGGTTTCCAGTCTTTGGACCTCTTGATTCAGATAACCATTGTAGCTTCTGGTCTTTGGACCTCTTGATTATCATAGTGGAATGTAATGGATCCTCAAATACACTCCTTTATGAAAGCCTGAACGCTTGGTCCGACTAGCTAACATCTACCCTGCCCCTGGGTTACATGTGAGGGTTTTTCATGCGAGAAGAAACTCCTACTTCAAGGCTCAAGGGGGTTAGCAAGGGTCTATCTCCCTTATATATCCAGTGTTTAGGGATTTGAAACAAAGCCTGTACATCATCAACAGGGTCTTATCCGAGAGCACACAATCATAGATTTTGCGTTTTTGCTTCGTCATTCTCCTTCATAGAGTTTAAGCACGACAATTGGTATTGCGATGTAAACATGCAAAATTAACTTGACAAATGAATTACTTCAAGAAAAACGTGTGAGTTTTATTATTGATAACATTCAAAAGCAAAAAAATTTCATACATGTATACAAATGTTTAGCAAATAAAAGAAACTACAAATGGAAATGCATTAAAGAAGCTGAATATTGCCATTGTTGAGGAAGTTTGACTCCGTCTAGACCTGTCAGTCTTGGATACTATCAGTGATCAATAGCTCTTTCACAGACTTGTAATCTTCTAGTTGCAGCCGTATACCCAACCATGGCAGTCATGCTTCTTCTTCTAGCTTATTCTGACTCTGACACGAGACGTCTGAAGGAAAAAGTGAAGCTGGGGAGTAAAGTTGTCCCATAAGGTTGCTCGGAAAGACCTGACGATCTTCTGCCTACGTATCTCCATTGACCCGTGACCAATGAAGAATCAGAGCGACGTAGTTCCCCTTAATAGGGATGAAAAAAGTATTGAAGAAACACAAACAAACAGTTGCCATTGCTGAGAGTATCTGGATACTGATGGCTTTATTTGCTTCCTGAAGATTCCAACTTAACGTGGACCATCTGGTAAAACAACCGTGACACCGGTTCCATTGTGATTAGGCATTGGATTATGGAGTACATTTGGGTGAGGCGCAAAATTGATTGCCTTGGAGTCAATTAGGTCTTGTACCTTGTTCTGAAAAGCCCAACATTTCTCAATACTGTGCCCCTGGGCACCCGAATGGAATTCGCATTTGGCATTTGCATCGAAGTTCTGAGGTAGATTATCAAGAGCAGGGACTCTCATGGTACGAAGCTCGACCATGTTCAACTTTAGCAGCTCTGGAAGCAATACAGCAAATGGGCATGGGATGGGATCAAGTCTGCGGTTTCTCGCTCTTGTTCTTTCCTGATTTGGTCTTTGGGCCTGATATTGATGACCTTGAGGTTGTGGTTGAACCTGTGGCGTAATGATCACTACAGTTGTTTGGTAGTAACCTTGAGAATGACCTCTGTCTCGGCCCCTATACACAGTATTGGTCTCGCCTTCTCTTCGTCTTTGGCCATTGCCAAAGGGTTTCTTCATACCAGAAGAACTAGCACTGCTTGCATCCTGGATCTTTCCCAATTTCAAAAAGTTTTCTATCCTTTCTCCAGCGATGACAATATCAGAAAAACCAATGGATGGGCAGGCGGCCAGACGATCCAAGTAAACACCTTGCAAGGTGCCCATAAACATATCGGCCATTTCCCGATCGAGCAATGGAGGTTGAACCTGTGCGGCCAGCTAACGCCATCTCTGGGCATACTACTTAAAATTTTCCTTGTGTCCTTGAGACAAGTTCTACAACTGGGTGCGGTTTGGAGCCATATCAATATTGTATTGATACTGCTTGAGAAAAGCTTCAGCTAAATCTTTCCAGCATCGAATAGAGACCCGACTTAGTTTCATGTACCAGCTCAATGAAGCTCCAGATAGACTATCTTGGAAGAAATGCATCCAAAGTTTCTCATCATCAGTGTGAGCCGAGATTTTTCCAAAGTATGCATGAATATGAGTTCTAGGGCACGTGCTGCCGTTGTACTTGTCAAATGATGGAATCTTGAACTTAGGAGGGATTCTGACTCCTGGCACTAACCCAAGATTGGTTACATCGATGCCCAGGGAATTCTGACATTCCATGGCCTTAATCTTCTCCGCCAACTCTTCATACCTTCGATTGTTGACCTCATTCATATTACCCATATCAGCATCCAGTAGAGTGAATCGGTCTTCCTGAGTGTCTTCATTACGGGCCGTGGCCCCATTTAGATTTAGCCCTCCGTTACGGGCAGCATTGGGATCCACATTCTCAGTCGGGATTCTATCATTAACATTCCCATGAGGTTGCTCAACCATCAACCTGAGACGCTCTTGATTCTGAGAAATGACGGTCATCATGTCCATGAACTGATCCATCCTCTGCCGGAGCTCATTAAGATCAGTCTACATTCGTTCATCCATTCTCACTCGGTTTCTTTTTGTTGGATACCGATGAACGTGTTGACCAGCTATATTGCCTGAAGTTGAATAAGTTAGGAAGTCCAAATGACCTGTAAAAATGTAAAATATGCAAATCATGCAGTAAATGCGTATAATATGTTCATGAGGATGCGACATGCGGCCCTGCAAATGAGTAAGCATGTGTTAGTAATGCAAGCATGCAGAGGATGTTATGCAATGCACTGGTGTGTGATCAAAGGTCTGGCGATCACTGGTCTGACATCGGTGTCGAGAAGACAATCATGTGCTGGTGAAGAGTCGTAATAACAGTACCACCGAAATCCCGAATTTCAAACCAAAGGACCATGTGCTGGCAAAGTGGGGTATGTTGGAAGTTTTAGGGTTCCTGCAAACCTGTAAACCCCTCCCATCTCACGGGTATGCTATACCGAGTCAACATCATGGACTCTCAAAGCCGGATAGCAATAATACGTTCACCATTTCCGAGAAATGGCTCATGACAAAATCAGGGAATCAGTTTGGCATTATATACTAACCAGGGAGGTCTCAGCTGAGTACGGGGAAAACAAGCATCCCTCATAAGTCCTCGGCTTCAAGCACTGAATCGAGAAACAATAGTACATTCATCCCGAAGGGTACAATACTATCGTCATACGAAAAGTTTGCCTTGACTGGGTTCCTATGAGAGAACCAGGCCATCCTATGCAAGTTCCCAGTGGGCCCTCGGATGCGAGTGGGTTTGCCAACAAATGTGGTCTGCCACTGTCATCACTGGAGAGGGTTGTTTCCACTAAGGTTCTCAATGATCGGTCACCAGATGCACATAACTATCAAGGTCGTACCCTGAAGTGGGGTAATCTCCACACAGAATAGTTCCAAGACGGTTGCAATCTGGGTGTGGAGCACATCGCCACTCATCATGGTGAGATACCATGGAAGTACAATGTCTGTCCACTCTAATCCTATAGTACACTCAAGCTGGGTATTTGGCTTATCTCACAGTAACTCCCATCCCGCAGAAAAAATGAAAACCAGACAATCCAGTATATGATGCATGTGAAAATAAATACTGAAAGCGGTAAATAAATGTTGTAAAGTAAAGCTGTAAAGTGAAACTGTAAATGAAAACAGTAAATCTAAACTAAAGCACACAACAACAAACAGATAAACACCCAAAGAAACAAAACCAAACAGGCACTAGGATTGACTCTACAAGGGAAACCAGAGATTCTGGGTTCGATCCCCAGCAGAGTCGCCAGCTGTCGCTCCCGGGATTTTCATCCTAGTACAAACGCGAAAGTGGCGCGAAAAAGGTAGAGTCGCCAGCCAGACATTTTTATCCCGAAAGAATGGGAAAGGTAATGTTGCACAAACCTGAGGAAGAAGGAAATGACAAGGTCCTGCGAACCAAAGATCTGGGTTCGGGAGTCGGTTATGGCCTGGGAAGGTATTAGCACCCCAGATCGTCCGCCGTACCCGACGGGATCCACGCTTGCTTGTTTGTTTCAAAGGGTGCGAAAATAAGAATGTTACTGAATAAAAGAACTGCTACTGGCATCAGACTGGAATGGGAATGAGAAAGGGAACTGAAAAAGAAAAGGAACAGAAGGGGGGGAATGTAGGGAAAATAAAGAATGTGCTCGAACGGGCCCTACCTCACTGCCTATGTACCTCATCGGGATAATGAGGATCAGACTCAGCGTAGTTCGCCTCAATAAGGCGGGAACTATTTATGATTTTTTAGGATGACGTTGCCATAGCTCTAGCTCAGGTGTTATCGGCTCTGACTTGAGGGTGTTTACCGTATCACTGTTTGAACTGTCGAGGCAAGTCGCATTCGTCCGCAAAGATTAGGAGATGAGAAGAGAAGACGCGATGTCTTTGTTGATTGTCTTTTATGAGAAGTGTTTTGGAGTTTGTTGTTTGTGAACATTTATCTAGTTTAACTTTTCTTAGATAATGCACGAGTCTGACGAGTCACCAGTATAGTGTATTTTTAGTACATCCTCATTTTTTCCCATTTCCTTAGCCTTACCAAAAAAATTTTAAAAGAAAACAATGTTGTTTCACATGTTTTTTGGGCTTTGAGACAGGTTTGGATTAGGATGTGGTGACTTAGGTCAACTTTTTGAAACATCAGTACCATTGTAGCACCATAGACCTCTTGAATATAGGAATCACTCCTAAACCCCGCACCATGGCCTTTATTATCGTTCAAAAATTGTCCTAAGTAGTTTATTCTAGAAGCCAGCTCCGGCCTAAGCATGCTCTACGTAGGGGGCCGATGAACATAAGTGAATGATCCAGTGCTAATAAAAAAGAAAAAGGAAAACTATGGGATAGGTGACCCTAACAAACTCATTTAAACCGAAAAAAGAGAAGAAAAAAAAATTTTGCCACAAAAAGAAAAAAAAATTGCAATCACCTATTGTTAGTTGGTTCAGAGGTATCTGGCACTGAACTTGGTAGGGCGGATTACGATCCGATCCCCCGCAGCTACATTTAAGTCAAAATAAAACGGGTTTACACATGCTTATGTGCCAGAAACCCTATGTTTTGGATCAGAATCACTAACCGGTCACTCTACTATGAAGCATGTACGGATAATGGGCTTAATGTGATTGCGCCTGAATGAAAAGGACCCAAAAAGAGATGAGAAGATAGGCCTAGGTATTGTGGGATGACATGGAGTGTTGACACCAGTTTTCTTCATTTTTGAGCTTTTAATGTTTGCTTGAGGACAAACAAAGGTCTAAGTGTGGGAGGATTTGATAACACTAAATTTCAACGTATTTCTGACTCCGATTTCACATGCATTCTTAGTTTTTATTGTTATTTTTTTATGTTATTACTTTGTTTTTCTTTATTTTCAGGTTTTCTATGTAATCAGGGCCTAAATCGAGAAAAGGAGCGAAAAAGAAGTGGAAACGGACGAAAACCAAGAAATTCAGCTTTTTACACTTACGGCATCCACCATGGCTGGCGCCATGGGGTCTGCCATGACGTAGCCACGTCTCAAGACCACTCCACAACTACCAATACCCACGATCCCCACTTTCCCCATCACCTTGCACTCATGGCGGGCGCCACAAGGCAAAAGTGTTTCCCTCCACTTTTTAGTGGAGGGGGCATCCTGGTCCTTTCCCATTTAATATTTGTCTATAAATAGGAAATTAGAATTTCGTTTTCTTCATCCAAACTTAGAATCTCTTAGGCATATATCAGTTTTAAAGTAGTTATCATTCCACATCGGGGTGTTACTGCAATCGAGTGATCGAGTCTGTATACGTCTGTGTGATCGAGTTTTGGAGCACTCTGGGAGGAAGTTAATCTTGCCGCCATTTTAATTCTAGTTCGTATTTTATTTTTCCGCATTGCTTTACTTTTATTTACTTTCCGCATTGCTTTACTTTTATTTATTTCCCGCACTCACTTTACTTTATTTATTTCTCGCACTCGCACTACTTTCGTTTATTTTCCGCATTCGCTTTAAATACCTTTATTTCTCGCACTCGCACTACTTTTATTTACTTTCCGCACTCGCACTACTTTTATTTACCTTCCGCACTCGCACTACTTTTATTTACTTTCCGCACTCGCACTAATTACTTTTATGAAAAATTATAAAAAGAACTTTTACTTTATCATGTCTAACTAAATCCATAAGGGTTAGAATGTAAGGATCGTAATTGAACCAGTAATCCGTACAATTGTTTATAGAAACACCTAAGGGCTATTTTAACTTTCAATATAAGTTTAATTGTTTTTAACTATTTCAAAAACAGCCAAAAGCGCTTTGTCTAGTTCATTAGGAGTTTTTAGATTAAAAAGAAAATAGATTTTAAAACGATTTTCGGACGCGTTAAGAAGTTTAGAGTATGGTTCGTGAGAACCTCTTTTTGCTAAGAAATCCAGGTTAAAGTCATTATCAACTTAGTTAAGATACTATATTTCTTAAAAATAGGTTTACTACTCTAACGCAGTACGCACCTTTTTATCCGTGACAATGGGAGGGGTTGATTAGAGAGTACAACTCGGTTATGAATTCGCGAAAGCGACGTTTCCTGTTAAATTAGTTCTTTTCAAAGTGGAAAACATTGCCCATAAGTAGTTCTATTAACAAGTACCGGAATATTTATTGATTACGTGAATTATATTCGAGTCTGTCTTTATTAATTGTTTAAAAATTATTGTTTTATTTACCATTGCGCACTCCTTAAAACCATTATATTCAGTTGCCTTAGATACACACCATAACAACAGGTACGATAGATTGACACTTGGTCTCTGTGGATTCGACAATCTTTTATATTACTCTGACGTGTTCGTACACTTGCGAAATACACGCATCAATGCTGCATAAACCTAGAAAGAGATGGATAAGACGGTTGCGAACCAGAGAAAATGAGAAAGGGGGTTGGTTACAACCTAGGAAGGTATTAGCACCCAGATTGTCCGCCGTACTTGACGGGATCCACGCTTACAAGATTGTGTTTAAAAGGGGTAGTGTATGTGCTATCTGTGTGCAAAAGCTAGGAAAAGAATATACAGGTGTCCGTGCAAAAGGTGAATTGATCAGGAACTGAGGCTTTAAAAAATATGCTGAAAGAGGGAGAAGACACAGAGACTTTTGTTCGATAACTGTTAAGTTATGCCTAAGTATCCTCTCGTGCAATGACGAAGTCAGAACACCGTAGTTCGACTCAAATAAACTGAAAATAAATTGACTGTGAACTGCTTGCTTGTCTATGCTCAAGTGTGTGACTCGTCTGGCTCGAGTGCTAACTGCCTTGCATTAGACGGAAGAAGCAAGTTCTCGCTTGTGAATGAGTGTGATGAGAAAAGAATCCCGGAGGAGACGATTATTGTTTGTTTTTGTGTTTTCAGTTTTGTTATTATTTTTGGTGTTTTGCATAAGTAATGTGCTTAAGCCTATATCAAGGGCTTGTAAACTCATTATATCCTCCCTGATTAGGGATAATGAGCTTACTTAAGTATGAGATAAGCATCTCAACTTAATTATCATGATGATGTAGGATTAAAATCATTAACCTACTTGTGATTATTTAGATGTTTTTAGGTTTTTGTGTTTAGTGTTAAGTAATGAGTTTAATCTCTAATCAGGGATTAGTGAACTCATTACACCATCCTAATAGAAGGATAATAGATGAGAACACTTAAGCTGAGGAAGATACCTCAACTTAATCCATGGTTAGGGATTAAATTCATTATATAAAAAGCCTTTATTAAATGGATTTTAATTAAGGGATGAGATTAAGAAATGGATTTTATGGTTTGTAAGACAACTTGAGGGGGACTTGTCCATTAAACACTAGGGTTAGTCCCTCTTAACCAAAAGGAAGAGTTAGAACCCTAATGTAAGGCCCAAGTTACAAGATAAAGTCTTTGTGATTATTAATGTGGTTTGATTAAGAGGTTTAAAAAAATTAAAGGTTTAACACTTAGGATTAAAGTTATACACTCCATCCTAAGAGAAGGGTGCAGGCATAACCCTAATTCCAAAGTCCTAAAACTTTAAGAGTTTAGCCTCTGATTATTGAGATGAGAAGAGAAACTCAAGGAGACTCAAAGGTAAAAAGCTAGGTGGACTATACACAACCCTAAAAGTTATCATGCTTGGACATCCTATATTTTGTTAGGCTTAAAAGGAAGGATCTTCAAGGAAGCCACCAATGGAAGAAGCAGATGAAAGGAGGATGAAGCATAAGAATAAGTTACTTACTTCCTAAGAAGATAAGTGACTTAAAGGAAGAAAGTGAGAAAGATGGAACATAAGTGAACAAGATTCACTTCAAAGACATACAAAATGCATATGAAAGAGATAAGAAGAAGTGAGAGGTGAAGGCAAATCCACCTCCCAAATAACTTACCAACAGCTCCTGAAAAGCTAGTATGAATGCATAAGGTATAAAGCATGAAGAAATGAGTTGAAATGAAATGAAATGAGATGCAAAAATCAAAGTAAGAAGTGATTATGCAATGCAAATGTCATATAAGATGATGCAATGTCAAACAATGTGCATATGAATGATCATACAAAGATGGGATATCATGAAAGCATGCTTGGAAGCTTCAAAACACATGGATGTTTACGAAATGAAATGAATGCAAGACATGGAAAATGAGTGAAGAAATGATCAAACAAGGTTTTAACATGTCTTAAGAGGCCTAATATGACATATGAATGCTTGAAATGCCATGGCAAGTTCACATGATGATGAATATGAAAAGTGAATGCAAATGAACATGAGAAATTAGGGTTTTGTGGACATATGAGATGCAATTGAACAAACCAGAGGCATACAACATGATAAAAAATTGAAACCAAACTCAATCAAACCCTAAACCCATATTAGGTCCCACCCCAAAGGAGAAGGTCAGAAGCTAATCCTATTGAAAGTTATGATTTTTCTAAGTTTGCTAGGGTTTTTGGATGATTCTTAAGGAAAAATGCAAATTAATTTGAAAATGCAAGATAAATTCATGAGGAAAATAACCTAATAACTACATGCAATATGTGAAACAATTCAAAAAGAATCAAGTACAAACTCTTCTTGGTTAGGCAGAAATGATTTTTTCAAAGTTAGGGTTAAAAATTGTGATTTTAAAGACCCTTAATTCAAAGAAAATTGGGAAACTATGATCAAACCTTAAAAGAAATTTGCATGAAGAGTTTGAAAATGTTTCTAAATGCATTGGTATGGTTCATGATTTTTTTGGTGATTTTTAGAAACCTAAATTCATTTTTAATTAATTAAAATTATTTATTTAATTAAAAATAACATTTAAATATTTTAAAAATACTTTTTAAATTCAAAAAATAAAATAAAAATCATTTTCAGGTTGAGAAAAATATTTAAAATCAGAATGCAAAGTTTCATATTTTTGTGATGCTTTTAACTATTTTAAAATAAATATGCAAAAGAAATAAGATAAAATGAATTAAAATTGAGATTAAATGAGAAGTCAGCGCATCCAAGGGATGAGATTTCAATGAAAAAGGTGGGAATTGACTGGCGCATGTTTGGACGGCCTGGATCTATTCTGGGCTAAACTGAATTAATTAAACTAATTAAATAAAATTAAGGCTAATGGACGAATCTGAGCCACACACACGCGCGGTAAACCTAAGATCTAAGGGTGGAGATTCAAACTGGGACTTAAACCCTAATGAAGCCCTAATTACTTTCAGGTGACCGGAGCTAAGCTCCGGTCATCTTCTTCGGCCAACCTTTCATGCTATCTCTCTCAATACGCCATGAAAACACCTCAATCTCTCCAGATTCACTCAACTAAACATCCTAAACAAGAATCCAACAACAAAATCCATTTATTTTTCATGAATAAAGAGAAACGAACAAGAACATTTTCACGGAAAAAATTTCAGAAAGCTATGAAATACTCAAAACTCAACCATTTTCAATTCTAAACATATTAGAGTGATCAGATAAACATGTAGAATCATTTAGGAACTTAAAACAAGAGTTTTGGAAAAAAGTTCTTGGTGACTACCTGAGTTGAAGCTTTGCAAACTTGAGCTTTCTGACCTCTTCCTTTGTGCAAAATGCCTCCAATGATCACTCTGATGCTTCTGAAAGGCTTGAATGGAGTTTAAATGAGCTGGTTTGAGTGTTTCATTTCTGGTTTGGCAGAAATCGTATTTTTGCTAGAGTGGCGTTTAGGGAAAAATGGAGGGTGCTTTGTGTTCTATGGATGATTTTGAGGTGAATGGTGAAAGAATGAGTGAGTTTGAGTGGCTAGGCAGTGAGATTCGAAGACTTGAAGTTTTTGCAAGTTTTTGGCAATTTGAGCTTGTGGATGGATTCAGGCATGAATGTTGTGTGTTTTGTGTTGCTTGAGGTTTGTATAATGTGTTGTGATTGGTCAGAAAGTTGGTAGTGGCACAGCTTGATTGGTATGGCTTGTTTTGAAAAAAAGTCAAAAGTTTGTACCACAAGCATGGGCTCGGGTCAGAGGAAATCTAAAGGGTGGATTGGCCTCATCTGAGTTTGTGGAGGTCCCTTGGATCAGATTACATGAGCTGTGATGATTGAATGGTGAGATTGAAGAGGTTTTGCAAATTTCTCTCTTTGACATTTTTGTGAAAATTGATCATATAAACTTGTGTTCCAAGGCATGATTTTGGGCTTGCAATGTTGCATTGTCATGTAATGAAGTTTAGAAGTGAATTATAGGTCATGAAAGTCCTTAGAACTTGATTTTGCAAAAAATCCCTCTTTGGCATGAAACTTGAAATTGTGTGATTTTTGCCAACTTTGAAAGGCCATATCTTGAGTTCTAGGATGAATCAAGACATGTTCTTGTACTTTTTTAAAAGGGAAAGATCTAATCTACAACTTTCATGTCCAAGAATTTTTCATTTGAAGCAGTTTTGGTCATGAAAGAGGAGGTTGAAAATCTTTCACAAAATGGAAAGTTTGCATTTCAAGTCATTTTCAAAAATGGCAATTTTGCAATTGGCTCAAAATTATTCAATCTTGTAAACTTCCAACCACTTCTAAGATCAAATAAAGATCATTTAACTTCAATTTGATAAAAATGACCATTTGGTTCCATTGTTGGGGGCCTCAGATGCCCTGATTTTGCCTTAACTTGCTCAAAATGTTACCTAATGATCAGATGACTTCCACAATGAATTTCTTCATCAAACTTGGTACACATGATCCTTATAACATATTAAGAACATTAGAAACAATAATGACCAAAAAATTTGGAGTTAAGGCCTCTGAAACCAAAACCCTAATTTTGGTCATCTGTGTAGTGAAAACCCTAGCTCTGCTTCCATGCCTTTGCCAATTCTTGTGATCCCTTGACTTTCATGAACTTTGGGGAGAATAATATGATCATATAACACACATGGACCCTCTTGGAAAGCTTTAAGACCTTTGTATGGCTCAGATTGATTCTTGGATTGCTCAGATCACAAACCCTAGATGCAGATGAAAAGGGACTATGCAGTGAAGCAAATATGCAATATGAGATGTATGCTTATGCTAATGCAAAAATGAAAGATCATAAGACATGGTGTGATAAAGAGTGAGGGAAAATTTGGGGTGTTTACACACATAATGAAGAATCAACATATGTGTTTATGTGATTATTTCCCAACTATTTGATCGGGAAGGGAAAATACTAGTATATGGATCAATCTCCTCAAACCATGACAGACTGGAACACACTTAAAGAAAAGTTTCTTAATACATTCTTTTCTCACAACATGTTTATGGAGGCCAAGACCGCTGTTGTTTTATTTTCCCAAGGATCCACTGAAAATTTGTGCAAAGCAGAATAATGATATAATTATATTCGAAGAAGATGGCCAAACTATGGTTTGACAACCTAACAAAAATTCACATCTCCGTAATGGACTTCAACAACAACCAAAGCTTCTATTTAATGCAATTGTTGATGGTTTGTTAATGTCAAAACATTTGAAGACACAATTTATTTCATAGAAAAAAAATGACCCTTGGTGATCATCAAGGGAAGTACAATAGTGGTCTTGTTTATAGAAAAGATAGAATTATTGAGTTGAGTACAAATACCGTGATATTGGCCCATGAAAAATTGTTAACCCAGACAACAGAAGAATTAGCACAAACATATAACAAAGGCTCAACAACAAGTCAAATTAATGCAAGAGATACCTAATAAACATAATCATATTATGTATATGTGAGTTTTATGTAACATCTCAATTTTAGTAAAGTAATTTATTTAATTTATTTTGATTTAATTATAATTTTTGCATATTTATTGAATTTAATTTGTGTGGGCAATTAAACAAATGTGGGTGAGAGGAAATGTGTGTGACCTGATAGTAGGGTGTGAGGCGTAGTTCGAGATAGATAGAATAATTTAGAATTTATTTTATTAATTAAAATAACGATTCAATTATATTATTTAAATAAATAAAAGAGAAAATTGGTGAATAGAGGAATTAAGGGCAATATTGGACTTATGATGAATAAGTGATGGCAAGGTAAGCATTATGGAAAAATAGTAAGGTTAAGATGGGGATAGTCAATGAGGGAACTATCTAGGTTCTTAGAAAATTGTAAGGGAATAGAGTTTATAGTACGTATTTTGGGAGAAAGAGGCAACTAAAGCAATTGGGAATTACAAAGCCTTGAGAGGAAAAATCACCATTGTTGAAGAGTTTATGGTGCTTGCTGAAAATCCAAGGTAAAGGTGGGAATTTGGTTCAATAATAGTGGTATGATGAAGGGTATAGTTGAGAGACCTTTAACCTCCTATAGGGTTTGTTCTTCCTCTGAGTTATGATGAATGTTGATGAAAATTTAATGATAATTGTGTTTTTATATGCCATGATGTGAATTGCAATTTTTGTGTTTTGACATGTTGTTGTGCTCTTGAAATCAATGCAACTCATGATTGTATTTGTTAAATTGTTTGATTTGATGATATATTGATGAGTATTTGTTGAGTTATGGTGGTAAATGGCTTATTGTGTAAGCAACTCATAAATAAGCTATTTTGGTGTTAGGGATTTGTTAACTTAAAGTTGTTGATAGGTTTAAAGTGAAATAATAGTAGGTAAATGATCTATAATAATATATTTTTGAAATAAGATATTTTTGACATGTTAGATATGTTTAGGATAGGTCTAAGTTGAAAAAAGCGAGTTTTGGAGTGAAATTCACATAAGGAAATCGCAGGAAAATTCAAGAAAGTATTGATCGACTTGTTTCAGGCATATCTTGAGCTCCGTAAGTCCGTTTGAGGCCCCATCAGTTGTGTTAGAAAGCTAACGCGATACTATTTATGTATAAATGGAGAAATTAGGTCTAGGAATGCTATAACAGTAGCGGTTTTCTGGTTTCTATACCATAAACGTTGGCGATTTCGGTCATGCGTTGGTCAGCTTATTTCAAGTGTAATTGGAGTCTCGTGAGTCCGCGTTTGAGATGATGTCAGTTGTGTTGGAAAGATTATTTAACTCCTAGAATAAAAATCATATTCTTAAAATAGCCTCTCTAAACTTTATGGAACATATTCATTTGCTTGATTCCGACTTAGTTTGGTATTTTAAATAATTATTTGAATATGATTATGTTGATTGTCTAAGTGGTGACGTCGATATGATATCGTATGACTATGAATTGATGTATTATATGTGATGAGTGTAATTGATGTGGCGTGATATGTTGTTTATTTAAAGATGAGTTGCATGTTGAGAGTCCATGCATTCATATTGTCGGAACTTCGGTTCTTTTTTTGTGAGCCTCGATCCTATGGTGATGGATCGGGTGTGAGTATTCAAATATAAAATGAAGTCACCGGAGATCGGATATACGTGTTAAACCAAATGGGAATTGAAAGTTGACAAGATGAATTAATACAACACAATTGATTCACTTGATAACACCACAATTGATAAACTACTCTTAACAATGATATAGAGAAAGAAAATAAGCATAAAATAATTGATTTTGTGTGGTTTGACTTTTTGACAAACACTTGGTGTGCAATACACAAAGTGTGATTTTGTTGTATCAAGTAATGCAGAATTTTTCACAAAGTAGTTGTCACTTTTGAGTGCAACAATTTGTCAAACAGCTTGTGTGCACTACTTTGACACATCAGTATTTTCAAGTCACACAAAATCAAAGTATGCAGAAGTAAAAGGCGAGAAGAGTAAAGAACACAAGGAATTTGTTTAGGCAGTTCCTTCGTCGTCCTCGCTCGAAGTACTATGCCCCCAATTCACAATTGAATTGGGCAATTTTATTAAAATTGAAATTGTTTTACAAAAAGAAAATAAATGATCCAACAAACCAATCCGTGTTGAGTGTGCTGTCAAATCTTCTTCTTGTCCCTTGATTCAAAGTTGAATCAAGTCCTCCACGCGTGTCGAGAAAGCCTCTTATTAATTGCTCCCTTCTTGCAAGGATTTACGATCCTCCAAACTTTGAGCACGACTGAGTTTCTTCAATACTTGTGAACCCACAAAGATCTTCGTAATCCTCCGTCTATCGTGATATGAAATAACAATCTACTTGAACTTCAATCTACCTCACTCGGCTGAATGTACGAATGATGGTTGTGTGCAAAAACCCCCCAAATCTTCTATGATCTTGGAGGAAAAAAAACCACACTCTCAAAACCAAATCTGAAATCTCTATATCAAGATTGAAACGTTATCTTCGAAACTAACACCTTGATCAACAAATATTATTTGTGTGATTGTTGATGGATGCAAGGAAGAAGAAGATGAAGAGAGAAGTGTGTATATCTTTCACTTTTCTTGTTAACACCTCAAACGAAAATGCAAGGAACTATTTATATTGGTTAGTTAATGACCAAAAAATATAAATCAAGAATTAATAAAAAAAATGAAAGTTACAGGAATGAGCTTGCTCAAATCAGCAGATGAGTCGGCTCAAAAGACTGGATGAGCCGGCCAAAATTTGAGGGAAGGCAGCCTTTTGAGACCCGGGCATATTTGAGAAGAAACAACTCAAATGAGTCGGCTCATGAGGGGTTTTGAGCCAGCTCATACATACCCAATGAGCCGGCCAAAATTTGACCTCAGGCATCATGTTGGGACCCACGAGGATTGAGCACAAACACACTGAAAATCAACTCATGGAGGAATTTGAATCGGCTCATTCAGTTCATTTTTACCAAAATGAATTTTCTTCCTTTTTCTTTGTGAACCAAGCACACTTTCAATCATGCCAAGTTTTTGACACATTCAAAATCCATGCCATGTAATGGATCAGGTGAGAGTAGCTAATTCCTATTATGGGGGATTAGTGAAGCGTTACCGATGGTGATGATAGAGATTTTGGTGTGCTCCGGTTCCAAGAGGGAATCGATCCTATGGTGGGGATAATGGAGTGAGATGAACTTGAGTGCTCATATTTGGTACCACATGCATGTCGAGTTAGTGTTGGGTACATTGAATAAGTGTTACATTTGTAGTGATTTTTGTTGAGGTGTTGTTGGATGAGATGTTGTTGCATATGATGTTAATGATAATTACGATGTTGTTGCATATGATACTAATGATAATTGAGATGTGGTTGCGTATTATGTAATGATAATTGAGATGTTGTCATGTATGATGTTGATGATGAATTGGGTGTGAGAATGTAGTATGTTGTTGTGCATGATTGTTTATATGTTGTACTCTATTCTTTATTCTATATCGTTTATTATTGAAATAAATTATCACTCATTTTATTTGAATGTTTCCTTTACATGGGTATCATGCATATACTCGAGAATAGCATTGCTGAAGTATGTGGAAGGTAGCTATTCGAGTGGCTTATAATAGTTTCTCATTTTCTTTAGTAGGGTCTTTCACTGACCACGTAACATCAGGCTGGGAGCGTTTGCTTTCACTAATTATGTCATGTTTATGTCGAAGTATTATAACTAATGTAGTTGTTGAGTTTATTTGTTTAAACTTTTTTATTTGTTATTGAAGTTGTAATTGAGAATAAATGGTATGAGTGCAATATAGTTTTTAATTTCTTTAATTATGATTCTGCTGTGATGATACCCTAAGTGAAGGTGAGCATGCGATAACAGGTGTTTATGTGAAACTTATAACTCATGTTACAGAGCTGGATATGTTTGATTTGAGTGACACCCATTGTGGTTGCGATTTATTAAATTATGCATTAAAATTATATGTGGGGTTTAGGGTGTTAGATAGTGGTATCACAACATATCTCTCTCAATACAATATAGTTCGAGGACGAACCAAACAGAAGTTGTGGGCATATAACACTCAAGGCCGAAGAGGGTGAAAATTGGTTACGTGTAACACCTGAGGGCGATAGAGTGGTTGTCGGTGCACGAGACATGACAATGAGACAATCCTAGAAGCTTCTAGGGAAAACCCTAATTCACATCGGAATGAGTGGGATCTTGAGGTTGTGTAGGTATTGGACTAAATGGTTGAAATAATGCTTCTAAGGATTAATTGGTACTACCTATACCAACAAGAAGTATCTTCTTTTCGGTAGCCCGTTCCATAAGAATTCCATAGTTAAGTTTGCTTAACTTGGAGAAGTTTTGGGATGGTGACCTTTTTGGAACTTTCCTAGAAAGCATATGTGTGGACAAAACATGCTAAAAAGACTTGTGTTATTTTGTGGTATCATATCAAACCTCTTTCAATACGATGTGGTTCATGGATGAACCAAACGGAAGCTGGTAGACATATAACACTCGAGGCTGAAGAGGGTGAAGAATGGTTATATGTAACACCCGAGGGAAATAGGGTGGTTATAAGTGCACGATGCATGACAATGAGACATTCCTAGCACATTCTAGGGAAAAACCGAATTCACATTGGAATGAGAGGGATCTTGAGGTTGTGTAGGTATGGGACTTCATGGTTGAAAAAATGCTTATATGGATTAATTTGTACTACCTATACCAACAAGATGCATCTTCTTTTAGGTAGCCCATTCCATAAGAACTCCATAGTTAAGTATGCTTAACTTGGAGAAGTTTAAGGATGGGTGACCTTCTGGGATGTTTCCCATAAATCGTGTGAGTGAGGACAAAACATGCTAAACAAAACTTGTGTTGTTTTGTGGGGCCATCCGGTAATCTTGAAAGCATTCTGGGGCATTACAAATGGTATCATAGTAAACCTTTACCAATATGATGTGTTCGGGGAAGAACCAAGTGAAAGCTGGTGGGCATGTAACACCTAAGGCCAAAGAGGGAGAAGAGTGGTTACATTTAACATCAAGGGCGAGGGAGTGGTTGCTGGTGCACGAGGCATGACAATGAGACACTCCTAGCAGCTTCTAAGGAAAAACTTAATTCACATTGGAATGAAAGGGATCCTGAGGTTATGTAAGTATGAACTACATGGTTGAAGTAAGACTTATAATGAATAAATGGTACTACCTATATTAACAAGATGCATATTATTTTCAGTAGATGATTCCATAAGAACTTCATAGTTAAGCTTGCTTGACTTTGAACAATTTAGGGACGGGTTGCGCAATTTAGGGATGGGTGACCTTCTGGGAAGTTTCCCGGAAAGCGTGTGAGTGGGGGCAAAGCAAGCTGAAAAGACCCGTGTTGGTTTGTGGGGTCAGTCGATAATCTTGATTTGTGGGGTCAGTCGATAATCTTGAAAGCAGTTCAGGCATTATAGAGTAGCTAAATCCTATTATGGGGGATTAGTGAAACATTACCTATGGTGATGGTAGCGATTTTGGTGTGCTCCGGTTCCAAGAGGGAATCTATCCTATGGTGGGGATAATGGATTGAGATGAAATGGAGTGTTCATATTTTGTACCACATGCATGTCGAGTCGGTGTTGGGTACATTGCATTTGTTGCATTGTACTGATTGTTGTTGAGGTGTTGTTGGATGAGATGTTGTTGCATATGATATTAATGATAGTTACGATGTTATTGCATATGATGTTAATGATAATTGATGTTGTTGCATATGATGTTAATGATAATTACAATGTTTTTGTATATGATGTTAATGACAAGAACATAATGTGCAAACTCCAAAACCGGAGAAAAAACCACGACAGTTGTCAATAGGCAACCAGAGATTAACACTATGTAAAAATTGTAACAACACATAATATACCCTCAACTAACTCGGTCCTCCAGTACACTCACACCCTTCAAAACAAATATTTAACTATATTTCACAACACTCTAGTACAAGATCATAAGAGAATAAAGAAAGTCAAATACAAGCTTAAAGTGTTTTTTACTAGTGCATCTTGGAATGAAGAATTTGAATCCTATATATAGCCTTGGACTCCCCCTCCTTCATAAAACTAAGTGATGTGAGACTTATAAGAACTTGAATCCTATATATAGTCTTTGACTCCTTCTTCATTCACAAAACTAAGCGATGCGGGACTTCTTCAACATGTATATTTTCAACCTATCTCAATAATCTCCACCATTATTGAAAATAATACATAAGCTTTCATTGTCTTCATCAACAGTAATTACTCTGCCATAAAAAGTATCAACATGTATATTTTTAACCAACCCCAACAATCTCCACATTTATTGAAAATAATACATAAACTTTCATTGTCTTCACCGACAATAATACTCCACCATAAAGAGTATAGTCACTTAAAGCTACACCACTCCAAGAATTTTCACATTGTCTTCACTGAATATAATGGTTTTAAAAAGTATCATACTCTCCCATGAAAAATATATTTAACTTAAAGATAAACCAGTTCAAGAATTGCACATTGTCATCACCGACAATCATATACTTTATCATGAAGAATAAATTTCAATTGAAGCTAAACCACTCCAAGAATTTCACAATGTCTTCATCGAAAATCATAGTTTTTTAAAAAACTATCATATTCCATCTAAAGAAGAGTATTCTTCACTTGAAGGTAAACCACTTCAAGAATTTTCACATGTCGAAAACCAGGTTGAAACTTTACGGTGCAACTTCCTTCTTGGAAGGAAGCTCTTCAACCACTGACATAATCTTGCACATTGTGTAATCTTAATTGTATCAACACATCTCTGACTTGAACTTTCTAAAAGTCAAAAAAATTCTTCCATCAATTTTTTCTCTATCCCAAACTGCACAATAGAATTTTGGGTTGCAGCTCAACAATTCTTTCACAACACTACCTTTCTTTTTTTACGTGGAAGGATTAGAAAAACCTATAACCACAAAGCATACTATGAACACTTATCCTCAGATCAAACCAAAAGCTCTAATACCATTTGTTGAGAAAACACAAGAAAAGTATAGAGAAAAAAAAAAGAACACAAGAAAATAACGTGGAAACTTCAAAACCAAAGAAAAAACCATGGCCGCTGTCAATAGACAACCAGAGAATAACACTATGTGAAATTGTTACAACATATAATATACCCTCAACTAACCCAGACCCCGATACACACACACACACACCCTCTAAAACAAATATTTAACCACATCTCACAACACTCTAATACAAAGGAATAAGATAACAAAGAAAGTCAAATACAAGCTTAAAGTGTTTTTGATTGGTGTATCTTGGAATGAAGATCTTAAATCCTATATATAGCCTTGGACTTCTTATTACTTCACAAAACTAAGCGATGTGAGACTAAGAAGAACTTGAATCCTATATATAGTCTTTGACTCCCTCTTCATTTACAAAACTAAGTGATGTGGGACTTCTTCAACATGTATAGTTTCAACCAATCTCAACAATCTCTGTCATGATTGAAAATAATACATAAGCTTTCATTGTCTTCACCAACAATCATACTCCATCATAAAGAGTATCAACATATTTATTTTCAACCAACCTCAAAACATTTTTTATCATTTGAAATTAAATGGATAACATATCAAGAGTTTTAGACCACCTAGTTTTTTATAATCAATTTCCTGAATAATTTTCTAAGAAAAATTTCCCTTTACTTGAACATGTTAAGTAAAGTTTTCTTTAATTAAAGAATTGGGAGCAAACATGAGTATTTAAAATACATGTTCGTTCAAATTCCACCATAGAAACATTTCAGACTACCTTCCCCTTACTCACACTGCAACACCAAAGGAGAAATTCATAAGAAAAAATTTCAACCATCATTTTCACTGAAACAATGTTATTTCCTTGAATGTGATACTAAAATCATGTCATGAAAATTTTAAAAGAATTAAATTGAACCATGCTTGATATGTTAAAAACATATATTATTCAAAACTGTTGTGTTGATAATTATGTGAACAATGTTTTGATTTAAATTTTTTTACGAATTTTAATTGAAGGAAACCAAGATTATAAGTTGGAGAGAGTTTTTTATTTAAATAAAGACCAATATATTAATAAAAAATAAAGGTGTTACAACCAAAACCAAACAAAAGGGGACGTGCAACGCTCAACCAAAACTAAGAGACCCTAAAGAAAGATATATCTAACATATTCTTTACAAAATCCCCTCTAATAGCTAGAGGGATGAAATTAAAAATATATTATAGAATTTGCGTTGAGGCCAATATTTGCAAAATAATTGGCACAAGAATTCCCTTCCCTAAATATGTGTGTAATTAGTAAATTAGAACAATTATAACTATCGGTGCTCTCCAGCCACCGATTTCTCAAACCCCTAGAAATTAAGCAGTGATTGGAGAAAGCTTTGATGACCAACATATTGTCAGTTTCAAACCAAAGCTTGCGCCAACCCCTACTAATTACAATATAAACCGCCTTCAGAACAGTCGATAATTCAGCAAACATCTGAGAGTTGATACCAAAATTTTCTGCAAAAGTAAACAGAAAATCACCCTTGTATTTTCTAAATATCCCACCACAAACCGATTATTTTGTTGTGGATCGAAAATCTCTGTCACAGTTATACTTGTACCAATCAGGGAGATTCAGGGAGATGAGGTGACCAAAGAACCTCCACAATATTAGGTGCCTTTGGCGGTCTAATAGTGATGCCAAAAGCTTTAAGAAAAACAAAGTTCACCATGGAGATCGCATAAAGCTTTTTGGTATGGTTACCAACCAACATTGTATAATCCAATTTTTTTATAGAGTTCGATTTACTAGGCTTAAGATTCTCATGCTTGCATTTATTCTGAGAATACCTATTATGTTAATAATTAAGGTGATAACAACTTTCCACAAAAGTTGATCTAACAAAGAACTACTAGAATTGTAACAATGGAACCAACATGTTAAAGAAATCGGGTTAGAATTAAGACCAACCTTCTCCTTCAGCCAAGACCAAAAATGTAATACCCCGTATTTAATTAAATGCTCGGGATAATATTAATTAGGATAAATTAAGTATTATCTGACGCAGAGGCTTTACTAAATATTCGACTCGGAGATATTTTGGATATTCTCAATTTAGACCCGTTAATACTACTAACTGATAAATATAATTGTTTGTTTTAAAAGAAAGAAAGAAAAGTTTATAAGAAGGAAAAAGAAAAGAAGAAAGTTAGTAAGAGAAAGAAAAGAGAAGAAAGAAAGAGAAGAGAAAAAGGGAGGAAGAAGAAGAAAACCCTAGAAGAGGGAAAGCTTGGAATCATCGCCTCTTCTTCGCCAAATCTTCATCTTCACCAACCTCCTCGTCGATTGCAAGGTGGGTTCTTAGTTAGAAACCTTTTTCTTTGAGTTTGGTTGAAATTGTGAGTTTTAGGGTTTTGTAGAAAATCTAAGAATTGTTAGATTAAATGGTTAAAACTCAATTAAATGGAAGTATAAACACTAATATATGATGGTTAACATGTTTAGTACTGATTCCATGTATTGTTGGATGTTTAAGATGAGTTTAGAGTGCAAAATGGTGTTTCACGTAACCCTGAGTTTGCTGGAAATCGCAGACCTCGCTCAGCGGGCTATGCTCGCTCAGCGGGCTATGCTCGCTCAGCGGGCTATGCTCGCTCAGCGAGCAGATGAAATTCTGCAGAAGAACAATGTTGATCTGGTATAGCTCGCTCAGCGAGCATACCTTGCTCAGCGAAAGTTCCAGGGCGATTTTCGCTCAGCGAGACCTGGGAGTTATGGAATTGTATTTTAATTCATAACTTGTGATCCGGGTATTCGTTTTTAGTGATCCACATATCGATTCGAAGCTAAAAACATAAAATATCATGTGATATCGAGAAATAATATTTTGAACCGACTTTTACCCGACTTTTCCGATTAATCGTAATTATGTTAATTAAGGATTAATGGTACTAGTCAAATTGTGGAACATGCGTTAAGGGAGGAAAACGTATTTAAATCATGAGAATTGATTGAGAATGGAGACAATGAGATCATTGTGGGATTAGTTTAAGAAGATACTTAAACTAGAATGTTAGAGTTGTATGTTTACAAAATATATATCTTAAGGTATCATGAATGGAGGAAGAGTGAGGAAATCTTACCATAAACCAATAGTGTGGCCTAGTATCGTGACTAGAATTGTTAGATGGTATGATTTGTGAAATGCCTAGTTTTACCTAGGTGGTTGCGAACCATTAGCGTGCTATACACTAGACCTCTGTAATAGTCTTGTGTAAGCCTTGAGGTGGGTGTTACATTGAGTCCCACGCGAAGCATCCGTAACGGCTAGAGGTGTGTATTGCACGAGTCCTCCATAAGTCTTAAGGTGGGTATTACATTGAGTCCCACGGGAAGCAATGATAAGTCTTGAGGTGGGTATTACACTGAGTCCCACAGGAAGCAATTATAAGTCTTGAGGTGGGTATTACACTGAGTCCCACGGGAAGCAATGATAAGTCTTGAGGTGGGTATTACACTGAGTCCCACGGGAAGCAATGATAAGTCTTGAGGTGGGTATTACACTGAGTCCCACGGGAAGCAATGATAAGTCTTGAGGTGGGTATTACACTAAGTCCCACGGGAAGCACGGTTTACGCTTGAGGTGGGTATTACATTGAGTCCCACGTGAAGTGTCGAGAATGTTATATGGATATTCCATCTTGCTTTATTTCCTAATAGAGGAGTGACCTTAGGCTTGAGATGGGTGTTACACCGAGTCCCATGGGAAGTAACAAGGTAGCATCCTAGCTAGCGATAGTAGGATTTGTAGAACTCTTGGACGTGGTTCCAAGGAGTGCGATACGTATGAACTTAAGGTCGTTTTTCCTTGCCAAAGACTTGAGTTAGGTTTGATAGAACCCTTAGAGCCGAGAGAACTCTAAGATAGGGAACCCACTGAGATGTTGTTATCTCACCCACTATTATTGTTGCTCTTCAGGTTCTTTTTGCAGGTTTGATTTACAAGTGGAGCTATGCTCGAGATGTTTCAAGTGAAGCTTAGTTTAGTCTTCCGCTATGTATTTCTCTATCTTTGTACAATAATGGATATTGTATGGATCTTAGCTTTTGTTTTAGTATAATTTCCATGTCTTGCACCATTGTTGTATAGATTTTTATAGTTGGTCAAGAATGTGAATTATGCTATTAGGCACATATGATGGTGTCAGTACCAAAAATTAACACTATATGATATTAATTCTAGATATATATTGTATGGGTGTTATGGTTGGTATCAGAGCAGGTCGTATCCTCGACCTAGCCTTGAAACATCATAAGTAAATCTTTCCTTCCTATTATGTGTGTCTGGCCAGCATGATTCTTAATATCATACTATGTAGTATTGGGTCTGATCAGCCTAGTACTGTGTATGTGGTAGGTAGGATCATGGTTGTGCGACCATGAGGATTTCGAAGTGTTGTTGCAACTTATGCTGTGAGAATGTACTCAAGCCAAGAGTTAGCAGAGAAGAGCTTTTGTTAGCTCAGTTGGAGTCTTCATAAGAGTTCTACTTCCTGTAACATGGAGTTGCAGAGTAGTATGTTGTTTGAGAAATCCCCAGGAATGGATAGTGTTGAAGGATGTGAGTGTCTACAGGATGAATGGTCAGTATCCCACGGAATGAGTAAAGTCACTGGTGGATCAATGTTGGTCACTGGTGTAACAGCCCAGGCCCCTCGCAAGGCAATCCCGGCACTGCCACCTCACGATCTTCTCTACTCCCCTCACTAGTAGAGTTTTTGCCTTCCTTGGGAATCGAACCCTGTACCCTGGGGTTCAAGTACTTGCCTTGCGAGGGGCCCGGGCTGTTACAAGGGTACAGGGTTCGATTCCCACGGAAGGAAAAATCTCTACTAGTGAGGGGGGTAGAGAAGATCGTGAGGTGGCAGTGCCGGGATTGCCTTGCGAGGGGCTCGGGCTGTTACAACTGGTATGGACAAAAGTGTTGAAAAGTTTCGTTCCCCAAAAAGAGAAGATGCTTTATGGAACGTGTGGCGTAAGTTCGGGAATGAGTTTATTACTAGTGACTCAGTTCTAAGGTCGTAGTGACACCTTGGATGAATGAGTATACCTCAAGGAGTGTATTCAGATAATGCCTCACGAAGGGGTAGAAGCTTGTGACTATGTATTAGAGTAATGCATCAAGGTGTTATATTTTAGTAAGAGATTAACTTGGAAATTGTGTAGTGACCCAAGGAATGGTATAAAGTATAGTATCAGAGAGAGAATAGACTCTAATTAGTGATGCAAGGCGTATGAAGTACGACTTGATAAAGTTGTGATAAGTGACAGAATAAGCACATTGAATTTGGAAGAATCTCTGGTAAGATGGATTATGTTTGAAAATGAGAAAGTTATCACGGAGCGTAAAGTTAATACGGTATGAGAAGGCATTGGAGGGAGTTTGAGTTCAATAGAAATGGAAGTGTACTTCTGGATATGCTACATGTCTAAATGGAACTCTGCGATCAGTGTTACCTCTATGAACATCAATCGTGTCGTCGAAGACAGGATTGCCAACGAACAAACTTGAATAAGTATATATCAAACCTACGAATTCAGAGACTTGTTTTGGACAGTTGTTAATTTGGTATTGTATGAATTTTTAGAATAAGTGAACATCCTGAACGAGTTTGTTGGTCTACGAGAATGGTAGATAGAAGGAATTTCCTAGGGATGTTGTTGACTTGGTTAAGAAAGATTTTAATGTAAAGAAAGTGGTTGTGGGGTCGAGTTGAATGGTCATCACCTTGCACTGGACTTTTGCTTATGTATCAGATGAATTTGTAATCTGGTTTGCAGCAACCTATTGCCTGGCTTGATAGAGACGAGACCCGTTAACCACAACTCACCGATGTCTTTCTTCCAGCGCCATTCGGTTAGAATCATCTGTTGGTGATGATTGTGACCTTTGGTTGTGATTGGAATAAGTTGGGAAGTTTAGGTAACAATGAAGACCAGAAGTTTGCTTCTGCGTTGAGTAATCAGATTATCCTCTGGATGGTGCCTGATTACAGAATTGTGTTTCTAAATCTCTTTCAGTTACTAGAAGTTCTGGATCATACTGATTGATCAGTTACCCTCCTGGTAGTGACTGGTTATCGTTGTTAAGTTTTGGAAAAATTGGATTTTTCTAGAATGCATACATTTTGATGTGAGTACCAAATCGGATCGTCCTTGATACAGATAGAGAACTATGGAAACTTTCTATGTAATGTTTGGTAGAGGGTAAGGAAACCCAGGTTAATATGTAAGCATGGAAAACGATGCTCTTCAGATGAGTGATTTAGCCTAGTCTTCAGGTATAAAGGAAAAATCCGATGTTTGTGAATAATCGAAAGTATTTGGATTATGCCCTGGTGAGGTTATGAATGTTGTTGTGATAATAATTCTTGCAAGGAATTAGAGAGAGGGGACAAAGTTGTATAGTAGGAATAAGATGTCCTTTGTTTTACCTTGTTTTACCCGATAAGGATTGGGTGTCGGGTTTTGTTTACGGACGAACCAAGCATTAGCTTGTAGCTAAAACCCTTTGATGTTGTCCTGGTCGATTCCTACTAACGTCATTGTAAGAATGGAATCGGACTATTCCGTTGAGTATTCGTATTATGACCGTAACAGAATGGTATTTCTACTTCATCGTTTGTTAGAGAGTATAATCTGCATGTTGTGCCCGTTGTGTTATCTTGGGTTGTGGAGGGTGAACGATTGTTGCACCTATTTAGAGACCGCAAGTGAGAATCATATTACAAATTAGTATGGACTAGATGGATAATTCTGAGTTGGATTATTTATTAGCAAGAGGATCAAGTTTAGTTATGTTCGACCGTTTAGCCTCGAATAGGTAATCGATTTGACACATAACTTTTGTGGAAGACTTTAGAGAATGGTACTTTCTGAATGGTAAGTCTGTTTTGGCTTCCGTTCGAAGTGTCAGAGGTTAAAGTGTTGAATTACCTTTTGAGCAGGATTGGTAAATAGTAAATGATCTGAACTTTTGGCGTATTGTCATTGCGACTACTAAGGACCTAAATTGAGAAGTTATAAGAGATGATGTCCCGAAGTTAAGCATGTATATTGGGCCGTTTAAGGAACAAGACCCTTGAGAGAAGTGAATTCGAATGATAAGTTTTGTGTGATCCAAAACGGTTAGTAAGCGGAATATTGTATTTAGGAGGCAAGTGTTATGGAAACCCGAAAGTGTACTAAGGAAGGTTTGAGTTTGGTGTTGGTGTTTCGCTGGTTGTTGTAAGTTTTATGACGTGATTGCGTTGTTATTAATGGAGACTTTATGTCAACATAAACCTTGAATGAATGGAAATTTTGTTAAGAGAATTGATATGAAGCATTGTGATCATGGTCAGATTGGTTAAGTTTAATTGGATGAATTGCTCCGAGTTTTGAATGGAAATGGGAATTTTATTGATTGTGTTTGCAGCAGTGCAACCTTGCGTCCTTGTTATTGGAGAGTTTGGACCAATGTTGTCAATTGTGTAGTAGACAAGTGAATTGTTCTACTGTCACATGTTTGCAAGTTCTTATTCTCTTGGTTGATGAAAGCTCCGATGGATAAGTGTTTTCTTCGATGACTATCAAATACTTGGTATTGCTTGAAAATTTGTGGTATCTCCACTGTTAGGCTTTTGAAGCATGATGGGAGGAGACATATAAAAGAGTCTTATTAGATTATGAGAATTTGAGATGATTTATTTACAAGTGTCGAAGCGAACCTTGTCCTAAGTAGGTTGTCTATGGTAAGATACCGATAGGATGAATCGTCTGATGTAAATGATTACAATTCTTGTATAAGATCAAGTGGAATTGCTAAAGAAGTCGTTTGGCAACTTTTGAAATGGTTTTAATAATTGAAGGTTTGTAATAAGAGTTTCGTTGGAAATTGAATGTGGTTAAGATTTCACCAAGATATCTTATAGAGATTGTCAAGTGTTGAATGTTACGGAATGAAGCCGGAGTGTTATGTTCTGTGTTGTGATTCAATGAAAAGAATTAGACCGGTATGTAATCTCCGAATGAGGAATGAGACTAAGTGTTCAGCATGAAGCGACAGATAAGTTGCAGAAATAGTAACTTATAAGTTAACCGGATGTTCGAAATGAGCGTGTGAACATGGACATGAAGTTTGATTTCGTTGCGAAACAAGGACTTTGAGCCGCGAAGTCAGATTGGAATTTGGTTATGTCATGATGTGTAAGAGAATTAAGGATAAGAATGGATCTAAGACAGTGATGTGAACTGTCGTTGCGGATTAGTAAAGGAAATACGAGGACGAATTTCAATTCAAGGAGGGGAGGATGTAATACCCCGTATTTAATTAAATGCTCGGGATAATATTAATTAGGATAAATTAAGTATTATCTGACGCAGAGGCTTTACTAAATATTCGACTCGGAGATATTTTGGATATTCTCAATTTAGACCCATTAATACTACTAACTGATAAATAGAATTGTTTGTTTTAAAAGAAAGAAAGAAAAGTTTATAAGAAGGAAAAAGAAAAGAAGAAAGTTAGTAAGAGAAAGAAAAGAGAAGAAAGAAAGAGAAGAGAAAAAGGGAGGAAGAAGAAGAAAAACCTAGAAGAGGGAAAGCTTGGAATCATCGCCTCTTCTTCGCCAAATCTTCATCTTCACCAACCTCCTCGTCGATTGCAAGGCGGGTTCTTAGTTAGAAACCTTTTTCTTTGAGTTTGGTTGAAATTGTGAGTTTAAGGGTTTTGTAGAAAATCTAAGAATTGTTAGATTAAACGGTTAAAACTCGATTAAATGGAAGTATAAACACTAATATATGATGGTTAACATGTTTAGTACTGATTCCATGTATTGTTGGATGTTTAAGATGAGTTTATAGTGGAAAATGGTGTTTCCAGTAACCCTGAGTTTGTTGGAAATCGCAGACCTCGCTCAGCGGGCTAGGCTCGCTCAGCGAGCAGATGAAATTCTGCAGAAGAACATTGTTGATCTGGTATAGCTCGCTCAGCGAGCATACCTCGCTCAGCGAGCATACCTCGCTCAGCGAGCATACCTCGCTCAGCGAAAGTTCCAGGGCGATTTTCGCTCAGCGAGACCTGGGAGTTATGGAATTGTGTTTTAATTCATAACTTGTGATCCGGGTATTCGTTTTTAGTGATCCACATATCGATTCGAAGCTAAAAACATAAAATATCATGTGATATCGAGAAATAATATTTTGAACCGACTTTTACCCGACTTTTCCGATTAACCGTAATTATGTTAATTAAGGATTAATGGTACTAGTCAAATTGTGGAACATGCGTTAAGGGAGGAAAACGTATTTAAATCATGAGAATTGATTGAGAATGGAGACAATGAGATCATTGTGGGATTAGTTTAAGAAGATACTTAAACTAGAATGTTAGAGTTGTATGTTTACGAAATATATATCTTAAGGTATCATGAATGGAGGAAGAGTGAGGAAATCTTACCATAAACCAATAGTGTGGCCTAGTATCGTGACTAGAATTGTTAGATAGTATGATTTGTGAAATGCCTAATTTTACCTAGGTGGTTGCGAACCATTAACGTGCTATACACTAGGCCTCCGTAATAGTCTTGTGTAAGCCTTGAGGTGGGTGTTACATTGAGTCCCACATGAAGCATACCGTAACGGCTAGAGATGTGTATTGCACGAGTCCTCCATAAGTCTTGAGGTGGGTATTACACTGAGTCCCACGGGAAGCAATGATAAGTCTTGAGGTGGGTATTACACTGAGTCCCACGGGAAGCAATGATAAGTATTGAGGTGGGTATTACACTGAGTCCCACGGGAAGTAATGATAAGTCTTGAGGTGGGTATTACACTGAGTCCTATGGGAAGCAATGATAAGTCTTGAGGTGGGTATTACATTGAATCCCACGGGAAGCAATGATAAGTCTTGAGGTGGGTATTACACTGAGTCCCACGGGAAGCAATGATAAGTCTTGAGGTGGGTATTACACTGAGTCCCACGGGAAGCAATGATAAGTCTTGAGGTGGGTATTACACTGAGTCCCACGGGAAGCAATGATAAGTCTTGAGGTTGGTATTACACTGAGTCCCACGGGAAGCACGGTTTACGCTTGAGGTGGGTATTACATTGAGTCCCACGTGAAGTGTCGAGAATGTTATATGGATATTCCATCTTATTTTATTTCCTAATAGAGGAGTGACCTTAGGCTTGAGATGGGTGTTACACCGAGTCCCATGGGAAGTAACAAGGTAGCATCCTAGCTAGCGATAGTAGGATTTGTAGAACTCTTGGACGTGGTTCCAAGGAGTGTGATACGTATGAACTCAAGGTCATATTTCCTTGCCAAAGACTTGAGTTAGGTTTGATAGAACCCTTAGAGCCGAGAGAATTCTAAGATAGGGAACCCACTGAGATGTTGTTATCTCACCCCACTATTATTGTTGCTTTTCAGGTTCCTTTTGCAGGTTTGATTTACAAGTGGAGCTATGCTCGAGATGTTTCAAGTGAAGCTTAGTTTAGTCTTCCGCTGTGTATTTCTCTATCTTTGTACAATAATGGATATTGTATGGATCTTAGCTTTTGTTTTAGTATAATTTCCATGTCTTTCACCATTGTTGTATAGATTTTTATAGTTGGTCAAGAATGTGAATTATGATATTAGGCACTTATGATGGTGTCAGTACCAAAAATTAACACTGTATGATATTATTCTAGATATATATTGTATGGGTGTTACAAAAAAGACCTAGAAATCGAATAATGAAAAAAGAGATGCTTGATATTATCCTCGACACCATTGCATAAGCAACATATGGAGGCTAACGTAATCCCTCTCTACGAGACCTACTCATCTATCGAAATCTTATCATGGTAAAGCCTCCAAAGAACCATAGACGTGCTAGGAGGAATGTCTATGCTCCATAGGAAGGCAGCCCATTGAGAACCCACAAAACTACCATCTTTAAAGCTATAAGCCTCCTTAAGAGTCAGTGAGACCGACACCAAATGATTCCATACAATCTGATCAAAATTGTTGGAGAAAATAATAGCAGACAAAATATTCCATAAGTGGAGATAATTGATAAGTACATAAAATACATGGAAAAAACACATACTATTTTAAACACTTATTCACTTACTTGAATAAGAAATAATCATAAAATTAGGGATGGATAAAAAATAGCTATCTGACCATATCCATCTGATCCGTGCTATATGAATGCACTCGGTCGAGTTTAAATCGGATTGTCGAATCATTCAGATTGCTTAATACAATTTTTTATGGATAGTGTCAGGTCGGGTCGATTGGTTCATTCAATCCAAAAAATCGAACCCGACCGAATATATAGACTAATTTTAATTTGGGTTAATTATACAAACCCCCTGCCATTAGGGTGTGATTTGGTATTCTCCACTTAAAGTTTTTTTAATAGAGACCCTCTTATAAAACCCAAATCATATTTTACCACACCCTATTACCCTCTATGCTGACTGGGCGACTGGTGAATGGGGAGGTGGCATGCTGACTATGTAATGTATAATTGTTATTTTTTTTAAAAGAACAACCATTAACCCCTCTTCCACAACCGAACATACTCTTCCATTCCCTTTCATCTTTAACACACCTCAACAACATTTTTTTCTTATGCAACAATCCATGATGAAAGAGAAATAGAGAAAGAGACTAAGATGAAGAGAAACAGTTCGAAACAAAAAAAGGGAGAGGGATTCTAAACACAACCAAAGAAATTCTAACTTTTTCCTTATTCACCAATCCATGATGAAGAATACTCTTGTATTTTCCATTGCTCAGAATCTCAATTGTGTCACCAATATGCATCAGAATTGAATCAGGTACACATTTTGCAGTGATCAGTTTTCCTTCATAGAAAAGTTGCAAACCTGGCACCATGTTATGGAGGAGGAAGGTGAGTAAACTTACATCAATATGAGCTTCAACTCCAAGTGCTAGCTCTGGTTGAGAACAAATTGGGTAGTAATTGATTTTCATTTGAAGTAAAAGCTCTTCTTTTCCACCAAATTCTTGCTCTAATCTTGCTCCTTCTAACCCTAATTCAAGAGATTCGAAAATCAAACTGTGAAAAACATACCTAAAATAGAAAGAAGAAAAGTATGTGGTGCAACAAACATCATCACCAACATCTTCTAAAACCGTGTTATTGTTTTTGTTCGGTGGAAAGGGATGGGCACCGCGACAGAGATTGATGGCAGAATCGTTTTCACGAAGGGGGTGAGGAACCCTAACATCATCACCAACATCTCCTTTCTGATTTTGACTTTTCCTTTTGTTTGTTCTTTTTTTCAAAAATAACAATTACAAATTATACAGTCAGCATGCCACCTACTCAATGGTCAGACGTCCAGTCAACACAGGAGGTAAGAGGGTGTGGTAAAATCTGATTTTGGATTTTATAAGAGAAATTCTATGGAAAAAAAACTTCAGGAAAAATACCAAATATCGCCCTAATGGCAGGGAATTTGTATAATTAACCCGTATTATTTTTATATTATTGTATAGGTCCACTCATTAAACTCTAACCAAAAATAAGATCCAATTTCACTAATTATTATTTTTGGGATTTAAAAGAGATAATGCAATTGTAAAGAAAACATGTAGAGAGCATAGCCAAACAAAGCATAACATAACAATATATTCACTTTTTACTTATTCGTTGTTCTCTCTTAATTTTCTAACGTGTATTTTTCCATCTCATAAACAAAAATCATATTTGTTAGAAATTAACATAAATTTAAAATTGAATGGGAAAATTAATCAAATTAGTCTAATTTTGGAAGGATTAAATGCCTCTAAATATTATAAATTTAGTCACAGAATAAAATATAAAATACTAAAAATGATAATATATTTTAAAATCTAACCGGAAAAAACCAACATAAAAAACAGAACCGATTTAAATCTAATTCAAAAAAACCAATAATCAAAATGGCCAAAATTGAATCTATAAATCTCACTCATGGATTGATTTGATTTAGTGTTTTGTACCCGGATCCGAACTAAACCAAACTGATGTCCACACCTATATAAAACCTCCAAATTGGATGCATATTAAAATTGCCTTGAAAATTGATCCTAAAAAACTTACATTTATTGTTTTGAAATATAAAATTCTTAGTTTTAACTTTTTAACATGTATACCACTCATTAATTTGTATAGTTCATGACCGTAATAGTTTAATAATTAAATTAATATTTGTATTATTATTTATCTGCATATAAAAATCATTAGCTTGCCTACTCCCACATGCATGACTCCACGCTCATTCCATGGTAATTTCTTAGAACCAGGCTAAACATGTAACCTCTACTCATTCACTTTTTTTGTGTGTGTGAGTGGGGCCGTGGGGATCAATATATCTTTCATTTTATTGAAAAAGTTCAAAAGTATAACTATAAGTGAATATACTTTATTAAAATCCCTCATCAAAAGAAAAAGTCCAAAAGTATATCACCGTTTGATTAGGTCGATCTCTATTAAGTTTGCTATATTATTTTTGTATAATGTATTATTCAAATTAACTAAGAGTTTTGTTTCTTGAGTATTACGCATGGTGCTAATGTAGCTCACCATTTATATAAATTTCTTTTATTACTATCTTTTGATAAATAAAGATTTATGAGAGTTTGGTTTTGGGAGTTTCCCACTAAAATTGTTGCACTAGTTTTTGGCTTTTCCATTCTTTTAGGAAAGGCATCGTTTCTTTCCCAAAGGTAGACAAAAACCAAGGGAGGTTTGAGTGCATGGTGGTGTGGTCATGTATAGGCATAATCATTCATAGGAAAGACATATTCCATGCATAAAGGGCAGTGCATATATTAGTCATCATGATTTAGCACATGTAACCTAAAACGATGACCCGGCTCAATCTTAGAGAAGATTGTACTACAGTAATATTGTAATTTTTCTTTTGTGCATAAATAAATGCAAAGACATGTTGATAATCATTTTATTCAAACTTAACTTTTTACCAATTTACAACATAACTACATGAGATAAATTAAACAAGTGAGACTAGCCGTTTAAACAAAATCAACTTAGATTTACGAGCTTTCCGATATAATGCGAAGATTTAGGTCAAATATTAAAAATTAGGTTTGACCTAACTCAATTCTATAAAACTGTTTTGTAATGTGGAGATTGTCTCAATTTATATTGACATATTCATGTCATATATTATCTGATGTGAGACACTTAACACACTCTTTCACATTCAGACGAAACATCTGGAATGTAAAAATAAATGGTGAGTTGTCTGATATTGGAAACCTAATAACAGATGGTCCATCTGATCTTAAACGAGACTCTTGATATCATGTTAAGAAATGTGGTGTGACGTAACTTAACCCTATAAAATCGATTTATAGGGTGAAAATTACTCCACTTGTAATGACATATTCATGTCATATATTATCCAATGTGAGAGTCTTAACATTATCCATCATGATTTTCGAATGTGAATATATTATCCAATGTGGGAGTCATCAACAGTGACTCCAGAGGAGACATAGTTTGTGACTTCAACTATTGAGGAGGTAGTGATCACAATGGAAAGCCTATAAATCTCATATCAGATAGTACTGTCATCATCTCCAATTATGTCATACTTACGGAATTCTTTTAACAGATTGTCAATTAGATATTTGATATTTTTTTATCAAGGTTGAATTATTTCTCAAATAAATGACTTCAAATATTGAACATAAATATTTTTTCTATGGTGAATCATGTTGTCAACTCTCTTATAATATATTGATTAAACTAAAATGTTTTATTCAACATTTTAAAATAAAAAACGTTAGTGGATCAAAATCGAAATAAAATCAGAAAAATTGGATTAAACAATCTAAATCCGTTTAAACCAAAGAACCGAATCTGATTTTGTAAAACCGCTCGATTAAAAAAATGCATTGAATTGGCTATTATGTTTTTTAAATAATTGAAAATTTTAATATATAAATATCAAAATTTAAAACATCCCTTATTTAAAAAAAAGAATTTCTTATTCTTTTTACGCAAATTTCTAAGTTATATCACTCTGTTATAGTTTTTTATTTTCATTCAACCACGTTTCATCGTCATCACACCATCCATCTCAATATTTGTCATCGTTCAACTAGCATTCGCTAACTGATGTTCAATTAAGAATATTTTTTTTTGGTAATTCTATCCTATTTAATTTCGGTATTTTAAAATGTTTGAATTATATTTTAGATGTTATGTTTTATTATTTTAATTTTGGTTTAAATTTATTTAACTTATTTTGTTGTAATTTTTTAATTTGTTCAAATTACTATTAAATGAAAGTTAAAATTAAGCATACAATTTTGTTGTGTTATTATGTGTGTGAGTATAATTTCCTTTTAGAAATATTTTGAATGACGTCAAAACTAAGACACTTAGTATTTGTGTATATTAAAACTTATCCTTTGTGTCTAGATTTGCATTTTAACTTTAGAATTCTTAAAATGAGTTTAGAAATGATTTTATAAAAATTTCAAATTATTTAGTGTTCAAATCATTTTATCCTTAGGAACTTATTTAGTGTGCAAATTTCATATATTATTCCTTAGGTTTTGAAATATTTCAAATTATTTTTACTAAGATAATTACAATCTATAAAATTGAAATTGGATTTTCACATCAACAACGCAAAGGAAAAATCAACTTGATGTTTATTGCACATCAAGTGTTTGACAAATTGCCATTCTCACTTATTGTTTCTTAATTTAATTGGAAATCGATTATATAAGTGTAAAATTGTTCAAATGTAATTTTGAAAATTTTATTGATTTGTTTTCTAAACATTGTGGTATGTTAATTTCATTTAGTTACGGTTTAATATGTATATCTTATTCTTCCTATAATGTTTTGGGGTAGATGAATGTTGATTCAGAACCATCTTCACTTACCATATAAAATAAGTTAATAGTCATTTACCCCCTGCAATATAGACGTGTTTTGATTTATCCCCCTTTAAAAAAAATTGGATTACCCCCCCCCCCCCCCTCCCTTGAAATTTTTGGGTCCCTAAGCGTGTAAAAACAAGGGGGTAAATATTTTTTTTAAGGGGGTAATTTTTCCACCTGAGGTGCAAAAAACTTAGAATTTTAAAATTTCAGGGGGGTAATCCAAAATATTATTTTTTTAAAAGGGGGTAAATCAAAACACGCCTATATTGCAGGGGGTTAATGACTATTAACCCTAAAAAAAATATTTTAAAAACAAATTTTTAATCAAAGAAAATTTACTAGAGATCTAATTACCCTTCTTCTAGATCGTTTCCCTCGTCTAACAAGTGGTATCAAGAGCACCAATTTAAATTGTGCTTCGAATTGCATATTAGATTATGGCTCCCGAACCTAAAAGGGGTATAATAGAGCGCTTATTTTCAATGATAAAAACTATGGTTATTGGTTTAAGAACAAGATTTGGTTCTATTTAATATCTATAAGTTTTGATAATAACAACGAACTATTTGTATGAAAGAAATTTTGATACTCTAACGTTTGTTGTTCTGAGAGTCTTGACAAACAGGTTTTGACTCTGAGGGAGTTCATATGAACCAATGATTCTGATATGATGATATTCGCTTCTACGCTAAGAGAAAGCAAGACTTCTTATGTACCAACTCATCAGAAAGATCTTGAGAAAACTAATGTTGTTGTTGCAATGTTTTCTAGGATTTTGACTCTAAATGAGTATGACTCTGATACGTTAGTTCTGAAGACCAAGCGTTGAAGTTTCTAATGACTTGAAGTTCTAAGGACTGAAGGTTCTGAAGACCAAGTGCATAAAGACTCTGAAGACTTAAAGTTATGAAGACTAAAGGTTCTAAAGACCAAGTGATGAAGACACTAAAGACATAGTTCTGAGTGAACAAGGTTATAAAGATTCTGAAGACTTGAAGTTCTAAAGACCAAGGGTTTCGAAAACAAGTGTTGAGATCCTAAAGACAAGGTTTTGAGTGAACAAGTTTTTGAAGACTGAAGACTTGAGATTCTGAAAACCCAATTATCCTTTCCTCTACTTATGCTTCAATCATATTTCAACCAAAAGCCTTTGAAGATCCGGATTAATGGTTAAAAGAGTTATCTTTTCCTCTACTCTAATCATATTTAAACGAAATTAACTTAGATTAACGAGCTTTCCGATATAATGTGAAGATTTAGGTAAAATATTAAAAACTACCTAACTCAATTCTACGAAACTGGTTTGTAGTGTGGAGATTGTCCCTATTTATAAAGACATATTCATGTCATATATTATCTGATGTGAGACTCTTAACACACCCCTTCACATTTAGACGAAATATCTGGAATGTAAAAATAAATGGTGAGTTGTCCGATAGTGGAAACCTGATAACAGATGGTCCATCTGATCTTAAACGAGACTCTTGATATCATATTAAGAAATGTGGGTTGACGTAATTTAACCCCAATAAAATCGATTTGTAGGGTGAAAATGACTCCACTTATAATGACATGTTCATGTCATATATTATCCAATGTAAATATATTATCTAATGTGAGAGTCTTAATATTATCCATCATATTATCCATCATGATTTTCAAATGTGAATATATTATCCAATGTGAGAGTCATCAACAGTGACTCCAGAGGAGACACAGTTTGTGACTTCAGCTATTGTGGAGGTAGTGATCACAATGGAAAGCCTATAGATCTCAGATCAAATGGTACTGTCATCATCTCCAATTCTATCATACTTCAGAATTCTTTTAATAGATTTCAATTAGATATTTGACATTTTTTTATCAAGGTTGAATTATTTTTCAAATAAATGACTTCAAAAATTGAACATAAAGATTTTTTCTATGGTGAATCATGTTGCCAACTCTCTTATAAATATATTGATTAAACTAAAGTGTTTTATTCAACATTTTAGAAACAGGATTGAATTGGTCGGTTCAACCGGTTGGACCAAAAATTGAAGTTAAATCTGGTCTAGTCAAAATTAAAAAAAAAATCGTTAGTAGATCAAAATCGAAATAAAATTGGATTAAACAGTCTAAACTCATTTAAACCAAATAACCGGAGCTGATTTTGTAAAACGGCTCGATTAAAAAAAATGCATCGAATTGGCTATTATGTTTTTTAAATAATTGAAAATTTTAATCTATAAATATCAAAATTTAAAACATCTCTTATTAAAAAAAATTCTTATTTTTTTTCTAAGCAAATTTTTAAATTCTATCACTCCGTTATAGTTTTTTATTTTCATTCAACCACGTTTCATCGTCATCACACCATCCATCTCAATATTGGTTATTGCTCGACTCAATATTGTTTGTCAATGTTCAATTATGATTTATTTGTCATTGTTCAACTCGCATTCTCTAGTTGATGTTCAATTAAGAATATTGTTTTTTTTTTGTAATTATATCCTATTTAATTTCGGTAGTTTGAAATGTTTGAATTATATTTTATATGTTATGTTTTATTATTTTAATTTTGGTTTAAATTGATTTTACATATTTTGTTGTAATTTTTTAATTTGTTCAAATTACTATTAAATGAAAGTTAAAATTAAGCGTACAATTTTGTTGTGTTATTATGTGTGTGAGTATAATTTCCTTTTAGAAATGTTTTGAATGACGTCAAAACTAAGACACTGAGTATTTATGTATATTAAAACTTATCCTTTGTGTCTAGATTTGCATTTTAACTTTAGAATTCTTAAAATCAGTTTAGAAATGCTTTTACAAAGATTTCAAACTGTTTAGTATGCAAATCATTTTATCCTTAGGAACTCATTTAGTGTGCAAATTTCATATATTATTCCTTAGGTTTTGAAATATTTCAAACTGTTTTTACTAAGATAATTACAATCTATAAAATTGAAATTGGATTTTCACATCAACAACGTAAAGAAAAAATCAACTTGATCTTTATTGCACATCAAGTGTTTGACAAATTATCATTCTCACTTATTGTTTCTTAATTTCATTGGAAATCGATTATATAAGTGTAAAATTGTTCAAACGTAATTTTGAATTTTTTTTATTTGTTTTCTCAACATTGTGGTAATTTTGAAAAAAAAATTGATTTGTTTTCTCAACATTGTGGTACGTTAATTTCATTTAGTTACAGTTTAATACGTATATATGATTCTTCCTATAACGTTTTAGGATAGATGAGTGTTGATTCAGAACCACTTTCACTTACCATATAAAATAAGTTAATAGTCATTTACCCCCTGTAATATAGGCGTGTTTTGATTTACCCCCTTTAAAAAAAATTGGATTACCCCCTGAAATTTTTGGGTACTCCCTAAGCGTGTAAAAACACGGGGATAAATAATTTTTTTTACAGGGGGTAATTTTTCCACCTGAGGGGCAAAAGACTTAGAAATTTAAAATTTCGAGCGGGGTAATCCAAATTTTTTTTAAAGGGGGGGGGGGGGTAAATCAAAGCACGTCTATATTGTAGGGGGTAAATGACTATTAACCCTATAAAATAGTTTAAGAACAAATTTGTAATCAAAGAAAATTTACTAGAGATCTATTCACCCTCCTTCTAGATTGTTGCCCTCGTCTAACAAGTGGTATCAAGAGCACCAATTTATCTTGTGATTTGAATTGCTTATTAGATTATGGCTCCCGAACCTAAAGGGGGTATAATAGAGTGCCTATTTTCAATGACAAAAACAATGGTTATTGGTTTAAGAACAAGATTTTGTTCTGCTCAATATCTCTAAGTTTTGATAATAACAATGAACTATTTGTGTGAAAGAAATGTTGATACTCTAACATTTGTTTTTCTGAGAGTCTTGACAAATAGGTTCTGACTCTGAGGGAGTTCATAGGAACTAGTGATTTTGATATGATGATATTCATTTCTACGCTAAGTGAAAGCAAAACTTCTTATGTACCAACTCATCAGTAAAATCTTGAGAAAACTAATGTTGTTGTTGCAATATTTTCTAGGATTCTGACTCTGAATGAGTATGACTCTGATACGTTAGTTCTAAAGACCAAGCTCTGAAGTTTCTAATAACTTTAAGGTCTAAGGACTGAAGGTTCTGAACACCAAGTGCATAAAGACTTTGAAGACTTAATGTTCTGAAGAGTAAAGGTTCTGGAGACCAAGTGATGAAGACTCTGAAGACATATTTCTGAGTGAACAAGGTTATAAAGATTCTGAAGACTTGAAGTTCTAAAGACCAAGGGTTTTGAAAACAAGTGTTGAGATTCTAAATACAAGGTTTTGAGTGAACACGTTTTTGAAGACTGAAGACATGAGATTCTAAAGACCCAACTATCCTTTCCTCTACTCATGCTTCAATCATATTTCAACCAGAAGCCTCTAAAGATCAGGATTAATGGTTAAGAGAGTTATTCTTTCCTATACTCATGCTTCAATCATATTTCAACTAGAAGCGACTAACGATTCCACTACTCCACTACCCTGATTTGGTGGTACGAGAGGATAATTTTGTGTACTATTTTTTCAACCTTAGCAACGACATTCCTCAGGCCAACTATGATGCAATGGATATTTTTCTCAGTTCATATATAAGGATTGTCTCATGAAGGAAAATACACAAGACTACGCAATATTTGAAACACAAATACAAAGAAAAATTCTCTAACAGTAGTGCATATTTTCAAAAGCTTTCAACTGTGTTTACACTGCTTATTTAGAAGCAACACTTTGTAAATAAAACCTTGTATCTTCTTGAAGTCGCATCAGCTGGTTGCACATTTTCCTAAGTATCTTTAATTGGTTATGCATTGTTAAGTCACATCTGTTGGTTGAGAATTGTTGTATGTCTCTTCAGTAGGTTGTGCATTGTTGAAGTCCCATTAGTTGGCTGAGCAGTGTGGTAAGTCTCATCAGCTAGTTGTGTAGTTAGTCACAAATTGTTTGTGCATTGTAATTTGTTACAGTTATAGTAGATTAAGTCCTTGTTGAAGGTGAAATCACCTTTGCGAGTGGAATAGAGGTAGCTTGTGGTTGACAAGTGAACCAGGATAAACCAGCGTGTTCTTTCTCTCTTGCATTTTGATTGGTATATTCTGTGTTTTTACAAAAAGCTTTCATTTTCAAAACACCAATTCAAACCCCCCTTTCTTGTGTTTTCTCACACCTTCAATTGGAAGGATTGTATGCATGTCCATATTAATTATATTGATATGGAAGTATGGAACTACATCCAAAATGGTCCTTTTGAAATTACTATTACCAATGTGGATGGTGTTGTTGTACCTAAACCAGAAGTACAATGTACCGTAGATTATGAGAAAAAATGGTCATATGACTGGAAAGCAAGCAATATTCCCATATATTCTTTATGAGTTGAAGAATATTACTTTGTGTCCGATTGTATAGTCGTTAAAGCTATGTGGGACTCATTGCAAGTTGCCCGTGAGGGCACAAATAAACATAAATAAGCTATAATCAATACTTTGAGCCAAGAGTTTGAAATTTTTCATATGAAGTATGGTGAAACCATTGTCGATATGAAAAAAAAAATGTTCACTCATCTTGTAAATCGTTTGAATGCACTTGGTAAGCTTGTTTCCAATGAAATTGCTACTACCAAAGTTTTAAGATGTCTTAATAGGGAATGACAACTGAAGGTCACCATAATCAAGGAAGCTAAAAATCTCTTGAGATTAGATATTTCTATTTTGTTTGGAAAGCTTGAAGAGCATGAGAAAAAGCTCATTTTCTTGGAGAAGCATGAGAAGAAGCTTAAGAAGGAGAAGAACAAGGAAAAGGAGGTAGACAAGAAGTCAATTGCTCTTGTGGCTTCTAGCTCTATGTTCTATATTATAGATCAAAATGATAGGGGACTACTAATGGTTAGTGTTCCAATGATGAATAAATGGGGTTGTTTGTTAAAAGGTACCATTAGTATATTAAGAAAAATAGAGTGAAACATTATGACAAGAATCCTATCAACTATAGAAGGAAATCAAATATCTCAAAGCAAGATGAGAGTAAGAAGGAAAAATCTAAATGTTCATACTATAATTGTGGAATAGTCAGCCATTACAAGCCGGATTGTCCATTTATTAAGAAAGATAAAAGAAAGGGTCAACAAAATAAGTCTAGCAAATCTAGATGAATATACATCACATCAAATAGTGATAGTGAATCCTCCAAGGTGGACAACTCAAGTGAAAGTGATGAAATGGAAAATCTTTGCTTCATGGCCAAGCACAAGAAGAATAATGTAAGTCATTCCAAATATAAACCTATTGATAAATTCATTCCAAATTAAACAAGACTTTAGAATCAAAAGTTATCTTCGATATTGATCCAAAAAAAATTTAAAAGATCTTTAAACGTACCGTACAAAAAGTATAAATTTGTTGTAAGGGAATCAAATATAAAAAGTCACTCTCATCATCATTTGACTTGTTATTATTGTTACAAGAAAGGTCGTTCCATTTAAAAATGCAAATTTAGGATATAATTGATTTCTTAAGGTGAAGTTAAATGGTTGCCTAAGTGCAACAAAGTTTCCATTCACTCTCTAAGACCCAATGAAAATTAGGCACCTATAACATTTTTATCGATCGTATAAATTGAGTGTCTTGTCTCCATTGAGATAATATGATTTCTCGATAGTGGATGCTCAAGGAATATGACGGGTCACATTTCCCTATTCATTGACTTCACGACAAAGAAGAAGGGCTATGTGACCTACAGAGACAATAATAAGGATGTTATACTTGGTAAGGGTAATGTAGCCCGTGCATGTCGCTTTCAAAAAATATTATCCGATAAATGTCAAGAAAGGTATTTCTTTTAATGAGAAACTGATCATCCTAAGATGGTGGAACTTGAGAAAGAGGAAGATGACGAACTTATAAAAGTGAAGGAAGAAATTCCAAGTGAAGTAGATGATCTTCCTTTTGCTTGGAAGAATGCCAAAGACCATCCATTCGACAACATTCTTGGAGACATACCAAAGGTGTAACTACACACTCTAAGATAAGTTACTTTTGTTATCATTTTGCATTTGTGTCTCAAATTGAACAAAAAAAATGCAAAAGAGGCCTTATTTGATGAGAATTGACTTATGGCCATGCAAGATGAGTTGAATCAATTTAAAAGAAATGAGGTGTGAGGCCTTGTACCACCGCCACGAGATCATCAGGTTATAGGACGCAAATAGAGTGATAACAAGGAACAATGCCCAACTAATGGCCCAAGGATATAACAAAGAAGAGGGCATATATTATGAGGAAACTAATGCTTCGGTTGCCCGCCTCAAGCCTATATTCCTTTTAATAGATTTTGCATGCTCTAAAGATTTCAAATTATTTCAAATGGACGTGAAAAGTGATTTCCTTAATGGTTATATAAGTGAAGCAATGTATGTTTCACAACCTCCCGGTTTTGAAAATCATAAGTATCCTAACAAAGTTTTTAAACTAAAATGAGCTTTGTATGGTTTCAAACAAGCCCTTAGGGCTTAGTATGAGCGACTGAGTAAGTTTCTACTTTATCAAGGATACTCTAGAGGAAAGGTTGATACAACATATTTTATCAAACGTAGATAAAAACATATTCTTCTCATTTAAATTTATGTTAATGATATTATATTTGGTTCTACTAACATGTAAATTGGTCAAAGATTTATCAATGTTAATGCAAAGTGAACTTGAAATGATTCTAATGGGAGAGTTAAATTACTTTAATTGACATCAAATCAATCATCTCAAAGAAGGGAATTTGTGTGTCAATTAAATTACTCCCAAGAGTTACTTAAACGCTTCAGCATGGCAAATGGAAAGTTAATCAACACTCAAATTCCCACTAATGATAACTTAGACAAAGATGAAAGTGGTAAGGACGTTGACATTTAAATTTATAAAGAAAGTTCTATTTCATTTTGAGTGCATCATCTGTATCTTATCATGTGAGGTAATATTGTTTCACTTTTATCTTCATACGTAAGTTTTTCTTTTAAAATTCATGTATTACTTATATGCCTATCTTATGTGATTGTGTGTTTCTATTCTAAAATGTGTGATATATTTGATGAATAATAAATTCATTTATGCTCACTTTTAAGAATATCATTGTTAAATCGTGTGTTTTCAATTTATATGTTTATAGTGGCTTCATGTTATTATATTATCATCATATGTGTTTCATGCCCTTATATCTTCTATTTAGAAAAAAAGTATTTTTGAAATGATTAGTATTTGAGCTTGTTATTTATCGATTACCGTAGGATAAATCCAGCTACAAGGAAAGATCGTTTTCCTCTACCTTTCATGGACCAAATTCTTGAGAGATTATCCGGTCAAGAATTTTATTGTTTTCTAGATGGTTGTTCAGGTTACAACCAAATCATTGTTAACCTTGAGGACCACGAGAAAACCATTTTTACATGCCCATTTGAAATCTTGGCTTATAGAAGGATGCCTTTCTGGTTGTGTAATGTGTCGGCTACTTTTCAGTGTTGTATTCAAGTGATCTTTTCTGACTTGATTGATAAGTGTATTGAAGTTTTTATGGATTATTTCTCAGTTTTTGGGTCGTATTTTGATCTTTGTTTAAAGAATTTGGATGTTGTATTGTGAAGGTACATGGAAATAAAATTGGTGCTTAATTTGGAGAAATGCAACTTTATGGTTACAAAGGGAATTGTGCTTGGCCATAAAATTTCCTCAAAGGTCCTTGAAGTTGATCAAGCCAAAGTGGAAGTTAACGAGAAGTTGCCACCGCCTTTGAATGTGAAAGGAATAAGGAGTTTTCTTGGTCATGCGGGATTTTATCGAAGGTTCATAAAAGACTTTGCCAAAATTGCAAAGCCTTTGAGAAACTTTATCAACACAGATAAGTCTTTTGATTTCTATAATCCTTACTTGATTAATTTAAATTCTTTGAAAGAAAGTTCTACTACTCACCCATAATCATTGCGCCCTATTGGAAACTAGATTTTAAACTAATGTGCGGCGCGAGAGATTATGTTATTACGGTACTTGGTCAAAGGAGGACGAAATTTTTTCATGCCATATATTATGCAAGTAAAGTCTTGAATGAAGAACACATAAATTATGAAACAACTGAAAAAGAGCTTCTTACAATAATGTATGTGCTTGAGAAATTTTGGTCCTACCTTATTGGTTAAAAAGTGGTTGTTTAAATGAACCATGCAGCGATAAAGTATTTTCTTACCAAACTTGATTCTAAGCAAAATCTTATTCAATGGATCCTTTTGTTGCAAGAATTTGATCTTGAAATTCGTGACAAAAAGGGTTCCGAGAATTTGGTAGTGGATCACTTGTCCCGTTTGGTCAATGTTGAGGTGACAAAGCAAGAACTTGAGGTAAAATAAGAGTTTTCGAATGAAAAGTTGCTCATGGTTCAAGTTAGACCATGGTTTTCCGACTTTGCAAATCACAAAGCCATCGGGTTGATACTGGAGGATCTAACTTCGAACCAGAAAAATAAATTCTTGTCCGATGCCAAGTACTATGTGTGGGATAAACCTTATAAGTTTAAGATTTATGCCGACAATATTTTGAGAAGGTGTGTTTCAAAGGAGGAGTCAAAAAGTATTCATTGCCATTGTCACAACTCACCTTACGGTGCTCATTATAATGGTTTAAGAACGAAAACAAAAGTCCTTCAATCGGGCTTTTATTGGCCTTCTTTATTTAAAGATGCACATTTACATGCTTAGAATTGTGATAATTGCCAAAGGAGTGGACGAATAACTAAAATAAACGAGATGTTGTTGCACAATATGTTAGAGGTGGAAGTGTTCGATTATTGGGGCATTGATTTTGTTGGCCCATTTCCACCAGCATTTTCTTTTGAATACATCTTGGTTGTGTGGACGAAGTGTCCAAATGGGTTGAAGTTATTGTTTGTGCGAAAGCTGACGGTAAAATTGTGATAAAATTTAGGAAGAAAAACATTTTGCGTGTTTCAGTACTCCAAGGGTGTTGATAAGTGATGAGGGATCTCACTTTTGCAACTCACAATTAGAAAAGGATTTGGAGCATTATAGTGTGAAACATAAAGTTATAACATCATACCATCCATAAGCTAATGGTCAAGCAAAGGTATTGAATCGTGAGATTAAGAGAATTCTAGAGAAAATTGTGTCTTTTTCGAGAAATGATTGGTCCCACAAGCTAGATGAAGCATTATTGGCTTATCAGACCGCATTCAAAGCTCTCATTGGTCTCACACTCTTTCAAATGATCTATGGGAAGACTTGTCATTTACCGGTAGAGTTGGAGCATAAAGCTTTTTGGGCTTTGAAGTTTTTAAATTTCAATCTAAAGTTGAGTGGTGAAAAAATAAAATTGCAACTACATGAGATTGATGAATTGTGACTTCAAGCCTATGAATCCAACAGACTTTACAAGGCTGAGATGAAAATTACCATGATAGGAAGATTTTCAGCAAATAATTCAAAGCAGGGAAGTTGGTTTTATTGCTCAATTTGGTCAAACACTGAAAATTTACCTTGGTGGCGATATCGACCGGAGTGCGATAACAATTCTATTTTTCGATCCTTGAGTCACTTTTGGTCGTTGAGCTCCAACGATGTTAAACAAAATGCTTATTGGGAGGAACCCCAACATTGTAAGTATTTTCTATGTTTTTATGTGATAGAATAGTTGTTTTAGGATTTAATCGGGTCAGGGGAATTTTGATGCCAAAGTTGAGAAACTAAGTTTCTCTGATACTGATTAGTGCGGTCAATAGGGTGCTGAGTTCGTTGCTGAAAATTTCAGAAAAACAAATACTTTGAGTGGGTGGGTCGAATTGACCTAAACCCATCAGAATACCACTTAGTGTGACTCAAAGCACATTTCAGAGCTTAAACTTCCATTTTACCCTTTCATTTCATTTGCAAACCCTAAAGCTCTCTTGTTAACATTCTTGCACAACCACTCACAAACTCGGAGTCTCGCTTCTCTACTCTTGTTCAACCAATTAAGGTTTTTTTACTGCATTCTCATTTTTATTTTGTCAATTAGGTTACTATTTTAAGTTTACTTTATGGCATGATAGTTTCTTAGATTGTTGTTCTTAAACACTAGGTTAGAAAACTTGTAAAATATGTGAACAGTGGTTGTGATAGTATGATTGTGTTAAATATGATTGATATTGTATATGCAAAGAGATACTATAGAATAGCCATTTTCTGCATCTTCGAGGGCGCGCTCAGCAAGCTCTAATAGGGCTCAACGTGCCCTTAAGCTTTTTGAATTTTTTTCTTTAAAATCTTGTTGTGTAATGCATGTGGGGAGGTTGAATGAGAGTGTTGAGAGTTTTATGAATTATTGTGCTTTTGTGTGTTGTTGTGTGATGGATTTTTATGACGGTTTTGCATATGGGTTCGAGATCTCTTTCGAAAAAGGCTAGAACCAGTACTGGATCTTCATCTCAACCAGCCCCTGTTGAATTCAACAGGGCCAGATTCTTAGGTGCAAAACAAGAGGCACGGTATGCGGAGTTAGCAACAAGAAACATTTGGGTTAAGAGAGATTTTGATATTAACCCTCAAGGTAATTACTAATAGTGTCATGCTTTTATTGAAGGAAAGAGATGTAATAAGTTGGTAACTCATCATACAGATTTGAATTATGAGATCGTACGGGAGTTTTACGCTAATGCGCTCCTAGTTGAAGGTATGCCTTATAACTTTTCCACCTTTATAAGGGGAAATGAAGTCTCTTTCACAAGGAATGCTATCAATGAGTATTTGGATAGCCCTCTAACTTAGATGATGATGAGGTGTGTGCCTACCAAAAGAGGGTGCATAAGGATGATTGGAACTTGGAGTTGGTTAAAGAGACCTTGGTTTTTCATGAAAGGTCGTATGTTGTGAATCCATCGGGGTTTCCGGTCAAGTTTCTTAGGAAAGATATGAATATGAATGTTCATGTATTTATGACCTTTCTCCTTCATAACATTAAGCCAAAAAGTCATACTTCTTCCATTCCTATCGATATTGCTTGCTTGTTGTACTACATTTCTAAATGATAGGCAGGTAGATGTTGCTCTAATTATTTTGAATGAGATGAAGATGATTTCTTCGAGTGGTTATAGATTGGGCACCAGAACCCCAACTACCTTGGATTTTCCAGCTCTGATTATGGGTTTGTGAAAACAGGTTGGTGTCGTGATTCCTCTGGTGGTTCATGGAACCACTAAGGGAGTCGTGAATGATCATTATATTTTGGGGTTTTGTAGGCCCAGAGAGTTGCTTCTAGCGAATGCACCAGTATCAGCACCAACACCTCCTTAACAGCAGTAGTAGTATGATGAAATGGTTGTGTGTATGTATACTTGGGACATGTTGCAGGCGCAACAAAGAGCCTTCCCATTCATGCATGATTATATGCGCACCTTGCAGCTGTAGATCCGTAAGTCTTGTAACGCCCCGTTTTTATTTTGATTATTATTTGTGAAATAACTGTGAATTGATGTAATTGATTGTGTGTTTTGGTGTGTATTCATTATAATTTATGTACCCATAGTAAGGGATAGTAGCCTTAAAAGTGAGACTTTAAGGTAGTAGGGTGTGTGACCAAAAGTGTAGAGACTGGTGGTGTGGTGAGCAAAACTAATTAGATTATGTTAGTTAATATATATTTAATTATAATAGTAGAAGAATATTAATTTAATTAAATATTGGGTGGAAGAATTATTATTATTATTATTATTATTATTATTATTATTATTATTGTTATTATTTCATTAGTTAAAATAAGTGATAATAATAATAAAGATATAATAATAATAATAATAATAATAATAATAATAATAATAATAATAATAATAATAATAATAATAATAATAATAGAAATAGTAGTATGAATGTATGGAAGGTTTGATGGTAATTTAAGGTGAGTAAGTAAGGGTAAAAAAGGGAAACACTATTGAGGGACTTTTGTAGTGATTTGTGGAGGAAAAGGGAATCATTCTTTGATCGTGAAAAGGGAAAATAAAGCAGAAGAGAAAAGGGGGCTAGAGCAAAGGAGGAGATTTTGCGGAAAAGAAGAGATTTGCCATCTAAGGTAAGGGTGAGGTTCTTTAATCTCTTAAGGGATATATGATATATGTATGAGGGTAGATAAATTGTTAGATTTTTGCCCGTGTATCTATTGATTCGTTCGATGTTTCTAGTGAGAAATTGAAATCGCGTGTCGGTAATAGTAATAATGCTTATTATGCGTAATTTGATTGTTTGAATTGTGGTTTTTAGTGTTATAAGTGGTTCTAATGAACGTGTATTGTTGTATACTGATTTAGAAGTTAGAATTCTGTGATAGATGATGTCTGGGGATGTTGGGATGAGTTAAATAAGTGATTTTAGCACAAAAATACAGCAGAAAAGTGATTCTATAACAGAGTAACCGGTTACCCACCAGGTGATAACCGATTACTCTGGGACAACTTTGTCTAAAAACTTCAAAAAATCGTATCTTGAGCCTTGGGTGTTCGTTTGACGCGCCGTTTGAACTTGTGGAAAGCTAATGGAGTGTAATTTCTTGTAAAAAATAGTCTCAAGCCCTGAAATTAAAATTAACTAGAGTGTAATGAGATTTTGTGGTGACGGTGTATGATGTTAGTGTCGGTGTTTGTTGAAAAACTTCGAAAATCCATAACTTTTGATTCATAAGTCCATTTGGGTCGCCGTTCGAATCGTTGGAAAGCTGATTTTATATAATTTCTATTAAAAAAAATTAATAACAGAATTCCAAATGTTCGATGCGTGGTGTGTGTTTGCGTTTTATGTTGTGTTATGTTGAACCGTGAAATGTGGAAATAAGTTGTACGATGCGTGTTGTTGTTGTGGATTGAGATGTTTGCATGTTTGAACAGATGTATGATGTTTATTAGACAGGGGAGAGGTAATGTATTGGTGTGTTATATGCATGTTTTGTTGATGTTTGATGTGATAAATTGAAATGTATGATTGAATGATGCAAATATGTGTAAATGTTGTAGTTGCATAGCGAGGTATGTTTTGATAAATGCATGTTGAGTGTTGATTTGTATTGGTGTGGTAATGAAATACTATAGGTATGCATTTAGTTGTTGTTGCATGATGTCATTGATGGTACATTGTCATGTGCATGAGTTGTGGGATGGCGAGCCTGGATGGAGTGTTATCGTCTATCTGAATTCTTTGATGGAATTATTGTTGTTGGCGTGATTGTGTACAATCACAATTGAAATAGGTATCGTATGTGACCATGAAACAAGGGTTGTGGGTGTGATCATGAAATAGGTGTTATACTGGACCGTGAAATAGGAGTCAAGAGTTCTGACGGGAATTAGATCATGAAACAGGGATCGAAAATGGTACCACATGCATTGAGTCTAGTTGGTGTCTCTTTTCATTTCTTTTTTTTGTTCGGTTGCATTGTGATTGAATTGATTATCTGTGTTATATTTAATGGTGTGAATTGTGTTGAAGGTGGTGATGTACGTTATATACTTGATAATTTTTACTCTTATATTTATATCATCTTTCTCTTTTGTTTGATTTGAGAATCTCACCCTTCTGTTTGAATGTTGCCTCTACGTGGGTAACATGTAGGTAATCAGGAGTAGTGTAGAAGTTGTAGTAGTGAAGACTAGATGCTTCACTTTAGTTTGAAGTGTGCTCTAATATGTAACATTGGGAGTCAGGAACACTTTATGCATATTTTTATTTGTTAAAGAATTATTAATTGTTTATAATACGAAAACTAGTTTGATTTATTGAAACAATTATATTTTGTTGATCACAATGAATAATTTCTGATGTGTAATAAAGATGATATATGAATTAAAATTGCATTAATATTATTATATGTTACGTGTCTTATTTATGAGCAAGTATTTGTTGAACGTAATATCCTTTTATTCCGAGATGTTTCGTTTTACTATGATTTTTCAATTAAATTATTCGGGGGAATTTAGGGTGTTACAAGTCTCATGTGGACCATTTGTTGCCCACTAGAGATGAGTTTGATGCTCTAATTTATTTCCTTGGGATATGCCTTTTCATTTTATAGGGGTAGATGGAGCTGGAGTTGGTGCTCTACCTATTGATGATGATGATGATGACAGTGAAGAGACTATTGACATGGAGGAGGTGACTAAAAGTGATGATGATTGATTGGTTTTTAGATTTGTTGTTTATAGTATTTGAGTTGTACTTGTGGACTCTTTTTGTTGTTTTTTTATGTTGGATTTATGTTGTGTCATCCTTTTAAGGATGAGGTTTTGGAACATTGTAGGGGCATTACATGTCGCCTCAAATTTTGGATACACTATGTTTGAGTGGTTTTTAATTTATATAGTAAGTTGTTATTTTCAGTTTTATAATTTATTTAGAATAATTTAATTTAAAGTCTAGTTTGTTCATAGTCAAATCTTGTATGTTTGTTCCTAAGTTTTGATAACTTGAAGGAACCAAGTGATGTTTTCAAGTTGAATGCATCAACAATGCAATTGAGTGGTAATGATAAGAATCTAAGAGAAGTTCCAGATTAAGGTACTTTTTTATTTTCTTTCTAAACTTAGCATGTGCTTGAAGCTTGTGATTTGTGCAAACATCATACCATGAATTCTTTTTCAATGCATGGTCATAAATGAATTGCTTTAGTTCCTAAACTAGTGTGAGGAAGCTTTTCATTGTGCATTAAATGCAGGACATCGACATTTCTTATTTTAGCTCGATCTTATTTTGTTTAATCATGTATTTGTGTTGATTTATTTAAAAGCATGAAAGTGATCAAGGCAATTTTTGTTCTAATCAGTATAACCATTTGGCCTAGAAAAATCATCAACCTACCTTGTGAGTGAGTGAGAATTTGAGTAACCCCCTTTGAGCTAATTTGTGACAAGATCCATTTTGATGATTGAATTGTGAAAATTGTATTATAAAAAAATTTGGTGTTCATCATTGAGTTGTGAAATGGATCTTGAATTTTTTTTTGTGAAAAACACTTGAACCCTCAATCATAAATTGTGGTTGCGTTTTATTCCTTGCCTTAGAAAGTAGAGGAACATTCATAGGTTTTGTTCAAAGTTTGGGAGAAAGAGGTTTGTTGATAATAATTGAAAAAGAAATTGGTTGGTGAAGAAAAGAAAATATTGTGAAAATAAAAGAGTTAACGCAAATAAGAGCTTTGAAAAAGAAAGAAATGACAAGAATTTTATGCCAACAAATGAGCTCAAGGTTGTAACCTTAATCAAAGAGAAAAGGGTAAAGAAAATACGATTGTTTAAGAAATTGGGTGTGAATTCTCTCATAAGTTTATGTAATTTCATTTCAATAACTTGAGAAATGACCCTTCCTTGTCACCCAAGCCAAGTTACAACCCTTTAAAGTCCTTGGTGATTCATGATTTTGTGCTTTCAAAATAATTTGTTGATGAACGCATAATTTGATCTGGATGTTAGCAGGATTGTTGGATGATAGTAAACATTTCTCATGTTGTTTCGCATCCACTGATGAATGTATGTTTAGGTGTGATTCATGTTTGAATTTGCATTGATTTAGAAGTTTTGATATGAAATGTTCACTTGGCATTTGTTTCATAGGCATGGTTTGTTTTATATAGTGGTAAGCTTTGCCTTGTTTGTGCGTTTGAATTTGAACCATGAAATTATTTGCATTCTTAAAACCGTATTGTTCCCGATGTTTGGAGATTGTTTGTTCCTTTGGTTGATAGACTTTTGTTTGGGACAAACAAAGTTATTAGTCTGGGAGAGTTATTAAGGGCCAAATTGTGTAAATAATCCCTATTATTTTGTGGCCCTTTTTTAATTAATCTCATTAAAATGTCTTGAGTTTCTTTAGTTTTAGTGTATATAATTAGTTTTTTTTATCATTATTGCATAAATAACTTTACTTTGATGATTTTTGTGCAAAATTATAGGTTTCAAGCCTCTTGGATGCATGAGAAGTGTATAGAAGCAAAGCATGACCTTTTGAAGCATTTTCCATGATTCAAAGAATTCTAAAGCAGGATGAAAGCAGTTGAAGCGCGCTTGTCAAAATGTTACAGGTCGGGTTGAGTGCGGTTGAAGCACGCTATAATATGAGGGGCATAAGGTTTTTGGGAATTCTGCGCTGCAAGCGTGCTCAACACGAATAAGGTGGCTTAATTTATTTTGCCTGATTGTGCACAGCAAGCTCTGATGGGTATGAGCACGATCAAATATTTTGGTCATGCTATAAATAGGATCTTTTAGATATTTTTTTTATCATTATTCACTTTTTACTTCATTCAAAAGGCATTTCTGATCAAAGATCATCATGAGCTCAGAATCAAGATTTTGGAGCATCAATCCTTGAGTTCTTCGATGTTGTTGCTTGTGAATCTTCTCTCGTTACTTGTTGAAGAAGCTACCATGGTGATGGGTAGCTAAACACTTTTTTGTCAAGATTAGAGGTAGTTAACCTTTATAATATGTATTTCTTTTGATCTTTTGTATGTGAACAAAGTTGATGATCAATATATGATGAATATCTTTGCTTTTAATGTTATATATTTGATTTGAATCACTATTAAAAGATACTTTTCAAACCTTGACCCAAGTTATTTATTTATCGATGAACAAACTTTAGACATAGATTTGTTTAATATTCAATTGTATCTAGTGTTATAATTTATGAGAATTAAAATTGGTGTGTTCCAAAATAAAAAGATAAGTGGAAGAGAAGCAACACTTCGTGAAGTGTTGTTGCGGAATAAAAATAGGTAATGGTTGGAAACATGATAACTTTTGGTTAAAAAGTATTGTTTCATCAAGGGTCGCAACCTTGTGAAACAACACTTGTATGCCTATAAATACCTTACTCTAGAATTTAGAAAATTATTACAAACCAAATATTATCTTATACAAAATTTCAAACACTCTTCGCTACATAATCGAGTTTTCGTCGGTCTCATGCAGACTCGATAAAAGGCTGAATTATTCTGGGTATTCTTGCGTTCCAACTCTAAGACAATTTTGAGAATGCTTGAAATATTTTTAAGGAAAATGATTTCGTTCACGATTCCAACCTCGGTCCATATAATTTATATTAAATTTCTTAAAAATCTTAAAAGTATATTAAATCATGGCAATTGAGGCTTATGTTTCAAGTATCAGAAAGAAGAATGAAGAGATGATAGAAAAATCTAAATCAAGAACAATAGAGAAAGTACACAAGAAGAAATCGATATCATCTATCCGAATACTATTTATTGTTTTTATATATTATAATGATTAATTGATATAATGAGATTTTTAATTAGAGATAAACAAAATAAAATGTCATTGAGTGTATAATGGTTATGGTATTACTTAAATTAATTTTTGAAGTCTATAACGATAAATAGTATAATATATTTATGTCATGTTTTTCATCTTGGCAAATTGTTGTATATTTATGATTGAATGATATCCACATCATGATAAATTCATAAACCATGATCATTCGTATACCTGATTCTGTAAACCATTCACATGGCTAGAAATTGAAAGATTTTGTAAGTAATATAAATAAGTATTCATTAACCTCCCATTTTCATATTATTTACGGTTTGTACATAATAAACCAATATGAGTAATATGATATTACACACTATATCATATCAAATTTGTGTATATATTACAAATATATAAGCAATGAAGAGTTTGTTGGTTAATACCCTATTATTTCAAAGACAAACTTGACTATATATACAATTGCAGAAATTCATATTCATGAAATTATATGATAATTCTGGCATCGCAAAAAGAAATATCATATACATCATTGTTTTCTTGTAAAGTCATTTGATTAACACACATTATGAAACTAAAGTGATTTCAATACATTATTTTTTAATACGTAAACAAATTCAGATTTTACTTTGGTTGTATGGATTATCGTCTTATTTATTATATAGTAAATTGTAATTTGGAATAATTTATTAAAGTAGAAATTTGTTAATCAATAAATTGTTATGATTTCATATTATGCAATTGAATTTTGATATGAATTCTATATGAATAACATATTTGTATTCAATGAGACTCATTACTATAAGACATATAAAGATCATTTAAAGATGAATCATGATTTATATAGATTTCTGAATTTGGAGTCTAATATAACTATTGAATATCGAGATGTGAAATTTTAAGATCCTTATTGTCGCTCCCGGGATTTTCATCCTAGTCCAAACGCGAAAGTGGCGCGGAAAAGGTAGAGTCGTCAGCCAGACATTTTTATCCCAAAGGAATGGGAAAGGTAATGTTACACGAACCTAAGGAAGAAGGAAAGGACAAGGCCTTGTGAACCAAAGATCTGGGTCCGGAAGTCGGTTACGAACTGGGAAGGTATTAGCATCCCAAACCGTCTGTCGTACCCGACAGGATTCATGCTTATTAGTCTGTTTCAAAGGGTGAGAAATAAGATGCTGCTGAACAAAACCGCTACTGGAACTGGAATGAGAAATGAGACTGGAAAAGAGAATGGAAAGAAAGAAGAAATGTAGGGAAAATAAAGAATGTGCTCGAATGGGCCCTACCCCACTGCCTACGTACCTCATCGGGAAAATGAGGATCAGAGTCACCGTAGTTCGTCTAACTAAGGCGGGAACTTGTTTTGTTTTTTTATGATGACATTGCCATAGTTCTAACTCAGGTGTTGCCGGCTCTGACTCGAGGGTATTTACCATATCGTTATCCGAACTGTTGAGGCAAGTCGCATTCGTCCGCAAAGAGTATGAGATGAGAAGAAAATATGTGATGTCTTTGTTGATTGTCTTTTATGAGAAGTGTTTTGAGTTTATCGTTTGTGAAGGTAGCCTCATGATTAGACTTGTATGTCATGCTAGACAAGCTCACACTATTCCAAGATGGAATGAATATGAGTGCCTCATGGAATAAGGCTATACACAAGAGATTACTTCCTTCATGCCTTTATTTGAAGATGAGAGAAGAAGACTCAAATCGGAAAAGGACAAACTAAGGGGGACTAAGACACAACCCTAAGTCGTTTATTCAATACAAAAGGAGGTCCTAATGGTTAGTGCAGTTTCTAATCCTAATTAGCAAAAGGAAAAGAAAAAGGAATAGAATGCAACTTACTTCCTAAGGAAGTTAGGTTGATTCTAAAGAACAAAGGGGAATCTTAACAAACACAAACATGAAAGGTAAAGGAAATAAATGCATAAAGAAATGCATAAAAGAATTAAACGGATAGGGTGTAAGGAAACATACTTCAATCTCCCTACAAAACAAGGGTTATTGGTGTACATTTAATAAAAAGGAATGAGGTAAACACATACCAAATAATTCCTAAGGCACTTGGAACTAAACTAGACTCAATCTTAAGTTTAAGGGTGCCTATATTATGCTAAACTAAAATTCAGCAGCTATTTACATCACTTAAACACACAATCAACTATGAAAGACATCACACAATACAAACAACATACTACAACTATCAAACAACATGAAAGTAGGTGTAAAAATTATGAACATGTAACAAACAACATGCTTTTAACAGCTACTGCTTCTAAAAACAACTATTAAAAACAAGACAGATTTGGCTCATTTTTATACACAAGATGGATAACAACTAATGCAAATACTCCACATATCATGATTAATAAACATCAACATGCATGATTGGATGAACATAATATTTATATGGATGCTCATGAACAAAATGTATACAAAACAATGAACACAATTATACACTTTCAAGTATTTGATCACATAATCATATGAACATGGAATATGTGCATGTGTCAACAAGGATCATTAATTAAAACATGTTAGTTGGCACTGTAACACCCCAAAATTTGCCCTCTCATTTTCATGCCATTTAGCATATCCTTTCATACATTGCATTGCATTTAGATCATAATTGCATCATAAACATATATGAACATATATCTCCATTTGAGCTTTCATAGGTTACGACTGACCTTTATTTCTTCATGCGGCACGTGCACAAGAATCTCAGAAGAAGTCAAAATTTCTCGGTTGATTCAGAGGAGTTTAAGCAGAATATCAATTTTTATGGTGCAGTTTGAAAAAGTTGTAACTTATGCTCGGAAACTTATTTTGGCTTGAAATTCAATAGTTTAGACTGTTTCGGTATTCTCTACAACTTTTGAGTTTGGCTCGGAGGCCAATTCATCAAGGAAAATGGCGGGAATTATTTATTTTTGAAATTTCGATTTCGCCGATTAACTGTGCTAGCGGTATTCAAGAGTTCACAACTTCTGATTGAGTCAACATGTCTGAGAGATTCATATGCCAAAAGTTCCGTCTTGATATCCTTTCCAACTTTTGGGTTTTGGACGAGAACTAATTCTTTGAAGAAGATCTCAGAATGTGCGAGTCTTTAGAGTCGACATAGTGAAAAACAATGCTGAACCGGTGAGTTTTGAACACTAAAAAATTCATAACTCTTGGCTCGTTCATCGAATTGATGTCGTTTCAGTGCCTAAAATTCCGTTTAGATGTTATCTTCATTATGTGAATTCAGTTTGGGTTAGGTCCGAGCGGAAGGATCTCGAAAATGCGAATTACCAGTAAGGTTCTTTGATGCACTACACTGTCTGTCAGATTTTGTAAAATTCATAACTCGGTCAATAATCATCGGATTGCACCCGTTCTTGAAGCGTTGGTTCACCAATTTTATCCTCTTCAAGTTCAAAGACAAATGAAAGTTCGAACAGTGCTCCAAAGGTTATCGTTTTGGTTTATTTCACAAAACTGAAGTGCTGAACTGAAGAAAAAGGTTGAAAGTGATTTCACAAGAAAACTCATATCTCCCTCGTCGTTTGTCCAGTTGAGCTTACATTTTAACACCAGGTCACTGACTCATAGATCTACAACTTTACTGACAAAGTCGAGTCAAGATTATGCTCCGGAGAGGTTGACCTAGTCACATTTTCGAGTAGCAGACACTAAATAAGTCGAAAAAACAACTTATTCAGTGACGTCTTGCAACTTAAATGTATCGATCGCACTCGATTTTAATCGTATGACGTTCGTTATTTTTGCGTTGCAACCGTGATTCAAAGGCGGACGATGTTGTGGAAGGCTCAGAGTCGAAATTTCTTGCCGAAGATTTTGTTATTTTCACTTAAGCCGAAATTCTACCTTTTGCCTTTCATTTTACATTCCACTATATATTCTTTTGACCCACAATTTGTCTCATAACTTCAATCATAATTTACAAACACCAAAAAACTCTCACAAACCCTCTCTAAAGGATCGAAGTTCATTCTCTCAACTCTTTCTCAAGAACACAACAACAACTTCATCAAGAACTCAAGAACATAACAATTCCGATCAAGCTTCCGGTAGCCGAGCCGCCACGAACCACCACCTCCGGTCAACTTCACCACCGTGCGACCACCATCTTCCGCCGCCGGTAGCCACGCGACCTCTCCCCCTATCCTCCGTTCACGATCACGTCTCACTTTCTTCGGATTCGCAATTTCTTCGTCGATTCTTCATTCAGTAAGCTTCTTAAACTTTAATTCATGAATAATTGTTGCATTGTTTCTTGAATTAAATTTTTAAGTTGAATTAATATTGTGGAAATTATGTGCATTGATTCTTGATGTGGTTGTTGATTGATGCTTGATTAATTGATCCTAATAATTGTTGTTGTGCATAATTGGAAATGATTGTTAAAATTGACATAGAATAATCGATGCATGTTAGGTGTGTGACAAAATTCTTAAAAGAGTTAATTATTGTGACTTGATATTGAATGAAGTGCTTGACTTTTAAATTCATGTTTGTTTCAATGTGCAAATTTGAAATAGGATAGGTTGAGGCTTAATTGTTGATGTTGTTAATGTATCGCGTGTCGAGAATATGTTTTGGTCATAACTTCCTAACCGTAGCGCGTTTTCGCGAATGTGAATAGTGTAAATTGACTTTGTTGATTATTCTGGAGCCATTGGTGAACTTCTTAGTCGATTTCGGACAATTTTATCCGGCTATTTTGCTACTGCCAGCCGATGAAATTGGCCGAAAAGTATCACTTCCGAGCGGAATTTTCAAAAACCGATTGCATATTTGAATCCGTTGACACGTTTGCAAGTTACCTTGCGATTTTCGTTCAATACCGAGTCGGTGATTTTTGACGCGTTTTTTCGTTTTAAGGCTTTTTAAGTTCGGTTTGGTGCAATTTTGATGCATTGATATTGTTTTGACTTGTACTTATGTTTGTTGATCATTTGTCATTCATTGCATGTAAATTTGTTCGATTCCGGTTTGAGTTTGCATGTTGTTTATGTTAGAGCATAAGTGCTGCCCCATTTTGAAATGTAAATTTCAATGCATGTCCATGACTCGTACATTCATATTTCTACTTGATTTTGAGTTGTGAGGCATAGGTGAAACTTCCGGTTGCACCTCTTTTTGGTTTCTAATACGTTTTTTGAGTTCATGCAAGGTTCTCGCAAAGATCTTAACGACGGTCGTTTGGTTGGTATTCCACTTTATTTGTGGAATACCTTTGGATTCAAATGATATTTTGTGCCGTTGTTTTTGTTTCGATTATGGGGGATCTTCACAAAGCAATTATGGAAGATGAGCATTTATTTTTCTCATGGGAGTGTAAACACCCCAAATTTTCCCTCACCAAGTTCACACCATGGCTTGTGATCTTTCATATTTGCATCAATTCAATCATAGCATCTCATATTGCATTTTCTTTGCTTCACTGCATTGGTTCTAAGTCATCTGCACCTAGGGTTTGTGATCTGAGTAATCCATGAGCTATCTGAGCCACTCCAAAGGTCTTCAATCATCTCAAGAGGGTCCATGTATGTTCAAGCATAATATTATATCCTCTCAAGATCAAGGAAGTCAAAAAATCACAAGAACTGAGAAAGGCATGGAAGTAGAGCCAAGCTTAACTGCACAGATGACCTAAAATTAAGGTTTTGGTTTCAGAGGCCATAACTCCAAATTTTTTGGCCATTCTTGTTTCTATTGGTCTCTATATGATATGAGGATCATGCATACCAATTTTCATGAAGAAATTCAATGGGGAAGGCATCTGATCAATAGATGACTTCTTGAGCAAGTCAATGCAAAATCAGGGCATCTAAGGCCCCCAATGACACAACCAAAGGGTCTTCTCCATCATTTTGGATGTGTATGATCTTTATTTGATATTGGAAGAAGTTAGAAGTTCACAAAATTGAAGAATTTCAAGCCATTTGCAAAGTTGTCATTTTGGGAAAGTGACTTGTAATGTAAACTTGCAATTTTGGGAAAGTTTTTCAACCTCGTCTTTTTGATTCAAAAAAGCTTCAAATGAAAAATTCTTGGTCATGAAAGTTGTAGATTGGATCATTACCTTTTCAAAAAGTACAAGAACTTGATCTAATTCATCATAGAACTCAAGTTATGGCCTTGCACAGTTGGGAAAAATCACAAAATTTCACTTATGTGCCAAAGAGGGAAACTTGCAAAACAACTTGCCAAAGCATTTTGTGACTTCAAACACACTTCTAACCATTACACAAACTTAGTACATGACTTATAATTCAGAATTGCCCAAAGAATTTTCAAGTTTCATGCCTTGAACTTCACAAATTTCAAAAGGGGCCAAACTTCCCCAAAATTGCAAAATGGATCAAAACCTCTCATCCACTTGCCACAATCCTTCCAACTTGCAAAAGCCTTCGAATTTCATAACTCAGCCAACAAATCTCAAACCTTTTTCCACCATTCAACTCCACAATCATCACTGATCATTCCCCACCCTTCATTTTGCCTTGAAGCACCTTGAATCAAAAACACGATTTTCACATTTCTTGAACTGAGTTTCGGCCAACTCCATATAGAGGCCATATAAACTCCAACCAAGCATCACAAACACTTCAAGAGGATCATTGGAGCTAATTTGAAGCAAAGACCTGGCCAGAAAGTACCAAAGGTGAAAGCTCAAGTTCAGGTGAGCTCAAGAACTTTTTTTCCAGAACCTTCATTTTAAGTTCTTAATTGGTTCTATGTGCTCTCATGATGATCATGATGTCTTTACTTTTGAAAATGATTGAGAAACAAGGATATATCGTGCTTCTGAAATTTTTGATGTATTTTCCGTTTTGCTTTGATTCGTGTTCTTGATGAAAACTAAATGAGTTTTGGGGCTGGATTCATGTTTAGGGTTGTTAGATGTTTGATTCTGGAGAGTTTGAGGGCTTGGGGTTACGTATTAAGTGAGATAGCATGTTTGACTAGCCGGAGAAGATGACCGGAACACTGTTCCGGTCACCTGAAAGTAATTAGGGTTCAGATTAGGGTTCTATTCATAATTAGCGTAGTTTGAATTTTGGCCCTTGGATTGCGCGCGAAGTCAACTCCCTTCAATCTGACTTTAAACCTAGGCCCTTGGATTGGCTGACTTTCCCATTTTCTCATTTAATTCATTATTAATTTCATTTGTTTTCTATTTTATTTGAACGAATTTTTAAAAATAGTAAATGATATCAAAAAATTCTAAAAATTTTCATCCAAGCTTTTATTTATTTTCAAAAACCAAAAATATTTTTATTTTTATTTTTTGCATTAAAAATTATTTTTAAATCATTTAAATGATTATTTTTAATTAGTTAATGAGAATTAATTAATTAAAAATACATTTAGGTATTTAAAAATTCCAAAAAAATTCAGAGAGCATTTTAAAACATTTACAAACATTTACAAACTCACAAGACAAATTTATTTTTGGTTTTGATCATGCTTTGACAATTTTCATTTGAATTAGGGTTCTTTAATTTGAATATTTTTAACCCTAACTTCAAAAGTCCATAACTTTTGATCCAAGTTGAGTTTGTGAATCGTTCTTTTTGCATTGTGTTCTACATACTTTCAAGCTTCTAAGAACATTTTTGTTTCATTTTTATCTTTAATTTTCCATTTGTTTGGCATTTTCCCTTTAGGATCACCCTTTAAACCCTAGAAATTTAGGAAAATCATAAGTCCTTTAGGGTTTAGCTTCTGACCTTCCCCTTTGGGCAATGAACTTTTATAGATTTAGGGTACCTGTGATCCCATTTTCAATTTTTTATCTTGTCATTTGCTTCTAATTTTGAATTTTGCATTGCACCTTGTACATAAACCCTAATTTTTGCCTTCATTTGCATTCATTCTTCATATGTTTGCATACATGTACTTGCCATGACATTTTGTGCATCCACATGACATATAAGACATCTTAGGACATATTGAAATCATGTTTGATCATTGCATTATTCATTTGCCATACTTTTGCTTTCATTTCATGTCATATGCATTCATGAACTTCCATGGTCCTTACATGTCTCATTTGCATTCTCACCTCTTCTATGATCATCCTCATCTCATGACATCCATTTGTATCATTTTCTAGCATCATTTACATCTTGGTTTGCTTCTGACTTTGGTTTTCATCATTGCATTTCATCCCATTTACATTTCATCTCATTTCTTTGTACTAACTTTTCAGGTGGTAAGTGTTTGGGAAGTGAATTTGCCTTCACTTATCATAACCTCTTCTCATCTCTCTTATGCATTCATTGCTAAATTTTTATTTGTGAATTAGAGTGAGCTTGCTCATTCATGTTCCCTCCTCACTTTATTTCTTCAAGCAACTTGTCTTCTTAAGTGAAGCAAGTTGTCTTGCTTCTCCTTGCTTCTCCCCCTTCATCCTGCCTATTCCATGGTGGCTTTCTCTTGAAGATCTTCTTGCAAGCCTCTTAATCCCTAGGAATACCCAAGCATGATAACAATTAGGGTTTGATTAGTCCCCCCATTAGTTTTACCTTTGTGTCATCTTTGTGTCTTCTCTTCTCATGTCATAATCAAGGACTAAACCTTAAAGGTTTTAAGGCTTTGTGATTAAGGTTATGCATGTATCCTTCTATTAGGATGGAGTGTATAACTTTAATCCTAAGTGTTAAACCCTTAATGTGTTTAAATCCTTTAATCAATTCTCTTAATAATCACTAAGACATCAAGCTTGTAACTTGGGCCTTGCATTAGGGTTCTAATTCTTCCTTAATTGGTTAAGAAGGACTAACCCTAGTGTTAATGGACAAGTCCCCCTCAAGTTGTCTTACAAACTATATAATCCACTTCTTAATCTTACCATTAACTAAAATCAATTTAATAAAGGTTTTGTTTTGTCATAAGTTTAATCCCTAATCATGGATTAAGTTGAGGAGCCTTCCTCAGCTAAAATGTTCTCATCTATTATCCTTCTATTAGGATGGTGTAATGAGTCCATTAAATCCTTGATTATGGCTTAAACTCATTACTTAACACTAAACAAAAACACCAAAAACATCTAACTAAATGCAAGTAGGTTAATGATCTTAATCCTACACCATGGTGATTAAGTGTGAGGTGTTTACTTCATACTTAAAGTATTCTCATTACCCCTAATCAGAGGGAGGATGTGATGAGTTTACTAACCCTTGGATTAGGCTTAAGCTCATTGACTTATGAAAAACCTCAAAAGGCAATAAAAGATTGAAATCACCAAAAACAAACAATAATCATCTCCTCCGGGATTCTTTTCTCATCATTTTCACTCTCAAACGAGAACTCGCTTCTTCATCCTAATGCAAGACAATTATCACCTGAGCCAGCCAGGTCATACACTTGAGCATAGACAAGTAAGCAGTTCATCAGTCAATTTATCTTTCAGTCTCTTTGAGTCGAACTACGGTGTTCTGACTTCCTCATTTCACGAGAGGATACGTAGGCATAACCTAACAGTTATCGAACAAAAGTATCTGTCCATTCCCCCCCCCCCCTCTTTCAGCATTATTCTTTAAGCCTCATAGTCATGAGCTTTGCACTCTTTCCTTACACTGAAACTTCTCTTATACACTTCACATTTCTTTTACATTGACACTTGCACTCTTTTCCAGCTTTTGTACACAAAGTAGCACTAACACTACCCCTTTTAAACACAAATCTTTCAAGCGTGGATCCCGTCGAGTACGACGGATAATCTGGGTGCTAATACCTTCCCAGGTTGTAACCAACCCCCTTTTTTAGTTTCTCTGGTTCACAACCGTCTTATCCATCTCTTCTTAGGTTTATGCAGCATTACCTTTCCTTCGGGATAAAAATGCCTAGCTTGCGACTCTTTTCATTCTTTCTCCTTTCGCCGACCGTTCGCGTCTGTACCCCTCTTGACCAGGTGTCATTTGGTGGGAGCGACAACTTGGCGACTCTGCTGGGGACCCTTATACTGCAACCAGGGCTTCTGGTTCTTTTTGTGGGTTCCTCCTAGCGCTTGTTTGATTTGTGTTTACTGGGGTGTTATGTGCTATGTGTGTTTATTTATTTTGCTTTATTTATTGCTTTATGTACAACTTTATTTATTGCTTTCTTTACAGTTTTATACATCATACTGTCATACTGTCATTGCTGGATCTGGTTTTCTATTTTGGTGGGTGGGGTTCCATTGAGAGTTTAAGGTCCTATACCTGGGACCTAAGTGACACCTAGGCTAGAGTGGCTCATGTTCTTTCCCATTCCATTTCGGTCTGGTGCGGGAATATGAAACAAGGTTCAGATGTGGGTTTCTTCTTGAGAACTCTGTGCTACAGATTTCCTGTAGTACTGGGGCTATCTGGGAAACCTGCTAAGTCTGGATGACCTTTATTATGACCTTCAGAAGCTGAGGTGAATTAGAGGAGAATCTTTTATGGTTATTGTAAACATTGTACCTCCGGGTTAGAAGTGTTTACACTTCTCATAACTGATCCAAGTCTGAGGATCCTTGTTCTAGAACATTACATGTGAGGGGGTTGGGTTGTTTACAGGTTTGCAGGAACCCTTGGCCACCTCATACCCTATTACTTGTTTTGTTTAAGAGTACTCCACTTTGGACAGTTCTTGTGATTAACCCTGGACATGTGACTCTTTATTTGAGTCCCCCACCCTGGTTACTGGATTTCTGAACCTCCATCTGGGCTTCTGAACATACATGGGCCTTATATCAAGACAAATAATCAGATCCAGCTTGATCACAAACCCTTGCATATCATTTGCATATATCATCATTGCATCATTTGACATTTGTTTATTTGCTTTTCAGGGTATCCATTTCATTGTATCTTGGTTTTGGTTTTGACCCCTTCTTCAGCATAGACCTCTGCTTCAGCTGTCTTCATCAGTTATCTGCTTCAGTCATCTCCATCCTTACCAGCATCAGTCTGTCAGAGACTTATTTCCAGCTCCTCAGCCTGTGATCTTCATCAGCACTTACTTTCAGTTTCTTCAGCAGCACTCATGGCTACTCCCAGGAAGAGCAACATATCCTACCACTTCTTTGAGCCTGTGTTGACTGGTATCAGGCAGGTCCAGTCACTCATCACACCTGACCATATACCACTGTCTAGAGAGCACTATGGAGGTATCTTGGATATGGTTATGGACCTTGACCCTTCTCAGAGGAGCATGATTCACACATGCTTGCAGTTTTATGATCCTCCATTGAGATGTTTCACCTTTCCAGACTTTCAGTTAGGGCCTCTGCTGGAAGAGTTTTCTTCATTGATTGGAGTACCTATCAAGGGTGGAATCCCTTTCAACCCAGAGATGACTGCTCCTAGGAATGAAGAGATTGCAAGGGCACTGTATTTGGAGCCTACCCTTATTGAGCAAAGTATGACAACAAAAGCTGGGATTCCTGGTTTGCATTTGGACTTCTTGATTTCTCAGGCCATCCTGAAGGCTTCATTGGGAGAATGGAGGGCAGTCTGTGCACTGTTAGCCCTCAGCATATATGGGGCTATACTGTTTGCAGATGAGCCCAAATTTGTCAGCAAGAATGCCATCCATCTGTTTCTTCTGAAGAACCCAGTACCCACACTGCTAGGAGATTTTTACTATTCCATTCATCAGAGGAATGAGAAACAAAGGGGAAAGTTGGTAAGATGTTGTGCTCCCTTGTTTTACACCTGGCTGCTCAGACACCTGCCTAAGTCAGATACCTTCTTGAACCCACATCAGCTGAAGAATTGGGCCAAGAGGTTCATTGTCTTGGCTTCAGATAATATCAGATGGTGCACCCAGAGCACCAAAGGCAAGGACATTATCACCAGTTGTGGACAATACCCTAATGTGCCTCTCATAGGAGTAAAGGGTTGCATCAACTACAATCCTTTACTGTTTAAGAGACAATTAGGTTATGCCTTAGTTCACCCTCCCAGAGGACAAGATTTAGCTGAGACCCTATATTGTGAAGTACAACCTAATTCAGCTGTTGTCAGGCAAGCATCCTGGGCTTGGGATAACATCCAGACAAAAGGGGTAGCTATTCTCGGAAGATGTAATAATGTTGCTTCAGCTCAGTGTATAGACTGGTCCCGTACTAGAGCTCAGATTACCATAATGCCTTTCACCATGGAGGACACACCTAGTCCATCCACAGTACAGCCTGCAACAACAGTTATCCTGGAGGAATTTGAAAAGTTGAAAGAAAGGAATAAGAACCTATCTCAAGCCTTGAAGAAGACTCTTTGGGAAAGAAGTGATGGTCGTCTCGATATTGAGAGATTGGAGAAGCTCAGGGTGGAGCATCTTGCCAAAATTGAGAAGACAGAGGACTACATAAGGAAAGCAAGGGCTGGAGAACAGATATTGAAGAATTCCTGCAAGGAGGCCAAGATTCAGAGAGCTAGGGCTGAGCACTATCTGCAAGAGAGCCAGGCTAGGTGGGTCAGGATCACCGAAGCCCGCACACAAAAAGACCAGAAGACTCAAGCCAAGATTGAACAGCTAGAGGCTAATGAGAAGAAGCAGCAGGAAGCTTTGTTGGCAGCTCAGAAGGAGATTTCAGAGTTGAAGCTCAAAGCAGGAGTGAAGAAATCAAAAGACCAGGACAGGCATAAGAAGCTGACTACTGCCATTGCTACCAGGAACCTCCTCATTAGGACCATTACAGAGCACCCAGCTGGTCCAGTGATGGAGGCACTCCTGAAGGAGGTCATAGAAGATGAGTTTGGACTGGATGTCTGATTCTTTGCTTGTTGTTTGTTTCCATTTGATGTACTTTTCCTCTTGTTGTATTTTGGACCCTCCATGGGCATGTATTGTAAAACAACTATGTATTGTTCACCATCTGTAATATATTTTAGTTTGATTTCATTCGGGTTTTCTCTCAATAACATCAAGCATCTTCCTCGAGGTCTGGAAAGGTCAAAACCAAGAACCAAACCGGATACCTTGGAAAACAAATAAGCATACTGCATTGCATACTAACTTTGTTTTTGTTTTATAGGTTTTGTTATTATTGTTTCTAACTTTGGTTTGATCTCAGGAAATATTGCTCGTCGCCGAGTGTTCCCTGTCAACCGCACGCACCGGTACCCGACTCGTAACAACCTTCCTGGCATTCAAATGGAAAAAGTACAACAGAATCTGACTGAGGTCAGAAATCAGATGGTCAATGAGCGAGTGGAGATGAGGAATCAGATGTCTCAGTTCATGGCAGTTGTCGCTCCCGACAAATGAAACTGGATCATATGAAGGTACAGACGCGAACGGTCGGCGAGAGGGAACAGTGAGAACACACAGCCGTGAACTCACTGGAGAATGAATAGAGTCGCCAGCTAGGCATTTTTATCCAGGAGGAAAGGCAATGCTGCATAGACCTAGAAAGAGATGGATAAGACGGTTGCGAACCAGAGAGACTGAGAAAGGGGGTTGGTTACAACCTGGGAAGGTATTAGCACCCAGATTGTCCGTCGTACTCGACGGGATCCACGCTTGAAAGATTTGTGTTTTAAAGGGGTAGTGTCAGTGCAATTTGTGTATAAAATAGCTGGAAAGAAGATGTACAGGTGTCAGTGTAAGAGAAGTGAAGTGTATAAATGATGTGTCAGTGTAAGAAAAGGAATAAGATGCTCAAGATCATGAGGCTAAGAGAATGATGATGGGAAGAGGGGGAATGTACAGAGACTTTTGTTCGATAACTGTTAAGTTATGCCTACGTATCCTCTCGTGCAATGAGGAAGTCAGAACACCGTAGTTCGACCCAAAGAGACTGAAAGATGAATTGACTTGTGAACTGCTTGCTTGTCAATGCTCAAGTGTATGATCTGTCTGGCACAGATGCAAACTGTCTTGCATTAGACGGAAGAAGCGAGTTCTCGTTTGTGAGTGAATGAGATGAGAAAAGAATCCCGAAGGAGGCGATTATTGTTTGTTTTTGTGTTTTCAGTCTTTTATTGCTTTTGGAAATGTGTCATAAGTTAATGAGCTTAAGCCTAAACCAATGGATTTAGTAAACTCATCACATCTTCCCTCTGATTAGGGGTGATGAGAGTACCTTAAGTGTGAAGTCAGCTTCTCACACTTAATCACCTTTGATGTAGGATTAAGATCATTAACCTACTTGTGATTATTTAGATGTTTTTGGTGTTTTTGTTTAGTGTTGAGTAATGAGATTAAGCCATAATCAAAGATTAAACAGACTCATTACACCATCCTAATAGAAGGATAATAGATGAGGGTGTTTAAGCTGAGGAAAACTCCTCAACTTAATCCATGATCAGGGATTAAACCCATGACAAAACAAGCCTTTGATTAAGTGGATTTTACTTAATGATATGATGATGAAGTGAATTTTATGATTTGTAAGACAACTTGAGGGGGACTTGTCCATTAACACTAGGGTTAGTCCTTCTTAACCATTTAAGGAAGAATTAGAACCCTGATGCAAGGCCCAAGTTACAAGTGTGATGTCTTGATACTTATTAAGTGGATTGATTAAGAGGTTTAAACACATTAAGGGTTTAACACTTAGGGTTAAAGTTATACACTCCATCCTAAGAGAAGGATGCAGGCATAAGCTTAATCACAAAGCCTTAAAGCCTTTAGGGTTTAGTCCCTGATTATGAGGTGAGAAGAGAGGACTCAAAGAGACACAAAGGTAAAACTATGAGGGGAGACTAATCAAGACCCTAATCATTGTCATACATGGTTGTTCCTAAGGTTTGTGAGGTTTGCAAAAGAAGATCTTCAAAGGAGCCACCAGGAAGCAGATGAACAAGATCAAGAGAAGCAAAGCAACTTGCTTCATTTAAGAAGTCAAGTCACTTGAAGAAAGAAAGTGGTAGGAGAAAGAATGAGCAAGCTCAATCTCAAACACATATAGAAATGCAGCAATGGATGCAAGAGAGATGAGAAGAAAAGTTATGAGAAGTGAAGGCAAATTCACTTCTCAAAGTTACTTACCACCTGAAATGTTAGAAAGAAATGCAATGCAATGCAAGATGGGATGAAATGGCATGATGCTAAGCAAAACCAGAAGCATGTTGATGATGATTATGATGTTATGAGGTGCTGCAAACATGAGGCAAGACATGGAGATGTTCATACAAGATTATGGATGCAAATGATGCAAGCTAAGAAGCATGGATAAGCATGGAAAGTTATGAGGCACACAAGGCAAATGACATGGCAAATATGAGATGCAATGATCAAAGATGCTTTATACATGTCTTAAGATGTCAGATGAAACACAAGCATGCATAAAATGCAAAGACAAGTCATGTTATGCAAGAGAATGCAAGAAGGATGCAAATGAAAGCTCAAATTAGGGTTTATGGACAATGCATCAAACAAAAACCCAAAACAGAAGCAAACCCTAAGATAAAAAATGGAAAATGCCATCCTAAGAAACCCTAAACCTATACTAAACCAAGGTCCAAAGGGGAAGTCTCAACTCCTAACCAATCTCAAGATATGATTTTTTCTAAGTTATTAGGGTTTTTTAGGGTTCTTGACAAAAGAAATACCAAACAATTTGAAATTGAAGGATCAAATCAAGGCCATTTTATCCTAGAAACTACATGCCAAACACAAAACAAAACAAAAAGAATCAATGTCCAACTCTTCTCAAATAGGCAGAAATGAATTTTTGAACTTAGGATCAAATTAATGCATAAAAAATGATTTAATTCAATGAAAAATTCTTAAAATGCATCAAGATCAAAAAATAAATTTGGTTTGAAGGTTGGACAATGTTTCTAAATGTCTTAGAACATTTCATGAATTTTTTTGTAATTTTTAAATACCTAAAAGTATTTTTAATTAATTAATTTCCATTAATCAATTAAAAATAATCTTTTAAATATTTAAAAATATTTTTTTAATGATAAAAAATAAAATAAAAATATTTTTGGGTCTTAAAAATTAATAAAACCTTTAGGAAAAAGTTTCATAATTTTTAAGAATTTTTTACTATTTTAAAATAAATATGCAAGTTAATTGAAAAGAAAATGAATAAAAATTAAATAAAAGGGAAAGTAAACCAAATGGAAGGCTGAGATGAGCCCAGGGTTTAAATCTGTTGACCAGCGCGCAAATGAAGGGCCCAGATGGCTCCTGAGTTAATTAACTTAATTAAAAATTAAATAAAACTAATGAGAGAGATTAGGGCTAAGCAGACTGATCCTGGCCTTTCATTCGCGCGGGGAGTCAAACATGTCAACGCATCCAGTGGTCCACATTCAAATGGTCATTAATCACACAATTAGGGCTTAATCACTCTCAGGCGGCCGGAGAAGACTTCCGGTCGTCTTCTCCGGCCAGCATCCCCCCTGAGAAATCCCCAAACCCCTCAAATCGTATCAAAAATGAAAACTAAAAAAAAGGAAATGCTCCTTACACACTCACGAATTAAACCCCTCTCTCAAAACAAATTTCTTCTTCCTAAATAAGCTGAATCGAAGAAAATGAAAACTAGGGCACGCAGGTTTCAGAGAGAAATTAAATGCTCATTTCAAAGCCATTTTCAAAACCAATGACATCAGGATGATCAGTGAAGCACAAAGAACAAGTTTATAACATGCAAAGTGATTTCTGGAAAAATAATTTTCAAGCTACCTGAGATTCGAAGCTTTCACTCTGATGACTTTCTGGCCACTTCTCCTTGTGCAATCCACTCCACTTGATCCCCAGATGATGTTTGAATGCTCAAAAGAAATTTATGTTGGCTGGATAATGAGTTTCGAAAGCTCCTGCTTCAACTCAGTCAGAAATGGCAATGGTGATTCTGGCACTTTCAGGTCATTGTGAATGGTGGTTTGTGGTCCAGATGATGTATGGAGAAGCTTTGCAAGGTTTGTTTGGCTGTTTGTGAGCTAGGGAAGGAGATTCGAAAGGAACTGCAAGATGAAGTGAAGAATGGCTATGGGGTGTTCTGGTTGATTCAGGCTTGTGTTCTTGCTGGTTTCTACTCAATGATGCATGGTGAGTTGAATGGTGAAAATGGTTTTTGTGTTTGCAAGCTGTGGAAGTAGATTCGAAGCAACTTGCAAGATGAGGTGTTTTTGTGAATGTGTGTGTGTGAATGGTTTCAGCCTTGCTAGATGTATGGAATGCCTTGCCCTTTGTCCACATAAACCTCTCTCATTGGTCAGATGATTGGACATGTGCTTTATTGATTGGTAAGTCACCTTTTTCAAAAAGTCAAAAATTGTGTAAGGAAGGTATGGCTCATGATCTAGGCTAGTACAAGGCTGGTTCTGGTGCAGCAAGGTGAGGTGAGAGGCTAGCCAAAGTGCAGCATCCAATGCATCAAGTGGTAGAAGCACAATGATGATTTTGCAAGTTGTTGGCTCTTTGGTTCACATGTGATTTCCCAATCCCACAAGCCATAATTCATGGGCACTCTTGGTTCAATTCTGATTTTTATGACTTATAGAATGTTTGTATGCTGGTTTGAAATGAACTAGAGGTCACAAGAGGCATTGGTTCATGACTTTGCAAAATTTCCTTTTGAAACATGCCTTGAAAATCAATGATTTTAGCCAACTTTGTCATGCCATAACTTTTGATCCAAGAAGAGTTTGATCATGTTCTTGTACTTTTTGAAAAGGGAAAGATGAGATCTACAACTTTCATGACCAAAGTTTTTTCATTTGAAGCCTTTTTGGATCAAGAATCAAGGCTTGAAAAATGACCTAAAATGATGCATTCTTGAAAAGTCAACTATGCCCAAAAAGTCAACATTTGCAAAAACCCTAAATTCTTGATTTTTGTGAACTTCAACCCTCTTCCATGATCAAATAAAGATCATATACACTCAAAATGATGAAGATCACCCATTGGTTGGGTCACTGGGGGCCTCAGATGCCCTGATTTTACACTGACTTGTCCAGAAAGTCAACTCTTGATCAGATGACTTCCCCATGGAATTTCTTCATGAAAATTGATATGCATACTCCCTATACCAAATAGAGACCAATGGAAACAAGAATGACCAAAAAATCTGGGGTTATGGCCTCTGAAACCAAAACCCTAGATTTTCAGTCAACTGTGCAGTTAAACTTGGCTCTGCATCCACTCAAACCCTAGTCCTTGTGATTCCTTTGCATTTTTGACTTTGAGGAGATGGAATATGATATAAGAACACTCATGGACCTCTTTGAAGTGATTGGTGATCTTTGGAGTGGCTCAAGAGGCTTTTGGATTGCTCAGATCACAAACCCTAGGTGCAGATGACTTAGAATCTATGCAGGGAATCAAAATGAGATATGAGATGATATGATTGTGCTTATGTATATGAAAATGATCACAAGCCATGGTGTGAATGGGTGAGGGCAAATTTGGGGTGTTTACAGCTGCCCCTATTCAAACATGAGTTAGCTGTGCAGGATGTAAGCTATGGCTTAATAGGCAAACAAGATAACTTGTGGTTGAATACCAAAGACAGTCCAAAATTTGCACTCACAGAATGAAGAAGAAAAGGGATATAGATTGTAAAAGAAAAATAAAGTATATTATAAAGGTGCGGAAAACAGAACGATGACGGGGACGGCCGACATGCTGGGGATAGAAGGTAAAGCCAAGACGGGGACGGCCGACTGGCTGGGGAAATAAAATCATGATGGGGACGGCCATAAAGCTGTAAAATTCTCTGAGGATTTAATGAAACATGACGGGGACGGCTATCAAGTTCATAAAGCAACGTAACCAACGATGGGGACGGCCATCGGGTTGAAAAAGAAAAGGGACCACGACGGGGACGGCCATCGGGTTAAAGAATGAACGAAATAAACAGATGATGGGGTACGGCCATCAAAGGTGAAGGACGATCACCTAGCAGGGGACGGCTGCTCTGTTGGGGATAAAAGAAATATGATGGGGACGGCCATCAAAGGTGGAGGACGACCACCTGGCAGGGTACGGCTGCCGAAAATATCAACGATGGGGACGGCCATCGGATAGAAAAGGTCAACGATGGGGACGGCCATCGGACGAGCATGATGGAGGACGACCATCAAGAAGTGGAGGACGACCACTCAGCAGGGTACGGCTGCTCTCAAGGTATATCATAACACAGGACGAGTGCCGGATAACCAAAATCAACGATGGGGACGGCCATCGGATAAAGTGATGAAGGACGATCATCAAAAAGGTGGAGGACGACCACCTAGCAGGGGACGGCTGCTAAAAGACAACGATGGGGACGGCCATCGGATGAGCATGATGGAGGACGACCATCAAGAAGTGGAGGACGACCACTCAGCAGGGTACGGCTGCTCTCAAGGTTATCATGACACAGGACGAGTGTCAGATAAAAGAAAATGCTTTGTTGGCGATCTACTGGGGATATAGTGAACACGGACGAGCGTTCACAACCAAGAAAGGAAAGTATAAGTGTTTGGTATTGTGTATAGATTAAAGATGCGGACGAGCATCCTTAGACTATGATACGGACGAGTATCATGTAGAAACAAATACTGACACATGTTCAGAGATGATGATACGGACGAGTACCATCTGGTTAACAAAGAACACGGACGAGTGTTGCATCTGAAGGGACTCTTCTGGGGAATAGTAGACACGGACGAGTGTCTATATTCAAGAAGACACAGTGTATGGATTAAAGATGCGGACGAGCAACCTTAAGACTATGATACGGACGAGTATCATGTAGAAACAGACACTGACACATGTTCAGTGATGATGATACGGACGAGTACCATCTAGTTAACAAAGAACAAGGACTACTGTCGAATCTGTGGGGATATGAGTGATGGTGTATACAAGATACGGACGAGTATCTGTATAAGCGTACCAATGAATAGTGAGTATATACAGATGAGTGTTTTAACTGCTGGGGAGAATGACACGGACGGGTGCCAAGAGAGAAAAGTGTAATATGAACAAGTATCTGCTATACAAAGTCTAGGCGACTGCGCCGGGGATGTGACACGGACGGGTGTCAGGAGAGTGTATATACAAGTATATGTGAGTGCAAAGGGGATGTCTTTGGCTTTCTGCTGGGAGTTATGACACGGACGGGTGCCAGAAAGTATCTGTAATACGGGAGATCTTGTTTGTAAAGAGTGTTCAGGCGACTTTACTGGGAGTGATGATACGGACGGGTGTCAAAAGGAAATATGTACTGGTGTTGGTGATTATGAGGCCACTGCTTTTGCTGGGACTCTGGGGATTTTTATACAATGATAATGAACGGTTATTATTTACAAGTGTTAATTCAGAACATGGCTTATGATTATGCTATGCGTTTGATTTTTTTGCCGTAATGCTCCGTATTAGACGGAATGCTACGCTCTGAGGGGATAGTATGATGCGAATGCTATGATTATGCAAAAATATCAAACCGGGATTCGGATCCCGTTGCCGTGAAGATCTATGGTTAATCTGTTTGAAATGGACCTCCCAGCCGGGGATGAGATCATTGGTAGATCCAATAAGATGATATTTGTCTGGAGATATAGGTCACCGATTGACATATCTTCGCAATAGGACCCAGCTGGGGTTTGTAGAAGCTTTCTTCACTTTGTTGTGATCCTTTCCTGCGTTGCTCTTCTGGATAGAGGCTGGAACTTTGTGGGGAGATGGTTCCCTGACTCCTGTACTCAACCGAGGATGAAATGGCAACTCGGCTGGGGAATCGTGATAGGCAACTCAGCTGGGGATAGCAACAAGAGGCAACTCAGCTGGGGATAGAGCATTTCAGATGCTGAGATTGAGTGCATGTTGATTTGGCAACTTCGCTGGGGAAATGGGCACCTTTCAGTGCCACGTGGAAGATAGACCGAGTTGATAATGATTCGCCAGCTTGCTGAGACGTAACTTGCATGCCCCAGGTTGCGTTCTGGATACCTGCAATCCTGCAAAGATAAGGAGACGCACAAAAGGTCCCGAGGTATCCTTTACTGGATTCCGTCATAGGAGTCAAGCATTCTCACGAGTAAGTATATTCCCTGCAAGCATGTGTTTTATTATTATTATTTTTGGGAGAAAAGCATCTGTACTTATGCAATTGATTTTTTAGAGACATCAGACATCCTTTGCAGATAAAATATACGAAACGAAACATGACTGAAAAATCTGATTTTATTAATTCATGTGCCCTGAATTGGCAAGATACAGTCAAAGAAACATATCTCCTGAAATGAGGAGACTGTCACAAATTGAGAAACAAAAGTGCTGGCAGTGTTGGCGACGCTTTGAGGAGCTTCCTCTCCTGCTATGACTCGTATGACAATGACGTTCTTCTCGTCTTGTTTTCTGAAGAAAGTTGATTCTGATTGAAGCTTGATTCCGTCGGAGCTTTCCAAGTTGTAAGTGATACAGACGAACTCAGAGTGCAGTTGTTCGCTTATTCCCTTATTTTGCATGGATCGCCCTTTCGGGTTTTTAATCCATCGGGATACCCATTTTTGCCTGAGTTGTCCAATGCGGCTTTTCAACTCAGCGGGTGTACATTTTTCATTTATTTCCCTTATTTTTGCCCGAGTCTTTTATTCTGTTTTTGACTCGCCGGGATGCCCTATTTTTGCCTGGACTTACATTCTGTTTTTATGTCCAGCGGGTCATTTTATGCGAAGTATTTTTTAACTGCATCTGAATTCACAGGGGACGGGAAATCTTCACCATCCATGGTGCTGAGCATCGGCGCTCCACCAGAGAAAACTTTCTTTACCACGAATGGTCCTTCATAATTGGGAGTCCATTTGCCCCTGTGGTCTGTATGAGGAGGGAGGATTCTCTTCAGCACAAGATCCCCTACTTGGTACCCTCGGTGCCTGACTTTCTAATCGAAGGCTCTCTTCATTCTCTTCTGATACAACTGCCCATGACAAATTGCAGCCAATCTTTTCTCTTCAATCAGACTCAGTTGTTCGTATCGGGCCCGAACCCATTCTGCTTCACTCAGTTTAACATCCATCAATACCCGTAGAGAGGGTAATTCAACTTCAACAGGTAGGACTGCTTCCATACCATACACAAGTTGATACGGTGTTGCCCCAGTGGATGTTCTGATTGATGTGCGGTACCCATGCAAGGCAAATGGCAGCATTTCATGCCAGTCTTTGTAGGTGACTACCATCTTCTGCACAATCTTCTTGATATTCTTATTTGCCGCCTCAACAGCACCATTCATCTTTGGTCTGTAAGGAGAGGAATTGTGATGTTGAATCTTGAAGTCCCGGCACAGCTCTGCCATCATTTTGTTATTTAAGTTAGAACCATTATCAGTAATGATTCGCTCGGGCACTCCATATCGACAGATGATATCTCTCTTCAGAAATCTGGCTACCACTTGTCTTGTAACATTTGCATATGAGGCTGCTTCAACCCACTTAGTGAAATAGTCAATGGCGACCAGGATGAATCTGTGACCATTTGAAGCGGTCGGCTCAATCTTGCCAATCATATCAATGCCCCACATGGCAAAGGGCCATGGTGAAGACATAATGTTCAAAGGGTTGGGAGGCACATGCACTTTATCTGCATAAATCTGGCATTTATGGCATTTTCTGGCGTAGGCACAACAGTCTGCATCCATTGTGATCCAATAATAGCCTGATCTTAATAACTTCTTAGCCATTGCATGTCCTCCAGCATGGGTACCAAAAGAGCCTTCATGCACTTCATGCATCAACAAATCTGCTTCCGTCTTGTCAACACATCGGAGGAGTACCATATCAAAGTTCCTTTTGTATAAAGACCCATCAGTGTTCAGAAAGAAACTTCCATTAAGCCTTCTCAAGGTCTTCTTATCATTGGAAGATGCCCCAGGTGGGTACGTTTGATCTTCCAAGAAGCACTTAATGTCATGGAACCAAGGCTTATCATCTTTGACTACATCTGCTGCAAATACATATGCTGGCCTGTCGAGTCTGGACACTGAAATCTGAGGTACAAAGTTAGCAGCTTGAACTTTGATCATGGACGAAATGGTAGCAAGAGCATCTGCAAACTGATTCTCGTCCCGAGGGATATACTCAAGCTTGACTGTTGTGAAGAAAGTCAATAACCTCCTTGTATAATCCCTGTAAGGTATCAGATGATCCTGGTGTGTATACCATTTCCCATTGGTCTGATTGACTACCAAAACTGAATCTCCGAATACGGTCAATGTCTTGATCCTGAGGTCAATGGCTTCCTCAAGACCCATAATGCAAGCTTCGTATTCAGCTTCGTTGTTAGTGCAGTTGAAAGTGAGTTTGGCCGAGAAAGGCATGTGAACTCCCTTTGGTGAAATGAGGACTGCACCAACACCACGGCCATTCATGTTAACAGCCCCATCAAACATCATAGTCCATTCTTCTTCTGGGTCGGGCCCTTCAGTGTGAATGGGCTCTTCATGATCTTTTGATTTAATGAACATGATGTCTTCATCAGGGAAGTCAAATCTCATAGGCTGGTAGTCATCAATGGGTTGCTCAGCAAGATATTCAGATAGTACACTGCCCTTGATGGCTTTCTGAGAGGTGTACTGGATGTCATATTCTGTAAGGATCATTTGCCATCTTGCAACCCGTCCGGTAAGCGCTGGCTTCTCAAATATGTACTTAACTGGGTCCATTTTTGAAATCAATAAAGTAGTGTGGGTCAACATATAGTGCCTCAGTCGGCGAGCAGCCCACGCTAAAGCACAGCAAGTTTTCTCGAGCAGTGAATAACGTTGTTCACAGTCGGTAAACTTTTTGCTTAGGTAGTATATTGCATACTCTTTTCGACCAGACTCGTCATGCTGGCCCAACACACACCCCATTGACTCTTCTAATACTGTCAAGTACATAATTAGAGGTCTTCCTTCGACTGGCGGCATAAGGATCGGAGGTTCCTGTAGATACTCCTTGATCTTGTCAAAAGCCTTCTGGCAATCTTCATTCCACCTGACCGTCTGTTCTTTTCTTAACAGCTTGAACAAGGGTTCGCAGGTTGCTGTGAGGTGAGATATGAACCGTGAGATATAGTTCAATCGACCTAGAAACCCTCGAACTTCTTTTTCAGTTTTCGGTGCAGGCATCTCTTGAATGGCTTTGACTTTATCAGGGTCCACTTCAATCCCTTTCTCGCTTACAATAAAACCCAACAGCTTACCAGATTTCACCCCGAATGTGCATTTATTGGGGTTCAACTTCAGCTGGTACTTCCTCAGACGCTTGAACAACTTGAGCAGATTCACCAGATGATCTTCTTCAGTAAGGGACTTGGCAATCATGTCATCCACATAACACTCTATTTCTTTATGGATCATATCATGGAATAATGTTACCATAGCCCGTTGATACGTTGCACCAGCATTCTTGAGCCCAAATGGCATTACCTTGTAGCAGAACGTGCCCCAGGGTGTGATGAAAGTTGTCTTCTCCATGTCTTCAGGTGACATTTTGATCTGATTGTATCCTGAAAATCCGTCCATGAAGGAGAATACCGAGAACTGAGCCGTATTATCTACCAATACGTCAATGTGAGGTAATGGAAAATCATCTTTCGGGCTGGCTCTGTTCAGATCCCGGTAATCAACACACATTCTTACTTTGCCGTCCTTCTTAGGCACAGGTACTATGTTAGCAACCCACGGCGGATAGCTAGTTACTGCAAGGAACCCGGCGTCCCATTGCTTTGTTACCTCCTCCTTGATTTTCATTGCCATGTCTGGACGAGTTCGGCGCAGTTTCTGTTTGACCGGTGGGCATTCTTCTCTCAAAGGCAGCTTGTGCACCACAATGTCGGTATCCAACCCTGGCATGTCTTGATACGACCAAGCAAACACATCCACATACTCTTGAAGTAGATCAACCAGTTGCTTCTTCACTGAGTCTTGCAGGCAGGCCCCGATTTTAACCTCTTTCACGTCTTCATCTGTACCAAGATTGATCACTTCAACCTCCTCCTGGTGAGGAGTAATAACCTTTTCCTCTTGTCTTAACAACCTGGCTAGCTCTTCAGGAAGCTCATATTCTTCTTCAACCCCTTCATCAGCTTGATTGATTGGATTGTCAAAGTCATACGATGTCATAGCCGTGCTGTTGTCGGTGCTGTCAGGAAGGCACTCTCTGCAAGGGTTAAATTGTTCGTTTTAGTGATCTGATTTTAATCTTATTTAGAAAAGTGAAATGAAGTTGTCATTTTGAAAACACTGCCATTTATTTTTTTGTACAAAAAGAAAAATGGAAAAACAGTGAACGAAAAGAAAAAAAAGACTCGTTTGCAAAAAGATGTCTGATATTTCATTAATTGATCTTGTTTGCACAAAAAGTACAGATGGCCCGATTACAAAATGAGTCTTGTCATCTTGGGCAAGATGCAAGGCTTTGATGCATGCTTATAAAAATACAGGAAATAATAATTACTCTGATCGAGTAACTCTTATAATTTCCTGGGAAGACCAGTTCGAGACACTGCTCCCCGGGATCTTTGGACGAATCCAATTCTCCAGATTGCGCTCCTCTTCCAGCTCGTCTTCCAAACAGTTGATAGCATCGGGGGTAAGCATCCCTCCACTGACAAAACCAGGCTCTTCAGCAGCCTTTGCTTGATGTTGAGTTGGTCTGTAACCCAACCCAAACTTGTCTTCTTTTTTCTCCACTGATAGCAGTTTGCCCCAGCCCTGGGCAGTTCCTTCCTCAACAACCTTCCGGGCTTGTTGGTATGATGACATTGGAGTACCAGATACAACAGATGCCTCATTCACATTCAAAGCTTCAAACCCCTGGCTCATTGTTTCATGGATCTCCCCATCCATTTCAATGTACTTATAGGTTGCCAGGTGGCTGACAAAAATGTCCTCCTCTCCACAGATTGTGACAACTTGGCCTTCCCACTCAAATTTTAACTTTTGGTGAAGGGTAGACGTTATTGCGCCGGCGGCGTGAATCCAGGGTCTACCCAACAAACAGCTGTAGGCGGGCTGAATGTCCATCACATAAAGGATAGTTTTAAAGGTCTGTGGGCCAATTGTCACAGGTAGCTCAATCTCTCCCAGAACCGATCTCTTAGAACCATCAAAGGCTCTTACCACCAGGTTGCTGGGTCTCAATGCCAAACCATCATATTCTAACTTCACCAGAGCCTTCTTTGGTAAGACATTCAGGGATGACCCCGTATCTACCAGCACATGAGAAAGGACAGCTCCTTTGCATTCCATGGTTATGTGCAAGGCTTTGTTGTGGTTGCGGCCATCCGCTGTCAAGTCAGTATTGGTGAATCCTAGCCCATTGCTAGCAGTAACATTTCCAACCACGGTTTCCAACTGGTTGACAGTAATCTCTTCAGGCACGTAAGCTGCGTGCAGGACTTTAAGTAGTGCATTCCGATGGGCTTCGGAGCACATAAGCAGTGAGAGGATAGAGATTTTGGATGGCGTTTGGTGAAGCTGATCCACAATTTTGTAATCACTCTTTTTGATGATTCGCATAAACTCATCAACTTCTTGATCGAACGGTGTCTTCAAGGCTTCTTTAACAACTTGATCTTCCTGCACCGGGCTCTTTCCTTTCGCCTTGGCAGCAGCTTCTGCTTCGGCTGTAGGTCTTTGAACTGGTGGAGCAAAGAGACGTCCGCTTCGAGTGAAGCCTCTGCCTCCCCCCACATTATCTACTTGTGGTGCAGGTGTTGATGTTTCAAGAGTGATTCTTTTTCCTTCGCAGTACACGTCAGAGCCATAGTGCCAAGGGATGGCCCTATTGCTTTCATATGGTACTGGTCCGGGCACTGTGACAGTGACCGGACTGATTGCTGCTGCTGAAGGGACTGTAATTATTTGTGGATCATAAAAGATTGTAACTGGTGCCCTGATGGGAGCAGCACCTTCTGAATGGTAGGCAGAGTTGTTCTCAGGATCATAAAATATGGTGACAGTAGAGACATCTTCATGATTGATTGCTGGAGTTGTAGGAGCCATTGTTGGAAGTGCGGGTGTTGTTGTTGTAGGAGATTCAAGATGGAATGAAGCTGAAGTTGTAGCAGGAGAAATTGTTGAAAACTGATCAGTTGAGACGATTGATGGAGTACTTGTTGATGAAACCGAAGAATTGTCAGGAACAATAGTTGCTGCAGTTGTAGGAGGTTCTGAAATCGTTGCTGATGATATTGCTGGATTTGTTGGAAATGATGTGGTGATCTGAAGTTGGCCACTCTGAATAAGGCCATCTATGCCATTCCTCAAATTACCGCACCCATTTACCGAGATATTGCAGTAAGCACAACCTAACTCGCACCCCGGGAACATTTGACATTCCAAGAGCTGAGCTTTGATTTCTACCAATGGTGTCCTGATCTGCCCCGCACTAGTTATTAAGTAAGACGGCTTGTCTTCTTCAATAGCGTTAATCCGGGGACCACCATGGTTTGGCATAGGATTTTTGTTGACATTGGGCGGCGGTGCAAAATTCAGAGCCTTGGAGTCTACCAAGTCTTGTACCTTCATATGCAGAGCCCTGCATTTTTCTGTATTGTGGCCAAGTGCGTTTGAATGAAAAGCACACCTAGCATTGGAGTCATAGTTCCTTGGTAGACTATTGGGATCCGGAGGTGCCAACGTTCTTAGCTCAACTAGGTTGAGTTTCAGAAGTTGTGGCAGCAAGGCAGCATATGGCATTGGGATCGGATCGATCACTCTGTTAGCTTGAGATGGCCTCTGTTGGAATGGCCTTTGTTGACTGTTGTTGTTGGTGTTGCTGTTGTTGTAATTTCTTGGAGGATACTGATTTTGCTGATGGTACTGAGGTTGTGGCTGATAGTTTTGCTGAGGAGGTTGATAGACTGGCTGTGGATGGGCTGGAGCAGGAATGGTGACTGCTGCTATTGACCTTTGAGCATATTGGGACCTGCCCCTGTTGGTGTGGATGGCATTGGTCTCGCCAGTTCTTCTCGGGCCTGCAAAAGGCTTTCTTGTACTACTGGACGAGCTTGCACCATTGTCTGAGATCTTTCCCATTTTTAACAAGCTTTCAATTCTCTCCCCAGCTATGACAACATCTGCAAAGCTAGTAGAAGAGAAAGCAGCCAACCTGTCAATATATGTTCCCTGAAGGGTGTTCATGAACATATCTGCCATTTCTCGCTCAGACATAGGTGGTTGAACAGCAGCAGCCAGCTGCCTCCACCTTTGGGCATATTCTCGGAAACTCTCCCTCGAAGACTGTGACATTCCCATCAGGAGAGTCCTGTTGGGTGCCATGTCTAGATTATACTGATACTGTCTGATGAAGGCCTCTGCCAGGTCCTTCCAGCATCTAGTTGTTGCTCTTGTCAGATGGGAATACCACTCCCTCGAAGCTCCAGTCAAGCTATCCTCAAAATAGAACATCCACAATTTCTCATCCATTGTATAGGCCTTCAGCCTTCCCAGAAATGATTGTAGATGAGTCCGGGGGCATGAAGTCCCATTATACTTTTCGAAACAAGGAGGCTTGAACTTATGGGGGATCCTGACCCCGTCTACCAAACCCATGTCCATAACGTCGAAGCCCAAAGAGTTTTGAGATTCTAAGGACCTCAACTTCTCAGCTATTTCATCCAATCTTCTATCATAAGCCTCTTCTCCAGCACCCATTACTGTGAACTGGTCTTCTTGAGGGTCTTCCTGTAGTACCCTCCCTGCTGTGGCAGTCCCTTGTATATTGACAGGGATGTTGGCCTCTGGATGGAGATGGGGTCCAAAAACTGGGGGATTGACATGAGGTTGGACCCTCTCGTTGTTACTTGTGCCAGCAGTTCCCACATGGGGTTCCTCTTGATTCCTCCCTTCTACCAAAGCTCTGAGCCTCTCCTGGCTTTGAGCTAAGTTGTTCATTACTTCCATGAACTGTGTTATCTGCGTTCTCATCTCCAACCTTTCGTTGGCCATCTGGTTTCTGACCTCCGTAAGGTCCTGCTGCATCTGATCCATCTGAATTCCCGGAAGGTTGTTTCTAGTTGGGTACCTGTGTGGCCTGTTGAGGGGAAATACCCGGCGGCGAGCAATAATTCCTGAGATTCACAACAGAGGTTAGTAACAACAAAACAAAAACCTACAAAACAAACAAAAGGGTTAGTATGCAATGCAGTTATGCTTATTTGCTCTCAAGGTATCCGGTTTGGCCTCCAGTTTTGACCCTTCCAGACCCTTGAAGATGCTGCTGTTGAAGTTGCTTTCGAAGTAAACTAACATGAACATATTACATAAGGTGAAATAATACAATTTGTTCATTTTACAACACAAGCCCACTAAGGGGTCAAAATACAGTACAAAAATAAAAGTACATGGAAAGAAAGCAACAACAAACAAATGGTCAAACACCAAGACCAAACTCATCCTCACGAACTTCCTTGAGAAGTGCTTCGGTCACAGGATCAGCCGGACGCTCCGTGAGATTCCTGATGAGGAGATTCCGGGTCGTAACAGCTGCTGTTAGCTTTTTGTGCTGAGTTTGGTCCTTGGACCTCTTCACCCCTGCTTTGATCTTCAGCTCTGATATCTCCCTCTGGGCTGCTGCCAGGGCTTCTTGTTGTTCTCTTGCACTAGCTTCAAGTTGCTCCATCTTGTCTTGAACTCTCTTGTCCTCCAAGGTACGAGCCTCGGTGATCCTGACCCACCGGGCTTGACTCTCCTTCAGATACAAGTCCGTCCTTGCTCTTTGGAACTGGGCTTCTTTGCAAGCATTCTTCAGGATTTGTTCTCCAGCCTTTGACTTTTTAATGTAGTCCCCAGACTTCTCAATCTTAGTCAGATGATCTACTCTCATTTTCTCCAACCTTTCAATTTCCCTCATACCTTCACTCCTCTCCCGGAGGGTTTTCTGCAAAGCCTGGGTTAGCTTCTCATTCCTTTCCTTCAAGCTCTCATACTCCTCCAAGCTGATAGTGGCAGGGGGTGGTGCTGAAGATGACTCAGGCATGTCTTCTATGGTAAAGGGCATCCCAGAGAATTGGGCCCTGGCATGGGACCAATCATAGTATTGTGCTGATGCCACATTGTTGCACTTCCCTAGAATGGTTATTCCCTTGGTTTGAACATTATCCCAGGCCCAAGCAGCCTGCCTAACAACAGTCAAACTAATCTTGTTCTCACAATAGAGAGTCTCAGCCAAGTCCTGTGCCCTAGGAGCATGGACCAGTGCATAGCCCAATTGCCTTCTGAACAGCATAGGATTGTAATTAATACTGCCCTTAACACCTATCAAAGGCACATTAGGAAAATGCCCACAGCTGGTGATGATATCCCTGCCCTTGGTGCTTTGAGTGCACCATCTGATGTCAGCTGAAGTTAGAACAGTGAGTCTCTTAGCCCAGTTGCTTTGCTGATGAGGGTTTAAAAATGCATCTGTCCTGGGTAGATGCCTGAGAAGCCAAGTGTGGAACAATGGAGCACAACACCTTACTAATCTCCCCCTCTGCTTTTCATTCCTCTGATGCACTGAATAATAAAGATCCCCCAATAAAGTCGGCACTGGGTTCTTCAGGATGAACAGATGGATTGCATTTTTGCTAATGAATCGAGGCTCATCTGCAAACAACACAATCCCATATATACTCAAGGCCAACAAAGCACAAACAGCTTTCCAATCCCCCAAGGAGGCCTTCAGACTAGCTTGAGAAATTAAGAAGTCCAGATGAAAACCAGGGATCCCAGCTTTAGAGGTCATATGCTGCTCAATCAGGACAGGCTCCAGATGCAAAGCTTTTGCTACTTCTCCATTAGCAGGAAAGACCATCTCAGGGTTGAAAGGAATTTCTCTCCTGATAGGCATACCAACTAATGAGGAGTACTCTTCCAATAAGGGGCCCAACTGAAAGTCTTGAAAAGTAAAACATCTCAGTGGAGGATCATAAAACTGAATGCAGGTGTGGATGAGGCTCCTCTGTGAAGGGTCCAGATCCATAACCACGTCCAGTATATCTCCATAACTCTCCCTGAACAAGGGTATGTGATCTGGAGTGATCAGGGTTTGGATCCTCCTGATGTCTGATAAGTCTGGCTGGAAGAAGTGATAGGTGATGTTGCTTTTCTTTGGAACCATGATGCTGAGACTGAGTAGAGATAGGTACTGATGCTGATGCTGAAGAAGAGGGCCACTGATTGGCTGGTGCTGGTGATAGCTGAAGCAGGTGCTGGTGAAGACAGGTCAATACTGAAGATAGGGTCAAAACCAAAACCAAATGAAGATGGATACCCTGAAACAAATAAGCAAATGTCAATATGATGCAATGATTATGTATGCAAATGATATGCAAGGGTCTGTGACTGAGCTGGATCTGATCAAAATGCCCTGATATAAGTCCATGTGTGTAAGAAATCCAGATGAGGTCTATAAATCCAGTAACCAAGGTGGGGGACTCAAATAAAGAGCCACATGTCCAGGGTTTTAGAATCACAAGAACTGTCCAACATGGAGTACTCTTAACAAACAAAGTAACAGGGTGTTCTGAGGTCAAGGTACCTGCAAACATGTAAACAGCCCAACCCCCCTCACAGGTGGTGTTCTAGAACAAGGATCCTCAGACTCGGATCAGTTATGAGAAGTGTAAACACTTCCAACCCGGAGGTACAGTGTTTACAATAACCATAACAATTCCTCCTCTAATTCACCTCAGTTTCTGAAGGTCAATACTAAAGGTCATCCAGACTTAGCAGGCTTCCCAGATAGCCCTAGTATTGCAGGAAATCTGCAACACAGAGTTCTCAAGAAGAAACCCATATCTGAACCGTGTTTCATATTCCCGCACCAGACCGAAATGGAATGGGAAAGAATATGATTCACTCTAGCCTAGGTGTCACTCAGGTCCCAGGTATAGGACCTCAACACTCAATGAAATACCCACCCACCAAAGAAAAACCAGATCCAGCCAGCAGTACAGTACAACAGTATGATAATATGCAAAGCTATAAAGAAAGCAGTAAACAACTGTACATAAAGCAAAATAAATACAAGCACAAATAAGCACATAACACCCCAGTAAACACAAATCAATCAAGCGCTAGGAGGAACCCACAAAAAGAACCAGAAGCCCTGGTTGCAATATAAGCGTCCCCAGCAGAGTCGCCAAGCTGTCGCTCCCGACAAATGAAACTGGATCATATGAAGGTACAGACGCGAACGGTCGGCGAGAGGGAACAGTGAGAACACACAGCCGTGAACTCACTGGAGAATGAATAGAGTCGCCAGCTAGGCATTTTTATCCCGGAGGAAAGGCAATGCTGCATAGACCTAGAAAGAGATGGATAAGACGGTTGCGAACCAGAGAGACTGAGAAAGGGGGTTGGTTACAACCTGGGAAGGTATTAGCACCCAGATTGTCCGTCGTACTCGACGGGATCCACGCTTGAAAGATTTGTGTTTTAAAGGGGTAGTGTCAGTGCAATTTGTGTATAAAATAGCTGGAAAGAAGATGTACAGGTGTCAGTGTAAGAGAAGTGAAGTGTATAAATGATGTGTCAGTGTAAGAAAAGGAATAAGATGCTCAAGATCATGAGGCTAAGAGAATGATGATGGGAAGAGGGGGAATGTACAGAGACTTTTGTTCGATAACTGTTAAGTTATGCCTACGTATCCTCTCGTGCAATGAGGAAGTCAGAACACCGTAGTTCGACCCAAAGAGACTGAAAGATGAATTGACTTGTGAACTGCTTGCTTGTCAATGCTCAAGTGTATGATCTGTCTGGCACAGATGTAAACTGTCTTGCATTAGACGGAAGAAGCGAGTTCTCGTTTGTGAGTGAATGAGATGAGAAAAGAATCCCGAAGGAGGCGATTATTGTTTGTTTTTGTGTTTTCAGTCTTTTATTGCTTTTGGAAATGTGTCATAAGTTAATGAGCTTAAGCCTAAACCAATGGATTTAGTAAACTCATCACATCTTCCCTCTGATTAGGGGTGATGAGAGTACCTTAAGTGTGAAGTCAGCTTCTCACACTTAATCACCTTTGATGTAGGATTAAGATCATTAACCTACTTGTGATTATTTAGATGTTTTTGGTGTTTTTGTTTAGTGTTGAGTAATGAGATTAAGCCATAATCAAAGATTAAACAGACTCATTACACCATCCTAATAGAAGGATAATAGATGAAGGTGTTTAAGCTGAGGAAAACTCCTCAACTTAATCCATGATCAGGGATTAAACCCATGACAAAACAAGCCTTTGATTAAGTGGATTTTACTTAATGATATGATGATGAAGTGAATTTTATGATTTGTAAGACAACTTGAGGGGGACTTGTCCATTAACACTAGGGTTAGTCCTTCTTAACCATTTAAGGAAGAATTAGAACCCTGATGCAAGGCCCAAGTTACAAGTGTGATGTCTTGATACTTATTAAGTGGATTGATTAAGAGGTTTAAACACATTAAGGGTTTAACACTTAGGGTTAAAGTTATACACTCCATCCTAAGAGAAGGATGCAGGCATAAGCTTAATCACAAAGCCTTAAAGCCTTTAGGGTTTAGTCCCTGATTATGAGGTGAGAAGAGAGGACTCAAAGAGACACAAAGGTAAAACTATGAGGGGAGACTAATCAAGACCCTAATCATTGTCATACGTGGTTGTTCCTAAGGTTTGTGAGGTTTGCAAAAGAAGATCTTCAAAGGAGCCACCAGGAAGCAGATGAACAAGATCAAGAGAAGCAAAGCAACTTGCTTCATTTAAGAAGTCAAGTCACTTGAAGAAAGAAAGTGGGAGGAGAAATAATGAGCAAGCTCAATCTCAAACACATATAGAAATGCAGCAATGGATGCAAGAGAGATGAGAAGAAAAGTTATGAGAAGTGAAGGCAAATTCACTTCTCAAAGTTACTTACCACCTGAAATGTTAGAAAGAAATGCAATGCAATGCAAGATGGGATGAAATGGCATGATGCTAAGCAAAACCAGAAGCATGTTGATGATGATTATGATGTTATGAGGTGCTGCAAACATGAGGCAAGACATGGAGATGTTCATACAAGATTATGGATGCAAATGATGCAAGCTAAGAAGCATGGATAAGCATGGAAAGTTATGAGGCACACAAGGCAAATGACATGGCAAATATGAGATGCAATGATCAAAGATGCTTTATACATGTCTTAAGATGTCAGATGAAACACAAGCATGCATAAAATGCAAAGACAAGTCATGTTATGCAAGAGAATGCAAGAAGGATGCAAATGAAAGCTCAAATTAGGGTTTATGGACAATGCATCAAACAAAAACCCAAAACAGAAGCAAACCCTAAGATAAAAAATGGAAAATGCCATCCTAAGAAACCCTAAACCTATACTAAACCAAGGTCCAAAGGGGAAGTCTCAACTCCTAACCAATCTCAAGATATGATTTTTTCTAAGTTATTAGGGTTTTTTAGGGTTCTTGACAAAAGAAATACCAAACAATTTGAAATTGAAGGATCAAATCAAGGCCATTTTATCCTAGAAACTACATGCCAAACACAAAATAAAACAAAAAGAATCAATGTCCAACTCTTCTCAAATAGGCAGAAATGAATTTTTGAACTTAGGATCAAATTAATGCATAAAAAATGATTTAATTCAATGAAAAATTCTTAAAATGCATCAAGATCAAAAATGAAATTTGGTTTGAAGGTTGGACAATGTTTCTAAATGTCTTAGAACATTTCATGAATTTTTTTGTAATTTTTAAATACCTAAAAGTATTTTTAATTAATTAATTTCCATTAATCAATTAAAAATAATCTTTTAAATATTTAAAAATATTTTTTTAATGATAAAAAATAAAATAAAAATATTTTTGGGTCTTAAAAATTAATAAAACCTTTAGGAAAAAGTTTCATAATTTTTAAGAATTTTTTACTATTTTAAAATAAATATGCAAGTTAATTGAAAAGAAAATGAATAAAAATTAAATAAAAGGGAAAGTAAACCAAATGGAAGGCTGAGATGAGCCCAGGGTTTAAATCTGTTGACCAGCGCGCAAATGAAGGGCCCAGATGGCTCCTGAGTTAATTAACTTAATTAAAAATTAAATAAAACTAATGAGAGAGATTAGGGCTAAGCAGACTGATCCCGGCCTTTCATTCGCGCGGGGAGTCAAACATGTCAACGCATCCAGTGGTCCACATTCAAATGGTCATTAATCACACAATTAGGGCTTAATCACTCTCAGGCGGCCGGAGAAGACTTCCGGTCGTCTTCTCCGGCCAGCATCCCCCCTGAGAAATCCCCAAACCCCTCAAATCGTATCAAAAATGAAAACTAAAAAAAAGGAAATGCTCCTTACACACTCACGAATTAAACCCCTCTCTCAAAACAAATTTCTTCTTCCTAAATAAGCTGAATCGAAGAAAATGAAAACTAGGGCACGCAGGTTTCAGAGAGAAATTAAATGCTCATTTCAAAGCCATTTTCAAAACCAATGACATCAGGATGATCAGTGAAGCACAAAGAACAAGTTTATAACATGCAAAGTGATTTCTGGAAAAATAATTTTCAAGCTACCTGAGATTCGAAGCTTTCACTCTGATGACTTTCTGGCCACTTCTCCTTGTGCAATCCACTCCACTTGATCCCCAGATGATGTTTGAATGCTCAAAAGAAATTTATGTTGGCTGGATAATGAGTTTCGAAAGCTCCTGCTTCAACTCAGTCAGAAATGGCAATGGTGATTCTGGCACTTTCAGGTCATTGTGAATGGTGGTTTGTGGTCCAGATGATGTATGGAGAAGCTTTTCAAGGTTTGTTTGGCTGTTTGTGAGCTAGGGAAGGAGATTCGAAAGGAACTGCAAGATGAAGTGAAGAATGGCTATGGGGTGTTCTGGTTGATTCAGGCTTGTGTTCTTGCTGGTTTCTACTCAATGATGCATGGTGAGTTGAATGGTGAAAATGGTTTTTGTGTTTGCAAGCTGTGGAAGCAGATTCGAAGCAACTTGCAAGATGAGGTGTTTTTGTGAATGTGTGTGTGTGAATGGTTTCAGCCTTGCTAGATGTATGGAATGCCTTGCCCTTTGTCCACATAAACCTCTCTCATTGGTCAGATGATTGGACATGTGCTTTATTGATTGGTAAGTCACCTTTTGCAAAAAGTCAAAAATTGTGTAAGGAAGGTATGGCTCATGATCTAGGCTAGTACAAGGCTGGTTCTGGTGCAGCAAGGTGAGGTGAGAGGCTAGCCAAAGTGCAGCATCCAATGCATCAAGTGGTAGAAGCACAATGATGATTTTGCAAGTTGTTGGCTCTTTGGTTCACATGTGATTTCCCAATCCCACAAGCCATAATTCATGGGCACTCTTGGTTCAATTCTGATTTTTATGACTTATAGAATGCTTGTATGCTGGTTTGAAATGAACTAGAGGTCACAAGAGGCATTGGTTCATGACTTTGCAAAATTTCCTTTTGAAACATGCCTTGAAAATCAATGATTTTAGCCAACTTTGTCATGCCATAACTTTTGATCCAAGAAGAGTTTGATCATGTTCTTGTACTTTTTGAAAAGGGAAAGATGAGATCTACAACTTTCATGACCAAAGTTTTTTCATTTGAAGCCTTTTTGGATCAAGAATCAAGGCTTGAAAAATGACCTAAAATGATGCATTCTTGAAAAGTCAACTATGCCCAAAAAGTCAACATTTGCAAAAACCCTAAATTCTTGATTTTTGTGAACTTCAACCCTCTTCCATGATCAAATAAAGATCATATACACTCAAAATGATGAAGATCACCCATTGGTTGGGTCACTGGGGGCCTCAGATGCCCTGATTTTACACTGACTTGTCCAGAAAGTCAACTCTTGATCAGATGACTTCCCCATGGAATTTCTTCATGAAAATTGATATGCATACTCCCTATACCAAATAGAGACCAATGGAAACAAGAATGACCAAAAAATCTGGGGTTATGGCCTCTGAAACCAAAACCCTAGATTTTCAGTCAACTGTGCAGTTAAACTTGGCTCTGCATCCACTCAAACCCTAGTCCTTGTGATTCCTTTGCATTTTTGACTTTGAGGAGATGGAATATGATATAAGAACACTCATGGACCTCTTTGAAGTTATTGGTGATCTTTGGAGTGGCTCAAGAGGCTCTTGGATTGCTCAGATCACAAACCCTAGGTGCAGATGACTTAGAATCTATGCAGGGAATCAAAATGAGATATGAGATGATATGATTGTGCTTATGTATATGAAAATGATCACAAGCCATGGTGTGAATGGGTGAGGGCAAATTTGGGGTGTTTACAGCAGTAATGACTGGCTTGGCCCAGAGTCAAGAAAGGTTAAGAGAGCTGGTGGAAAGACAAACTCCTGAGGAACCCCATCTTGGAACAGGAGGAACTAGCAACAATGAACGGGGTCAGCCTCGTATTGACCCACAGGAGTTTGGACCTCATCTGAATCCAGAAGCTAACATTCAAAGAAATGGTCAGGGTAATGCTACTGGGGGCCAAGTCTTGAAGGAGGATCCTCAGGGAGAACAGTTCACTGTCATTGGGGCTAGAGATGAGGTATATGACAGAAGATTGGACGAGATTGCTGAAAAGTTAAGGTCTTTGGAGTCTCAGAATTCTTTGGGCTTCGATGTGATGGACATGGGCCTAGTAGATGGGGTGAGAATTCCCCACAAATTCAAACCCCCATGCTTTGACAAGTACAGTGGTACCTCCTGTCCTCGCACTCATCTGCAGTCTTTCTTGGGAAGGCTCAAAGCTTATACTATGGATGAAAAGTTGTGGATGTTCTACTTTGAGGACAGTCTGACTGGATCTTCAAGGGAATGGTATTCGCATTTGTCTAGGGCCACCATAAGATGCTGGAAGGATTTGGCTGAAGCTTTCATCCGTCAATATCAATACAACCTGGACATGGCTCCCAACAAGACCCTTCTAATGGGAATGTCTCAGTCTTCTAGAGAGAGTTTCCGGGATTACGCTCAAAGGTGGAGACAACTTGCTGCTGCTGTCCAACCACCCATGTCAGAAAGGGAAATGGCTGACATGTTCATGAACACATTGCAAGGGACCTATATTGATAGACTGGCTGCTTTTTCCTCTACCAGTTTTGCTGATGTGGTCATAGCTGGTGAGAGGATTGAAAGTCTCCTGAAGATGGGAAAAATCTCCGACAGTGGTGCAAGTTCGTCCAGCAATCCCAGAAAGCCTTTTGTGGGACCCCGAAGGGCAGGAGAAACAAACTCCATTCATGCAACCAGGGGCAGGCCTCAATATGCTCACCGGTCAGTAGCAGCTGTTACCATCCCAGCTCCATTGCCACAACAACCATTATATCCTCAACAACAACCACAGTATCAACAACAAGTTCATTATCCGCAACAAAGGTCATACAACAACAATGGTAATCAACAACAGCGTCCCTTTCAACAAAGGCCATCTCAGGCAAACAGAGTAATTAACCCAATTCCAATGTCGTATGCTGCACTCTTGCCACAACTCCTGAAGCTCAACCTAGTTGAGTTAAGGACATTGGCACCTCCAGACCCTCTTAATATGCCAAAGAACTATGATGCAAATGCCAGGTGTGCATTCCACTCAAACGCACCGGGGCATAATACTGAAAAATGCAGGGCCCTACAAATGAAAGTCCAAGATCTGGTGGACTCAAAAGCTCTCAATTTTGCAACTCCTCCAAACGTCACAAGAAATCCAATGCCTAGTCACAACGGGCCTAGGATTAATGATATTGAGGAGGGCAAACTATCCGCTTTAATCAACAGTGTTGCACAAATCCGAACACCCTTGGTTGAAATCAAAGCTCAGCTGTTAGAGTGCTAAGTGTTCCCCGGATGTGAGGTCGGCTCTGGATATTGCAACATTGCCGTTAATGGATGTGAGAGGCTGAGAGACGGCATATATGGCCTCATTAGAGATGGCATTCTTCAGATTACAACAACATTAACTCCAACTCCAACAATTCCTTCATCAACAATCACAGATGCTCCTACAACATCAGCAACCCTTGTTCCAACAGATTCTGCTACAACTCCAACAATTATTCAATCAATCACTTCAATGGATACAAGTTCAGTCACAATTCCTTCTACAAAGACAACACCCATTATTCCATCAGTTCCTGCTACGACTTCAACACCCGTCCAGTCAACAGTACCGTCTACAACATCAGCAACAATTAATGAAAGTGTCTTCGCAGTTACGATATACTACGATCCCGCAAATGTTCCTTCCAACAACTCACAACAAATTACTACTCCTGTCAGAGCTCCAGTTACCATATATTATGATCCACACACCATTGTGGTCCCCTCTGCAGTTGCTATCAGTCCAGTTACTATCACAGTGCCTGGGCCAGTTCCTTACGAAAGCAGTAATGCCATCCCTTGGCATTATGGCTCAGATCTATACTGCGAGGGGCAGAAAATCACTTTAGAATCATCAACTTCTTCACCTCAGATAGACAATGTGGGGGGAGGCGGAGGATTCACTAGAAGCGGACGTCTCTTTGCTTCGCAAATACCAAGACCCGTTACTGAAGCAGAAGCTGCTGCTAAGGCAAAAGGGAAGAGCATGGTGCAAGAAGAACCAGTTGCTAAAGAAAATTTGACGACTCCTTTTGATCAAGAGGTTGATGAGTTCATGAGGATCATCAAAAAGAGTGATTATAGGGTGGTGGACCAGCTTCACCAAACACCTTCCAAAATCTCCATACTATCATTGCTAATGTGCTCCGAGGCTCATCGGAACGCACTATTAAAGGTCCTGCATGCAGCTTATGTGCCGGAGGAGATTACTGTCAATCAGTTAGAGGTTGTGGTTGGAAATGTCAACGCTAGTCATGGGCTAGGATTTACCAATGCTGATCTGACAACGGAAGGTCACAATCACAACAAGGCTTTGCACATTACCTTGGAATGTAAGGGTGTAGTTCTTTCTCACGTATTGGTGGACACAAGGTCATCACTCAATGTCCTACCCAAGAAAGCCCTTGTGAAGCTGGAGCAGGATGGATTGGCACTACGCCCAAGAAACTTGGTAGTAAGAGCCTTTGATGGTTCTAAAAGATCAGTTTTGGGAGAGATAGAGTTACCAATAATGATTGGCCCACAAGTTTTCAAAACGACCTTCTTCGTGATGGATATACAGTCTGCCTACAGCTGTCTATTGGGTAGACCATGGATACACGCCGCTGGCGCCGTGACGTCAACCCTTCACCAGAAGTTAAAATTTGAGTGGGAAGGCCAAGTCATTACCATTTGTGGGGAGGAGGATATTTTTGTTAGCCAGCTGGCTACTTTCAAATACATTGAAATGGATGGGGAGATCCATGAAACCATGAGTCAGGGGTTTGAGGCCTTGAATATCAATGGAACATATGCTGTGCTGGGAACTTCCATCACCTCATATCAACAAGCCCGAAAGGTTGTTGAGGAGGGTACTGCTCAAGGTTGGGGCAAGTTGCTGCCAGTTGAGAAGAAAGAAGACCGATTCGGGTTGGGTTACAGACCAACTCGACAAGATCAACCAGAGGCTGCAAAGGATCCCAAGTTTGTCAATGGGGGGGATGCTCACCCCGGATGCTGTGAATAGCTTGGAAGATAAGTCAGAAGATGAGCGCAACCTGGAAAGCTGGATACGTCCAAGGATCCCGGGGAACTGTGTCTCAAACTGGTCTTCCCAGGAAATTATAAGAGTTACTCCTACAGAGTAATAATTATTTCCTGTTTTTCAAGCATGCATCAAGTCCTGCATCTTGCCCAAGATGTCCGGACTCATTTTGTAATCGGGCCATCTTGTATTTTGTGCAAACGATCAATTAATGAATATCAGGACATCTTTTGCAAATGAGACTTTTCTTTTTCCGCTCACTGTTTTTCATTTTTCATTTTTTGTACAAAAATAAAATGGCAATTTTTTTCAAAATAACAACTTCATTTTTACCTTTTTCTAAACAAGATAAAATTGATCACTAAAATGAACAAATCTAAACCCTTGCAGAGAATGCCCTCCAGACTGCATCGACAACAACACCGCTATGACTTCGTATGACTTTGACAATCCGATTAATCAAGCTGATGAAGGGGTTGAAGAAGATTATGAGCTACCTGAAGAACTAGCCAGGTTGTTGAGACAAGAGGAGAAGGTTATCACCCCTCATCAGGAGGAGGTTGAAACAGTTAATCTTGGTACAGAAGAAGACCTGAAAGAGGTTAAGATCGGGGCCCGTCTGCAAGATTCAGTGAAAGAACAACTTATTGACATGCTTCGGGAGTATGTGGATGTTTTTGCTTGGTCTTATCAGGATATGCCAGGGTTGGACACCGACATTGTTATGCACAAGCTGCCTCTGAAAGAAGACTGTCCGCCAGTAAAATAGAAGTTGCGCCATACTCGCCCAGATATGGCCATGAAGATAAAAGAAGAGGTACAAAAACAGTTGGACGCCGGTTTCCTTGCTGTGACTAGTTAGCCGCCGTGGGTTGCTAACATTGTACCTGTGCCTAAGAAAGATGGAAAAGTGAGGATGTGTGTGGATTACCGGGACCTGAACAGAGCCAGCCCGAAAGATGATTTCCCATTACCTCACATTGATATATTGGTCGACAATACGGCTCAATTCTCGGTGTTCTCCTTCATGGATGGAATTTCAGGATATAATCAGATCAAAATGTCACTTGAAGACATGGAGAAGACAACTTTCATCACGCCCTGGGGCACATTCTGTTATAAGGTAATGCCGTTCGGACTGAAGAATGCTGGTGCCATTTATCAACGGGCTATGGTAACATTATTCCACGACATGATCCACAAAGAAATTGAATGTTATGTGGATGACATGATTGCCAAGTCCCTCACAGAAGAAGACTACCTGGTGAATCTGTTAAAGCTTTTCAAGCGTCTGAGGAAGTACCAATTGAAGCTAAACCCCAACAAATGCACATTCGGGGTGCGATCCGGTAGGCTGCTGGGATTTATTGTAAGTGAGAAAGGAATTGAAGTTGACCCTGACAAAGTCAAAGCCATTCAAGAGATGCCTGCACCAAAGACTGAAAAGGAAGTTCGGGGGTTTCTAGGTAGATTGAATTACATTTCAAGGTTCATATCTCACCTTACTGAAACCTGTGAGCCCTTGTTCAAGTTGTTGAGAAAGGAACAAACAGTCAGGTGGAATGAAGACTGCCAGAGGGCTTTTGACAAAATCAAGGAATACTTACAAGAGCCTCCGATCCTTATGCCTCCAGTTGAAGGAAGACCTCTAATAATGTATTTGACAGTATTAGAAGAGTCAATGGGGTGTGTGCTGGGCCAGCATGACGAGTCTGGTCGAAAAGAGTATGCAATATACTACCTAAGCAAAAAGTTTACCGACTGTGAACAACGTTATTCACTGCTCGAGAAAACTTGCTATGCTTTAGCGTGGGCTGCTCGCCGACTAAGGAAATATATGTTGACCCACACTACCTTATTGATTTCAAAGATGGACTCAGTTAAGTACATATTTGAGAAGCCAACACTTACCGGACGGGTTGCAAGATGGCAAATGATTCTCACAGAATATGACATTCAGTACACATCTCAAACAGCCATCAAAGGCAATGTATTGTCTGATTATCTCGCTGAGCAACCCATTGATGATTACCAGCCTATGAGATTTGACTTCCCTGATGAAGACATCATGTTCATAAAAGCAAGAGATCATGAAGAGCCTATTCACACTAAAGGGCCTGACCCAGAAGAAGAATGGACTATGATGTTTGATGGGGCTGTTAATATGAATGGTCGTGGAGTTGGTGCAGTACTCATTACACCTAAAGGAGTTCACATGCCTTTCTCGGCAAAACTCACTTTTAACTGCACTACAACGAAGCTGAATACGAAGCTTGTATTATGGGTCTTGAGGAAGCCATTGACCTCAGGATCAAGACTTTAACTGTATTCGGAGATTCAGCTCTGGTAATCAATCAAACCAACGGCAAATGGTATACTCACCAGGAGCATCTGATACCTTACCGGGACTATACGAGGAGATTACTCACATTCTTCACCACAGTCAAGCTGGAGTATATCCCTCGAGATGAAAATCAGTTTGCATATGCTCTAGCTACCATTTCATCCATGATCAAAGTTTAAGCTGCCAACTTTGTACCTCGGATTTCAGTATCCAGACTTGACAGACCAGCATATGTATTCTCAGCAGACCTTGCTGAAGATGATAAGCCTTGGTTCCATGACATCAAGTGCTTCTTGGAGGATCAAACATACCCACCCGGGGCATCATCCAATGACAAGAAGACATTAAGAAGGATAGCTGGTAGTTTCTTCCTGAATGCTGATGGTGCCTTGTACAAGAGAAACTTTGATATGGTACTCCTTAGATGTGTTGATAAGACAGAGGCAGATTTGTTGATGCATGAGGTACACGAAGGATCTTTTGGTACCCATGCTGGAGGGCATGTTATGGCTAAAAAGCTGTTAAGATCAGGCTATTACTGGATCACAATGAATGCAGATTGTTGTGCTTATGCCAGGAAATGCCATAAATGCCAGATTTATGCAGATAAAGTGCATGTGCCTCCGAATCCTCTGAATGTGATGTCTTCCCCTTGGCCCTTTGCCATGTGGGGCATTGACATGATTGGAAAGATTGAACTAAATGCTTCAAATGGCCACAGATTCATCCTAGTTGCTATTGACTATTTTACCAAGTGGGTTGAAGCAGCTTCCTATGCAAATGTCACCAGGCAAGTGGTAGCTCGATTCCTGAAGAGAGATATCATCTGTCGGTATGGAGTGCCCGAGCGAATCATTACTGATAATGGTTCCAACTTGAACAACAAAATGATGACAGAGTTATGCCGAGACTTCAAGATCCAACACCATAATTCTTCTCCTTACAGGCCAAAGATGAATGGCGCTGTTGAGGCAGCTAACAAGAATATCAAGAAGATTGTGCAAAAGATGGTGGTCACATACAAAGACTGGCATGAAATGCTACCATTTGCTTTGCATGGGTACCGTACGTCAATCAGAACATCCACTGGGGCAACACCGTATCAGCTTGTGTATGGTATGGAAGCAGTCCTACCTGTTGAAGTTGAATTACCCTCCTTGCGGGTACTAATGGATGTTAAACTGAATGAAGCAGAATGAGTCCGATCCCGGTTCGAACAACTAAGTCTGATCGAAGAGAAGAGGTTAGCTGCAATCTGTCATGGGCAGCTGTATCAGAAAAGAATGAAGAAAGCCTTCGATCAGAAAGTCAGGCTTCGGGAATACCAAGTAGGAGATCTTGTGCTGAAAAGACTCCTCCCCCCTCATGCAGACCACAGGGGCAAATGGACTCCGAATTATGACGGTCCATTCATAGTAAAGAAAGTTTTCTCTGGTGGAGCACTGATGCTCAGTACTATGGATGGTGAAGACTTCCTGTCCCCTGTGAATTCAGATGCAGTTAAAAAATACTTCGCATAAAATGACCCGTTGGACATAAAAACAGAATATAAGTCCAGGCAAAAATAGGGCATCCCGGCGAGTCAAAAACAGAATAAAAGACTCGGGCAAAAATAAGGGAAAATAAATAAAAAAATGTACACCCGCTGAGTTGAAAATCCGCATTGGACAGCTCAGGCAAAAATGGGTATCTCGGTGGATTGAAAACCTGAAAGGGAGATCCACGCAAAATAAGGGAATAAGCGAACAACTGCATTCTGAATTCGGCTGTATTACTTACAAAATGGGAAGCTTCGAAAGGTTAAAGCATTGGTCAGAATCAACCTTCTTCAGAAGCAAGATGAGAAGAACGTCAATGTCATACAAGTCATAGCAAAAGGGAAGCTCACTGAAGCGTCATCAACATTGCCAGCATCTTTTTTGTTTCTCAATTTGTAACAATCTCCTCATTTCAGGGGATCTATTTCCTTGACTGTACTTGCCAATTCAGGGCACCACAAATTAATAAAATCGGATCTTCAGTCACATTTTGTCTCGTACATTTTATATTTATTTGCAAAAATGTCTGATGTCCTTAACATAACGGTTGCATAAATAACAGATGCGTCTTTTCTAAAATTACATGCTTGCATGAAATATATTTGCTCCCGGGAGTGTCTAAACTCCTATGATGGAATCCAGTAAGGGATACCTCGGGATACTTGTACGTTTCTTTGTCATAACAGGATTGCAGGTATTCAAAGTACAACATGGGGCATGAAAGCTTCTCCCCAGCAAGCTGCCCGATCATTATTTCCTCAGCACATCTTCCAAATAGCACCAGAGCTGATTTCTCCCCAGCAGGATGCCAAATCATCACTTCTCCAGCATCTCCTTTAGAGCAACATCAGGAGGGGGCTCATTTTCCCAGCTAAGTCCATCACCCTCAGCAGGGCCTCTACAAAAATCACTAGGAAGATCGTGCAGTGATCGTTCCTCCCCTTCCACGTGCAAATACAGGGAACCATCTCCCCGCAAAGTTTCAACCTCTATCCAGAAGAGCAATGTCTGAAGATCTCACAACAAAGTGACGGAAGCTTCCACAAGACCCTAGCTGGGCTTCTTATTACCAAGTCAGGTTTATCAGTGACTTATTTCCCCAAGCAGAATCATACATCTTATCAGATCTACCAATGATATCATCCCCAGCTGGGATATTCTTTCAAAGTAGATCAATCAGAGATCTTCACGGCAACGGGGTCCAAATCCCGGATTGGTATCTTTGCATAAACATAGAATTCGCCTCATATTCCCCCCAGAGCGTAGCATTCCGTCTAATACGGAGCATTACGGCAAAAGTCAAACATATTGCATAATCATAAGACATGTTTTGAGTCGATCCCCTGTGAATACTGACATACCACCAACAATATACAAAATGCCTCTCAAATTCCCCAGCAGAAAGCCAAAGCGTCCCCTTTGCACTCTCAAAATACATATTAATACACTCTCCTGACACCCGTCCGTGTCACCTATCCCTAGCAAGTCCCAATAAATTATTTCCTTTCTATCTGACATTCGTCCTATGTCACGATACTTCCGGCAGCCGTACCCTGCCAGGTGATCGTCCTTCACCTTTTGATGATCGTCCTTCATCATCCCCCCAACGGAGTCTCCATTATTGGAACCCTTTCCTATCCGACATTCGTCCCATGTCGTAATACTTTTAGTAGCCGTACCCTGCTAGGTGATCGTCCTTCACCCTTTCGATGATCGTCCTTCATCATTTTATCCGATGGCCGTCCCCATCGCAGATCTTGTTATCTGGCACTCGTCCTATGTTATGATAAACCCCGAGAGCAGCCGTACCCTGCTAGGTGGTCGTCCTTCACCTCTTGATGATCTTCACAAAGCAATTATGGAAGATGAGCATTTATTTTTCTCATGGGAGTGTAAACACCACAAATTTGCCCTCACCAAGTTCACACCATGGCTTGTGATCTTTCATATTTGCATCAATTCAATCATAGCATCTCATATTGCATTTTCTTTACTTCACTGCATTGGTTCTAAGTCATATGCACCTAGGGTTTGTGATCTGAGCAATCCATGAGCTATCTGAGCCACTCCAAAGGTCTTCAATCATCTCAAGAGGGTCCATGTATGTTCAAACATCATATTATATCCTCCCAAGATCAAGGAAGTCAAAAAATCACAAGAACTGAGAAAGGCATGGAAGCATAGCCAAGCTTAACTGCACAGATGACCTAAAATTAGGGTTTTGGTTTCAGAGGCCATAACTCCAAAAATTTTGGCCATTCTTGTTTCTATTGGTCTCTATATGATATGAGGATCATGCATACCAATTTTCATGAAGAAATTCAATGGGGAAGGCATCTGATCAATAGATGACTTCTTGAGCAAGTCAGTGCAAAATCAGGGCATCTAAGGCCCCCAATGACACAACCGAAGGGTCTTCTCCATCATTTTGGATGTGTATGATCTTTATTTGATCTTGGAAGAAGTTATAAGTTCACAAAATTGAAGAATTTCAAGCCATTTGCAAAGTTGCCATTTTGGGAAAGTGACTTGTAATGTAAACTTGCCATTTTGGGAAAGTATTTCAACCTCCTCTTTTTGATTCAAAAAAGCTTCAAATGAAAAATTCTTGGTCATGAAAGTTGTAGATTGGATCATTCCCGTTTCAAAAAGTACAAGAACTTGATCTAATTCATCATAGAACTCAAGTTATGGCCTTCCAAAGTTGGGAAAAATCACAAAATTTCACTTATGTGCCAAAGAGAGAAACTTGCAAAACCACTTGCCAAAGCATTTTGTGACTTCAAACACACTTCTAACCATTACACAAACTTAGTACATGACTTATAATTCAGAATTTCCCAAAGAATTTTCAAGTTTCATGCCTTGAACTTCACAAATTTCGAAAGGGGCCAAACTTCCCCAAAATTGCAAAATGGATCAAAACCTCTCACCCACTTGCCACAGCTCATCAAATCTGATTTCATAGCATTCCTTGATCCTTGATGCACACAACCATGCCTCTATCCAAGCCTACCACATGCCCATACCTCAAGTACACCAACTCTTGACTTTATGCATTTTGCCCCATACCAATCAACATAACCCACAACAACTACACTGACCTATCCCAGCATGTTATGTGGCAAAGAAGCAAGCCATTTCACATAAGTTTGGAACCTGAATCCTCCCATTGCTGAGCATAGCCAAAATCCTTCCAACTTGCAAAAGCCTTCGAATTTCATAACTCAGCCAACAAATCTCAAAACTTTTTCCACCATTCAACTCCACAATCATCACTGATCATTCCCCACCTTCATTTTGCCTTGAAGCACCTTGAATCAAAAACACGATTTTCACATTTCTTGAACTGAGTTTCAGCCAACTCCACATAGAGGCCATATACACTCCAACCAAGCATCACAAACACTTCAGGAGGATCATTGAAGCTAATTTGAAGCAAAGACCTGGCTAGAAAGTACCAAAGATGAAAGCTCAAGTTCAGGTGAGCTCAAGAACTTTTTTTCCAGAACCTTCATTTTAAGTTCTTAATTGATTCTATGTTCTCTCCTGATGATCATGATGTCTTTACTTTTGAAAATGATTGAGAAACAAGGATATATCGTGCTTCTGAAATTTTTGATGTATTTTCCGTTTTGCTTTGATTCGTGTTCTTGATGAAAAATAAATGAGTTTTGGGGCTGGATTCATGTTTAGGGTTGTTAGATGTTTGATTCTGGAGAGTTTGAGGGCTTGGGGTTACGTATTAAGTGAGATAGCAGGTTTGGCTAGCCGGAGAAGATGATCGGAACACTGTTCCGGTCACCTGAAAGTAATTAGGGTTCAGATTAGGGTTCTAATCATAATTAGCGTAGTTTGAATTCTGGCCCTTGGATTGCACGCGAAGTCAATTCCCTCCAATCTGACTTTAAACCTAGGCCCTTGAATTGGCTTACTTTCCCATTTTCTCATTTAATTCATTATTAATTTCATTTGTTTTCTATTTTATTTGAACGAATTTTTAAAAATAGTAAATGATATCAAAAAATTCTAAAATTTTTTATCCAAGCTTTTATTTATTTTCAGAAACCAAAAATATTTTTATTTTTATTTTTTGCATTAAAAATTATTTTTAAATCATTTAAATGATTATTTTTAATTAGTTAATGAGAATTAATTAATTAAAAATACATTTAGGTATTTAAAAATTCCAAAAAATTTCAGAGAGCATTTTAAAACATTTACAAACATTTACAAACTCACAAGACAAATTTCTTTTTGGTTTTGATCATGCTTTGACAATTTTCATTTGAATTAGGGTTCTTTAATTTGAATATTATTAACCCTAACTTCAAAAGTCCATACCTTTTGATCCAAGTTGAGTTTGTGAATGGTTCTTTTTGCATTGTGTTCTACATACTTTCAAGCTTCTAAGAACATTTTTGTTTCATTTTTATCTTGCATTTTCCATTTGTTTGGCATTTTCCCTTTAGGATCACCCTTTAAACCCTAGAAATTTAGGAAAATCATAAGTCCTTTAGGGTTTAGCTTCTGACCTTCCCCTTTGGGCAGTGAACTTTTATAGGTTTAGGGTACCTGTGATCCCATTTTCAATTTTTTATCTTGTCATTTGCTTCTGATTTTGAATTTTGCATTGCACCTTGTACATAAACCCTAATTTTTGCCTTCATTTGCATTCATTCTTCATATGTTTGCATACATGTACTTGCCATGACATTTTGTGCATCCACATGACATATAAGACATCTTAGAACATATTGAAATCATGTTTGATCATTGCATTATTCATTTTCCATACTTTTGCTTTCATTTCATGTCATATGCATTCATGAACTTCCATGGTCCTTACATGTCTCATTTGCATTCTCACCTCTTCTATGATCATCCTCATCTCATGACATCCATTTGTATCATCTTCTAGCATCATTTACATCTTGGTTTGCTTCTGACTTTGGTTTTCATCATTGCATTTCATCCCATTTACATTTCATCTCATTTCTTTGTACTAACGTTTCAGGTGGTAAGTATTTGGGAAGTGAATTTTCCTTCACTTCTCATAACCTCTTCTCATCTCTCTTATGAATTCATTGCTGCATTTTTATTTGTGAATTAGAGTGAGCTTGCTCATTCATGTTCCATCCTCACTTTCTTTCTTCAAGCAACTTGTCTTCTTAAGTGAAGCAAGTTGTCTTGCTTCTCCTCCTTCATCCTGCCTATTCCATGGTGGCTTTCTCTTGAAGATCTTCTTGCAAGCCTCATAATCCCTAGGAATACCTAAGAATGATAACAATTAGGGTTTGATTAGTCCCTCCATTAGTTTTACCTTTGTGTCATCTTTGTGTCTTCTCTTCTCATCTCATAATCAAGGACTAAACCTTAAAGGTTTTAAGGCTTTGTGATTAAGGTTATGCCTGTATCCTTCTATTAGGATGGAGTGTATAACTTTAATCCTAAGTGTTAAACCCTTAATGTGTTTAAATCCTTTAATCAATTCTCTTAATAATCACTAAGACATCAAGCTTGTAACTTGGGCCTTGCATTAGGGTTCTAATTCTTCCTTAATTGGTTAAGAAGGACTAACCCTAATGTTAATGGACAAGTCCCCCTCAAGTTGTCTTACAAACTATAAAATCCACTTTTTAATCTTACCATTAACTAAAATCCATTTAATAAAGGTTTTGTTTTGTCATAAGGTTAATGCCTAATCATGGATTAAGTTGAGGAGCCTTCCTCAGCTTAAATGTTCTCATCTATTATCCTTTTATTAGGATGGTGTAATGAGTCCATTAAATCCTTGATTATGGCTTAAAATCATTACTTAACACTAAACAAAAACACCAAAAACATCTAACTAAATGCAAGTAGGTTAATGATCTTAATCCTACATCATGGTGATTAAGTGTGAGGTGTTTACTTCGTACTTAAAGTATTCTCATTACCCCTAATCAGAGGGAGGATGTGATGAGTTTACTAACCTTTGGATTAGGCTTAAGCTCATTTACTTATGACAAACCTCAAAAGGCAATAAAATATTGAAAACACCAAAAACAAACAATAATCGTCTCCTCCGGGATTCTTTTCTAATCATTTTCACTCTCAAACGAGAACTCGCTTCTTCCGCCTAATGCAAGACAGTTAGCACCTGAGCCAGAAATGTCATACACTTGAGCATAGACAAGTAAGTAGTTCATCAGTCAATTTATCTTTCAGTCTCTTTGAGTCGAACTACGGTGTTCTGACTTCCTCATTGCACGAGAGGATACGTAGGCATAACCTAACAGTTATCGAACAAAAGTATCTGTCCATTCCCCCCCCCCCTCTTCCAGCATTATTCTTTAAGCCTCATAGTCTTGAGCTTTGCACTCTTTCCTTACACTGACACTTCTCTTATACACTTCACATTTCTTTTACACTGACACTTGCACTCTTTTCCAGCTTTTGTACACAAAGTAGCACTGACACTACCCCTTTTAAACACAAATCTTTCAAGCGTGGATCCCGTCGAGTACGACGGACAATCTGGGTGCTAATACCTTCCCGGTTGTAACCAACCCCCTTTCTCAGTTTCTCTGGTTCGCAACCGTCTTATCCATCTCTTCTTAGGTTTATGCAGCATTACCTTTCCTTCGGGATAAAAATGCCTAGTTGGCGACTCTTTTCATTCTTTCTCCTTTCGCCGACCATTCGCGTCTGTACCCCTCTTGACCAGGTGTCATTTGGTGGGAGCGACATGGAGATTACAAGGCTTGGCTTGAATTTTTTTTGGATTTTTTTTATGTGAAAGAATCGGCACTTCGACCAAGTAAGTAATCTCGATTCTCTACTTTAATGCACCATTCTAGTTGTATACGACTTAGGATCATATAACTTAAGGTGCATATTGAGCCCTCCCACCTGAGGAATTGGATTTATTTGTGATATATATTGATATGTGTCGATTTCGGAGCTTAGGGATTAGGCAACGGATTGTAGAATTCACTTCCTCTCGCTTTCCCTTAAAACACCGTTTTTTGCCCATTTCATCGTAATTATTAAAATTAGTTTTAAGTGGGATAAAATTCTGGTAAAATTCATGAGTGATCCTCACCTTCTTAATTAATTTTCATAATTTTTGTTTCCAGATTAGGGTGGTTTTAATAATTAATTTGGATTTTAGATCACAAGATGTCCCAAAACGGAGGATTTTGACATAAGGGACCGAAATTTTTTTTTTCCCATAGGTGTGAGACCTATTTTTTTGTGTGTGATTAACCACTGGAATTTGTGACATTATGATGCTCCTTAGGAATTTGTTTCATAAATTTTAGTGCCCTTTTTGATCCACTTTGTAGAGTTGTTTTTCGGCGATCATGCCTTGTTATCTCAATCGTTAAGGAATTGTTTTTGCACTTTGGTGCATAATTTTGTAAAACTCTTTTAGACCATGTAATATAATGACTTTATTATTCCAGAGATTTAATTTTATAATTTTTAAATCCTTTTTGCTATTTTTCCATGTCACCTAGATTATAGGTTGATTCATGTGTGTATTTGCTCCATAACCTAAATGATAGGAAGGCATTCATGCCATTTGCTTGGAATACTTTTTGGTAACTTTTAGGAGTTGATTATAGGTCATTTGTATGTCTTTAATTACAGTCATAGGTCATTTTTTGAACCATATTCATTTGATTTATTTTGGTGTTTCAAAATGCATACTTATGTGAACTAATTTTGCTTGAAACTCATTTTTCTTCTCCTCTAATTGTTAACATAAATTATGTGGGAATCATAAATGCCTATTAATGAATTTTAATTGCATCTCATACATTGTATGCTACTGACCCATAATCATTTCATGCATATTCACATGCCATTCATCTTTAACTTGCATCATTTGTGATCTTATACGATGTTTGCTCCATTTGTTCTCACATCTTCTTCTCATTGCTCCATATGCCTAATCCATTGCATCCATGATTATATGTTAATTCATATACATTCATAAGCATTCACTACTGACTTTGATGTTCATTTCATGTATTAATTCATGCTTGTAAGTCATATGCATTCATACTTCATCCATAAGCCCTAACTTGCATTTAGGTGAGCTTAGGTAAACTTTTTGTGCATAGTTTGACATAGTTTGAATTTGTGAGGTATCTTAGCATACTTAGGGACCTATAGCATGTAGCTACTGACTTTAGAAGTCATTTAACCTTTAGGTACCTTCATCTTTAGACTTAGGTCTTATTTTGAACCCTAGTTCCATTATAGGATGTTTATGATACTTAATCGCTTTTATGCTTTGATTTTACTTTCAATAAGCATTGTCATGCTAACTTTTTTTTTGTAGGGGGGAATATTGAAGTAAGCCTCACTTCATTCATATCTCTTATAAATTATAATTGTGTTTGCCTTAGCACTTTGTGCTTTGCTTTTATAGGTTCCCCCTTTGTTCTTTAGAACTAACTTAACTTCCTTAGGAAGTAAGTTGAGTTCTAATTCTCTTTTCTTCTTTTCCTTTTCTTTCTTAGGATTAGAAAACCTCACTAACCATTAGGATCTCCCTCTTGCATATAATAAATAACTTAGGGTTGTGTCTTAGTCCCCTTAGATTTTGTCCTGTTGCCACTCAAGTCTTCTTTTCTCATCTTCAAACAAAATCCAAAAACACTTAACAAATACATGAAAGGATCCCTTGTGTATAGCCTTATTCCATGAGGCACTTGCACTCATTCCATCTTGGAGTGGTATAAGCTTGTCTAGCATGATGTACAAGTCTCATCAAGGGGTTGTTTCATAAAACAAACAAATTCAAAACACTTCTCATAAAAGACAAAAACAATCAATAAGCGACTATCCTGCGGGAGCTTCTTTTCTCATCTCATTCACTCACAACGAGAACTCGCGACGACTTGTCTCGCATGCAAGACGGTAAACGCACTCGTACCAGACGAGCCTGCAACACCTGAGCATAGACATACACAGTTCAAGCCATAAAAAACACAAACAAATAGTTCCCGCCTTAGTTAGGCGAACTACGTCGACTCTGATCCTCATTTTCCCAATGAGGTACATAGGCAGCGGAGTAGGGCCCATTCAAGCACATTCTTTATTTTCCCTACATTTTCCCTATTCTTCCTTTCCATCCTCCTTTTCAGTTCCTTTCTCATTTTAGTTCCAGTTCTAGTAGCAGTTCTTCGTTCAACAACATCTTATTTCTCACCCTTTGAAACAAACAAGCAAGCGTGGATCCCGTCGGGTACGACAGACGGTCTGGGGTGCTAATACCTTCCCAGGTCGTAACCGACTCCCGAACCCAGATCTTTGGTTCGCAAGGCCTTGTCCTTTCCTTCTTCCTCAGGTTTGTGCAGCATTACCTTTCCCATTCTTTCGGGATAAAAATGCCTGGCTGGCGACTCTACCTTTTTCCGCGCCACTTTCGCGTTTGTACTAGGATGAAAATCCCAGGAGCGACAGCTGGCGACTCTGCTGGGGACTATTTCCAGAATCTCTGGTTTCCCTTTGTAGAGTCAATCCTAGCGCCTGTTTGGTTTTGTTTCTTTGGGTGTTTATATGTTTATTGATGTGTGCTTTAGTTTAGCTTTACTGTTTTATTTACAGTTTTTACTTTACAACTTTACTTTACCGCATTTATCTACTGCTTTCAGTATTTATTTTCCATGCATCATATTATATTGGACTTTCTGGCTATGCTGGTTTTCATTTTTTCTGCGGGATGGGAGTTACTGTGAGATGAGCTCGTAACGGGGGATCGAGTTCACCCTAGGACTTAGAGTGGTTCCACTTTGGCTTCATGGCATCTTGCTATGTTGGTAGTAGTGAGTTCCACACCTTGACTTGTGACCTTCTCGGGAATGTATTGATACCAGAATATTTTTGGGTTAATACGCTACCTTGATAGTTATGTGCAGTCAAGGGACCGATCATTGAGAACCTTTGTGGAAACATCCCTCTCCAGTGATGACAGTGGCAGACCACATTTGTTGACAAACCCACTTGCATCTGAGGGCCCACTGGGAACTCGCATAGGATGGCCTGGTTCTCTCATAGGAATCCAGTCAAGGCAAACTGTTCGTATGACGATAGTATTGTACCCTTCAGGATGAACGTACTATTGTTTCACGATTCAGTGCTTGAAGCTGAGGACTTATGAGGGATGCTTGTTTTCCCGGACTTAGCTGAGACCTCCCTGAGTAGTACATAATGCCAAACCGATTTCCTGATTTGGTCATGAGCCATTTCTCGGAAATGGTGAATGTATTATTGCTATTCGGCCTCGAGAGTCTGTGATGTTTGACCCGAGTAGCACACCCATGTGCTTGGGAGGGGTTTATAGGTTTGCAGGAACCCTAAACTTCAACATACCCACTTTGTCAGTATTGTTCAGTGTTTTATGGTTCTCTGAGATTCGGGATTTCTATTCAGAGAAATTGTTACTGTGATTACCATTGTGACCCTGATATTGTGACTCTCCACAGACACTTGGCTCATTGTTCAACTTCAACACCATCAGTGATTGTTCTATTATGTGATCCAGTTCTATGGTTATTGGGTCCTCAATTATGGGGTTCTGTACAGAGATGGTGCTGCTATTATGGTTCTATTCAGACACTTGACTCATTACTCAACACCGGCACTAACATCAGATCGTTGATCACATGCCTGTTGCATACATGCCATCATATCATTCCAGCACACATGTTCAGTTATTTCCGAGGATCACATATATGAATCATGCTGTTGGATTTTTCTGTGTCAAAACTTGAATCAAAGCAGATAGATTCCTCAAAAATAATTGAACATGGCATTTGCATACATCCTTGCATTCTTGACAGGTGTTCAGAGACAAATTATTTTCCTGACTTGATTTCTCATCAGAATGGACAACTTGAATCACAGTCATCAAGGTATATATTTGAAGCAACTCCGGGTGGAGGTAATCGAAGGAAGACCCAGCTGAGGCCATTCAAGACAGAGGTGTAAACTTTATTTCAGAATCAGAAACTGTTGAAAGAGGAAGTCAACCAGATGAAGACTCAGATAAGCCGATTATGGAAATCCTGAATGTGGTGTCAAGGAAATGAAGCTATTTTCATCCCTAGTGAGGGGAACTACGCTGCTCTGATTCTCCATTGGTCAATGGAGATACATAGGTAGGAGATCGTGAGATCTTTGCGAGCAACCTTATTTATCAACTTTATCAACCTCTTCCCTCCAGACGTCATTTGTCGGCATCCGATTTCATCTTCCCAAGAGAATCCTAAGGGCAGAGCATAAGGATAAAGGCCATAATAACTTGAGAAGAAGTTGATCATACTTTGAGGTCGTACGTGCAACGAGTTTCCTCATTTGCTCAGATTCATGCTAGTTGAACTGGTCACATCAGGATCATCTCCGATAAAGCTTCCTTTGGGGTTTCAATGCCAAGTATGACTATCATTCTGTGGGAACCTAACCATCTAATTGAAGATTGCAAGTATTTCAGAGGCAAAGGTAAATACAAGGTCGCGAATTTGATTGACTCCAAGACTATTGTGTTCACGCCAGGAAAAAGTGGAAATATGGTACCAAAACAGTAATGGAATGAATATCCAGACTACTGACTGCTGAAAGTATTTGAGAGCAATAAATCCAGACAGAGTTAGGCCTCCTCAATAATGGCAACCACGATGGGAATGCTAGATGCAAATACCACTCAAGGGCATTTAGGCATACCATTTGACAACTGTGATGCGTTCAGGCACAAGGTTCAAAATTTGATCGACTCAAAGGTCATCATGCCAGAAAGTCCGCCCACATATTGAAATTTCCTCATCAAATTGACATCCTAGTTTGCAAGGGCATCTTCAGAAGCAATAAGTCCAGATGGAGTCAAGTCTCCTCAATGACGACAATGTTCAGCTTCTTTACTGCATTTTCATTTGTAGTTTATATTGTTTGTTTAAACATTTGTATGCATGCATGAAACTTATTTGTTTTTGAATGATAACCATAATAAAATGCACATGTTTTTCTTGAAGTAATCCATTCGTATTCACTCATGATTTTGTGTATGTGCATTGTAATACCAACTGTTGTGCTTAAACTCTATCAGGGAGGATGATGAAATGAAAACGCCAAAACTCTAATTGTGTGTTTTTGAGAAAGACCCTGTTGACGATGTACAAGCATTGTTTCAAATCCTAAACACCGGAGATATAAGGGAGATAAACCTTCGCCAACCCATTTGAGCTTTGAAGTAGGAGTTTCTTTTCGCATGAAAAAACCCTTGCATGTAACCCAGGGGCAGGGCAGGCGTCAGTTAGTTTGATCGGGCGTTCGAATTTCAAAAAGGAGTGCACATATGAGGATTCATTACCTTTCGTTGTACCAAATCAAGAGGTCTAATGACCGAAAACAACAATGGTTATCCCCATCAAGAGGTCCAGAAACCGGAAACCACAATGGTTATTCCTCAAACAACCAAGAAGTGAGACAGTCACGACCCTTTCAAAGCAATTAAGACAAGCAGTGTCATACGATTTGTTCAAAAAAGAATTGAAAAAAGAAATGAAAAAGCCCGCTAAGTCGAAACTTGAAAACAAGAAACTTAGGAAAAAATTAGGGCATCCCGCTGGACTTCACAATCAAAGATTCACAAGAATCAGTCCAGGCAAAAGTTAGGGATAAGCAAGAGATTGCAAAGGCAAAAGACGAAGAGGATTACACAAGAAAGATCCTTAAACAAGAACAAAGTCGTGTGATACAGACACAAAAGATAATAGGGGTGGTTGGCTCCTAACAACAACATAATTGGTGCTTAAACCGTTAGTGTAATTGGTTCCTTAATCATCACAAAACCCTTTTTGAGAGGGGAGCGCTTGTGAAAGCTAGTTGAACATAGGAATGGAGAACATCACGAAGATGGATGGGCACAAATAAACTTCGAGCCTGTATCCTTTATTTCTATAACCGTGAACCAGGCCACGATACAACCCTCAAAAGTCCTAACTGAAACAGGGTTATTTTGAGAGCGTGCTACCACGAGACCGCGTTCTTGACTCTTATGAGTTATGCTAAAATATCTGGGTTGGTGTTGCATGTGCATGCTTTGTTTATCAAAAACCAATGTTGTATCTTAACCAGTGATTCGTTCACAAAGGTTTGCGACATTTTTTTACAGTAAAACTTCAAGATTAACATGTGTGTTGCATTAGAATTTTCATTCTCAAAATAAACATTTTCTGCTTGCATACATTTGTTTGGCATCATAAAAGTTTACATATGGAACTTTAGTCCAGAAGCTTAATCTTGCCAAGTTGAGAAGTCTGAAACTTCCGAAGGACAATCTGTCGAGGTGCACTTTTCAAGAAAACTCCATTGAGTAGGGATTTTCCCAACGGTCGTGGTAAGAGCCAACCAATCTGGGGCAATCGCTTCGAGATCCAAATCTCTCAAAGAGCCATTAGTCAGAGGCATTCATTCAAATTTCAGCCAAACTGGGGCAATCACTTCGAGATTCAAATCTCTCCAGGAGTATGCAGTATGGATATTTTCTTCAAAGCACAGTCAGTCATAGATGATCACTTCAAGGCTCGTACTGGAGCAGGTCACCCCAAGGGCATGAGAAGTCACTCTCTCCCGAAGACCGTCAATCAGAAGCACCTACCCAAAGTTCAAAATACTGGGGAAGAATATCTCACAGTGATGTGAGGCTCTTCATGAATCCTTGTGAGGAAAATTCTTTCACAGACCATGCAGTCTGGGGCAGTTATTTCGAGATCCGATGAATCTCTCCAAGAGTTTGAAGACACTGAGGCATTTCATATGCCATGTTTTCTGTAAAATCCTCTTGAGACATTTACTTCTGATGGACCTTAATCTGAGACGATTTGAAAATTGCAAAGAACCATTGTTCACTCATGATTAGTTGGCAACCTATCAACCCAGGGCTAGGGGCAAAGCCATTGTCAGCACAGTACTTCAAGAGTTGTTTCATCTGCGGACTTCGTCGAACAAAATTCCTTAGCAAGTCTCATTAGACAATCCCTACTCCAGTGGTGTATCAAATGTAAGGATACTTCTTGAGCAGAAGGGTATCATCGTCTCTCATCCCCAGCGAGGGGCGACTTAAACTCTTATCTTCAGCATGAAGCTTTATCATTGACATCCTTCATTGTCCCCAGTAGAGTTGGAATTTGAAATCTCCCCCCAGTAAGGCAGCAAAAGGTTGGTGTCATCCCCAAGCAGAAGTTTCCCTTCAGACAGGGGCAATTCTCAGCTGTATAAGGAGTGTCTTTCCTCCCCAGCAGTTGCTTCCTCAACAGTATCATGCCTTTGGTTCCCAGCCAAGTCAGGAGGTCCCCACTTCCCCATCAAAGTTCAAGAAGGGTTCCTCTCCAACAGGGTCTTGGCGCTCCAGTCTCAAAGTCCGATTTATCTTTGGCAATGGCGGCTGTTCAGAGCCGGTGTATCATTGACAACTTTCTCCGCGGAGTTGTCTCTTCCTCATCAGGATGGATCAAATCAATTCAGTGATCATCATTTCCTCAGTCAAGCCATCTGGGATACTTGCAGTCTCCTTGCCGGGAGATCCTTTTGCATTTGCATATGCATAATCATCATTACATTTGCATCCTCAAAACGCGTAGCATTTCCATCATCATGGAGCATTACGCCATAAATTCAAATATATGCATGCTAGCATGGGCCAGTTTTGAGGTATATTACGTATGACCTACAATATCTTCTCAACCTGAAGTACTCCGCACAGAGGATGCCAATATCATTTTTCAGACATCCTTGTCTTTTCAAGTCAATGTTTGTCACTTATTCCGCGTCTTGTTTGGTACAACAATCGCGTCGCAGGTTCCCGTTTTGTACAACGGCCCTGTTTGCCTGGGCTCTCGTTTATGTACAACGATCTTGTTCCATCTTGTCCTATTTTCTTTGTTGTTTCTGGTTATCGACTGAGGCCGGTATACCATTGCGTCTCCATTCGAGGATGGTTTCGTGTTAGATCCGAGGATCTTTTGAGAATCATCATTCGAGGATGGCATTCTTTTCTTCAAGTCCTTTTGAGGTTGGTCTTGTTGTTGTGGCTATCATTCGAGGATGATAGACCATTTTGAGCTTATTGATTGAGGTCAGTTTGTCTAATTTTCAAAGTCTGTCTGAGGTCAGTCTTTGTGTTTCTGGTTATCGATGAGGCCGGTATACCAATGCGTCTCCATTCGAGGATGGTTTCGTGTTAGATCCGAGGATCTTTTGAGAATTGTCATTCGAGGATGGCATTCTTTTCTTCAAGTCCTTCTGAGGTTGGTCTTGTTGTTGTGGATATCATTCGAGGATGATAGACCATTTTGAACTTATTGATTGAGGTCAATTTGTCTCTTTTGCAAAGTCTGTCTGAGGTAAGTCTTTGTGTTTCTGGTTATCGACTGAGGCCGGTATACCATTGCGTCTCCATTCGAGGATGGTTTTGTGTTAGATCCGAGGATCTTTTGAGAATTGTCATTTGAGGATGGCATTCTTTTCTTCAAGTCCTTCTGAGGTTGGTCTTGTTTGTGTTTGTTGTGGCTATCATTCGAGGATGGTAGACCATTTTTAAACTTATTGATCGAGGTCAGTTTGTCTCTTTTGCAAAGTCTGTCTGAGGTCAGTCTTTGTATTTCTGGTTATCGACTGAGGCCGGTATGCCATTGCGTCTCCATTCGAGGATGGTTTCGTGTTAGATCCGAGGATCTTTTGAGAATTGTCATTTGAGGATGGCATTCTTCCCAACATATTTTAATCCCCACAACTTCATTTCCCACGGTGGTTATTACTACCAAGTCTTGTTTGTTATCCCTATTTGAGTCTTGTTTCATTACAACAGTCTCATTTTTTCGAGTCTCTGTTTAAGTACAACGGTCGCGTCTTGGGCTCTCGTTTAAGTACAACGATCCCGTTCCTTTCGAGTCTCCATTTAAGTACAATAGTCTCGTCTTTGGGTCTTGTTTCAGTACAACAGTCTCATTTTTTTCGCGTCCCCGTTTCAGTACAGCGGTTTCATGTCGGGTTATCATTTAAGTACAATGATCCTGTTCTTTTTGGTCTCGTCTCAGTACGATGGCTTCATTTTCTTGGCTAGGGATCGGTTGATGCCATTTCCTAGTTAGATCGGTTGATTTTTATTTGAGTTGTAAATCGGTCGATATTACTTCTCTTCGAGTCGTAAATCGGATGATATTATGTTCTCGTTTTTTCCGGGTTATGGATCGGTTGATACCATTTCCTAGTTGGATCAGTTGATCTTATTTGAGTTGTAAATCGGTTGATATTACTTCTCTTTGAGTCGTAAATCGGATGATATTATGTTCTCGTTTTTTCAGGTTGAATTGGTTGATACCATTTCCTGGTTAGATCGGTTGATCTTATTTGAGTCGTAAATCGATTGATGTTGCTTCTCTCCTTTGTCTTTCCAAGTCAATGTTGTTTTTTTCTTTGTGGCTTGGTCCTGCCCAGCAGTCACATTATTGAGTTCCATTCCGCTAATGGTCTCGTTAAGCCCTGTTTCGCCAACAGGCACCTTCCGTGGCTTGGTCCTGCCCAGCAGTCGCGTATTTTTCTTTATGGCTTGGTCTTGCCCAGTAGTCATATTGTTGAGTTCCATTTCGCTAATGGTCTCGTTAAGTCCTGTTTCGCCAACAGGCACCTTCCGTGGCTTGGTCCTGCCCAGCAGTCACGTGTTTTCTTTATGGCTTGGTCCTGCCCAGCAGTCATATTGTTGAGTCACATTCCGCTAATGGTCTCGTTAAGCCCTGTTTTGCCAACAGGAACCTTCCGTGGCTTGGTCCTGCCCAGCAGTCGCGTGTTTTCTTTGTGGCTTGGTCCTGCCCAACAGTCACATTGATGAGTTTATGTTTCGCTAATGGTCTCGTTAAGCCCTGTTTCACCAACAGGCGCCTTCGTTGTTGGCTTGATTCGTTCAGTAGTCACATTGCAGGTTATTGCAATGATCCCATTCCACCTTGTTCTTTTCCCGTTACCTATTCAGAGGTCAAAACAAACAAAATATAAATAAAGGGAAGATGACATTTCTATTATCCACTGAGTTCAAATTTCTAGGTTTTATTCGAGTATTCAATCACTCCACACCTTGAACGTCTAAAAGTTGTTGCAATTATTCATTCAGGTCTGCAGATGATTGAATAGGGGCAGCTGTAACACCCCAAAATTTGCCCTCTCATTTTCATGCCATTTAGCATATCCTTTCATACATTGCATTGCATTTAGATCATAATTGCATCATAAACATACATGAACATATATCTCCATTTGAGCTTTCATAGGTTACGACTGACCTTTATTTCTTCATGCGACACGTGCACAAGAATCTCAGAAGAAGTCAAAAGTTCTCAGTTGATTCAGAGGAGTTTAAGTAGAATATCAATTTTTATGGTGCAGTTTGCAAAAGTTGTAACTTATGCTCGGAAACTTATTTTGGCTTGAAACTCAATAGTTTAGACTATTTCGGTATTCTCTACAACTTTTATGTTCGGCTCGGAGGCCAATTCATCAAGGAAAATGGCGGGAATTATTTGTCTTTGAAATTTCGGTTTCGCCGATTAACTGTGCTAGCGGTATTCAAGAGTTCACAACTTCTGATTGGGTCAACATGTCTGAGAGATTGATATGTCAAAAGTTCCGTCTTGATATCCTTTCCAACTTTTGGGTTTTGGACGAGAACTAATTCTTTGAAGAAGATCTCAGAATGTGCGAGTCTTTAGAGTCGACATAGTGAAAAACAGTGTTGAACCGGTGAGTTTTGAACACTAAAAAATTCATAACTCTTGGCTCGTTCATCGAATTGATGTCGTTTTAGTGCCTAAAATTCTGTTTAGATGTTATCTTCATTATGTGAATTCAGTTTAGGTTAGGTCCGAGCAGAAGGATCTCGAAAATGCGAATTACCAGTAAGGTTCTTTGATGCACTGCACTGTCTGTCAGATTTTGTAAAATTCATAACTCGGTCAATTTTCATCGGATTGCACCCGTTCTTGAAGCGTTGGTTCACAAATTTTATCCTCTTCAATGTCAAAGACAAATGCAAGTTCGAACAGTGCTCCAAAGGTTATCGTTTTGGTTTATTTCACAAAACTGAAGTGCTGAACCGAAGAAAAAGGCTGAAAGTGATTTCACGAGAAAATTCATATCTCCCTCTTCGTTTGTCCAGTTGAGCTTACATTTTAACACCAGGTCACTGACTCATAGATCTACAACTTTGCTGACAAAGTCGAGTCGAGATTATGCTCCGGAGTGGTTGACCTAGTCACATTTTCGAGTAGCGGACACCAAATAAGTCGAAAAAACGACTTATTCAGTGACGTCTTGCAGCTTAAACGTATCGATCGCACTCGATTTTGATCGTATGACATTCGTTCTTTTTGCGTTGCAACCGTGATTCAAAGGTGGACTATGTTGTGGAAGGCTCAGAGTCGAAATTTCTTGCCGAAGATATTATTATTTTCACTTAAGCCGAAATTCTACCTTTTGCCTTTCATTTTACACTCCACTATATATTCTTTTGAAACACAATTTGTCTCATAACTTCAATCATAATTTACAAACACCAAAAAACTCTCACAAACCCTCTCTAAAGGATCTAAGTTCATTCTCTCAACACTTTCTCAAGAACACAACAACAACTTCATCAAGAACTCAAGAACATAACAATTCCGATCAAGCTTCCGGTAGCCGAGCCGCCATGAACCACCACCTCCGATCAACTTCACCACCGTGCAACCACCATCTTCCGCCGCCGGTAGCCACGCGACCTTTCCCATATCTTCCATTCACGATCACGTCTCACTTCCTTCGGATTCACAATTTCTTCGTCGATTCTTCATTCGGTAAGCTTCTTAAACTTTAATTCATGAATAATTGTTGCATTGTTTCTTGAATTAAATTTTTAAGTTGAATTAATATTGTGGAGATTATGTGCATTGATTCTTGATGTGGTTGTTGATTGATGCTTGATTAATTGATCCTAATAATTGTTGTTGTGCATAATTGGAAATGATTGTTAAAATTGACATAGAATAATTGATGCATGTTAGGTGTTTGACAAAATTCTTAAGAGTTAATTATTGTGACTTGATATTGATTGAAGTGCTTGACTTTTAAATTCATGCTTGTTTCAATGTGCAAATTTGAAATAGGATAGGTTGAGGCTTAATTGTTGATGTTGTTAATGTATCGCGTGTCGAGAATATGTTTTGGTCGTAACTTCCTAACCATAGCGCGTTTTCGCGAATGTGAATAGTGTAAATTGACTTTGTTGATTATTCCGGAGCCATTGGTGAACTTTTTAGTCGATTTCGGACAATTTTTTCCGACTATTTTGCTACTTCCAGCCGATGAAATTGGCCGAAAAGTATCACTTCCGAGCGGAATTTTCAAAAACTGATTGCATATTTGAATCCGTTGGCACGTTTACAAGTTACCATGCAATTTTCGTTCAATTCCGAGTCGGTGATTTTTGACGCGTTTTTTCGTTTTAAGGCTTTTTAAGTTCGGTTTGGTGCAATTTTGATGCATTGATCTTGTTTTGACTTGTACTTATGTTTGTTGATCATTTGTCATTCATTGCATGTAAATTTGTTCGATTCCGGTTTGATTTTGCATGTTGTTTATGTTAGAGCATAAGTGTTGCCCCGTTTTGAAACGTAAATTTCAATGCATGTCCATGACTCGTACATTCATATTTCTACTTGATTTTGAGTTGTAAGGCATAGGTGCAACTTCCGGTTGCACCTCTTTTTGGTTTCTAATGCGTTTGTTGAGTTCATGCAAGGTTCTCGCAAAGATCTTAACGACGGTCGTTTGGTTGGTATTCCACTTTATTTGTGGGATACCTTTGGATTCAAATGATATTTTGTGCCGTTGTTTTTGTTTCGATTATGGGGGATCTTCACAAAGCAATTATGGAAGATGAGCATTTATTTTTCTCATGGGAGATTACAAGGCTTGGCTTGAATTTTTTTTGGATTTCTTTTATGTGAAAGAATCGGCACTTCGACCAAGTAAGTAATCTCGATTCTCTACTTTAATGCACCATTCTAGTTGTATGCGACTTAGGATCATATAACTTAAGGTGCATATTGAGCCCTCCCACCTGAGGAATTGGATTTATTTGTGATATATATTGATATGTTTCGATTTCGGAGCTTAGGGATTAGGCTACGGATTGTAGAATTCACTTCCTCTTGCTTTCCCTTAAAACACCGTTTCTTGCCCATTTCATCGTAATTATTAAAAATAGTTTTAGGTGGGATAAAATTCTGGAAACATTCATGAGTAATCCTCATCCTCTTAATTACTTTTTCATAATTTTTGTTTCCAGATTAGGGTGGTTTTAATAATTAATTTGGATTTTAGATCACAAGATGTCCCAAAACGGAGGATTTTGACATAAGGGACCGAAAACATTTTTTTCCCATAGGTGTGAGACCTATTTTTTGTGTGTGATTAACCATTGGAATTTTTGACATTATGATGCTCCTTAGGCATTTTTTTCATAATTTTAGTGCCCTTTTTGATCCACTTTGTAGAGTTGTTTTTCGGAGATCATGCCTTGTTATCTCAATCGTTAAGGAATTGTTTTGGCACTTTGGTGCATAATTTTGTAAAACCCTTTTAGACCATGTAAGATAATTACATTATTATTCCAGGTATTTAATTTCATAATTTTTAAATCCTTTTTGAAATTTTTCCATGTCACCTAGATTATAGGTTGATTCATGTGTGTATTTGCTCCATAACCTAAATGATAGGAAGGCATTCATGCCATTTGCTTGGAATACTTTTTGGTAACTTTTAGGAGTTGATTATAGGTCATTTGTATGTCTTTAATTCCAGTCATAGGTCATTTTTTGAACCATATTCATTTGATTTGTTTTGGTATTTCAAAATGCATACTTATGTGAACTAATTTTGCTTGAAACTCATTTCTCTTCTCCTCTAATTGTTAACATGAATTATGTGGGAATCATAAATGCATATTCATGAATTTTAATTGCATCTAATACATTGTATGCTACTAACCCATAATCATTTCATGCATATTCACATGCCATTCATCTTTAACTTGCATCATTTGTGATCTTATACGATGTTTGCTCCATTTGTTCTCACATCTTCTTCTCATTTCTCCATATGCCTAATCCATTGCATCCATGATTATATTCATATACATTCATAAGCATTCACTACTGACTTTTATGTTCATTTCATGTATTAATTCATGCTTTTAAGCCATATGCATTCATACTTCATCCATAAGCCCTAACTTGCATTTAGGTGAGCTTAGGTAAACTTTTTGTGCATAGTTTGACATAGTTTGAATTTGTGAGGTATCCTAGCATACTTAGGGATCTATAGCATGTAGCTACTGACTTTAGAAGTCATGTAACCTTTAGGTACCTTCATCTTTAGACTTAGGTCTTATTTTGAACCCTAGTTCCATTATAGGATGTTTATGGTACTTAATTGTTTTTATGCTTTGATTTTACTCTCAATATGCATTGTCATGCTAACTTTTGTTTTGTAGGGGGAAGATTGAGGTAAGCCTCACTTCATTCATGTCTCTTATACATTATAATTGTGTTTTCCTTAGCACTTTGTGCTTTGCTTTTATAGGTTCCCCCTTTGTTCTTTAGAACTAACTTAACTTCCTTAGGAAGTAAGTTGAGTTCTAATTCTCTTTTCTTCTTTTCCTTTTCTTTCTTATGATTAGAAAACCTCACTAACCATTAGGATCTCCCTCTTGCATATAATAAATAACTTAGGGTTGTGTCTTAGTCCCCTTAGATTTTGTCATGTTGCCACTTGAGTCTTCTTTTCTCATCTTCAAACAAAATCCAAAAATACTTAACAAATACATGAAAGGATCCCTTGTGTATAGCCTTATTCCATGAGGCACTTGCACTCATTCCATCTTGGAGTGGTGTAAGCTTGTCTAGCATGATGTACAAGTCTCATCAAGGGGTTGTTTCATAAAACAAATAAATTCAAAACACTTCTCATAAAAGACAAAAACAATCAATAAGCGACTATCCTGCGGGAGCTTCTTTTCTCATCTCATTCACTCACAACGCGAACTCGCGACGAGTTGTCTCGCATGCAAGACGGTAAACGCACTCGTACCAGACGAGCCTACAACACCTGAGCATAGACATATGCAGTTCAAGCTATAAAAAACACAAACAAATAGTTCCCGCCTTAGTTAGGCGAACTACGTCGACTCGGATCCTCATTTTCCCGATGAGGTACGTAGGCAGCGGGGTAGGGCCCGTTCGAGCATATTCTTTATTTTCCCTACATTTTCCCCATTCTTCCTTTCCATCCTCTTTTTCAGTTCCTTTCTCATATTAGTTCCAGTTCCAGTAGCAGTTCTTAGTTCAGCAGCATCTTATTTCTCACCCTTTGAAACAAACAAGCAAGCGTGGATCCCGTCGGGTACGGTGGACGGTCTGGGGTGCTAATACCTTCCCAGGTCGTAACCGACTCCCGAACCCAGATCTTTGGTTCGCAAGGCCTTGTCCTTTCCTTCTTCCTCAGGTTTGTGCAGTATTACCTTTCCCATTCTTTCGGGATAAAAATGCCTGGCTGACGACTCTACCTTTTCCGCGCCACTTTCGCGTTTGTACTAGGATGAAAATCCCGGGAGCGACAAGCACAAAAAACAGCATTAAGATCACATGGAAATGCACTCAACAATGCAAACAAGAATGCAAGAAAGTGCACATTTATGTTCATGCATCATACATCATGTAATGCAATCATGAATCATGCCAATGTTTATGGATCATGGAGATGAAGTCAAAACAGAATGTTAAACACATGTAAGCATGCTAAATGAAAGGCTTGAACATGGAAACAATGATTTACAAGTCAATTAGGCATAATTAACAAGTAGAATGCAAGAATATGCAAAGGAGACGGAAGCATGTCAAAATGACTCGAAATGGAGGAATAATACTGAAAATGGACCTAAAAATTCCCTAAAATCAAGACCTATCAATCTATGGTGGTAAAGGGAGATGTAATGGCCAAAGAAACCATGAAACAAACAATTTTCACAATTCGTAATAAAAACGAAATTAAACGGTAAAACGCAAACACAACGATAAACACACAAAGAATGTTGCAATGGCGGGATGAAGAGAATAAATTAAACGTGAAGCGGTTTAGATCACCAACCTACGAAGCAAAGTATTGCTTCGGTGAGTGTTGTGGTGTAGATGCAAATTTAGAAGAAAACCGGAGATCCGCTAAAGTGCAAAATAAATGCGGTTGATGATGCTTCTTGATGAACACTTGATTAATCCATTCCAATGAGCTCAAAACTCCTCCAAAATCAGAATTGATTCTTCAAATAAGCTTCATAATGAGATGATTAATGGAGTTTTTAGCTTCAAGTTCTTCAAATTCCAATGAAGAATTTGAAGAACTTCTATAAAGAAGCTTTGGTGAGAGGTTGAAAATGGTGGAAAGGTTTGGGAGAAGAATGAAAGAGATGAAGTGAAAATGTTGAAGAATAGTGAAAAAAATGAGAGAGAGCTTTGCTTTGGGATGAAGTGGGTTTATATAATGTGTAGGCTTGGCATGAGGTTTGGGTTTGGAGGTTGCTTAGGAGTTCGGTTATATTTGGAGTTAGTTAGGGTTCTAGAGAGTTCTAGAGTGTTCTTTGGAATATTCCTTGGAATATTCCATGGAAGGTTGTAGAAGACTTTAGAATGTGGTAGAGTAATCCAAGGGAAAAGGAAATGTAAAGAGTGTGGAACAAGGCAAAGGAAAGGAAAGGAAAAAGTGGAGGGAAATGGTGAGGGTGAAGAAACTGTTTAGCAGAAAAACAGGCTTATGTATCGATACGAAACTCGTATGTATCGATACATGTTAGTTATATAACATGTATGAGTTGATACATAGATGTATGCATCAATGCATACTGAAGCTTTGGTTATTTCCAGCAAGTTAACTCACTCATGCATCGATACATATCACGAATGTATCGATACATACAGAAGCATGTATCAATGCGAAATTTGTATGTATCGATACATACACAAGCAAAAATTTTTTTATTCTTATGACTTCTCCATCATTTCTTGATCAAATTTGGTCCATATGATTCTTGAGACCCTTTGCACAATGTTGTGAAGACAGATTGCCCCTTTTGTTACTTTTGGATGGCCCTCAATTGCTTCAGCCACTGATCACAAGCCTCACCTCAACTATGATGAATATGATGCAATGTTTTTGGTTCATGCTAATGACTTTGAGTATCCTAAATGCTATGCTTAATGATATGCAAAATGAGAGGGCAAATTTTGAGGTGTTACAGCTGCCCCTATTCAATCATCTGCAAACTTGAATGGAAGATAGCAGTTGCTTTCAGACGTTTGAAGTATGCATGGATTGAATACTAAAAACAACCAGAACATTTGCACTCGGTGGAAGAAGAAAAGGGAAATAAACCCAACCATATGAACTCTGCTTGGGGAGAACTCTGATCTGAAGAATAGTGAACCGGTGAATGTTTTGGAATAACGCTGGGAAGCTATAGATTTGCCACGCTACGGATGGACTTTTGGGCATTTTTCCATCCTGAGGACGGACTTTCGACAATCTGCGGTTGGACTTCAAGATACTTTTCCACGCTACGGGTGGTCTTCTGAATATTTTTCCACACTGCGGGGGACTTTAATTTCTGCCATGCTACGGGGTCATTCACTCGCTACGGGAGACTTTTGTTTCGCCACACTACGGGGGCTGCCACTCACTATAGGAGACTTTTGCTCACTGCGGGAGACTTTTGCTCACTACGGGAGACTTTAATATTTTGCCACACTACGGGGGTTGCTGCTCACTACGAGAGATTTTTGCTCACTATGGGAGACTTTTTCTCACTACGGGAGTTGTTGCTCACTACGGGAGACTTTAATATTTTGCCACACTACGGTGGCTGCTGCTCACTATGTGAGACTTTTGCTCACAATGGGAGACTTCTGCTCACTACGGGAGTTGTTGCTCACTACGAGAGACTTTTGCTCACTACGGGAGACTTTTGCTCACTACGGGAGCTGCGGCTCACTACGGAAGACTTTTGCTCACTACGGGAGACTTTAATATTTTGCCACACTATGGGGGCTGCTGCTCACTACGGGAGACTTATGCTCACTACGGGAGCTGCTGCTCACTACGGGAGACTTTTGCTCACTACGGGAGATTTTAATATTTTGCCACACTACGGGGGCTTCTGCTCACTACGAAACACTTTTTCTCACTACAGGAGACTTTTGCTCACTACCAGAGACTTTTGAAATTTGCCACCCTGAGGATGGACTTTGGCCAGTCTGCGGTTGGACTTTAGATAAGTTACCACGTTGTGGGTGGACTTTGGATATCAACCTTGGATTGAGCAAGCATATGTTGAACTGCATGACATGATGCCCCATGACACTGGGGGATAGGTACAAAGGGAATTCCTGATGTGGAAATAACAAATCCTTATTGACTCTGTGGGGAATACAGATGATTGTCGATATTCCTGTTGGAGAAGAGTGTGACTAGTTTGTCTCGACTTATCACCTTTGCCAAAAATAAATTGGACTTTAGATTTGAAGGCCCTGCTAGGGGATGCCTCAACTTCTAGGTATTGAATCTCACCCCTAAGACTCCACTGGTGATCTGCAACTTTTCGACTTAGCTGGGGAAATACTTGTCAAGGCTCTGTTGAGGAGAACTTTATGTCTATATGAATTTTACGAACCTCTGTGGGGAGGGAAACCGTTGAGCTGACTGCCAGGGATTCCTGGATTCTTGTAAGAAGTGCTTCATTATAGGAAGACGACTCTTACTAGGGATATTCCTTATTGCTCTGTTGAGGAAGAGAAGGATTTGGTTTGAGATTTGCTGGGGAATAAGAGTTACCTTAGATCTGCTGGGAAATGGGATCAAGGAAACCTACTGAAGAAAAGTTTTTACGACTTTACTGGGGATAACTTCCATGCGTCTGTTGGGGATAACGAAGCTGAACCGCGTCTTTCTTGAGGAGGAAAAACTTCTCGTCTTTTCGTGCTAGGGATCATTTGCTTTTATCCGGACCTTACCTTAAGAGGATTTTACAAAAGACTTGGTGTCTTTAAACTCTTCAAGAGTATAATTGCTCCGGTATTCTGAACTTCCTATTATCAGTCTTCGGGAAAGAATGAATCCTCATGCAATTGGGGTGGCCTTCCCCAGTATGAGTCTTTGACTAATTGCTCTAGGAGAGATCTCAATCTCAAAGTTATTTCCCCAGTTTGGCTGAATTTTGAAGAGATAGCTCGACGTAATTACCCCAGGATTGGTTAGCTCTTACCATGACTGGTTGGGAAAATCTCGACATGATTGTCTTTCAGAAGTTTTAGACTTCTCAACTTGGCAAGCTTAAACCTTCTGGATTGAATTTCCGCCTGTGAGCTTCTATGATGCCAAGCAAATGTATGCAAGTAGAAAATGTTTATTCTGAGAATGGAAATTCTAATGCAACACACATGTTAATCTTGAAGTTTTTATTGAAAAGGTGTCGCAAACCTTTGTGAGCAAATCATTGGTTCAGACACGACATTGTTTTTGAACGAAAGTATATACATGCAATACCAACAAAGATCTTTTAGCACAACTCATAGGAGTCAAGAACACAGTCTCGTGGTAGTAAGCTCTCAAAATAACCCTGTTTCAGTTAGGACTTTTGAGGGTTGTATCGTGGCCTGGTTCACAGTTATAGAAACAAAGGATATAGGCTCGAAGTTTATTTGTGCCCACCCCTCTTCATGGTGTTCTCCATTCCTATGTTCAGCTAATTTTCACAAGCGCTCACCTTTCGTAAGGGTTTCGTGATGGTTGAGGCACCATTGACACTAACAGTTCAAGCTCCAATCAAGTTGTTGTCGAGAGTCAGTCACCCTTTTATCATCGTGTATGTGCCACACGAATTTGTTCTTGTTTTTTAAGGATCTTTCTTATGTAATCCTTTTTGCATTTTTCGCCTTTCGTTCTTTTTCTTATCCCTAACTTTTACCTGGACTGATTCTTGTGAATCTTTGATTGTGAAGTCCAGCGGGATGCCCTAATTTTATCCTAAGTCGCTTGTTCTCAAGTTTCGACTTAGCGAGCTTTTTCATTTCTCTCCTTTTTATGAACAAATCATGTAACACTGTTTGTCTTGATTGCTTCGTGAGGATTGTGACTGCCTCATTCTTTGGTCGATGAAGGATAATCATTTTAGCTTCCAGTTTTTGGACCCCTTAATCTGAATAACCATTGTGGTTTCAGGTCTTTGGACCTCTCGATTTGGATAGTGGAATGTAAAGGATCCTCAAATGCACTCCTTTATGAAAGTCTGAATGCTTGGTCCAACTAGTTGACACCTACCCTGCCCCTGGGTTAAACGTAAGGGTTTTTTCATGCGAAAAGAAACTCCTGCTTCAAGGCTCAAAGGTGTTAGTGAGGGTCTATCTCCCTTATATCTCCAGTGTTTAGGGATTTGAAACAAAGCATGTACATCGTCAACAGGGTCTTACTCAAGAGCACACAATTAGAGATTCTTGCGTTTTCATTTTGTCATCCTCCCTTAAGAGTTTAAACATGACAGTTGGTATTGCAATGCACACATATAAAATTATAAATGAATACAAATGAATTACTTCAAGAAAACACACGAGTTTTATTATGATTACCATTCAAAAGTAAACAACTTGAATACATGTATACAAATGTTTTGCAAATAAAAGAAACTACAAATGAAAATGCAGTAAAGAAGCTGAATATTGTCGTTGTTGAGGAGGATTGACTCCATCTGGACCTGTCAGTATTGGACACTTTCAGTGATCAATAGCTTTTTCACGAACTTGTAATCTTCATGTAGCGGTCGTATACCCAACCATGGCAGTCATACCTCTTCTTCTAGTTATTCTGACTCTGGCACGAGGCGTTTGAAGGAAAGAGTAAAGCTAGAGAGTAAAGTTGTCTTATAAGGTTTCTCGGAAAGACCTGAAGATCTTCTGCCTACATATCTCCATTGACTAGTGACCAATGAAGAATCAGAGCGACGTAGTTCCCCTCAATAGGGAAGACAATGCATTGAACAAAAACAAATAAACAGTTGTCATTGTTGAGAGTATCTGAATACTGATGGCTTTATTTGCTTATTGAAGATTCCAGCTTAATATGGACCATCTGGTAAAACAACCATGACATCGGCTCCGTTGTGATTAGGCATTGGGTTTTGGAGTACATTTGGGTGAGGAGAAAAATTGATCGCCTTGGAGTCAATTAGGTCCTGTACCTTGTTCTGAAAAGCCCAACACTTCTTAATAATGTGCCCCTGGGCACCTGAATGGAATTCGCATCTGGCATTTGCATCAAAATTTGGGGGTAGATTATCAGGAGAAGGAGCTCTAATGGTACGAAGCTCGACCATGTTCAACTTTAGCAGCTCTGGAAGCAATACAACATATGGGCATGGGATGGGATCAAGTCTACGGTTCCTCGCTCTTGTTTTTTTTCCTGATTTGGTCTTTATGGCTGATGTTGCTGACCTTGAGGTTGTTGAACCTGTGGAGTAATAGTTACTGCAGCTGTTTGGTAGTAACCTTCAGAACAACCTCTGTCTCGGCCCCTATACACAGTATTGGTCTCTCCTTCTCTTCGTCTTTGGCCATTGCCAAAAGGCTTTTTCACACCAGAAGAACCAGCACTATTTGCATCCCGGATATTTCCCAATTTCAGGAAGTTTTCTATCCTTTCTCCAACAATGACAATATCAGAAAAATCAATGGACAGAAAAGCGGCCAGACGATCCAAGTATACCCCTTGCAAGGTTCCCATAAACATGTCTGCCATTTCCCAATCGAGCAATGGAGGTTGAACCTGTGCATCCAATTCACTCCACCTTTGGGCGTACTCCTTAAAGCTTTCCTTAGGTCCTTGAGACAAGTTCTGCAACTGAGTGCGGTTTGGAGCCATATCAATATTGTATTGATACTACTTGAGAAAAGCTTTAGCTAAATCTTTACAGCTTCGGATGGAGACCCTGCTTAGCTTCATGTACCAGCTCAATGAAGCTCCAAATAGACTATCTTGGAAGAAATGCATCCAAAGTTTCTCGTCATCAGTGTGAGCCGAGATTCTTCCAAAGTATGCATGAATGTGAGTTATAGGGAACGTGATGCCGTTGTACTTGTAAAATGATGGCGCCTTGAACTTAGGAGGGATTCTGACTCCTGGCACTAACCCAAGACTGGTTACATCGATGCCCAGGGAATTCTGACATTCCATGGCCTTAATCTTCTCTGCCAGCTCTTCATACATGTGATCATTGATCTCATTCGTATTACCCATATCAGCATCCAATAGAGTGAACCAGTCCTTTTGAGTGTCTTCTAAACCCACATTACGGGTTGCAATCCTATTTGGATTTGGATCTCCGTTACGGGAAACGTTAGGATCCACATTCTCAGTCGGTGTTCCTATATTAGCATTTTCTTGGGGTTTCTCAACCCTCAACCTAAGACGCTCTTGATTCTGAGCAATGTCGGTCATCATTTCCATGAACTGATCCATTCTCTATCGGAGCTCATTGAGATCGTTCTGTATTCATTCAGCCATTCTAACTCGGTTTCTTTTTGTTTGATACCGATGAACACGTTGACCAGCTATATAGCCTGAAGTTGAATAAGTTAGGAAGTCTGAATAACCTGTAAAATACAAAATATGTAAATCGTGTAGTAAGTGTGTATGATATGTTCATGAGGATGCGACATGCGACCCTGCAAATGAGTAAGCATGTGTTAGTAATGCAAGCATGCAGAGGATGTTATGCAATGCACTGGCATGTGATCAAAGGTCTGGCGATCACTGGTCTAATGTTGGTGTCGAGAAGACAGTCATGTGCTATTGAAGAGTCATAATAACAGTACCACCGAAATCCTGGATCTCAGGACCAAAGGACCATGTAAAACCTGATCATAATACTGAACAATGATGACAAAGCGGGTATGTTGGAAGTTTCATGGTTCCTGCAAAACTGTAAACCCCTCCCATCTCACAGGTATGCTACTCCGAGTCAACATCACGGACTCTCAAAGCCGGATAGCAATAATACGTTCACAATTTTCGAGAAATGGCTCATGACCAAATCACGGAATCAGTTTGGCATTATATATGTCGCTCCCGGGATTTTCATCCTAGTACAAACGCGAAAGTGGCGCGGAAAAGGTAGAGTCGCCAGCCAGACATTTTTATCCCGAATGAATGGGAAAGGTAATGTTGCACAAACCTGAGGAAGAAGGAAAAGGACGAGGTCCTACGAACCAAAGATCTGAGTTCGAGAGTCGGTTACAACCTGGGAAGGTATTAGCACCCCAGATCGTTCGCCGTACCCGACGGGATCCACGCTTGCTTGTTTGTTTCAAAGGGTGAGAAGAATAACTGCTGCTGAATAAAACCGCTAACTGGATTGGAAATGAGGAATGGAATAAGAAGAGAGAATGGAAATAATGGGGAAAATGTAGGGAAAATAAAGAATGTGCTCGAACGGGCCCTACCCCGCTGCCTACGTACCTCATCGGGATAATGAGGATCAGAGTCCACGTAGTTTGCCTAACTAAGGCGGGAACTATTTGTTTGTGTTTTTTACAGTTTGAACTGCGTATGTCTATGCTCAGGTGTTGCAGGTTCGTCTGGTACGAGTGCATTTACCGTCTTGCAGATGAGACAAGTCGTCGCAAGTTCGCGTTGTGAGTGAATGAGATGAGAAAAGATGTTCCCGCAGGATAGTCGCTTGTTATTTGTTTTTGGTCTTTTAAGAGAAATGTTTTGAATTTGTTTGTGAACGGTCCTGTACTAAGACCTCTCCATCGCGGGAAGTATTTACACCTCGCCCCAAAACAGGACGCGTATAAACACTCCGCAACAAAGTCTCGTGTCGTACAAGATTGTTCGGTTTATCCTTAGATGTTTTATTATTTTCTTCATGAGATGAGAAAGAATGACTCAAGTTGCAAAAGGGAGAATCTAATGGGAACTAAGACACACCCTAATTTTATTGATTTATTTACATGGGAAATCCTATGGTTTGTGGGGTTTTCTAAACCTAATGGAAAAAGCACCTAGAACTAATAGAATGCAACTTACTTCCTAAGGAAGATAAGTTGATTCTAAAGTTAAGGGAAAACCTAAAACAATTGAAGAATTAATCAACATACAAAAATATTGAAATTAAATGACTAACTAGAATTCAAAGACAATTCAAATAAAAGCATGAATTAAAATAGTCCTATTTATTTATTCTAATGAAACTTAAGCCTAAATTCTAAACTAAGGTCATACCTAATATTTTTTCTTCTAAAAATCAAAATCTAAACTAGCTTAAGTCCATATTAAATTCTAAAACTAAATCTAAACTAAACTATATTTTTTTATTGAATTTAATATCAAATCCTAAACTAAAAGAAATTATATGTAACAAAGCCTAAGACTAAAAATCCTAAAAAAATAGCAAAACCTCTGGAAAAATTATGAAAATTGATCTATGAGGTCCTAAGATTACCTATAATATTGTGTTAAAAGGGATTCTAAAAAACCTATTTTTGCTATGCCTAAAAATTGTCTATTTTCAGCTAAGAATTAACCACTAATTTCTAAAGAATAATCTACTAAAACTTAAGATAAAGTGATCTAAAAAATCCACAAAAATTAACCTAAGTACTACTAGGAGTCCTCTAACTACAGTAAAAAGAATGGGCAAAAAAGGTTACTGGAAAGTTAAGAAATAAAATCTACAAAGTTATATACAATTAAAGAAATCTATTAAAAACTAATTACAAGAAAAATCCAAATAAAATCAAAAATGAAGCAAAAATAGAAAAATACAGTGCTAATTATTTCTAATATGAAATAAAAGTCTACCTGAATTTTTATGGAATTTTTTAATCATTTTTTCTATTTTTTATGAATTAATTCCTAGACTATAGAAAACTAAAAAAAATCTAAAGAAAATAAGAAAGAGGGGGTGGATTAGTAATATTTCTTTAGTTGATTTTCTAACATGGGCCTAAAATAGGGGTGTGATTAGTAAGTGGGAGAAGCCCAATGCACAGGCTTTGATGGGAGGTGCTGTTAGCGAATTTTTTAACTTATTTTATTGTTGGGCTGAGAGAAGGGTGTGAAGAGCAAAGATGTCTTGAGCCCAGAAACGCAGCACTAGGGGAGGTGGAGATAGCTGCCTTTTAATTCGTTTTGCTAGTGGGCCTTAGAATGGGGGTGTAAACAGCAAAAGGTTTATGAAAGTGGTGGTCCAACCGGACGGTGACAAGTGTCACCGCCGGTGTGGCTGGGAATCCACCATCTTATCTCTCTCTTTGGAATTCAAAACGCAGATTAATTGGGAGTTTATGGATCTTAATTGAGGATTATTGGCCATTATTTGATGGATTAATTACCTTTATTGGTGGATTAAATCAAGTAAACCATGATATTCTTTTGATTTTTATTAAATAAAAAAAACTTCTTACAGTTTAAAATATAAAACAACAAGAACCACAAACTGGATGCGCAAACACCAAAAGCAAACCCTAAATCGCTCATCTCCCTCTTCACCGCCGCCACCCCCATCATCCTTTCTTCTTTGCGACGCCGCCACCAAAATCAACGTCTTCTGTTCATACTCCTCTAACCAGTAAACCTAAAGAGAAATCAAATCCTACTCTTCAATCTCAGCTCAAAACCTAACCTGAATCCTCTTTTTAACCCTAACTAGTTTGTTGCAGTATTGAAATCAAAAGCCTCAACAAAATAGTTACACAATCAAGCTTGAAAACAAGATCTAGATTCGCACCTTGTTAATCAATGAAACCACGAATTCGCAGTGGAGATATTAGCCGAACGATTCGTGGCTGAGAAGGACGAAGTGATTCGCTCGGCTTCTTCGAAAGTCTTGCAAATCGTTGATCAAGGATAACGCGAAGAACACGAAGAAATGAAGATAGGTGTGATATTGATGACGGATTCGCAAATTGCTGATGAAGCCATGATATTCTTGGTAAGTTCCATTTCAGTGACCTTTTCTCGTGTACGGTTCCCTTTCGTTCTTCAACTTCTGCGATTACGATTGTTGCCGTTATGAATTGATGCAGATGAAGACGCTACGAAGATGCCGTATTCGTGTTGCGGTTATGCCGGATTATTGGTAGCAAATATTAGTGATGAAGATAGGATAGGGAGAAGGAATAGTGAGCAATGTTGATAAAGGTAATGGAGAAGAAACACGAATTTCAGGAGTGAAGAAAGATCGAAGAAGATAGGTGAGGGAGGGTTAAAGGAGCTATGAAGAAAAATGATGAACGAAAAATGAAGTTGTGAAGAAGAAAATCGGGAAAAAGGTTGAAGAAGAAGAATAATGAAGGAGGGAAAGATTGAGATTGGTGGAATTTGGGAAAGTGTGGAAGAAATTGAAAAAATGGTGAAGAGTGTGAGGAAAGGTTTTTTTGAGAGGATTGAAGATTGAGGAAGATTATGGGAGGAGAAGAAAAAAAAGGTGGGAACCCAAAGATTGAAGAGGAGGCCTTTGATTTATATCTGCCGATTTTCCGGATCCTTCTGGAATACTTTAGGTGAGTTCTAGAAACCTTCTGTTAGAATTCAATTGAAGGTTGTTATGTTAGTTATGAAATTAGTTTTCTTCCTTCAACCCCAAGCTTTGCTATGATTTTTCTATTGTTTTTTTTGGTTAAATTCTGTTTTGTCTGTTACGAACTTGTTGCAAGTCGGTTATTTTTCAGTTATGAATTTGTTTGGTTTTTGAACTGATTCTGTTGTGAGCCCCCTTTTTTATTCACTAATCTTCGGCCTTCTTTTTGTTGCTGCAGAGTCAGTTCAGCTCTCAGTAAAAATGAACAAGTAGCACAAGCTTGTATCGTATCCCTTCCCCTTTATCCACAATCTGTACGGCTGCAGAAACCTCATCCTTGCCTGCAGCAATGCGACCATTCAAGACAGACGATTACTTCCAATTTTTTGCGGGAAATTACTCCCAATCAGTGCAGCATCAAGACAATCCATAAGACACAAATGAGTAAGTATCCAAACTGTTTAAGATCAATGCATAGCTGTTGCACCCCAAAATTTGCCCTCACAAGACAAGACTTTGTGTACTAAGAGGTTCACAAGGTTCACAAGGTCCACAAGACATCTCATGATGTTCACAAGGTTCACAAAGTTCACAATCAGTCAGAAGATTTGACATTTCCCTCAGACAATGCATCCTCCTAAGCAATGCATTCTAAACTAGGGTTTCGACTTTAATCAGGCTAAATGGACTTCCAAGACTTCAAGTGAGCTTTATAACATCTTATATGTGTTTAAGAATCCCCATGACAAGTTTCAAGGCTTTTCTCAAAGGTTTGCTCAGTCAGATGATCAGGTAAGTCAAAATCAGTCAAAGTAGTTAAAAAGTCAAACTGAGGTCAACTGTGGTCAAACCAAAGTCAAACTTCATGATTTTTTGCCAACATCAAGTATATGAAGTAAAATTCATCATTTGATCAAGGGTTGATCATGATTCATCAAGGAGATTTCAGATCATCAAGAATCAGGAGTTTCTAAATTAGGGTTTCCTTAGGAAAAGTCAACTGAACTTTGACCAGCCATAACTTTCACATGCTTCATCAAAATTTTTCCATCCAAAGCTCATTTTGAAGGAAATTGAATTCTCTACAACTTTGTGTCTCACAAGCCAAGCCCAAAAATGCTTCATTTGGAAGGTATGAGCTAAGACATTATAGGTCCTTTTGAAAGTCAACAAAAAGTCAACAACTTTAAAAGAGAATAACTTGAGAATGGTAAGAGATATGGACATGAAACCAATGGGGTTGGTTAGAGGACTCTTTAAGCTTTCCAAAATGTCCAAGAACACCCTCATAGCATTAAAATTGAAGGATTTGTGCCCTTGCAAACTTGGGAAGTTTTTGGGAGGTTTATGAAGCATTTAGGGCCTTAAAACCAAATTCTTCCAAATGGGATTGCAATTTTGTGATCCAAACTTTAACATGACATCATGCACGACCCAATCTTCATTTATTCATATTTTTTATTATTTTTATTTTATTTATTTTGATTTTATTCATTTAAAACCATTTTAAATCAAAATAAAATAGATAAATCAAATATTTGAATGAGATATTGCTTCTAGAAAATCATAAATATGGCTTGGATCAAATTGATATGCAAATTATGGTGATTGTCTTAAAATAGCAATGTTATATCAAAAAATATTTGAATTTTAAGGCATGATCTTTTTCAATCTTCTTTGATCCAAAAAGTCCAAAGAACCACCACTTTTCTTGACCTAATTTCATCCACTATATGTACACAAACTCATCACAATGCATAGGGACGAAAAATTGAGCCTCCAAAGGTAAGAACAAAGTTTCAAAATTCATCCTAAGAACACCAATTAGGTTTGATACCTAGAGCTACTTTCAAGACAAACCAAAGGTTGAAACTTGTTCCTTGGAGTTCATAGAGTGATTCTGGATCATAACATTGTCCATTCATGCCCTAATTCGCACAAACCGAATGCATCTCCTTCATGTTCTAAGTTTTTTCGATTTGATTGATTTATGCTTTGATATTGAAAACTAATTATGGATTTGTGTATGTTGTGATGTTTAGAAGCTTTTTGAATGAGTTAATTCAATTATTGTGGACTGTATCGAAATTTGCCATTGCTAGGGTTTGGAGTTTCAAAACGGGAACCAAGCATTTAGGGCCTTAAAACAAATTCTAAGACCATGGCTGTGACATATGATCCTTGTACAATTGATCTGGGTTACTAATTTTTATTATTATGATGGTTTTCATGATGGTTCAAAAAACGTAGATTTCTGGTTTTGAAAATTCGCAGGTGAATGCGCAGGAAAAATCGTAAGTGTTTTCATAGGTAATTTGGAGAAGACGAAGGCCAGTGGCGCCAAAATCTGATTTAAAAATTGGTTTTAATATTTTATTGATTTGTTTGAGATTATTACACAAATGTGTTGATGGCTCAGTTGGTTTGTGTGTACGTGTATGATGTTCAAGGTCCTGGGTTCGAATCCCCCAGGCCTTTTTGCTTTGTTGTTTTTATTTTGATTTTTTCCAGGATATGCATAAAAGAATATGAAGGCAACATGTTATCACCAAACGCGCATTGGCCTGGTGGAGGACTGGTTGGTCTTGGGGGTTGCAAAGCCTAGGGCTTGGGTTCTAATCCCAGCCCCAGGTATGTTTTGTTCATATTTTCTACCATTTTATTTTTGTTTAATATATATTATAATTAATTTAATTAATGATAAATAATTAAAATAAAATGTTTATATTATTTTGTATGATTTCAAATTCATATTTTGTTTCTTAAAATTAAACTTTATTATTAAAATTATTTAATATTTATTTTATTGTAAATTATTAATATTATATGTTTTATATAAATAAATTAATAAATTAACCCTAATTCTATTTTCTAAATTCATAAAACCTAATTATCTTCATAAACCCTAATTATTTTATAAATATTAATATATTTGTATATAAATTCTAATTATGTCTATTTATTTTTATAATTTGTTTATATTATTATTATACATAATTTATATAAATAATGTAAATAGTTTAATTAATTAATTAATCCTAACTTATTTTTCTAAATAATAAAAAAAAAACCTAATTATAATTATGAATATTAATTTATGTGTTTATAAATTTTAAATTGTATATATTTATTTATAATTTGTTCATATTATTATTATGTATAGTTTTTATATAAATAATGTAATTAAGATTGGATTAAATAATTAACTTTAATTTATTCTTTTCTAAAAAATAAAAAACCTTAACTTTATTTTATTAAATTAATTTATTATTTTTATATATGTACATAAAATTAAAATATTAGAACTATTAATCATATTTATAGTATATAATACTTATTATTTATTTCTTTTATTAAATTCTCTTAAAAGAAAAAAAATAGTTATTTATTTAATTTTTGAACTTTTTTAATTTATTTCTATATTATATTGATTTACTAACCCTATTATATTTATTTATTTATTATTACTAACCCTCTTATATTTATTTATTTTTGTCTATTACTACTAATCCATTTAATTATTTATTTGCTTATTTTAATTATTTTAATTATAATGTAATTGTATCCAATATGTAATAGTTGTAGAATAATTTTTATTATTTATTTTTAATTATGGTTAGTAAAATAGGGAGTGTAAAACATGTTTGTATTTAAAATTGGATTTAGATCATTAATCTTAAAGATAAATATTTGAATTGGTACACTCACACACGTAAGTCGATCTTGGATCGCTATCTCACTTCTTAAGGGTTACCTCTCAAGTTGCCTAAACAAAAGGTCAAGTAAGGTGTAAAGCAAAGTCCCTTCTCTTATATCATCTAGTCCCTTAAAAGATAAAAATATCAAGTCCCTTCGTGGTTGCCTTCGTAATGATCTTGTCCCTTTCGAATAAAGATGATAAGTCCCTTCGAATTGCTTATACACCTTACAGTTGCTTAATCACAGATGTCCCTTTATTTGTCCCTCATACATCCAAGGTAATGACTACCTATTCCTTAATAATAGGGATAGTCTTACCACTTAAAGGATATTTAAGAACAGAAAAGATTTAACTTAGGGTAGGTTCCTCTTATGTACTTGCTCACCTTTTCAAAACGTTTCAAAAACACTTCACATTTTTCAAGCAATTTTCAAAACAAAGGCTTTATATATATCCGTAAATGGATCATTATAAAGCACTTAAGAAAATTTCTAAACACACACTACACTTCTCAAAAACATTTTAAAGTGAGCTAAGTAACTAAGAGCCCATGGATAACCATGGATGTAAAGGGTGCTAATACCTTCCCTTTACATAACCTACCCCCCGAACCCAAAAATCTTTTAAGGTCTTTCCTGTTCTTTTATGCCCTTTCCTTTGGATAATATAAAAGTCGGTGGCGACTCTTGCTATCCGCAACATTTAACTAAAGTAAGTTCTCCCACCGTGTTACAATAGCCAGTTGTCACTCATTACTTGTTGTCAATTGCAGTGGAATGTGTCAAGAAGGCTGAAATCGGTTTCTAGCACCAAGTGCCGTAGTTCCTCCCATACATGCCGCCAAGGGAATTGGTCCTTATGATATACTTCCGTCAAACAACCGTTCATGATCATCCAAAGCAGACCATTCCACTTTAGGTACTGAGTATATATATGGTTTAAGTACTTGGTATCTGGCTGGGGCATATAATTTATGTTGTTGTATTGTGATATGTGTGTTTTGGGATTGTTGCAGGTACTACAGTGATAATGATGGAAGATCATTGTGGTTCTTGTGACTTTACTCGTTCAAGACGACGACAGAAAGATGCTCGCTTACGCCATCCTTGCCGTCCACAAGTTCAAGGATTATATTCAACAAGAACTAGCCGCGGATCAGTAATTGAATCCGAAGCACTTCGATTCCCCCGGAGACGATGCTTGATAAATATGTTCAGGTATGCATGATCCCCATTTTTGTGTTGTTCCTTGTTTCGAACCGCCGTGATGCGCGAATTTACGTTGCTGTGATCTTGAATCGATTAATAGTTAATGTTGTATAGTCTTGATGGTATTGGAGTTATCGCAATCACGCTTTCGTTGTGACTTTCCAGGTTTGTTGAAGGTTGACGAGATTGAGGTCGATGAATTGCTCAAAATGCAGATTGAAGATTTTGCTGCTGGGTTAAGAGCTTTGAAATCACTTATCCCAAAATTGCCTTCATCCAATCCATCAAGATACAGTTCAAGGCAACAACAATAATCTTACCAATAAGATTCTTAACTAGTTAGTAATACTGGGAGGTCTTCATTAAAATTTCTCTTCTTTTACTGTAACATCAATGGATGTGATAACTTACTTGCTAACTGGAGTTTGTATAGTGTGTCCTTTTATTTTCCTTTTCAGAACTCATTAGCAGATGCACAATTCCTTGAGAAATAACATGAGTTGGTTTGTTTAGAAATAAACAATGCATTTCTACTTCATACACCCTCAAAGAAATGGCCGAAATAGACACGTCTTTGAATTTCGATTTATCGAAGTTTCCTTTGCACGATGAAAATGACAGCAATGAAACTCTGCGGTAAGATTCTTGTCATTAATTACCGTTGCGGTCACAACGTTCTTGAATTTCTTATTCTTCTTTTTTGTGTCTTCGTCTCTGAATTCAATGAAGTGGTATTGTTGCGATGTTACATCAATTCATGAATGTTGTTGAAATTGCGAATTCTCACGTTGAATTGTTTTGCAATCGTGTACTGCAATCTGCTGAATTTGTTCTTGTTTCATGCAGGATTCTTTTTTTGGCTGAAGAATTGATGAAGATGGTGGATTAAAGGAGAAAAAGGGTGGCTCAAGACAACGATGAAATTCTACTTCAATATCTGCCATTTTTTCAAACAGCTACTAATATATTGTAAATGCCTGTCATAGGACAAATCCTTTTTCGACACATAATAATAATTTTTTTTGTAAATTTCAATTGCCTTAGTAACTCTTTTAGCAAATAATTAAACACTAATTAATGTAGTGTATGAAGCAACGCCCTCATAATTACCGGGTCATAAATTGAAAATCTTCGAGGCAATAAATGGCTGCCTAGCACAATCAAGCTCATAAATTAAAAATGACGCCATATAAATTCCAAAAGAATGCCCGGCTCTAGTTATTTCCTCAACAACTTCCACCAGCTCCTTTTTTTGAAACACATTTGATCTATTCAACAACCCCACCATGGAAATATATATTGTTCTCTCAAGACTTATTCGCCATGCTACATTGTACATAAAAACTAACAAAACACCATTAGGCCAAGAACAATTACAATTTACCTCTATAACGGTAGAGGCAACCCTATTTTCTACAAACATTTTCTTATCCACCATCCCTTGAAATAAGTATTAACAAACAACCTTTTCATCTTTCAAGAGAGTGAATAAAATCTCCCTATCGATATTGGCCGAGGGATCATTGATGACCATGCTACTTTCATTTGCCTTCTTTCTAAAGCTACAATCCAAATAAAAGTGTGGATTGACTTGCTTTAGAAGGGTATCACTTTCACCGGCGATTTTAAAAGCATCCATTGCTTCCACAAAACATGGTAATGAAAAACAAAATGGTGTTCTTTCATACACCGAAGTATATGGGCTATAAACTCAGTCCCACCCATTTTAGAACACCCTTCAACCAGAATATTGCACGCAGCTTTATCAGGTTCAACTCCAGCCTCTTACATATCCTTTCAAAAATCTCAAGAGCTTTTTTGCACTTTCCATTGATCCATTTGAAACTTTCATTCCAAGGTAAACTTGCGTCCATGATGAATCCTCAATTTTCAATCTCAATTCCTCGTTGACTCGTATCATGCGCAACAAGCATTCAGCAACCGAGAAGACAATAATATCTTGATTACCATGATCCAATACTTTGTAGTTCGATCTCTACATTTTGCCTTTATGACCCAATTTCTTAATACAAGGACAATTCCCTGAGAAAGCCTTTAAGATACACACTGATAGCCATAGTGGAGATCCTCATTCAAAGCAAATATGATTGAACATTTCAATGGCGGATTAGATATACCAAGCGAATATCCTCCCTCATTTAAATCCCTGATAGACATGGATAAGGTATGAAAACCTAATCCTGTACAGCCTTAATCACATACCTTACGAAACAATGAAATGCACTAGTATGCTGTTAATGAACTGATGAGAAATGCAGATGAATGCGAAACGATGAGCCAATAGAGGGAATAAATACGAGGGCAAATTTTGAGGTATTACAGCTGCCCCTATTCAATCATCTGCAGACTTGAATGGATAATTGCAACAGCTTTTAGACGTTCAAGGTATGGAGTGATTGAATACTCGAATAAAACCTGAAAATTCACACACTGAGGGCAACAGAAATGCCATCTGCCCATTTATATATTTTTTGATTTTGACCTCTGAATAGGTAGCGAAAATAGAACCAGGTGGAAATATGCTGGGAAGAATGCCGTCCTCGAATGACAACTCACACAGGATCCTCGGATCCAGTAATAAAACCCTCCTCGAATAGAAACACAATGGTATACCGGCCGCAGGCGATAACCATCAACAACAAAGACTGACCTCGGACAGACTTTGCAAAAGAGACAAACTGACCTCAATCAATAAGCTCAAAAAGTGAACTACTATCCTCGAATAATAGCCACACAAAACAAAAAAACCAGACCAACCGCAGAAGGACTTGAAGAAAAGAAATGCCATCATCGAATGACAAATCCAAAGTTCCTTGGATCTAACACGAAACCATCCTCGAATGGAGACGCAAAGGTATACCAGCCTCGACTGATAACCACACACAAAGCTGACCTCAGACAGACTTTGCAAAAGAGACAAACTGACCTTAATCAATAAGCTCAAAAAGTGAACTACTATCCTCGAATAATAGCCATAACAACAAGACCAACCTAGGAAGGACTTGAAGAAAAGAAATGCCATCCTCGAATGAAAAATCCAAAGATCCTCGGATCTAACACGAAACCATCCTCGAATGGAGACACAAAGGTATACCAGCCTCGACTGATAACCACACACAAAGCTGACCTCAAACAGACTTTGCAAAAGAGACAAACTGACCTCGATCAATAAGCTCAAAAAGTGACCTACTATCCTTGAATAATAGCCACAACAACAAGACCAACCTCGGAAGGACTTGAAGAAAGGAATGCCATCCTCGAATGACAATCCAAAAGATCCTCGGATATAACACGAAACCATCCTCGAATGGAGATGCACAGGTATACCAGCCTCGACTGATAACCAAACACAAAGCTGACCTCAGACAGACTTTGCAAAAGAGACAAACTGACCTCGATCAATAAGCTCAAAAAGTGAACTACTATCCTCGAATAATAGCCACAAACAAGACCAACCGTAGAAGGACTTGAAGAAAAGAAGTTCCGCCCTCGAATGAAAAATCAAAAGATCCTCGGATCTAAAACGAAACCATCCTCGAATAATAGCCACACAAAACAAAAAAACCAGACCAACCGCAGAAGGACTTGAAGAAAAGAAATGCCATCATCGAATGACAAATCCAAAGTTCCTTGGATCTAACACGAAACCATCCTCGAATGGAGACGCAAAGGTATACCAGCCTCGACTGATAACCACACACAAAGCTGACCTCAGACAGACTTTGCAAAAGAGACAAACTGACCTCGATCAATAAGCTCAAAACGTGAACTACTATCCTCGAATAATAGCCACAACAACAAGACCAACCTCGGAAGGAATTGAAGAAAGGAATGCCATCCTCGAATGACAATCCAAAAGATCCTCGGATCTAACACGAAACCATCCTCGAATGGAGACGCATAGGTATACCAGCCTCGACTGATAACCAAACACAAAGCTGACCTCAGACAGACTTTGCAAAAGAGACAAACTGACCTCGATCAATAAGCTCAAAAAGTGAACTACTATCCTCGAATAATAGCCACAAACAAGACCAACCGCAGAAGGACTTGAACAAAAGAAGTGCCATCCTCGAATGACAAATCAAAAGATCCTCGGATCTAACACGAAACCATCCTCGAATGGAGACGCAAAGGTATACCGGCCGCAGGCGGTAACCAGAAACAAAGAAAATAGGACAAGATGGAATGAGATCGTTGTACATAAACGAGAGCCCAAGAAAATAGGACCGTTGTACAAAACGGGAACTTGCGACGCGACTGTTGTACCAAACAAGACGCGGAATAAGTGACAAACATCGACTTGAAAAGACAAGGATGTCTGGAAAATGATATTGGTAACCTCTGTGCGGAGTACTTCAGGTTGAAAATATGTTATAGGTCGTACGTAATATACCTCAAAATTGGCCCATGCTGGCATGCATATGTTTGAATTTATGGCGTAATGCTCCCTGATGATGGAAATGCTACGCTTTGGAGGATGCGAACGTAATGATGATTATGCAAATGAAAATGCAAAGAGATCTCCTGATAAGGAGACTGCAGGTATCCCAGATGGCTTGACTGGGGAGGAACTGATGATCACTGCATTTATCTGGTTCATCTTGATGAGGAGGAAACAACTCTGCGGGGAAAACTGTTAATAATTCATCGGCTCTGAACAGCCGCCACTGCCAAAAATAAATTGGACTTTGAGATTGGAGTGCCAAGACCCTGCTAGAGATGAACCCTTATTGAACTCTGGTGGGGAAGTGAGGACCTCCTGACTTGGTTGGGAACCAAAGGCATGACACTGCTGAGGAAGCAACTGCTTGGGAGGCGAAACACTCCTTATACTGCTGAGAATTGCCCCTGTATGAAGGGAAACTTCTGCTTGGGGATGACATCCACCTCCTGGCACCTTGCTGGGTGAAATTTCAACTTCCACATGGCTGGGGATGATTGGAGACACCTGTTTCTGTTCAAACAAAAGGGAATGCTCTCCCTGGACAATTGTTGTTAGCTTTGTTAGCAACACCAGTACCTGTACCTGCATGAACACAATCGATAGTACCTGCAACATAGAGAGTTAGTTTGAGACCTGCTTGCCCCAGGCTCATAGTATGAATCATTATCTGGGCCTCTCGACACCCTTTCAGAGTTGTATTAAATGTTTCTATTCTCCTGCACGAGTTAGAAAGCATTCAAATGTTCACAACACAACGTAAGTCACAATTTGCTAGACGTTTTCACAATCAATCAATGCTAGATGAGAAAAAACAAAAACAAAGAAGCAACATAGTCAAATTGACTGAAGTTGAATTCTTATTGATTTGGAAAAGGTGGCCCTGAATAGGCATTACAAAGGAAGCAGTTCCCTGGAAAGAGGAAACAACTAAAAAGAAAAACAAACTATCCTATTGGCAATGTGAGAGGTGAATCTCATCAAGTCTCAACCCGGTTATGACTCGTATGTCTTCAAGACGCTCCGCTCTCTCTTCCTCTTGAGAAAAAGTAAGTGAACTGATCTTCAACCCTTAGGATAGCCTCAACTGTATGTAGGTTGTAGATCTCGCAGATCGTAGTCGTTCGTGATAATCCCTCTTTTGTGTGGATCGCCCTTTTAGGTTTTCAATCCACCGGGATACCCTTTTTTGCCTGAGTTGTCCGATGTGGCTTTTCAACTCAGCGGGTGTACATTTTTTTTAAATGATTTCCCTAACTTTTGCCCGAGCCTTTTATTCTGTTTTTGGCTCGCCGGGATGCCCATTTTTGCCTGGATCTTTATTCTGTTTTTATCCAGCGGGTCTTTTTACACGAAGTATTTTCTTACTGCCTCTGCGTTGACAGGGGATTGGAAGTCTTCTCCGTCCATGGTTGTCAGCATCAAGGCTCCTCCTGAGAAAACCTTTTTAACCACGAACGGTCCTTCATAATTGGGTTTCCACTTGCCCCTGTGATCGTTGAGAGGAGGAAGAATCCTTTTCAGCACTAAGTCTCCTGGCGTGTACCTTTGTGGTCGCACCTTCTTGTCAAAAGCCTGCTTCATCCGTCGCTGATACAACTGTCCATGGCATACAGCTGCTAGACGCTTCTCTTCAATGAGGCTCAATTGATTATATCTGGATCGGAGCCACTCAGCTTCATCTAGCTTGATATCCATCATCAACCTCAACGAGGGGATTTCCACTTCGATTGGTAGGACTGCCTCCATACCATACACCAATGAGAATGGAGTTGCCCCAGTTGAAGTGCGTACTGATGTCCTGTACCCATGCAATGCGAACGGAAACATCTCGTGCCAGTCTTTCTACGTCACAACCATCTTCTGCACAATCTTCTTGATGTTTTTATTAGCCGCCTCGACGGCGCCATTCATCTTCGGATGATATGGAGAAGAGTTGTGGTGTTCTATTTTGAAGTCTTGACACAAGTCAGCCATCATCTTGTTGTTGAGATTAGAACCATTATCAGTGATGATCCTTTCAGGAATTCCGTACCGGCAGATGATGTCTCGCTTAATAAATCGGGCGACCACTTGCTTAGTGACATTGGTGTAGGATGCCACTTCAACCCACTTCGTGAAATAATCAATAACAACTAGGATGAAGCTATGACCATTAGAAGCTATTGGCTCAATCTTACCAATCATATCGATGCCCCACATAACGAACGACCATGGTGAAGACTTGACACTCAACGGATTCGGAGGCACATGGACCTTGTCGGCATAAATTTGACACTTATGGCACTTACGGGAGTACTTACAACAATCAGATTCCATGGTAATCCAATAGTATCCCAATCTCAACAATTTCTTGGCCATGGCATGTCCTCCAGCATGGGTACCGAAGGAGCCTTCGTGAACCTCCTGCATTAACAGGTCTGCTTCGTATCTATCCACGCATCTGAGCAGTACCATGTCGAAGTTCCGTTTGTACAGCACACCGTCTTGATTCAAGAAGAAACCTCCTGCCAGTCTTCTAAGGGTCTTCTTATCTTTATTAGATGCCCCATCCGGGTATTCTTGGGCCTTCAGGAATTGTTTGATGTCGTGGTACCAAGGCTTGTTATCTTCACCATCATCAACTGCAAAGACATAAGCAGGTCTTTCAAGACGGGAGACCGAAATTCGAGGCACGAAATTCTCTTGACAAACTTTAATCATGGACGACAAAGTTGCTAGAGCATCGGCGAACTGGTTTTCATCTTGAGGAATATAGTTCAGCTTGACTTTGGTGAAGAAAGTTAACAGCCTCCTGACATAATCTCTATAAGGAATCAAACGGGATTGATGAACCAGCCATTTTCCATTGACTTGATTTACCACCAAAGCAGAATCTCCGAAGATCTCAAGGTTCTGGACTCGCAAGTCTATTGCCTCTTCGATCCCCATGATACAAGCTTCATACTCCGCCTCATTGTTAGTGCATTCGAAAGTCAACCGAGCGGCTAAAGGTGTGTGGACCCCTTCTGGCGAGATAATAACAGCACCCACTCCACTTCCATTCATGTTTACAGCCCCGTCAAACATCAACTTCCATCTGGATTCAGGGTCGGGCCCTTCCTCCGGAAGTGGTTCTTCGTAGTCTTTCGACTTGAGGAACATGATGTCCTCATCCGGAAACTCAAACCTCATGGGTTGATAGTCATCAATCGGCTACTGAGCCAAGTATTCTGACAACACACTCCCCTTGATTGCCTTTTGTGAAGTGTATTGTATGTCATACTCCGTTAGTATCATCTGCCAACGGGCCACTCTTCCTATCAAAGCCTTCTTCTCAAAGATGTATTTCACAGGATCCATCTTAGAAATTAAGAGAGTAGTGTGAGTCAGCATGTACTGTCTTAGTCGGCAAGCAGCCCATGCCAAAGCGCAGCAAGTTTTCTCGAGTAGTGAGTATCGCGTCTCACAATCGGTAAACTTTTTGCTAAGGTAATAAATGGCGTGCTCTTTGCGACCAGACTCGTCCTGCTAACCCAGCACACACCCCATCGATCCTTCAAGCACAGTAAGATACATAATCAAAGGTCTTCCTGGAACTGGAGGCATAAGAATTGGTGGTTCTAACAGGTATTCTTTGATTCGGTCGAAGGCTTGCTGGCAGTCTTCATTCCATTTAATGGCCTGATTCTTCCTCAGAAGCTTAAAGATGGGCTCACACGTGGCCGTTAGGTGAGAAATAAACCGTGCAATGTATTTTAGTCTCCCTAAGAAGCCACACACTTGCTTTTCAGTCTTCGGCTCAGGCATTTCTTGGATAGCTTTCACCTTGGCTAGATCAACCTCAATTCCTCGTTCACTAACAATGAAGCCGAGTAACTTGCCAGAACGAACCCCGAAGGTACACTTATTCAGAATCAACCTCAGTCTGAACTTCCGAAGCCTGTCAAACAATTTTGCCAGATTAACCAAGTGCTCTTCCTCTGTTTGGGATTTCGCTATCATATCATCAACATAAACTTCAATTTCTTGATGGATCATGTCGTGAAATAGCGTCACCATTGCCCGTTGATAGGTAGCTCCTGCATTCTTCAAGCCAAATGGCATGACCTTGTAAAAAAAGGTGCCCCAAGGAGTGATGAAAGTTGTCTTTTCCATGTCCTCGGGAGCCATCTTAATCTGATTATAGCCGAAGAATCTGTCCATGAAGGAGAACACGGAAAACTGAGCAGTATTATCGACAAGTACATCTATGTGAGGTAGAGGGAAATCATCTTTGGGGCTGGCCCTATTCAAATCCCTGTAATCCACACACATCCTGACTTTGCCATCTTTCTTGGGAACCGGCACAATGTTAGCAACCCACGGAGGATAACTGGTCACAGCCAAGAAGCCAACATCAAACTGTTTTTGCACTTCTTCTTTTATCTTAATTGCCATGTCTGGACGCGTGCGCCTCAACTTCTGCTTTACCGGTGGACAATCTTCTCTGAGAGGCAGCTTGTGTACCACAATGTCAGTGTCTAAACCAGACATATCTTGGTAGGACCATGCAAAGACGTCAACATACTCTCGAAGCATAGCAATCAAACGAGTCTTGACAGATTCTTCTAATGCAGCTCCGATCTTGACTTCTTTCTTGTCTTCTTCAGCACCCAGGTTTATTACTTCGACATCTTCTTCGTGCGGCTGAATCATCTTCTCCTCCTGTTTAAGCAGTCTGGCCAATTCTTCAGGTAGATCGCAATCCTCTTCACCTTCCTCATTGGCTTGATAAATTGGATTGTCGAAGTTATATTCAGCCATAACAGGGTCGTCATTGATAAGATCCGAGGACGAGCACCTGCATGAATGGTGATTCATGCAAGGCTTTAGCAACAACTTGAGAAAATGAGAAACATTGCCATTTTAAAACTTTTCTTTCTTTTTGAAAAACAAAAGTAAAAAATGAAAGACAGAGAACAACATGAATGAGTGTGAAACGTAAGCTTTATTTATGATTGTGTTAATGAACAAATGAACCCTTACAAAGAGCCACTATGCCCCGGGCAAGACATAGTGTTTTAATACAGGAAAAACAGAAACAAAACATTATTACTCTTCGAAAGAGGTGACTGAAATAAGCCTTTCTGATGTCCAGTTGCTAAGCTGAGTTCCTGGAGCGGCAGGCCTGATCCATTCATCTAGGTCACAGTCACTATCGACTGCGTCATCTTGCACAGCACTGATGTTCCCGTAGTCTACCACTCCTGCACTTGTGAAGGTGACCGGGCTCTGACAACCTTTAGCATTTGGTCCGGACGATGACTTCCCAGGATGATAGCCAATCCCGAACATATCTTTTTTCTCTGGCACTTCTACTGGACTGCCCCAGCCTTCTCGTACCCCAGATTCTACCAATTCAAGCGCTTGTTTATAAGAGGCTATGGAAACCCCTTTCTTCGGTACTTCAGGAGAAGTTGCCACTGCGGATGCTTGCTCAGACTTCAAGGGCTCAAAAGCCTGACATGGGGTCTCAACTATTTCGCCGTCCATCTCCACATATTTAAATGAAGCTAGATGACTAACGAAGATATCTTCTTCCCCACTGACAGTCACAATTTGACCCTCCCAGACAAACTTTAGCTTCTGATGGAGTGTAGACGATACCGCTCCTGCCGAATGTATCCAAGGTCTTCCGAGTAAACAACTATATGCAGGCTGGATATCCATTACGTAAAACGTGGTATTGAAGATCTGTGGACCTACCTTGATGGGTAATTCCACCTCTCCAAACTCCAATCTCCTCGACCCATCAAATGCTCGAACTACTAGGTCACTTGGCTTTAGAACCACTCCATCATAGTCCAACTTCATCAGTTCTTTCTTAGGCAAGACGTTCAGAGATGATCCAGTATCTACCAACACATGGGAGAGTACTGCACCTTTACATTCTAGAGAGATATGCAATGCCCGATTATGAGAACGCCCGTCAGAAGTCAAATCCAAGTCTATGAAACCCAATCCGTGATTGGCATTGACGCTGGACACCACCGCTTCTAACTGATTTACATAAATATCCTGAGGCACGTATGCCTTGTTCAGAATATTTAGGAGAGCCTTCCTGTGAGAGTCAGAACACATGAGCAAGGACAAGATGGAAATCTTCGACGGCGTCTACTGCAGATGGTCCACAATCTTGTAGTCACTCTTCTTGATGATCCTCAGGAACTCTTCAGCTTCCTTATCAAAGGTGAGGTCTGGATCAGTTGATGGTGCAGGATCATTGACAACTACTGGCTGCTTCCCTCTTGCTCTAGCCTGGGCTTCTGCAGTGTCTCTGGGTGGTATTACATTGTTTCTCAGTGTTTCCGGTGCAAACAACCTTCCACTTCTAGTAAAGCCCCCTACTCCAACATTTTCTACTTGAGCTGGGGTTATACTAGTCGTGGCCAACTCTTGCTTCTGGCCGTTACAATATACTTCACCACCATAATTCCAAGGAACAGCTCTGTCACTTTGGTACATTACTGGTCCAGCAGTGGTGATGGTTATCGGTGCCACTCTGGCCCGTGGAGGAACTTGAGATGGATCATATAAGATAGTTACTGTGGAGACTTCACTTTCTTTTACAAGCTTGTCAAACTGCAACATTCCCTCATCAATCATGCTTTGGATTCCGGCCTTCAATCGCTTACAACCATTCGTAGCTTCAGCACATTCCGGAAAATCTTCTTCACATCCAGGGAAGATACGTTTCTTTAACAAGCAAACCTTAACAGAAATCAACGAAGTCTGAAAGTCGTCAACATCACACACCAAATTCAGGTTCTCCCCTTCATCAATTGCCCCAACCGTACCCCTGTAAGGAGGCATGGGATTCTGAAGCACATTAGGAGAAGGAGCAAAATTAATTGCTTTAGTATCCAGTAAGTCCTGAACAACATGCTTCAATGATTTATAGTTCTCTGTGGTATGGTCGGGAGCTCCGGAATGAAATTCACATCTGGCATTTGAATCATAACCCTCGGGGATCTGGCCTGGCTTCGGAGGTTGTAGAGTTCGGAGTTGAATCATCTGAAGCTGTAGAAGATTCTTCAAAAGCTGTGAGTAGGACATCGGTGGAGCTTCGAAATGTCTATCGTTCGGTCTCTGAGGGTAATATGAACGAGGAGCTCTTTGCTGATACCCTTGTGAGCGTTGCGGCTGTGGTGGTTGGACCTGCTGTTGAACAGGTGGAGTTGAAATAGTGACAGGGGCCACTTGCTGATAATATCCTCGGTTAACCAATCCCCTCCTGTGCGTGCACTGCACCTGTTTCTCCTTCCCTTCTTTTCACAAAGGGTTTCTTAATACCAGACCCTGAAGCACCTCCATTCTGAATTTTCCCCTACTTAAGCCAACTTTCTATTCTCTCACCCGTCAAGATAATGTCCGAAAATCCGCTTGAGAACAACCTGCTAGCCTTTCCATGAAATGCCCAGGGAGGGTATCCAGGAAAAGGTCAACCATCTCTCTCTCCAACAAAGGTGGTTGCACTCGAGCAGCTACTTCACGCCACCTTTGTGCGTAATCTTTGAAACTTTCCGAGCTCTTCTGAGTCAAACTCTGAAGTTGGGTACGACTAGGCGCCATATCGATGTTGTACTGATACTGCCTGAGGAATGCTTCTCCCAAATCCTTCCAGCTTCTTACAGAACTCCTCTCCAGCTTCATGTACCATTCCAAGGATCCTCCGGAGAGACTATCCTGGAAGTAGTACATCCAGAGTTTTTCATCTCGAGTGTGGGCAGCGATCTTCCGGTAGAAAGCCTACAAGTGAGTCTTCGGGCAGGAGCTACCGTTGTATTTGTCAAAAGCTGGTGGCCTGAATTTGTGAGGAATGACCACCCCAGGGACTAGACCCATGTCAGACACATCAATCCCCAAAGTGTCTCTACACTTGAGAGCTTTGACCTTCTCAGCAAGCACCAAAAAGTCATTAAGATTTCCTTCACCGCCGAATCCCATGTCATTGTTGAAATATTGGAATTGATCCTCCTGCCTGTCGTGCACTGGAACGAAAGTTGCCGTAGCTGGATCTGGAATATGAGGTCCCCCTGGGCCGTTGCTGGTGTTGGGAGGAGCCCCTTGCCCGTCAGAAGTGGTCGCAGGAGTATTAGCATTAGGAGGGTTGAGCCCTTGAATTGCATTCCTCAGCACTTGCTGTCCCTGAGCCATCCCTTGCATAAGGGTCATGAACTCTGCCATCTTGGTACGAACTTCATTAAGCTCTGTTTGCATAGCATCCATGACTGTCCTTTGATTGTTGCGGGTCGCGTAGCGATGCGGGATATCTTATCGGAGATACCGGGTCTTGGCAGCTCTCGCAATCTTTGCCTGAAACACAGATAAATTAAGCATCCCGTAGAAAAACCTGCAAAGGCAAAGACAAAATGCAAACGATGCGTATGTGTAAACACCCCAAATTTTCCCTCACCCATTCACACCATGGCTTGTGATCATTTCATATGCATGAACACCATCATATCATCTCAGGACACATTTTTGAGTCACTGCATAGTTTCTAAGCCATCTGCATCTAGGGTTTGTGATCTGAGCAATCCAAGAGCTTCTTGAGCCACTCCAAGGGCCAACAATCACTTCAAAGGGGTCCATGTGTGTTCTTGTATCATATCACATCTACTCAAAGTCAAAAATGCAAAAGAATCACAAGAACTGGGATTGGTGTGGATGCAGAGCCAAGTTTGACTGCACAGTTGACCTAAAATTAGGGTTTTGGTTTCAGAGGCCATAACTCCAAATTTTTTGGTCATTCTTGTTTCTATTGGTCTTTATATGGTATAGGGAGTATGCATATCAAGTTTCATGAAGAAATTCCATGGGGAAGTCATCTGATCAAGAGTTGACTTTTCAGACAAGTCAGTGCAAAATCAGGGCATCTGAGGCCCCCAATGACCCAACCAATGGGCATTCTTCATCATTTTGAGTGTATATGATCTTTATTTGATCATGGAAGAAGGTTGAAGTCCACAAAAATCAAGAATTTGAAGTTTTTGCAAAGTTGACTTTTTAGGGCATGTTTGACTTTTCAAGAATATGTCATTTTGTGCCATTTTTCAAGCCTTGATTCTTGATCCAAAAAAGCTTCAAATGGAAAAACTTTGGTCATGAAAGTTGTAGAATACATTTTTCCCTTTTCAAAAAGTACAAGAACATGATCTAATTCATTTTGGATCAAAAGTTATGGTGTGACAAAGTTGGCCAAAATCATTGATTTTCAAGATGTGCACTAAATGGAAAGTTTGCAAAATCATGAACCAAGGCTGTTTGTAACTTCTAGTTCACTTCAAACCAAGGTACAAACATCACATATGTCTTAAAAATCAGAATTGGACCAAAAGATCACATGTTCATGGTTGGTGAAACAAGGCATTTTCATGAAGTTTCAAAAGAAGCCAACTTGCAAAATCACTCATGACACTTCACCCACTTGATTTCTTGGATGCTGAACCAGCCATAGCATCTCACCTCACCATGCTGCGCCAGCCCTAGCCCTTGTACCAAGCCTAGCACCAAGCCATACCTTTCCTTACAAAAAGTTGACTTTTGGCAAAAGCAAACATCCCAATCACAGCAGGCCATGTCACATCCTCTGGCCAATTGGGATTGTTTATACTTTCCATTTGCTAGCCAAACATAACACCAAGCCAAGCTGAAACAGGCCATAGCAAGACATTCACAAAAACACTCCCTCAAGCAAAAGCCTTCGAACCATCTTCCACAAGACACAAACATAAAAACCATTTCCATAGATCAAATCCCCTTGCTTCACTGAGCCTAAGCCAACAAGACTTGGGCCTGAACCAAGCAAGAACACCACTTTACCATTTTCACTCCCAAGAGCAAAACCATTCGAATCTCTCTGCTCAACTCACAAACATCCAAACAAGTTTCACCAATCAACTCACCTTGCTTCATGGACCAGAAACCAACCTTTGTTTTGGCCTAAGACCCTCCATATCACAAACACGATTTTCACACTCCCTTGGTCAGAGCTTCTGCAAACTCACTCAGGAGGCTGTTTAAACTCCAACCAAGTATCCAAAGCTTCAAAGGGGGATCATTGGGACTTGTTTGAGCCAGAGAACTAGCCAGAAGGTGCCAGAGATCAAAGCTCCAGTTCAGGTGAGCTTCATGAACATTTTTTCCAGGAACTCGTTTTTAAGTTCTTAAATGGTTCTCTATGTTCCACTGGTCATGATGATATGTTTGGTTTCGAAAATCATTGAGTTTTGAGCATGTATGGTGTTCTTGAAAGTTTTTGACCTAAACCCCTTTTGCTTCGATTCAGCTTTGTTATGTAAAATAAATTTGTTTTGGCCGTGGATTCTTGTTCCATGATGTGTGGGGATGATTTCTGGGCAAGAAAATTAGGTTTTAGTGAGCTAGGGTGAAAGTTAGCATTTCTCAGGGAAGGTGCTGGCCGGAGAAGACGACCGGAAGTCTTCTCCAGCAGCCTGAAAGTCATTAACTGCTAATTAGGGTTAGGGCACCAGGTTTGAATGTGAGCCATTGGATTGTGTTTCCCGCGCGTGATTGGAGGGCCAGGATCATTTCATTAAGATTTAATTATGGATTAATATTTAATTAATTAGAATTAGGGAGGTTTGAATCTGGGTCGTCCAGATGCGCGCCCAGTCAAACCCTTTGAACCCAGATGCAATCTCAACCTCTCCTTCTGATTACTTTCTTTTATTTCATTTTTTAATTCATTTCTTTTCATTTTATTTGCATAATTAATTTAAAATAGCAAAAATGTCTTAAAAATTATGAAACTTTTTCTCAAGAGTTTTATTAATTTCTAAGACACAAAAATATTTTTAATTTTATTTTTAGCATTTAAAAAGTATTTTAAAATATTTAAAAGTTTATTTTTAATTGATTAATGGAAATTAATTTATTAAAAATACTTTTAAGTATTTAAAAATCACCAAAAAATTCATGAAATGTTCTAAGACATTTAGAAACATTGTCCAACCTTCAAACCAAATTTCTTTTTTGATCTTGATGCATTTTGAGAATTTTTCATTGAATTAAAATCATTTTTGTGCATTAATTTGATCCAAAGATTAAAAAATCATTTCTGCCTATCCATGAATAGTTGGACATTGATTCTTCTTGCATTGCATTATGTTTAGCATGTAGATTTTGAGATAAAATGGCCATGATTTGACCTTGCATTTTCAAATTGTTTGACATTTTTCTTGTTTAGGAACCCTAAAAACCCTAAAATCTTGTAAAAATCACATCTTGAGTTAGGTTAGGAGTTGAGACCTCTCCTTTGGGAAGTGGTTTAGTATGGGATTAGGGGTCCTTTGTGTGGCATTTTCAATTTTTTTGTAATGTTGTTTGATTCTGATTTTGGGTTGTGTTTGATGTTTGATTCATAAACCCTAATTTGGGCTTCCATATGCATCCATCTTGCATTCTCTTGCATAACATGACTTGCCATGACATTCCATGCTTCCATGTGATTCATTTGACATCATAAGACATATAGAAAGCATGTTTGATCATTGCATCATGTATTTGCCATGTTGTATGTCATATGCACTTCATAACTTTTCATGTATGTTCATGTTTCTTAACTTGTTTCATTTGCATTCATGAACTTGTATGATCATTTCCATGTACTGCCTTATGTTTGTAGCATCTCATAGCATCATTAGCATCATGTATATGCTTCTGGTTTTGTTTCTCATCATGTCTTCTCATCCCATTTTGCATTGCATTGCATCCCTTTTCTAACCTTTCAGGTGGTAAGTGACTTTGAGAAGTGAATTTGCCTTCACTTCTCATAACTTTTCTTTTTTATTTCTCTTGCATCCATTGCTGCATTTTCTATATGTGTTTGAGTTTGAGCTTGCTCATTCTTCTTCTTCCCATTTTCTTTCTTCAAGTGACTTGACTTCTTGAATGAAGCAAGTTGCTTTGCTTCTCTTGATCCTTTCATCTGCTTCCTGGTGGTTCCATTGGAGATTTTTCTTGATAAACCTCATAAACCTTAGGAACAACCAAGCATGACAATGATTAGGGTTTTGATTAGTCTCCCCTCATAGTTTTACCTTTGTGTCTCTTTTGAGTCATCTTTTCTCACCTCATAATCAGGGACTAAACCCTAAAGGCTTTAAGGCTTTGTGATTAAGTTTATGCCTGCATCCTTCTCTTAGGATGGAGTGTATAACTTTAATCTTAAGTGTTAAACCCTTAATGTGTTTAAATCCTCTAATCAATTCACCTAATAATCATCAAGACATTACACTTGTAACTTGGGCCTTGCATTAGGGTTCTAATTCTTCCTTAAGTGGTTAAGAAGGACTAACCCTAGTGTTAATGGACAAGTCCCCCTCAAGTTGTCTTACAAACCCTAAAAGATCACTTCTTCATCATATCATTAATTAAAATCCACTTAATCAAAGGCTTGTTTTGTCATGAGTTTAATCCCTAATCATGGATTAAGTTGAGGAGCTTTCCTCAGCTTAAACATTCTCATCTATTATCCTTCTTTTAGGATGGTGTAATGAGTCTGTTTAATCCTTGATTATGGCTTAACCTCATTACTCAACACTAAACAAAAACACCAAAAAACATCTAAATAAATCACAAGTAGGTTAATGATCTTAATCCTACACCAAAGGTGATTAAGTGTGAGAATCTGACTTCACACTTAAGGTATTCTCGTTACCCCTAATCAGAGGGAAGATGTGATGAGTTTACTAAATCCATTGGTTTAGGCTTAAGCTCATTAACTTATGACAAACTTTCAAAAGCAATAAAAGACTGAAAACAAAAAAACAAACAATAATCATCTCCTTCGGGATTCTTTTCTCATCTCATTCACTCACAAACGAGAGCTCGCTTCTTCCGTCTAATGCAAGACAGTTTGCACCTGAGCCAGACAGGTCATACACTTGAGCATAGGCAAGTAAGCAGTTCATCAGTCAATTCATCTTTCAGTCTCTTTGGGTCGAACTACGGTGTTCTGACTTCCTCATTGCACGAGAGGATACGTAGGCATAACTTAACAGTTATCGAACAAAAGTCTCTGTATATTCCCCCTCTTTCTAGCCTTATTCTTTAAGCCTCATTATCATGAGCATTTCACTCCTGTTCTTACACTGACACTGTATATATCTCACTTCACATTCTTTGCACTGACACCTGTACATTCTTTTCTAGTTACTTTATACACAAATTGCACCGACACTACCCCTTTAAAACACAAATCTTTTAGGCGTGGATCCCATCGAGTACGACGGACAATCTGGGTGCTAATACCTTCCCAGGTTGTAACCAACCCCCTTTCTCAGTCTCTCTGGTTCGCAACCGTCTTATCCATCTCTTTCTAGGTTTATGCAGCATTGCCTTTCCTCCGGGATAAAAATGCCTAGCTGGCGACTCTTTTCATCTCCAGTGAGTTCACGGCTGTGTGTTCTCATTGTCCCTCTCGCCGACCGTTCGCGTCTGTACCTTTAGTTGGGCCATTCCCCATTTATCGGGAGCGACAGCTTGGCGACTCTGCTGGGGACCCTTATACTGCAACCAGGGCTTCTGGTTCTTTTTGTGGGTTCCTCCTAGCGCTTGTTTGATTTGTTGTTTACTGGGGTGTTATGTGCTTATTTGTGTTTGTATATTTGTATTTATTTTTGCCTTATGTACAGTTTTGTTTACTGCTTTCTTTATAGCTTTATGCATATATATTCATATTGTCATACTGTGCTGCTGGCTGGATCTGTTTGTTTGCTTTGGTGGGTGGGTGTTCCATTGAGAGTTAAGGTCCTATACCTGGGACCTGAGTGACACTTAGGCTAGAGTGAATCATATTCTTTCCCATTCCATCTCGGTCTGGTGCGGGAATATGAAACACGGTTCAGATATGGGTTTCTTCTTGAGAACTCTGTGTTGCAGATTTCTTGCAATGCTAGGGCCATCTGGGAAGCCTGCTAAGTCTGGATGACCTTTAGTATTGACCTTCAGAAACTGAGGTGAATTAGAGGAGGAACTTTTATGGTTATTGTAAACACTGTGCCTCCGGGTTAGAAGTGTTTACACTTCTCATAACTGATCCAAGTCTGAGGATCCTTGTTTTAGAACACCACCTGTGAGGGGGTTGGGCTGTTTACAGGTTTGCAGGTACCTTGACCTCAGAATACCCTGTTACTTTGTTTGTTTAAGAGTACTCCATTTTGGGACAGTTCTTGTGATTCTAAAACCCTGGACATGTGGCTCTTTATTTGAGTCCCCCACCTTGGTTACTGGATTTATAGACCTCCATCTGGTATTCTTGAATATGTCTTGGACTTATATCAGGGCATTTGATCAGATCCAGCTCAGTCACAGACCCTTGCATATCATTTGCATACATAAACATTGCATCATATTGACATTTGCTTATTTGTGTTTCAGGGTATCCACTTTCATCTTTGGTTTTGGTTTTGACCCCATCTTCAGTACTGACCTATCTTCATCAGCATTTGCTTCAGCTATCTACTTCAGTTATCTGCACCAGCCAATCAGTGGCTCATTCTTCAGTGTTATCATCAGGCACCTGTCTCTACTCAGTCTCAGCATCATGGCTCCTAAAAAGAGCAACATCACCTATCACTTTTTCCAGCCAGAGCTATCTGACATCAGGAGGATTCAGACCCTGATCACTCCAGATCACATACCATTGTTCAGGGAACACTATGGGGATATACTTGATATGGTTATGGATCTGGACCCTTCACAGAGAAGCCTGATCCACACTTGCATCCAGTTTTATGATCCCCCTCTGAGGTGTTTTACATTCCAAGACTTTCAGTTGGGCCCTCTATTGGAAGAATACTCGTCATTGGTTGGTTTGCCTATCAGGGGTGGAATCCCTTTCAACCCTGAGATGGTCTTTCCTGGTAATGGAGAAGTAGCAAAGGCTCTGCATTTGGAACCTGTCCTGATTGAGCAGCATATGACTTCTAAAGCTGGAATCCCTGGCTTCCATCTGGATTTCCTGATTTCTCAAGCTACCCTGAAAGCTTCTTTAGGAGAGTGGAAGGCTGTTTGTGCCTTGTTGGCTTTGAGCATATATGGAATTGTGTTGTTTGCAGATGAGCCTCGATTCATTAGCAAGAATGCAATCCATCTGTTCATCTTGAAGAACCCAGTGCCCACTTTATTGGGGGATCTCTACTATTCAGTGCATCAGAGGAATGAAAAGCAGAGGGGAAGATTAGTGAGGTGTTGTGCTTCATTGTTCCATACTTGGCTTCTCAGGCATCTACCCAGGACAGACGCATTTTTGAACCCTCATCAGCAGAGCAACTGGGCTAAGAGACTCACTGCTCTAACTTCAGCCGATATCAGATGGTGCACTCAAAGCACCAAGGGTAGGGATATCATCACCAGCTGTGGGCATTTCCCCAATGTGCCCCTAATAGGAGTTAAGGGTAGTATCAATTACAACCATCTGCTGTTTAGAAGACAACTGGGCTATGCCCTGGTCCACACTCCTAAGGCACAGGACTTGGTTGAAACTCTTTATTGTGAGAACAAGATTAATCTGGCTATTGTTAGGCAGGCAGCCTGGGCCTGGGATAATGTTCAAACCAAGGGAATAATCGTTTTGGGGAAGTGCAACAATGTGGCATCAGCACAATATTATGAATGGTCCCGTGCCAGGGCCCAATTCTCTGGGATGCCCTTTACTATAGAAGATATGCCTGAATCATCTTCAGCACCACCTGCCACTGTCAGTTTGGAGGAGTTTGAGAGTCTGAAAGAAAGAAATGAGAAGTTAACTCAAGCTTTGCAGAAGACCCTCCGGGAAAGGAGTGATGGTATGAGGGAGGTTGAGAGATTGGAGAAGTTGAGAGTGGAGCATCTGGTTAAGATTGAGAAGTCTGGGGATTATATCAAAAAGTCTAAAGCTGGAGAACAAATCCTGAAGAATGCTTGCAAAGAAGCCCAGTTCCAGAGAGCAAGGACAGACTTGTATTTGAAGGAAAGTCAAGCTCGGTGGGTCAGGATCACCGAAGCCCGTACTCTGGAGGACAAGAGAGTTCAAGACAAGATGGAGCAACTGGAAGCTAGTGCAAAAGAGCAGCAAGAAGCCCTGGCAGCAGCCCAGAGGGAGATATCAGAGTTGAAGATCAAAGTTGGGGTGAAGAGGTCAAAAGACCAAAGTCAGCACAAGAAGCTAACAGCAGTTGTTACCACCCGGAACCTCCTCATCAGGAATCTCACGGAGCGTCCGGCTGATCCTGTGACCGAAGCACTTCTCAAGGAAGTTCGTGAGGATGAGTTTGGTCTTGGTGTTTGACCCTTTGTTTGTTGCTGCTTTCATTCCATGTACTTTTATTTTCTTGTAATGTATTTTGACCCCCCAGAGGGTTTGTATTTGTAAAACAAACTATGTACCTTTTGATTTTTGTAATATATGTATTGGTTTGTTCCATCCGGGTTTCACTTCAAAAGCAACATCAACAGCATCTTCGAGGGTCTGGAAGGGTCAAAACTGAATGCCAAACCGGATACCTTGAGAACAAATAAGCATACTGCATTGCATGCTAACACTTTTGTTTGTTTTGTAGGTTTTTGTTTTATTGCCACTAACTCTGTTGTGATGTTCAGGAACTATTGCTCGGCGCCGAGTATTTCCCCTCAACCGTCCGCACCGTTATCCAACCCGTAACAACCTTCCGGGCATTCAAATGGATCAGATGCAGCAGGACCTTACTGAGGTCAGAAATCAAATGGCAAATGAAAGGCTAGAAATGAGGAATCAAATGACGCAGTTTATGGAAGTAATGAACAACATGGCTCAGAGCCAGGAAAGATTAAGGGCCATGGTGGAAAGGCAGAATCAAGAAGATCCACATATAGGGACTGCCGGCACCAGCAACAATGAAAGGGTCCAACCTCATGTTAACCCTCCTGTATTTGGCCCACACCTCCATCCTGAGGTCAATATTCCTGCAAATGTTCAAGGGACTGCCACTGCAGCCAGGGTACTACAAGAAGATCCTCAGGAGGACCAATTCACAGTAATGGGTGCTGGGGAAGAAGCTTATGATAGGAGACTGGATGAGAAAGCTGAGAAGTTGAGATCCTTAGAGTCTCAAAATTCTTTGGGCTTTGACGTCATGGACATGGGCTTGGTAGACGGGGTCAGGATCCCCCATAAGTTTAAGCCTCCTTATTTTGAAAAATACAATGGGACTTCCTACCCCCGGACTCATTTACAATCATTTCTGGGGAGGCTGAATGCCTATACTATGGATGAGAAGCTCTGGATGTTCTATTTTGAAGATAGCTTGACTGGAGCGTCAAGAGAATGGTACTCTCACTTGACAAGGGCAACTATTAGATGCTGGAAGGACCTGGCAGAGGCCTTCATCAGACAGTATCAATATAACTTAGACATGGCACCCAACAGGACCCTCCTAATGGGAATGTCACAGTCGTCAAGGGAAAGTTTCCGAGAATATGCCCAGAGATGGAGGCAACTGGCTGCTGCTGTTCAGCCACCTATGTCTGAGAGGGAAATGGCAGATATGTTTATGAACACCCTTCAGGGGACTTATATTGACAGGATGGCTGCTTTCTCTTCCACCAGCTTTGCGGATGTTGTCATAGCCGGGGAGAGAATTGAAAGCCTATTGAAGATGGGCAAGATCTCAGACAATGGTGCAAGCTCGTCCAGTAGCACAAAAAAGCCTTTTGCAGGCCCGAGAAGAACTGGCGAGACCAATGCCATCCACACCAACAGGGGCAGGCCCCAATATGTTCACAGATCAGTGGCGGCAGTCACCATTCCCGCTCCAGCTCATCCTCAACCAGTTTTTCAACCTCCGCAACAAAACTATCAGCAACAACCTCAGTACCATCAACAGAATCAGTATCCTCTGAGAAATTACAACAACAGCAACACCAACAACAATAACCAGCAAAGGCCTTTCCAACAGAGGCCTTCTCAAGCCAACAGGGTAATCGATCCGATCCCTATGCCATATGCTACATTGCTGCCACAACTCCTGAAACTCAACCTAGTTGAGCTAAGGACGTTGGCACCTCCAGATCCCAACAGTCTACCCAGGAATTATGACTCCAACGCTAGGTGTGCTTTTCATTCAAATGCACCTGGCCACAGTACAGAAAAGTGCAGAGCCCTGCACATGAAGGTACAAGACCTAGTAGACTCAAAAGCTCTGAATTTCGCGCCACCACCTAATGTCAATAAGAACCCCATGCCAAACCACGGTGGTCCCAGAATTAACGCTATTGAAGAAGACAAACCGTCTTATTTAATAACCAGTGTGGGTCAGATCAGGACACCGTTGGTAGAAATTAAGGCTCAGCTCCTCGAATGTCAAATGTTCCCGGGGTGTGAGTTGGGTTGTGCTTACTGCAATATTTCGGTCAATGGGTGCGATAACCTGAGGAATGGCATAGATGGTCTTATTCAGAGTGGCCAACTTCAGATCACCACATCATTTCCTACAAATCCAGCAATCTCATCAGCAACAACTCCAGAACCTCCTACAACTGCAACAACCATTATTCCTGACAATTCTTCGGTTTCATCAACAAGTACTTCATCTATCGTCTCAAATGATTAGTTATCAACAAATTTTTCTTCTACAACTCCGGCACCACTCCATTATGAAGCTCCTACAACCACAGCATCCATCCTTCCACCGATGTCTCCTACAACACCAGCAACAAATCATGAGGATGTCTCAACTGTCACCATATTTTATGATCCTGAAAACAACTCTGCCTACAACTCAGAAAGGGCTGCTCCCATCAGAGCACCAGTTACGATCTATTATGATCCACATACTATCACAATTCCTTCCGCAGCTGCAGTCAGTCCAGTCACTATCACGGTGCCTGGACCAGTACCTTATGAAAGCAGTAACGCCATCCCCTGGCATTACGGCTCTGACCTGTACTGTGAAGGACAAAGAATCACTTTTGAATCATCAACCCCTGCACCACAAATTGACAATGTGGGAGGAGGCGGAGGCTTCACTCGAAGCGGACGTCTTTTCGCTCCACAAATTCAGAGACCCACTGCCGAAGCAGAAGCTGCTGCTAAGGCAAAAGGAAAAAGCTTGGTGCAGGAAGAGCAGACTGTTAAAGAAGCCTTGAAGACACCCTTTGACCAAGAGGTTGATGAGTTCATGTGAATCATCAAAAAGAGTGATTATAAAGTAGTGGATCAGCTTCACCAGACGCCTTCCAAGATCTCAATCCTATCATTGCTTATGTGCTCCGAGGCCCATCGGAATGCACTACTCAAAGTCTTGCACGCAGCTTACGTGCCTGAAGAGATCACTGTCAATCAGCTGGAAGCTGTAGTTGGAAATGTTAATGCTAGTCACGGACTAGGGTTCACCAATACTGACTTGACAACGGAAGGCCGTAACCATAACAAAGCCTTGCACATAACCATGGAATGTAAAGGTGCTGTCCTTTCCCATGTGCTGGTGGACACGGGGTCATCCCTCAATGTCTTACCTAAGAAGGCCCTGGTGAAGCTAGAATACGATGGATTGGCATTGAGACCCAGCAACCTGGTGGTAAGAGCCTTTGATGGTTCAAAGAGATCGGTTCTGGGAGAGATCGAGTTGCCCATAACGATTGGCCCGCAGACCTTCAAAACGACCTTCTACGTGATGGATATACAGCCTGCCTACAGCTGTTTATTGGGTAGGCCATGGATTCACGCCGCTGGCGCCGTGACCTCTACCCTTCACCAGAAGTTAAAATATGAGTGGGAGGGTCAAATCGTTACAATCTGTGGAGAAGAGGATATTTTTGTCAGCCACCTGGCTACCTATAAGTATATTGAGATGGATGGGGAGATCCATGAAACAATGAGTCAGGGGTTCGAGGCCTTGAACATCAATGAAACATCTGCTGTGCCTGGTACTTCAATATCATCATACCAACAAGCCCGGAAGGTTGTTGAGGGAGGAAACGCCCAAGGCTGGGGCAAACTGCTATCGGTGGAGAAGAAGGAGGACAGATTTGGGTTGGGTTACAAACCAACTCAACAAGATCAAGCAGAGGCTGCGAAAGAGCCCAATTTTGTGAGTGGGGGGATGCTTACCCCTGATGCTATCAACTGTCTGGAAGACGAGCTGGAAGAAGAACGCAACCTGGAAAGCTGGATTCTTCCAAAGATCCCGGGGAGCAGTATCTCAAACTGTTCTTCCCAGGATATTATATGAGTTACTCATGCAGAGTAATTATTATTTCCTGTATTTTTATAGCATGCATCAAAGTCCTGCATCTTGCCCAAGATGACAAGACTCATTTTGTAATCGGGCCATCTGTACTTTTTGTGCAAACAAGATTAATCAATGAAATATCAGACATCTTTTTGCAAATGAGTCTTTTTCTTTTCCGCTCACTGTTTTTCCATTTTTCTTTTTGTACAAAAAAATAAATGGCAGTGTTTTCAAAATGACAACTTTATTTCACCTTTCTAAAACAAGATTAAAATCAAATCACTAAAATGAACAAACTGAACCCTTGCAGAGTGTGCCTTCCTGACAGCACCGACAACAGCACAGCTATGACTTCGTATGACTTTGACAATCCAATCAATCAAGCTGATGAAGGGGTTGAAGAAGAATATGAGCTTCCTGAAGAGCTAGCCAGGTTGTTAAGACAAGAGGAAAAGGTTATTACTCCTCATCAGGAGGAGGTTGAAACGATCAATTTTGGTACAGATGAAGACGTGAAAGAGGTTAAAATCGGGGCCTGCCTGCAAGACTCAGTGAAGAGACAACTAATTGACCTGCTTCAAGAGTATGTGGACGTGTTTGCTTGGTCTTACCAAGATATGCCAGGGTTGGATACCGATATTGTCGTGCACAAGCTGCCTTTGAGAGAAGAATGCCCGCCAGTTAAGCAGAAACTGCGCCGTACTCGCCCAGACATGGCAATGAAAATCAAGGAAGAGGTGCAAAAGCAATGGGACGCCGAGTTCCTTGCTGTAACTAGCTATCCACCGTGGGTCGCTAACATAGTACCTGTGCCCAAGAAGGACGGCAAAGTAAGGATGTGTGTTGACTACCGGGATCTGAACAGAGCCAGCCCGAAAGATGATTTCCCTTTACCTCACATTGATGTATTGGTGGATAATACGGCTCAGTTCTCGGTATTCTCCTTCATGGATGGATTTTCAGGATACAATCAGATTAAAATGTCACCTGAAGACATGGAGAAGACAACCTTCATCACACCCTGGGGCACGTTCTGCTACAAGGTAATGCCATTTGGGCTGAAGAATGCTGGTGCCACATATCAACGGGCTATGGTAACATTATTCCACGATATGATCCATAAAGAGATAGAATGTTATGTGGATGACATGATTGCCAAGTCCCTTACAGAGGAAGATCACTTGTTGAATCTGCTGAAACTGTTCAAGCGTCTGAGGAAGTACCAACTGAAGCTGAACCCCAACAAATGCACATTCGGGGTGAGATCTGGTAAGCTGTTGGGCTTTATTGTAAGTGAAAAAGGGATTGAAGTTGACCCTGATAAAGTCAAAGCCATTCAAGAGATGCCTGCACCGAAGACAGAGAAAGAAGTTCGAGGATTCTTAGGTCGATTGAACTACATCTCACGGTTCATATCTCACCTTACTGCAACCTGTGAACCTTTGTTCAAGCTGTTAAGAAAAGAATAAACGGTCAGGTGGAATGAAGACTGCCAAAGGGCTTTTGACAAGATCAAAGAATACTTACAAGAACCTCCAATCCTTATGCCTCCAGTTGAAGGAAGACCTCTGATAATGTACCTGACGGTATTAGAAGAGTCAATGGGGTGCGTGTTGGGCCAGCATGACGAGTCTGGTCGAAAAGAGTATGCAATATACTACCTAAGCAAAACGTTTACCGACTGTGAACAACGTTATTCACTGCTCGAGAAAACTTGCTGTGCTTTAGCGTGGGCTGCTCGCCGACTGAGACAGTATATGTTGACCCACACTACTTTGTTGATATCAAAAATGGACCCAGTCAAGTACATTTTCGAGAAGCCAGCTCTTACCGGACGGGTTGCAAGATGGCAGATGATTCTCACAGAATACGACATCCAGTACACCTCTCAGAAAGCCATCAAGGGCAGTGTACTATCTGAATATCTGGCTGAGCAACCCATTGATGATTACCAGCCTATGAGGTTTGACTTCCCTGATGAAGACATCATGTTCATGAAAGCAAAAGATCATGAAGAGCCTGTTCACACTGAAGGGCCCGACCCAGAAGAAGAATGGATTATGATGTTTGATGGGGCTGTCAACATGAATGGTCGTGGTGTTGGTGCAGTACTCATTACACCTAAAGGAGTTCACATGCCTTTCTCGGCAAAGCTCACTTTCAACTGCACTAACAACAAAGCTGAATACGAAGCTTGCATTATGGGTCTGGAGGAAGCCATTGACCTCAGGATCAAGACATTGACCGTATTCGGAGATTCAGCTTTGGTAGTCAATCAAACCAACGGCAAATGGTACACCCACCAGGATCATCTGATACCTTACAGGGATTATACAAGGAGGTTATTGACTTTCTTTACAACAGTCAAGCTTGAGTATATCCCTCGGGACGAGAATCAGTTCGCAGATGCTCTAGCCACCATTTCATCCATGATCAAAGTTCAAGCTGCCAACTTTGTGCCTCAGATCTCAGTGTCCAGACTCGACAGACCAGCATATGTATTTGCAGCAGATGTTGTTAAAGATGATAAGCCTTGGTTTCATGACATTAAATGCTTCTTGGAGGATCAAACATACCCACCTGGGGCATCATCCAATGATAAGAAGACATTAAGAAGGCTTGCTGGTAGTTTCTTCCTGAACACTGATGGGTCTTTATACAAAAGGAACTTTGATATGGTACTCCTCAGATGTGTTGATAAGACAGAAGCAGACTTGTTGATGCATGAAGTGCACGAAGGATCCTTTGGTACCCATGCAGGAGGGCATGCCATGGCTAAGAAACTGTTAAGATCAGGTTATTACTGGATCACAATGGATGCAGACTATTGTGCCTACGCCAGAAAATGTCATAAATGCCAGATTTATGCGGATAAGGTGCATGTGCCTCCCAATCCTTTGAACATAATGTCTTCACCATGGCCCTTTGCCATGTGGGGCATTGATATGATTGGCAAGATTGAACCGACTGCTTCGAACGGCCACAGATTCATCCTGGTTGCCATTGATTATTTCACCAAGTGGGTCGAAGCAGCCTCATATGCAAACGTCACGAGGCAAGTGGTAGCCAGATTTCTGAAAAGAGATATCATCTGTCGATACGGAGTGCCCGAGCGAATCATTACTGACAATGGTTCCAATCTAAACAACAAGATGATGGCAGAACTGTGTCGGGACTTCAAGATTCAACATCACAATTCTTCTCCTTACAGGCCAAAGATGAATGGCGCTGTTGAGGCAGTGAATAAGAATATCAAGAAGATTGTGCAGAAGATGGTAGTCACTTACAAAGACTGGCATGAAATGCTACCGTTTGCCTTACATGGGTACCGCACGTCAATCAGAACATCCACTGGGGCAACACCGTATCAGCTTGTGTATGGTATGGAGGCAGTCCTACCTGTTGAAGTTGAATTACCCTCTCTACGGGTACTGATGGATGTTAAACTGAGCGAAGCAGAATGGGTTAGGTCCCGATACGAGCAACTGAGTCTGATTGAAGAGAAAAGATTGGCTGCAATCTGTCATGGGCAGTTGTATCAGAAAAGAATGAAGAGAGCCTTCGATCAGAAAGTCAGGCATCGAGAGTACCAAGTGGGAGATCTTGTGCTGAAAAGAATCCTCCCTCCTAATACAGACCACAGGGGCAAGTGGACCCCAAACTATGAAGGACCATTTGTGGTAAAGAAAGTTTTCTCTGGTGGAGCACTGATGCTCAGCACCATGGATGGTGAAGATTTCCCGTCCCCTGTGAATTCAGATGCAGTTAAAAAATACTTCGCATAAAATGACCCGCTGGACATAAAAACAGAATGTAAGTCCAGGCAAAAATAGGGCATCCCGGCGAGTCAAAAACAAAATAAAAGACTCGGGCAAAAATAAGGGAAAATAAACAAAAAAATGTACACCCGCTGAGCTGAAAAGCCGCATTGGACAGCTCAGGAAAAAATGGGTATCCCGATGGATTGAAAACCTGAAAGGGCGATCCATGCAAAATAAGGGAATAAGCGAACAACTGCACTCTGAATTCGTCTGTATCATCTGCAACTTGGCAAGCTTCGAAAGGATTAAGCTTCAATCAGAATCAACATTCTTCGAAAAGCAAGATGAGAAGAACGTCAAAAGTCATACGGGTCATAGTGGAGAGGAAGCTCCTTAAAGCGTCATCAACACTGCTAACATTTTGTTTCTCAATTTGTAACGATCTCCTCATTTCAGGGGATATGTTCCTTTGACTGTATCTCGCCGATTCAGGGCATATGAGTTAATAAAATCAGATTTTCAGTCATGTCTCGTTTTGTACATTTTATTTGTAAAAAATGTCTGATGTCTTAAAGAAAAATTGATTGCATAAGAATACAGATGCCTGTCTTCAAATAAAAACATGCTTGCAGGGAATGTGCTTACTCTCAGAAGTATCTAAACTCCTATGACGGAATCCAGTAAGGATACCTCGGGATTATCTTGTGCATTTCTCTATCTTTTTCAGGATTTCAGGTATCTAGAACGCAACTTGGGGCATGTAAACTTCATCCCAGCGAGCTGGCAAGTCAACACTCAATTTTAGAACCCGAAGTGCTCTCTCCCCAGCTGAGTTGCCTTTCACGACTCCTCCCAGCTGAGTTGGCCACTTATTACTTATCCCCATCAGAATGGGCAGGTATCACAGAAGACGCCCATATCCCCGGCTGAGTCAAGGATCCTCTTCAACAGAATTCTTAAGGAGGTCTCTCAATGATCTCTCTTCCTCCCCAGCCGAGTTGCCTTCTTATCCTCAGCCGGAGCACAACGTCAGAGAGCTATCTCCCCACAGAGCTCCAGCCTCTATCCAGAAGAGCAACGCATGGAAGGTCACAATAGAGTGAAGAAAGCTTCTGCAAACCCCAGCTGGGTCTCTCATTATATCCCCAAGCAGATATCATATCATCAGATCTACTAATGATCTCACCCCCAGCTGGGACGTCTACTTCAACAGATCGATCGAAGATCTTCGCAGCAACGGGACCCAGATCCCGGTTTGGTACCAATCATAGCATTTGCATCATATTCACCCACAAAGCGTAGCATTCCGTTTTAACACGGAGCATTACGGCAAAAATCCAACACATAGCATAATCATAAGCCATGTTTTGAATCAACACTTGTGAATAATGACAGTTCATCAACGTACAGAAAAATCCCACCAGAATCCCCAGCAAAAGCAGCTGCCTCACAATTCACTAACACCAGTATATACTCATTTTGACACTCGTCCGTGCCACCTTTCCCCAGCGCAGTCGCCTACACTTTTACAACCCACATACTTATTCATATTATACTTTTCTCTTGACACTCGTCCGTGTCACTCTCCCCAGCAGTTAAACACTCATCTATACAGTACTCATACTCATGTTACACCCATACAAATACTCGTCCGTATCTTGTATATACCATTCATATCCCCACAGATTCAACACTAGTCCTTGTTCTTTGTTAACTCGTTGGTACTCGTCCGTACCATCATCTCAGAACATGCGTCAAGCGTTTGTTTCTATCATGATACTCGTCCGTATCATAGTCTTAAGGATGCTCGTCCGCATCTTTAATCCATACACCGTGTCAAACACTCATGTCTTCTTGAATTTAGACACTCGCCTGTGTCTACTTTTCCCCAGAAGAATCCCTTCAGATCCAACACTCGTCCGTGTTCTTTGTTAACCAGTTGATGCTCGTCCGTATCATCATCTCTGAACACATGTCAGTACTTGTTTCTACCCGATACTCGTCCGTATCGTAGTCTTAAGGATGCTCGTCCGCACCTTTAATCTATACACGAATATCTAAACACTTATACCTCCTGTTTCTTGGATGTGAACACTCGTCCGTGTTTACCATTCTCCAGTAGATCACCAACAGACAAATTTCTTTTATCCGACACTCGTCCTGTGTTGTGGTAAACCCTGAGAGCAGCCGTCCCCTGCTAGGTGGTCGTCCTCCACCTCTTGATGGTCGTCCTCCATCATGCTCATCCGATGGCCGTCCCCATCGTTGATTTTAGCAGCCGTCCCCTGCTAGGTGGCCGTCCTCCACCTTTTTGATGATCGTCCTTCATCAATTTTATCCAATGGCCGTCCCCATTGTTGATTTTGGTTATCTGGCATTCGTCCTATGTCATGATAAGCCCTGAGAGCAGCCGTCCCCTGCTAGGTGGTCGTCCTCCACCTCTTGATGGTCGTCCTCCATCATGCTCATTCGATGGCCGTCCCCATCGTTGATATTTTCGGCAGCCGTACCCTGCCAGGTGGTCGTCCTCCACCTTTGATGGCCGTCCCCATCATATTTCCTTTATTCCCCAACAAAGCAGCCGTCCCCTGCTAGGTGATCGTCCTTCACCTTTGATGGCCGTACCCCATCATCTGTTTATTTCATTTATTCTTTAACCCGATGGCCGTCCCCGTCGTGGTCCCTTTTCCTTTTTTAGCCCGATGGCCGTCCCCATCGTTGGTTACTTTGCTTTATGAACTTGATGGCCGTCCCCGTCATGTTTCATTAATTCCCAAAGAATCTTACTTTATCTTGATGGCCGTCCCCATCATAATTTGATTTTCCCCAGCTAGTCGGCCACCCCCGTCTTGGCTTTACCTTCTATCCCCAGCATGTCGTCCGTCCCCGTCATTGCTTTGTTTCCCGCACCTTACAATATACTTTATTTTCCTTTACAATCTATATCTCTTTTCTTCTTCATTCTGTGAGTGCAAATTTTGGACTGTCTTTGGTATTCAACCACAAGTTATCTTGTTTGCCTGTTAAGCCATTGCTTACATCCTGCACAGCTAACTCATGATTGAATAGGGGCAGCTGTAAACACCCCAAATTTGCCCTCACCCATTCACACCATGGCTTGTGATCATTTCATATGCATGAACACCATCATATCATCTCAGGACACATTTTTGAGTCACTGCATAGTTTCTAAGCCATCTGCATCTAGGGTTTGTGATCTGAGCAATCCAAGAGCTTCTTGAGCCACTCCAAGGGCCACCAATCACTTCAAATGGGTCCATGTGTGTTCTTGTATCATATCACATCTACTCAAAGTCAAAAAAGCAAAATAATCACAAGAACTGGGATTGGTGTGGATGCAGAGCCAAGTTTGACTGCACAGTTGACCTAAAATTAGGGTTTTGGTTTCAGAGGCCATAACTCCAAATTTTTTGGTCATTCTTGTTTCTATTGGTCTTTATATGGTATATGGAGTATGCATATCAAGTTTCATGAAGAAATTCCATGGGGAAGTCATCTGATCAAGAGTTGACTTTTCAGACAAGTCAGTGCAAAATCAGGGCATCTGAGGCCCCCAATGACCCAACCAATGGGCATTCTTCATCATTTTGAGTGTATATGATCTTTATTTGATCATGGAAGAAGGTTGAAGTCCACAAAAATCAAGAATTTGAAGTTTTTGCAAAGTTGACTTTTTAGGGCATGTTTGACTTTTCAAGAATATGTCATTTTGTGCCATTTTTCAAGCCTTGATTCTTGATCCAAAAAAGCTTCAAATGGAAAAACTTTGGTCATGAAAGTTGTAGAATACATTTTTCCCTTTTCAAAAAGTACAAGAACATGATCTAATTCATTTTGGATCAAAAGTTATGGTGTGACAAAGTTGGCCAAAATCATTGATTTTCAAGATGTGCACTAAATGGAAAGTTTGCAAAATCATGAACCAAGGCTGTTTGTAACTTCTAGTTCACTTCAAACCAAGGTACAAACATCACATATGTCTTAAAAATCAGAATTGGACCAAAAGATCACATGTTCATGGTTGGTGAAACAAGGCATTTTCATGAAGTTTCAAAAGAAGCCAACTTGCAAAATCACTCATGACACTTCACCCACTTGATTTCTTGGATGCTGAACCAGCCATAGCATCTCACCTCACCATGCTGCGCCAGCCCTAGCCCTTGTACCAAGCCTAGCACCAAGCCATACCTTTCCTTACAAAAAGTTGACTTTTGGCAAAAGCAAACATCCCAATCACAGCAGGCCATGTCACATCCTCTGGCCAATTGGGATTGTTTATACTTTCCATTTGCTAGCCAAACATAACACCAAGCCAAGCTGAAACAGGCCATAGCAAGACATTCACAAAAACACTCCCTCAAGCAAAAGCCTTCGAACCATCTTCCACAAGACACAAACATAAATACCATTTCCATAGATCAAATCCCCTTGCTTCACTGAGCCTAAGCCAACAAGACTTGGGCCTGAACCAAGCAAGAACACCACTTTTCCATTTTCACTCCCAAGAGCAAAACCATTTGAATCTCTCTGCTCAACTCACAAACATCCAAACAAGTTTCACCAATCAACTCACCTTGCTTCATGGACCAGAAACCAACCTTTGTTTTGGCCTAAGACCCTCCATATCACAAACACGATTTTCACACTTCCTTGGTCAGAGCTTCTGCAAACTCACTCAGGAGGCTGTTTAAACTCCAACCAAGTATCCAAAGCTTCAAAGGGGGATCATTGGGACTTGTTTGAGCCAGAGAACTAGCCAGAAGGTGCCAGAGATCAAAGCTCCAGTTCAGGTGAGCTTCATGAACATTTTTCCCAGGAACTCGTTTTTAAGTTCTTAAATGGTTCTCTATGTTCCACTGGTCATGATGATATGTTTGGTTTCGAAAATCATTGAGTTTTGAGCATGTATGGTGTTCCTGAAAGTTTTTGACCTAAACCCCTTTTGCTTCGATTCAGCTTTGTTATGTAAAATAAATTTGTTTCGGCCGTGGATTCTTGTTCCATGATGTGTGGGGATGATTTCTGGGCAAGAAAATTAGGTTTTAGTGAGCTAGGGTGAAAGTTAGCATTTCTCAGGGAAGGTGCTGGCCGGAGAAGACGACCGGAAGTCTTCTCCGGCAGCCTGAAAGTCATTAACTGCTAATTAGGGTTAGGGCACCAGGTTTGAATGTGAGCCATTGGATTGTGTTTCCCGCGCGTGATTGGAGGGCCAGGATCATTTCATTAAGATTTAATTATGGATTAATATTTAATTAATTAGAATTAGGGAGGTTTGAATCTGGGCCGTCCAGATGCGCGCCCAGTCAAACCCTTTGAACCCAGATGCAATCTCAACCTCTCCTTCTGATTACTTTCTTTTATTTCATTTTTTAATTCATTTCTTTTCATTTTATTTGCATAATTAATTTAAAATAGCAAAAATGTCTTAAAAATTATGAAACTTTTTCTCAAGAGTTTTATTAATTTCTAAGACACAAAAATATTTTTAATTTTATTTTTAGCATTTAAAGAGTATTTTAAAATATTTAAAAGTTTATTTTTAATTGATTAATGGAAATTAATTTATTAAAAATACTTTTAAGTATTTAAAAATCACCAAAAAATTCATGAAATGTTCTAAGACATTTAGAAACATTGTCCAACCTTCAAACCAAATTTCTTTTTTGATCTTGATGCATTTTGAGAATTTTTCATTGAATTAAAATCATTTTTGTGCATTAATTTGATCCAAAGTTTAAAAAATCATTTCTGCCTATCCATGAATAGTTGGACATTGATTCTTCTTGCATTGCATTATGTTTAGCATGTAGTTTTTGAGATAAAATGTCCATGATTTGACCTTGCATTTTCAAATTGTTTGACATTTTTCTTGTTTAGGAACCCTAAAAACCCTAAAATCTTGTAAAAATCACATCTTGAGTTAGGTTAGGAGTTGAGACCTCTCCTTTGGGAAGTGGTTTAGTATGGGATTAGGGGTCCTTTGTGTGGCATTTTCAATTTTTTTGTAATGTTGTTTGATTCTGATTTTGGGTTGTGTTTGATGTTTGATTCATAAACCCTAATTTGGGCTTCCATATGCATCCATCTTGCATTCTCTTGCATAACATGACTTGCCATGACATTCCATGCTTCCATGTGATTCATTTGACATCATAAGACATATAGAAAGCATGTTTGATCATTGCATCATGTATTTGCCATGTTGTATGTCATATGCACTTCATAACTTTTCATGTATGTTCATGTTTCTTAACTTGTTTCATTTGCATTCATGAACTTGTATGATCATTTCCATGTACTGCCTTATGTTTGTAGCATCTCATAGCATCATTAGCATCATGTATATGCTTCTGGTTTTGTTTCTCATCATGTCTTCTCATCCCATTTTGCATTGCATTGCATCCCTTTTCTAACCTTTCAGGTGGTAAGTGACTTTGAGAAGTGAATTTGCCTTCACTTCTCATAACTTTTCTTTTCATTTCTCTTGCATCCATTGCTGCATTTTCTATATGTGTTTGAGTTTGAGCTTGCTCATTCTTCTTCTTCCCACTTTCTTTCTTCAAGTGACTTGACTTCTTGAATGAATCAAGTTGCTTTGCTTCTCTTGATCCTTTCATCTGCTTCCTGGTGGTTCCATTGGAGATTTTTCTTGATAAACCTCATAAACCTTAGGAACAACCAAGCATGACAATGATTAGGGTTTTGATTAGTCTCCCCTCATAGTTTTACCTTTGTGTCTCTTTTGAGTCATCTTTTCTCACCTCATAATCAGGGACTAAACCCTAATGGCTTTAAGGCTTTGTGATTAAGTTTATGCCTGCATCCTTCTCTTAGGATGGAGTGTATAACTTTAATCCTAAGTGTTAAACCCTTAATGTGTTTAAATCCTCTAATCAATTCACCTAATAATCATCAAGACATTACACTTGTAACTTGGGCCTTGCATTAGGGTTCTAATTCTTCCTTAAGTGGTTAAGAAGGACTAACCCTAGTGTTAATGGACAAGTCCCCCTCAAGTTGTCTTACAAACCCTAAAAGATCACTTCTTCATCATATCATTAATTAAAATCCACTTAATCAAAGGCTTGTTTTGTCATGAGTTTAATCCCTAATCATGGATTAAGTTGAGGAGCTTTCCTCAGCTTAAACATTCTCATCTATTATCCTTCTTTTAGGATGGTGTAATGAGTCTGTTTAATCCTTGATTATGGCTTAACCTCATTACTCAACACTAAACAAAAACACCAAAAAACATCTAAATAAATCACAAGTAGGTTAATGATCTTAATCCTACACCAAAGGTGATTAAGTGTGAGAATCTGACTTCACACTTAAGGTATTCTCGTTACCCCTAATCAGAGGGAAGATGTGATGAGTTTACTAAATCCATTGGTTTAGGCTTAAGCTCATTAACTTATGACAAACTTTCAAAAGCAATAAAAGACTGAAAACAAAAAAACAAACAATAATCGTCTCCTTCGGGATTCTTTTCTCATCTCATTCACTCACAAACGAGAGCTCGCTTCTTCCGTCTAATGCAAGACAGTTTGCACCTGAGCCAGACAGGTCATACACTTGAGCATAGGCAAGTAAGCAGTTCATCAGTCAATTCATCTTTCAGTCTCTTTGGGTCGAACTACGGTGTTCTGACTTCCTCATTGCACGAGAGGATACGTAGGCATAACTTAACAGTTATCGAACAAAAGTCTCTGTATATTCCCCCTCTTTCTAGCCTTTTCTTTAAGCCTCATTATCATGAGCATTTCACTCCTGTTCTTACACTGACACTGTATATATCTCACTTCACATTCTTTGCACTGACACCTGTACATTCTTTTCCAGTTACTTTATACACAAATTGCACCGACACTACCCCTTTAAAACACAAATCTTTTAGGCGTGGATCCCATCGAGTACGACGGACAATCTGGGTGCTAATACCTTCCCAGGTTGTAACCAACCCCCTTTCTCAGTCTCTCTGGTTCGCAACCGTCTTATCCATCTCTTTCTAGGTTTATGCAGCATTGCCTTTCCTCCGGGATAAAAATGCCTAGCTGGCGACTCTTTTCATCTCCAGTGAGTTCACGACTGTGTGTTCTCATTGTCCCTCTCGCCGACCGTTCGCGTCTGTACCTTTATTTGGGCCATTCCCCATTTATCGGGAGCGACAGTATGCAATGCAATGTGTTCCTTTTATTCCCAAGTCTTTCCCTGTTTCCGGTCCTGGCATTAAGAGAAAATAAGAATTGGGAAGAAAACCCAAGCAATATTCAAACGTAATGACGGCCGTGGAGAATTGGTGCTCATTACCCCGTGTCGGTGCAACAAATAATGAACAAGAAATCCAGAACAATCCAATCACATAAACTGAAGATTGAAATAACAAAGTCCCCGAAGGGTGCCAATAACAAAAGTACACCAAATAAAAGGAATCCCACAACAAGCCTGTGGGTAATCCAAGTACAATAACATGAAATTAAACCCTAGGGAACTCTAAATCTTGCAATCTCCAGCTAAGGCGCTTGACATCCTGGAACAACTGAACAATATCTGGATGATCGGGCTCCTGGATGAGTCACTGGATGAGGAGGTCCCTCGTATCAAAAGAAGCGTATAACTCCTCAATCTGCTGCAGGAACGTTGTCTCATTCTCTTTGCTTGGACCCGGCTCGGCCTTCAACCTCTTCACATCAGCTTTCAACTTCAAGTCCTCAATTTCCTTTTGAGCTTCCTTTAATGCTTGTTGACTTTCTGCTAAACGTTGGAGACGACCCTTCTCTTGATGATAAGCCTTCCGAAGGAGTTCTTTCTGTCCATCCAAGGAATCCTGAAGACTCTTGATTTCCAGCTCATGCTTGACGTCTAACTCCTTTTGCTTCTTCAAATGGTCTGCCCATTTTTCTTGCCATAAGGTAATAGCTTCATTGGCTTCACTCAGATCTTTCTTCTCTCTTCGGCGCTGGGCCGTCTTGTGAGTCTCAGCTAACCCCTTTTTCCTGAAGTAAAGCTCTCTCTCTTCGAAATCCTTCTGCTTGAGACGAACTGCTTCCTTAGCTTGTACAGCTCTATCTTCTAACTGACGGTTCTGAATCATCAATTTTTGACAAGAATTATGAGCCTCTTGATTCTCAACCCTAAGCTGCTTGACCAAAGCTTCCAACTTCTGATAATCTTCTAAAGGCACCGTTTCTGGAGGCGGAGTTGGTACAGAAAAAGGGACTAGAGCCGCTTGAACCTCCTTCTTTATCCAAGCTTCAAATTCAGGGAACATTCGATTGTTGCTCTTGCCCAGACATGTTGTATCCTTTCTCTTGATCACCTTCCAGGAACCTGCAACTTTTTGGACCAACGGAAGATTGTCTTTCACCGGGAAGTAGAAAGTTTGGAATAATTCAGATTCATCAGGAATCTCCTTGAGCGCATACCCTAACTGTCTTCTTAAGAGGATGGGATTGTAGTTGATACCTCCCGATACTCCTAACAAAGGCACATTAGGGTAATTACCACAACTGGTAATGAAACTCCTTCCTTTCAACCTCAAAATAAACCATCTGATATCTCTAGCAGACAAAGTACTCAGCTTCTGGGCCCAAGTAGAATTAGGATCGGTAAAACTCTCAGTAGTAGGCAAGTGTCTCATAATCCACTTGTAGAATAAAGGAGCACAACATCTAACAAGACCTCCTCGCTTCTTCTCATTCTTATAATGCACAGAATAATACAAGTCACCTAAGAGGGTGGGCACCAGATTCTTCAACACAAACAAATGAATAGCATTTATGTCCACAAACTTGTCCATATCAGCAAACAAAACTATCCCATACACAGATAACACCAAGATGGCACAAACTGAATTCCACTGCTTTTCCACGGCACATTCTTCAACTCTCCTGACCAGAAACTCTAAGGGAAAACCAAGTACTCCTACCTTGGTGGCAACCAGATTAGAAGATACCTCTGATGGGCTCAAATAAAGAGCCCTAGCAATGTCATCATGAGTCGGTCTTGTCGTCTCCGAATTAAAAGGAAGCTGATCCTTGATTGAAACTCCCATAATCTCAGCATACTCTTCCAGCAAAGGACCCAACTGAAAGTCATGAAATGTGAAACACCTGAGCCGTGGATCGTAATACTGCAACAAAGTGTGAACGACGCTTCTCTGAGAACTATCCAAGTTGAATACCAGATCCAGAATATCACCATACTTTTCCTTGAAGTAAACCAAATGGCCCGGGGTAATCAGAGACACCAATTGGTTGATCAGGTCCATCTTGGTATCAAAGAATTTGTAGTGCACAGTTCTCTTTTTGACGTCTTCCATTCTGAAGCAATGATATGACCAGGAACCGGGAATAAATGCAGACCCTGAGAATAAAAGAAACACAAATGATTAATGATGATATGATGTTTATGCAAGACAAGGCATGTGATCAGTGAAGTGTCTGTGATGTGCCAATCATATAATCAGGTGTCGGTGCAAGGTCTCAAAATCCACATATCCAATAATCATCCCTCTGATCCGGGATCCATATTTTAAAACCAGAAATCCAGATCATAAAACTGAACCAAAGGCAAAGTGGGTATGCTGAAGGTATTAGGGTTCCTGCAAACCTGTAAACCCCTACCAATCTCACGGGTGTACTACTCGAGTCAACATCACGGACTCTCAAAGTCGAATAGCAATAATACGTTCACCATTTCCGAGAAATGGCTCATGACCAAATCAGGGAATCGGTTTGGCATTATGTACTACTCAGGGAGGTCTCAGTTGAGTCCGGAAAAACAAGCATCCCTCACAAGTTTCCAGCTTCAAGCACTGAGTCGAGAAACAATAGTACATTCATCCCGAAGGGTACAATACTATCGTCATACGATCAGTTTGCTTTAACTGAATTCCTATGAGAGAACCAGGCCATCCTATGCGAGTTCCCAATGGACCCTCGGATGCGAGTAGGTTTGCCAACAAATGTGGTCTGCCACTGCATCACTGGAGAGGGGTGCTTCCATTAAGGTCCTCGAAGATCGGTCACCAGATGCACATAACTATCAAGGTTGTACCCTGAAGTGGAGAAGAACCCCCACACAGAATAGTCCCGAGACAGTCGCAATATGGGTGTGGAACACATCACCACTCATCATGTAACCATGCGAGTACAACATGTCCACGCTAATCCTATAGTGCACTCAAGCCGGGTATTTGGCTTATCTCACAGTAACTCCCATCCCACAGAAAAAATGAAAACCAGCACAGCCAGACAGTCCAGTATAATATGATGCATGGAAATAAATACTGAAAGCAGTAAATAAATGCTGTAAAGTAAAGCTGTAAAGTAAAACTGTAAATAAAAACAGTAAAGCTAAACTAAAGCACACAGTAGCAAGCAGATAAACACCCAAAGAAACAAAAGCAAACAAGCGCTAGGATTGACTCTACAAGGGGAACAGAAGAATCAGGTTAGTCCCCAGCAGAGTCGCCAGCTATCGCTCCCGGGATTTTCATCCTAGTACAAACGCGAAAGTGGCGCGAAAAAGGTAGAGTCGCCAACCATACATTTTTATCCCGAATGAATGGGAAAGGTAATGTTGCACAAACCTGAGGAAGAAGGAAAAGGACGAGGTCCTGCGAACCAAAGATCTGAGTTCGGGAGTCGGTTACAACCTGGGAAGGTATTAGCACCCCAGATCGTCCGCCGTACCCGACGGGATCCACGCTTGCTTGTTTGTTTCAAAGGGTGAGAAAAATAACTGCTGCTGAATAAAATCGCTAACTGGAATGGAAATGAGGAATGGAATAAGAAGAGAGAATGGAAAGAATGGGGAAAATGTAGGGAAAATAAAGAATGTTCTCGAACGGGCCCTACCCCGCTGCCTACGTACCTCATCGGGATAATGAGGATCAGAGTCGACGTAGTTCGCCTAACTAAGGCGGGAACTATTTGTTTGTGTTTTTTACAGTTTGAACTGCGTATGTCTATGCTCAGGTGTTGCAGGTTCGTCTGGTACGAGTGCATTTACCGTCTTGCAGATGAGACAAGTCGTCGCAAGTTCGCGTTGTGAGTGAATGAGATGAGAAAAGAAGTTCCCGCGGAATAGTTCGACGTAGTTCGCCTAACTAAGAGAAATGTTTTGAATTTGTTTGTGAACGGTCCTGTACTAAGACCTCTCCATCGCGGGAAGTATTTACACCTCGCCCCGAAACAGGACGCGTATAAACACTCCGCAACAAGGTCTCGTGTCGTACAAGATTGTTCGGTTTATCCTTAGATGTTTTATTATTTTCTTCATGAGATGAGAAAGAATGACTCAAGTTGAAAAAGGGAGAATCTAATGGGAACTAAGACACACCCTAATTTTATTGATTTATTTACATGGGAAATCCTATGGTTTGTGGGGTTTTCTAAACCTAATGGAAAAAGCACCTAGAACTAATAGAATGCAACTTACTTCCTAAGGAAGATAAGTTGATTCTAAAGCTAAGGGAAAACCTAAAACAATTGAAGAATTAATCAATATACAAAAATATTGAAATTAAATGACTAACTAGAATTCAAAGACAATTCAAATAAAAGCATGAATTAAAATAGTCCTATTTATTTATTCTAATGAAACTTAAGCCTAAATTCTAAACTAAGGTCATACCTAATATTTTTTCTTCTAAAAATCAAAATCTAAACTAGCTTAAGTCCACATTAAATTCTAAAACTAAATCTAAACTAAACTATATTTTTTTGTTGAATTTAATATCAAAGCCTAAACTAAAAGAAATTATATGTAACAAATCCTAAGACTAAAAATCCTAAAAAATAGCAAAACCTCTGGAAAAATTATAAAAATTGATCTATGGGGTCCTAAGATTACCTATAATATTGTGTTAAAAGGGATTCTAAAAAATCCTATTTTTGCTATGCCTAAAAATTGTCTATTTTCAGCTAAGAATTAACCACTAATTTCTAAAGAATAATCTACTAAAACTTAAGATAAAGTGATCTAAAAAATCCACAAAAATTAACCTAAGTACTACTAGGAGTCCTCAAACTACAGTAAAAAGAATGGGCAAAAAAAGTTACTGGAAAGTTAAGAAATAAAATCTTTAAAGTTATATACAATTAAAGAAATCTATTAAAAACTAATTACAAGAAAAATCCAAATAAAATCAAAAATGAAGCAAAAATAGAAAAATACAGTGCTAATTATTTCTAATATGAATTAAAAGTCTACCTGAATTTTTATGGAATTTTTGAATCATTTTTTCTATTTTTTATGAATTAATTCCTAGACTATAGAAAACTAAAAAAAAAATCTAAAGAAAATAAGAAAGAGGGGGTGGATTAGTAATATTTCTTTAGTTGATTTTCTAAACTGGGCCTAAAACAGGGGTGTGATTAGTAAGTGGGAGAAGCCCAATGCGCAGGCTTTGATGGGAGGTGCAGTTAGCGAATTTTTTAACTTATTTTATTGTTGGGTTGAGAGAAGGGTGTGAAGAGCAAAGATGTCTTGAGCCCAGAAACGCAGCACTAGGGGAGGTGGAGATAGCTGCCTTTTAATTCGTTTTGCTAGTGGGCCTTAGAATGGGGGTGTAAACAGCAAAAGGTTTATGAAAGTGGTGGTCCAACCGGACGGTGACAAGTGTCACCGCCGGTGTGGCTGGGAATCCACCATCTTATCTCTCTCTTTGGAATTCAAAACGCAGATTAATTGGGAGTTTATGGATCTTAATTGAGGATTATTGGCCATTATTTGATGGATTAATTACCTTTATTGGTGGATTAAATCAAGTAAACCATGATATTCTTTTGATTTTTAATAAATAAAAAAAACTTCTTACAGTTGAAAATATAAAACAACAAGAACCACAAACTGGATGCGCAAACACCAAAAGCAAACCCTAAATCGCTCATCTCCCTCTTCGCCGCCGCCACCCCCCGTCATCCTTTCTTCTTCGCGATGCCGCCACCAAAATCAACGTCTTCTGTCTCATACTCCTCTAACCAGTAAACCTAAAGCGAAATCAAATCCTACTCTTCAATCTCAGCTCAAACCCTAACCTGAATCCTCTTTTTAACCCTAACTAGTTTGTTGCAGTATTGAAATCAAAAGCCTCAACAAAATAGTTACACAATCAAGCTTGAAAACAAGATCTAGATTCGCACCTTGTTAATCAATGAAACCACGAATTCGCAGCGGAGATATTAGCCGAACGATTCGTGGCTGAGAAGGACGAAGTGATCTGCTCGGCTTCTTCGAAAGTCTTGCGAATCGTTGATCAAGGATAACGCGAAGAACACGAAGAAATGAAGATAGGTGTGATGTTGATGACGGATTCGCAAATTGCTGATGAAGCCATGATAGTCTTGGTAAGTTCCGTTTCAGTGACCTTTTCTCGTGTACGATTCCCTTTCGTTCTTCAACTTCTGCGATTACAATTGTTGCCGTTATGGATTGATGCAGATGAAGACGCTACGAAGATACCGTATTCGTGTTGCGGTTATGTCGGATTATTGGTAGCAAATATTAGTGATGAAGATAGGATAGGGAGAAGGAATGGTGAGCAATGCTGATAAAGGTAATGGAGAAGAAACACGAATTTCAGGAGTGAAGAAAGATCGAAGAAGATAGGTGAGGAAGGGTTAAAGGAGCTATGAAGAAAAATGATGAACGAAAAATGAAGCTGTGAAGAAGAAAATCGGGAAAAAGGTTGAAGAAGAAGAATAATGAAGGAGGGAAAGATTGAGATTGGTGGAATTTGGGAAAGTGTGGAAGAAATTGAAAAAATGGTGAAGAGTGTGAGGAAAGGTTTTTTTGAGAGGATTGAAGATTGAGGAAGATTATGGGAGGAGAAGAAAAAAAAGGTGGGAACCCAAAGATTGAAGAGGAGGCCTTTGATTTATATCTGCCGATTTTCCGGATCCTTCTGGAATACTTTAGGTGAGTTCTAGAAACCTTCTGTTAGGATTCAATTGAAGGTTGTTATGTTAGTTATGAAATTAGTTTTCTTCTTTCAACCCCAAGCTTTGCTATGATTTTTCTATTGTTTTTTTTTTGTTAAATTTTGTTTTGTCTGTTACGAACTTGTTGCAAGTCGGTTATTTTTCAGTTATGAATTTGTTTGGTTTTTGAACTGATTTTGTTGTGAGCCCCTTTTTTTATTCACTAATCTCCGGCCTTCTTTTTGTTGCTGCAGAGTCAGTTCAGATCTCAGTAAAAATGAACAAGTAGCACAAGCTTGTATCGTATCCCTTCCCCTTTCTCCACAATCTGTACGGCTGCAGAAACCTCATCCTTGCCTGCAGCAATGCGACCATTCAAGACAGACGATTACTTCCAATTTATTGCGGGAAATTACTCCCAATCAGTGCAGCATCAAGACAATCCGTAAGACACGAATGAGTAAGTATCCAAACTGTTTAAGATCAATGCATAGCCAGTTGTCACTCATTACTTGATGTCAATTGCAGTGGAATGTGTCAAGAAGGCTGAAATCGGTTTCTAGCACCAAGTTTCGTAGTTCCTCCCATACATGCCGCCAAGGGAATTGGTCCTTATGATATACTGCCGTCAAACAACTGTTCATGATCATCCAAAGCAGACCATTCCACTTTAGGTACTGAGTATATATATGGTTTAAGTACTTGGTATCTGGCTGGGGCATATAATTTATGTTGTTGTATTGTGATATGTGTGTGTTGGGATTGTTGCAGGTACTACAGTGATAATGATGGAAGATCGTTGTGGTTCTTGTGACTTTACTCGTTCAAGACGACGACAGAAAGATGCTCGCTCACGCCATCCTTGCCGTCCACAAGTTCAAGGATTATATTCAACAAGAACTAGCCGCGGATCAGTAATTGAATCTGAAGCACTTCGATTCCCCCGGAGACGATGCTTGATAAATATGTTCAGGTATGTATGATCCCCATTTCTGTGTTGTTCCTTGTTTCGAACCGCCGTGATGCGCGAATTTACGTTGGTGTGATCTTGAATCGATTAATAGTTAATGTTGTATAGTCTTGATGGTATTGGAGTTATCGCAATCACGCTTTCGTTGTGACTTTCTAGGTTTGTTGAAGGTTGACGAGATTGAGGTCGATGAATTGCTCAAAATGCAGATTGAAGATTTTGCTGCTGGGTTAAGAGCTTTAAAATCACTTATCCCAAAATTGCCTTCATCTAATCCATCAAGATACAGTTCAAGGCAACAACAATAATCTTACCAATAAGATTCTTAACTAGTTAGTAATACTGGGAGGTCTTCATTAAAATTTCTCTTCTTTTACTGTAACATCAATGGATGTGCTAACTTACTTGCTAACTGGAGTTTGTATAGTGTGTCCTTTTATTTTCCTTTTCAAAACTCATTAGAAGATGCACAATTCCTTGAGAAATAACATGATTTGGGTTGTTTAGAAAGAAACAATGCATTTCTACTTCATACACCCTCAAAGAAATGGCCGAAATAGACACGTCTTTGAATTTCGATTTATCGAAGTTTCCTTTGCACGATGAAAATGACAGCGACGAAACTCTGCAGTAAGATTCTTGTCATTAATTACCGTTGCGGTCACAACGTTCTTGATTTTCTTATTCTTCGTTTCTGTGTCTTCGTCTCTAAATTCAATGAAGTGGTATTGTTGCGATGTTGCATCGATTCATGAATGTTGTTGAAATTGCGAATTCTCACGTTGAACTGTTTTGCAATCGTGTACTGCAATCTGCTGAATTTGTTCTTATTTCATGCAGGATTCTTTTTTTGGCTGAAGATTTGATGAAGATGGTGGATTAAAGGAGAAAAAGGGTGGCTCAAGACAACGATGAAATTCTACTTCAATATCTGTCGTTTTTTCAAACAGCTACTAATATATTGTAAATGCCTGTCATAGGACAAATCCTTTTTCGACACATAATAATAATTTTTTTTGTAAATTTCAATTGCCTTAGTAACTCTTTTAGCAGATAATTAAACACTAATTAATGTAGTGTATGAAGCAACGCCCCCATAATTACCGGGTCATAAATTGAAAATCTTCGAGGCAATAAATGGCTGCCTAGCACAATCAAGCTCATAAATTAAAAATGACACCATATAAATTCCAAAAGAATGCCCGGCTCTAGTTATTTCCTCAACAACTTCCACCAGCTCCTTTTTTTGAAACACATTTGATATATTCAACAACCCCACCATGGAAATATATACTGTTCTCTCAAGACTTATTCGCCATGCTACACTGTACTTAAAAACCAACAAAACACCATTAGGCCAAGAACAATTACAATTTACCTCTATAACGGTAGAGGCAACCCTATTTTCTACAAACATTTTCTTATCCACCATCCCTAAAATAAGTATTAACAAACAACCTTTTCATCTTTCAAGAGAGTGAATAAAATCTCCCTATCGATATTGGCCGAGGGATCATTGATGACCATGCTACTTTCATTTGCCTTCTTTCTAAAGCTACAATCCAAATAAAAGTGTGGATTGACTTGCTTTAGAAGGGTATCACTTTCACCGGCGATTTTAAAAGCATCCATTGCTTCCACAAAACATGGTAACGAAAAACAAAATGGTGTTCTTTCATACACCGAAGTATATGGGCTATAAACTCAGTCCCACCCATTTTAGAACACCCTTCAACCAGAATATTGCACGCAGCTTTATCAGGTTCAACTCCAGCCTCTTACATATCCTTTCAAAAATCTCAAGAGCTTCTTTGCACTTTCCATTGATCCATTTGAAACTTTCATTCCAAGGTAAACTTGCGTCCATGATGAATCCTCAATTTTCAATCTCAATTCCTCGTTGACTCGTATCATGCGCAACACGCATTCAGCAACCGAGAAGACAATAATATCTTGATTACCATGATCCAATACTTTGTAGTTCGATCTCTACATTTTGCCTTTATGACCCAATTTCTTAATGCAAGGACAATTCCCTGAGAAAGCCTTTAAGATACACACTGATAGCCATAGTGGAGATCCTCATTCAAAGCAAATATGATTGAACATTTCAATGGTGGATTAGATATACCAAGCGAATATCCTCCCTCATTTAAATCCCTGATAGACATGGATAAGGTATGAAAACCTAATCCTGTACAGCCTTAATCACATACCTTACGAAACAATGAAATGCACTAGTATGCTGTTAATGAACTGATGAGAAATGCAGATGAATGCGAAACGATGAGCCAATAGAGGGAATAAATACGAGGGCAAATTTTGAGGTATTACAATATACTACCCAGGGAGGTCTCAGCTGAGTACGGGGAAAACAAGCATCCCTCATAAGTCCCCAGCTTCAATCATTGAATCGAGAAACAATAGTACATTCATCCCGAAGGGTACAATACTATCGTCATACGAACAGTTTGCCTTGACTGGGTTCCTATGAGAGAACCAGGCCATCCTATGCGAGTTCCCAATGGGCCCTCGGATGCGAGTGGGTTTGCCAACAAATGTGGTATGCCACTGTCATCACTGGAGAGGGATTTTTCTACAAAGGTTCTCAATGATCGGTCCCATGAATGCACATAACTATCAAGGTTGTGTATTGCCCCAGAAAGATTCCAGCATCAATACATTCCCGAGAAGGTCGCAAGTCAAGGCGTGGAACTCACTAATACCAACATAGCTAAATGCCATGAAGTCAAAGTGGAACCACTCTAAGTCCTAGGTGCACTCAAGCCGGGTATTTGCCTCATCTCATAGTAACAAATCCCATCCCACAGAAAAAAATGAAACCAACACAGTCCAGTATATGATGCATGGAAAATAAATACTGAAAACAATAAATAAAGCTGTAAAGTAAAGCTGTAAAGTAAAACTGTAAAGTAAAACTGTAAATATAAATAGTAAAGCTAAACTAAAGCACACAACATCAAACAGATAAACACCCAAAGAAACAAAAACAGACAAGCTCTAGGATTAACTCTACGAGGGAAACCAGATAGTTTGGGTTCGTCCCCAGCAGATTCGCCAGTTGTCGCTCAAGGGATTTTCATCCTAGTACAAACGCGAAAGTGGCGCGGAAAAGGTAGAGTTACCAGCCAGGCATTTTTATCCCAAAGGAATAGGAAAGGTAATTATGCACGAACCTAAGGAAGAAGGAAATGACAAGGCCTTGCGAACCAAAGATCCGGGACCGAAAGTCGGTTACGAATTGGGAAGGTATTAGCACCCCAGACCGTCTGCCATACCCGACAGGATCCACGCTTGTTAGTCTGTTTCAAAGGATGAGAAATAAGATGCTGTTGAACAAAGCCGCTACTGGAACTGGAATGAGAAATGGGACTGGAAAAGAGAATGGAAAGAAAGAAGAAATGTAGGGAAAATAAAGAATGTGCTCAAATAGGCCCTACCCCACTGCCTACGTACCTCATCGGGAAAATAAGGATCAAAGTCGCCGTAGTTCGTCTAACTAAGGCGGGAACTTGCTTGTGTTTTTTTAGGATGACGTTGCCATAGTTCTAACTTAGGTGTTACCGGCTCTGACTCGAGGGTGTTTACTGTATCTTTATCTGAACTGTCGAGGAAAGTCGCATTCGTCCGAAAATAGTATGAGATGAGAAGAGAAGACGCGATGTCTTTGTTGATTGTGTTTTATGAGAAGTGTTTTGAGTTTATCTTTTGTGAAGGTAGCCTCATGATTAGACTTGTACGTCATGCTAGACAAGCTCACACTATTCCAAGATGGAATGACTATGAGTGCCTCATGGAATAAGGCTATACACAAGAGATTACTTCCTTCATGCCTTTATTAAATGTCTTTTAGATTTTGTTTGAAGATGAGAGAAGAAGACTCAAATTGGAAAAGGACAAACTAAGGGGGACTAAGACACAACCCTAAGTCATTTATTTAATGCAAAAGGAGGTCCTAATGGTTAATGCAGTTTCTAATCCTAATTAGCAAAAGGAAAAGAAAAAGGAATAGAATGCAACTTACTTCATAAGGAAGTTAAGTTGATTCTAAAGAACAAAGGGGAATCTTACCAAACACTAACATGAAAGGTAAAGGAAATAAATGCATAAAAGAATTAAACAGATAAGGTGTAAGGAAACATACCTCAACCTCCCTACAAAACAAGGGTTAGTGGTGTACATTTAATAAAAAGGAATGAGGTAAACACATACCAAATAATTCCTAAGGCACTTGGACCTAAACTAGACTCAATCTTAAGTTTAAGGGTGCCTACATTATGCTAAACTAAAATTCAGCAGCTATTTACAGCACTTAAACACACAATCAGCTATGAAAGACAACACATAATACAAACAACATACTACAGCTATCAAACAGCATGAAAGTAGGTGTAAAAATTATGAACATGTAACAAACAGCACGCTTTTAACAGCTACTGCTTCTAAAAACAGCTGTGAAAAACAAGATAGATTTGGCTCATTTTTATGCACAAGATGGATAACAACTAATGCAAATACTCCACATATCATGATTAACAAACATCAACATGCATGATTGGATGAATATAATATTTCTATGGATGCTCATGAACAAAAGGTATACAAAACAATGAACACAATTATACACTTTCAAGTATTTGATCACATAATCATATGAACATGGAATATGTGCATGTGTCAACAAGGATCATTAATTAAAACATGTTAGTTGGCACAAAAAACAGCATTAAGATCACATGGAAATGCACTCAACAATGCAAACAAGAATGCAAGAAAGTGAACATTTATGTTCATGCATCATACATCATGTAATGTAATCATGAATCATGCCAATGTTTATGGATCATGGAGATGTTGTCAAAACAAAATGTTAAACACATGTAAGCATGCTAAATGAAAGGCTTGAACATGGCAACAATGATTTACAAGTCAATTAGGCATAATTAACAAGTAGAATGCAAGAATATGCAAAGGAGACGGAAGCATGTCGAAATGACTTGAAATGGAGGAATAAGGTACTGAAAATGGACCTAAAAATTCCCTAAAATCAAGACCTATCAATCTATGGTGGTAAAGGGAGAAGTAACACCCAAAGAAACCATGAAATAAACAATTTTCATAATTCGTAATCAAAACAAAATTAAACGGTAAAGCGCTAACACAACGATAAACACACGAAGAATGCCGCAATGGCGGGATGAAGAGAATAAATTAAACACGAAGCGGTTTAGTTCACCAACCTATGAAGCGGAGTATTGCTTCGGTGAGTGTTGTGGTTGTAAACACCCCAAATTTGCCCTCACTCATTTCACCATGGCTTGTGATCTTTTCATATGCATAAGTTCAATCATAGCATCTCATATTGCATCCTTACTTCACTGCATTGATTCAAAGTCATCTACATCTAGGGTTTGTGATCTGAGCCATCCCTGAGCCACTCCAAAGGTCATCAATCACTTCAAAGGGGTCCATGTATGTTCTAGCATCATATTATATCCTCACCAAGTCAATGAAGTCAAAGAATCACAAGAACTGAGAAGATCATGGAAGCAGAGCCAGGCTTAACTGCATAGATGACCTAGAATTAGGGTTTTGGTTTCAAAGGCCATAACTCCAAATTTTTTGGTCATTCTTGTTTCTATTGGTCTCTATATGTCATAGGGATCATGCATATCAATTTTCATGAAGAAATTCCATGGGGAAGGCATCTGATCAAGAGTTGACTTCTTGGGCAAGGCAGTGTAAAATCAGGGCATCTGAGGCCCCCAATGACCCAATCAAAGGGTGTTCTTCATCATTTTGAATGCGTATGATCTTTATTTGATCATAGAAGATGTTATAAGTTCACAAAATTGAAGAATTTCAAGCCATTTGCAAAATTGCCTTTTTGGGAAAGTGACTTGTAATGGAAACTTGCCATTTTGGGAAAGTTTTTCAACCCTTCCTTTTTGATCCAAAAATGCCTCAAATGAGAAAACTTTGGTCATGAAAGTTGTAGAATGGATCATTCCCTTTTCAAAAAGTACAAGAACTCATTCTAATTCATTTTGGATCAAAAGTTATGGCTTGTCAAAATTGGGAAAAATCACATAAATTCAAGTTTTGTACCAAAGAGGCATTTTGCAAAATGGTATGATCAAGCATTCTAAAGACTTCAAATGTGCACAAACTCTTCACAACTTGCTCATGTGACTTCTAAAAATCAGAATTGGCCCAAAAATTATGCATTTTGGTGCCTTGAACTTCATGAATTTCCAAAGGGGCCAAAGATGTACCAACTTGCAAAAACTCATGAAGCCATGCCCCTACTTGTTACAGCTCACAAAATCTGGTCCACAAGAACTCCCTGATCTCAGCTGAACCAAAACATGTCCCTATCACAACCTCACACTTGCCCAGACCTCAAGTACACCTAACTTGGACTTTATGCAAAAACACCCATACCAATCAGCCTGTGCCACACCAACTATTCTGACTAATCAAGACTTTACAAACACACTTCAAGCAGGCCATTTCATAACATCTTGAAGCCTGAACACACACACAAGCCAACACTCTCAAAAATCCCTCCCTTTGCATTTTCTATCGAATCTCTCAACTCAGCAACTCAAACTTAAAAATTCTTTCACCATTCAACTTACCATGACCCACTGATCATTTCCCACCCCTCACTTGTCCCTGAAACCACCACAATCAAAAACACGATTTCAACACTCCCTTGACCTGAGCTTCTGCAAACTTCCTTTGGAGGCCATATAAACTCCAGCTAAGTGTCAAAAGCTTCTGGGGAGGATCATTGGAGCTTGTTAGAAGCAAAGAGCTGGCCAGAAAGTCCCTATTTCGAAAGCTCAAGCTCAGGTAGCCATGGCATTCATTTTTCCAGAACTCCCATTTTTAGTTTCTAAATGCTTCCTTATGCTTCACTGATTATCATGATGTGATTTATTTTGAAAATGAGTGAAAAATGACCATGTATGCTTGTTCTGAAATTTTGCCCGTGAAAATATTTTGCTTCGATTCTCTTTGTTCATGCGTGATAAATGATGTTTGATGATGGATTTGAGTTTAGTTTGGATAGGAGAATGTTTCTGGGCAATTAATTTAGGTTGGGGTGGCCTGTAGTGAAAGCTAGGTTTTTGGTTTCGCCGGAGAAGATGACCGGAACACTGTTCCGGCCGTCTGAATGTGTTTAGCCCTAATTGTGTCATTAATGAGAGTTTGAATTTGGACCGTAGATGAGGTGGACTGGGGTTGACTCCCGCGCGTGTGTGTGGCCAGGATCTTGCCATTAAACCCTAATCCTTGATTAATTAGTTAAATCCAGTTTAATTAAATTATAAAACTTAATTTAGTCATTTTGAATGTGGGACTTTGGATCTGGCGCGCAGTCAACCAGTCCAAACCCAGATTGCATCCTGGACCTTCCCTCTGCATACTTCCATTTATTTTATTTTTTATTTCATTTAATTTGATTTATCTTTTACATTTTATTTAAAATAGTAAAATACCTTTAAAAATTATGAAAATTTTTGTCAGAGATTTCATTAATTTTTAAAACCCAAAAATATTTTTATTTTTATTTTTTGCACTGAAAATTATTTTTAAATCATTTAAATGATTATTTTTAATTATTTAATGAAAATTAATTAATTAAAAATACATTTAGGTATTTAAAAATCACAAAAAAAATTCACATTGCACTTAGAAACATTTAGAAACATTGTCCAACTCTCAAACCAAATTTCTTTTTTGTTCTTGATGCCTTTTGATCATTTTTATTGGAATTAATTTCATTTCAAGGCAATATCTTGGTTCAATCTTTAAAAATTTCATTCTGCCTAACCATTGAGAGTTGGAGGATGATTCTTCTTGCATTGCACTCTTCATAGCATGTAGTTTATAGGATAAATTTGGTTTGATTTGATCTTGCATTTTCAATTTGTTTAGCATTTTTCTTGATAAGGTACACCAAAACCCTAGCAATCTTAGGAAATTCATAACTTACACTAGGTTAAGAGTTGGATCCTCTCCTTTGGGCAGTGAGCTTGCATAGGTTTAGGGTATCTTTGATTACATTTTCAAATTTTTATCATGTCATTTGCTTCTGGTTTTGGATTTTTGCTTTGCATGATGCATGTAACCCTAATTTGTGCCTTCTTTTGCATCCTTTTCTCATTTGCTTGCATCCAATGACTTGCCATGACATTTTGTGCATCCACATGATTCATGATACATCTTAGGACATATTAGAATCATGTTTGAGCATTGCATCATCCATTTGCCATGTTTTATGTCCATTACATTTCATAACTTTTCATGTACATTCATGGATCAATGCATGCTTCATTTGCATCCTTATGCTTGTTTGGTCATTCCCATGTCTTGCCTCATGTTTGCATTACCTCTTAGCATCACTAACATCATGTAAATGCTTCTGACTTTGGTTTGCATCATGACATTTCATCTCATTTGCATTTCATTTCATTTCTTTTGCTAACCTTTTCAGGTGGTAAGTACTTTGAGAAGTGAATTTGCCTTCACTTCTCACAATCCCTTCTTATCTCTCTTGCATCTTTGCTGCATTTATCTTGTGTATTTGAGTGAGCTTGCTCATTCATTTTCTCTCCCACTTTCTTTCTTCAAGCAACTTGACTTCTTAAGTGAAGCAAGTTTTTTTGCTTCTCTTTGCTCCTTGCTCCTTTCATCTGCCTCCTTCCTGGTGATTTCTCTGAAGATCTTCTCCTCTCAAACCTCATTAACCCTAGGAATAACCAAGCATGATAATAATTAGGGTTTGGTTAGTCCCCCATTTAGCTTTTACCTTTGTGTCATCTTTGAGTCTTCTCTTCTTATCTCATAATCAAGGACTAAACCCTAAAGGCTTTAAGGCTTTGTGGTTAAGCTTATGCCTGCATCCTTCTATTAGGATGGAGTGTATAACTTTAATCCTAAGTGTTAAACCCTTAATGTGTTTAAATCCTTTAATCAATTCACATAATAATCATCAAGACATTAAGCTTGTAACTTGGGCCTTGCATTAGGGTTCTAATTCTTCCTTAATTGGTTAAGAAGGACTAACCCTAGTGTTAATGGACAAGTCCCTCTCAAGTTGTCTTACAAACCATAAAAATCACTTCTTCATTTTATCATTAACTAAAATCCATCTGATAAAGGTTTTGTTTTGTCATGAGGTTAATCCCTAATCATGGATTAAGTTGAGGAGTCTTTCTCAGCTTAAATGTTCTCATCTATTATCCTTCTATTAGGATGGTGTAATGAGTCCATTAAATCCTTGATTATGGCTTAAACTCATTACTTAACACTAAACAAAAACTCCAAAAACATCTAAATAATCACAAGTAGGTTAATGATCTTAATCCTATGCCATGGTGATTAAGTGTGAGGTGCTTACTTCATACTTAAGGTATTCTCATTACCGCTGATCAGAGGGAGGATGTGATGAGTTTACTAACCCATTGGTTTAGGCTTAAGCTCATTAACTTATGAAAAATCCCAAAAATCAATAAAAGATTGAAAACACAAAAACAAACAATAACTGTCTCCTCCGGAATTCTTTTCTCATCTCATTCACTCTTAACCGAGAACTTGTTCCTTCCGTCTAATGCAAGACAGTTTGCACCTGAGCCAGACAGGTCATACACTTGAGCATAGACAAGCAAGCAGTTCACAAGTCAATTTACCTTTCAGTCTCTTTGGGTCGAACTACGGTGTTCTGACTTCCTCATTGCACGAGATGATACGTAGGCATAACTTAACAGTTATCGAACAAAAGTCTATGTATATTCCCCCTCTTTCCAGCCTCATTCTTTTAGCCTCATCATCTTGGGTTTTGTACTCCTGTTCTTACACTGACATTCCTTTCACACACTTCACATTTCTTTTGCACTGACACTTGCATTCTTTCCAGCTTTGATGCACAAATTGCACTGACATTACCCCTTTAAAACACAAATCTTTTAAGCGTGGATCCCGTCGAGTACGGCGGAAAATCTGGGTGCTAATACCTTCCCAGGTTGTAACCAACCCCCTTTCTCAGTCTCTCTGGTTCGCAACCGTCTTATCAATCTTTTCTTAGGTCTATGCAGCATTACCTTTCCTTCGGGATAAAAATGCCTAGCTGGCGACTCTTGTCTTTCTGAGTTCACCCCTGTGTGTTCTCTTTTCTTTCGCCGACCGTTCGTGTCTGTACCCCTTCTAACCTTAGGTGTTATTCGGTGGGAGCGACAGCTTGGCGACTCTGCTGGGGACCCTCATACTGTAACCAGGGCTTCTGGTTCTTTTTGTGGGTTCCTCCTAGCGCTTGTTTGATTTGTGTTTACTGGGGTGTTATGTGCTAATTGTGTTATATAGTTGCTTTATTTATTGCTTTATGTACAGCTTTATTTATTGCATTCTTTACAGTTTTTCATACTTCATACTGTCATTATCATTGCTGGATTTGTTCTTCTGTTTTGGTGGGTGGGGTTCTACTGAGAGTTTAAGGTCCTATACCTGGGACCTGAGTGACACATAGGCTAGAGTGGTTCATGTTCTTTCCCATTCCATTTCGGTCTGGCGCGGGAATATGAAACACAGTTCAGATGTGGGTTTCTTCTTGAGAACTCTGTGCTACAGATTTCCTGTAGTGCTAGGGCTATCTGGGAAGCCTGCTAAGTCTAGATGAACTTAATTATGACCTTCAGAAACTGAGGTGAATTAGAGGAGGATCTTTTATGGTAATTGTAAACACTGTACCTCCGGGTTAGAAGTGTTTACACTTCTCATAACTGATCCAAGTCTGAGGATCCTTGTTCTAGAACACCACCTGTGAGGGGGTTGGGCTATTTACAGGTTTGCAGGTACCATTAGCCACATCATACCCTGTTACTATTGTGTTTAAGAGTACTCCACTTTGGACAGTTCTTGTGATTAAACCCTGGACATGTGGCTCTTTATTTGAGCCCCCCACCTTGGTTACTGGATTTCTGAACCTCCATCTGGACTTCTTGACATACATGTGTAAGCACCCCAAATTTTCCCTCACCCATTCACACCATGGCTTGTGATATCTTCATATGCATAAGTCCAATCATAGCACCTCATTTTGCATTTTTGATTCACTGCATTGTTCCCAAGTCATCTGCATCTAGGGTTTGTGATTTGAGCCATCCTTGAGCCACTTGAGCTACTCCAAAGGTCATCAATCACTTCAAAGGGGTCCATGAATGTTCAAGCATCATATTATATCCCCACAAAGTCAAGAAAGTCAAGGAATCACAAGAACTGAGAATGGCATGGAAGCAGAGCCAGGCTTGACTACACAGATGACCTAGAATTAGGGTTTTGGTTTCAAAGGCCATAACTCCAAATATTTTGGTCATTCTTGTTTCTATTGGTCTCTATAGGTTATGAGGAGCATGCATACCAATTTTCATGAAGAAATTCCATGGGGAAGGCATCTAATCAAGAGTTGACTTCTTGAGCAAGTCAGTGCAAGATCAGGGCATCTGAGGCCCCCAATGACCCAACCAAAAGGTGTTCTCCATCATTTTGAATGTGTATGATCTTTATTTGATCATAGAAGATGTTAGAAGTTCACAAAGTTGAAGAATTTCAAGCCATTTGCAAAATTGCCTTTTTTAGAAAGTGACTTGTAATGGAAACTTGCCATTTTGGGAAACTTTTTCAACCCTTGATTTTTGATTCAAAAATGCTTCAAATGGGAAAACTTTGGTCATGAAAGTTGTAGAATGGATCATTCCCTTTTCAAAAAGTATAAGAACTTGTCCTAATTCATTTTGTATCAAAAGTTATGACTTGTCAAAGTTGGGAAAAATCACATAATTTCAAGTTATGCACCAAAGAGGCAAAGTTGCAAAACCACTTGCCAAGGAAAATTAAGACCTCAAAGTGACTTCTAAACTTTACACAAACATGAACCAATGTCTAAAAGTCAGATTGCATCAAAGGTTTGGCCGTTTTCATAACTTATGGATCAAGAAACTTCAAAAGGGCCAAAGTTGATTAAAGTTGCAAAATATCCTTCAAACCCTAATTCATTTGCTGGCTGGCTTCAAAACTGATCCCATGGTCCTCCTCATTCCCTGCTGCGCAGGACACCCCTCTTGTACTTGACCTACCATTGGCCCATACCTCTCTTACACAAAGCTTGACTTTTTTGCAAAAGACCCATACCAATCACAATAGGGCACAACCACTCCACAGACCTATCCATGAGTGATAAGTGGACCAAAGGCAAGCCATAACACACAACAACTCATGCTGAAACACACTCCAAGCCATAGTTATCAAAAATCCTCCAACTTGAAAAACCATTTGAATCTCTCAGCTCACCCAACCATCCTTCAAACCAACTTCACCATTGCTCTCAAAATGACTCACTGACCCAAAACCATCCATTGAAACAGCCAAAAGCTTCACATAAACCAAACACGATTTCTTCCCCTCTCTGAGTAGAACTCAATCAATCTCACAAACTAGCCAACATAAACTCCAAACAAGCTTTGCAAACACTTGAGGAAGGTCAGTAGAGTTGATTGGAAGCAAGGAACTGGTCCAGAAGCTCTTGGGTTGAAAGCTTCGATTCAGGTAGCCATTGAAATTCATTTTTCCAGAAGCTCTATTTTAAGTTGTTAAATGGTTAAGTTTGATTCCCTGAGTCCAATGAACCTTTTATTTTTGAAAATGATGAAGAAATGAGTGTGTATGATCTGACTGAAATTTCTGCCATTTTTGAACTTTGCTTCGAATCTTGTTAATGGTGAGAAATAAATTCCATTTGAGGGCAGGTATGAGCTTAGGGAGGTGAGAGGAAGTGATCTGGAGCTTTAGAGCTCCAGAAATGACCTAGGGAGTGAGTTTGAGTTTTTCAGGGAAGGGGGTCACCGGAGAAGACGACCGGAGCTCGTCTCCGGTGACCTGAAAATAATTAGGGTTAATTAATTAGGGTTAGCCAAGTTTGAATGTGGACCCTTGATCTGGTTGACTAAGTCTGACCCCCGCGCGTTTCAATGGCCTGGATCTATCATTAAAGCCCTAATCCCATTTAATTAAATTAATTAATTAGGTTTAGTCAGTTTAAATGCCAGCCGTAGGATAGTGCGCGCAGTCAACCCTAGACTCTCAGTTTTGAATCTCAGCCTTCAGATCTGCTTACTTTCATTTATTTTCATTTTAATTCATTTTCTTTTGATTTATTTTGCACGAATTAATTAAAATAGCAAAAAATGTTTAAAAATTATGAAAATTTTTGTCAAGGTTTTCATTATTTTTCAGAACACAAAAATATTTTTATTTTTATTTTTTGCATTAAAAATTATTTTTAAATCATTTAAATGATTATTTTTAATTAGTTAATGAAAATTAATCAATTAAAAATACATTTAGGTATTTAAAAATCACAAAAAAATTCACATTGCATTTAAAAACATTTAGAAACATTGTCCAACTCTCAAACCAAATTTCTTTTTTGTTCTTGATGCCTTTAGATCATTTTCATTGGATTTAATTTCATTTCAAGGCAATATTTTGTTTCAAACTTCAAAAATTCATTTCTGCCTAACCCTTGAGAGTTGGATGATGATTCTTTTGGCATTGCATCTTGCATAGCATGTAATGTATAGGATAAAATTGGTTGGATTTGATCTTGCATTTTCAATTTGTTTGGCATTTTTCTTGACAAGGTACCTTAAAACCCTAGCAATCTTAGGAAATTCATAACTCTCCCTAGGTTAAGAGTTGGATCCCCTCCTTTGGGCAGTAAGTTTGTATAGGTCTAGGGTATCTTTGATTGCATTTTCAAATTTTTATCATGTCATTTGCTTCTGGTTTTGGATTTTTGCTTTGTGTGATGTATGTAACCCTAATTTATGCCTTCCTTTGCATCCTTCTTTCATTTGCTTGCATCCATTGACTTGCCATGATGTTTTGTGCATTCACTTGATTCATAATACATCTTAAGACATATTAGAATCATGTTTGATCATTGCATCTTACATTTTGCCATGTTATATGTCCATTGCATTTCATAACTTTTCATGAACATTCATGGTTCAAAGCATGCTTCTCTTGCATCCATATGTTTGTATGATCATTCTCATGCCTTGCCTCATGTTTGCATCATCTCTTAGCATCATTAACATCATACTCATGCTTCTGGTTTTGGTTTGCATCATGACATTGCATCTCATTTTGCATTGCATTTCATTTCTTTGCTAACTTTTCAGGTGGTAAGTTGTTTTGAGAAGTGAATTTGCCTTCACTTCTCACAATCTCTTTTCATCTCTCTTATGCATCATTGCTGCATTTTGTCTTGTGCTTTGGATTGATCTTGCTCATTCTTGTTCTTTTTTTTACCTTCTTTCTTCAAGCAACTTGTCTTCTTAAGTGAAGCAAGTTGTCTTACTTCATCTTGTGATAACAATTAGGGTTTGATTAGTCCCCCATTTAGCTTTTACCTTTGTGTCTCTTTGAGTATTCTCTTCTCATCTCATAATCAGGGACTAAACCCTAAAGGCTTTAGGGCTTTGTGATTAAGCTTATGCCTACATCCTTCTATTAGGATGGAGTGTATAACTTTAATCCTAAGTGTTAAACCCTTAATGTGTTTAAATCCTCTAATCAATTCACCTAATAATCATCAAGACATTAAGCTTGTAACTTGGGCCTTGCATTAGGGTTCTAATTCTTCCTTAATTGGTTAAGAAGGACTAACCCTGGTGTTAATGGACAAGTCCCCCTCAAGTTGTCTTACAAACCATAAAATCCACTTCTTAATCTCATCCATTAACTAAAATCCACTTAATAAAGGCTTTGTTTTGTCATGAGGTTAATCCCTAATCATGGATTAAGTTGAGGAGTCTTCCTCAGCTTAAATGCTCTCATCTATTATCCTTCTATTAGGATGGTGTAATGAGTCCATTAAATCCTTGATTATGGCTTAAACTCATTACTTAACACTAAAACAACAAAAACATCTAAATAATCACAAGTAGGTTAATGATCTCAATCCTACATCAGGGTGATTAGGTGTGAGGTGCTGACTTCACACTTAAGGTATTCTCATTACCCCTAATTAGAGGGAAGATGTGATGAGTTTACTAACCCTTGGTTTAGGCTTAAGCTCATTAACTTATGACAAATCTCCAAAAGCAATAAAATATTGAAAACACAAAAACAAACAATAATCGTCTCCTCCGGGATTCTTTTCTCATCTCATTCACTCATAAACGAGAACTTGCTTCTTCCGTCTAATGCAAGACAGTTTGCACCTGAGCCAGACAGGTCATACACTTGAGCATAGACAAGTAAGCAGTTCACAAGTCAATTTATCTTTCAGTCTCTTTGGGTCGAACTACAGTGTTCTGACTTCCTCATTGCACGAGAGGATACGTAGGCATAACTTAACAGTTATCGAACAAAAGTCTCTGTATATTCCCCCTCTTTCAGCCTTATCCTTTAAGCCTCATATAATTGAGCATTTCATTCTTGTTCTTACACTGACACTTCACTCATACGCTTCACTTTTCTTTTACACTGACACTTGCATTCTTTCCAGTTTTGATACACAAATAGCACTGCCACTACCCCTTTAAAACACAAATCTTTCAAGCGTGGATCCCGTCGAGTACGACGGACAATCTGGGTGCTAATACCTTCCCAGGTTGTAACCAACCCCCTTTCTCAGTCTCTCTGGTTCGCAACCGTCTTATCCATATCTTTCTAGGTTTATGCAGCATTACCTTTCCTTTGGGATAAAAATGCCTAGCTGGCGACTCTATTCATTTCCGCTCTTTCGCCGACCGTTCGCGTCTGTACCCCTCTTGGCCCTGTGTCATTTGGTGGGAGCGACAGCTTGGTGACTCCGCTGGGGACCCTTATATTGTAACCAGGGCTTCCGGTTCTTTTTGTGGGTTCCTCCTAGCGCTTGTTTGATTTATGTTTACTGGGATGTTATGTGCTAATTGTGTTTGTATATTTGCTTTATTTACTGCTTTATGTACAGTTATTTATTACTTTCTTTACAGCTTTATATACATCATACTGTCATACTGTTATCTGGATGGATCTGGTTTTTGTCTTGGTGGGTGGGGTTCACTGAGAGTTTAAGGTCCTATACCTGGGACCTGAGTGACACCTAGGCTATAGTGGTTCATGTTCTTTCCCATTCCATTTCGGTCTGGTGCGGGAATATGAAACACGGTTCAGATGTGGGTTTCTTCTTAAGAACTCTGTGCTACAGATTTCCTGTAGTGCTAGGGCTATCTGGGAAGCCTGCTAAGTCTGGATGACCTTTTTATTACGACCTTCAGAAACTGAGGTGAATTAGAGGAGGATCTTTTATGGTTATTGTAAACACTGTACCTCCGGGTTAGAAGTGTTTACACTTCTCATAACTGATCCAAGTCTGAGGATCCTTGTTTTAGAACACCGCATGTGAGGGGGTTGGGCTGTTTACAGGTTTGCAGGAACCCTTGGCCACATCATACCCTGATACTTGTTTTGTTTAAGAATGCTTCACTTTGGACAGTTCTTGTGATTTAACCTTGGACATGTGACTCTTTATTTGAGTCCTCCACCTTGGTTACTGGATTTCTGAACCTCCATCTGGACTTCTTAAACATACATGGGCCTTTATATCAAGGCAGTTAATCAGATCCAGTTTGATCACAAACCTTTGCATATCATTTGCATACATCATCATTGCATCATTTGACATTTGTTTATTTGTTTTTCAGGGTATCCATATTACATCTGGCTTGGTTTTGATCCCTTCATCTACATAGACCTCTGTCCATCAGTTACCTGCTTCAGTTACTTTTATCACCAGCTTCAGCCTATCAGTGGTTCATCTCCAGTATCAGTCTTCATCATCAGCATCTGTTTTCAGCTCTTCATCAGCAGTTATGGCACCCAAGAAGAGCAACATTTCATACCATTTCTTTGAGCCTGTACTGGTTGGCATCAGGCAGGTCCAGGCACTTATCACTCCAGACCACATCCCATTATTCAGAGAGCATTATGGGGGCATCCTTGATATGGTTATGGACTTAGACCCTTCTCAGAGGAGTTTGATCCACACTTGCCTACAGTTTTATGACCCTCCTTTGAGATGCTTCACTTTCCAGAACTTTCAGTTGGGACCTCTGCTGGAGGAGTTCTCATCATTGATTGGAGTACCTGTCAAGGTGATATCCCCTTCAACCCTGAGATGACTTCTCCCAGCAATGGAGAAGTTGCAAAAGCACTGTATTTAGAGCCTGTATTGATTGAGCAGAACATGACAACAAAGGCTGGAATCCCTGGTTTGCACCTAGACTTTCTGACTTCTCAGGCCATCCTGAAGGCCTCCTTGGGAGAGTGGAGGGCAGTTTGTGCATTGTTAGCCCTCAGTATATATGGGGTTATACTATTTGCAGATGAGCCCAAGTTTATCAGCAAGAATGCCATTCATCTTTTCCTTTTGAGGAACCCAGTGCCCACCTTACTGGGGGATTTCTATTATTCTGTTCACCAAAGGAATGAGAAGCAAAGAGGAAAGTTGGTGAGATGCTGTGCTCCTCTATTCCATACTTGGCTGCTTAAACACTTACCCAAGACTGATGCCTTCCTGAATCCTCACCAACAGAAGAATTGGGCTAAGAGACTTATTGCTTTGACTTCAGATGACATCAGATGGTGCACCCAGAGCACCAAAGGCAGAGACATAATCACTAGCTGTGGGCAGTACCCCAATGTGCCTCTAGTGGGAGTGAAGGGTTGCATCAACTACAATCCTTTGCTGTTTAAGAGACAATTGGGCTATGCTTTGGTTCACCCTCCTAGAGTGCAAGACTTGGCTGAAACCCTATATTGTGAGATAAAACCTAATCTAGCTGTTGCCAGACAAGCATCCTGGGCTTGGGACAACATCCAGACCAAAGGGATGGCCATTCTTGGGAGATGCAATAATATGGCCTCAGCTCAGTATTATGAATGGTCTCATGACAGAGCTAAGATTTCTGGGATGCCTTTCACCATTGAGGATGCACCTGGACCATCCACAGTACCACCTCCAGCCACTGTCCGCCTGGAAGAGTTTGAGAAGCTGAAGGAAAGGAATGAGAATCTGTCTCAAGCTCTGAAGAAGACCCTCTGGGAGAGGAGTGATGGTCGTCTAGACATTGAAAGGTTGGAAAAGCTTAAAGTAGAGCATCTGGCCAAGATTGAGAAAGCAGGGGACTACATCAAGAAATCCAGAGCTGGAGAGCAAATATTGAAGAATGCCTGTAAAGAGGCCCAGTTTCAGAAGGCTAGGACTGATCTCTATCTAGAGGAAAGTCAAGCTAGGTGGGTCAGGATCACTGAAGCTCACACTCAAGAAGATAAGAGAACTCAAGCCAGGATTGAGCAGTTGGAGGCCAAAGAAAAGAAACAACAGGAAGCTTTGCTGGAAGCCCAGAAGGAGATTTCAGAGTTGAAGCTTAGGGCTGGTTTGAAGAGGTCAAAGGACCAAGACAGACACAAGAAGCTGAGCACTGCTATTGCCACCAGAAACCTTCTTATCAGGAACATCATAGAGCATCCGGCTGGTCCTGTAACTGAAGCACTCTTGAAGGAGGTCAAGGAGGATGAGTTTGGACTCGATGTTTGACTTCTTTGCTTGTTGTTATTTCCATTTGATGTACTTTCCTTTTATGTTGTATTTTTGACCCCTCTGGGGCATATGTTGTAAAAACAAACTATGTATGATCCACCATTTGTAATATATTTGTTAGTTTGTTTCACTGAGTTTTCTTTCCCTCAAGCAACATCAAAGCATCTTCCTCAGGGTCTGGAAAGGTCAAAACCAAGAGCCAAGTCGGATACCTTGGAAAGCAAATAAGCATACTGCATTGCATGCTAACTTTTGTTTTGTTTTGTAGGTTTTTGTTTTGTTTGTTTCTAACTCTGTTGTGGTTCAGGAACTATTGCTCGCCGTCGGGTGTTCCCTCTCAACCGTCCGCACCGGTATCCTACCCGTAACAACCTTCCTGGTATCCAAATGGATCAAGTACAGCAAGATCTGACAGAGGTCAGAAATCAGATGGCTAACGAAAGGCTGGAAATGAGAAACCAAATGACCCAATTCATGGAAGTAATGAATGGCTTGGCCCAAAGTCAGGAAAGGTTGAGGACATTGGTAGAGAGACAAACTCCAGAAGAACCCCATCTGGGAACTGGAGGGACAAGTAACAATGAAAGGGGTCAGCCTCATGTTAATCCACCAGTATATGGGCCTCATCTACATCCGGAAGTCAACATCCCGGGTAATGTGCAAGGAAATACTACTGGAGGAAGGATCTTACAAGAAGACCCCCAAGAAGAGCAGTTTACTGTGATGGGAGCTGGGGATGAAGCTTATGATAGGAGGTTTGATGAAATTGATGAGAAGTTGAGATCCCTGGAGTCTCAAAATTCCCTAGGTTTTGATGTCATGGATATTGGGTTAGTGGATGGGGTAAGGATTCCCCACAAGTTTAAACCCCCGTGCTTCGAGAAGTACAATGGAACTTCCTGTCCACGAACTCACCTACAGTCTTTTCTGGGGAGACTTAAGGCATACACCATGGATGGAAAACTGTGGATGTTTTACTTTGAAGACAGTTTGACTGGGGCTTCAAGGGAGTGGTACTCTCACTTGACCAGAGCTACTATCAGGTGCTGGAAGGACCTAGCTGAAGCTTTCATCAGACAGTACCAATACAATCTGGACATGGCTCCTAACAGAACCCTTCTGATGGGAATGTCTCAATCCTCCAGAGAAAGCTTCAGGGAGTATATCCAGAGGTGGAGACAGCTTGCTGCTGCTGTCCAACCACCCATGTCGGAAAGAGAAATGGCCGACATGTTTATGAATACTCTGCAAGGAACATATATTGATAGGCTAGCTGCATTTTCTTCCACCAGCTTCGCTGACGTAGTAATAGATGGAGAAAGAATTGAAAGCCTTCTGAAGATGGGTAAGATTTCTGATAATGGTGCAAGTTCGTCAAGTAACCCCAGAAAACCTTTTGTGGGACCTAGAAGAACCAGTGAGGCAAATGCCATTCATGCCAGCAGGGGCAGGCCTCAGTATGTCCACAGATCAGTAGCAGCTGTCACCATTCCAGCTCCAATTCCTCAGCAACCAGCATATCAACCACAACAACAACAAACACATTATCCACAGCAAGTCCAGTATCCGCCACAAAGAACCTACAACAACAACAACAACAATCAGCAACAAAGACCCTTTCAGCAAAGACCGTCACAGGCAAATAGGGTGATTGACCCTATCCCTATGCCTTATGCCTCCTTATTGCCACAACTCCTGAAGCTCAACCTGGTTGAGTTAAGGACATTGGCACCTCCAGATCCTTCCAATCTTCCAAGAAATTACGATGTCAATGCCCGGTGTGCTTTTCACTCCAATGCACCTGGCCACAACACTGAGAAATGCAGGGCTTTACAAGTGAAAGTACAGGATCTGGTGGATTCCAAAGCCCTCAATTTTGCACCCCCTCCAAGTGTCACCAAGAATCCAATGCCCAATCATGGAGGGACAAGAATTAATGCCATTGAGGAAGACAAGCCATCTTTCTTAATCACCAGTGTTGGACAAATTCGAACCCCTCTGGTCGAGATTAAAGCTCAGCTCCTGGAATGCCAGATGTTCCCCGGGTGTGAGCTCGGTTGTGGTTATTGTAACATTTCGGTCAACGGGTGTGATAACTTGAGAAGCGGCATATATGATCTTATCAAAAGTGGTATACTTCAGATCACAACATCAGCGCCTAAAAATCCAGCAATCCCTTTAACAACAATTCCTGACTCTTCTACAACTGCAACAACAATCATTCCGACCAACTCTTCAATATCATCAACAATGGCTCCGTCCATCACTTCAGCAAACCAGATGTCAACAACCATTCCTTCTACAACATCAGCACCCATTTATTCAGCAGAATCTTCTACAACATCAGCAGAAATTGATGAAGATATCTCATTAGTCACTATCTACTACGATCCATCAAATGTTCCTCCAAACAACAACTATCAACAGCAAACAGTGGTACCTCCTGCCAGGTCACCAGTCACCATTTACTATGATCCTCACACCATTTCAGTACCCTCCTCTACTGCAGTCAGTCCAGTTACCATCACGGTGCCTGGACTCGTTCCATATGAAAGCAGTAATGCCATACCTTGGCATTATGGCTATGATCTTTACTGCAACGGGGAGAAAATCACTCTGGATTCATCAACCTCTTCTCCACAGATTGATAATGTTGGGGGAGGCGGAGGCTTCACCAGAAGCGGACGCCTTTTTGCCTCACAATTGCAAAGACCTAATGCCGAAGCAGAAGCTTCTGCAAAAGCAAAGGGGAAAAGTGTGATACCTGAAGAACCAAACATCAAAGAAACTCAGAAGACATCTTTTGAGCAAGATGTAGACGAGTTTATGAGAATTATAAAGAGAAGTGATTACAAGGTGGTGGATCAGCTTCACCAAACTCCCTCAAAGATCTCCATATTATCCCTGTTGATGTGTTCTGAAGCTCACAGGAATGCATTACTAAAAGTCTTGCACGCAGCATACATGCCAGAAGAGATCACTGTTAATCAGCTAGAAACTGTGGTGGCAAATGTCAACACAAGTCATGGACTGGGCTTTACCAACGCTGACTTAACAACTGAGGGACGTAACCACAACAAGGCTTTACACATCACTCTAGAATGCAAGGGTGCTGTTCTATCCCATGTACTGGTGGACACTGGGTCTTCACTCAATGTTCTACCAAAGAAATCCTTGGTGAAGCTGGAGTATGACGGCTTGGCATTGCGTCCAAGTAATTTGGTAGTGAGAGCGTTTGATGGCTCTAAAAGATCAGTGCTAGGGGAGATTGATCTGCCTGTGATGATTGGCCCGCAGACTTTTAAAATTACCTTCTATGTGATGGACATTCAGCCGGCCTACAGCTGTTTGTTGGGTAGACCTTGGATCCATGTCGCTGGCGCTGTTACGTCTACCCTTCACCAGAAGTTGAAATTCGAGTGGGAAGGCCAAATCATCACCATCTGTGGGGAAGAGGACATTTTTGTTAGCCATCTGGCTACGTATAAGTACATTGAGATGGATGGAGAAATCCATGAAACCATGAGCCAGGGGTTTGAGGCCCTGAACATAAATGAAGCATTTGTTGTACTGGGAACCTCCATGACGTCTTATCAGCAATCCAGGAAGGTTGTTGAAGAGGGTACTGCCCAAGGCTGGGGCAAACTGCTGCCCGTGGAGAAGAAGGAGGACAGATTTGGGTTGGGTTACAAACCAACTCAACAAGATCAATCAGAGGCTGCTAAGAAGCCCAATTTTGTCAGCGGGGGAATGCTCACCCCGGATGCAGTGAACAACTTGGAAGATGAGTCGGAAGATGAGCGCAACCTGGAGAGCTGGATACGTCCAAGGATCCCTGGGAGCCATATCTCAAACTGGTCTTCCCAGGAAATTATAACGGTTACTCCTGCAGAGTAATTATTATTTCCTGTATATTTTAAGCATGCATCAAGTCTTGTATCTTGCCCAAGATGTCAAGACTCATTTTGTAATCGGGCCATCTTGTAATTTTGTGCAAACAGATCAATCAATGAATATCGGACATCTTTTGCAAATGAGTCTTTTTCTTTTCCGCTAACTGTTTTTCATTTTTCTTTTTGTACAAAAATAAAATGGCAATGTTTTCCAAAATGACAACTTTATTTCACTTTTCTAAACAAGATTAAAATCAATCACTAAAATGAACAATCTAAACCCTTGCAGAGAGTGCCTTTCAGACTGCACCGACAACAGCACAGCTATGGCTTCGTATGACTTTGACAATCCAATCAATCAAGCTGATGAAGGGGTTGAAGAAGATTATGATCTACCTGAAGAGCTAGCCAGGTTGTTAAGGCAAGAGGAGAAGGTTATCACTCCTCATCAGGAGGAGGTCGAAACGGTTAATCTTGGTACGGAAGAAGATGTGAAAGAGGTTAAGATCGGGGCCTGTCTGCAAGATTCAGTAAAAGAGCAACTGATTGACATGCTTCGTGAATATGTGGATGTGTTTGCTTGGTCTTATCAGGATATGCCAGGGTTGGACACCGATATTTTCATGCACAAGCTGCCTTTGAAAGAAGACTGCCCGCCAGTAAAACAGAAATTGCGCCGTACTCGCCCAGATATGGCAATCAAGATTAAAGAAGAGGTACAAAAGCAGTGGGACGCCGGGTTCCTTGCTGTGACTAGCTATCCGCCGTGGGTTGCTAATATTGTACATGTGCCTAAGAAAGATGGCAAAGTGAGGATGTGTGTGGACTACCGGGATCTGAACAAAGCCAGCCCGAAAGATGACTTCCCTTTACCTCACATTGATGTATTGGTTGATAATACGGCTCAGTTCTCGGTGTTCTCCTTCATGGATGGATTTTCAGGATACAATCAGATCAAGATGTCACCTGAATACATGGAGAAGACAACTTTCTGTTGGTGTAAGCCCTAGAGGCCAATACTTTTTGGTAATTGTATCGGATTATTCGTTTAATAATAAAAAGGCATTTCTTTATTATGTTTGTCTTTCAGAATAATAAAGTCCCTAGAATAGTTAGTCTGTTTAATGAAATGTTAAGTGTGACTTAATCATGAGATCCCATTAAACATAAAGACATTATTCTTAAAATATCCGTAGTCAAGCTTTATTGCAAAGTGGGATAACATTAAAGCATTGAGACTATTATGAAGATAGACTGATGATCACATCTCATGGATCATGGATAAAGAGTTATCAAGTCTTGACATAGGTATAAATATTAGGAGTAATATTTATACCGGATTGACCCGCTATGAGAATACTACATAGTATGTTATGCAAAGTGTCATAAGTTATTCTCATGGTGATAATGGTGTATTACCACCCTTCGACCTGAAACCACTATGGACCCTAGATGTAGAGTCGGGTGCTTTATTGCTGATCAAACATTATCCGTAACTGGATGATCATAAAGACAGTTGATGGGCACTCCACGAAGCATGCTGAGGGACATGAGTGTCCTAGATGGAATTTGCCAATCCTGCATAACAGGAGAAATGTCTAAGGGCCCAATATTGAACTGGACAAGGATGACACAGTGTATGCCTTGTGTTCAATATAGACATAGGGGCAAAAGGGTAATTGTACAAACATATATTATCACGAAAAAGGTTTTGTCAGATCACATGACATTTTCGTGACTTGGGTAGCAGTGATGTGTTGCTAGATACCGCTCACTGTTTATTATGTTAAATATATAATTTAATATAATTACCAACGTTACGAAATCCTACAGGGTCACACACATAAGGACAGTTTGATGAGAGATAGAGAAATCAAAGGAACACCGTAAGGTACGGTGCACTTAAGTGAAAAATAGAAATTCGGATAATATAATAATAATTATTGTTATTTTATAATGGTTATAAAATAATAATAAAATAAATATATTTATTATAATAATAGTTATTATAATAATATATAATATTATTATGGATCATGTGAATTGGGCTTTTAGCCCGCAGCCCACAAGAGAGTCTATAAAAGGAACCCTTGTGATGAAGCTTTTACTTGATGCAATTTCGTTTTTGATTCTCTTTTCTCACTCAAATAATTCCGTTCGTAAGCAGCTAGCACTGTGACCGGAAGCTGTTCGTGTGGACTGAGTAGAGGCGTTGCACTTCATCAACGCTTGTGATCGCTGCATCAAAGATCTGAATCGCCACAAAGAGGTAACGATTCTATCACTGACCATGCTCATTCGTAAGGATCACTAAAGGAAAATTTTGTTTTCCGCTGCGTTTAGATCGCAATTTTCCTTCACTTTCATCACACCCTGGGGCACATTCTGTTATAAGGTGATGCCATTCGGACTGAAGAATGCTGGTGCCACTTATCAACGAGCTATGGTAACATTATTCCATGACATGATCCACAAAGAAATTGAATGTTATGTGGATGATATGATTTCCAAGTCCCTCACCGAAGAAGACCACCTGGTAAATCTGTTGAAGTTATTCAAGCGTCTGAGGAAGTACCAACTGAAGTTGAACCCCAACAAGTGTACATTTGGGGTACGGTCTGGTAAGCTATTAGGATTTATTGTAAGTGAGAAAGGGATTGAAGTTGACCCTGATAAAGTTAAAGCCATTCAAGAGATGTCGGCACCTAAGACAGAAAAAGAAGTTCGAGGTTTCTTGGGTAGATTGAACTACATTTCAAGGTTCATATCTCACCTTATAGCGACCTGTGAACCTTTGTTCAAGCTGTTAAGAAAAGAACAAACGGTCAGGTGGAACGAAGACTGTCAGAGGGCTTTTGACAAAATCAAGGAGTACTTGCAAGAACCTCCAATCTTGATGCCCCTAGTTGAAGGAAGACCTCTAATCATGTACTTGACAGTATTAGAAGAGTCAATGGGGTGTGTGTTGGGCCAGCATGACGAGTCTGGTCGAAAAGAGTATGCAATATACTACCTAAGCAAAAAGTTTACCGATTGTGAACAACGTTATTCACTGCTCGAGAAAACTTGTTGTGCTTTAGCGTGGGCTGCTCACCGACTAAGGCAGTATATGTTGACCCACACCACTTTATTGATCTCCAAGATGGACCCAGTTAAGTACATTTTTGAGAAGCCAGCACTTACCGGACGGGTTGCAAGATGGCAAATGATCCTCACAGAATATGACATCCAGTACACATCTCAGAAAGCCATCAAGGGCAGTGTACTGTCTGATTATCTTGCTGAGAAACCTATTGATGATTACCAGCCTATGAGATTTGACTTCCCTGATAAAGACATCATGTTCATAAAAGCAAAAGATCACGAAGAGCCTGTTCACACTGAAGGGCCTGACCCAGAGGAAGAATGGACCATGATGTTTGATGGGGGCTGTTAATATGAATGGTCGTGGTGTGGGTGCAGTACTCATTACACCTAAGGGAGTTCACATGCCTTTCTCGGCAAAGCTCACCTTCAACTGCACTAACAACGAAGCTGAATATGAAGCTCGTATTATGGGTCTTGAGGAAGCCATTGACCTCAGGATCAAAACTTTGACCGTGTTCGGAGATTCAGCTTTGGTAATCAATCAAACCAACGGCAAATGGTACACGCACCAGGATCATCTGATACCTTACAGGGATTATACAAGGAGGTTATTGACCTTCTTTACAACGGTCAAGCTTGAGTATATCCCTCGGGACGAGAATCAATTTGCAGATGCTCTTGCCACCATTTCATCCATGATCTAAGTTCAAGCTGCCAACTTTGTACCTCGGATTTCAGTGTCCAGACTTGACAGACCAGCATATGTGTTCTCAGCAGATGTTGTTAAAGATGATAAGCCTTGGTTCCATGACATCAAATGCTTCTTGGAGGATCAAACATACCCACATGGGGCATCTTCCAATGATAAGAAGACATTAAGAAGGCTAGCTGGTAGTTTCTTCCTGAATACTGACGGTTCCCTGTACAAGAGAAACTTTGATATGGTACTCCTCAGATGCGTTGATAGGACCGAAGCAGATTTGTTAATGCACGAGGTGCACGAAGGATCCTTTGGTACCCATGCGGGAGGGCATGCCATGGCAAAGAAATTGCTAAGATCAGGTTATTACTGGATCACAATGGATGCCGACTGTTGTGCCTATGCCAGAAAATGCCATAAATGCCAGATTTATGCGGATAAGGTGCATGTGCCTCCCAATCCTCTGAATGTGATGTCGTCGCCATGGCCCTTTGCCATGTGGGGCATTGATATGATTGGCAAGATTGAACCAACTACTTCGAATGGCCACAGATTCATCCTGGTTGCCATTGACTATTTTACCAAGTGGGTCGAAGCAGCTTCTTATGCAAATGTTACGAGGCAGGTGGTAGCCCGATTTCTAAAGAGGGACATCATTTGTAGGTATGGAGTGCCCGAACAAATCATTACTGATAATGGTTCCAACTTGAACAATAAAATGATGGCAGAACTGTGCCGGGACTTCAAGATCCAACACCACAATTCTACTCCTTACAGGCCAAAGATGAATGGCGCTGTTAAGGCAGCTAACAAGAATATCAAGAAGATTGTACAGAAAATGGTGGTCACCTACAAAGACTGGCGTGAAACGCTACCGTTTGCCTTGCATGGGTATCGTACGTCAATCAGAACATCTATTGGGGCAACACCGTATCAGCTTGTGTATGGTATGGAAGCAGTCCTACCTGTTGAAGTTGAATTACCCTCCTTACGGGTATTAATGGATGTTAAGCTGAATGAAGCAGAATGGGTCCGATCCCGATACGAACAGCTGAGTCTGATTTAAGAGAAGAGATTGGCTACAATTTGTCATGGGCAGCTGTATCAGAAAAGAATGAAGAAAGCCTTCGATCAGAAAGTCAGGCTCCGAGAGTACCAAGTAGGAGATCTTGTGCTGAAAAGACTCCTCCCTCCTCATACAGAGCATAGGGGCAAGTGGACTCCGAACTATGAAGGGCCATTTGTAGTAAAGAAAGTTTTCTCCGGTGGAGCACTGATGCTCAGCACTATGGATGGTGAAGACTTCCCGTCCCCTGTGAATTCAGATGCAGTTAAAAAATACTTCGCATAAAAGTGACCCGCTGGACATAAAAACAGAATGTAAGTCCAGGCAAAAATAGGGCATCCCGGCGAGTCAAAAACAGAATAAAAGACTCGGGCAAAAATAAGGTAAAATAAACAAAAAAATGTACACCCGCTGAGTTGAAAAGCCGCATTGGACAACTCAGGCAAAAATGGGTATCCCGGTGGATTGAAAACCCGAAAGGGCGATCCATGCAAAATAAGGGAATAAGCGAACAACTGTACCACTTACAACTTGGTAAGCTACAAAAGGATCAAGCTTCTTTCAGAATCAGCCTTCTTCAGAAAGCAAGATAAGAAGAACGTCAAATGTCATACGAGTCATAGCAAAGGAAAGCTCCCTGAAGCGTCATCAACATTGCCAATACCTTTTATTTCTCAATTTGTAACAATCTCCTCATTTTAGGGGATTTGTTTCTATGACTGTATCTTGCCAATTCAGGGCACATGAATTAATAAAATCAGATTTTCAGTCATGTTTCGTTTCGTACATTTTATTTTCATTTGCAAAGAATGTCCGATGTTTTTAAAATACTGATTGCATAAATACAGATGCTTCTCTTCTAAAAAATACGTGCTTGCAGGAAATGTACTCACTCCCAGGAGTGCCTAAACTCTAATGATGAAGTCCGGTAAGGGATACCTCGGGATTACTTGTGCGTTTCTCTGTCTTTTCAAGATTGCAGGTATTCAAAGCACAGCATGGGGCATGAAAGCTTCCTCCCAGCAAGCTGGCAAATCATTATCTACTCAGCCTTAGCACCGGAGGTGTTTTCTCCCCAATTGAGTTGTTATTTGTTATTTCCTCCTCAACCAAGTACAAAAGCCAGGGAACCATCTCCCCACAGAGTTTCAGCCTCTATCCTGAGAAGCAATGCCTGAGGATCTCACAACAGAGAGAAGAAAGCTCTTACAAACCCCAGCTGGGTCCCTCATTACCAAAATAGGTCTATCAGTGACATATACCCCCAAGCAGATTCATATATGTCAGATCTACCAATGATCTCATCCCCAGCTGGGACGTCTACTTCAAGTGGATCAGCCAGAGATCCTTGCAGCAACGGGATCCGAATCCCGGATCGGTGTCTTTGCATAATCATAGCATACGCATCATATTTTCCCCGCAGAGCGTAGCATTCCGTCTAATGCGGAGCATTACGGAAAAAATCAAACATATTGCATAATCATAGGCCAGGTTCTGAATCAAACACTTGTAAATACTGACGATCCATCAAGGATATACAGAAAAGCTCCCCGGATTATCCGGCAGAAAACCAAAGCATTTGCCTTACAAAAACAAATGCACACTCCTTTTGGCACTCATTCGTGTCATCATTCCCCAGTAAAGTCGCCCGAGCATTCTTTACAAACAGACTTGTATATTACAGATACTTCTTGACACCCATCCGTGTCATATCCCCAGTAGAAAGCCAAAGCGTCCTCTTTTGCACTCACAGGTACATGTACAGATCCCCTGACACCCGTCCGTGTCACCTTCCCCAATATAGTTACCTAAACACTTTGACATCATATACATGTTTTTATTACACTTTTTGACACTCGTCCGTGTCACTCTCCCCAACAAGTTAAACACTCATCTGTACACCACTCATACTTATTACTCCTGTTTCACTCGTACAGATACTCGTCCGTATCTTGTATATATCACTCAAATCCCCTCAGATTCAGCACTCGTCCGTGTTCCTTGTTAACTAGTTGATACTCGTCCGTATCATCATCTCTGAACATGCGTCCAGCGTTTGTTTCTACCTGATACTCGTCCGTATCATAGTCTTAGGGATGCTCGTCCGCATCTTTAATCCATACACGTGTCAAACACTCATGTCTTTTTGAATTTAGACACTCGTCTGTGTCTACTATTCCCCAGAAGAATCCCCTCAGAATCGACACTCGTTCGTGTTCCTTGTTAACCGGTTGATACTCGTCCGTATCATCATCTCTGAACATGTGTCAGTATTTGTTTCTACCGATAATCGTCCGTATCATGGTCTTAGGGATGCTCGTCCGCATCTTTAATCTATACACCGTACCCAAACACTGATACCTCTCATTTCTTGGATATAGACACTCGTCCGTGTTTGCTTGTCCCAACAAATCCCAGTGAACTATTTCTTTTCTATCTGACATTCGTCCTATGTCATGATACCTTGTCGGCAGCCGTACCCTGCCAGGTGATCGTCCTTCACCTTTGGATGATCGTCCCTCATCCTTTCCCCAGCGGAGTCTCTATTTCATTAGAACCCCTTTTCTATCCGACATTCGTCCTATGTCGTGATATTTTTAGCAGCCGTCCCCTGCTAGGTGATCGTCCTTCACCTCCTGATGATCGTCCTTCATCATTTTATCCGATGGCCGTCCCCATCGTTGATCTTGCTATCTGACATTCGTTCTATGTCATGATACCTTCGGAGCATCCGTACCCTGCTAGGTGATCGTCCTTCACCTCTTGATGATCGTCCTTCATCATGCTTATCCGATGGCTGTCCCCATCGTCGACCTTTTATCCGGCATTCGTCGTATGTCGCGATACTTTTGGCAGCCGTACCTTGCCCGGTGATCGTCCTTCACCTTAGATGACCGTTCCTCATCTTATCCCCAACAGAGCAGCCGTCCCCTGCTAGGTGATCGTCCTTCACCTTTGATGACCGTACCTCATCATTTATTTCATCCACCTCTAATCCCCAGAGAGTCTTATAGCTTTGCTTGATGGCCGTCCCCATCACAATCTCTCATATCCCCAGCTTGTCGGCCGTCCCCGACACTGCTTTATTTCCCGCATCTTCCCCAACATGTCGGTCGTCCCCGTCATCGCTTTATCCCCAGCAGTCGTCCTCTGCTCGATGGTCGTCCTCCATCGCCCGCACTTTATAATTATACTTTATTTTTCTTTTACAATCTATATCCCTTTTCTTCTTCATTCTGTGAGTGCAAATTTTGGACTGTCTTTGATATTCAACCACAAGTTATCTTGTTTTCCTGTTAAGTCGTTGCTTACATTCTACACAGCTTAATCATGCTTGAATAGGGGCAGCTGTAAGCACCCCAAATTTACCCTCACCCATTCACACCATGGCTTGTGATATCTTCATATGCATAAGTCCAATCATAGCACCTCATTTTGCATTTTTGATTCACTGCATTGTTCCCAAGTCATATGCATCTAGGGTTCAGATGTGGGTTTCTTCTTGAGAACTCTGTGCTACAGATTTCCATTTCGGTCTGGCGCGGGAATATGAAACACAGTTCAGATGTGGGTTTATTCTTGAGAACTCTGTGCTACAGATTTCCTGTAGTGCTAGGGCTATCTGGGAAGCCTGCTAAGTCTGGATGAACTTAATTATGACCTTTAGAAACTGAGGTGAATTAGAGGAGGATCTTTTATGGTTATTGTAAACACTGTACCTCCGGGTTAGAAGTGTTTACACTTCTCATAACTGATCCAAGTCTGAGGATCCTTGTTCTAGAACACCACCTGTGAGGGGGTTGGGCGATTTACAGGTTTGCAGGTACCATTAGCTACATCATACCCTGTTACTATTGTGTTTAAGAGTACTCCACTTTGGACAGTTCTTGTGATTAAACCCTGGACATGTGGCTCTTTATTTGAGCCCCCCACCTTGGTTACTGGATTTCTGAACCTCCATCTGGACTTCTTGACATACATGTGTAAGCACCCCAAATTTTCCCTCACCCATTCACACCATGGCTTGTGATATCTTCATATGCATAAGTCCAATCATAGCACCTCATTTTGCATTTTTGATTCACTGCATTGTTCCCAAGTCATCTGCATCTAGGGTTTGTGATCTGAGCCATCCTTGAGCCACTTGAGCTACTCCAAAGGTCATCAATCACTTCAAAGGGGTCCATGAATGTTCAAGCATCATATTATATCCCCACAAAGTCAAGAAAGTCAAGGAATCACAAGAACTGAGAATGGCATGGAAGCAGAGCCAGGCTTGACTGCACAGATGACCTAGAATTAGGGTTTTGGTTTCAAAGGCCATAACTCCAAATCTTTTGATCATTCTTGTTTCTATTGGTCTCTATAGGTTATGAGGAGCATGCATACCAATTTTCATGAAGAAATTCCATGGGAAAGGCATCTAATCAAGAGTTGACTTCTTGAGCAAGTCAGTGCAAGATCAGGGCATCTGAGGCCCCCAATGACCCAACCAAAAGGTGTTCTCCATCATTTTGAATGTGTATGATCTTTATTTGATCATAGAAGATGTTAGAAGTTCACAAAGTTGAAGAATTTCAAGCCATTTGCAAAATTGCCTTTTTGAGAAAGTGACTTGTAATGGAAACTTGCCATTTTGGGAAACTTTTTCAACCCTTGCTTTTTGATTCAAAAATGCTTCAAATGGGAAAACTTTGGTCATGAAAGTTGTAGAATGGATCATTCCCTTTTCAAAAAGTATAAGAACTTGTCCTAATTCATTTTGGATCAAAAGTTATGACTTGTCAAAGTTGGGAAAATCACATAATTTCAAGTTATGCACCAAAGAGGCAAAGTTGCAAAACCACTTGCCAAGGCAAATTAAGACCTCAAAGTGACTTCTAAACTTTACACAAACATGAACCAATGTCTAAAAGTCAGATTGCATCAAAGGTTTGGCCGTTTTCATAACTTATGGATCAAGAAACTTCAAAAGGGCCAAAGTTGATTAAAGTTGCAAAACATCCTTCAAACCCTAATCCATTTGCTGGCTGGCTTCAAAACTGATCCCATGGTCCTCCTCATTCCCTGCTGCGCAGGACACCCCTCTTGTACTTGACCTACCATTGGCCCATACCTCTCTTACACAAAGCTTGACTTTTTTGCAAAAGACCCATACCAATCACAATAAGGCACAACCACTCCACAGACCTATCCATGAGTGATAAGTGGACCAAAGGCAAGCCATAACACACAACAACTCATGCTGAAACACACTCCAAGCCATAGTTATCAAAAATCCTCGAACTTGCAAAACCATCTGAATCTCTCAGCTCACCCAACCATCCTTCAAACCAACTTCACCATTGCTCTCAAAATGACTCACTGACCCAAAACCATCCATTGAAACAGCCAAAAGCTTCACATAAACCAAACACGATTTCTTCCCCTCTCTGAGCAGAACTCAATCAATCTCACAAACTAGCCAACATAAACTCCAAACAAGCTTTGCAAACACTTGAGGAAGGTCAGTAGAGTTGATTGGAAGCAAGGAACTGGTCCAGAAGCTCTTGGGTTGAAAGCTTCGATTCAGGTAGCCATTAAAATTCATTTTTCCAGAAGCTCTATTTTAAGTTGTTAAATGGTTAAGTTTGATTCCCTGAGTCCAATGAACCTTTTATTTTTGAAAATGATGAAGAAATGAGTGTGTATGATCTGACTGAAATTTCTGCCATTTTTGAACTTTGCTTCGAATCTTGTTAATGGTGAGAAATAAATTCCATTTGAGGGCAGGGATGAGCTTAGGGAGGTGAGAGGAAGTGATCTGGAGCTTTAGAGCTCCAGAAATGACCTAGGGAGTGAGTTTGAGTTTTTCAGGGAAGGGGGTCACCGGAGAAGACGACTGGAGCTCGTCTCCGGTGACCTGAAAATAATTAGGGTTAATTAATTAGGGTTAGCCAAGTTTGAATGTGGACCCTTGATCTGGTTGACTAAGTCTGACCCCCGCGCGTTTCAATGGCCTGGATCTATCATTAAAGCCCTAATCCCATTTAATTAAATTAATTAATTAGGTTTAGTCAGTTTAAATGCCAGCCGTAGGATAGCGCGCGCAGTCAACCCTGGACTCTCAGTTTTGAATCTCAACCTTCAGATCTGCTTACTTTCATTTATTTTCATTTTAATTCATTTTCTTTTGATTTATTTTGCACGAATTAATTAAAATAGCAAAAAATGTTTAAAAATTATGAAAATTTTTGTCATGGTTTTCATTAATTTTCAGAACACAAAAATATTTTTATTTTTATTTTTTGCATTAAAAATTATTTTTAAATCATTTAAATGATTATTTTTAATTAGTTAATGAAAATTAATCAATTAAAAATACATTTAGGTATTTAAAAATCACAAAAAAAATTCACATTGCATTTAGAAACATTTAGAAACATTGTCCAACTCTCAAACCAAATTTCTTTTTTGTTCTTGATGCCTTTAGATCATTTTCATTGGATTTAATTTCATTTCAAGGCAATATTTTGTTTCAAACTTCAAAAATTCATTTCTGCCTAACCCTTGAGAGTTGGATGATGATTCTTTTGGAATTGCATCTTGCATAGCATGTAGTGTATAGGATAAAATTGGTTGGATTTGATCTTGCATTTTCAATTTGTTTGGCATTTTTCTTGACAAGGTACCTTAAAACCCTAGCAATCTTAGGAAATTCATAACTCTCCCTAGGTTAAGAGTTGGATCCCCTCCTTTGGGCAGTAAGTTTGTATAGGTCTAGGGTATCTTTGACTGCATTTTCAAATTCTTATCATGTCATTTGCTTCTGGTTTTGGATTTTTGCTTTGTGTGATGTATGTAACCCTAATTTATGCCTTCCTTTGCATCCTTCTTTCATTTGCTTGCATCCATTGACTTGCCATGATGTTTTGTGCATTCACTTGATTCATAATACATCTTAAGACATATTAGAATCATGTTTGATCATTGCATCTTACATTTTGCCATGTTATATGTCCATTGCATTTCATAACTTTTCATGAACATTCATGGTTCAAAGCATGCTTCTCTTGCATCCATATGTTTGTATGATCATTCTCATGCCTTGCCTCATGTTTGCATCATCTCTTAGCATCATTAACATCATACTCATGCTTCTGGTTTTGGTTTGCATCATGACATTGCATCTCATTTTTCATTGCATTTCATTTCTTTGCTAACTTTTCAGGTGGTAAGTTGTTTTGAGAAGTGAATTTGCCTTCACTTCTCACAATCTCTTTTCATCTCTCTTATGAATCATTGTTGCATTTTTTCTTGTGCTTTGGATTGAGCTTGCTCATTCTTGTTTTTTTTTTACCTTCTTTCTTCAAGCAACTTGTCTTCTTAAGTGAAGCAAGTTGTCTTACTTCATCTTGCTTCTCTTCTCCTCTCCTCATTTCATCTTGTTCCTCCTTGGTGGCCTTTGAAGATTCTTTTTCTATTAAGCCTCACAAATCCTAGGATCCCCAAGTATGATAACAATTAGGGTTTGATTAGTCCCCCATTTAGCTTTTACCTTTGTGTCTCTTTGAGTCTTCTCTTCTCATCTCATAATCAGGGACTAAACCCTAAAGGCTTTAGGGCTTTGTGATTAAGCTAATGCCTGCATCCTTCTATTAGGATGGAGTGTATAACTTTAATCCTAAGTGTTAAACCCTTAATGTGTTTAAATCCTCTAATCAATCCATCTTAATAATCATTAAGACAATAAGCTTGTAACTTGGGCCTTGCATTAGGGTTCTAATTCTTCCTTAATTGGTTAAGAAGGACTAACCCTGGTGTTAATGGACAAGTCCCCCTCAAGTTGTCTTACAAACCATAAAATCCACTTCTTAATCTCATCCATTAACTAAAATCCACTTAATAAAGGCTTTGTTTTGTCATGAGGTTAATCCCTAATCATGGATTAAGTTGAGGAGTCTTCCTCAGCTTAAATGCTCTCATCTATTATCCTTCTATTAGGATGGTGTAATGAGTCCATTAAATCCTTGATTATGGCTTAAACTCATTACTTAACACTAAAACAACAAAAACATCTAAATAATCACAAGTAGGTTAATGATCTTAATCCTACATCAGGGTGATTAAGTGTGAGGTGCTGACTTCACACTTAAGGTATTCTCATTACCCCTAATCAGAGGGAAGATGTGATAAGTTTACTAACCCTTGGTTTAGGCTTAAGCTCATTAACTTATGACAAATCTCCAAAAGCAATAAAATATTGAAAACACAAAAACAAACAATAATCGTCTCCTCCGGGATTCTTTTCTCATCTCATTCACTCATAAACGAGAACTTGCTTCTTCCGTCTAATGCAAGACAGTTTGCACCTGAGCCAGACAGGTCATACACTTGAGCATAGACAAGTAAGCAGTTCACAAGTCAATTTATCTTTCAGTCTCTTTGGGTCGAACTACGGTGTTCTGACTTCCTCATTGCACGAGAGGATACGTAGGCATAACTTAACAGTTATCGAACAAAAGTCTCTGTATATTCCCCCTCTTTCAGCCTTATCCTTTAAGCCTCATATTCTTGAGCATTTCATTCTTGTTCTTACACTGACACTTCACTCATACGCTTCACTTTTCTTTTACACTGACACTTGCATTCTTTCCAGTTTTGATACACAAATAGAACTGACACTACCCCTTTAAAACACAAATCTTTCAAGCGTGGATCCCGTCGAGTACGACGGACAATCTGGGTGCTAATACCTTCCCAGTTTGTAACCAACCCCCTTTCTCAGTCTCTCTGGTTCGCAACCGTCTTATCCATATCTTTCTAGGTTTATGCAGCATTACCTTTCCTTCGGGATAAAAATGCCTAGCTGGCGACTCTATTCATTTCCTCTCTTTCGCCGACCGTTCGCGTCTGTACCCCTCTTGGCCCTGTGTCATTTGGTGGGAGCGACAACATGGACTTATATCAAGATAGTTAATCAGGTCCAGCTTGATCACAAACCATTTCATATCATTTGCATACTCATCATTTGCATCATTTAACATTTGATTATTTGTTTTTCAGGGTATCCACATTACATCTGGCTTGGTTTTGACCCCTTCATCTGCATAGACCTCTGTTTCATTAGTTATCTACTTCAGCTATCTTTATCAGTTGTTCGCTTCAGTTACCTTCATCATCAGCTTATCAGTGGCTCATCTCCAGTACCAGTTTTGATCTTCATCAGCACTTGTCTTCAGTTCTTCATCAGCAGTCATGGCACCCAGGAAGAGCAACATTTCATATCATTTCTTTGAGCCTGTGTTGACTGGCATCAGGCAGGTCCAGGCACTTATCACTCCAGACCACATCCCATTATTCAGAGAGTATTATGGAGGCATCCTTGATATGGTCATGGACCTGGACCCTTCTCAGAGGAGTATGATCCACACCTGCCTACAGTTTTATGACCCTCCTTTGAGATGCTTCACTTTCTAGAACTTTCAGTTAGGACCTTTGCTGGAGGAGTTCTCATCATTGATTGGAGTGCCTGTCAGGGGTGGGATCCCCTTCAACCCAGAGATGACCTCTCCCAGTAATGGAGAAGTGGCAAAAGCATTATACCTAGAGCCTAGTTTGATTGAGCAGAGCATGACAACAAAGGCTGGGATCCCTGGTTTACACTTAGACTTCTTGATTTCTCAGGCCACCCTGAAGGCCTCTTTGGGAGAATGGAGGGCAGTTTGTGCATTGCTAGCTCTCAGCATATATGGGATTATACTATTTGCTGATGAGCCCAAGTTTGTCAGCAAGAATGCCATTCATCATTTCCTTTTGAGGAACCCAGTACCCACCTTGCTGGGAGACTTCTATTACTCCATTCATCAGAGGAATGAGAAACAAAGAGGAAAGTTGGTGAGATGTTGTGCTCCTCTATTTCATACCAGGCTGCTCAAACACCTGCCCAAGACAGATGCCTTCCTGAATCCTCACCAACAGAAGAATTGGGCTAAGAGACTTATTGCTTTGACTTCAGATGACATCAGATGGTGCACCCAGAGCACCAAAGGCAAGGAAATTATCACCAGCTGTGGGCCATACCCAAATGTGCCTCTGATAGGAGTGAAGGGTTGCATCAACTACAATCCTCTGCTGTTTAAGAGACAACTGGGCTATGCTTTGATTCACCCTCCTAGAATGCAAGACTCGGCTGAGACCTTGTATTGTGAGATAAAGCCTAATCTAGCTGCTGTCAGACAAGCATCCTGGGCTTGGGACAACATCCAGACAAAAGGGATGGCTATTCTTGGGAGGTGCAATAATGTTGCTTCAGCTCAGTACTGTGAGTGGTCTCATGCTAGAGCTCAGATTTCTGGGATGCCTTTCACCATTGAGGATATATCGGGACCATCCACAGTACAGCCACCAGCCACTGTCAGCCTGGAAGAATTTGAGAAGCTAAAGGAAAGGAATGAGAATTTGTCTCAAGCTCTGAAGAAGACCCTCTGGGAGAGGAGTGATGGTCTTCTAGACATTGAGAGGTTAGAAAAGCTTAAGATGGAGCACCTGGCCAAGATTGAGAAAACAGAGGAATACATCAAGAAAGCAAGGGATGGGGAGCAAATATTGAAGAATGCCTGTAAAGAGGCCAAGCTTCAGAAGGCTAGGACTGATCTCTATCTGCAAGAAAGTCAGGCTAGGTGGGTCAGGATCACTGAAGCCCGGACACAAGAAGATCAGAAAACTCAGGCCAGGATTGAGCAGTTGGAGGCCAAGGAAAAGAAACAACAAGAAGCTTTGCTGGCAGCCCAAAAGGAGATTTCAGAGTTGAAGCTTAGGGCTGGTCTGAAGAGGTCAAAGGACCAGGATAGGCACAAGAAGCTGACCACTGCCATTGCCACTAGAAACCTCCTCATCAGAAACATCACAGAGCATCCGGCTGGTCCTGTAACTGAAGCACTTTTGAAGGAGGTTAAGGAGGATGAGTTTGGATTAGATGTTTGACTTCTTTGCTTGTTGTTATTTCCATTTGATGTACTTTTATTTTATGTTGTATTTTGACCCCTCAGGGGCATGTGTTGTAAAAAAAACTATGTATGATCCACCATTTGTAATGTATTTGTTAGTTTGTTTCATTGAGTTTCTTTTCTTAAGCAACATCAGAACATCTTCCTTGGGGTCTAGAAAGGTCAAAACCAAGAGACAAGCCAGATACCTTGGAAATCAAATAAGCATACTGCATTGCATACTAACTTTTGTTTTGTTTTGTAGGTTTTGTCATTATGTTGTTTGTTTCTAACTCTGTTGTGGTTCAGGAATTATTGCTCGCCGCCGGGTGTTTCCTCTCAACTGTCTGCACCGGTATCCTACTCGCAACAACCTTCCTGGTATCCAAATGGACCAAGTGCAGCAGGACCTGACAGAGGTCAGAACTCAAATGGCTAACGAAAGAGTGGAGATGAGGAACCAAATGGCCCAATTCATGACTGTAATGACTAACTTGGCCCAAAGTCAAGAGAGGTTAAGGGCATTGGTAGAAAGACAAAACCCCGAGGAACCTCATCCTGGCACTGGAGGAACCAGCAACAATGAGGGAGGTCAGCCTCATGTTAACCCACCAGTATTTGGACCTCATCTAGATCCAGAGGCCAACATCCCAAGGAATGTACAGGGCAACACTGCTGCAGGCAGGATCTTGCAAGAAGATCCTCAAGAGGAGCAGTTTACTGTCATGGGAGCTGGGGATGAACTCTATGATAGAAGGTTTGATGAAATTGCTGAGAAGTTGAGATCTCTAGAGTCTCAAAATTCCTTAGGCTTCGATGTTATGGATATGGGGTTAGTGGATGGGGTAAGGATTCCCCACAAGTTTAAACCCCCGTGCTTCGAGAAGTACAATGGAACCTCCTGTCCGCGAACTCACTTGCAGTCCTTCCTGGGAAGACTTAAAGCATATACCATGGATGAGAAACTGTGGATGTTTTACTTTGAAGATAGCTTGACTGGAGCTTCAAGAGAGTGGTATTCACACTTGACCAGAGCTACAATCATATGCTGGAAGGACCTAGCTGAAGCTTTCATCAGGCAGTACCAATACAATCTAGACATGGCTCCTAACAGGACCCTTCTGATGGGAATGTCTCAATCCTCCAGGGAAAGCTTCAGGGAATATGCCCAAAGGTGGAGACAGCTTGCTGCTGCTGTCCAACCACCCATGTCGGAAAGAGAAATGGCCGACATGTTCATGAATACTCTGCAAGGAACATATATTGATAGGCTAGTTGCCTTTTCTTCCACCAGTTTTGCTGACGTAGTTATAGCCGGTGAAAGAATTGAAAGCCTCCTGAAGATGGGCAAGATTTATGATAATGGTGCAAGTTCATCCATTAATCCCAGGAAGCCTTTTGTGGGACCTAGAAGAACCGGTGAGACGAATGCCATTCATGCCACCAGGGGCAGACCTCAGTATGTCCATAGATCAGTGGCAGTTGTCACTATTCCAGCTCCGATTCCTCAGCAACCAGCATATCAACCACAACAACAACCACATTATCAACAGCAGGTTCAGTATCCGCCGCAAAGAACCTACAACAACAACAACAACAGCAATCAACAACAAAGACCTTTTCAGCAAAGACCGTCACAGGCAAATAGGGTGATTGATCCTATCCCTATGCCCTATGCTTCCTTATTGCCACAACTCCTGAAACTCAACTTGGTTGAATTAAGGACGTTGGCACCACCAGATCCCTCCAATCTTCCGAGGAATTATGATGTCAACGCCAGATGTGCTTTCCATTCCAATGCACCTGGCCACAATACTGAGAAATGCAGGGCTTTACAAATGAAGGTACAAGATCTGGTGGATTCTAAAGCCCTCAACTTTGCACCCCCTCCAAATGTCAACAAGAATCCCATGCCCAATCATGGAGGGCCAAGAATTAATGCCATTGAGGGAGACAAGCCATCTTTCTTGATAACCAGTGTTGGACAGATTCGAACACCTCTGGTTGAAATTAAAGCTCAGCTTCTAGAGTGCCAGATGTTCCCCGGGTGTGAGCTCGGTTGTGGGTATTGCAACATTTCGATCAACGGGTGTGATAACTTGAGAAGCGGCATAGATGGTCTTATCAAGAGTGGTATACTTCAGATCTCAACAACGGCGCCTACAAATCCAGCAATTCCTTTGACAACAATTCCTGAGTTTCCCACAACAGCAGCAACAATCATTCCGACCGATTCATCAATATCATCAACAATGGCCCCGTCCATCACTTCAACAAATCAAATGTCAACAACCCTTTCTTCTACAACATCAGCATCCATTTATTCAGCAGAATCTTCTACAACACCAGCAGAAATTAATGAAGATATCTCAGCAGTCACCATCTACTATGATCCGTCAAATGTTCCTCCAAACAACAACTTTCAACAACAAACAGTGGCATCTCCTTCCAGATCACCAGTCACCATTTACTACGATCCGCACACCATTTCAGTACCCTCCTCTGCTGCAGTCAGTCCAGTTACTATCACGGTACCTAGACCAGTTCCATATGAGAGCAGTAATGCCATACCTTGGCATTATGGCTCTGACCTCTACTGCAATGGGGAAAAATCACTTTGGATTCTTCAACCTCTTCTCCACAAATTGGTAATGTTGAGGGAGGCGGAGGCTTCACCAGAAGCGGACGCCTTTTTGCCTCACAAACACAAAGACCTAATGCCGAAGCAGAAGCTGCTGCCAAAGCAAAAGGAAAGAGTGTGGTATTTGAAGAGCCGACTGTCAAAGAAACTCAGAAGACATCTTTTAAACAGGATGTAGATGAGTTTATGAGAATCATAAAGAGAAGTGACTACAAGGTGGTGGATCAGCTTCACCAAACTCCCTCAAAGATCTCCATATTATCCCTATTGATGTGTTCTGAAGCTCACAGGAATGCATTACTGAAAGTCCTGCACGCAGCATACGTGCCAGAGGAAATCACTGTTAATCAGCTGGAAACTGTGGTAGCAAATGTCAATACCAGTCACGGACTGGGTTTTACCAATGCCAACTTAACAACCGAGGGACGTAACCACAACAAGGCTTTACATATTACCCTGGAATGCAAGGGTGGTGTTTTATCTCATGTACTGGTGGACACTGGGTCGTCACTCAATGTTCTACCAAAGAAAGCCTTGGTGAAGCTGGAATATGATGGCTTAGCATTGCGTCCGAGTAATTTGGTGGTGAGAGCATTTGATGGCTCTAAAAGATCATTGCTTGGAGAGATGGATCTGCCTGTGATGATTGGCCCGCAGACCTTCAAAATTACCTTCTATGTGATGGACATTCAGCCGGCCTACAGCTGTTTGTTGGGTAGACCCTGGATCCATGCCGCTGGCGCTATTACGTCTACCCTTCACCAGAAGCTGAAATTCGAGTGGGAAGGCCAAATCATCACCATCTGTGGGGAAGAGGACATTTTTGTTAGCCATCTGGCTACGTATAAGTACATTGAAATGGATGGAGAAATCCATGAAACCATGAGCCAGGGGTTCGAGGACCTGAACATAAATGAAGCATCTACTGTACTAGGGACCTCCATGACGTCTTATCAGCAAGCCAGGAAGGTTGTTGAAGAGGGTACTGCCCAAGGCTGGGGCAAGCTGCTGCCCGTGGAAAAGAAGGAAGACAGATTTGGGTTGGGTTACAAACCAACTCAGCAAGATCAACCAGAGGCTGCCAAGAAGCCCAACTTTGTCAGCGGGGGAATGCTCGCCCCGGATGCTGTGAACAACTTGGAAGATGAGTCGGAAGATGAGCGCAACCTGGAGAGCTGGATACGTCCAAGGACCCCGGGGAGCCATGTCTCAAACTGGTCTTCCCAGGAAATTATAAGGGTTACTCCTGCAGAGTAATTATTATTTCCTGTATTTTTAAAGCATGCATCAAGTCTTGCATCTTGCCCAAGATGTCAAGACTCATTTTGTAATCGGTCCATCTTGTAATTTTTGTGCAAACAGATCAATCAATGAATATCAGACATCTTTTGCAAATGAGTTTGTTTTTCTTTTCCGCTCACTGTTTTTCATTTTTCTTTTTGTACAAAAATAAAATGGCAATGTTTTCCAAAATGATAACTTCATTTCACTTTTTCTAAACAAGATTAAAATCGATCACTAAAATGAACAATCTAAACCCTTGCAGAGAGTGCCTTTCAGACTGCACCGACAACAGCACAGCTATGACTTCGTATGACTTTGACAACCCAATGAATCAAGCTGATGAAGGGGTTGAAGAAGATTATGAGCTACCTGAAGAGCTAGCCAGGTTTTTAAGGCAAGAGGAGAAGGTTATCACTCCTCATTAGGAGGAGGTCTATCTTGGTACGGAAGAAGATGTGAAAGAGGTTAAGATCGGAGCCTGCTTACAAGATTCAGTAAAGGAACAACTGATTGGTATGCTTCGGGAGTACGTGGATGTTTTTGCTTGGTCTTATCAGGATATGCCAGGGTTGGACACCGATATTGTCATGCACAAGTTACCTCTGAAGGAAGACTGCCCACCAGTAAAACAGAAGTTACGCCGTACTCGCCCAGATATGGCAATGAAGATAAAAGAAGAGGTACAAAAGCAGTGGGACGCCGGTTTCCTTGTTGTGACTAGCTATCCGCCGTGGGTTGCTAATATTGTACCCGTGCCTAAGAAAGATGGCAAGGTGAGAATGTGTGTGGATTACCGGGATCTGAACAGAGCCAGCACGAAAGATGACTTCCCTTTACCTCACATTGATGTATTGGTCGACAATACGGCTCAGTTCTCGGTGTTCTCCTTCATGGACGGATTTTCAGGATATAATCAGATCAAGATGTCACCTGAAGACATGGAGAAGACAACTTTCATCACACCCTAGGGCATGTTCTGTTATAAGGTGATGTCGTTCGGACAGAAGAATGCTGGTGCGACTTATCAACGGGCTATGGTAACATTATTCCATGACATGATCCATAAAGAAATTGAATGTTATGTGGATGACATGATTGCCAAGTCCATCACAGAGGAAGACCAACTGGTAAATCTGTTGAAATTATTCAAGCGTCTAAGGAAGTACCAACTTAAGTTGAACACCAACAAGTGTACATTCGGGGTACGATCCGGTAAGCTGCTGGGATTTATTGTAAGTGAAAAGGGAATTGAAGTTGACCCTGATAAAGTTAAAGCCATTCAAGAAATGCCTGCACCAAAATTAGACAAAGAAGTTCGAGGGTTTCTAGGTAGATTGAACTACATTTCGCGGTTCATATCTCACCTTACAGCAACCTGTGAACCTTTATTCAAGTTGTTAAGGTGGAACGAAGACTGCCAGAAGGCTTTTGACAAAATCAAGGAATACCTACAAGAGCCTCCAATCCTTATGCCTCCAGTCGAAGGAAGACCTCTAATCATGTACTTGACAGTATTAGAAGAGTCAATGGGGTGTGTGTTGGGCCAGCATGACGAGTCTGGTCGAAAAGAGTATGCAATATACTACCTAAGCAAAAAGTTTACCGACTGTGAACAACGTTATTCACTGCTCGAGAAAACTTGTTGTGCTTTAGCGTGGGCTGCTCGCCGACTGAGACAGTATATGTTGACCCACACTACTTTATTGATCTCAAAGATGGACCCAGTTAAGTACATTTTTGAGAAGCCAGCACTTACCGGACGGGTTGCAAGATGGCAAATGATCCTCACAGAATATGACATCCAGTACACATCTCAGAAAGCCATCAAGGGCAGTGTATTGTCTGATTATCTTGCTGAGCAACCCATTGATGATTACCAGCCTATGAGATTTGACTTCCCTGATGAAGACATCATGTTCATAAAAGCAAAAGATCATGAGGAGCCTATGCACACTGAAGGGCCCGACCCAGAAGAAGAATGGACTATGATGTTTGATGGGGCTGTTAATATGAATGGTCGTGGTGTTGGTGCAGTACTCATTACACCTAAAGGAGTTCACATGCCTTTCTCGGCAAAACTCACCTTTAACTACACTAACAACAAAGCTGAATACGAAGCTTGTATTATGGGTCTCGAGGAAGCCATTGACCTCAGGATCAAGACTTTGACTGTATTCGGAGATTCAACTCTGGTAATCAATCAAACCAACGGCAAATGGTACACCCACCAAGATCATCTGATACCTTACCTGGATTATACAATGAGGTTACTGACTTTCTTCACAACAGTCAAGCTTGAGTATATCCCTCGAGACGAAAACCAGTTTGCAGATGCCTTGGCTACCATTTCGTCCATGATCAAAGTTTAAGCTGCCAACTTTGTGCCTCGGATATCAGTGTCCAGACTTGACAGGCCAGCATACGTGTTCTCAGTAGATGTTGTTAAAGATGATAAGCCTTGGTTCCATGACATTAAGTGCTTCTTGGAGGATCAAACTTACCCACCTGGGGCATCTTCCAATGATAAGAAGACATTAAGAAGGCTTGCTGGTAGTTTCTTCCTAAATACTGACGGTTCCCTGTACAAAAGAAACTTTGATATGGTGCTTCTCAGATGCGTTGATAGGACTGAAGCAGACTTGTTAATGCACGAAGTACACGAAGGATCCTTTGGTACACATGCGGACTGTTGCCATGGCCAAGAAGTTGCTAAGGTCAGGATACTACTGGATCACAATGGATGCAGACTGTTGTGCTTACGCCAGAAAGTGCCACAAATGCCAAATTTATGCGGATAAAGTGCATGTGCCTCCCAATCCCTTGAATGTGATGTCTTCACCCTGGCCCTTCGCCATGTGGGGCATTGATATGATTGGCAAGATTGAACCGACTGCTTCAAATGGCCACAGATTCATCCTGGTTGCCATTGACTACTTTACCAAATGGGTTGAAGCAGCTTCCCATGCAAATGTCACTAGGCAAGTGGTAGCCCGATTTCTGAAGAGAGATATCATTTGTCGGTACGGAGTTCCCGAGTGAATCATTACTGATAATGGTTCCAACTTGAACAATAAAATGATGGCAGAACTGTGTCGGGACTTCAAGATCCAACAACACAATTCTTCTCCTTACAGGCCAAAGATGAATGGCGCTGTTGAGGCAGCTAACAAGAATATCAAGAAAATTGTGCAGAAGATGGTGGTTACCTACAAAGACTGGTATGAAATGCTACCATTTTCCTTGCATGGGTACCGTACGTCAATCCGAACATCCACTGGGGCAACACCGTATCAGCTTGTGTATGGTATGGAGGCAGTCCTACCTGTTGAAGTTGAATTACCCTCCCTGCGGGTACTGATGGATGTTAGGCTGAATGAAGCAGAGTGGATCCGATCCCGATACGAACAACTGAGTCTGATTGAAGAGAAGAGATTAGCTGCAATCTGTCACGGGCAACTGTATCAGAAAAGAATGAAGAAAGCCTTCGATCAGAAAATCAGGCTCCGAGAGTACCAAGTAGGAGATCTTGTGCTGAAAAGACTCATCCCTCCTCATACAGACCACAGGGGCAAGTGGACTCTGAACTATGAAGGACCATTCGTAGTAAAGAAATTTTTCTCTGGTGGAGCACTAATGCTCAGTACTATGGATGGTGAAGACTTCCTGTCCCCTGTGAATTCAGATGCAGTTAAAAAATACTTCGCATAAAATGACCCGCTGGACATAAAAACAGAATGTAAGTCCAGGAAAAAATAGGGCATCCCGGCGAGTCAAAAACAGAATAAAAGACTCGGGCAAAAATAAGGGAAAATAAAAAAAAAAATGTGTACACCCGCTGAGTTGAAAAGCCGCATTGGACAACTCAGACAAAAATGGGTATCCCGGTGGATTGAAAACCCGAAAGGGCGATCCACGCAAAATAAGGGAATAAGCGAACAACTGCATTCTGAATTCAGCTGTATCACTTACAACCTGACAAGTTCCGAAAGGTTTGAACGTCGGTCAGAAACAGCCTTCTTCAGAAAGCTAGACGAGAAGAATGTCAAATGTCATACGGGTCATAGCAAGAGGGAAGCTCCTTGAAGCGTCATCAACATTGCCGACATCTTTTGTTCCTCAATTCGTAACAATCTCCTCATTTCAGGGGATTTGTTTCTTTGACTGTATCTCGCCGATTCAGGGCACACGAATTAATAAAACCAGATTTTCAGTCATACATTGTCTCATACTCTTTCGTTTGCAAAAATGTCCGATGTCATTATATGTTTACTCCCGGGAGTGTCTAAACTCCTATACTTGTGCGTTTCTTTGTCTTTGCAGGAATGCAGGTAATTCAAAACGCAACATGGGGCATGGGAGCTTCTCCCCAGTGGGCTGCCAAATCATTGTTTCCTCAACACAGGGATACGTTCTCCCCGTCAGAGTTACCAGACATCACTTCTCCAATACTTCCTTTAGAGCAGCACCAGAAGGTGTACATATCCCCAGCTGAGTTGTCAAGTATCATCCTCAGCAGGATCCCCCACAGAGATCTCTGGGAAGGTCTTTCAGTGATCTCTCTTCTCCCCATCCTGAGTTGCCAGTCATCATTCCCTCCCAGCCAAATGCTAGACCGGGAACCATTTCCCCGTAGAGTCCCAATCCAGCAAAGCAATACCTGAAGATCCCACAAAACAGAGTGATGAAAGCTTCTACAAATCTCAGTTGGGTCCATCATTACCAGGATAGGACTATCAACGACCTACTTCCCCAAACAGAGTCATATATGTCAGATCTATCAATGATCTTATCCCCAGCTGGGATATCCACTTCAAGCAGATCAGCCAGAGATCTCCACAACAATGGGATCCGAATCCCGGATCGGTATCTTTGCATAATCATAGCATTCGCATCATATTCTCCCCACAGAGCGTAGCATTCCGTCTAATACGGAACATTACAGCAAAAATCAAACATATTGCATAATCACAAGCCATGTGTCGAACCGAACACTTGTAAATACTGACAATCCATCAAATATACAGAAAACTTCCCAGATTCCCCGGCAAAGAGCCAAGGCAATCTCCCTAAAGATACAGATACTTCCTGACACCCGTCCGTGTCATATCCCCAGTAGAAAGCCAAAGCGCCCCCTTTGCACTCACAGATACATATCTATACAAATTCCCTGACACTCGTCCGTGTCACTCTCCCCAGCAAGTTAAACACTCGTCTGTGCACCACTCATACTTGTTACTTTTGTTTTACTCATACAGATACTCGTCCGTATCTTTTATACACCACTTATATTCCCTCAGGTTCGACACTCTTCCATGTTCTTTGTTAACCAGTTGGTACTCGTCCGTATCATCATCTCTGAACATGCGTTAAGCGTTTGTTTCTACCGATACTCATTCATATCATAAGGATGCTCTTCCGCATTTTTAATTCGTACACCGGGTCAAACACTTATGTCTTCTTGAATTTAGACACTCGTTTGTGTCTATCATTCCCCAGAAGAGTCCCCGCAGAATCAATACTCGTCCGTGTTCTTTGTTAACTAGTTGATACTCGTCCGTATCATCATCTCTGAGCATGTGTCAGCATTTGTTTCTACCGATACTCGTCAGTATCATAGTCTTAAGGATGCTCGTCCACATCTTTAGTCTATACACAGTACCCAAACACTTATACCTCTCATTTCTTGGATGTAGACACTCGTCCGTGTTTACTTTTCCCAGCAAAGTCCCCAACAAAACTTGTTAAAATATTTCCTGTTGACATCCGTCCTATGTCGTGATACCCTTGCGGCAGTCGTACCCTGCCAGGTGATCGTCCTTCACCTCTTTGATGATCGTCCTTCATCACCCCCAGTGGAGTCTCTATTTATTAGAACCCCTTTTCTATCCGACATTCGTCCTATGTCGTGATATTTTCAGCAGCCGTCCCCTGCTAGGTGATCGTCCTTCACCTCCTGATGATCGTCCTTCATCATTTTATCCGATGGTCGTTCCCATCGCTGATTCTTTTATCTTACATTCGTCCTATGTCAAGATAAACCCCGAGAGCAGCCGTACCCTGCTAGGTGATCGTCCTTCACCTCTTGATGATCGTCCTTCATCATGCTTATTCGATGGCCGTCCCCATCGTCGACTCTTTCTATCCGGCATTCGTCCTATGTCGTGATACTTTCGGCAACCGTACCTTGCCAGGTGATCGACCTTCACCTTAGATGACTGTCCCTCATCTTATTCCCCAATAGAGCAGCCTTCCCCTTCCAGGTGATCGTCCTTCACCTTTGATGACCGTACCTCATCATTTACCTCTTCAGCCCGATGGTCGTCCCCATCATTTACCTTTAAATCCCTTATATCTTTATTTGATGTCCGTCTCCATCATAATCTCTTATATCCCCAGCTTGTCGGTCGTCCCCGTCACTGCTTCATTTCCCGCATTTTCCCCAGCATGTCGATCGTCCCCGTCATTGCTTCATCCCCAGCAGTCGTCCTCTGCTCGGCGGTCGTTCTCCTTCGCCCGCACTTTATAATTATGCTTTATTTTCCTTTACAATCTATATCCCTTTTCTTCTTCATTCTGTGAGTACAAATTTTGGACTGTCTTTGGTATTCAACCACAAGTTATCTTGTTTGCCTGTTAAGTCGTTGCTTACATCCTGCACAGCTAACTCATGCTTGAATAGGGGCAGCTGTAAACACCCCAAATTTGCCCTCACTCATTTCACCATGGCTTGTGATCTTTTCATATGCATAAGTTCAATCATAGCATCTCATATTGCATCCTTACTTCACTGCATTGATTCAAAGTCATCTGCATCTAGAGTTTGTGATTTGAGCCATCCCTGAGCCACTTGAGCCACTCCAAAGGTCATCAATCACTTCAAAGGGGTCCATGTATGTTCTAGAATCATATTATATCCTCACCAAGTCAAGGAAGTCAAAGAATCACAAGAACTGAGAAGAGCATGGAAGCAGAGCCAGGCTTAACTGCACAGATGACCTAGAATTAGGGTTTTGGTTTCAAAGGCCATAACTCCAAATTTTTTGGTCATTCTTGTTTCTATTGGTATCTATATGTCATAGGGATCATGCATATCAATTTTCATGAAGAAATTCCATGGGGAAGGCATCTGATCAAGAGTTGACTTCTTGGGCAAGGCAGTGTAAAATCAGGGCATCTGAGGCCCCCAATGACCCAACCAAAGGGTGTTCTTCATCATTTTGAATGTGTATGATCTTTATTTGATCATAGAAGATGTTATAAGTTCACAAAATTGAAGAATTTCGAGCCATTTGCAAAATTTCCTTTTTGGGAAAGTGACTTGTAATGGAAACTTGCCATTTTGGGAAAGTTTTTCAACCCTTTCTTTTTGATCCAAAAATGCCTCAAATGAGAAAACTTTGGTCATGAAAGTTGTAGAATGGATCATTCCCTTTTCAAAAAGTACAAGAACTCATTCTAATTCATTTTGGATCAAAAGTTATGGCTTGTCAAAATTGGGAAAAATCACATAAATTCAAGTTTTGTACCAAAGAGGCATTTTGCAAAATGGTATGATCAAGCATTCTAAAGACTTCAAATGTGCACAAACTCTTCACAACTTGCTCATGTGACTTCTAAAAATAAGAATTGGCCCAAAAATTATGCATTTTGGTGCCTTGACCTTCATGAATTTCCAAAGGGGCCAAAGATGTACCAACTTGCAAAAACTCATGAAGCCATGCCCCTACTTGTTATAGCTCACAAAATCGGGTCCACAAGAACTCCCTGATCTCAGCTGAACCAAACCATGCCCTTATCACAACCTCACACTTGCCCATACCTCAAGTACACCTAACTTGGACTTTATGCAAAAACACCCATACCAATCAGCCTGTGCCACACCAACTATTCTGACCAATCAAGACTTTACAAACACACTTCAAGCAAGCCATTTCATAACATCTTGAAGCTTGAACACACACACAAGCCAGCACTCTCAAAAATCCCTCTCTTTGCATTTTCTATCGAATCTCTCAACTCAACAACTCAAACTTAAAAATTCTTTCACCATTCAACTTACCATGACCCACTGATCATTTCCCACCCCTCACTTGTCCCTGAAACCACCACAATCAAAAACACGATTTCAACACTCCTTTGACCTAAGCTTCTGCAAACTTCCTTTGGAGGCCATATAAACTCCAGCTAAGTGTCAAAAGCTTCTAGGGAGGATCATTGGAGCTTGTTAGAAGCAAAGAGTTGGCCAGAAAGTCCCTGTTTCGAAAGCTCAAGCTCAGGTAGCCATGGCATTCATTTTTCCAGAACTCCCATTTTTAGTTTCTAAATGCTTCCTTATGCTTCACTGATTATCATGATGTGATTTATTTTGAAAATGAGTGAAAAATGACCATGTATGCTTGTTCTGAAATTTTGCCCGTGAAAATATTTTGCTTCGATTCTCTTTGTTCATGCGTGATAAATGATGTTTGATGATGGATTTGAGTTTAGTTTGGATAGGAGAATGTTTCTGGGCAATTAATTTAGGTTGGAGTGGCCTGTAGTGAAAGCTAGGTTTTTGGTTTCGCCGGAGAAGACGACCGGAACACTGTTCCGGCCGTCTGAATGTGTTTAGCCCTAATTGTGTCATTAATGAAAGTTTGAATTTGGACCGTAGATGAGGTGGACTGGGGTTGACTCTCGCGCGTGTGTGTGGCCAGGATCTTGCCATTAAACCCTAATCCCTGATTAATTAGTTAAATCCAGTTTAATTAAATTATAAAACTTAATTTAGTCATTTTGAATGTGGGTCTTTGGATCTGGCGCGCAGTCAACCAGTCCAAACCCAGATTGCATCCTGGCCCTTCCCTCGGCATACTTCCATTTATTTTATTTTTTATTTCATTTAATTTGATTTATCTTTTACATTTTATTTAAAATAGCAAAATACCTTTAAAAATTATGAAAATTTTTGTCAGAGATTTCATTAATTTTTAAAACCCAAAAATATTTTTATTTTTATTTTTTGCACTGAAAATTATTTTTAAATCATTTAAATGATTATTTTTATTTAGTTAATGAAAATTAATTAATTAAAAATACATTTAGGTATTTAAAAATCACAAAAAAAATTCACATTGCACTTAGAAACATTTAGAAACATTGTCCAACTCTCAAACCAAATTTCTTTTTTGTTCTTGATGCCTTTTGATCATTTTTATTGGAATTAATTTCATTTCAAGGCAATATCTTGGTTCAATCTTTAAAAATTTCATTATGCCTAACCATTGAGAGTTGGAGGATGATTCTTCTTGCATTGCACTCTTCATAGCATGTAGTTTATAGGATAAATTTGGTTTGATTTGATCTTGCATTTTCAATTTGTTTAGCATTTTTCTTGATGAGGTACACCAAAACCCTAGCAATCTTAGGAAATTCATAACTTACACTAGGTTAAGAGTTGGATCCTCTCCTTTGGGCAGTGAGCTTGCATAGGTTTAGGGTATCTTTGATTAAATTTTCAAATTTTTATCATGTCATTTGCTTCTGGTTTTGGATTTTTGCTTTGCATGATGCATGTAACCCTAATTTGTGCCTTCTTTTGCATCCTTTTCTCATTTGCTTGCATCCAATGACTTTCCATGACATTTTGTGCATCCACATGATTCATGATACATCTTAGGACATATTAGAATCATGTTTGAGCATTGCATCATCCATTTGCCATGTTTTATGTCCATTACATTTTATAACTTTTCATGTACATTCATGGATCAATGCATGCTTAATTTGCATCCTTATGCTTGTTTGGTCATTACCATGTCTTGCCTCATGTTTGCATTACCTCTTAGCATCACTAACATCATGTAAATGCTTCTGACTTTGGTTTGCATCATGAAATTTCATCTCATTTGCATTGCATTTCATTTCTTTTGCTAACCTTTTCAGGTGGTAAGTACTTTGAGAAGTGAATTTGCCTTCACTTATCACAATCCCTTCTTATCTCTCTTGCATCTTTGCTGCATTTATCTTGTGTACTTGAGTGAGCTTGCTCATTCATGTTCTCTCCCACTTTCTTTCTTCAAGCAACTTGACTTCTTAAGTGAAGCAAGTTGTTTTGCTTCTCTTTGCTCCTTGCTCCTTTCATCTGCCTCCTTCCTGGTGATTTCTCTGAAGATCTTCTCCTCTCAAAACTTATTAACCCTAGGAATAACCAAGCATGATAATAATTAGGGTTTGGTTATTCCCCCATTTAGCTTTTACCTTTGTGTCATCTTTGAGTCTTCTCTTCTTATCTCATAATCAAGGACTAAACCCTAAAGGCTTTAAGGCTTTGTGGTTAAGCTTATGCCTGCATCCTTCTATTAGGATGGAGTGTATAACTTTAATCCTAAGTGTTAAACCCTTAATGTGTTTAAATCCTTTAATCAATTCACATAATAATCATCAAGACATTAAGCTTGTAAATTGGGCCTTGCATTAGGGTTCTAATTCTTCCTTAATTGGTTAAGAAGGACTAACCCTAGTGTTAATGGACAAGTCCCTCTCAAGTTGTCTTACAAACCATAAAAATCACTTCTTCATTTTATCATTAACTAAAATCCATCTGATAAAGGTTTTGTTTTGTTATGAGGTTAATCCCTAATCATGGATTAAGTTGAGGAGTCTTTCTCAGCTTAAATGTTCTCATCTATTATCCTTCTATTAGGATGGTGTAATGAGTCCATTAAATCCTTGATTATGGCTTAAACTCATTACTTAACACTAAACAAAAACTCCAAAAACATCTAAATAATCACAAGTAGGTTAATGATCTTAATCTTATGCCATGGTGATTAAGTGTGAGGTGCTTACTTCATACTTAAGGTATTCTCATTACCCCTAATCAGAGGGAGGATGTGATGAGTTTACTAACCCATTGGTTTAGGCTTAAGCTCATTAACTTATGAAAAATCCCAAAAATCAATAAAAGATTGAAAACACAAAAACAAACAATAACCGTCTCCTCCGGAATTCTTTTCTCATCTCATTCACTCTTAACCGAGAACTTGTTCCTTCCGTCTAATGCAAGACAGTTTGCACCTGAGCCAGACAGGTCATACACTTGAGCATAGACAAGCAAGCAGTTTACAAGTCAATTTACCTTTCAGTCTCTTTGGGTCGAACTACGGTGTTCTGACTTCCTCATTGCATGAGAGGATACGTAGGCATAACTTAACAGTTATCGAACAAAAGTCTCTGTATATTCCCCCTCTTTCCAGCCTCATTCTTTTAGCCTCATCATCTTGGGCTTTGTACTCCTGTTCTTACACTGACACTCCTTTCACACACTTCACATTTCTTTTGCACTGACACTTGCATTCTTTCCAGCTTTGATACACAAATTGCACTGACACTACCCCTTTAAAACACAAATCTTTTAAGCGTGGATCCCGTCGAGTACGGCGGACAATCTGGGTGCTAATACCTTCCCAGGTTGTAACCAACCCCCTTTCTCAGTCTCTCTGGTTCGCAACCGTCTTATCCATCTTTTCTTAGGTCTATGCAGCATTACCTTTCCTTCGGGATAAAAATGCCTAGCTGGCGACTCTTGTCTTTCTGAGTTCACCCCTGTGTGTTCTCTTTTCTTTCACCGACCGTTCGTGTCTGTACCCCTTCTGACCTTAGGTGTTATTCGGTGGGAGCGACAGTGGTGTAGATTAAATGGAGAAGAAAATCGGAGATCCGCTAAAGCACAAAATAAATGTGGTTGATGATGCTTCTTGATGAACACTTGATTAATCCATTCCAATGAGCTCAAAACGCCTCCAAAATTAGGATTGATTCTTCAACTAAGCTTCACAATGAGATGATTAATGGAGGTTTTAGCTTCAAGTTCTTCAAATTCCAATGAAGAATTTGAAGAACTTCTATGAAGAAGCTTTGGTGAGAGGTTGAAAATGGTAGAAAAGTTTGGGAGAAGAATGAAAGAGATGAAGTGAAAATGTTGAAGAATAGTGAAAAAATGAGAGAGACCTTTGCTTTGGGATGAAGTAGATTTATATAATGTGTAGGCTTGGAATGAGGTTTAGGTTTGGAGGTTGCTTAGGAGTTAGGTTAGGTTTGGAGTTAGTTAGGGTTCTAGAGAGTTCTAGAGTGTTCTTTGGAATATTCCTTAGAATATTCCTTGGAATATTCCTTGGAAGGTTGTAGAAGACTTTAGAATGTGGTAGAGTAATCCAATGGAAAGGGAAATGTAAAGAGTGTGGAACAAATGTGAAGAGTGTGGAACAAGGCAAAGGAAAGGAAAGGAGAAAATGGAGGGAAATGGTGAGGGTGAAGAAACTGTTTAGCAGAAAAACAAGCTTATGTATTGATACAAAACTCGTATGTATACATGTTAGTTATATAACATGTATGAGTTGATACATAGATGTATGCATCGATGCATACTGAAGCTTTGGTTATTTCCAGCAAGTTAACTCACCCATGCATCGATACATATCACAAATGTATCGATACATACAGAAGCATGTATCGATGCAAAATTTGTATGTATCGATACATACACAAGCAATTTTTTTTTATTCTTATGACTTCTCCATCATTTCTTGATCAAATTTGGTTCATAGGATTCTTGATACCCTTTGCACAATGTTGTGAAGACATATTTCCCCTTTTGTTGCTTTTGGATGGCCCTTAATTGCTTCAGCCACTAATCACAAGCCTCACCTCAGCTATGATGAATATGATACAATGTTTTTGGTTCATTCTAATGACTTTGAGTATGCTAAATGTTATACTTGATGATATGAAAAATGAGAGGGAAAATTTTGAGGTGTTACACTTATCATGGAGGATAAGAGATTCAATATTTCCACAAATGAAAAAACTCGTGAGGAAGGTTTTTTATGGATTGTTGAAACATAAATTGAAAGTTCATCACTAATGAAGAATCGCGTGAGGTCGAAGATTCTTCATGGATTGTTGAAAAAAAATAACTCGAACTAAGAATGAGCAAGAGAGTTCGAAAGACTAAGGATCAAGGACCGAACAAAATTGATAATCAATTTATTTATTTTATCTGGTAAAAGGAAATAGTGAGAATTGCGTTCGTAAGGTTCCTAATCTTCAAATGGAAGACGATCCTAAGACTTATAAGAAAGTAATAGCTTCAAAGGACTCCACTATTTGGAAGGATGATATCCAAGACAAATGGATTCAATAATATCATGCCATACTTGAGAATTTACCAATCTACCTAAAGGATCAAGATCCATTGGATGCAAGTGGGTGTTTAGAAGAAAGTATCATAGTGATGGTACACTAAACACCTAACCAATGATTTTAGACAAAAAGAAGGTGTTGATTATTTTGACACATACACACTAGTAGCAATCACAATGAAAATTAGAGTTTCGTTTGCATTAGCTTCATTACATGACCTTATAGTTTATCAAATAGATGTTAAAACAACATTCATTAAAATGAGATCTCGATGAGGAGATTTACATGGAATAACTAGAAGGTTATATGGAAAAAAACAAAAGGTGTGCAAGTTTAAAAAATCATGTAAGGATTAAAATAGGCACCAAAACAATGACATCAAAAATTAGATTTTATCATTGCTAAATTCATAAATTAAAGGGGAGACTTTTCAATCATTATCAAAACAAGAATTAAAAGATTTTGTCATCATAAAAAGGGGGAGATTGTGAGGAATATATCATATATCTAGTTCTATTTTTATGAATACAAAGATTATCAAAGAAGAAAAAGTTCAAAGTGTCATGCACATCAATGATGAAGTTGATCAAGAAGGTTTAGCATATAAATTAAAGTGAAGATTTGAGACAATTGAAAATAACTAAGGTACTCATCACAATTTATACTATATTATTTTAAATTTCTCATAATTTTATTTATCACTTCATCTAAAACCTTTATGCATCATCATGCATGATTATCTAAAAACTTTCTTCATCTGATTCTTATCACAAGTGTTTTTACACAAATTTGTGTGAAAATATTGTGATATTCATTTGTATTTATGTTGATTATATGATTGATCATTAACAATGAGATGAATAGAATTTTAGAAACGAAGAGGTTTCTAATTTCCACATTCAAGATGAATGATCCTGGACTAGTTAACACGCTTTTGGAGATCAAAGTAAAGCGAAATAGTGGGGGTTATGAACTTATTCAAACACACTATGTTAAGAAAGTGCTTGATAAGTTCAAACACTTACAGAAGAGTTATGACTCAACTGGAATATGCAAGTGTATGCAATGTACTAGAACCGTGATAGCATTTGCAATTAGTAAAATGGGTATATTTTACTAGCAATCCAAATGGTGAGTACTGAAAGGCCATCATTAGGATTTTCGGCTATTTTATAAAAAAATAAAAATCTTGACCTCCATTATAGTAGATTTTCTGTCATATTATAAGGATATACCAATATGAGTTGGATATCAAGTGTTAAATAGCATAAATTTGCATTTAGGTTGAAATTTACACTAATCGAGGGTGAAATTTCTCGGAAGAGGAAGAAATAAATGTGGATGACTCTCTAAACCATTAAATTAGAGTTCAATGCTCTTACTTCCGCTAGTGAAGAAATTGAATGGTTGAGAGATATTTTGTTGGAAGTTCCATTGGCCAAAGAAAATGTTTCAAAGGTATTGATACATTGCGGTAGTCAAACCACTTTAACTAAAACATACAAATGTGTATAACAAAAGGTCTAGTCAAGTAGGATTTAGACATTCTTTCGTGAGAAAATTTATTAAGGATGTAACCATCCACATATATACGATCAGGCTATAATTTTCTTGATCCATTTACTAAGCCACTGGCCAAAGACTTAGTAAAAACAACCTCGAGAGGCAGGAGGTTGAAACTCATTGAGTAAGAGTTCCGACAGCGGCGGCAACCCAATCTTACATTAGTAGAACATTAACCTTGAGATTCAATGGGTAACAACAAGTCGTTGATTTAGATGTTTATCGAAAATTTCGTGATAATGTTGACCTTTTAAAATGAGGGTTGAGTTTTATTTTAACTCTTAATGAAGTTCAATACCGAGGGTATATGTTTCATGGAAAATGATATAATATGAACTTCACCTATGTAAATTTCGAGATGGTGCCGTCTCAAAGTGAGAGTTGGAGTTTCTCTCATGGAAAATTCATGAAAAATGAAAAAGTATGTTTAAAGCATAGCTACCATAAATAGTGCTAGGCGGGAGATGTAGGCGAAGAACCATTAAAGAGTGTGTGTGTGTGTGTATGGTAATGTCGGTCTAATCACATGGGATAACGGTTCAAAGCATAGTTACCTAACGTTCCGATTAGACATTGCATTATTCTTACTAAGGTTAAGTTCAAATCAAAAGATACTTAAATGTATTAACATTTTGTGTTTCTCTTTTTGGAATTGGTCTTGTCATTATTAGAACAAATGGGGGATTGTTATAATTTATGAGAATTAAAATTGGTGTGTTCCAAAATGAAAAGAAACGTAGAAGAGAAGAAACACTTTGTGAAGTGTTGTTGCGGAATGAAAATAGGTAATAGTCGGAAATATGACAACTTTTGGTTAAAATGTATTGTTTCATTAAGGGTCGCAACCTTGTGAAACAACACATGCATGCCTATAAATACCTCATTCCGAAATTCAAAAAATTATTACAAACCAAATATTCTCTTATACAAAATTTCAAACACTCTTCACTACATAATCGAATTTTCGTCGGTCTTGCGCAGACTCGATAAAAGGCTTAATTATCATGGGTATTCCTGCGTTCCAACTCTAATAAAATGTTTGGATGGAGTAATTGTGAATTTTTAAGGAATTCAAAATTCTAGGTAATTCAAATGATTCAATTAGAATCCATTCAATTTTAAATTATTTTGTTTGGATAGAGTATTATTCTGGACTGGGCCTCCAGAGACTATATTGGGTCGTGGCCCAATACGTTGAGCATATGCCCATCCACTCGGGCAAACATGTTGTACGGTCGAGAAGATGCTTCAAGAGTCGAGCATACACTTGGCACGTCGGGCAAGTGACAGGTCCACTATCCCACTTGCCACGTCACCCAACTATCCCTCATTATCTCCTGAAAGATAGGGGCAGTTTGACCAAGGACTAGACTACTTGTTAGGTCTACACGCTCTTTACGCGTACCTTGGTAGTCCTTTCTTGGGCTTCGCTAATCCAGCCCAAGAAAGGACCTTGACCCAGCGCTAGGGGCTCACTATAAATACCCTTTTTCACTAAAGGGTCAGGTATTTTGAAACACTTCTTGCTTACCATTTTCTTTGTACCTCTACTTACTTTGGCATCTTGCAGGTACACCCCCTTTCCATTCACCAACTACCTTTGTTGTTCGCGTTCAATTACTAGAAGATCCTCCTGATCAGGTAAGATCAAGTATTAAAATGATTCATTGTAAAAAAATTTGGGCAATTTACATAATTTTTAAAAATTTTGGGTCAAATCTAAAATATGAAAAATATGGACCAATTTGCAATTTTTGAAAATTTGAAGGACCGATTTGTAAAATATGAAAATTATTATGGACTTATTTGCAATATTTTTGAAAATTTTGGGGGTGAATTTGAAATTTTTATAAAATATGATGACCATCTTGCAAAATTTAAAAAATTAATAATAAACAATTTAATATTCATATTATATAGAGTGATGAAGTAATTTGAAATTCTCTACTTTTTTGTGTCATTTTAAATTCCTTAAATCTAACATGAATAAAATACTCCATAAATTTACATCATTTTAACAATTCTCCATATTTTGTATCCAAACAATGAATTTTGGTCAAGTCATTTCAAATTTACTAAAATAATTATTTTCCCTCGTTAAAATACTTCATCCAAACACACCCTTAAAGAAAGTGATTTCGTTCACGATTCCAACCTCGATCCATTCGATTTATATTAAATTTCCTAACATCAAACTCAAAGATTATTGTGTTGATTGTTAGCATGAGACATCATCTAGTAATTAGTACGATAATAGTTGCGATATCGCTTTAGAGATAAAAGATATTGAGCGGAGATTATGAGAGAAGATTAGGTAATTTAATATTAAGATATAAAAACTCTTTTACATAAAAAATTTCAACCCATAAATGATTGATGTAGCACTTGACAATGCTTTAGATTCCGATCTTGACTAACTTTAAAGTTTAAACTATAATGAATTATCCCATTTCTATGATTTTTTATTATTTTATCTTCATGTCATGTGTCTTTATTTTTGTCTCTTTCTTTTTTGTATTAGATATTTGTCCACATTAACTATGCGAGGATCAAGCAAATTTGTTGGAATAATAACAAGGGCCACTCCTCATCGAGAATAAACTAGTGTTTTTAGACGAGTAATAGAAATTTTTGAATAAATCATTTTCTAAAACAATTTAAATACTTTAATTGAATATTCGTTTAAATATTTTGTTTGAATAGAATGATAAAATTTCCATTTTTAAATTTTGTTGAATTAGTTTTATGAAATTTTAACAAGTTGAAAAATTAATTTAAATAATACAAACAATTATGACTAATTTGAAATTTTTAAAAATTCACTTGAACCAATTTACAATTTAAAAAATAATAATTAAGATGGAGCAATTTATATTAAGTATAGGAACCAATTTTTAAAATATAAAAGAAAAATAAAGGAATATTCACTATCCATAATTAATAGAGTAATAAAAAATTATTTTCTTAATTTTTTATTTTCTCTAAATTAAGTGATAATATATTTCATAAACTATTCATTTTAGATATTTTACAAATTTAAATTTAATTAAAACTTTGATCGTTTTTATTTTACTTTATTTATATAATAAATCACAATATTTTAATCTCAAACTGTTTGTTTTATGTTTCTCTCATTTTTACATTTAAAATTGATGTTGATTCATTTTTCATTCATAAAATGATAATATGCCATTCAATATATATATATATATATATATATATATATATATATATATATATATATATATATATATATATATATATATATATATATTATAAGATCAAACCTAAATCCAAAATGTGTGTGTATTAAAAGATCAAACCTAAATCCAAAATGTATCATGTAAATAATATAATTGACATAAAATAATTTGAATTACCCTAAAATGATTATCAATCCAATTAAAACTTGAGGTGTTCGCGGTAAGGTTTTGACGATTTTGACATTAAAATTTATATGAAAGAGAAAATATGTGTGGTTCGGTTTGCTTCGGTTGAATTTTAGAAATAAAATTGAATCAAACCAAACTAAATCAATGCAGTTTGGATTGATTCAACTTTTTATAAGAATTGTATTGAGTCATACATACACATTTATAGAGGATAACATAACTTTGTGTTTAATTATTCATAGATTATCAAATTACAAATAACAATTTCAATAAGTATAAGTTACAACAATATATCAACACCAAATAACAAAAGAAATTTCATCACTAAATAACAAAAGAACTCAAATAACATATTTTACAAAGTACAAACTGAAACTCAAGACAATAGTTTTTGGATGTTGGTTAAGGGAAGTTTAGGTTGTAACATAATGCATGTAATACCCCAACGATATTTATCAAGAATAATGTCATTATATTGTTATAAAAAATTGCATCAAGTACAAACACAAGTGTCTAAATGACATCACAAAATATTCAATTGATAAAAGTACAACATAGTACCAATGCATATAATGTGAATGTCGATACAAAACTAATACAATAGCACAATGGATAACAAAGAAACACGAGACATCCATGCCATCAGATCTTCAAGCCACCTTGCTTGAAGTTTTATCCTTGCCCGAGCTACCTGAAAATAGACAGCATGAATGTGGTGAAATGTTACATCTAAGTGGAGTCCCAACTACACTATAAGGTCCGCTCGGCTCTACGGGTTCTCATACCTTATTCAATTAGCATAATTGCGTACTTTATTTTGCATATCATACAATCATGCATGCACCAAGGTCTGAGATCTACTCGATTTTATATCATGTATGAATATCATAAATTAGGTCCTCATTAGCCACTATCTACCTCGGGAGTTCATAATACAGGTGGGACATCTTTCCCCGACCACGACTTATCACTCAAGCTTAGACAAGGGTCACAAATTCCCTTACTAAGTGAAGATATCTCTCCCCGACTGCTACTTCTCATATAGGCCTGGATACAGATCATAGACTTACTTCACTGGTGGAAAATCGCTCTTCGTTCATTACCTTTTACATGTGCCAAACACGAGCTACAAAAGTCCAATCACTAATTATGAAACATCTCTCTTTGATCGTTTCCTCTCTAAAGGGCCCGAATATGGGTCACAAAAGTCCATTCTATAGAACATAATGTTCTTCCCTGGTCACTGCTAAATCATAGCCTAAACTCGAGTCATAGACATTATTCATCTCTTTCTTGTTCATGGTAGAAAATTCTTGGCCTTTACTCATGTCGTTATATTCCCCACAAAATGTTCATGATTCCTTCTAAAACTAATGTTCATCACATATACCAACTAGGGTATAACTTAGTTCTCGAACATCAAACTCTTACTCGGCCATATTTGTCACACGTACCAATTAGGGTTTTTCCTTTGTGTCTGAATGTCACAAATCTAGGAAACTCACTTAACCTAGGGTTTTATCACAATTCAAGGTTCATTACTCTCAGTTAACTAGGAACTTAACATCTACGAGAAACTATATTTATCATAGAATCAATCCTTGATGAATCTTATACTACTTCCTAATAATTATTCCAAGAGTATTATACTTAACAACGAAGTAAGGCATCAACATCCATTTTACGTACAATTAGAGCTTCTAATCTTTGACCTACATTTATTCAATTCCACAAGTGTTGAGACACCCCGATTTGATCCATTGGAATAAGGTATGGGGATCCATATAACTCTGATGAAATAAACCTAGAGAATCCCCAAATATTGGGGTCAACACGGCCAGGTCGTGCAACCTAGCACATACATGCCAACCCTAGGATCCTCCCCCAATACAAAACCAAGGGCAACATGGGTGCCCCGTATGTAATACCTCGTATTTTATTAAATGCTCAAGATAATATTAATTGAGATCAATTGAGTTCCGGTGTGCTCTGAGAGTTATTTATTAAGATAATTAGAGCAACTGATGAGCTCTGATTGGATTTAATTAATATTATCTGACTCTGAGGTTTTATTAATTGGTACATTAGAGACATTTATAGATACCCTCAATTTTGGAAAAGTTAGTGTTACTGACTTAATGATATTTCTATATATCATTTTCTTTTGTCTTTACCTCATTTGGAAAACAAAAATAGAAACATAAAGAGAAAAAGTAAAGAGAATGAGGGAAAAGAAGAGGAAGAAAACCTAGAAGTGGAAGAAAGCTTGGATCATCATCTTTTCTTCACCAAATCATCTCATCATCTTCATCCTCATCTAGTATCGAGGTGGGTTATAGTTATATGCTTTAAGTTATAGAAGTTAGCATTGTGGGAATCTTTGATAGAAATTGATAAAATGAGTAATTGTGCTAAATCAATGTTTCTAACTATTCAAATGTGGAATAAAATGTGTAGTATAGTCGGGTTAAGTGTGAGTTTAACCTATAATACTTGATATGATGTTCCTTTGTGTTTCAATGAGGTTTCATTGGATTTTTGGACTAAGAAAACAGGTTTTTGAGATTCTGCGCAACGGTTAACCTATTAACATGATATGGTTAATCAGTTAATGCATGGAAATTGTTGTTTTTACGTAAAAGTGTGACTAGTTACCAGTTATCCTAATATGCCTCTAACTCTCATTTAGCCTATTTTTTAACTTTTCCAACATGGTTAATCGGTTAAATGTATTCCGTTAACTGATTAACATTGTCTTGAAATGTGAAAATCTTTATAAATTCATATCTTTTGAACTGTGATCCCGATCGAGGCGTATTTGGTATCAATAGAAAGCTATGATGATGCTCTACTCAATTAAAAACAATCGAATGAAAATAATAGGTTATGTGATTGTGCAACCACATAATTAAAAATAATAAGAGTTAAGAAAGTAAGGAAAATCTTATCATAAATCAATAGTATAACCTGGTTATGTAACTAGGGATTAATAGGTGATAATGTTTTTGCAATTGATGTCTAAGTATGTATCTTTGGAAATTATTTATATTGTACTGTTATGGTGAATACTTGAAATGGGTATTACATTGAGTACCATAGGAAGTAGTGATAATGGCTTGAGATGGGTATTTCATTGAGTCCTATGGGAAGCCTAAGAGAGTATGTATTGAGGTGGGTATTACACTAAGTCCCACGGGAAGCATAAGAGTAAGTATTGAGGTGGGTATTACACTGAGTCCCACGGGAAGCATAAGAGTAAGTCTTGAGATGGGTATTACACTGAGTCCCACGGGAAGCATAAGAGTGAGGATTGAGATGGGTATTACACTAAGTCCCGTGGAAAGCAAAGACAAGTTTCTAACTTGTGATAGTTGATTTATTGAAATCATGGATATGTTTCAACATAGTGTGAAAATGTGAACTCAAGTCTTATCCCTTTCCCCCGACTTGAGTTAGGTTTGGTTAGAACCTTGTAAAGCCAAGAGAATCCATATGATAGTTAATTCACTGAGATTTATTATCTCACCCCACGTTGTTGATTATATTTCAGGTACTTCATATTCTATGAAGGGTAAGGATAAAGAAATTTGATATCCTTACTTATATTTTCTTTTCGGGATGACATAAATTCCATTGTGGAGTTTTATTTTGAGATCATTATTTTGGTCTAGATCTTAGTTTTTAGTATTGTGTATTTTGGGCATGCAATGTATACAATGTATCAATTAGGAACTTATTGGTATTTTAGTACCAAAACTTGGATTCATGTATAATATATACCTTTTATGGATGTACTTATATATGGGTGTTACACTGTGCATGCCTTCACATGCCATGTTGGTTGTTCTATGGGAATATGGGTTTTTACCCACGACTTATTCGTGGAAAACTCTGGTTTTTCGTAGGTAACTCAATTTTCTAGAATTTCTGCACATATTCAAGTACAATCAACATGATAATATTGCAAGAATTGTTTTTACCATTCAATGAACAAGAAACCCCTAGCTAATCATGGTGAATTATACAGATTTTCACACCATCACATTGACATGAAATATTCACACAACATTCATGATCATGTTCTACATACATATCATGAATTCAATCATACTTCTCATTTTAGCATTATTATCCTAATCAAAGGATGATGTATCAGTTAATAACTTGGGACACTTAGATTAAACATGTAAGAATCATAGCACAACAAGATCAAGAATATACATGAAGGATCATCAAGAAATAAATTCACACAATCACTCTCTTATTCTCACCCTTCATGCATTCCTAAGTTTGTTGTTAATACCAAATCATAAATCTATAGAACCTCACCTTTGAGTTTGATGAAATTATAACTTGGGGTTGAATGAAATGGTTGAATGATGCTTAAACTGATGCTTTGAACCTTCTCCTTGAATAAATCCAAGAACTTCATACATGCACCTGAAGATTGATGCAGTTTGATCACAATCTTCCTCCTCCTAACTTAAAATTCGGCTTGCCCTATCCTCCTCTCATTCTAAACTTCAAGTTCTAAATTATAGAGAGAAATAACAAGAGGATATGAGAGAAAGTGGATTCATTTGGGCTTATATAATGACTTAGAGAAAAGACATGTTTACCCTTGGACTTAGTTCATTCTCTCTAATGATGCCACTAGGGTTTCTTAACTCTAAATCATCTTTATTAACCCACTTAATCCATCATAAATCTCATGATGATATGTGTTTTGAATTTTAGGGAATTACTATGCAGTTTAGTTTGGTTTGGGTTGGTTGACAAAATATAAACTGCAAACCAAATCAAACGGCACGATTTTGTTCAAAAAATTGTCCAAACACATTCGAATCAAATGTGATTTTTTAGGACTTTCATTTGGGTTAAAAATTTCTATTGGATCAGATCGGTTTTAAAAACCCCTCATCCAAACTCTATAAGTGCTAGGATTAACGTTTACAAGCCAAAATGTAGGTGTGTTCCCCCTTCAACGTGAAAACAAACTCATATTTTTTTCTTTGTTTGGATTTTTCTACAAAATCATTTTTTCTCCTCCAAAACCAAATTTCATTGAAGCTACAATAACCAACATTCGAGGTTAGTAAGAATCAATTATAAATTTATTATATTTTTCTTGATATAATACCATTTAATTTTCCTTTTTTACCCTCTTTAATTTTCATCAATTTTAATTAATATTTATTTAACTATGTCCATTTTAGTAATTATATATTCAAAATTAATTTTTATAGAAACTATTCAAATATCATTAGTTGATAATAACTGTAATACCCTAAAATTTTCCCTCTTAATCTATTGTCGACCTCAAGTGGTTTATGCTTCATTTTTGCATGATCAACAAAGCATCGCATCACATTCAAAAAAAAATATAATAAAAAAATAATAAATCATGAGCATTTGCATGTGCATGGGGCATGTGATCGAGCGAGACTTGTCAAGCATTGGAGCTCAAGGAGAAGAAAATGATGCACAAAAATAATTCAAGACAATTCCATGTTAACCCATTAAGGAAAGGAAGAAAATAAATTTTTCTACCGTTAACTGGTTAACGCATTTGGTTAACCGGTTAACGGGCGCGAAAAATGAATAAATACTTCAAAAATCAGTTTGTGCCATTTCCCTCCATTTCTTTTTTCCTTCACATTTTTCACTTTGTTTTCACACTTCACTACATTCCCTTCACATTGGAGTTTTCTACCATTTTCTAGAATCTTCTAGAATATTTCAAGAAATATTCCAAGGAATATTCTAGAACTCCAACTAACTCTAACTACCTCTTAACCTAACTCCAAATCTAACATAATGCCCAACCAAGCTCCCAACCAAGCCTCATGCCAAACCTAACTACTATATAAGCCCTAATCATTCCAAAGCAAGGGGTTGGAACCTCATTCTCACCATTTTCATCTTCAATCTCTCATTTCTCTCTCAATTCTCCCACTTTTTCACCAAATCTCCTAAAGCTTCTTCATAAAAGTTCTTTAAATTCTTCATTGGGATTTGAATAACTTGAAGCTAAACCTTCATCAATCATCAATTGTGGAGCTTATTTGAAGAAGAAATTATATTTTTGGAGTGGTTTTGAGCTTATTGGAAGTGTTTAATCAAGTGCTCATCAAGAAGCATCATAAACCACATTTATTGTGCGCGTTTGCGGATCTTCGGTTTTCTTCTTAGCTTTCACTTTGATCTACACCTCAATACTCACCGAAGCAATCCTCCGCTTCATAGGTTGGTGATCTAAAACCGCTTCGTTTTAACTTATTCTCTTCATCTCGCCGTAATGACATTCTTCGCATGTTCATTGATTGTGTTTGCGTTTTACCGTTTAATTATGTTTTGATTGCGACTTGTGTATTTCGATTGTTAGAAGTCAGATTCATAGCTTAGTCTAGGTCCTAATAGGTGTTAGAAAACCTCATTTAAGTATAAAATTCGAGTTAACATGTCCATGTATGTGTTAGGGGTTCTTAGAAGTAGGTTCATGTCCATAAGTGCTTATTTCTCAACTTTTTCACCATTTTGTTCAGTGTTAACCAGTTAACGCATTTGGTTAACCGGTTAACACGTTGAAAACGCCCCTGGAATTGAAAATTTTAAGGTGTTAACCGGTTAACCTATAGCATTAATCGGTTAACGCTGTTCAAAAGTGAAAAAATATTTTTGTTTCATTGTGTGTTTACATTGCATTGTGTCTTAAACTTCATATAGTGATAGAGCATGAATTTATGGAATTTTCAAGACTACTTTTGGTACCACATTCCATCGTTTCGAGTCGTTTCGACATGTTTTCGTTACCTTTTGCATACTTTGTGCTTATTTGTTCATTAGTGCATAAAGTGATTAGCTCATATTGTTGTTATGTTCAATACGTCATTTAGCATGTAAATGAATGCTTCATTCTGTTTTTGCATCCCTAGTATGATCCTTGCATGTTTCGTTAACTTGTACGCATCATTGCATGGCATATTTGCATGTTGCATTCTTGAAAAAATAACACAAGCATAGGTATGCACGTTCTTGCATTTGATTTGCATTTTGATCACACTCTCATAATAATGACAATGCTGATTTTTGCATCAATTTGTATAATTCATTGTGTTGAGCTTTGATACATTCTTTAATCCATATTCATATGGTTATGTGCCAATACTTGAAATGCATATTTAGTGTTTTAGTGCATTCTTCCATAAGCATACTCTTGTAAATAATCATGTTCATTGATCCATGTTAATGTTGCATTTATCCATGTTAATTGTGCATTTACCATTGGTTTTGTGCATTAAAAATAAAAATAAGCAAATCTGCCTTTTGCATTTCATAGTTGTGTTTTCATTCAGAAGCTGTAAAATGTATGTTGATTGTTGCATTTTCAGACTTTTTACACCTGTTTTGTATGATGTTTGCTGGCTGTAAAAAGCTATTTGTACATTGTATTACATTTCATTGTTGTTTGTACATTTAGGAGCTGTAATAGGCTGCTGGATTTTGCTTTGCATTATTTTTAGGTCCTCTAAACTTAAGATTGAGTCTAGTTTAGACCCTAGGCCCTTTAGGAATTGTTTGGTAATTGTTTAACTCATTTCTTATCATGTTTTACAATACTAACCCTTGTTTTGTAGGGAGGTTAAGGTAAGTTCTTCACAACTTATTACTTTTACTTTCTTTATGCATCTAATTTGCATTTTTGCCTTATCTTTCATACTTGTGTTTGTTAGGTTTTCCCCCTTTGTTGGAATCAACTTATCTTCCTTACGAAGTAAGTTGCATTCTAATTCTTCTTTTCCTTTTCTCATTAGGATTAGAAACCACACTAACCTAGGTTCACCCATGCATGATAACACTAGGATATTAGTCTTCCCCTTAGACTTTTTGCCTTTGGTTCGCATTGCTTTTTCTTTCCCATCTCATGAAGAAAATAACAAAAACACCTAATAAAGGTTGACTTTCTCGTACGACATGAGACTTTTTCGTAGGTTACTTATACACGTCCTATTTCGGGGCGAGGTGTAAGGCATCTACCACGATAAACAAGTATTAGTACGAGAAGGTTCACAAACAAAATCAAAACACTTCTTTAAAAGACAAAACAACAAAGAAGAATCGTATTTTCCTTTGGGAACTTCTTCTCTCACCTCACTCACTCTCAATGCGAACTTGCGACGACTTGTCTCATTTGCAAGACGGTAAACACACTCGTTCAAGGCGAGCCTATAACACCTGAGAAAATACATAAGCATTTCCAACGCATAAAAAACACCAACAGTTAGTTCCCGCCTTAGTTAGGCGAACTACCTTGGATCTGATCCTCATTTTCTCGATGAGGTACGTAGGCAGCGGGATAGGGCCCGTTCGAGCACATTCTTTATTTTCCCTACATTTCCCTCTTTCTTTCCATTTCCTTTTCCAGTTCCCTTCCTCGTCTCAGTTCTAGTAGCGGTTTTTGTTCAGCAGCATCTTATTTTTTTCCCTTTGAAACAGACAAGCAAGCGTTGATCCTGTCGGGTACAGCGGACGGTCTGGGGTGCTAATACCTTCCCAGGTCGTAACCGACTCCTGAACCCAGATCTTTGGTTCTTAGGACCTTGTCATTTCCTTTTTCTCTTCGGTTTGTGCAGCATTACATTTTTCGTTCCTTCGGGATAAAAATGTCTGCCTGGCGACACTACCTTTTCCGCGCCACTTTCGCGTTTGTACTAGGATGAAAATATCGGGAGCGACAGCTGGCGACTCTGCTTGGAAAAAACCCAGAATATTTGGTTTCCCCTTTGAGAGTCAATCCTAGTGCTTGTTTGCTTTTGTTTCTTTGGGTGTTTATATGTGTGATGTTGTGTGTTTATTTATTGTTTTCATTTACAGTTTTACTTTACAGCTTTACCACATTTATTTACAGTTTTCAGTATTTATTTTTCATGCATCATATATATTGGTCTGTCTGGCTGTGCTAGTTTCCATTTTTTCTGTGGGATGAGAGTTGCTGTGAGATAAGCCAACTACCCGGCTTGAGTGCACTATAGGATTAGCGTGGAAAGACATCATACTCGCATGGTTACATGATGAGTGGCGATGTGTTCCACACCCAGATTGCAACCATCTTGGAACTATTTTGTGTGGGGGTTTTGCCTCACTTCAGGGTATGACCTTGATAGTTATGTGCATCTGGTGATCGATCTTCGAGGACCTTAGTGGAAACACCCCCCTCCAGTGATGACAGTGGCAGACCACATTTTTTGGCAAACCCACTTGCATCCGAGGGTCCACTGGGAACTCGCATAGGATGGCCTGGTTCTCTCATAGGAATCCAGTTAAAGCAAATTGTTTGTATGAAGATATTATTATATCCCAAGGGCTAAATGTACTATTGTTTCTCGATTCAGTGCTTGAAGTCGGGTACTTGTAAGGGATGCTTGTTTCCTTAGACTCAGCTGAGACCTCTCTGAGTAGTACATAATGCCGAACCGATTCCATGATTTGGTCATGAGCCATTTCTCGAAGATGGTGAACGTATTATTACTGCTCGATTTTGAGAGTCTCTGATGTTGACCCGAGTAGCACACCCGTGAGATGGGAGGGGTTTACAGGTTTGCAGGAACCCTAAAACTTCCAACATACCTACTTTGCCTTTATTGTTCAGTATTGTGATTTGGTTCTTCTGTTTCCTTGGTTCTGAGATCTGGGAATCCTGTTCAGAGAAACTATTATTGACCCTGCACTGACACATGATTATATGCTTGACACATCACAGACACGTCGCCGATCACATACATTGCTTTGCATAAGCATCATGAAATCATTAATCATTGTGTTCTTTTTCATTCTCAGGATTCATACTACTCTCGGTTCCCGGTCATACTTCTGCTTCAGAGATGGATGACGTTAGAAAAAGGATTGTGCACTACAAATTCTTCAATACCAAAGTAGATCTGATCAACTAGATGCTGTCTCTTATTACCCCGGGTCATCTGGGATACTTTAAGGAGAAATATGGTGATATTCTGGACTTGGTGTTCAATCTGGATAGTTCGCAAAGGAGCGCCATTCATACTCTATTGCAGTACTATGATCCACAACTCAGATGCTTCACTTTCCATGACTTCCAGTTAGGCCCTCTACTTGAAGAGTATGTTGAGACTTTGGGAGTGCCAATCCAAGATCAAATTCCTTTCAACTCAGAGATGACCAAACCAACTCATTCTGACATCACCAAAGCTCTTTATTTGAGCTCCTCTGAGGTGTCTGACAATCTGATTGCTACCAAATCTGGAGTGCTTGGTTTCTCCCTAGAGTTTCTGGTTAGAAGAGATAGAGAACTTGCTGCAACAAATCAGTGGGATTTAGTTTGCGCCATCCTGGCCTTGTCCATCAACTGGATTGTATTGTTTGCTGACATGGATAAATTCGTGGACATGAACGCCATTCATTTGTTTGTACTGAAGAATTTGGTACCCACTCTTCTGGGTGATCTTCATTATTCAGTGAATTACAAGAACGAGAAAAGACGGGGTGGCTTGGTTAAGTGTTGTGCTTCCCTCTTTTACATATGGTTTATGAGGTACCTACCTACCACTAAAGTCTTCACTGATCCTAATGTAGTTTGGGCCCAGAAGCTGAGTGTGATGTCTGTCAGAGACATCAGATGGTTTACTTTGAGGATAAAATGGAAGAATTTCAGCGCTAGTTGTGAAAGATATCTCAATGTGCCTTTATTAGGAGTATCAGGGGTTATCAACTACAACCCCATTATCTTAAGAAGACAGTTGGGGTTCGCTCTCAAAGAGGTCCCCGGTGAATCCGAGTTGTTCCAGACTTTCTATTTCTCTGTAAAGGATAATCTCCCGTTGGTTAGGAAAGTCGCAGGTTCCTGGAAGTTTATCAGAAGGAAATAAACAACGTGCTTGGGTAAAAGCAACAACCAGATGTTCCCCGAATTCAAAGCCTGGATAAGGGAGAAATCTCAGGTGACCTTAATCCCTTTCTCTGCACCAGTTCCACCTCCTGCAACTATGCCTTTGGAAGACTACCAGAAACTGGAGGCCTTAGTCCAACAACTTAGGGCTGAAAATCAGGAGGCCAACAATTCCTGTGAGAAGCAGAAAATTCAGAATCAGAAGCTAGAAGAAAGAGCTTATCAAGCTAAAGAGTTGGCCAGGCTCAAGAAGCAAGAATTCGAAGAACGAGATCTATACTTCAAGAAGAGGGGTTTAACTGAGATCCACAGGGCAAGTCAGGGCCAAAAGGTTAATAAATCCTTAGATGAAGCTAACGAGGCTGTGACCCTTTGGCAAGAGAAGTGGGAAAACCCTCTGAGAAAACAGAAAGAGACCGAGATCGAGTACAAGCTAGAGATTAAAGGCCTTCAAGAGACTCTAAACAAGCAAGGAGAGCTGCTCTAGAAAGCCCACCAGCAACGAAGAGAGCACCTTAAGAAGATGGACAACATCTAGAAGGAGGTAGAAGAGCTGAAGCTTCGGGCTGATATCAAGAAGGTCAAGACTGAGCCGAGTCCTAGCAAGGAGAAGGAGGAGGTATTCCTACAACAGATCAACGATTTGCACGCTTCCTTAGATCTAAGGGATATTCTCATCCAGGAGTTAAACCACCCAGATATCGCCCAGTTGTTCCAAGCCGTCAAGCGTTTTAGATGGGGGTTGCAAGACATGGAGCTTCCTAGGGTTTAGTCTCATACTCTTGTATATGGATTACCCACAGGCCTATTGTGGGATTCCTCTTTGCTTTATTTGCTTTGTTATTCCTGGATGTATAGATTGGCGCCCTTCGGGAACTTTTGTTATTTTCAGACCCCAGTTTATGATATGTGTGATTTGATTTGAATCTCTGGTTGTTATCTCTAAGCATCATGCGAGGTTTTCTTCCCAAAATCTGAAAAGGCTATCTGAATTCTTAAATACCAAAACGGGAACATAAAAAACCATGAGAATGAAATGAACACCGCGCTGCATGCATTCATATCATTTGTATTTTTTTTTCTTTTGCAGGTTATCTGGGGTTCTTAACTTATGTGCACTTTCGGGAAGGATTGCGAGAGCCACCAAGACCCGTCTTCTCAGGCACGATTTACCGCCACACCGGTACGCTACCCGTCGAAATCAGAGGAATTTCATGGATACTGTACAGACAGAAGTGAATGAGCTTCACACCTAAATGGGGGAGTTCATGAAGGTGATGCAGGGAATGGCCTTAGGGCAACAAGAGATGAGGGCTTCTATGCAAAGGCTTACTCCCCTGCAGACAGATCCACCATTGGTTACCTTGGACGCCCAAGGCAATCCGATCAACAACATTACTATCCCCCCTGTGGTAAACAGGCCTCCTACTCCTGAGGGTGGTGGCCCTTTTCCTGTACATGTGACAGACCGACAGGAAGATCAGTTCACTCTGGTCAACGAAGATATGGGATTTGGTACTGGGGCTAGTAATCAAGATTTCCAAATGATGGTTGAGAAGGTGCGAGCTCTGGAATGCAGAGATACGATCGGCACCAACGTCTCTGATGTGGGCTTAGTTTCATGAGTAGTCATCCCTCCAAAGTTCAGACCTCCAACTTTCGACAAATACAACGGCAACTCCTGCCCTAAGAATCACTTGCAGGCCTTCTATCGCAAAATCGTTGCTCATACCAAAGACGAGAAGTTGTAGATGTATTACTTCCAGGACATCCTATCTGGGGCTCATTGGAGTGGTATATGAAGCTGGAGAAGAATTTTGTCCGCAACTGGAAGGAGATTAGGGAAACCTTTCTCAATTAGTACTAATATAACATCGACATGGCTCCCAGCCGAACTCAACTACAAATCCTGTCTTAGAAGAATTCAGAAAGTTTCAAAGACTATGCGTAGAGATGGCATGAGGTTGCTTCCAGAGTCCAACCACCCTTGCTGGAAAGGGAGATGGTTGATCTCTTCATGGATACCCTCCCGGGGCACTTCATGGAGAGATTGGTTGGCTGTTCCTCCAGTGGTTTCTCTGATATCATTCTGACGGGAGAAAGAATTGAGAGCTGGATGAAACAAGGCAAGATCCAAAGTAGCGGAGCGTCAACCTCCGGGGTTAAGAAGCCTTCCGCGAAGCATAAAGAAGGAGAAGTTGGGGCCGTATATGCGCAGAAGAAGAGGGGGAATCAGAACACTTATGCAGCTTCTGTCACTATTTCTTCTCCTACTAATCAGCAACAGGCTCAACAACCACAACAGCAGCGCCAGCAGGGTTATCAACAGTAGCGGGCTCCCCATCCTTACTATCCTCCCAGAGCAAAGGACATGCATTTTGAGGTGCCTCCAATGTCGTACTCTCAGCTACTACATAATCTCCTTCAACTCAAAATGGTTCAGTTGAGAACCATGCAGCCTCCAAAGTCAGGTCAGCTCCCAGTAGGCTACGATGCTAATTCCCATTGTGAGTTCCACTCTGGGTCTCCTGGTCATAGCACCGAGAACTGCTAGGATCTAAAGCATGTTGTTCAAGATTTGATAGACTCTAAGGCGATCAACTTCGCTCTGACCCTAAATGTGATATAGAATCCCATGCCTAATCATGGAAGGATCGTAGGAGAGGTTGATAGTGGTGATTGTTTGAACCTGGTATCTGACATCAAGGACCTGAAAACTTCATTGTTGGCTGTAAAAGCTCGCTTAGCAGAGAAGAGCATTTTTCTAGGTTGTTAAAAACATTGTCCAGACTGTGTTATGTCCGTCAATGATTGTGCTCGATTGAGATCAGGTATACATAAGATGATGGACAAAGGAAGTATACAATTTGATAAGATTGCAAAAGAAGACGAGGTATCAACTGTGACGATTTTCTACAATTCGGCACAAGTTCCTGCACCAGCAAGGGTAGCTCCGATAACCATTACTACTTCTGGACCAGTTCCTTATCAGAGTGATAAGGCTATCCCTTGGAACTGCGGGGGAGAAGTCTACTACAATGGTCAAAAGTAAAACCTGTCTGCATCCAGTTCATCTCCGCACCAAGTTAAGAATGTTGGGGTCGGAGGATTCACTAAAAGTGGCAGACTATTCCCTCTAGAGGCATTGAAAAATAATATGTTACCACCGAAGGACAATGTTAAGGCTCAAGCTAAAGCCAGGGGAAAGCAGCCTATGAACAATGATGCACTTGCACCCGTGACAGAGCCTGATATCACCTTTGATAAGGATGCGGAAGAGTTCCTGAGGATTATCAAGAAAAGTGATTACAAGATTGTTGATCACTTACAATAAACTCCCTATAAGATTTCGATCTTATCCTTATTGATGTGTTCTGATTCGCATCGAAAGGATTTATTGAAGATCTTGAACAACGCATATGTGTCGCAGGATATATCCTTAAATCAACTGGAGACAATAGTGTCGAGTGTAAATTCTAGCCATGGCTTGGGATTTACGGATATGAACTTGACGTCTGAGGGACGCAGTCACAATCGCGCCTTGCATATTTCCATGGAATGCAAGGGGGATGTGCTCTCTCATGTGCTGGTAGACACGGGGTCGTCATTGAATGTACTTCCCAAGAAAGCCCTTATGAAGCTGGATTATGATGGGGTTGTGCTTTGGCCAAGTGACTTGGTCGTCCGAGCTTTCGATGGCTCGAGGAGGTCAGTGTTTGGAGAGGTGTAACTACAAATCAAGGTGGGACCACAAGTCTTAAATGCTACTTTTTACGTGATGGATATCCAGCCAGCCTACAACTGTTTGTTAAGGAGACTGTAGATACACGCAGCCGGTGTCGTGTCTTCTACCCTCCATCAAAAGCTTAAATTTGTCTGGGAAGGGCAGATTGTGACCGTGTGCGGAGAAGAAGACATCTTCATCAGCCACCTAGCCTCGTTCAAATACATGGAAATGGATGGATTAATCATCGAGACTCCCTACCAAGCTTTTGAGCCCATCAAATCTGAGAATGCATCATCGTCAGCTGATTTATCAAAAGACTCAAAGAGAGGATCATCCATAGCCTCCTATAAACAAGCCCTAGAAGTTTTGAAGTCAGGTGCCAAGGAAGGCTGGGGCAATATGATCGAAGTCCCATAGAAGAATGATATGTTCGGAGTTAGCTACCGACCTGGTCAGTCAACACCAGAGCAAAGTGCTAGAGGTCGGAAAGGCCCAATTACCTTCAACAGTGCGGGATGGTTTGACCCCAGCAATGTCTGTGCCGTGCAGGAATACACGATTGATAGTGATTGCAAGCTAGATGAGTGGATAAGGTCGTGTGTTCCAGGGGTGTAGCTTAACAATTGGTCGACCGAAGCGATCATCTCCCTCACTTAACCAGAAGAGTAATGGTTTTATGTTTTTACTCCCCTGTATACAAGTTATATGCCTTGCCTGGGGCATAGCAGCTCATTGTAAGGGCTCATTACTCATGTTGTTCCATGTCTTTCATTTTCGTTTTTGTTTTCAAAAATACATGGCAATGTCTTTCCACGTCTCACACCCTTCTAAAATCTAGCATGAATCATCATTCATGCAGATGCTCCTCATCGGGTCTCATCAGTGACGACCTTGCTATGGCTCAGTATGATTTTGACAATCCGATTTACCTAGCCGTCGAGGAAGGTGAAAAAGATTGTAAACTGCCTGAAGAGTTAGCCAGATTGCTCAAGAAAGAGGAGAAGATGATTCATCTGGATGAGGAAACCGTTGAAGTGGTAAACCTGGGTACAGAGAAAGACAGAAAAGAGGTTAAGATTGGGGCCGCGTTGGAAGAAACTTTCAAGAACCGCCTGATCTCAATGCTCTGAGAGTACATCGATGTATTTGCCTGGTCTTACCAAGACATGCCAGGGTTGGATACCAACATTGTAGTGCACAAGCTTCCACTCAGAGAAGATTGCCTGTCGGTGAAGCAGAAATTGAGACAAACGTGCCCAGACATGGCCATCAAAATCAAATAAGAGGTGCAAAAGCAGTTTGACACCGGATTCTTGGTCGTAACCATCTATACACCATGGGTTGTGATAATTGTGCCAGTCCCCAAAAAGGATGGTAAAGTCTGAATGTGTGTGGACTATAGGGACCTGAATCGGGCCAGCCCCAAAGATGACTTCTCATTGCCGCACATCGATGTGCTAATTGACAACACTATCCAATTTTCTGTATTCTCCTTCATAGATGGCTTCTCGGGCTATAATCAAATCAAAATGTCGCCAGAGGACATGGAGAATACTACATTTATTACCCCATGGGGTACCTTTTGTTATAAAGTGATGCCGTTTGGTTTGAAAAATGCTGGAGTCACATACCAACGTGCAATGGTGATGTTATTACATGACATGATTCATCATGAGATTGGGGTCTATGTTGATGACATGATCGCGAAGTCACAAACAAAAGAAGAACATCTGGTCAACTTAGATAAGCTTTTTGACAGGCTTCAGAAATCCAAATTAAGGCTAAATCTGAACAAATGCACATTCGGGGTACGTTCCAGTAACCTGCTGGGCTTTATCGTCAGTAAAAAGGGGATTGAGGTCGACCTTGCGAAAGTAAAGGCAATTCAGGAGATGCCTGAGTCGAAAACCGAGAAAGAGGTACGGGGCTTCTTAGGGAGCTTGAACTACATTGCAAGGTTCACCTCACACCTAACAGCCACGTGTGAACCTATTTTCAAACTTCTGAGGAAGAACCAGGACTTCGAATGGAATGATGAATTCCAACAAGATTTCGATAGAATCAAGGAGTACTTGCAAGAGCCTCCGATTCTTATGCCTCCGGTGGCAGGGAGACCCCTAATCATGTACCTCACTGTCCTCGAAGGATCAATGGATTGTATGTTGGGTCAGCAAGACGAGTCTGGTCGAAAAGAGCACGCCATTTATTACCTTAGCAAAATGTTTACCGACTGTGAGACCCTCTACTCACTGCTCAAGAAAACTTGTTGCACTATGGAATGGGCTGCTCGCCGACTAAGACAGTACATGCTGACTCACACCACCTTACTGATTTCCAAGATGGACCCTGTAAAGTACATATTCAAAAAGCCATCTTTAACTGGAAGAGTAGCCCGATGGCAAATGATTCTAACGGAATATGATATCCAATACACTTCACAAAAAGCAATCAAAGGAAGTGTATTATCGGATTATCTGGCCCAGCAGCCAATTGATGATTACCAACCAATGAGGTTAGAATTTCCGGATAAGGACATCATGTTCCTCAAGTCGAAAGACTGTGAAGAACAACTCCTGGAGGAGGGGCCAGACCCTGAATCCAAATGGAGTCTGATGTTTGACGAAGACGTGAACATGAACGGCAGCGGAGTTGGTGTCGTTATTATATCGCCGGAAGGGATTCATATACCCTTCACTACCCGACTGACATTTGAATGCACTAACAATGAAGTTGAGTATGAAGCCTACATAATGGGGATCAAAGAAGCAATCAACTTGAGAATCAAGAACCTCGAGATCTTCGGCAATTCTGCTTTAGTCATTAACCAGGTTAACGGCAAATGGCTGGTTCATCAACCTCATTTGACTCCATACAAAGGTTAAGTTGCACTATATACCTCGAGACAAGAACTAGTTTGTTGATGCTCTGGCAACCTTATCTTCCATGATCAAGGTTCACCAGGAGAACTATGTGTCGAGAATCGATGTCTCTCGTCTCGAAAGGTCGTCATATATATATTTGAAGTTGACAACATTGACGATAGCAAACCATGGTATCATGGTATCAAGCAATTCCTGAAGTCTCAGGTATACCCAGCAGGGGCATCAACCAAAGACAGGAAGACCCTTAGGAGGCTGGCAGGCGGGTTCTTCTTAAATCAAGATGATGTGCTCTATAAACGGAACTTCGACATGGTCCTACTCAGATGCGTGGATGGACACGAAGCAGGCCTATTGATGCAAGAAGTTCACGAAGGCTCCTTTGGTACCCATGCTAGATGGTATGTTATGGCAAAGAAACTTCTCAGGTCGGTGTATTATTGGATCACCATGGAATTCGATTGCTGTAAATATTCCCGCAAGTGCCAAATTTATGCTGACAAGGTCCATGTACCTCCGAATCCACTGAGTGTCATGTCTTCACCATGGCCCTTTGTCATATGAGGCATTTATATGATTGGCAAGATCGAGCCAACAACGTCCAATGGTCACAGCTTCATCCTGGTGGCTATCGACTACTTCACAAAGTGGGTTGAAGCGGCGTCTTATGCCAATGTTACAAAACAAGTGGTAGCCCGATTCATTAAAAGGGATATCATCTCCTGGTATGTAATTCCCGAGAGAATTATTACTGACAATGGTTCTAATCTCAACAACAAGATGATGGCCGACCTATGCTGGGAGTTCAAAATCGAGCATCACAACTCTTTGTTATATCGCCCAAAAATGAATGGCGCCGTCAAGGCGACCAACAAGAACATAAAGAAGATTGTTTAGAAGATGGTTATGACATACAAGGATTGACATGAGATGCTACCATTTGTGCTATATGGGTACCGGATGTTCGTGCGTACTTCAACTAGGACAACCCCATTCTCACTTGTATATGGTATGAAGGCAGTCCTACCGATCGAAGTTGAGATACCCTCGCTGAGATTAATGATGTATGTCAAGCTAGACGAAGTTGGGTGAGTCCAAGCCAGGTATAATCAACTGAGCCTCATCGAAGAGAAACGCCTTGCAGCTGTATGCCATGGACAGTTGTATCAGTGGCGAATGAAACAGGCTTTCGATAGGAAAGTACGGCCTCAACGGTGCATACCAAGTGATCTGGTACTGAAAGGATTCTTCCTCCTAATAACGATCACAGGGGCAAATGGACACCCAACTACAAAGGCTCATTTGTGGTCAAAAGGGTCTTCTCATGCGGAGCCTTGATGCTAACAACCATGGATGGCGAAGACTTCCAATCCACTGTCAACGCAGACACGGTGAGAAAATACTTCGTGTAAAAAGACCCGCTGGACAAAAATAGAATAAAGGTCCAGGAAAAAAGGGCATCCCGGCGAACCAAAAATAGAATAAAAGGCTCGGGTAAAAGTTAGGGAAATATCTGAAAATATGTACACCCGCTGAGCTGAAAAGTCGTATTGGACAACTTAGGCAAAAAAGGGTATCCCGGTGGATTCAAACCCGAAAGGGCGATCCATGTAAAAGAGGGACTAAAACGAACCACTACGATCTGCGAGATTTGTGATGCATCGGCAATCAAAGGCGATCCAAAGGTTGAAGATCAATTCAATCATCTTCCCCCAAGCGAAGCGAGTGGAGAGTCTTGAGGACATACAAGTCATAGTCGGGTCGGAGCTTAATAAGACTTGTTTTTCACATTGCCATTAGGACAATTTAATTTTCTTTTGTGCAATTTCCTTTTTCCAGGGATTGCTTCCCGTGTAATGCAAATTTGTTTCCGTGAATTTTTGTTTTTATTTACCAATGATTGATTGCAGAAACATCCAACAAATTATGATAAATATTGCTTTGTGAATGCATGAATAACTTATAACACGTGCAGGAGAGTAAAAACATTTTACACGTAACCGATGTGTTAAGTGACTGGGTGATTCAGAACATGACCCCGTGGCATTCAGGCCAAACTAACTCTTTATTTCACAAGTAATATCAGTTGTGTTCGTTAACATGCAGGTACATGCGTTGCCAATAAAGTCATCGCTAGCACGGAGCTTTAAGAAGCCTCTTCCTCAGCAAGATCCTGAAGCATGATTCCTTAGCAAGTCTCGTTAGATTATCGCCTCTTCAACAGAGCAATAGTAAAGAAAATGGTATCTTTCGGGCACAAGAGCATCGTTATCTCTTACCTCCAGCGAAGTTTTCCGATGTCCCCAACAAATTTGGAAGGGGAGGCCTATTTCCCCGCATGACGACAGAAGTCTGATGATGTTCCACCCCAGCAAAGAGTTCTCCTTCAATAAAGGAGTATTCCCCTCAGAGTCTTCTCATCCCTAGAAGGATTGGAAACAAAAGTTTTCCCCAGCATGAGACACCCTGTATTCGGTCATCCTCGGCTCCATCAGGAAATGTGCTTCGCCGACATTCTTCGTTATCCCCTGTAGGGTCAGAAATTAAAGAAGGAAAGTGTTCTCCCAAAGAAGAGAGCCTTTCTTCAGAGAAGAGGTGTTCCCACCAGAGTCTTCTCAACCCCAGTAGTACTTGAAGATCCATCATCCCCTAGCAGAGATGAAGATGGGAGGGAACCCGAGAGTCTTTGTGTTACCCAGCAGTGTTCACAAACTTCCCCAGTAGAGTTTCCAACCAAAGTCCAATCTTTATTGGCATCTCTTCCTCCAGCAGGAGAGTTGGTGCTCGAAGAATCCCCAATAGACTTCTTCCGCAGTAGAATACCAACACATTTAACTCTTCAGCCGAGTCAAAAGGGGATTACTTCCCCAACGGAGTTCAATGGGTAGCGTACCTCTCAAATCAATTTCATCCCCAGCAGAGTCACCAGTTGTCACTCCCGGGATTTTCATCCTAGTACAAACACGAAAGTGGCGCGGAAAAGGTAGAGTCGCCAGCCAGGAATTTTTATCACGAAGGAACGGGAAAGGTAATGTTGCACAAACCAAAGAGAAAAAGTAAAGGACAAGGTCCTACGAACCAAAGATTTGGGTTCGGGAGTCAGTTACGACCTGGGAAGCTATTACACTACAAGAAAATTTGTCAATACCCAGGGCCAAAAACCCTCGGTAACAAGAAAAAGTCGTGGGAAAAGTAAATTACTGAGGGCTTACCAACGACTGTGGGGCCCTCGGTAATTCGCTCCTCGGTAACGTCTACCGATGGCTATATAAACCCACGATATTATACACGGCTAAACCATGAATAGTTTGTGGGTAATAGGTGATTAAATATCAAATTTTTTGTCTTATATTATCCACGACTAAGCCGTCAGTAAATTTACCGAGAGCTAAGTCGTCAATAAATTTACCGAGGCCTAAGCCTTCAATAAGTTACTCAATTTTTGGTATAACTTTACTGACGGTTAAGCCGTCTGTAGTATTATAATTTTTTAATGAAATATACCAATATTTGATCAATAGACCTATTTTATTAATATTTTCCCTGTTTGAAGACAGTATGAATATTTTTTCATAACAACTTATAAATATTTTTTCATAACAACTTATAAATAAATAAAAACTCTTTTATGATATTTTTCATATTATAAATCTACAAAACTCTTTTTTTAATCATGACCATAATTATATATAACCATTCAACAAAAAAATCTCAAACCAAAACTCAAACCTTAATATCAATCAGATCTCAAAAAATATTTCATTCAACAAGTTTGATGTAAACAAGCTCAAACAAAACATAAAACAGGTTCAATCAAAATATAATGTGATTGTCAAAGTATTCTCATGAGTAAAATTAAAGCATAATATGATCTTATATGCTGCCAATAGAGTCATCATCACTGTCAGAGTCATCATCATAGTCTGAATGACGACGACGACATTTGTCACCTTTGATATAAGCAACACTTTCAGCTAATTCCCTCAATTGTTTTTCCAAATCTTGTGTGTGTTTATTTGCCTTGCGACATTCCTCTCGTGCAGCTCGAGCATCTTCCTCTGCAACATTTTCTCTCTCTTTAATTGTTTCCATTTGTACATCAATCTTAGTAGAAACTTGATCGCTACATGTAGATACACGTGATTGTTGGGTTAACGAGGAAACACCTGGCTTGTAATGCTTAGACAAGTCCCCAACACCATAGAGATGTTCTCTAGTCTTGCCACCGATAGCTTCAGCCCAAAAATTTAGCCGAGTTGCATAATCAACTTCCTTAGGGCCACTGTTTGATGTCTCTCCTACTTGAGAGGCATGCTTTAACTTCTCTTGAAATGTTTCCTGCTTAAATAAATACTTAAAATTATATACATTACAATATTTTCATGATACGAACTAACATAACAATAATCATTTAATTGTTTGTTGAAAGTAGCAAAAACAGGAATTTCGACCAAAATCTATGTTAATTTCTTTAACAATTGACATATTTATTACATATTTAACATTAATTTGTTTACCGAGACATGGGATAAGAATGAGACATGGGATAAGAATCCATTTCTTAAAAATAGGTATTGAATTATGAGAAAAACTGGTATTGAATAAAGTAATCTTTTAATCATTTCGCCACTTACTCTTATTAATCCTACCATATATATGATCATGATCCATAATATATGTAATTAATAGTTTTTTTTAACAAGAGGGTCTAAGTTCAAAAGAAAATATTAACACAACATATCTATGTAACTTGTCCTTTTCAAGTAAATGGCATTAAATATTTTATCCAAACATACATCAAAATTTAGTAATTACACTTACATATGTCTTCTTTGATTTGCCGTCCACCCATGAGGAGTCCTTCTTTTTTGTATGAGTCCTTAAGAAGACCTCATCTAATGTGGACTCTCTACCCAATTCCCGACGCTTATGCATTATAAAAAATCGATGTCAAATGTTAGGAAAAAATAAATTATGAGCTAAAGTTTAAGGAATCAAGTGTTTAAAATGAATGACATACCATTCGTATGATGTGCTCATTTGTGGATATGAAGCCACCCGTATGGACAGATCCACCCTTAGCAGATGCCCGATTTTTCTTATTCCTAGCAGCTTTAACCTTATACTATGGTGTCTCCAATTTAATTTTGAGCCCTTTCCAAGCACCCCCTCCCATCCAAGATGGACGTTCTTGTTTCTTCCTTGCCTCCATTAGAATCTTTGAGAGGTGCTTTGAGCCATTGATCTTAAAGATACTCTTGAGTTCAAACTCATCCTCAGGCCGCCAAGCAACTATTTTCTGCAACATTTTAATAATAGACAAATTAAGAAGCAATGGATTAGAAGACCAGGTCCAAATGGAACCATTCCATCAACTTTTTTTCGACATAGACATCACTCACTTTATATGCATACACTTAGTTTATAATAAGTTTCCTTAATTCTTGTCATTTCACAATTTAACTTTACTTTTTGAGATCATAATATTAAGAATATTGTAATAGAAACAAAACTTCATTTCATAATATAATTGTATATAAACTATTTATCATAATATTATTGTATATATAATATATGTAAAATTCAAAATAACCTAACCCAACCCAGAATTTTTCTGTTGTGATACTAATACTACGAAAATACTCGAGGGTTCAATGTTTGCAAAATCAGAAATATTCTATCAGAAATATTCAGATAGAATGTAATGTGTATGATACCAAACCTTAAAATTCAAAAATATTTAGTTTACTATTGAGACATAAGACAATTCATTACACCAAGACAATTCCAAATAGCTCAAAAAATAGTTACAGTTTAGGCTTTAAACAATTCTAGCACAATAAGCAATTAAACTAAACCTCTGCCAAAACATATTAGATGCAGAACATGGAACACACAACCCCAATCATCTCATATTTTTTCATATACCCTTTAATTCATATACCCTTATTATTCATAACACACAATGTCTCAAATTCCAAATATTAGAGGCATTCAAGGAGAAATGACAGATATGTTAAACTTGAGATTGGAGGACCCAAAATTAACAACAATTAACAATGAAAACAAAATAATAACATCTCTAAACTCTGTATCTAAAAAATCAATTGAAGAAAATGTCAATAGTACCCAAAATTAACAACAACTAACAATAACCATATCAAAGACAACAACAAAACAAAGATTGATAATAATAACAATAAATGGCCTTGTTAAATTAGAAAGAAAAGTTATAAAATTAGGGTTTTGAAAATAAAAAGAAAAAAATAAAGTCTGAGAAGTGAGAATTGAACTTACCGATATGTGAAGAGGTAGGGCAGAAAACAATCACAGTTGAGAGAAATTGAAAGGGTGAGAGAAGTTTGAAGAAGATTGAGGGTTTGAAGCCGCTAGCAGAAAGAAGTTTGAAGAATGAGGGTTTTAAGCCACTAGCAAAGAGAGGTTGTTTCTCTTTGTCAAAAAGAATTCATTTCGTAAAAAAAAGTTTATAATAGAAATTTTATTATACTGATTTTATAATTAAGATAATTTATCTAAAAAATTTCTCTTATACTTAAAACTAAAAATTTTCTCTTTATCGGTACTAATAATTTATCTTTATAATAAAAAGTTTTATACTGATTTTATAATTAGAATAAAAAACTATATTATTAGTATATCCAAACTTATTTGTTTTAAGTATAAGATTTTAAGTAATTTTTAATACCTTTTAAAAATATCATTAGTTTTTCTTTTTAATTTATATTAAAAAAATATTATTGATTAATAGTATATATAAGTTTATAAGACTTTACCGAGGGTTTAACCGTGGATAATTACCGACGGTGCAAAATCATGGCTGCTTTCCATGGCTAAGTCGTGGGTAATTGATATTGTCTCAGGTACTCACGAATTATCGACGGATAGACCCTCTATACAAAAAAAATTACCGACGACTACATGGTCGTGGGTAATTATCCGTGGGTATATATAACTTTTCTTGTAGTGTTAGTGTAACACCCCAAATTTGCCCTCTTAATTTTAAGCATCATATCATATCATATTCATCATACTCATATCATTTCCTCAGCATCATATCATGGAAAGATGAAGCATAACATCCCTCATGTCCTAGCATCAAGCATATGGTCATCTGTGGAGGTCCTTGAAGCCTTTCAAGCCATGACAAGGGTCCCAATGAGTTTGTACAGGTTCTATGGTGAGACTACACTCCATTTACAAGTTCAAGTCCATTGACAAAATCTCAGAAGATTGCATGATCATCAGAGATCTCAGGACAAGGCAAAGCTCCTATGCAATGCACCCAAATTAGGGTTTGGGATTCAAGCACCAAGATCTCACAACTTTGGACATTTCTTGTGGGAAAATTCTTCTACATGTTAAGAGGATCCTATGTGTCAAATTTCATGAGAAAATTCCATGTGGAAGTCAGTCAGTGCCTCAGTTGCTTGCAGATGAAGGAAAAAGTCAACAGAGCCCATAAAAAGTCAACTGTGCAATTTCAAGGGGTCTAACCCAAATTTTTTGGCCAAGAGGGGTCCTTAAAATGTTATAAGAGGTTTTGAATGCCTAAGGTTCAAGAATCATGGAGGTTTGAGGGGTTTTGCAAAAATGGTACAAAGTTGGTTTTTGAAGTTTTCCAAATTTTGCAAGTTTTGCCCTAATTTTCAAGTGGCCTTAACATGATCAAAAATTCTTCAAATGGACCAAAGTCAAACATGAAAGTTGGATAGTAAGGGATCCCATTTTCAAAAAGTACAAGTACATTTTCACTGGATTTTCCAATCTCCCCCTAGGCCATTCGAAAATCTTGCTCATCTAGGCCAAATTTCACTTTTCAAAAAATGCACCAAGTGCAAGAAGGCTCAAATCTGATTTTTGTGAATTGGTACAGGCCCAAACTTGTCTCAAACTTAAAATACATTGCATAAGGACCAATTTTCTCCAAAGAAATGGTCATTTTCATACACTTTGAAAAACTCCCTCCAAAACATGCAAATTTGCAAAAATCATGAAACAAGTGTGACACTTGAATCTAAGGGCCAGGAATGAATGGGTTTGAATCAAGGGTGGGAAGTGAAGCTCACACATGCTGAGAGGCCCAAGAGAGCATGAGTATAGAATGCTTATTCCACCAAGTGGACATTAGGCAAATTCACACTTTTCTCATTTGATTTTCGTGCACTTTCTTTCACACTTTCAACATTGCTTTTTTACATCACAACAAAGAGAATTAGGGTGGCATCAGATCTGAATTCTCTCTCATTATCTCATTATCAACTTTCATGAAACCTTGCATTTTGCTTCATATCTCTTGATTCTCTTACATTCTCCACAAACTTCTTCCATATTCTTGATCAGTTAATCATATAGATCAAGAATCATCCACTTATTCAAGCTTAAAGCATAGAATTAGAAGCTTGCCATTTCAAAGCCACTTGTTGAGAAACCTCAGATCCAAGCTATTTCAAGACCTTAGATGCATTTATTTTGCATATAAGGAGCAAGAGGAGTGATTTGCAAGGATTGGTTGGAATTCTATCTCATTATTTCAAGATCTCCATCTCAGGTATGACTTGAAATTTCGTGTTCTGGAAATGGAATTAAATTGTTGCTTTGTGTTCCTTGTTGTTTGCTAATCATGCTGCACTTTGTAGAATTAATTTTAGTGCATTATAGTGAAAGTTATGTGCATTTTAAGTTTGATGGTGACACTATATTTTGCTCGATCCGGCCAATTCTTTGAGATTTAGCTATTTTTGATGCCATATTTGAGTTCAGTGATGTTGATTTAGTGGATCTGGACTATTTGTTTTCATTTTCTAGTGAATTTTTGGTTTTGGTTTGGTCTCCGATGCCGGAGCCCTAGCTCCGGTCACTGGAATTTGTTTTGTGTTCAATCTAGGGTTTCACATGAAGAAGAAACACTACAGTCGTCAGATTCCAGATCCTGCGCTCCTAGTGCTGCCACGTGGCCCTTGCTTCCCTTCATTTTCATGTTCATAATTCTGTTTCTTATTTTAATCCGTGTGTGGAAGGGTTCATAATAGTTTCCATACGCCAGCCAATCGTTTGCTAGCATAGCGCCACCTCAATTAATGAGGTGGTCTTCTCCAGCTGCTGGATTGATCTTGCGGATCCAGTATTTTTCCAGCATTTTTTTATTATTTCAATTAATGTCCACACAAAGACCATGGTCAGCGCATGAGACTGGGCCTTCACCAGTTTGATTTTCGCACCGCCCACATTCTAAGCCCATTCCAGTTTCAACATAACACACTTACTTTCCTCACCTCCTTCAAGTTCATTTTGATTTTCTTTTTCACAATTTAATTTCCTTTTTATTCAGTTCCATTTTAATTCATATAAAATAGTTATAATCATCCAAAAAATCCCAAAAACATCATGAACCTTCTTTTGTGTCTCTAATATTTTTTCATTTTTTCATTTTATTTTTTTCTATTATCCACGTGTCAGAATTAATTCACCACTTCACATAGCTTGTTTTTAAGTCTTTCTTGACCAGTCTGCCTTGTCTAATTTCCATAGTCTTCAAATTTTTGAGTTTTGATCCCATTCTTTTTTCTTTGTGTTCCTAACACATTTTAATTTTCATGTGATTTTTCTCTGGATTTTTGGAAATTTATTTCTTGAGTCTTGGTCTGGTAACTTGTGATGTAAGTTTGCTTCCCTAACTTGTGTTCTTTCCTCCATTTAACCTAGTTTGCTTATGAATATTATCAAATCCTTTTGGCTAGTTGATATAACATGTTTGAAGATCATTTGGTTTCAATTGTGGAATTTTTAGATGGATGGTTGATTTATTGTGGATTTTATCTTGAACCTTGTCCCGTTTTGCTTCCTTTGAACCTTTTGGTCTCTCATAAGCCTAGAAAGGAACTTGTGCCCATTTCTTCTTCTCATTTTGGGTTCCCTTGGGGTGTCGGTACCTTCCTGGTCCTAGGATAGGGTTTGTGTCTTCTGTTTTTTTGAGTTTGCTTCTTCTTTAAGTCATTTGCTTCTTTAAGTGCTTTAACTTCATCTTATGGTTTCTTTTGCTTCCATTTTGGTTTTGTTTGGTCTTGTACCATTCTTATATTCATCTTGTTGGCTTCATAGGCCATTCTTCATATTGTTTTGGTTCTGGTTGTGGGCCTTGTGTTCATATTTTGTGCATTTTGCATTGCATATTTCATAAGTGTGCATTTGTCTTCATTTGTGTTTCATGTTGCATCATTTTGAGTTGCATACTTCTTCTCCTCATTTCTTTGATTTGCATTTGCATTGTACATATGTTTAATTCATGTCACTTCTGATTGTGTGATGTTATCATGTCATCTTGCTCATTGTGTTTCATTTGTATGCATACTAACCTTGCAGGGGCTATGGTAAGTGTGAGATGTCGGAATTGAGTTCCACATCTCCAATTCTCATCTTCTCCTCTTATGTTTATGTGCACTAACCATTTGTTGTTGGGCTTAGTCCTTTCTCATCCCTTCTTCTATCTTCTTCTTCCTCTCTCATTAGGATAGAAACCTCACTAACCCTTAGGACATCCATGCATGTTAACACTTAGGATTATTTTAGTCCCCTTTAGAATTTTTCCTTTATGATCCTTTTGGTTTTTCTTCTCTTCTCATCTCATAACTCTAAAAGACACTTTAATAAGATTGAAGTGGTGCATTGATCTATAGCCTTATTCCATGAGGTATGCTTGTAGTCTTCCCATCTTGGGATAGTACAAGTTTACCTTGTGATGCACAAGTCTGATCAAGGTATCTTCTTCATAAAAGAAAATCATAAAAAATACGTCTTCATCTGTAAATAACCAAAAACACTTAATAATTCAACAAGTTAGCGAGCCTAAGCCCTAATATTTGGGTTCAAGTTTTGGGGATCTTCTCCTTACTTGAGTGTGCTTGTTCTATTATTCCATCTTGGAATGTAGTGACAAGTGCACATTCCATTGAAAAGAGCTTGAGTTCACTTCCTTGTGACACACTCATAAAAGCTTCATAAAAAACACAAACAAACAATGAGCGTCTTTCCTACGGGAATTCTTTTCTCACCTCATTCGCTCCGTACACGAACTTGCTCATACTTGTCACTTTGCAAGACGGTTACGCACTCTTCGTCCGAGTCTGCAACACCTGAGCAATGGCATAGGCAGTTCAAGCCTCATGAGATCTTGTCATGGGGGTAGTAGTGAGTTCCACACCCAGGTTGCGATTGTCTTGGAAATGTCTTGATTTGGGGATCTTCCTCTCTCATTACATGACCCTGACAGTTATGTGCAGCTGGGGACCGATCATTGAGAACCTTGTGGAAACATCCCTCTTTAGTGATGACAGTGGCATCCCACATTTCGTGGAAAACCCATTCGCATCCGAGGCCCACCTGGGGATCGCATAGGATGACCTTGTGTCCTAGACTCAGCTGAGGCCTCCCTGCGTAGTATATAATGCCAAACCGATTCCCTGATTTGGTCATGAGCCATTTCTCGGAAATGGTGAAAGTATTATTGCTATTCGGCTTTGAGAGTCCGTGATGTCTGACCCGGAACCTTTTACCAGTGAGAGTGGGAGGTGTTTACAGGTGTGAAGGAACCCATGACCTCAACATACACTCATCTATTCAGTGGTCCTTGTTATGATCTGTGGTCATGTGATTATGATCTTTGGTTCTATGATTCTATGGTTCTGAAGTTCTGGTTTCTGGAGTTCTGGTTTTCTGGAGTTCTTGTTCTGGTATTCTTGATACTGTGGTCCTGAGATCTTCTTCAGAGGGTTGTGATTATCAGAGAGTGTGACTCAGTGGACTTTTGGTTTGCCAGTTATTCAGAGGGGCCCTTGTCAGTGATCCAATTCAGATGGTCCCAGTTGATCATATGCTTGCATTGCATTGCATTTGCATCATTCTTTGCATTAACTGTTTATGTTTCCCATTTTTCAGGTCATTGCTCATATCTTCTCCCAGTTCTGGTAACCTTATCTCCATGGCAGAAATCAGAAGAGTTCCAAGGAAAAAGAATGTGCATTATACCTTTCTTCAGCCTGAAGTTAGAAGTGTTCAGAGGTTAGCAGGTATGATGAACGATCAAGTCTTGGGCAATTTCAAGAAAAGATATGGCCAGATACTGAAGTTTGTGGACAAGCCCACTGCAGACCAGAAAGACAGTTTGCATACTCTGTTGCAATTTTATGATCCTCTGCTGCGTTGCTTTGTTTTTCCAGGTTACATCTTAGCTCCGACATTGGAAGAGATCTCCAGCATGCTGAATGTTCCAATCAGAGAGACATTGCCATTCTATGGGTCAGAGGTTGTGCTTAAAGATGAAGACATAGCCAAGGTTTGTAGGTTGCCAGCTGCTTCAGTCAGGAAGGCTCTGCAAGAGAGTGAAGGTAAAGGTCTACCCTGGAGTGTGATCATCCCAGAGGCTGAGAGATATGCTACAGAGGCTAAGTGGAATGACTTTGGAGCTTTGCTCACATTGATGGTATATGGGTCCAGCCTGTTTCCTGGAGAGAAAGAGTTTGTCAGCTTGGAGGTGATCTCAATCTTTGCAAAAGGCAATCCAGTGCCTACTCTATTGGGTGACTTCTACTACAGTGTCCATTACAGAAATGAGAAGGGTAGGGGTGGTCCAGTAGTGTGTTGTGCTCATTTGTTTGCTGAGTGGTTTGCTAGACAGTTGCCTAAGTCAGGTGCCTTCAAGGAGATGAGGGATGAATGGAGGTGGTCCAGAAGACTGATGGGGTTGACTGCAGAAGATATTGCTTGGGGTTATGACAGGGATTTTCTAGGTAAGGAGTTGATGGTCAGTTGCGGAAAGTTTGCTAGAGTACCTTTGCTGGGAAGGAAGGGTGTCATCAGTTACTATCCAACATTAGCCAGAAAACAGTTTGGCTACCCTTTGAAAGATTCTCCTCAGATGGAAGAGTTGGCTGAATCTTTATACTTTCCTGCTGAAGGGAACAAAGAGTTAGTTCAACAAGCAGTCCAAGCCTGGGCTTACAGGATAAGAAAGGGTAAGAAAGACTTCGGCCGAGTTGATCCTAAGACATATCCACCATATGCTGCATGGTTGCAAAGCCATGTAGAATCAGTTCTCATGCCTTTTTCAGTTGAGGCTCCGCTTTATCCCAGAGAGGTGCCTAGTCAAAGCAGTATTGTTTCTCTCGAAGAGTACAAGAAGCTAGAAGCTCAGCTGCATGAGATTAGAGTGGAGAATACTGAGATGGTAAGCCTGTACCACCAAGCCAACAGGGCCAAGAATGAAGCTGAAGACAAGCTGCAGAAGCTCTAAGCCTCCTAGGAAGCCAAAGAGAAGGACTTTGCTGGTAGAGAAACCCATTTCCACAGGTTGGGTATGATGGAATCCCAAAGAGAAGCTGAGCGCAAGAAGACTTTAAAGACTCTCAAAGATGCTCGTCAATCCATTGCTTGGTTGCAAGGCCAAAGGGAGGAAGAGCAGAAGAAATTTAGAGAGAAGGAAGAGTTCTTTGAAGTTCAGATGGCCTTCAAGAAGGAGGAGGTGGAGCAAGTCCACACCATCCAGAGGGAAAAGACCCAACAGCTAGCACAAAGTCAGTTAGCTCTGGAGGAAGCAAGGAAAGAAATTGAAGAGCTCAAGCTGAGAGCGGGTGTCAAGAAGAGCAGGGCAGAGGTGGCAGATCCTGGGTCCTTAGCTTAGTTTATTTTTGCAGACTACCTACAGGCTTGTTGTAGGAGTCTTGCTTTTATTTCCTTTGTCTTTATTTTATGTACTGGCTTGTAACCCTTCGGGGATTATTTCTGGTTGTATTCTGACTTTTAGCCTGCAGTGGTTTGTCCATATACAGTATTAATGTGCAAGTTATCATTTTGAATGTGCAAGACTCGTTTGTCTGGATACTGCTAATGTCTGAACACTTATCAAAGAGAAAGATTGAAATCTTGAAAGCTAAACACTGAAATGTGACTGTCTGAGATTAGATGACAGAACTGGGGCATGCCAAATGCTTAAAACTTGGGAACATGAACAGTTACATTGCATTGCATATAACCTGTTTGTTTGTTTTGCAGGTATTGTCTCAGTTACTAATGTGTTTTGTGTTGCAGGAACTATAGCTCCCCGTAAAGTTCGGGAACAACCAGCTGCACATAGATATCCAACCAAGATTAACAGAGAGCGAGTCATGGACCAGATGCAAGCGGACTTGGCAGATCTAAGACTGAGAATGGATAACTTTATGACAGTGATGGCCGGCATGGGTCAAAACCAAGAGCGTCTGCGGGAGATGATAGAGAACAGTCAACCCAGGAACATTGCTGCTGCTGCTACTGCTGATAATCGTACCGGTGCGGGCGCACGTCAAGTTGAAATCCCTATTGCTCAACCAGGGGTGACAATAATCAATGATGGGTTGAATAATATTCAGATGGACAATCATGACGACCAGTTCACTCTACTTGACGAAGCTGAAGGTTAAGGTGTTGAGATGAACAAGAGGTTTGAGGAAATGGCTGAGCAAATCAAAGCTATTCAGTCCCAGAGCTCTTTGGGATTTGACATAACAGATTTGGGCTTGGTTCCTGGGGTCAGGATCCCATACAAGTTCAAAGTTCCAACCTTTGAGAAGTATAATGGCACTGCATGCCCGAAGACCCATCTGCAATCATTTGTTGGGAGAATTGCCGCTCACACGGATGATGAGAAACTCTGGATGTATTATTTTCAAGACAGCTTGGTAGGAGCTTCGTTGGAATGGTACATGAAGCTTAGCAGAGTTAATATCAAGAGTTGGAAAGATCTAGCTGAAGCCTTTGTGAGACAATATCAATATAACATGGACATGGCTCCGAACCGCACGCAATTGCAGCACATGGCTCAAACGGCTAAGGAAGGTTTCAAAGAGTATGCACAGAGGTGGCGCCAGCTAGCTGCCAGAGTTCAACCATCGCTGCTAGAGAACGAAATGGCTGACATGTTTATGGGTACTCTGCAGGGTGTATTTCTTGAAAGACTGGCGTCCAGTTCTGCCACTAAATTCAACGATATTGTTATTTCTAGAGAAAGGGTTGAGACCTTGCTGAAGATGGGGAAGATACAAGATCCTAGTGCTAGCAGCTCGAATGGAGCGAGGAAAGCGTTCAGTGGACCTCCTAGGAGAAGAGAGGGCGAGACAAATGTTGTATTCGGCCGAGGCCGGGGCCATGGTTATAGAAGACCCTATGAGCATGTGGCGGCAGTCACAATTCCTGCAGCTCCAGTGCAACAGATGCAACCTCCTCCACAACAACATCAACAACAACAACAACCTCGTACTAACTATCAGCAGAGACCGTATCAGCCAAGGCAAACTCGCCCGGCTAATAGGGTGATTGAGGCTATCCCGATGACTTATGCTGCCTTGCTTCCCAGACTGCTAGATTTGAACCTGATTCAGCTGAGAACTTTGGCACCACCACCTTCTGGAGAGCTTCCAATGGGTTATGATGTCAACGCACGATGCGCTTTCCACTCTGGAGCACCCGGGCACTCGACTGAGAAGTGCAGGGCTTTGCATCACAAGGTTCAAGATCTTGTAGACTCTAAAGCAATCAACTTTGCACCGCCGCCGAATGTTAATTCGAACCCTATGCCGCATCATGGAGGGGCAAGAGTCAATGCTGTTGAGGGTGGTGACAAGTTGAGTCTGGTGCTGAGTATTGATGAAGTGAAGACTCCTTTGAGGGTAGTGAAAGAGAGTCTGCTGAATGGTCAAGTGTTTCCTGGTTGCTGTTTTGATTGTGAAGACTATATGAGTTCAGAGAATGGATGTGAGAAGTTGAAGATGGGTTTGCAGGGTTTGATTGATGATGAATCCTTGCAGTTTAGTAAAGTTGGTAATGCAGAAGCCGATGATGTGTCAACCATTACTATTTTCTATGATGAAGCTGACATGCCTGTCAGGAGAGAGCTGGTTACAATCTATGCTCCTCAGATTAGTCCCGTGACTATCACAGTACCTGGGCCTGTTCCGTACACAGACGATAAAGCCATTCCTTGGCATTATGGCTCAGATGTTTATGTAGCTGGACAGAAGATTGAGAGCAAGGTTGTTGCTGCTGACCCGACTGTAGAGAATGTCGGAGGAGTTGGGGGTTTCACTAGAAGTGGTAGGTTATTTGCTCCCCCTGTGCTGAGAGGGGATCCTAAGGCTAAGGCTTCGTCCAAGGCCAAAGGAAAGCAAGCTGTGAATGATGAGTCAACTACTCTTGTGGCGGGGCAGGGTACGTTTGAAAAAGAGGTCGAGGAATTCATGAGGATTATTAAAAAGAGTGACTATAAGGTGGTTGATCAACTGAACCAGACACCTTCCAAGATTTCCATCTTGTCACTGCTGATGTGCTCTCCCGCGCACCGAGAGGCCTTACCGAAAGTTCTACAAATGGCTTATGTTCCTCAGGAGATCATTGTCAACCAACTTGAAGCTGTTGTTGGAAGTGTCAATGCAAGCCATGGCTTAGGTTTTACAGACAGGGACCTCACTTCAGAAGGCAGAAACCACAACAAAGCACTACATATCACTATGGAGTGCAAGGGCGTTGTGTTGTCTCATGTTCTTGTAGACACAGGCTCTTCCTTGAATGTGCTTCTGAAGAAGGCACTGATGAAGCTTAATGTTGATGGGATTGTCCTGAGACCAAGTGATCTGGTTGTTAAAGCTTTCGATGGATCGAGAAGATCAGTTTTTGGAGAGGTTGAGCTGCCCGTCAAGATAGGCTCTCAAGTCTTCAAAAGTGTTTTCTATGTTATGGATATCCAGCCTGCATATAGCTGTTTGTTGGGAAGGCCATGGATACACGCTGCTGGAGCCGTTACTTCAACCCTGCATCAGAAGCTTAAATACGTGGTTGACGGCCAGGTCATCACAGTTTGTGGGGGGGAGGACATATTCGTAAGCCACTTGTCGACGTTCAAGTACGTAGAGATGGATGGAGAAATCCATGAGACCTTATGCCAATCCTTTGAAGCGGTCAACGCCAGCATCCTGACTCCTGTGGAGAAGGGCAGCGAGAAAGAGGGTACATCCATCCATTCCTATAGAGAAGCAAAAGAGGTTGTTCAATCAGGCAGTGCCCAAGGCTGGGGCAAGCTGTTGGAGCTGGAAAAGAAAGATGATAAGTTTGGCTTAGGGTATCAGCCTGGTGGATCTACTCCAAGTGGTAAGGCTATCACGTTTACAAGTGTTGGGTTGCTCGACCGCAATCAGATCTGCACAGCAAGCCAAGATGGGGATAGTGACGGAGATTGGGACAACTGGATCCACCCGTGTGCGCCCAGCGAGGAGCTAACAAACTGGTCTACTGAAGACATTGTTCAAGTCACCTGGCTCTCAGAGTAATTATTTTGTTTCCTTTTATTAGCATATTGCATTGTCAAATCCAGCATTCTTCCCAAGATGCTTGGATCCATTGTATTGGGCCACCATGTTTTGTATTGCATCTTATTTTGCTATGAAATAAAAGGACATTTTCAGACAAATTGTGTTCCCTGTCTTTGTTTTTAAAACTTTTCACAAAAATATAAAAATGGCAATATGTTTTTCCTTTCCGTTTTGTGTTAGCATCTCTTTTTCAAAATAAGCAGATTCTGAATAAGCACATCATCTGTGCAGTGTTGATCATCCGGATTCCATGGATAACGTTCCTGCTATGACTATGCATGACTTTGACAATCATGTCTACCAAGCTGATGAAGGGGTTGAGGAAGACTGTGACCTCCCTAAAGAATTGGTCAGATTGTTGAAACAAGAGGAACGAGTTATTCAACCTCATCAAGAAGAGATTGAGATCATCAACATTGGCAGTGAAGATGCAAAGAAGGAAATCAAGATTGGGACCAGTCTGCAGGCCGACGTCAAGAAAATGCTGATCAGTATGCTGAAAGAGTATGTGGATATCTTTGCTTGGTCATATCAAGATATGCTAGGTTTAGATACTGACATCGTGATGCATAAGCTACCTCTGAGAGAAGACTGTCCTCCTGTGAAACAGAAATTGAGAAGAACTCGTCCTGACATGGCGATGAAGATCAAAGAGGAGGTTCAGAAGCAATGGGATGTCAGGTTCCTTGCTGTGACTAGTTACCCACCTTGGGTAGCTAACATTGTACCTGTACCTAAGAAGGACGGCAAGGTCCGGATGTGCGTTGACTACCGGGATTTGAATATAGCAAGCCCAAAAGATAACTTTCCGTTACCACACATTGACGTGTTGGTAGACAATACTGCTCAATTCTCGGTGTTTTCCTTCTTGGATGGCTTCTCTGGTTATAATCAGATAAAAATTGGTGCCGGAGGACATGGAGAAGACAACGTTCATTACCCCGTGGGGTACATTCTGCTATAAGGTCATGCCCTTTGGTTTGAAGAACGCCGGGGCAACTTATCAACGGGCGATGGTCACATTGTTCCATGACATGATCCACAAGGAGATTGAATGTTATGTGGACGATATGATTGCTAAGTCCCGAGACGAAGAGGAGCATCTGGTCAACCTGAAGAAGCTATTTGATAGACTGATCAAGTACAAGCTGAGGTTGAATCCGAACAAATGCACTTTCGGGGTGCGTTCCGGGAAACTGCTGGGTTTCATTGTTAGTCAAAGAGGAATTGAGGTAGATCCTGCTAAAGTAAAATCTATTCAAGATATGCCTGCACCGAAGACAGAAAAAGAAGTGCGTGGGTTTTTAGGGAGGTTGAACTACATTTCTCGGTTCATATCTCATCTAACTGCCACGTGCAAACCAATATTCAAATTGCTAAGAAAAGAGCAAACGGTCAGGTGGAACGATGACTGCCAAAGAGCTTTCGACAAAATAAAAGAATATTTGCAGGAGCCTCCAATTCTAATGCCTCCCGTGGAAGGAAGACCTTTAATCATGTACTTGATTGTGCTAGATGGGTCAATGGGGTGTGTGCTCGGCCAACATGACGAGTCTGGTCGAAAAGAGTACGCCATTTATTACCTTAGCAAAAAGTTTACCGACTGTGAATCCCGATACTCACTGCTCGAGAAAACTTGTTGCGCTTTGGTATGGGCTGCTCGCCGACTGAGGCAGTACATGTTGACTCATACCACACTGCTCATTTCCAAAATGGATCCTGTCAAGTACATCTTTGAGAAACCAGCGTTGACCGGAAGGGTTGCTAGGTGGCAGATGATTTTAACTGAATACGACATCCAGTATACTTCTCAGAAAGCCATCAAGGGAAGTGTATTGTCGGATTACCTTGCACAGCAACCTCTTGAGGATGATTATCAACCAATGAAGTTTGATTTCCCTGATGAGGACATCATATACCTCAAAACAAACGATTATGAGGAACCACTTCCGGAGGAGGGGCCTGACCCTGAATCCAAATGGAAGTTGATGTTTGATGGGGCCGTCAATATCAATGGTCATGGAGTTGGTGTCGTACTCATTACTCCTGAAGGTGTTCATTTACCCTTCGCTGCCAGAATTACTTTTGGCTGCACCAATAATGAAGCGGAATATGAGGCATGTATAATGGGAATAGAGGAGGCTATTAATCTTCGGATTAAGAACCTCGATATATTTGGAGATTCAGCCCTCATCATTAATCAAGTTACCGACAAGTGGTATACGCATCAAGAGCATTTAATTCCATACCGGGATTATGCTAGAAAACTGTTGACGTTCTTCACGGAAGTTAAACTTCAATACATACCACGTGATGAAAATCAGTTTGCCGACGCATTGGCCACTCTCTCTTCGTCAATAAAAGTCTTGTGTTGGAATTATGTGCCCAGAATTGACATATCCAGGCTTGACGCTCCAGCTCATGCCTTCTCTGTAGACGCCGTGTCTGACGAGAAACCTTGGTATTTTGATATCAAGTTATTCCTGGAAAAGCAAGAATACCCAACTGGGGCATCTTCCAATGACAAGAAGACCTTGAGGCGACTTGCTGCTAGCTTCTTCTTGAATACAGACGGGGTTTTGTACAAGACAAACTTCGACATGGTCTTGCTCAGATGTGTGGATAGACACGAAGCAAGCCTATTGATGCAGGAAGTCCATGAAGGATCTTTCGGTACCCATGCAGGAGGGCATGCTATGGCAAAGAAATTGCTGAGATCAGGGTATTACTGGATGACAATGGATGCAGACTGTTGTTCATTCGCTCGTAAGTGCCACAAGTGCCAAATATATGCAGACAAAGTGCATGTTCCACCAAGCCCGCTCAACGTCATGTCATCTCCTTGGCCCTTTTCTATGTGGGGCATTGACATGATCGGGAAGATTGAGCCAACTGCTTCAAATGGTCATCGCTTCATCCTGGTCGCGATTGATTACTTTACCAAATGGGTAGAAGCAGCATCTTATGCCAACGTCACTCGTCAAGTGGTGGCAAGATTTCTGAAAAGAGATATCATATGCAGATACGGAGTGCCCGAAAGGATCATTACTGATAATGGTTCTAATCTCAACAACAAGATGATGGCAGACTTGTGTCGAGACTTCAAGATACAGCATCACAATTCTTCTCCTTACCTACCAAAGATGAATGGTGCGGTAGAGGCAGCAAACAAGAATATCAAGAAGATTGTGCAGAAAATGGTTGTCACCTACAAAGATTGGCATGAGATGTTACCATTTGCTTTGCATGGGTACCGTACGTCAGTTAGGACGTCAACAAGGGCAACTCCCTTCTCTCTGGTGTATGGCATGGAAGCAGTCCTGCCTGTTGAAGTAGAGATTCCTTCACTGCGCGTGATGATGGATGTAAAGCTGGATGAGGCTGAATGGGTGCGTGCTCGTTATAATCAACTATGCCTAATTGAGGAAAAGAGATTAGCGGCTATCTGTCACGGTCAGCTTTATCAGAGGAGAATGAAACGTGCATTCGACCAACGAGTACGTACTCGAGAATATCAAGTGGGAGAGCTTGTATTGAAGAGGATCGTTCCTCCAGGTTCAGATCACAGGGGTAAGTGGACCCCAAACTACGAAGGACCATTCATAGTGAAGAAAGTCTTTTCAGGAGGAGCACTGATGCTCACCACTATGGATGGAGATGACTTCCAGTCCCCTGTTAACTCGGACGCAGTTAAAAAATACTTCGCATAAAGAGACCTGCTGGACATAAAAACAGAATTATAGTCCAGGAAAAAAAAGGCATCCCGGTGAGCTAAAAACAGAATAAAAAGCTCGGGCAAAAGTTAGGGAAATAAATAAAAAAAATGTACACCCGCTGAGTTGAAAAGCCACATTGGACAGCTCAGGCAAAAAAGGGTATCCCGGTGGATTGAAAACCCGAAAGGGCGATCCACGCAAAACAAGGGAATAAGCGAACAACTGCGATCCGAGTTATCTGAACCACGTCATCGTTTCGTACAACTTGACAATATCAGAAGGATAGGAAACAGTCCCCTCATCCTCTCAGAAAGCCAAAGCAGAATGGAGAGTCTTGAAGACATGCAGGTCATAGCAGAAATGGAACTCCTTAGAATTCCGTGTACATTGCCATTAGGATAGTTTCTTTTTCTCAATTTTTTGGTGGCTACCTCTTTCTAGGTGGTTGCTTCTTGATGTAAATCTTTTCCTATTCAGAGGCCATTCAATAAAAAGAATATTCAGTCAAAAAGCTGTGTGTGTTTATTTTTGTCTGCAAAATGTCCTGAATTTTCAGCAAAAATAGCATTGCATCTAAACATGGTGATAATTTTGAAAGAAAACTGACATGCAGGGAAACTGTAACCCTCTTTAAGTGTCGGGTGACGATGGATGAACAGATCATACCATGCAAATCCCCGGGGCACACTTGTGTTTTCTTTTGTTGCAGGTTGCAGGATGGCGTCACATTCTCAAGCAATTTACTCTTCCCCAGTAGAGTATCTCCCCGAGCAGAGATTTCTTCCCTCATCAGGTATTTGAAAGCCTGACATCTCCAGCAGAGATTTTCTCCAGCCTTGGCAGCAACCCAAGCAGTTTCTTCTTCCCCAGTGAAGTAGCAGTCCATTCTTCCCCAGTGGAGTATGCCCAACAGGTATCTGAAAGCCTGACATCCAGAGTTGGAATCATCAGAATTCTATCCTCAGCAAGAGTCCTTCCCAGCAGGTGGGACCGAAAGCCTGATATCCCCTCAGAGTCTTGAATCAGCAGATGCTCCCCAGCTAGAGTATTGTTCAAGCAGCTTCCCCAGCCAAGTCTGAAGATGATCCTGTCCCCACAGAGTTCATATCTGATTTTCACCTCCGTCAGTGAAATATTCCCAGCGAAGTTGCCATACTTTTGGGTATTTTGATGATACAGTCAGGTATTCATCACCACAGTCAGAGTTGGGTATTCAGACCTCTTGACTTGGCTTCCCCTGCAGAGTTGTAATTCTTGTGGCCGATCAGGCATTTTGTCTACCGCTCGTCTGCGTTTTTCAACACTCGTCTGTGTTATCCCTAAGCAGAGTTTTCCCCAACGGGGACATATTACTGCTTTATTGCTGCTTGTCTACATCTTTCAGCACTCGTCTGTGTTATCACTTCAGTATTGCTCGTTTGATTCCCCAGCAGTGGTTTGTGATTACCTTGATTTTGCTCGTTTGCAATTTCAAACACTCGTCTGTGTTTGGTTATATCAGTTGTTGTGTGCTCGTCTGCAACTTCCAGCACTCGTCTGTGTTTGATATATAATCTTTGTTGTTGTTTGTCTGTAACTTTTCAGCACTCGTCTGTGTTTGGTATGCCTGATATTTGTGGATACTCGTCTGTATCATCCCCCAACACTCGTCTGTGTCGATTATCCTTTTTAAGCTCGTCCGCTTTGCTTGGATACTCGTCTGTATCATTTCCAGCACTCGTCTGTGTTGCTTATCTGTTTGAAGCTCGTCTGCTTTGCTGGGATACTCATCTGTATCAACCCCAGCACTCGTCTATGTTAGTTACATCTGTATTGAGAGGATTTGCTGTTTATCCTGATATTCCAATTATTGCTACTTCAAATGCTCGTTTGTGTTTGAATTCCTGGTATTCATCTATACCAGTGGCTGGTACTCGTCTGTATCATTGCCTGAAGCGCTCGTCTGTGTTTCTTAGATCATCGTCTGATACTCGTCTGTATCATTGACTTATGGCACTCGTCTGTGTTATCTAGATGATCATCCAATACTCGTCTGTATTGAAGAGGTTTCAAATCCTGACATTGGGAATTAATGTCAAAATGGTTACCGGTCCTGGCGTAACAGGTAAATCCGAAGGAGGCTCGTCTGCTTCAAGCACTAATTATTGTTGTTGCACCTGGCGTCACAGGTTTGCTCAAAGAAGACTCGTCTGTCTTATACCATATATCCGCGGATAATATATGAAGAAGGTTCGTCTACCTTGATTGCATGTCTATCCCACAGACTTAAGTGCATACCGGTCCTGGCGTAACAGGTAAATCCGAAGGAGACTCGTCTGTCTCAGATTATGTTATATGAAGTGTTTTGAGGAATCGTATGTCCAGTTCCTAGCGTCACAGGATTGTTCAAAGACTCGTCTATCTCAGTTTATGTTCTTGAAGTGTTTGAGGACTCGTCTGTCCAGTTCCTGGCGTCACAGGATTGTTTGAAGACTCGTTTGTCAACGTATTCTTATTCCAGATATCAGTTTCAACTTGGAAGAAGCTCGTCTGCTTTTTCTCTCCTTCTTATCCCCAGAGCATCATCTGGTTGGGTTTATTTCCCAGTGTTGCATTCTTAGTCAAAGTGCAAATTTCTGGTCTTCTTGGTATTCAACCACAGTTTATCTTGAATGGTCGATAGCCCGTACTATCGTCCTTTTCAGATTAACTGATGATTGAATAGGGGCAGCTGTAACACCCCAAATTTGCCCTCTTCATTTTAAGCATCATATCATATCATATTCATCATACTCATATCATTTCCTCAGCATCATATCATGGAAAGATGAAGCATAACATCCCTCATGTCCTAGCATCAAGCATATGGTCATCTGTGGAGGTCCTTGAAGCCTTTCAAGCCATGACAAGGATCCCAATGAGTTTGTACAAGTTCTACGGTGAGTCTACACTCCATTTACAAGTTCAAGTCCATTGACAAAAGCTCAGAAGATTACATGATCATCAGAGATCTCAGGACAAGGCAAAGCTCCTATGCAATGCACCCAAATTAGGGTTATGGATTCAAGCACCAAGATCTCACAAATTTGTCCATTTCTTGTGGGCCAAGTCTTCTACATGTTAAGAGGATCCTATGTGTCAAATTTCATGAGAAAATTCCATGTGGAAGTCAGTCAGTGCCTCTGTTGCTTGCAGATGAAGGAAAAGGTCAACAGAGCCCATAAAAAGTCAACTGTGCAATTTCAAGGGGTCTAACCCAAATTTTTTGGCCAAGAGGGGTCCTTACAATGTTATAAGAGGTTTGGAATGCCTAAGGTTCAAGAATCATGGAGGTTTGAGGGGTTTTGCAAAAATGGTACAAAGTTGGTTTTTGAAGTTTTCCAAATTTTGCAAGTTTTGCCCTAATTTTCAAGTGGCCTTAACATGATCAAAAATTCTTCAAATGGACCAAAGTCAAACATGAAAGTTGGAGATTAAGGGCTCCCATTTTCAAAAAGTACAAGTACATTTTCACTAGATTTGCAAATGTCCCCATAGGCCATTCGAAAATCTTGCTCATCTAGGCCAAATTTCACTTTTCAAAAAATGCACCAAGTGCAAGAAGGCTCAAATCTGATTTTTGTGAATTGGTACAGGCCCAAACTTGTTTCAAACTTAAAATACATTGCATAAGGACCAATTTTCTCCAAAGAAATGGTCATTTTCATACACTTTGAAAAACTCTCTCCAAAACATGCAAATTTGCAAAAATCATGAAACAAGTGTGACACTTGAATCTAAGGGCCAGGAATGAATGGGTTTGAATCAAGGGTGGGATATGAAGCTCACACAGGCTGAGAGGCCCAAGAGAGCATGAGCATAGCATACTTATTCCACCAAGTGCACATGAGGCAAATTCACACTTTTCTCATTTGATTTTCGTGCACTTTCTTTCACACTTTCAGCCTTGCTTTTTTACATCACAACAAAGAGAATTAGGGTGGCATCAGATCTGAATTCTCTCTCATTCTCTCATTCTCAACTTTCATGAAACCTTGCATTTTGCTTAATATCTCTTGATTCTCTTACATTCTCCACAAACTTCTTCCATATTCTTGATCAATGAATCATATAGATCAAGAATCATCCACTCATTCAAGCTTAAAGCACAGAATTAGAAGCTTGCCATTTCAAAGCCACTTGTTGAGAAACCTCAGATCCAAGCTATTTCAAGACCTTAGATGCATTTATTTTGCATCTAAGGATCAAGAGGAGTGATTTGCAAGGATTGGTTGGAATTCTATCTCAATATTTCAAGATCTCCATCTCAGGTATGACTTGAAATTTCGTGTTCTGGAAATGGAATTAAATTGTTGCTTTGTGTTCCTTATTGTTTGCTGATCATGCTGCACTTTGTAGAAATGATTTTAGTGCATTGTAGTGAAAGTTATGTGCATTTTAAGTTTGATGGTGACACTTTATTTTGCTCGATCCGGCCAATTCTTTGAGATTTAGCTATTTTTGATGCCATATTTGAGTTCAGTGATGTTGATTTAGTGGATCTGGACTATTTGTTTTCATTTTCTAGTGAATTTTTGGTTCTGGTTTGGTCTCCGGTGCCGGAGCCCTAGCTCCGGTCACCGGAATTTGTTTTATGTTCAATCTAGGGTTTCACATGAAGAAGAAACACTACAGCCGTCAGATTCCAGATCCTGCGCTCCTAGTGCTGCCACGTGGCCTTTGCTTCCCTTTATTTTCATGTTCATAATTCTGTTTCTTATTTTAATCCGTGTGTGGAAGGGTTCATAATAGTTTCCATATGCCAGCCAATCGTTTGCTAGCATAGCGCCACCTCAATTAATGAGGTGGTCTTCTCCAACCGCTGGATTGATCTTGCGGATCCAATGTTTTTCCAGCATATTTTTATTATTTCAAATAATGTCCACACAAAGACCATGGTCAGCGCATGAGACTGGGCCTTCACCAGTTTGATTTTCTCACCACCCCCATTCTAAGCCCATTCCAGTTTCAACATAACACACTTACTTTCCTCACCTCCTTCAAGTTCATTTTAATTTCTTTTTCACAATTTAATTTCCTTTTTATTCAGTTCCATTTTAATTCATATAAAATAGTTATAATCATCCAAAAAATCCCAAAAACATCATGAACCTTCTTTTGTGTCTCTAATATTTCGTCATATTTTTATTTTATTTTTTTCTATTATGCACGTGTCAGAATTAATTCATCACTTCACATAGCTTCTTTTTAAGTCTTTCTTGACCAGTCTGCCTTGTCTAATTTCCATAGTCTTCAATTTTTTGAGTTTTGATCCCATTCTTTTTGCTTTGTGTTCCTAACACATTGTAATTTTCATGTTATTTTTCTCTGGATTTTTGGAAATTTATTTCTTGAGTCTTGGTCTGGTAACTTGTGATGTAAGTTTGTTGCCCTAACTTGTGTTCTCGCCTCCATTTAACCTAGTTTGCTTCTGAATCTTCTCAAATCCTTTTGGCTAGTTGATATAACATGTTTGAAGATCATTTGGTTTCAATTGTGGAATTTTTATATGGCTGGTTGATTTATTGTGGATTTTATCTTGAACCTTGTCCCGTTTTGCTTCCTTTGAACCTTTTGGTCTCTCATAAGCCTAGAAAGGCACTTGTTCCCATTTCTTCTTCTCATTTGGGGTTCCCTTGGGGTGTGGGTACCTTCCTGGTCCTAGGAAAGGGTTTGTGTCTTCTGTTTTTTTGAGTTTGCTTCTTCTTTAAGTCATTTGCTTCTTTAAGTGCTTTAACTTCATCTTATGGTTTCTTTTGCTTCCATTTTGGTTTTGTTTGGTCTTGTACCATTCTTCTCTTCATCTTTTTGGCTTCATAGGCCATTCTTCATATTGTTTTGGTTCTGGTTGTGGGCCTTGTGTTCATATTTTTTACATTTTGCATTGCATATTTCATAAGTGTGCATTTGTCTTCATTTGTGTTTCATGTTGCATCATTTTGAGTTGCATACTTCTTATCCTCATTTCTTTGAGTTGCATTTGCATTGTACATATGTTTAATTCATGTCACTTCTGATTGTGTGATGTTATCATGTCATCTTGCTCATTGTGTTTCATTTGTATGCATACTAACCTTGCAGGGGCTATGGTAAGTGTGAGATGTGGGAATTGAGTTCCACATCTCCAATTCTCATCTTCTCCTCTTATGTTTATGTGCACTAACCATTTGTTGTTGGGCTTAGTCCTTTCTCATCCCTTCTTCTATCTTCTTCTTCCTCTCTCATTAGGATAGAAACCTCACTAACCCTTAGGACATCCATGCATGTTAACACTTAGGATTATTTTAGTCCCCTTTAGAATTTTTCCTTTATGATCCTTTTGGTTCTTCTTCTCTTCTCATCTCATAACTCTAAAAGACACTTTAATAAGATTGAAGTGGTGCATTGATCTATAGCCTTATTCCATGAGGTATGCTTGTAGTCTTCCCATCTTGGGATAGTACAAGTTTACCTTGTGATGCACAAGTCTGATCAAGGTATCTTCTTCATAAAAGAAAAACATAAAAAACACTTCTTCATCTGTAAATAACCAAAAACACTTAATAATTCAATAAGTTAGCGAGCCTAAGCCCTAATCTTTGGGTTCAAGTTTTGGGGATCTTCTCCTTACTTGAGTGTGCTTGTTCTATTATTCCATCTTGGAATGTAGTGACAAGTGCATATTCCATTGAAAAGAGCTTGAGTTCACTTCCTTGTGACACACTCATAAAAGCTTCATAAAAAACACAAACAAACAATGAGCTTCTTTCCTTCGGGAATTCTTTTCTCACCTCATTCGCTCCGTACGCGAACTTGCTCCTACTTGTCACTTTGCAAGACGGTTACGCACTCGTCGTCCGAGTCTGCAACACCTGAGCAATGGCATAGGCAGTTCAAGCTTTAATTCACAAGCAATTTCCTTTTAGTACCCCTAGTTAGGGGAACTACGGCGTCTCTGATCCTCATTATCCTGATGAGGTACGTAGGCAGCGGGGTAGGGCCCGTTCGAGCACAATCTTTATTTTCCCTACATTTCTTCTCTTTTTTTTATTTTTATTTCTTTTCTCAGTTCCTTTTCCAGTTCATTTCTTTTATTTGCTGCAGTTTTCATACCCTCACCCTTTGAAACAGTTTTCTTTTGCAAGCGTGGATCCCGTCGGGTACGGCGGACGATCTGGTTGCTAATACCTTCCTAGGTCGTAACTGACTCCCGAGCTCAGTCTCTTTGGTTCGTAGGACCTGTGTCCTTCCTTTTCTTTCTACTGGTTTGTGCAGCATTATCATTCCCTCTCTTCGGGATAAAAATGCCTGGCTGGCGACTCTATTCTTTTTCCGCGCCACTTTCGCGTTTGTACCAGGATGGAAATCCGGAGAGCGACAGTTAGCACCCTAGACCGTCCGCCGTACCCGACGGGATCCACGCTTGTTTGTCTGTTTCAAAGGGGGGAAATAAGATGTTGCTGAATAAAAACCGCTATTGGAACTGAGATGAGGAAGGTAACTAGAAAAGAAAATGGAAAGAAAGATGGAAATGTAAGGAAAATAAAGAATGTGCTCGAACGGGCCCTACCCTGCTGCCTACGTACCTCATCGGGAAAATGAGGATCAGAGTCGACGTAGTTCTCCTAACTAAGGCGGGAACTAATTGTTGGTGTTTTTTATGCGCTGGAATTGCTTATGTCTTTGCTCAGGTGTTGCAGGCTCGCCTTGAATGAGTGCGTTTACCGTCTTGCAAATGAGACAAATCGTCGTAAGTTCGCGTTGAGAGTGAGTGAGGTGAGAGAAGAAGTTCCCGAAGGAAAAGACGATTCTTCTTTGTTGTTTTGTCTTTTAGATAAGTGTTTTGATTTTGTTTGTAAACCTTCTCATACTTAGACTTGTTCATCATGGTAGATGCCTTACACCTCGTCCCAAAATAGGACGTGTATAAGTAACCCACGGCAAAGTCTCGTGTCGTACGAGAAAGTCAACCTTTATTAGGTGTTTTTGTTATTTTCCTCATGAGATGAGGGAAAAAAACAAAGTGAACCAAAGGCAAGAAGTCTAAGGGGAAGACTAATATCCTAGTGTTATCATGCATGGGTGAACCTAGGTTAGTGTGGTTTCTAATCCTAATGAGAAAAGGAAAAGAAGAATTAGAATGCAACTTACTTCGTAAGGAAGATAAGTTGATTCCAACAAAGGGGAAAACCTAACAAACACAAGTATGAAAGGTAAGGCAAAAATGCTAATTAGATGCATAAAGAAAGTAAAAGGAATAAGTTATGAAGAACTTACCTTAACCTCCCTACAAAACAAGGGTTGGTATTGTAAAACATGATAATAAATATGGTAAACAATTACCAAACAATTCCTAAAGGACTTAGGACCTAAACTAGACTCAATCTTAAGTTTAGAGGACCTAAAAATAATGCAAAGCAAAATTCAGCAGCTTATTACAGCTCCTAAATGTAATGCAATATACAAACAACTTTTTACAGTCAGCAAACAGCATGCAAAACAGGTGTAAAAAGTGTGAAAATGTAAGAATCAGCATACATTTTACAGCTACTGCATGAAATCACAGCTATGAAATGCAAAAGGCAGATTTGCTTATTTTTATTTTTAATGTACAAAACCAATGGTAAATGCACAATTAACATGGATAAATGCAACATGAATATGGATCAATGAACATGATTATTTACAAGAGTATGCTTATGGAATAATGCACTAAAAAACTAAATATGTAACAAATATGCATTTCAAGTATTGGCACATAAGCATATGAATATGGATTAAAGAATGTATCAAAGCTCAACACAATGAATTATACAAATTGATGCAAAAATTAGCATTGACATTATTATGAGAGTGTGATCAAAATGCAAATCAAATGCAAGAATGTGCATACCTATGCTTGTGTTATTCTTTCAAGAATGCAACATGCAAATATGTCATGCAATGATGCGTATAAGTTAACGAAACATGCAAGGATCGTGCTAGGGATGCAAAAACAGAATGAAGCATTCATTTACATGATAAATGAAGTATTGAACATAACAACAATATGAGCTAATCACTTTATACACTAATGAACAAATAAGCACAAAGTATGCAAAAGGTAACATAAACATGTCGAAACGACTCGAAACGATGGAATATGGTACCAAAAGTAGTCTTGAAAATTCTCTAAATTCATGCTATATCACTACATGAAGTTTAAGACACAATGCAATGTAAACACAAAATGAAACAAAAATATTTTTTCACTTTTGAACATCGTTAACCGGTTAACGCTATAGGTTAACCGGTTAACGCCCTAAAATTATGAAAAATACAAACTGCAAACCAAATCAAACGGCACTGTTTTGTTCAAAAAATGGTCCAAATACATCTGAATCAAACATGATTTTTTAGGACTTTCATTTGGGTAAACAATTTCTACTGGATCAGTCCGGTTTTAAAAACCCCTCATCCAAACTCTATAAGATCTAGGATTAACGTTTATAAGCCAAAATGTAGGTGTGTTCCCCTTCAACGTGAAAACAAACTCATATTTTTTTTCTTTGTTTGGATTTTTCAACAAAATCATTTTTCTCCTCCAAAACCAAATTTCATTGAAGCTACAATTACCAACATTTGAGGTTAGTAAGAATCAATTATAAATTTATTATATTTTTCTTGATATAATACCCTTTAATTTTTCTTTTTTACCCTCTTTAATTTTCATCAATTTTAATTAATATTTATTTAACTATGTCTATTTTAGTAATTATACATTCAAAATTAATTTTTATAGAAACTATTCAAACATCATTAGTTGATAATAACCATAGTTTGATCCACCACAATGAGATTAACAGAGGATTGAAATTACTTGATGTTAAAACTGATTCTCGAACTAGAATAATCGATCAAGTGAATCGAATACTGGTGGTAAAAAAAACATTAATTGATAACAATACTTCTATAGTATTGTATTCAAACTTAATTATGTTAAAATATAAAAATTGAGTTTTCCTATCTCAATTCTATTAAAATCACTTATGTTATCAACCAATCTAAAGACACACTAAGATTCCAATTAAATGCGTACAATTAGATTTTCTAATGGTTTACCTACATTTATCCAATTTTGGGTGTTAGTTAAGTGAAGTTTGAGTTTTAACATAGTGCATGTAACACCCCAACAATATTTATCTAGAATAATATTAGTACAATGTTAAAAAAAATTATTGAGTACAAGCACATGTGTCTAAAGGATATCTAAAATAACATGTATTACAAAGTACAAACTTATGTTCAAGACAATAGCTTTTAGATGTTACTTAAGTGAAATTTGGGTTGTAACATAATGCATGTAACACCCCCAATGATATTTATCTAGAATAATATCATTACATTGTTAAAATTTTGTATTGAGTACAAACACAACTGTCTAAATGACATTACAAAATATAAAACCGATAAAAGTACAAAATAGTACCAATACATATAATGTGAATGTTGATACAAAACTAATACAATAACACGACTAATAATAAACAAACACGAGACATCCAGGCCATCAGATCTTCAAGCCACCTTAGTTGAAGCTTTGTCCTTGCCCGAGATACTAAAAAATGGGCGACTTGAATAGGGTGAGATGTTACATCTCAGTGGAGTCCCAACAACACCATATGGTCTGCTCGGCTTTATGGGTTCTCATACCCTATTCTATTCGCATAATTTCTTACTTTACCTTGCATATCATACAATCATGCAGGCACCAGGGTCCGAGATCTACTCGATTTCATATTGTGTGAATATCATAAATTAGGTTCTCGTTAACCACTATCTACCTCGAGAGTTCATAATACATGTGGGATATCTTTCCCCGACCACGACTTATCACTCATGTCTGGACAAGGGTCACCGATTCCCTTAATAAGTGAAGACATCTCTCCCCAATCGTTCCATCTCATATGGGTCTGGACACGAGTCATGTTGTTACTTCACTTGTGGAAAATATCTCCCACCTGTTATCTCTTACATAGTCCAGACACGGGTCACGTAAGTCCAGACACTAACTATGTAACATTTATCCCCAATCGCTTCCTCTCTAATGGGCCTGAAGATGGGTCACATACATCCATTCTATATAACATAACGTCCTTCCCCGATCACCGCTAAACTGTAGCCTAAACTCAGGTCACATACATTATTCAGCTCTCTCCCGTTCTTGGTTGAATTTTTTTGACCTTTACCCATGTCGTGATATTCCCCATACAAGTTTGTCTTGGTTTCCTTGAAAACCTAATATTCATCACATATATCAACTATTATATAACTTAGTGCCTGAACATCACATTCTTACTCGACCATTTGCCACAGTACCGATTAAGGTTTTTCCTTTGTGTATGAATGTCACAACTCTAGGTAACTCACTCAACCTAGGGTCCCTCATAATTCAAGGTTAATTACTCTTAGTTAAATAGGAACTTAACATCTACGAGAATTCATATTGATCATATAATCAATTTCGGATGAATCTCGTGATACTCCTTAATAATTATTCCAAGAGTATTATACTTAACTACAGAGTAAGGTATCAACATCCATTTTACATATAATTAGATCTTCTAATGGTTGACCAACATTTATCCAATTCCACAAGTATCGAGACACCCGGTTAGATCCATTGGAACCAGTTATGAGGAGTCATAACACTCTAAAGAAACAAACTTAGAGAATCCCAAAAGGCTGGTGTAAACATGGCCGACCATGCAATCCAACACGGGCGTGCCAGTCTTATGATCCTCCCTAAGTACAAATATCATAGGGTAACACGGGTTCCCCGTGCAAGCTTGCACATGTCGTGTTATCTATTCTTCATGAATCTGGGTGTTTACCCACGACTTATTCATGGGAATACTCAGGTTTTTCATGGGTAACTAAGTTTTCCAGAATTTCTGCACATATTCAAGTACAACCAACAACACAATATTTCAAGCATTCTTTTTAGAATTCAATGAACAAGAAACTGTAATACCTCAAAATTTGCCCTCTCATTTTCATGCCATTTAGCATATCCTTTCATACATTGCATTGCATTTAGATCACAATTGCATCATAAACATACATGAACATACATCTCCATTTGAGCTTTCACAGGTTGCGACTGACCTTTATTTCTTCATGCGGCACGTGCACAATAATCTCAGAAGAAGTCAAAAGTTCTCGGTTGATTCAGAGGAGTTTAAGCTGAATATCAGTTTTATGGTGCAGTTTGCAAAAGTTGTAACTTATGCTCGGAAACTCATTTTGGCTTGAAACTCAATAGTTTAGACCGTTTCATTATTCTCTACAACTTTTGTGTTCGGCTCGGAGGCCAATTCATCAAGGAAAATGGCGGGATTTATTTGTTTCTGAAATTTCGGTTTCGCCGATTAACTGTGCTAGCGGTATTCAAGAGTTTGTAACTTCTTATTGGGTTAACATGTCTGAGAGATTCATATGCCAAAAGTTCTGTCTTGATATCCTTTCCAACTTTTGGGTTTTGGCCGAGAACTAATTCTTTGAAGAAGATCTCAGAATGTGCGAGTCTTTAGAGTTGACATAGTGAAAAACAGTGCTGAACCGTCGAGTTTTGAACACTAAAAAATTCATAACTCTTGGATCGTTTATCGAATTGATGTCGTTTCGGTGCCTAAAATTCCGTTTAGATGTTATCTTCATTATGTGAATTCAGGTTTGGTTCGGTCCAAGCGGAAGGATCTCGAAAATGCGAATTACCAATAAGGTTCTTTGATGCACTACATTGTCTGTCAGATTTTGTAAAATTCATAACTCGGTCAATTTTCATCGGATTGCACCCGTTCTTGAAGCGTTGGTTCAAAAATTTTATCCTCTTCAAGTTCAAAGACAAATGCGAGTTTGAACGGTGCTCCAAAGATTATCGTTTTGGTTTATTTCACAAAACTGAAGTGCTGAACCGAAGAAAAAGGCTGAAAGTGGTTTCACGAGAAAATTCATATCTCTCTCGTCGTTTGTCCGGTTGAGCTTAGATTTTAACACCAGGTCACTGACACATAGATCTACAACTTTGCTGACAAAGTCAAGTCGAGATTATGCTCCGAAGAGGTTGTCCTCGTCACATTTTCGAGTAGCGGACACCAAATAAGCCGAAAAAACAACTTATTCAGTGACGTCTTGCAGCTTAAACGTATTGATCGCACTCGATTTTGATAGTATGACGTTCGTTATTTTTGCATTGCAACTGTGATTCAGAGGCGGACGATGTTGTGGAAGGTTCAGAGTCGAAATTTCTTGCCGAAGATATTGTTATTTTCACTTAAGCCGAAATTCTACCTTTTACCTTTCATTTTACACTCCACTATATATTCTTTTGACCCACAATTTGTCTCATAACTTCAATCATAATTTACAAACACCAAAAACTCTCACAAACTCTCTCTAAAGGATCAAAGTTCATTCTCACAATTCTTTCTCAAGAACACAACAACAACTTCATCAAGAACTCAAGAACACAACAATTCCGATCAAGCTTCCGGTAGCCGAGCCGCCACGAACCACCACCTCCGGTCAACTTCACCACCGTAAGACCACCATCTTCCGCCACCGGCAGCCGCGCGGCCTCTCCTCCTCTCCTCCGTTCATGATCGCGTCTCACTTCCTTCGGATTCGCAATTTCTTCGTCGATTCTTCATTCGGTAAGCTTCTTAAACTTTAATTCATGAATAATTGTTGAATTGTTTCTTGAATTGAATTTTGAAGTTGAATTAATCTTGTGGAGATTATGTGCATTGATTCATGATTTGATTATTGATCGATTCTTGATTAATTTATCCTAATAATTGTTGTGGTGCATGATTGGAAATGATTGTTAAAATTGACATAGACTAATCGATGCATGTTAGATGTTTGATAAAATTCTTAAGAGAGTTAATTATTGTGACTTGATATTGATTGAAGTGCTTGACTTTTAAATTCTTGCTTTGTTTCAATATGCAAATTTGAAATAGGATAGGTTGAGGCTTAATTGTTGATGTTGTTAATGTATCGCGTGTCGAGAATATGTTTTGGTCGTAACTTCCTAACCGTAGCGCGTTTTCGCGAATGTGAATAGTGTAAATTGACTTTGTTGATTATTCCGGAGCCATTGGTGAACTTTTTAGTCGATTTCGGACAATTTTTTCCGGCTATTTTGCTACTGCCAGCCGATGAAATCGGCCAAAAAGTACCACTTCCGAGCGGAATTTTCAAAATCCGATTGCATATTTGAATCCGTTGGCACATTTGCAAGTTACCATGCGATTTTCGTTCAATTCCGAGTCGGTAATTTTTGACGCGTTTTTTCGTTTTAAGGTTTTTTAAGTTCGGTTTGGTGCAATTTTGATGCATTGATTTTGTTTTGACTTGTACTTATGTTTGTTGATCATTTTTCATTCATTGCATGTAAATTTGTTCGATTCCGGTTTGAGTTTGCATGTTGTTTATATTAGTGCATAAGTGCTGCCCCGTTTTGAAACGTAAATTTCAATGCATGTCCATGACTCGTATATTCATATTTCTACTTGATTTGGAGTTGTGAGGCATAGGTGCAACTTCCGGTTGCACCTCTTTTTGGTTTCTAATGCGTTTGTTGAGTTCATGCAAGGTTCTCGCAAAGATCTTAACGACGGTCGTTTGGTTGGTATTCCACTTTATTTGTGGGATACCTTTGGATTCAAATGATATTTTGTGTCGTTGTTTTTGTTTCGATTATGGGGAATCTTCACAAAGCAATTATGGAAGATGAGCATTTATTTTGCTCATGGGAGATTACAAGGCTTGGCTTGAAGTTTTTTTGGATTTCTTTTATGTGAAAGAATCGGCACTTCGACCAAGTAAGTAATCTCGATTCTCTACTTTAATGCATCATTCTAGTTGTATGCGACTTAGGATCATATAACTTAAGGTGCATATTGAGCCCTCCCACCTGAGGCATTGGATTTATTTGTGATATATATTGATATGTGTCGATTTCGGAGTTTAGGGATTAGGTTACGAACCATTAGGATCGATTCCTTTCACTTCCCCTTAAAATCCACCTTTTTTCCTGTTTCGTCGCAATTATTAAAAATAGTTTTAGGTGTGATAAAATTCTGGAAAAATTCATGAGTGATCCTCATCCTCTTAATTAATTTGTCATATTTTTTGTTTCCAGATTTGGGTGGTTTTAATAATTAATTTGGATTTTAGTTCATGAGCTGTCCCAAAAGGGAATGTTTTGGCATAAGGTACCGAAATCGATTTTTCCCCATAGGTGTGAGACCTATTTTTTGTGTATGATTAATTACTGTAATTTGTGACATCTTGATGCTCATTAGGCATTTTTTTCATAATTTTAGTGCCCTTTTTGATCCACTTTGTGGAGTTGTTTTTCGATAACCATGCTTTGTTACCTTGCTAATCAAGGAATTGTTTTGGCACTTTGGTGCATAATTTTGTAGAATCCTTTTGGACCATGTGAGATAATGACTTTATTATTCCAGGGATTTAATTTCATAATTTTGTAAGGCTTTTTGCTATTTTTCCATGTCACCTAGATCCTAGGTTGATTCATGTGTTTATGTGTCGCATAACCTAAATGTTAAGAAGGCATTCATGCCATTTTCTTGTGGGGATTTTTGGTAGCTTTTAGGAGTTAATTATAGGTCATTTTTATGTCTTTAATTCCAGTCATAGGTCATTTTTTGAACCATACTCATTTGGTTTGTTTTGGTGCTTTAAAGTGCATACTTATGTGAATTAACTTCAACCTAAATTCATTTCTCTTCTCCTCTAAATAATAACTTGAATTATGTGGAAAACATTAATGCCTATTCATGCATTCTAATTGCATCTCCTACCTTGTATGCTACTGACCCATAATCATTTCATTCATATTCACATGCTATTCTTCCTTAGTTTGCATCATTTGCGATCTTATGCGATGTTTGTTCCATTTCATCTCACATCTTCTTCTCCTTGCTCCATATGCCTAATCCATTGCATCCATGATTGTATATTAATTCACCCATCTTCATAAGCATTCACTACTGACTTTTATGTTCATTTCATGTATTAATTCATGTTTGTAAGCCATATGCATTCATACTTCATCCATGAGCCTTAACTTGCATTTAGGTGGATTAATGTAAACTTTTTGTACATAGTTTGACATAGTTTGAATTTGTGAGGTATCCTAGCATACTTAGGGACCTATAGCATATAGCTTCGATTTTACTTTCAATATGCATTGTCATGCTAACTTTTGTTTTGTAGGGGGGAAGATTGAGGTAAGCATTACTTCATTCCTATCTCTTATGCACTTTAATTGTCTTTGCCTTAGCACTTTGCGCTTTGTTCATGGGTTTTCCCTTTCTTTAGAAACAACTTACCTTCCTTAGGAAGTAAGTTGATTTCTAAGCTCTTTTTTTTTTCTTCTTTTCCTTCTCTTTCTTAGGATTAGAATACCTCATTAACCATAGGACCTCCCTTTTGCATATAAATAACTTAGGATTGAGTCTTAGTTCCCCATTAGATTTTATCCTTTTTCAATTGGAGTCATTTTCTCCTTATCTTCAAACAAAATCCAAAAACACTTAACAAATAAATGAAATGATTCCTTGTGTGTAGCCTTATTCCATGAAGCACTTGCATTCATTCCATCTTGGAGTGGTGTAAGCTTGACTATCATGATGCACAAGTCTCATCAAGGAGTTGTTCACAAAGAAAAGCTTAAAAATACTTCTTCACAAAAGCAACAAAAACACTTAATAAAGTTCAACAAGTTAGTGAACTTAAACCCTAATCCTAGGAAACCAGTCTTGGATAAATTCTCCTTGCTGGGTATGCTTGTTCTATTATTCCATCTTGGAATGTAGAGTCGAGTGTACATTCCATGGAAAAGAGTTTGAATTCACTTCCTTGTGCCAAATTCATACAAAACTCATAAAAGCAAAAAAACAAATAATAAACGACTATCCTGCGGGAACTTCTCTTCTCATCTCATTCACTCACAACGCGAACTCGCGACGACTTGTTTTTCATGCAAGACGGTAAACGCACTCGTACCAGACGAGCCTGCAACACCTGAGCATAGACATACGCAGTTCCAGCTGTAAAAAACACAAACAAATAGTTCCCGCCTAGGTTAGGCGAACTACGTCGACTCTGATCCTCATTATCCCGATGAGGTACGTAGGCAGCGGGGTAGGGCCCGTTCGAGCACATTCTTTATTTTCCCTACATTTCCCCTTTTCTTTCCTTTTTCTTATTTCAGTTTCATTTCTCATTTCAATCCCAGTTCCAGTTAGCGGTTTTATTCAGCAGCATTCATATTTTCTCACCCTTTGAAACAAGCAAGCAAGCGTGGATCCCGTCGGGTACGACGGACGATCTGGGGTGCTAATACCTTCCCAGTTCGTAACCGACTCCCGAACTCAGATCTTTGGTTCGCAGGACCTTGTCCTTTCCTTCTTCCTCAGGTTTGTGCAACATTACCTTTCCCATTCATTCGGGATAAAAATGTCTGGCTGGCGACTCTAACCTTTCCGCGCCACTTTCGCGTTTGTACTAGGATGAAAATCCCGGGAGCGACAGCTGGCGACTCTGCTGGGGACTAACCTGATTCTTCCGGTTTGCCTTGTAGAGTCAATCCTAGCGCCTGTTTGGTTTTGTTTCTTTGGGTGTATATCTGTTTGTTGCTGTGTGCTTTAGTTTAGCTTTATTGTTTTCATTTACAGTTTTTACTTTACAACTTTACTTTATCGCATTTATTTATCACTTTCAGTATTTTATTTTCCATGCATCATATTATACTGGACTGTCTGGCTGTGCTGGTTTTCATTTTTTCTGTGGGATGGGGTTATTGTGAGATGAGCTCGTAACCGGGGCTCGAGTGCACCCAAGGATTTAGAGTGGTTCCACTTTGGCTTCATGGCATCTTGCTATGTTGGTAGTAGTGAGTTCCACACCTTGACTTGCGACCTTCTCGGGAATGTATTGGTTCCGGAATCTTTCTGGGGCAATACGCTACCTTGATAGTTATGTGCAGTCAAGGGACCGATCATTGAGAACCTTAGTGGAAACAACCCTCTCCAGTGATGAAAGTGGCAGACCACATTTGTTGGCAAACCCACTCGCATCCGAGGGCCCACTGGGAACTCGCATAGGATGGCCTGGTTCTCTCATAGGAATCCAGTCAAGGCAAACTGTTCGTATGACGGTAGTATTGTACCCTTCGGGATGAATGTACTATTGTTTCTTGATTCAGTGCTTGAAACTGGGGACTTATGAGGGATGCTTGTTTTTTCCGGACTCAACTGAGACCTCCCTGCGTAGTACATAATACCAAACCGATTCCCTGATTTGGTCATGAGCCATTTCTCGGAAATGGTGAAAGTATTATTGCTATTCGGCTTTGAGAGTCCGTGATGTTGACCCGAGTAGCACACCCGTGAGATTGGGAGGGGTTTACAGGTTTGCAGGAACCCTAAACTTCAACATACCCACTTTGCCAGTATTGTTCAGTGTTCTATGGTTCTTTGATTCAGAGATCCGGGATTTCTATTCAGAGAAACTGTTACCATCGTGACCCTGATATTGTGACTGTTATTATGACTCTCCACAGACACTTGGCTTATTATTCAGCTTCAACACCATCAGTGACTGTTCAATTATGTGATCCAGTTCTACAGTTATTGGGTTCTCAGTTATGGGGTTCTATACAGAGATGGTGTTGCTATTGTGGTTCTATACAGACACTTGGCTCGTTGTTCAACTTCAACACCATCAGTGACTATTCTATTATGTGATCCAGTTCTACAGTTATTGGGTTCTCAGTTATGGGGTTCTATACAGAGATGGTGCCGTTATTGGGGTTCTATACAAACAGTTGGTTCACTGCTCAACACCAACATCAGACCATTGATCACATGCCTGCTGCATACATGACATCATGGCATTTCTGCACACATGTTCAGTTATTTCCGAGGATCACATGTCTGAATCATGCTGTTGGATTTTTCTGTATCAAAAACTTGAATCAAAGCAGATAGATTCCTCAGAAATAATTGAACATGGCATTTGCATACATCCTTGCATTCTTGACAGGTGTTCAGAGACAGATTCTTTTCCTGACTTGATTTCCCTTCACAATGGACAACTTGAATCACATTCGTCAAAGTATATATTTGAAGCAACTCCGGGCGGAGGTAATCGAAGGAAGACCCAGCTAAGGCCATTCAGGGCAGAGCTATAAACTTTATTTCAGAATCAGAAACTTTTGAAAGAGGAAGTCAACCGGATGAAGACTCAGATGAGTTTGGTTATGGGAATTTTGAACGAAGCTATTTTCATCCCTATTGAGGGGAACTACGCTGCTCTGATTCTCCATTGGTCAATGGAGATACGTAGGCAGGAGATCGTGCAAGATCTTTCCGAGCAACCTTATCTATTAACTTTATCAACCTCTTCCCTCAAGACTTCACTTGTCGGCATCCAATTTCAGCTTCCCAAGAGAGTCCTAAGGGTCAGAGCATAAGGGTAAAGGCCAAAAACACTTGAGAAGAGGTTTGATCATATTCTGATGATGTACGTGCAACAAGTTTCACCATTTACGCAAATTCGGAGTGGTTGAACTAATTGCATCAGGATCATCTCCGACAAAGTTTCCTTTGGGGTTTCAATGCCAAGTGTGACTATCATTCTGGGGCACCTGGCCTTTTAATTGAAGATTGCAATTCTTTCAGAGGCAAAGGTGCAGACAAGGTCCAGAATTTGATCGACTCAAAGGTCATCATGCCAGAAAGTCTGCTCACATATTGAAGTCTCCTCATCAAATGGGTCTCCCAATTTGCAAAGGCATCTTCAGAAGCAATAAGTCCATACGGAGTCAAGTCTCCTCAATGACGGCAATGTTCAGCTTCTTTACTGCATTTTCATTTGTAGTTTATACTGTTTGTTTAAACATTTGTATGCATGCATGAAACTTGTTTGTTTTGAATGATAACCATAATATAAATGCACATGTTTTTCTTGAAGTAATCCATTCGTATTCACTCATGATTTTGTGTATGTGCATTGCAATACCAACTGTTGTGATTAAACTCTATCAAGGAGGACGACGAAATGAAAACGCAAAAATCTCTAACTGTGTGCTTTTGTGAAAGACCCTGTTGACGATGTACAGGCATTGTTTCAAGTCCTAAACACCGGAGATATAAGGGAGATAGACCCTCGCCAACCCATTTGAGCCTTGAAGTAGGAGTTTATTTTCGCATGAAAAAACCCTTGCATTTAACCCAGGGGCAGGGTAGGTGTCAGCTAGCTGGACCGATCGTTCAAATTTCGAAAAGGAGTGCAAATCTGAGGATCCATTACCTTTCGTTGTACCAAATCAAGAGGTCCAATGACCAGGAACCACAATGGTTATCCCAATCAAGAGGTCCAAAGACCGGAGACCACAATGGTTATCCCTCAACAACCAAGAAGTGGGACAGTCACGACCCTTTCAAAGCAATCAAGACAAACAGTGTCACACGATTTGTTCAAAAAAAAGAAGAATTGAAAAAAAAATGAATGAGAAAGCCCGCTAAGTCGAAACTTGAAAACAAGCGACTTAGGCAAAAATTAGGGCATCCCGCTGGACTTCACAATCAAAGATTCACAAGAATCAGTCCAGGCAAAAGTTAGGGATAATCAAATAATGCAAAAGCGAAAGACGAAAAGGATTACACCAGAAAGATCCTTGAACAAGAACAAAGTCGTGTGGCACAGACACGAAAGACTAAGGGGTGACTGACTCCCAACAACAACCTGTTTGGTGCTTACACCGTTAGTGTAATTGGTTCCTCAACCATCACAAAACCCTTTTTGAGAGGTGAACGCTTGTGAAAGCTAGCTGAACATAGGAATGGAGAACATCACGAAGATGGGTGGGCACAAATAAACTTCGAGCATATATCTTTTATTTTTATAACCGTGAACCAGGCCACGATACAACCCTCAAAAGTCCTAACTGAAACAGGGTTATTTTTGAGAGCGTACTACCACGAGACCGCGTTCCTGACTCCTATGAGTGGTGTTGAAAGATCATTGTTGGTGTTGCATGTGCATGCTTTCTATTATTCAAAAAAAATTAATGTCGTATCTTAACCAGTGATTCGCTCACAAAGGTTTGCAACATCTTTTTCAGTAAAACTTCAAAATTAACATGTGTGTTGCATTAGAATTTTCATTCTAAAAAATAAACATTTTCTGCTTGCATACATTTGTTTGGCATCATAAAAGTCCATATATGGAATCTCAGTCCAGAAGCTTAATCTTGCCAAGTTGAGAAGTCTGAAACTTCCGAAGGACAATCTGTCGAGGTGCACTTTTTAAGAAAACTCCATCGAGTAGGGACTTTCCCAACATTCCTGGTAAGAGCCAACTAATCTGGGGCAATCATGTCGAGTAATCTCTTCAAAATTCAGCCAAGTTGGGGCAATCACTTCGAGATTCAAATCTCTCAAAGAGCCATCAGGCGGAAGCATTATTCAAATTTCAGCCAAACTGGGGCAATCACTTCGAGATCCAATCTCTCGAAGAATAGTTGATCTGGGTGTTTTCTTCAAAGCAGTCATTCAGAGGTGATCACTTCAAGACTTGTACTGGGGCAGGCCACCCCAAGAGCACTGGAAGTTACTTTCTCCTGAAGACGGTTAATCAGAAGCACCTACCCAAGGTTCAAAATACTAGGACACACTATCTCACAGTGATATGAGGTTTTTTCATGAATCCACGCGAGGAAAATTCTTACACAGACCATGCAGTCTGGGGCAGTTATTTCGAGATCCAACGAATCTCTCCAAGAGTTTGAAGACACTGAGGCATTTCATATGCTATGTTTTCTGTAAAATCCTCTTGAGACATTTACTTTTGACGGACCTTAATCTGAGGCGAGTTGAAAATTGCAAAGAACCATTGTTCACTCATGATTAGTTGACAACCTATCAACCCGGGGCTAGGGGCAAAGCCATTGTCGGCACAGTACTTCGAGATTTGTTTCGTCGGCGAACTTCATTGATCAGAATTCCTTAGCAAGTCTCATTAGACAATTCCTTCTCCAGTAGTGCGACAAATGGAAGGTTACTTCTTGAGCAGAAAGATATCATCGTCTCTCATCCCCAGCATGAGACGCCTTACATCTCTCATTCCCAACATGAGAGGATTTATCTCATCCCTAGTAAGTGGCAGCTTAAGCTCTGACCTTCAACGGGAAGCTTTATCATTGACATCACCCATCATCCCCAGTAATGTGGAAATCTAAATTTCTCCCAGCAAGGTAGAAGAAGGTGGTTATCATCCCCAAGCAGGAGTTTCCCTTCAGACAGGGGCAATTCTCAGCAGTATAAGGAGTGTCTTTACTCCCCAGCAATTTCTTCCTCAGCAATGTCAGGCCTTTGGTTCTCAGCCAAGTCGGGAGGTCTTCATTTCCCCACCAGAGTCCAAGAAGGGTCCCTCTCCAGCAGGGTCTTGGTACTCCAATCTCAAAGTCCAATTTATTTTTGGCAATGGCGGCAGTTCAGAGCCGGTGCATCATTAACATCATTTCCCGCAGAGTTGTCTTCTCCTTGCAAGGATTAACCAGATCAATGCAGTGATCATCAGTTCCTCCCCAGTCAAGCCATCTGGGATATCTGTTATCTCCTCATCGGGAGACCCCCTTTTCATTTGCATCCAGTAATCATCATTACATTTGCATCCTCAAAAGCGTAGCATTTCCATTATCATGGAGCATTACGCCATAAATTCAAACATATGCATCCCAACATGGGCCAGTTTTGAGGTATATTACGTATGACTTATAATATCTTTTCAACCTGAAGTACTCCGCACAGAGGATACCAATATCATTTTTCAGACATCCTTGTCTTTTCAAGTCAATGTTCGTCGCTTATTCCGCGTCTTGTTTGGTACAACAGTCGTGTTGCAGGTTCCCGTTTTGTATAACGGTCCTGTATGCTTGGGCTCTCGTTTATGTACAACGATCCCGTTCCATCTTGTCCTATTTTTTTTTGTGTTTGGTTACCGCCTGCGGCCGGTATACCTTTGCGTCTCCATTCGAGGATGGTTTCGTGTTAGATCCGAGGATCTTTTGGATTGTCATTCGAGGATGACATTTCTTTTCTTCAAGTCCTTCTGCGGTTGGTCTTGTTGTGTGGCTATTATTCGAGGATAGTAGTTCACTTTTCGAGCTTATTGATCGAGGTCAGTTTGTCTCTTTTGCAAAGTGTGTCTGAGGTCAGCTTTGTGTTTGGTTATCAGTCGAGGCTGGTATACCTTTGCGTCTCCATTCGAGGATGGTTTCGTGTTAGATCCGAGGATCTTTTGATTTGTCATTCGAGGATGGCATTTCTTTTCTTCAAGTCCTTCCGAGGTTGGTCTTGTTGTTGTGGCTATTATTCGAGGATAGTAGTTCACTTTTTGAGCTTATTGATCGAGGTCAGTTTGTCTCTTTTGCAAAGTCTGTCTGAGGTCAGCTTTGTGTTTGGTTATCAGTCGAGGCTGGTATACCTTTGCGTATCCATTCGAGGATGGTTTCGTGCTAGATCTGAGGATCTTTTGATTTGTCATTCGAGGATGGCATTTCTTTTCTTCAAGTCCTTCCGAGGTTGGTCTTGTTGTTGTGGCTATTATTCGAGGATAGTAGTTCACTTTTTGAGCTTATTGATCGAGGTCAGTTTGTCTCTTTTGCAAAGTCTGTCTGAGGTCAGCTTTGTGTCTGGTTACCGCCTGCGGCCGGTATACCTTTGCGTCTCCATTCGAGGATGGTTTCGTGTTAGATCCGAGGATCTTTTGGATTGTCATTCGAGGATGGCATTCTTTTCTTCAAGTCCTTCTGCGGTTGGTCTTGTTTTTGTTTTGTGTGGCTATTATTCGAGGATAGTAGTCACTTTTTGAGCTTATTGATCGAGGTCAGTTTGTCTCTTTTGCAAAGTCTGTCCGAGGTCAGTCTTTGTTGTTGATGGTTATCGCCTGCGGCCGATATACCATTGTGTTTCTATTCGAGGAGGGTTTTAGTACTGGATCCGAGGATCCCGTGTGAGTGGTCATTCGAGGATGGCATTCTTCCCAGCATATTTCCACCTGGTTCTATTTTCGCTACCTATTCAGAGGTCAAAACCAAAAAATATATAAATAAATAAATGGGCAGATGGCATTTATGTTGCCCTCAGTGCGCAAATTTTCAGGTTTTGTTCGAATATTCAATCACTCCACACCTTGAACGTCTAAAAGCTGTTGCAATTATTCATTCAGGTCTGCAGATGATTGAATAGGGGCAGCTGTAATACCTCAAAATTTGCCCTCTCATTTTCATGCCATTTAGCATATCCTTTCATACATTGCATTGCATTTAGATCACAATTGCATCATAAACATACATGAACATACATCTCCATTTGAGCTTTCACAGGTTGCGACTGACCTTTATTTCTTCATGCGGCACGTGCACAATAATCTCAGAAGAAGTCAAAAGTTCTCGGTTGATTCAGAGGAGTTTAAGCTGAATATCAGTTTTATGGTGCAGTTTGCAAAAGTTGTAACTTATGCTCGGAAACTCATTTTGGCTTGAAACTCAATAGTTTAGACCGTTTCATTATTCTCTACAACTTTTGTGTTCGGCTCGGAGGCCAATTCATCAAGGAAAATGGCGGGATTTATTTGTTTCTGAAATTTCGGTTTGGCCGATTAACTGTGCTAGCGGTATTCAAGAGTTTGTAACTTCTTATTGGGTCAACATGTCTGAGAGATTCATATGCCAAAAGTTCTGTCTTGATATCCTTTCCAACTTTTGGGTTTTGGCCGAGAACTAATTCTTTGAAGAAGATCTCAGAATGTGCGAGTCTTTAGAGTTGACATAGTGAAAAACAGTGCTGAACCGTCGAGTTTTTAACACTAAAAAATTCATAACTCTTGGATCGTTTATCGAATTGATGTCGTTTCGGTGCCTAAAATTCCGTTTAGATGTTATCTTCATTATGTGAATTCAGTTTTGGTTCGGTCCAAGCGGAAGGATCTCGAAAATGCGAATTACCAATAAGGTTCTTTGATGCACTACATTGTCTGACAGATTTTGTAAAATTCATAACTCGGTCAATTTTCATCGGATTGCACCCGTTCTTGAAGCGTTGGTTCAAAAATTTTATCCTCTTCAAGTTCAAAGACAAATGCGAGTTTGAACGGTGCTCCAAAGATTATCGTTTTGGTTTATTTCACAAAACTGAAGTGCTGAACCGAAGAAAAAGGCTGAAAGTGGTTTCACGAGAAAATTCATATCTCTCTCGTCGTTTGTCCGGTTGAGCTTAGATTTTAACACCAGGTCACTGACACATAGATCTACAACTTTGCTGACAAAGTCGAGTCGAGATTATGCTCCGAAGAGGTTGGCCTCGTCACATTTTCGAGTAGCGGACACCAAATAAGCCGAAAAAACAACTTATTCAGTGACGTCTTGCAGCTTAAACGTATCGATCGCACTCGATTTTGATAGTATGACGTTCGTTATTTTTGCATTGCAACTGTGATTCAGAGGCGGACGATGTTGTGGAAGGTTCAGAGTCGAAATTTCTTGCCGAAGATATTGTTATTTTCACTTAAGCCGAAATTCTACCTTTTACCTTTCATTTTACACTCCACTATATATTCTTTTGACCCACAATTTGTCTCATAACTTCAATCATAATTTACAAACACCAAAAACTCTCACAAACTCTCTCTAAAGGATCAAAGTTCATTCTCACAATTCTTTCTCAAGAACACAACAACAACTTCATCAAGAACTCAAGAACACAACAATTCCGATCAAACTTCCGGTAGCCGAGCCGCCACGAACCACCACCTCCGGTCAACTTCACCACCGTAAGACCACCATCTTCCGCCACCGGCAGCCGCGCGGCCTCTCCTCCTCTCCTCCGTTCATGATCGCGTCTCACTTCCTTCGGATTCGCAATTTCTTCGTCGATTCTTCATTCGGTAAGCTTCTTAAACTTTAATTCATGAATAATTGTTGAATTGTTTCTTGAATTGAATTTTGAAGTTGAATTAATCTTGTGGAGATTATGTGCATTGATTCATGATTTGATTATTGATCGATTCTTGATTAATTTATCCTAATAATTGTTGTGGTGCATGATTGGAAATGATTGTTAAAATTGACATAGACTAATCGATGCATGTTAGATGTTTGATAAAATTCTTAAGAGAGTTAATTATTGTGACTTGATATTGATTGAAGTGCTTGACTTTTAAATTCTTGCTTTGTTTCAATATGCAAATTTGAAATAGGATAGGTTGAGGCTTAATTGTTGATGTTGTTAATGTATCGCGTGTCGAGAATATGTTTTGGTCGTAACTTCCTAACCGTAGCGCGTTTTCGCGAATGTGAATAGTGTAAATTGACTTTGTTGATTATTCCGGAGCCATTGGTGAACTTTTTAGTCGATTTCGGACAATTTTTTCCGGCTATTTTGCTACTGCCAGCCGATGAAATCGGCCAAAAAGTACCACTTCCGAGCGGAATTTTCAAAATCCGATTGCATATTTGAATCCGTTGGCACATTTGCAAGTTACCATGCGATTTTCGTTCAATTCCGAGTCGGTGATTTTTGACGCGTTTTTTCGTTTTAAGGTTTTTTAAGTTCGGTTTGGTGCAATTTTGATGCATTGATTTTGTTTTGACTTGTACTTATGTTTGTTGATCATTTTTCATTCATTGCATGTAAATTTGTTCGATTCCGGTTTGAGTTTGCATGTTGTTTATATTAGTGCATAAGTGCTGCCCCGTTTTGAAACGTAAATTTCAATGCATGTCCATGACTCGTATATTCATATTTCTACTTGATTTGGAGTTGTGAGGCATAGGTGCAACTTCCGGTTGCACCTCTTTTTGGTTTCTAATGCGTTTGTTGAGTTCATGCAAGGTTCTCGCAAAGATCTTAACGACGGTCGTTTGGTTGGTATTCCACTTTATTTGTGGGATACCTTTGGATTCAAATGATATTTTGTGTCGTTGTTTTTGTTTCGATTATGGGGAATCTTCACAAAGCAATTATGGAAGATGAGCATTTATTTTGCTCATGGGAGATTACAAGGCTTGGCTTGAAGTTTTTTTGGATTTCTTTTATGTGAAAGAATCGGCACTTCGACCAAGTAAGTAATCTCGATTCTCTACTTTAATGCATCATTCTAGTTGTATGCGACTTAGGATCATATAACTTAAGGTGCATATTGAGCCCTCCCACCTGAGGCATTGGATTTATTTGTGATATATATTGATATGTGTCGATTTCGGAGTTTAGGGATTAGGTTACGAACCATTAGGATCGATTCCTTTCACTTCCCCTTAAAATCCACCTTTTTTCCCGTTTCGTCGCAATTATTAAAAATAGTTTTAGGTGTGATAAAATTCTGGAAAAATTCATGAGTGATCCTCATCCTCTTAATTAATTTGTCATATTTTTTGTTTCCAGATTTGGGTGGTTTTAATAATTAATTTGGATTTTAGTTCATGAGCTGTCCCAAAAGGGAATGTTTTGGCATAAGGTACCGAAATCGATTTTTCCCCATAGGTGTGAGACCTATTTTTTGTGTATGATTAATTACTGTAATTTGTGACATCTTGATGCTCATTAGGCATTTTTTCATAATTTTAGTGCCCTTTTTGATCCACTTTGTGGAGTTGTTTTTCGATAACCATGCTTTGTTACCTTGCTAATCAAAGAATTGTTTTGGCACTTTGGTGCATAATTTTGTAGAATCCTTTTGGATCATGTGAGATAATGACTTTATTATTCCAGGGATTTAATTTCATAATTTTGTAAGGCTTTTTGCTATTTTTCCATGTCACCTAGATCCTAGGTTGATTCATGTGTTTATGTGTCGCATAACCTAAATGTTAAGAAGGCATTCATGCCATTTTCTTGTGGGGATTTTTGGTAGCTTTTAGGAGTTAATTATAGGTCATTTTTATGTCTTTAATTCCAGTCATAGGTCATTTTTTGAACCATACTCATTTGGTTTGTTTTGGTGCTTTAAAGTGCATACTTATGTGAATTAACTTCAACCTAAATTCATTTCTCTTCTCCTCTAAATAATAACTTGAATTATGTGGAAAACATTAATGCCTATTCATGCATTCTAATTTCATCTCCTACCTTGTATGCTACTGACCCATAATCATTTCATTCATATTCACATGCTATTCTTCCTTAGTTTGCATCATTTGCGATCTTATGCGATGTTTGTTCCATTTCATCTCACATCTTCTTCTCCTTGCTCCATATGCCTAATCCATTGCATCCATGATTGTATATTCATTCACCCATCTTCATAAGCATTCACTACTGACTTTTATGTTCATTTCATGTATTAATTCATGTTTGTAAGCCATATGCATTCATACTTCATCCATGAGCCTTAACTTGCATTTAGGTGGATTTATGTAAACTTTTTGTACATAGTTTGACATAGTTTGAATTTGTGAGGTATCCTAGCATACTTAGGGACCTATAGCATGTAGCTACTGACTTTAGAAGTCATTTAACCTTTAGGTACCTTCACCTTTAGACTTAGGTCTTATTTTTAACCCTAGTTCCATTCTAGGACGTTTATGGTACTTAATCGCTTTCATGCTTCGATTTTACTTTCAATATGCATTGTCATGCTAACTTTTGTTTTGTAGGGGGGAAGATTGAGGTAAGCATTACTTCATTCCTATCTCTTATGCACTTTAATTGTCTTTGCCTTAGCACTTTGCGCTTTGTTCATGGGTTTTCCCTTTCTTTAGAAACAACTTACCTTCCTTAGGAAGTAAGTTGATTTCTAAGCTCTTTTTTTTTTCTTCTTTTCCTTCTCTTTCTTAGGATTAGAATACCTCATTAACCATAGGACTTCCCTTTTGCATATAAATAACTTAGGATTGAGTCTTAGTTCCCCATTAGATTTTATCCTTTTTCAATTGGAGTCATTTTCTCCTTATCTTCAAACAAAATCCAAAAACACTTAACAAATAAATGAAATGATTCCTTGTGTGTAGCCTTATTCCATGAAGCACTTGCATTCATTCCATCTTGGAGTGGTGTAAGCTTGACTATCATGATGCACAAGTCTCATCAAGGAGTTGTTCACAAAGAAAAGCTTAAAAATACTTCTTCACAAAAGCAACAAAAACACTTAATAAAGTTCAACAAGTTAGTGAACTTAAACCCTAATCCTAGGAAACCAGTCTTGGATAAATTCTCCTTGCTGGGTATGCTTGTTCTATTATTCCATCTTGGAATGTAGAGTCAAGTGTACATTCCATGGAAAAGAGTTTGAATTCACTTCCTTGTGCCAAATTCATACAAAACTCATAAAAGCAAAAAAACAAATAATAAACGACTATCCTGCGGGAACTTCTCTTCTCATCTCATTCACTCACAACGCGAACTCGCGACGACTTGTTTTTCATGCAAGACGGTAAACGCACTCGTACCAGACGAGCCTGCAACACCTGAGCATAGACATACGCAGTTCCAGCTGTAAAAAACACAAACAAATAGTTCCCGCCTAGGTTAGGCGAACTACGTCGACTCTGATCCTCATTATCCCGATGAGGTACGTAGGCAGCGGGGTAGGGCCCGTTCGAGCACATTCTTTATTTTCCCTACATTTCCCCTTTTCTTTCCTTTTTCTTATTTCAGTTTCATTTCTCATTTCAATCCCAGTTCCAGTTAGCGGTTTTATTCAGCAACATTCATATTTTCTCACCCTTTGAAACAAGCAAGCAAGCGTGGATCCCGTCGGGTACGACGGACGATCTGGGGTGCTAATACCTTCCCAGTTCGTAACCGACTCCCGAACTCAGATCTTTGGTTCGCAGGACCTTGTCCTTTCCTTCTTCCTCAGGTTTGTGCAACATTACCTTTCCCATTCATTCGGGATAAAAATGTCTGGCTGGCGACTCTAACCTTTCCGCGCCACTTTCGCGTTTGTACTAGGATGAAAATCCCGGGAGCGACAGAAACCCCTAGCTAATCATGGTGAATTATACATATTTTCCAATCATCACATTCATGATCATGTTATACATACCCCCTTCGGTATCATATATAAGCAAATTTACACACAAAAAATTAAGGTCTTAAATATAAGCAAAAGTCACCTATATTTATTATATTAAATGTTAATATTCCAAATATATCCCTACTTTTTTTTTCACATTTATATGTTTTTAACGATTTCCAAAGCAAAAAGTAGGGGTAAAATTAGAAAGAGTATAAGACTTAAATGCATTCAAATATTTTTCTTAAAGGACGAGATTTTTTGTAAATTTGCTTATATATAAAACTTAAATCATACTTCTCACTTTAGCATTATTATCTTAATCAAAGGATCATGCGTCGATTTATGATTTGGAACACTTAGATCACACATGCAAGAATCATAGGACAATAAGATCAAGCAACATACATAAAAGATCATCAAGCAAGAAATTAACACAATCAAGCTATCTAATTCCCACCTTTCATGCATTCCTAAGTTTGGTGCTAATATCAAATCACAAACCTATATAACCCCACCTTTAAGCTTTATTAAATTCTAACTTGGAGTTGAATGGAGGGGTTGAATGATGCTCAAACTCTTGCTTTGAACCTTCTCTTCCAAGATATCCAAGAACTTCATACTTGCACTTGAAGATTGATGAAGCTTGATCACAATCTTCCTTCTCCTACCTCAAAATTGGCCTTGCCCTCTCCTCCTCACATTCTCCGCTTCAAGTTCTAAATTTATAAAGAGAAATAACAAGAGGAAATGAGAGAAGTGGCTCCATTTGGGTTTATATAATGGCTTGGAGAAACATGTTTAGCCATGGACTTAATTCATATTCTCTAATGATGCCACTAGGGTTTCTTAACTATAAATCATCTTTATTAACCCACTCAATCCATCATAAATCTCATGATGATAAGTGTTTAGAAGTTTAGGACATTACAATGCAATTTAGTTTGGTTCGGCTGGATTGACAAAATACAAACTGCAAATCAAATCGAACTGCACATATATGTTCAAAAATGGTCCTAACACATCCAAACCAAACATGATTTTTGTGACTTTCAGTTTGATTAGCAATTTTCTATTGGATCGATTTGATTTTGAACACCCCTCATCTAAATACTATAAGTGCTTGGAATAACTTTTACAAGCCCCGTAGGTGTGTTCCACTTCGTGAAAACAAACTGATCTTTTTTCCTTTATTTGAATTTTTCTCCAAAATCAATTTTCCTCCTAAAAAAACAATTTTCTTTGAAGTTGTCATTCTCAACTCTCAACGTTTGAAGTTAGTAAGAATCAATCATATATTTATTATATTTTTCTTCACAAAAGTCCCTTTAATTCTTTTTCTTTAACTCTTTAATTTTCATCAATTTTAATTTATATGTATTTAACTATGCCCGTTTTAGTAATTATTAATTTAAAATTAATTTTGATAAAAATTATTCAACCAACATTCATTGATAACTAAAATCAATTATACTAGATTAAAATCTAAAATCAATTATCCCTATCTCAATTCTATCAAAACAAACATACACTAAGATTCCTAGTAACCCAATTAAATTCGTACCATAGGCCAAACATTTAGCCCTTATACCCTATAGTTAATTTTCACTCACAAGGCAAGTGTACTAGCATAACCGTGGGGCCATTGGAATTAAAGAAGCAATGGCCAAGTTGGAAAGGGTAGGTGAAGAAAATCAGTTAACATATAGGACAAAAATTAAAGGTGTTGGAAAGGACGGATTTGAAACCCACTAACGAATGCACAATGACTCTGGTCGATGCATAAAACAAATTAGTATATAATTGGTACCAAACCAAAGGACAGACAAGAAACTTGCAAAGAATAAGCCTTGTGAGTAATGAGTACACCAGCATACAACACATTGGATGAATGCACAATACTATACAATACAAAGACACCTAATATCAACAACCAATGCCAAATATTTTTCTATCATTTATCTTTAGGAACATTGTCAGCAATTTCCTTCCTCAAATTCAAGAACAATACCAAACCAAAACTCAAATTTTACTACAGATTCATCATTCATAATGTAAAATTACTCTTATAAGATTAGTGATTGCAGTTGAACTTAATAAGGACGAGTATTGACTCCCAAATAAAATTAGTCTGTCTAAGTGGACCGAATAATGTAAAATAATTACTCTTATGATGTCAAGTGTATTCTTTAAATTTAATTTCAACAAAACTTTTCCATACATAGCACAAAACATTTTTAAAAGGAAAAGAATGAAAAAGACTCTAGTTACTCACTGACTACTCTCTTTTTCCCCCTGCCTGATGGAATCACCAAAAGACTATCATCATTCATCTCAGTCTCACCATCATATTGAATTGAATGAAATTAAGTTCTGACATAATGACAACTCACATCACATGACATTGCAAGCATTAGGATTCTCATCACTGAACATTTGTGGTGGTTGAGTATGCATATGAATATGTAACAGATTTTGGTATACTTGTTCATTATATCCCTCATAACTTCCATTTCCATAACCAAATCCATAACCAAATGCTGGTTGAACCATATACTCCATTTTCTTAACTTCTCCCCCTTCATTGTTATTATTGTTATTCTCACCCCCTTCCCCTCCATCACCACCACCACCACCGCCACCACCACCACCCTTGTTCTTTTTCTTCCCTCCTCCTCCACCTCCTTCCTTCTCACCGCCACCATCTTTCTTAGGAGGAACAACCTCAACTTTCCTCTTGAGCTTCTCTGTTAAATTCTCAACCAATTTCTTCACATCCATTGTACCCTTCACAGTCACAGTATCTTTCTCCTTATCTACTGCCATTTCAAGCACTCCTACACCATCAAAATAACATTTCTTCAAACCAAATTCACCAAATCATATACCAAAAAAAACATTTAACAGAAAGAAAAAAAAACTCACCTTTGGTTTTCAACACAATCTTGCCGATTTTGTCAATACATCCTTGACAGTGTAGTAACATTTTCAACACAGAAGTTGTAACCGACTGTTACATTAAACATAAATTAAATCAGAATCATAAAAATAACAGTTACAGAAAAGAAAAAGAAAAAAAAAAGATTGATGAAAACAAAAACAGAACCTCTTTCTCTTTGGTTTTTTGGTCATCGGTTTTCGTTTTCTCTTCGGATTTGTTTTTTGTTTCCATTTCCTTCTTGTTGTTCTCTTTCTCCTTCTTGGGCTGTGGAGAAATGAGTTCCACTTTCTTCTTTATCTTCTCGGCGAGATTATCCCTCACTTTAACAGGGTCGACTTTTCCGACGACGGTTACTTTTCCGGTCTCGCTCTCTGCTTTCACCGTTTCCACACCTTTAAAAAACACACTCGGTTGTCAAATCTCAGATCAGGTTTTGTCTCACTGGTAAAAGAAAAACAGAGTATAAGAAAGAAAGAAAAAAAACCTTTTATGGAGCGAAGGTGTTTGATGATTTTGGAAGCGCAACCGTCACAATGCATGGAGACTTTCAAAACAATGTTGCTGTTGTTGTTATTGTTATTACTGTTATTGTTGTTGTCTTCCTTATTTCCTCCATTGTTGTTTTCTCCATTTTCCTTGCCTACATTGTTGTTGTTGCCGCTTCCATTGTTGTTGTTGCCTCCATTTCCCTTATTTTTCTTTTTCTGTAACAAAAAGAGTTAACATCTTATTATTACATAGAAAAAAACAGAAAGAAAGAAAAAGTGATGATAGTGATAGTGAATGTGTAATAATTACCGCCATTGGGGTTTGTTGAAAGATGTAAGAGGAAGAAGAGAGAGTGTGATTTGGAATTTGGGTAGTAGTGTTTTGTAACTGCTATTGTGTGAGTGTGAGTAACGCTTGGTACATAAATAGTGGCAAAAGATGAACATGCTGCGCGTATTTCTTGTGTGGAAAACAAATGGACCCACACGCCATTAACTAGTACTAACTTTATTTCTTTTATCTTTCTTCGAAAGCACCTTTGGTCTAATAAAAATGTTAACATAGGTCATAAAGGTAAATATTAAACACTCTTAATTGAATTAATAGTTGAATTAATAGTCTCTTGGTCTAGTGGTGATTGATAAGATATAATCGATTCAGTTTGTATCGATTTTTAGTAAAATAATTTGTCTAAACCGATGATATCTCCATTAATTTTGTTTGGTTCAGTTTATAATGTTTGAATCAAATCAAATTAATAAGTTTAGTTTAGTTCGGTTTGATTCGATTGATCGGTTTACAACATATTTTTTCTAAATATTATATTTATTTATGTATCATTTGCTCTAATATTATTTATTTTATGCTATTATTTTTATAAATAATATATTTTATATAATATATTTTATGTTCTACTTTTCAAACATCACAAGTTGAAAGTTATTATTAATATATACATAACTTTCGTTGCAATTATGAAATAAATTTACTATCGAATACAAAAGTTGATACTTAACATGAGAAGGTTGGGAAGAAATTTGAAATATTAACAAATAAAACATAACAATAAAGATAAAAGGTTTCAATACATATAAATTAATATTTTTCACATCTCAAACACACATCACAACTATTTTGCAACAGGAATAGAAGGAAATTTGTTGAAAAAGAAACATAAAAGATAAATAAAAAATGAAAAATAACGAAGAGAACTTAAATATGACTAAGGAAACCATAACTTATAAGAATGACGATAGCGAGAGAAACAATAGTAACGTATAGTCAGAATAATAGTTTGCTAAGAGTAAATTTTTATGGCTTATGATTTCTATCTTTTATATTTGGAGTTTGGTTTTGACTATATATTTGGTTCAAAGAAATAAAATGTAAATAAAGATGGAGAAATATTAGACCGATATAAAATTTAAAATTTATTAATGAGTTGAATAAGAAATTAAATATGTATTTAAAGTGATCGGTTTGATTTATTGGTTTGATGGTTCATAAATATTAAAACCGAGAATCAAATCAAACCACATTTTTTTTATTGGTTTGATTCGGTTCAGTTTTTTAACTAAACCAAAAACAATCAATTTTTTTTTGTTTGGTTTGGTTTGGTTTGAATTATCAGTTTAATTGATTTTTTCTGAATTTGATAAAAAAATATTACAATTTGATATGAAAAAAAACTCATAATTGAAATATTATTTAATATAAATTTATTTTGTTTTTAAGTTTGGCATGTGTCGTTAGGATGTAAATTAAGAAAAATAAATTGTTTAATGTATATTTTAAGTTTATGATTCTATTGACTTGACCAAAGAGCAAGAAACTTCTTGGCTCTTGTAGTTAGGTAAAAAATAAGGGTGTTTTGTTGTGTTCTTCTCACTACCGTCTAACTTCAATTGGATTGGACCTCGATTGGTATGTTTGGTAATGGTTTATTTGTAGACAAGGTCAATTTGTTTCTATCTTTTGCTTTTTCTTACTTTTTTTGAAAGATGCTTCCTCTATTGTTCTAAGAAGTTTCAAAGAAAAGTGTGCTAACTTAGTTCCTTTCTAAGAGTATCATTTTGATTTTTTAAAATGAGTTTCATTAAAAAAATTATATTATTTTAAACTCTTTAATGAACTAATATAAGCGATATTGATGCCCTAAGTTGACATGTCACTAGTTTCAAATTCTTGCTAAATATTTTAAGTTAGATCTTGTTTACATAGTACGGTGATCAAAATCCAGAGTATTTTAAGTATGATAATTGCTTTTGTGCTATAATACACATTTTTTCTTTGAATATACATAGGTATGGTAATATCATGTTTTTATTTATTTATTTAAGGTAATAGCATGTTTTTTTATTATTTAAAGTAATAGAATGTTCTTGGAGCAATGATTCTTTCCATTATTTTGAAAAAAATGACACTTTCAATAACTATATTTTATGTGCATAAATGCCTGTTTAGGATTTTTCTCATATGAGAAAAGAGTGTTCAATATTTTGTTTGTGTTTTCTTGTTTTTTCTATCAGAGCAGTTTGATTTGTGCGTCTGTGTATAATATTTAGTTCTTAACTTGAAGGATTGTCGTTGAATGGGGACAGAGACGGTGAAGACTTTTTTTCGATATTGTGAAAGATAGAGATGACGCATGTGATCTCAAGTGGTACTTGGTGGGGAGGTTCCTCAGTGATAGAGTTATTCATGTTAAATCGATGAAGGTGCAGATAGTGGAGATGTGGAAACCGATGAAGGGGGTGACCATCAAACAGATGAATGAGGGTTTGTTCATGTTTCACTTTGATCATGCCCTAGGTATGGAGGCAGTGCTGACGGGAGGTCCGTTGACATTTGACAGTCGGTTGCTAATTGTTGAAAGGGTGAGTTAAGAGTCCAAATTGAAAATATACCATTGTTTCATGTGGATTTTTTTATTCAAGTACATACTTTATCGGTGGCTCTTATGTTAGTGAAAAGTAGGAAGAGCTGTGGCAGATTATGTAACGCTCTGTTTATTAATTAATTATTTACTTAATTATATTCGCGTTATTGGTGTTGATTTATGTTGAATTATCAGAGTTGTTTGTGATAAATTGCTAAGTTTGTTTGAATTAAGTTGAATGAGTCGATTTAAGTTGTGGGAATTGATGTGGAATATTCTCTCGTTTATGGTTGGATAAGTTGTTTAGATGCTTGGACCATTTGGTCAAATGTTGGAAGATAATCTAATTAAGTCGGGAGAAAATAATTAGTCGTGAATTATTAATTGATTTTCAACGTTATGGTAAATTAAGTTGTTAAATCGGAAAATCGAAGAAATAATATTATCATTGGTAGTATTGATTATTGGAGCATGTTGGTTATTGGGCTTGGATTTCGTCGGAATTAGCAATTAAAGGGGTGCAGTGTTTAGGCCCATTAATTGTTTTATTGGATTATTATTATTTTAATAAAAAGGAATAATAGAATGAGTCAAAAGAGAAGAAGTAAGAGAAGAAAAGGGAATCGTGGAAATTAGGGAAAACGAGGAAAAAGTCTTAGAGAAAAATAAGGGTTTTAGAGGAGAGAAAACAACTTGGGAGAAAAGAAGGAGAAAGAAGGATTCATGTTCATATCTTAATTTTCGTACATACGGTACAACCTCCACTAAACAGGTGATAACTTTTTACTCGTAATTCTGATTAAAACGATTCTTGGATTTCTGGAAAGCTTACGAAATTCCTTTCGAATTGATATATAATTTCGTGTCAATAAGTTCAGTATTGAATGAGAAAAATGCATTTGAAGTTTGGAAGTCTGTGTTGGAAATTGGTCAAATAGTGGTTACGGGATTGATGGTGATGAAGGCTAAATTTTGGTCAAGATATGAACTCAATGGAAGCATGTTCGTATTTCTAATCTCTATGGATGAAAGAGAAGAGGAAAAAGGGCCACATAGGCAAAGGGTTGGAAATTCAATCGGAGATTCGAAGCGGCCATCGATTAAGGTAAGGGGGGAGAAAAGGGTTTATGATTGGTGATAGGACATAGAAGGGTAATTGGGAGTTCCTTCCTCCCTTAGGTATATTAAGAGATTATGATAATAATGATTGAATTGATGCAATATTTTGAAATTGTTGATGAATATGATTATACGATGTACTTTGAAAATATATTTGGTGTTGTGTGTTTGGTATTGGGAAGAATGGCATATGAAGGTTATGGAGGATATGATGAACAGAGAAGAGGATTAAATCTCATTGATTCCCTAATTTGATCTAGGAAAGTTTATTAATAAAACTAGTTGATGGTATATGTATAAATGGATAATAAACATGTGAATTGGTTGGTTTTGAGTGCTAAATTCGACTTAGAATGATTAGGGTTCGTACAGGTGAGAAAGGAGGAAGAAGATGGGAAAAACACAAAAATCCGAATTTGGGACTCAGGTGCCCTGATACGGGCCGTGTCCCATGACACAGGTGGCCGTGTCAGGCTACGGAAAATGAGTTTTGTTGATTTTGAGAGGCGTGTCCCCAGGTCATCTGACACAGGCCGTGTCAGGCCGCTATAAATGTGATTATTTGTCCGTTTTAAGGTGGATTTGACTCATTCTTCTAATGTAGGATTATATTAGTGAAATAAGACTTTGAGGATGTTCTAATAATGAATATAGGACTTGATGATTAGTCGCATAAGAAATCCTAAGTGCTTAATTGAATTATATGAATATGTAGATTGTTATAATTGTGAATAACATGAGATATGTGTATGCTCTGTGTGTGAATAAGATGCACTGATGATTGGTTGATGAGATCATGATGATCGTAAAACATGATGTGTTCATGTGTATTGTGATATGGTATGTGTTATTGTGTCTGCAGGCGCATACATTTGATGGAATAATCATGTCGTGGATGTGATTATTCGGGATTCGTTGAGAATCGTGGTTGCAGGGATGATCGTGTCTTGTTGGAGACGTTAACGATGCATTCAGGGTTCTATTGATGAACCGTTATTGTGAGTCGGTACTGCATTTGCATTGTGCATTTGAGTCACATTGCATCATGATTGATTGAATAATATGATTGATAATTTTGTATGATTAGGGGTGAATTACTTCTTCATATATGTTGTATGTACTGTTATATTATGAATCTATTTCTCACCCCTATTGTTTATTTTGTTGTGTCTGTGCTTCTTCGGAAGTACAGATAATTCAGGTGCGTGAGGAATGCTTTTGATGTTGATGTCCGTGTCCTAGGAGCTCTGATATGTAACGGGAACGGGGATTTTTATTATAATATTTCATTTGATTTTTATAAACTTTTATATAACTAAGTATTGAGTTAAGGAACAGTGTTATGAATGAATTGTAATGCTTTTGAGCAATTTGATATTAAAGCTTTATTTCCGCTGCTTACTTTTGAATAAAAGAATGATGGTTGATTGATGATGTAGCGACTCACTTTAGTTGATTAACTCTGATTTAATGAAAATTTTATATAATTTGAAAATGGGAAAAGTGGGTGTTACAATTGGTATCAGAGTTGGTCGGTCCGTCCGACCAATGTTGTCTAACGTTGTTAATTCCTTAGTACGCGACATGTGTGTGAAACACTGTCGGTACTTGTTGTTAGTTTCTAGTCGTTGCCTGCAGGTGTTTGTTGGAATTAAGTGGGGGAGAAGCTTGACTCCCAGACTGTTGTTGGAATGTCGAAGTTGGTTCAAAGTTGATGTTTATTGCAAGAGTGCAAGGTTGTTGAAGAGATGTTGTTGCAGACCGGCAAGAGAATGGACTCATGAATTCATATCGGTCGAATTTGAGAAGTGCGTATATCTTATATGAGAATTGTTTGATGATGAAGATTTATTTTGATGGAAATGATAAGTTGAAGGACCAAGTCGGTATATTGTTTCACTTTGAGTGTAGTTGGATTAAGTCGGGTAATTTTCAAAGTTGGAAGAAGAGTAAGATTCTTGGTAGAGCTTGGAAGTAAGAGCGAAAGAGATAGAACTTATGTTCGCCAATCTCAAAAATCTGGTTTTTGCAATGTTGGAGCAGCTGTCACGAGAAATGGCATAACTTTTTAACCGTGAATCGAATTGAAGAGGTTCTGGACTTTTTGGAAAGCTTACATAATTACCTACAATTTGCATATAAGATTTTCATTCAGGAGGTTTATAATTAGGGAGATAAATGTATTTTAATAATTGGGTCTGCTGCTGATGTTTTTTGAAATTCTGCATACGGGAATTCTAAATCAGTCTCATTGTAAGGAGGATAACTTCTTACTCGTAAGTTGGATCCAAGCGATTTTTGAAGTTCTGGAATCTTCACGAAATTCTCTTCATGTTAGAATATAATTTTGTGAGTTAGAGGTTTTTATTGGAAGATATAATTGTATTCGAAGTTGAACGTCTATTGCGGAAAATTTGGAAAGATGAAAATGTTATTAAAGAATAAAATGTTGGTATCGGAGAATGCATAGAGATACAATTTATGTCGAATGAGGAAAATTAAAGTGCCTATTATAGATGATGGTGATGTTGAAAGGAAGACCGAGGTTGAGTAGTGTTGTTAAATATTTTAACTTGGATGAGAGTTGTAATTGGAGCGAACCGAATTAGATTATGTTGATGTTGTGGCGGCTCTGGTGTTAGAAGGATATTTAAAGTTGTGTTGCGCTTGGAGCATGTATAAGAGATTGCGTATCGAATTTTGGATGAGTTGGTATAATTGACAAAGTCGAAAATTTTAGAGACTAAGGAGAAGTGCATAAGCTGTAGAAAGTTGGCAGAGCATTATACTTACGGACTTTGGGCACAAGTTGAAGTATGATATTATGTTGAGTAATGATTATTTATGCCACCGTTATGGTTGATGGATGTCTATTGACAAATTGAGGAACTGATCACCCTTAATCTATTGTTGATAGAAGACGAAATTATAATGGATGGATAGATGTGTCATACCGACTAGTATGGTATATGAGTTAAATCAGTTGAAGTCGAGCTGGCCAATTGAGTATTGTTTGAATTGTTCATGAAGAATCATGTATAAGAATGTTAGTCAGATTTAAGAATGATGGTATGAAGTTGCGTTGGGATTAAATAGTATTATGGAAATTCATAGTTGAATGCTGGATAATGAGAATGTTGTTTGTAATGATTTAAATGGTACGAGGCCTGAAGTTTTCTTGGGGATAATTCAAAAGTAAAGTATATGGTAAAGTAAAACTAAGATTGTCAAGAATGTAGGATAGAGTTGAGTTGCAAGAGCCATACGAAGTGGAATTATGAGTGGGTTTATTAAAGCGTGATTTTGATTAGAACATGGATAGTTGTTTTGGTTGCGTTGGTTCGGATAATAATTTATGAAAGGTTGTGTTAGTATGAGTAAGAATCGAGGATTCGATACGTTGGATTAGTTAGAAGCAGAGAAATATGAGTTATCTTATGGAAAATGTTATATCAATGCACCTTATATTGTCCTAATGATGTAGTGTGTTAAGATGATTTTCGAAGAATGTGTTATTTTAAGATGATAAAGTTGTAGTTGTGTTGAGAATAATTGAGAATTCATGAAGCATATAGTTATTGTCCAAAATTTGGAAGTTGTCGTAGTTATATCTATGTTGAACGTTCAGAGGTGTTGCCTTATGAATCTAAGTTGCAAGTATTAGAAGAAATGAAATTATAAGTTGGTGTATTAGAGTGGGGTTTTGGTTGTAACAAGAAGAGCCATTTTGAGGTGTTGACTTGGAAAAGAATCTATGAAGCATAATGTCCATATAAGTAGGAATCGATGATTTGTTTGTTAGATTCGTTAGGAGCGAAGAAAATGATTGATCTGGTTGGAGTTAAGTGAACTCATATGTTATATGTTGTTGTAATGATGTTAAGTATTTTAGAGGGCATGTTAATGAAAGATAGTAAAGTTGTAGTCTATGTTGATGATAATTGGGAATTCATAGAAGTATATGAATATTTTATCCAAGATTTGGAAGTAGTCGCAGTTGTTATTGGTTGAATATTTAGAGGCGTTATCTTAAGGATCTAATTTGTAACTATTCGGTAACTACAAGAGTTAGAATACCTGTTGGAACGGAATTCCAAAGGATTAAGTCAGAGGCTTTGTTGATATGTCGATTTTGGTGAGTGTAAGTTGGAGTTAAACTCAATAAACTTGGTAGTGTGCAATTAATCAGAGTGCGCAGCGAAGGCGCGATGTCATGTAATTGTTATTATCTGAATTACAACGATGTTGGTAGCTTTGTTGTATTATATGTTGTGTTTAAGTTATGTATTATTGTTTGTGGTATACGTGGGTTCCCTTTGGAATGAGAGTTGATTAGTCGGATGGAATAAGTAGTTGGAGTAGTTTAATCGGATAAATTTTCGAGGACGAAAATATCCTAAGTGGGGGAGAGTTGTAACGCTCTGTTTATTAATTAATTATTTAATTAATTATATTCGCGTTATTGGTGTTGATTTATGTTGAATTATCAGAGTTGTTTGTGATAAATTGCTAAGTTTGTTTGAATTAAGTTGAATGAGTCGATTCAAGTTGTGGGAATTGATGTAATATTCTCCTGTTTATGGTTGGATAAGTTGTTTAGATGCTTGGACCATTTGGTCAAATGTTGGAAGATAATCTAATTAAGTCGGGAGAAAATAATTAGTCGTGAATTATTAATTGATTTTCAACGTTATGGTAAATTAAGTTGTTAAATCGGAAAATCGAAGAAATAATATTATCATTGGTAGTATTGATTATTGGAGCATGCTGGTTATTGGGCTTGGATTTCGTCGGAATTAGCAATTAAAGGGGTGCAGTGTTTAGGCCCATTAATTATTTTATTGGATTATTATTATTTTAATAAAAAGGAATAATAGAATGAGTCAAAAGAGAAGAAGTAAGAGAAGAAAAGGGAATCGTGGAAATTAGGGAAAACGAGGAAAAAGTATTAGAGAAAAATAAGGGTTTTAGAGGAGAGAAAACAACTTGGGAGAAAAGAAGGAGAAAGAAGGATTCATGTTCATATCTTAATTTTCGCACATACGGTACAACCTCCACTAAACAGGTGATAACTTTTTACTCGTAATTCTGATTAAAACGATTCTTGGATTTCTGGAAAGCTTATGAAATTCCCTTCGAATTGATATATAATTTCGTGTCAATAAGTTCAGTATTGAATGAGAAAAATGCATTTGAAGTTTGAAAGTTCGTGCTGGAAATTGGTCAAATAGTGGTTACGGGATTGATGGTGATGAAGGCTAAATTTTGGTCAAGATATGAACTCAATGGTAGCATGTTCGTATTTCTAATCTCTATGGATGAAAGAGAAGAGGAAAAAGGGCCACATAGGCAAAGGGTTGGAAATTCAATCGGAGATTCGAAGCGGCCATCGATTAAGGTAAGGGGGGATAAAAGGGTTTATGATTGGGGATAGGACATAGAAAGGTAATTGGGAGTTCCTTCCTCCCTTAGGTATATTAAGAGATTATGATAATAATGATTGAATTGATGCAATATTTTGAAATTGTTGATGAATATGATTATACGATGTATTGTGAAAATATATTTGGTGTTGTGTGTTTGGTATTGGGAAGAATGACATATGAAGGTTATGGAGGATATGATGAACAGAGAAGAGGATTAAATCTCATTGATTCCCTAATTTGATCTAGAAAAGTTTATTAATAAAACTAGTTGATGGTATATGTATAAATGGATAATAAACATGTGAATTGGTTGGTTTTGAGTGCTAAATTCGACTTAGAATGATTAAGGTTCGTACAAGTGAGAAAGGAGGAAGAAGATGGGAAAAACACAAAAATCAGAATTTGGGACTCAGGTGCCCTGACACGGGCCGTGTCCCATGACATGGGTGGCCGTGTCAAGCTACGGAAAATGAGTTTTGTTGATTTTGAGAGGCGTGTCCCCAGGTCATGTGACACGGGCCGTGTCAGGGGACACGGGGGGCCGTGTCAGGCCGCTTTAAATGTGATTTTTTGTCCGTTTTAAGGTGGATTTGACTCATTCTTCTAATGTAGGATTATATTAGTGAAATAAGACTTTGAGGATGTTCTAATAGTGAATATAGGACTTGATGATTAGTCGCATAAGAAATCCTAAGTGCTTAATTGAATTATATGAATATGTAGATTGTTATAATTGTGAATAACATGAGATATGTGTATGCTCTGTGTGTGAATAAGATGCACTGATGATTGGTTTATGAGATCATGATGATCGTAAAACATGATGTGTTCATGTGTATTGTGATATGGTATGTGTTATTGTGTCTGCAGGCGCATACATTTGATGGAATAATCATGTCATGGATGTGATTATTTGGGATTCGTTGAGAATCATGGTTGCAGGGATGATCGTGTCTTGTTGGAGACGTTAACGATGCATTCGGGGTTCTATTGATGAACCGTTATTGTGAGTCGGTACCACATTTGCATTTTGCATTTGAGTCACATTGCATCATGATTGATTGAATAATATGATTGATAATTTTGTATGATTAGGGGTGAATTACTTCTTCATATATGTCGTATGTGCCGTTATATTATGAATCTATTTCTCACCTCTATTGTTTATTTTGTTGTGTCTGTGCTTCTTCGGAAGTACAGATAATTCAGGTGCGTGAGGAACGCTTTTGATGTTGATGTCTGTGTCCTAGGAGCTCTGATATGTAACGGGAACAGGGATTTTTATAATAATATTTCATTTGATTTTTATAAACTTTTATATAACTAAGTATTGAGTTAAGGAACAGTGTTATGAATGAATTGTAATGCTTTTGAGCAATTTGATATTAAAGCTTTTTTTTCCGCTACTTACTTTTGAATAAAAGAATGATGGTTGATTGATGATGTAGCGACTCACTTTAGTTGATTAACTCTGATTTAATGAAAATTTTATATAATTTTGAAAATGGGAAAAGTGGGTGTTACAGATTACATAGGCACTTTTGTCGAGAATGACAAGAATAACAATACGAGTTTCTGGAGACAATACATGAGACTACATGTGAAGATCGATGGCCGATAACCAATGAAAAAGAACACTCGAGTGAAGAACCAAAGAGGGGAATGGTCAATTGTTACATTCAAATATGAGATGTTATGGCTATTTTGTTAGGTTTGTGGTGTCTTAGGCCACTTTAAAAACAAGTGTTAGATTAGATTTGCAAGTTCAACTTTCCATTAGATGTATTTTGCATGATGTCAAAATTAGGATACTTTACCGTTAATGTATGTTGGATGGTATCCTCTGATTCTCAATGTGCATTTTAGCATTAGAAAACATAAAAGCATTTGAAAACAAGTTAGAAAAGGTTTCATGCATCAATAATATTTTTTGTGAAAAGCATACTTTAGGTCGACACATAGAAGGAAAAAAATTCTATGTGTCGACACATTTGCTCCATAGGTCAGCTCATTTACTGATTTCTTAAAGCCTGTAGGATATGTAAGATGTGTCGTCTCTACAAGTCGGCATATGAGCTTTGCTGGTCGATGCATGACTTATACAGGTCGGCACATGGCTTTCGAACAGGTAAGCACATGGCTTTCATAGGTCGGCTTGTGCAACAATTTTTTTCAAAAACTCTCAACTTTTTTGATTCTTTTGCATTCCTTTTGCTTCTAAACATGCATGCATATAAATACTTCATACATGCATCATTTCTTTTTAATGATTGTGGTAAAATCATAAACAAAAACTGGAACATACTAAGAGTCATCTTCATCTTCAACCTTGGTTGTATGCACACACAAAAATAAAGTACATATAATCATTCATTATTTAGGTGCACTCTAGAATCAAGTTGATAACGTCCAATTTAGCTTGTCTTATTGTAAATTGGATTGAGATATTAGGGGGTTTCAAATAAGAAAACTATTCTGGACTGGGCCCCTAGAGACTGTATTGGGCCGTGGCCCAATGCGTCGAGCAGATGCCAATCTGCTCGGGCAAGCATACTTGATATTCGAGCGTACACCACTTAACGGTCGAGCAGACATTTTATGGGTCAGATATACATTTTACGAGACGGGAAAATAACGAGTCCTCTATTCCACTTGCCACATCACCCAACTATCCCCCATTATCTCCTGAAAGATAGGGGCAGTTGGAGTAAGGACTAGACCACTTGCTAGGTCTACACACTCAATACACGTACCTTGGCAGTTCTTCCTTGGGCCTCGCTGATCCAGCCCAAGGAAGGACCTTGTCACAGCGCTGGGGGCTCACTATAAATACCTTTTTTTCACTAAAATGTCAGGTATTCTGATATAACTCTTCTTACTTACCATTTTGTACCTCTATTGACTTTGGCATCGGAGTGCCTTGCAGTTACACCCCCTCAATTCCATCCATCTTGATGTTCACGTTCAATTACTGGAAGGCCCTCCTAACCAGGTAAGATCAATGGCGTTGTCTGTGGGAACTAGTTGTCCCCTTCTTCCACAGCAGAAGATCAAAGCTCAAAACTACCCTATCCTTCCAGTATGGCCGGAGAACACACCAGCGATCATTACCGTCCCCTCGTCGACTACACGACGGAGGACAATCTGAATTACCACGAAGCTGACCCCAGAGACAGGCAACCTTCCACCCCGTCTCCTGAACCTGAAGATAATGGGATCCAGCAGCCTCAGCCTTAAAACTCGCCGGTCGCTCCATTCCAGCCCATCCCAGTGTCCGTTGAGGGATACGTCACCATGATTGCTATGGTGAATACCCTTAACCAGGCCAGCTCCATGCTCTACCAACAACACGAGAAAATCATAGCCCTGGAGGCTGACCGACGGGAAGATCGACCCTGACAAGAACGAAGGACGCAACAACGTTCAGAAGTTGCGAAGAAGCGGGGACGCTCCCCTCTACGTCGAGGACGACGCTCCCCTGAGCCCAAAAAGAGCAGATCCAGGATGCGCCATGAGACTAATCGATCAAGGGCTTCACCTAGACGTGACCAGGGTCCTGGCAACGATGAGCTCTCCCCGTTAAGGAGTGACAAGGAGGACCCTCATTACCCCCTCTCACGGGAAATTATGGAGGCACCACTCCCCAAAGGCATGGAGAAGCCCCCACATCTGGCCATTTACAACGGGACCACTGACCCCGACGATCACGTCGACAACATCAACGCTATGCTCGACTACCGCAATGACATTATTGGGCATCTCAAATGCAGATTGTTTTCAACAACTCTCAAGAAATGAGCCATGGCCTGGTACAAAAGCCTGACCCCAGAGTCCATCACATCCTGGAGGGTCATGAAATCCATGTTTATGAGGCATTTCACAGCCTCCCGATGTCATCCCAAAACTGAGGCAACCCTCAAAGCTATAGTGCAGAGGAAGAATGAAACGCTGCGTTCTTACATTGAGCGATCCAACCAAGAAGCCATCGAGGTAGACACGACGGAACACGTGAAGAAATACCTCCTCAAGAGAGGACTCTTTCCCGGAAGCGAACTCAGCAGAGCGGTCGGGATAGAACCTTCCCGCACCCTGGACGAGCTCCTGCATAAGGCCCAAGCTTACATTAGATATGAAGAAAAATAGGTTGCCTACAACGCTCGGAGTAGTCGCAACACCGGGGAGACCGACCATCCCAAGCGCGAGGACCCTAACGCTCCCCGCTGCAACGGAGACAGGCGGAGGGAGGAAAAGCCCCGCAAGCCTCAGGAAGGAAGGGGACCCGCGGGCCGTTATAGCGAATATACATTGCTGATAGCTCCCCGCGAGCGCATCCTTGCCGAGTGAATCAACTCTGACTTCAAATAGGGCAGGGTAAGGTTCCCCAAACCTTTTGCACCCAAGCCCCACACGGACAAATCCAAATACTGTCGGTTTCACAGAAGTCACGGACACGTGACTGAAGACTGCGTCCACCTGAAGGACGCAATAAAGATCTTGATTTAAGAAGGTCACCTCAAACAGTACATGTTGAAATACCTCAAAAATTTCCCTCTCATTTCCTCAACATTTTGCATAGCATTTTGCATTCTTAGATTCATAAAATAACCAAAAACATTGCATCATGTATATCATAGCTGAGGCATAGGTATGTGATCAATGGTTGGAGCAACTGAAGGCATTACAAGGGCAATCGAAAGGCCACAAAACTTCTCAACCTTGTGCAAAGGGTTCACAATATCCCACAAGTCTTCACTTGAAGCCACAAGCCATGGAAAGATGGGGTTTAATCAAAGGAGGCAAGTAGTGCATTATCTCCGGATGAAAGGGCCGAATTAGGGTTTCATTTCTACGAGGTTTCTTCATGAAGTTTTGATTCAAAGAAGATTCCTTTGTATTATATATGATGTCAAATGCCTAGGGTTCAAATCTCATCCACAAATTCATTTTGGAAGGGGTTCGACTGGCCAGACGACTGAAACTCGAGGAAATCGGGGAAAAGGCAACCGAGCTAGGTAAAAAGGGTCGACTCCAGACTTTTAAGATCGAAATCATGAAACTAGGGTAACAATTATCCTATGGTTCAAATTTGGTCAAGAAATGATGGAGGAATCATAAGAAAATCAAGAGAAAAATCATTTGAAAAGTAGTTGGTTCAACATTTCCCTCCACTTTTCCTTCCACTTTCTTTCCACACTTCCTTTCATTTTTTCCATCTTGTTTTTCCACTTCAATTCCACTCCATTTCCCTTGGATTTTTCTACCACCTTCTACCACATTCTAGAGTATTCCAAGGAATATTCCAAGGAATATTCTTTTTTCCAACCCTAACCCTAACTAACTACCAAACCTAATTTTGGATACCAAGCCTAATTTTTGGGCCCCTAACCCAAACCTAGCTCTAAGCCTAAGCCATATTTAAGCCATTTTCATCCAAACCAAAGGGATTGACACCATTTTCCAATTTTTCCCTCTTTGATAATCACTTTTTCTCTCTCACTTTTCCTCCTTTTTCCCCTCCTTTCACTAGAGCTTCTTTGAATAAGCTCTTCAAGTTTCACATTGAAACTTGAAGATCTTGAAGCTTAAGCCTCCAACCTTCATATTTTGTGGATTGTGGAAGAAGAAGCTACTGAATTTTGTTGAATATTTCGGCTTATCGGAAGTGCAAGAAGATCAAAACGTCAAGAACGCATTTATTTTACGATTTCACGGTTTTTCGGTTTTCTCTTCGATCAAGCTCGGATTCTTGCAACAATTACCGAAGCACTACTCCGCTTCGTAGGTTGGTGATCTAAATCACTTCTTCTTTAAGTTATTCTCTTCATCTTGCCACTTTTTGCGTTCTTTAAGTGCTTTTCATTTTGATTGCGATCAATTATGCTTCATTAGGTGTGGCTTGCATTTTGTGATTTTTGTTGATTTAGAAGTTAAGGTGTTGGTAGTCATAGGCTCCATCATGTGTAAATAAGCCCAAAATAAGTAGAAATTAGTGTTAGCATGTTCCTAGGTATGTTAGGGATCATTAGAAGCAAGATTGTGGCCAAAAGCACTTATTTTAAAAGCTTTTTTTCAATTCTGTTCAGCGTTAACCGGTTAACGCGTGCGTTTTTGGCCAAAATGCTGTTGTTTTAGGTCCGTTAACCGGTTAACCCATTTGGTTAACCGGTTAACGCTGTTGATTTTTTGACTTTTTGACTTATTTGATTGCTCATTCCTAATTGCTAGGGCTTCTAATGTTCATACATGTTTAGGTAGTGGTTTTAGGGAATTTTTGAGTCCATTTCCAGTAGCTCGTTCCCCCATTTCGAGTCGTTTCGACACGATTCAGTTTATGTCGCATAATAGGCATTTTTGTGCTCTTTGTGCATAGCTTAAGTTCTTGCATGTTGTTGCCATGTTCATGCATTGTTTGACATATAAATAATCATGTTGCATTCTGTTTTTATATGTAGGCATTGCATTAAATCATTTTGCATTTCATTATGTTGATGTATGTTGCATTTTGCATAACCATATATATGTGCATTTGGTGGCATTTGTTGCATGTTTGATCACATTATCCATATCAATTCAATTCTAAATTTTGCATTGAGTTTAGTATGTTTGTTGAGCTATCATGTTGCATGTTCATATGCAATGATCATCATGTTCATATGCATGTTCATGTGCCTCATTTTTGCTTTACTTATTGCATAATCAACATTGTGTTGCATTCTTGAATAATCCTTCAAAAATGTTCATATTCTCGGATTTGTATATGTTGATTTAGGTTCAAATGTATGTTTGTGATGAGATTGATATGTTTCATTGAGTTTGTGCATTAAAAAATAAAAATAATCAATTCTGGATTTTGCATTTCATAGCTGTTTTTGCATATAGGTGTTGTAAAATGTATGCTGCTTGTTATGTGTACATGCTGTATTTGACATTTTACACCTACTTTTTCATGCTGCATGCTGGCTGTAAAAAGTTACCTTGTGTTATGCATTGTTTTCATAGTTGTTTGTGTAATAAGGGCTGTAATAGGTGCTGTATTTTTGTCCTGGCTTTTTTTTAGTTCCTTTAGACTTAAGATTGAGTCTAGTTTAGGTCCTAGAGCCTTAGGATTTAATTAGAGTGTGTTTGCCTTATTATTGATTTAATAAATGTGCATTAACCTTTGTTTTGTAGTGGGGAAGATTGAGGTAAGTTTCTTTCACTTTATCCTTTATTTTTTATGCATTTTCTTTATGCACTTAATTCATTTCATTCCTTCCATATTTGTGTTTGGTAGGATTTTCCCCTTTGTTAGGATCAACTTATCTTCATTAGGAAGTAAGTTGCATCCTTTTCTTTCTTTTCCTTTTGCTCCTTAGGATTAGAAAACCTCACTAACCATTAGGATTTCCCTTTTGTATATAATAAATAACTTAGGGTTGGTCTTAGTTCCCCTTAGTTTTTTTTTCCTTTTTCCACTTGAGTCATTCTTTCTCACCTCATGAAGAAAAGCAATAAAACACCTAATAAAGGTTGAACGTTCTTGTACGACACGAGACTTTGTTGCGGAGTGCTTGTACGCGTCCTGTTTCGGGGCGAGATATAAGTACTTCCCGCGATGGATAGGTCTTAGTATGAGAATGTTCACAAACAAATTCAAAACATCTCTCTTAAAAGACAAAAAACAAATAACAAGCGACTTTCCTCCGGGAACTTCTTTTCTCATCTCACTCACTCACAACGCGAACCCGCGACAACTTGTCTAGCACGCAAGATGGTAAACGCACTCGTACCAGGCGAGCCTGCAACACCTGAGCATAGACATACGCAGTTCCAATTATAAAAAAACACAAACAAATAGTTCCCGCCTTAATTAGGCGAACTACGTCGACTCTGATCCTCATTATCCCGATGAGGTACGTAGGCAGCGGGGTAGGGCCCGTTCGAGCACATTCTTTATTTTCCCTACATTTTCCCCATTCTTCCTTTCCATCCTCTTTTTCAGCTTCCTTTCTCATTTCCATTTCCAATTTCCAGTTAGCCGTTTTATTTAGCAGCAATTATATTTTTCTCACCCTTTGAAACAAAACAAGCAAGCATGGATCCCGTCGGGTACGGAGGACGATCTGGGGTGCTAATACCTTCCCAGGTCGTAACCGACTCCTGAACCCAGATCTTTGGTTCGCAGGACCTTGTCCTTTCCTTCTTCCTCGGGTTTGTGCAGCATTACCTTTCCCATTCCTTTGGGATAAAAATGCCTGGCTGGCGACTCTACCCTTTCTGCGCCACTTTCGCGTTTGTACTAGGATGAAAATCCCGGGAGTGACAGCTGGCGACTCTGCTGGGGACGAACCCAGAATCTCTGGTTTCCCTTGTAGAGTCAATCCTAGCGCCTGTTTGGTTTTGTTTCTTTGGGTGTTTATCTGTTTGCTGATGTGTGCTTTAGTTTAGCTTTACTGTTTTTATTTACAGTTTCACTTTACAGCTTTACTTTACCGTATTTATTTACCGCTTTCAGTATTTATTTTCCATGCATCATATTATACTGGACTGTCTGGTTGGGGACCGATCATTGAGAACCTTTGTGGAAACAACCCTCTCTAGTGATCACAGTGGCAGACCACATTTGTTGGCAAACCCACTCGCATCCGAGGGCCCATTGGGAACTCGCATAGGATGGCCTGGTTCTCTCATGGGAATTCAGTTAAAGAAAATTGTTCGTATGACGGTAGTATTGTTCCCTTCGGGATGAATGTACTATTGTTTCGCGATTCAGTGCTTGAAGCTGGAGACTTATGAGGGATGCTTGTTTTTCCGGACTCAACTAAGGCCTTCCTGAGTAGTACATAATGCCAAACCGATTCCCTGATTTGGTCATGAGCCATTTCTCGGAAATGGTGAAAGTATTATTGCTATTCAGCTTTGAGAGTCTGTGATGTTGACCTGAGTAGCACAGCCGTGAGATTGGGAGGGGTTTACAGGTTTGCAGGAACCCTAAGCCCTTCAGCATACCCGCTTTGCCTTTGGTTCAATTTTGTGATCTGGATTTCCGGTTCTAAGATATGGATCCTGAACCATAGGGATTGTTATTGTGACATGTGGATATTGTGACCTTGCACCGACACCTGATTATATGATTGGCACATCACAGACACTTCACCGATCACATGCCTTGCCTTGCATAAGCATCATATCTTCATTAATCATTTGTGTTTCTTTTATTCTCAGGGTCTGCATTACTCCCAGTTCCTGGTCATATCATTGCTTTAGAATGGAAGACGTCAGAAAGAGAACTGTGCACTACAAATTCTTTGATACTAAGATGGACCTGATTAACCAAATGGTGTCTCTTATTACTCTGGGTCATTTGGGATACTTAAAGGAAAAGTATGGTGATATTCTGGACTTGGTATTCAACTTGGATAGCACTCAGAGAAGCGCCGTTCACACTTTGTTGCAGTATTACAATCCACGGCTCAGGTGTTTCACATTTCATGACTTTCAGTTGGGTCCTTTGTTGGAAGAGTATGCTGAGATTATGAGAGTGTCAATCAAGGATCAGATTCCGTTCAACTCAGAGATGACAAGACCAACCCATGCTGACATCGCTAAAGCTCTTTATTTGAGCTCATCTGAAGTATCTGCAAACCTGTCTACCACCAAAGAAAAAGTACTTGGTTTCACTCTAGAGTATCTGGTTAGAAAAGCTGAAGAACTTGCAGTGACAAATCAGTGGGATTCTGTTTGCGCCATCTTGGCACTATCCATTTATGGGATCATCCTGTTCGCTGTAATGGACAAATTTGTGGACATAAATGCTATTCATTTATTTGTGTTGAAGAATCTGGTGCCCACTCTCCTAGGTGACTTGTATTATTCAGTGCACTATAAGAATAAGAAGAAGCGAGGAGGTCTGGTTAGATGTTGTGCTCCCTTATTCTACAAGTGGGTCATGAGACATTTGCCTATCACTGAGAGTTTTACTGATCCTAATACTACTTGGGCCCAGAAGCTGAGTACTTTGTCTGCCAGAGATATTAGGTGGTTTACTTTAAGGTTGAAAGGAAAGAGTTTCATTACCAATTGTGGGAATTACCTTAATGTGCCTTTGGTAGGAGTGTCAGGAGGTATCAGCTACAATCCCATCCTCCTAAGAAGACAGTTAGGGTATGCGCTCAAGGAGGTTCCCGATGAATCCGAGTTATTCCAAACTTTTTACTTCTCGGTGAAAGACAATCTTCCGTTGGTCAGAAAAGTTGCAGGTTCATGGAGGGTGATCAAAAGAAAGGATACGACATGTCTAGGCAAGATTAATAATCAGATGTTCCCGGAATTCGAAGCTTGGATAAAGGAGGAGGTTCAAACGGCTCTAGTCCCTTTTTCTGTACCAACTCCTCCTCCAACAACGGTGCCTTTAGAAGACTATCAGAAGTCGGAAGCTTTGGTCAAGCAGATTAGGGTTGAGAATCAAGAGGATTACAATTCTCGTCAGAAATTGATGATTCAGAACCATCAGTTAGAAGATAGAGCTCTCCGAGCTGAAGAAACGGTTTGTCTTAAGCAGAAGGACTTCGGGGAAAGAGAGCTATACTTCAGGAAGAGAGGATTGGCCGAGATCCACAAGGCAAGTCAGCACCGGAAGGATAATAAAGAACTTAATGAGGCTAATGAAGTCATCACACTCTGGCAAGAGAAGTGGAGTGATAATCAGAATAAGCGAAAGGAGGTAGAAGCTGAATTTGAGTTGAAGATCAATAACCTTCAGGATGCTTTGGTTGAGCAAGAGAAATTAGTTCAGAAGGCACAAGAGCAACAGAGAGAGTATCTTCGTCAGATGACAAAGAGTCGACAAATAGCTGAAGATGTCCAGAAAGAAGTTGAAGAGCTGAAGCTTAGGGTTGATGTGAAGAGGTCAAAGGCCGAGCCAGGTCCAAGCAAAGAGAACGAGACGACTTTCCTGCAGCAGATTGAAGAGTTACATACTTCCTTTGATCTAAGGGATCTCCTCATCCAGAGACTCATCCAGGAGCCTGATCATTCGGATATTGTTCAGTTGTTCCAGAATGTCAAGCGTCTTAGCTGGAGGCTGCAAGACTTAGAGCTCCCTAGGGTTTAGTTTCATGTTATTGTACTTGGATTACCCACAGACTTGTTATGGGATTCCTTTTATTTGATGCACTTTGTTGTTCTTTTGATTGGCACCCTTCGGGGACGTTGTTGTTTCGAGCTTCAATTTATGTGATTGATTTGCTTTGAATCTCTTGTTTGTTATCTGTTGCACCGACACGGGGTAATGAGCACCAATTCTCCACGACCGTCAATATTTGAGTATCATGGGTCTTCTTCCCAATTATTATTCTCTTAACACCAGGACCGGAAACAGGGAAAGCCTTGGGAATAAAAGGAACACATTGCATTGCATACGCATCATTTGCATTTTCTTCTTTGTTTTTGCAGGTTTTTCTACATGATGCTTAACTTATCTGTGTTTCAGGAAAAGATTGCGAAAGCCGCCAAGACCCGACATCTTCGGCAGAGTATTCCACATCGCTACGCAACTCGCAACAACCAGAGGATAGTCATGGACGCTATGCAAACAGAGCTTAATGAGTTTCAAACCAGAATGGGAGAGTTCATGGTCATGATGCAAGGGATGGCTCAGGGACAACAAGAGTTAAGGAATGCAGTTCAGGGGCTCAACCCTCCTCAAACAAATACTCCTGTGACCACTCCTGACGTCCCAGTGACTCCTCCCAACACCAACAATGGCCCAGGCGGACCTCAAATTCCAGAGCATGGCACAACAACTTTCATTCCGATATAAGACAAGCAGGATGATCAGTTCCCTTCTTTCAACAATGACATGGGGTTCGGCGGAGAAGGAAATCTTCAAGACTTTTTGATGCTTGCTGAGAAAGTCAAAGCCCTCGAGTGTAGAGACACTTTGGGGATAGATGTGTATGACATGGGTCTAGTCCCCGGGGTGGTTATTCCTCACAAATTCATGCCACCGACTTTTGACAAGTATAGCGGTAGCTCCTTCCCAAAGACTCACTTGCAGGCATTCTACCGAAAGATCGCTGCCCATAATAGGGATGAAAAGCTCTGGATGTACTACTTCTAGGATAGTCTCTCCGGAGGATCCTTGGAATGGTATATGAAGCTAGAGAGAAGCTCTGAGAGAAGCTGGAAGGAATTGGGAGAAGCATTCCTCAAGTAGTATCAGTATAACATCGACATGGCGCCCAGTCGCACTCAACTTCAAAGTCTGACTCAGAAGAATTCCGAGAGCTTCAAAGATTACGCACAAAGGTGGCGTGAAGTGGCTGCTAGAGTGCAACTGCCTTTGCTGGAGAGAGAAATGGTAGAACTGTTCCTGGATACCCTTCCTGGGCATTTCATGGAAAGGCTAGCTGGATGTTCTTCAAGTGGATTCTCGGATATCATCTTGACTGGCGAGAGGATAGAAAGTTGGATCAAGCAAGGAAAGATTCAGAACGGAAGCGCTTCAAGTTCTGGTGTCAAGAAACCCTTCGTGAAGAGGAGAGAAGGAGAGACTGGGGCAGTGTACGCGCAGAAAGGAGGAAATAACAGAGGGTTTTATCAGCAAGTGGCTCCTGTCACTATCTCAGCTCAACCTGCTCAACAACAAGTCCAACAATCACAACAAAACGCCAACAAGGGTATCAACAAAGAGCTCCTCGTCCATACTATTCTCAGAAGACCAGAGAAAGGCAGTTTGACACTCCACCTATGTCCTATTCACAACTTCTGAAGAATCTCCTCCAACTCTAGCTGGTTCAGCTCAAAACTTTGCAACCCCCGAAGCCGGGACAACTTCCTGAAGGGTACGTTATGAACGCTAGATGTGAATTTCATTCCGGAGCCCCCGGACATACCACGGAAAACTGCAGAGCTTTGAAGTATGTAGTCCAAGACCTGGTGGATTCTAAAGCAATCAACTTTGCTCCTACTCCTAATGTAATTCAGAACCCCATGCCTCCTCATGGAAGTACGGTTGGGGCAGTTGATGAAGGGGAGAATCTAAACCCGGTGCATGATGTCAATGACCTTCAGACTCTGTTGAGTGTTGTTAAAGTCTGTTTGTCAAAGAAAGGTATCTTTCCTGGGTGTGGAGAAGATTGTCCAGAATGTGTTGAAGCTACAAATGGATGTGAGCCGTTGAAAACAGGGATCCAGAGCATGATTAATGAAGGAGTGTTGCAGTTTGATAAGGTTGTAAAGGAAAGCGAAGTCTCTACAATAACCATCTTCTATGATCCATCTCAAATTCCTCCACAGGCCAGAGCGACACCGATAACCATCACCACTGCAGGACCAGTACTGTATCAGAATGATAGAGCCATTCCCTGTAATTATGGTGGCGAAGTATACTGTAACGGCCAGAAGCAAGAGTTGGCCACATCCAGTACAACCCTAGTTCAATTGGAAAATGTTGGAGTAGGGGGTTTCACCAGAAGTGGGAGATTATTTGCGCCGGGAACACTAAGGAATAGTGTGATATCACCCAGGGACACCGCAGAAGCCCAGGCTAGGGCGAGAGGGAAGCAGCCAGTGGTTGTCAACGATCCTGCACCAGCAACTGATCCAGACCTTACCTTCGATAAAGAAGCTGAAGAATTCCTGAGGATTATCAAAAAGAGAGACTATAAGATTGTGGACCATCTGCAGCAGACTCCGTCGAAGATTTCCATCTTGTCCTTACTCATGTGTTCTGATTCTCACAGGAAGGCTCTCTTGAATATTCTGAACAAGGCGTATGTGCCTCAGGATATTTCAGTAAACCAGTTGGAAGCGGTGGTATCCAGCGTCAATACCAGTCATGGATTGGGTTTCACAGACTTGGATCTGACTTCTGAAGGGCGTGCTCATAATCGGGCACTGCATATCTCTTTAGAATGTAAAGGTGCAGTACTCTCTCATGTGTTGGTAGATACTGGATCGTCGTTGAACATCTTGCCCAAGAAAGCGCTGATGAAGTTGGATTATGATGGAGTAGTTCTAAAACCCAGCGACCTGGTAGTTCGAGCATTTGATGGGTCGAGGAGATCGGTGTTCGGGGAGGTGGATTTACCAATTAAAGTAGGTCCAGAAATCTTCAATACCACGTTTTACGTAATGGATATACAGCCTGTATACAGCTATTTGCTCGGAAGACCTTGGATACATTCAGCGGGAGCCGTATCGTCCATACTTCATCAAAAGCTAAAGTTCGTCTGGGAGGGTCAAATTGTAACTGTCAGTGGGGAGGAAGATATTTTTGTTAGTCATCTAGCCTCATTCAAATACGTGGAGATGGATGGCGAAATAGTTGAGACCCCATGTCAGGCTTTTGAGCCCTTGAAGACTGAACAAGCATCTACAGTGGCGGCTTCTCCTGAGGAACTGAAGAAGGGGGTTTCCATAACCTCTTATAAGCAAGCGCTCGAGGTGGTAGAATCTGGGGTACGAGAAGGCTGGGGCAGTCCGGTAGAAGTGCCTGAAAAGAAAGATATGTTCGGAATTGGGTACCATCCTGGGCAGTCATCGTCTGAAACAAATGCTAGAGGTCGTCAAGGCCTAGTTACTTTCATAAGTGCGGGAGTGGTCGACTACGGAAACGTCAGTGCTGTGCAGGATGATGCAGTCGATAGTGACTTCAACATAGATGGGTGGATCAGGCCTGGTGTTCCAGGGACTCAGCTCAGCAATTGGACATCAGACAGGCTTATTTCAGTCACCTCTTTCGAAGAGTAATGATTTTTGTTTCTGTTTTTCCTGTATCAAAGCATTATGTCTTGCCCGGGGCATAGTAGCTCTTTGTAAGGGTTCTTCTGTTCTTAATGCAATTTACAATCATAAATAAAGCTGACGTTTCACATTCATTCATGTTGTTCTTTGTCTTTCATTTTTTCTTTTGTTTTTCAAAAAGAAAGAAAAGTTTTAAAAATGGCAATGTTTCTCACTTTCTCAAGTTGTTGCTAAAGCCTTGCATGAATCACCATTCATGCAGGTGCTCGTCACCGGATCTTGTCAATAACGAACCTCTTATGGCTGAGTATGACTTCGACAATCCAATTTATCAAGCCGATGAGGAAGGTGAAGAGGATTGCGAACTACCTGAAGAATTGGCCAGACTGCTTAAATAGGAGGAGAAGATGATTCATCCGCACGAAGAAGCTGTCGAAGTAATAAACCTGGGTACTGAAGAAGACGAGAAAGAAGTCAAGATCGGGGCTGCATTAGAAGAATCTGTCAAGACTCGTTTGATTGCTACGCTTCGAGAGTATGTTGATGTCTTTGCATGGTCCTACCAAGATATACCGGGTTTAGACACTGACATTGTGGTGCACAAGCTACCTCTCAGAGAAGGCTGTCCTCCAGTGAAGCAAAAGTTGAGGCGCACACGTCCTGATATGGCTATCAAGATAAAAGAAGAGGTGCAAAAACAGTTTGATGCTGGCTTCTTGGCCGTGAACAGTTACCCTCCGTGGGTTACCAACATTGTGCCGGTTCCCAAGAAAGACAGTAAAGTCAGGATGTGTGTGGACTACAGGGATTTGAATAGGGCCAGCCCCAAAGATGACTTCCCTCTACCTCACATAGATGTGCTTGTCGATAATACTGCTCAGTTTTTCGTGTTCTCCTTCATGGACGGATTTTCCGGCTATAATCAGATTAAGATGTATCCCAATGACATGGAAAAGACGACCTTCATCACTCCTTGGGGAACCTTCTGTTACAAGGTCATGCCATTTGGTTTGAAGAATGCTGGAGCCACTTATCAATGGGCGATGGTGACGCTATTTCATGACATGATTCATCATGAAATTGAGGTTTATGTTGATGATATGATAGCAAAATCCCAAACGGAGGAAGAGCACTTGGTTAATCTAGCAAAGTTGTTTGACAGACTTCGGAAGTTCATACTGAGGTTGAATCCGAATAAGTGTACCTTCGGGGTCCGTTCTGGAAAGCTACTCGGCTTCATCGTTAGTGAGCGAGGAATTGAGGTCGATCTAGCCAAAGTGAAAGCTATCCAAGAAATGCCTGAGCCGAAGACTGAAAAGCAAGTACGTGGTTTCTTAGGGAGACTAAACTACATTGCACGGTTTATCTCTCATCTAACGGCCACGTGTAAGCCCATCTTTAAGCTTCTGAGGAAGAACCAGACCATTAAATGGAACAAAGACTGCCAGCAAGCCTTTGACCGAATCAAAGAATACCTGCTAGAACCTCCAATTCTTATGCCACCAGTGCCAAGGAGACCTTTGATTATGTATCTTACTATGCTTGAAGGATCGATGGGATGTGTGCTGGGTCAGCAGGACGACTCTGGTCGAAAAGAGCACGCCATTTATTACCTTAGCAAAAAGTTTACCGATTGTGAGACGCGCTACTCACTACTCGAGAAAACATGTTGCGCTTTGGCATGGGCTGCTCGCCGACTAAGACAGTACATGCTGACTCACACTACTCTCCTAATTTCCAAGATGGATCCTGTGAAATACATTTTTGAAAAGCCAGCTCTGACAGGAAGAATAGCCCGGTGGCAGATAATACTAACAGAGTATGATATACATTACACTTTGCAAAAGGCAATCAAAGGAAGTGTATTGTCAGAATACTTGGCTCAACAGCCAATCGATGATTATCAACCCATGAGGTTCGAGTTTCCGGATGAGGACATCATGTTCCTCAAGTCGAAAGACTACGAAGAACCACTTAAGGAGGAGGGGCCAGACCCTGAGTCCAAATGGAAGTTGATGTTTGATGGGGCTGTGAACATGAATGGAAGTGGAGTAGGTGTTGTTATCATCTCGCCAGAAGGGGTCCATACGCCTTTAGCTGCTCGGTTGACTTTCGAATGCACTAACAATGAGGCAGAGTATGAAGCTTGTATCATGGGGATTGAGGAGGCAATCGACTTGCGAGTCAAAAACCTCGAGATCTTCAGAGATTCTGCTTTGGTGGTAAATCAAGTCAATGGGAAATGGCTGGTTCATTAACCTCATTTGATTCCTTACAAATATTATGTCAGGAAGCTGTTAACTTTCTTCACCAAAGTCAAGCTGAATTATATTCCTCGAGATGAAAACCAATTCGCCGATGCTCTAGCAACTTTGTCGTCCATGATTAAAGTTTGTCAAGAGAATTTCGTGCCTCGAATTACGGTCTCCCGTCTTGAAAGACCTGCTTATGTATTTTCAGTCGACGATGGTGAAGACAACAAGCCTTGGTATCATGATATTAAACAATTCCTGAAAGCTCAAGAATACCCGTCTAGGGCATCTAGTAAGGATAAGAAGACCCTTAGAAGACTGGCAGGAGGTTTCTTCTTGAATCAAGATGGCATGTTATACAAGCGAAACTTCCACATGGTGCTGCTCAGATGTGTGGATAGACACGAAGCAGACATGTTGATGCAGGAGGTCCATGAAGGCTCCTTCGGTACCCATGCTGGAGGACATGTTATGGCCAAGAAATTGTTGAGATCGGGATATTATTGGATCACCATGGAATCCGATTGTTGTAAGTACTCCCGTAAATGCCACAAGTGTCAAATTTATGTCGATAAGGTCCATGTGCCTCCAAATCCGTTGAGTGTCATGTCTTCACCATGGTTGTTCGCTATGTGGGGCATTGATATGATTGGAAAGATCGAGCCGACAACTTCTAATGGTCATCGCTTCATCCTGGTTGCTATAGATGATTTCACGAAGTGGGTCGAAGCAGCGTCTTACACCAATGTCACTAAACAAGTGGTAGCCCAGTTTATTAAAAGAGACATCATTTGCCGGTACGGAATTCCTGAGAGGATCATTACTGATAATGGTTCTAATCTCAACAACAAGATGATGGCTGACTTGTGTCGAGATTTCAAAATAGAGCATCACAACTCTTCTCCATATCGCCCGAAGATGAATGGCGCCGTCGAGGCGGCCAATAAGAACATCAAGAAGATTGTGCAGAAGATGGTTGTGACATACAAAGACTGGCATGAGATGCTACCATTTGCATTGCTTGGGTACAGAACGTCAATGCGTACTTCAACAGGGGTAACCCCGTTCTCACTGGTGTATGGTATGAAGGCAGCCCTACCAATTGAAGTGGAAATCCCCTCGTTGAGGTTAATGATAGACATTAAGCTAGACGAAGCTGAGTGGCTCTGATCCAGATATAATCAGTTGAGCCTCATTGAAGAGAAACATCTAGCAGCTTTATGCCATGGACAATTGTATCAACGACGGATGAAGCAAGCTTTTGACAAGAAGGTGTGACCACAGAGGTACATGCCAGGTGACTTAGTGTTGAAAATGATTCTTCCTCCTCTTAATGATCACAGGGGAAAGTGGACACCCAACTATGAAGAACCGTTCGTGGTTAAAAAGGTTTTCTCAAGTGGAGCCTTGATGATGACAACCATGGACGAAGAATACATCCAATCCCCTGTCAACGCAGACGCAGTAAGAAAATACTTCGTGTAAAAAGGACCCGCTGGATAAAGACAGAATAAAGATCCAGGCAAAAATGGGCATCCCGGCGAGCCAAAAACAGAATAAAAGGCTCGGGCAAAAGTTAGGGAAATCTTGAAAAAATGTACACCCGCTGAGTTGAAAAGCCACGTCGGACAACTCAGGCAAAAAAGGATATCCTGGTGGATTGAAAACCTGAGAAGGCGATCCACGCGAAAGAGGGATTAACACGAACGACTGCGATCTGCGAGATCCATAACCTATCTACAGTTGAGTCTATCCTAAGGATTTAAGATCAGTTCAATTACTCTTTCTCAAGAGGCAGAGCGAGCGGAGCGTCTTGAAGATATACGAGCCATAACCAGGTTGAAACTTGATGAGATCCACTTCTCACATTGCCAATAGGATAGTTTGTTTTCTTTTTTTTGGCTGTTTCCTCTTTCCAGGGAACTGCTTCCTTTGTATTGCCTACTCATGGCCATTTTTTCAAATCAATAAAAATTCCCCTTCAATCAATTTGTGACTATCTGCTTCTCGTTTTTGCTTTTTCATCTAGCGTTGATTGATTGCGAAAACGTCCAGCAAATCGTGATTTATAGTGTGTTGTGAACATTTGAATGCTTTCTAACTCGTGCAGGAGGACAAAAACATTTAATACAACTCTGAAAGGGTGTCGAGATACCCAGATGATGGTTCATTCTACGAACCTGGGGCATACAGGTCCCAAATTAACTTTCCATGTTGCAGGCACTATCGATTGTGTTTATGCAGGTACAGGTACAGGTGTCGCTAACAGAGCTAAAAGCAAATCCCCAGTGAAGTCTCCAGAACAGGGGCAGGTGTTTCCCAGGGTGTCTCCAATCTTCCCCAACAGAGTTCAGCAAGGTAGCAGAATGTGGGTGTCATCCTCAAGCAGAAGTTTCCCTTCAAACAGGGGCAATTCCCGGAAGTATAAGGAGTGTCTTTCCTCCCCAGCAATTGCTTCCTCAGCAGTGTCATACATTTGTTTCCCCAGCTAAGTCAGGAGGTCCTCACTTCCCCCATCAGAGTTCAAGAAGGGTTCTTCTCCAGCAGGGTCTTGGCGCTCCAATCTCAAAGTCCAATTTATTTTTGGAAATGGCGACTGTTCAGTGCCGGTACATCATTAGCAACTTTCCCCACATATTTGTCTCCTCCTTATCAGGATGGATTAGATCAGTGCAGTGATTAGCACTTTCCCCACAGAGTTGTCTCCTCCTCATCAGGATGGACTAGATCAATGCAGCGATCATCATTTCTTCCCAGTCAAGCCGTTTGGGATACTTGCAATCTCCTTTCTGGGAGATCCTTTGCATTTGCATTTGAATTTAGTAATCATCATTACATTTGCATCCTCCAAAGCGTAGCATTTCCATCCTCATGGAGAATTACGCCATATCCAACATGTGCATACCAGCCTGGGCTAGTTTTGAGGTGTTACAGTCAACCTATAAAATTATTTTCAACCTGAAGTATCCCTCGCAGAAGATACTTATGCCATTTGCCAGATATCTTGGTCCTTCCAAGTCAATGTTTCCTTCTGTGGCTTGGTCCTGCCCAGCAGTCGCGTGTTTTCTTTATGGCTTGGTCCTGCCCAGCAGTCATATTGATTTGAAGTCCATTCCGCTAATGGTCTCGTTAAAGTCATGTTTCGCCAACAGGCACCCTTCGTGGCTTGGTCCTGCCCAGCAGTCGCGTGTTTTCTTCGTGGCTTGGTCCTGCCCAGCAGTCGCGTGTTTTCTTTGTGGCTTGGTCCTGCCCAGCAGTCGCGTGTTTTCTTCGTGGCTTGGTCCTGCCCAGCAGTCGCGTGTTTTCTTTGTGGCTTGGTCCTGCCCAGCAGTCGCGTGTTTTGTTCGTAGCTTGGTCCTGCCTAGCAGTCGCGTGTTTTCTTTGTGGCTTGGTCCTGCCCAGCAGTCGCGTGTTTTCTTCGTGGCTTGGTCCTGCCCAGCAGTCGCGTGTTTTCTTTGTGGCTTGGTCCTGCCCAGCAGTCGTGTGTTTTCTTCGTGGCTTGGTCCTGCCCAACAGTCGCGTGATTTCTTTGTGGCTTGGTCCTGCCCAGCAGTCGCATGTTTTCTTTATGGCTTAGTCCTGCCCAGCAGTCATATTGATTTGAGTTCCATTCCGCTAATGGTCTCGTTAAAGTCCTGTTTCCCCAACAGGCACCCTCAGTGGCTTGGTCCTGTCCAGCAGTCGTGTGTTTTCATTGTGGCTTGGTCCTGCCCAGCAGTCACATTGTCAAGTTCTATTTCTGATACCTATTCAGAGGTCAAAACACAAAAAATATAAATAAAAGGCAAAGGCGTTCCTACTATCCACCGAGTTCAAATTTCCAGGTTTTATTCAAGTATTCAATCTCTCCATACCTTGAACGTCTAAAAGCTCTCACAATTATTCGTTCAGGCCTGTAGATGATTGAATAGGGGCAGCTGTAATACCTCAAAATTTTCCCTCTCATTTCCTCAACATTTTGCATTCTTAGATTCATAAAATAACCAAAAACATTGCATCATGTATATCATAGCTGAGGCATATGTATGTGATCAATGGTTGGAGCAACTGAAGGCATTACAAGGGCAATCGAAGGGCCACAAAACTTCTCAACCTTGTGCAAAGGGTTCACAATATCCCACAAGTCTTCACTTGAAGCCACAAGCCATGGAAAGATGGGGTTTAATCAAAGGAGGCAAGCAGTGCATTATCTCCGGATAAAAGGGACGAATTAAGGTTTCATTCCTACGAGGTTTCTTCATGAATTTTTTATTCAAAGAAGATTCCTTTGTATTATATATGATGTCAAATGCCTAGGGTTCAAATCTCGTCCACAAATTCATTTTGGAAGGGGTTCGACTGGCCAGACGACTGAAACTCGAGGAAATCGGGGAAAAGGCAACCGAGCTAGGTAAAAAGGGTCTACTCCAGACTTTTAAGATCGAAATCATGAAACTAGGGTAACAATGATCCTATGGTTCAAATTTGGTCAAGAAATGATGGAGGAATCCTAAGAAAATCAAGAGAAAAATCATTTGAAAAGTAGTTGGTTCAACATTTCCCTCCATTTTTCCTTCCACTTTCTTTCCACATTTCCTTTCATTCTTTCCATCTTGTTTTTCCACTTCAATTCAACTCCATTTCCCTTGGATGTTTCTACCACCTTCTACCACATTCTAGAGTATTCCAAGGAATATTCCAAGGAATATTCTCTTTTCCAACCCTAACCCTAACTAACTACCAAACCTAATTTTGGATCCCAAGCCTAACCCAAACCTAGCTCCAAGCCTAAGCCATATTTAAGCCATTTTCATCCAAACCAAAGGGGTTGATACCATTTTCCAATTTTTCCCTCTTTGATAATCACTTTCTCTCTCTCACATTTCCTCCTTTTCCCCCTCCTTTCACTAGAGCTTCTTTGAATAAGCTCTTCAAGTTTCACATTGAAACTTGAAGATCTTGAAGCTTAAGCCTCCAACCTTCATATTTTGTGGATTGTGGAAGAAGAAGCTACTGAATTTTGTTGAAGATTTCAGCTTATTGGAAGTGCAAGAAGATCAAAACGTCAAGCTCGGATTCTTGCAACAATTACCGAAGCACTACTCCGCTTCGTAGGTTGGTGATCTAAATCACTTCTTCTTTAAGTTATTCTCTTCATCTTGCCACTTTTTGCGTTCTTTAAGTGCTTTTCATTTTGATTGCGATCGATTATGCTTCATTAGGTGTGGCTTGCATTTTGTGATTTTTGTTGATTTAGAAGTTAAGGTGTTGGTAGTCATAGGCTCCATCATGTGTAAATAAGCCCAAAATAAGTAGAAATTAGTGTTAGCATGTTCCTAGGTATGTTAGGGATCATTAGAAGCAAGATTGTGGCCAAAAACACTTATTTTAAAAGCTTTTTTTCAATTCTGTTCAGCGTTAACCGGTTAACGCATTTGGTTAACCGCTTAACGCGTGCGTTTTTGGCCAAAATGCTGCTGTTTTAGGTCCGTTAACCGGTTAACCCATTTGGTTAACCGGTTAACGCTGTTGATTTTTTTGACTTTTCGACTTATTTGATTGCTCATTCCTAATTGCTAGGGCCTCTAATGTTCATACATGTTTAGGTAGTGGTTTTAGGGAATTTTTGAGTCCATTTCCAGTAGCTTGTTCCCCCATTTTGAGTCGTTTCGACACGATTCCGTTTATGTCGCATAATAGGCATTTTTGTGTTCTTTGTGCATAGCTTAAGTTCTTGCATGTTGTTGCCATGTTCATGCATTGTTTGACATATAAATAATCATGTTTCATTCTGTTTTTATATGCAAGCATTGCATTAAATCATTTTGCATTTCATTATGTTGATGTATGTTGCATTTTGCATAACCATATATATATGTGCATTTGGTGGCATGTTTGATCACATTATCCATATCAATTCAATTCTGAATTTTGCATTGAGTTTAGTATGTTTGTTGAACTATCATGTTGCATGTTCATAAGCAATGATCATCATGTTCATATGCATGTTCATGTGCCTCATTTTTGCTTTACTTATTGCATAATCAACATTGTGTTGCATTCTTGAATAATCCTTCAAAAATGTTCATATTTTCGCATTTGTATATGTTGATTTAGGTTCAAATGTATGTTTGTGATGAGATAGATATGTTTCATTGAGTTTGTGCATTAAAAAATGAAAATAATCAATTCTGAATTTTGCATTTCATAGTTGTTTTTGCATATAGGTGCTGTAAAATGTATGTTGCTTGTTATGTGTACATGCTGTATTTGACATTTTACACCTACTTTTTCATGCTGCATGCTGGCTGTAAAAAGCTGCCTTGTGTTATGCATTGTTTTCATAGCTGTTTGTGTAATAAGGGCTGTAATAGGTGCTGTATTTTTGTCCTAGCTTTTTTTAGTTCCTTTAGACTTAAGATTGAGTCTAGTTTAGGTCCTAGAGCCTTAGGATTTAATTAGGGTGTGTTTTCCTTATTATTGTTTTAATAAATGTGCATTTACCTTTGTTTTGTAGTGGGGAAGATTGAGGTAAGTTTCTTTCACTTTATCCTTTATTTTTTATGCATTTTCTTTATGCACTTAATTCATTTCATTCCTTCCATATTTGTGTTTGGTAGGATTTTCCCCTTTGTTAGGATCAACTTATCTTCATTAGGAAGTAAGTTGCATCCTTTTCTTTCTTTTCAATTTGCTCCTTAGGATTAAAAAACATCACTAACCATTATGATTTCCCTTTTATATATAATAAATAACTTAGGGTTGGTCTTAGTTCCCCTTAGTTTTTTCCCTTTTACCACTTGAGTCATTCTTTCTCACCTCATGAAGAAAAGCAATAAAACACCTAATAAAGGTTGAACGTTCTTGTACGACACGAGACTTTGTTGCGGAGTGCTTGTACGCGTCCTGTTTCGGGGCGAGGTATAAGTACTTCCCGCGATGGATAGGTCTTAATATGAGAATGTTCACAAACAAATTCAAAACATCTCTCTTAAAAGACAAAAAAAACAAATAACAAGCGACTTTCCTGCGAGAACTTCTTTTCTCATCTCACTCACTCACAACACGAACCCGCGACGACTTGTCTAGCATGCAAGACGGTAAACACACTCGTACCAGGCGAGCCTGCAACACCTGAGCATAGACATACGCAGTTTCAACTATAAAAAAACACAAACAAATAGTTCCCGCCTTAGTTAGGCGAACTACGTCGACTCTGATCCTTATTATCCCGATGAGGTACGTAGGCAGCGGGGTAGGGCCCGTTCGAGCACATTATTTATTTTCCCTACATTTTCCCCATTCTTCCTTTCCATCCTCTTTTTCAGCTTCCTTTCTCATTTCCATTTCCAATTTCCACTTAGCCGTTTTATTCAGCAGCAGTTATATTTTTCTCACCCTTTGAAACAAAACAAGCAAGCGTGGATCCCGTCGAGTACGGCAGACGGTCTGGGGTGCTAATACCTTCCCAGGTCGTAACCGACTCCCGAACCCAGATCTTTGGTTCGCAGGACCTTGTCCTTTCCTTCTTCCTCATGTTTGTGCAGCATTACCTTTCCCATTCCTTTGGGATAAAAATGCCTGGCTGGCGACTCTGCCCTTTCCGCGCCACGTTCGCGTTTGTACTAGGATGAAAATCCCGGGAGCGACACATGTAAACACCCCAAATTCTCCCTCTCACTTTCTTATACTTTGTCTTATGATCCCACATAGTGCATAACATATCACTACATCTTACATTGCATATTCACCTTTAACTTCTCATTGCATCTCTACACAACTAGAGTTTGTGATCAGATGAATCTTGAAGAGAATATGAGGTATCTCAGAGGCCATGAAGCATGAAAAGAAGGTCCTTGGGTGTTCTAAGGCCATATTGTACCCCCAAGGGTTCTTGGAAGTCAAAAGATCACAAGAGATTGCAGAGCCACCCAGGCAGGCTCAAGGCTCCTACACAGATGACCTAAAATTAGGGTTTTGGGTTTGAGGCCCTTACAACCAATTTTTTTTGGTCATTCTTGATTCAAATGGTCTTTATATAATATAAGGAGTGTGTGGATGAAGTTTGATGAAAAAATTCAATGTGGAAGTCATCTGATCAAATGGTAACTTGTTGTGTAAGAAAAGTCATGATTAGGGCATCTAAGGCCTCCAACAAGGGTTCCAAAGGGTCATCATCATCAATTTGAGGTCCTATGACCTTTATTTGGTCTTAGGAATGCTTGAAAGATCACAATATTGAAGAATTTTTAGCCATTGCAAAAGTTGTCATTTTTGGAAATGACTTGAAATGAAAACTTTCCATTTTGGGAAAGCTTTTCAACCTCTTCTTTCTTGATCAAAAAGGCTTCAAATGAAATTTTTTCAAACATGAAAGTTGAAGATTGGATCTTCCCCTTTCTAAAAATTACAAAAACTCATCTTGATTCATCCTAGAACTCAAGATATGATGGATCAAAGTTGGCAAATTTCTTGTAATTTTCAAGTTCATGTTAAAGAGGGAAATATGCAAAATGGATTTTCCAGCCTTCTAATGACCTATGTTTCACTCATACACATCATAACAATGATAAGCAACATCTCTAGACCAAGATCCATCCAAGAACCAAGGCATTTCATGGTCAATTTTCACAAACTTCACAAAGTTGGAAATTTGCAAAATCACTTCAAACTTATGCTTCAAGCATCACAGCTCACCATAATTGATCCTAGAGTTCTCCTTGAAGCCAGCTGAAGCAGCTCAAGCCCTCAAATCAGTTCTGCCATGGCCCATACCTCAAGTACACAACTTTTGACTTTTTGGCCAATTGAACCATACCAATCCCACAGTGGATCTCTGCTTTTCCGACCAATCCCATTTGTTTATACAAACCCTAAGGAGCATAAAAGATCAAGCTTGAAGCCTTGAAAGAGGACACACCATCAGATTGCAAAAATTGGCCAAGAACTTTCCCTCTTCGAATCTCACTCCTCAGCCACCCAAATCCAAAAATTCTTTCACCAACAAGTCACACTTCACCTAAGGAACAAATCCCACCCCTTACAATGGCCTGAAACACAACACACAAGAACCTCATTTTCTGATGCACCAGAACCGAAGCTCACAAAATAGCCAATTTAAACTCCATTCAAGCTTTCCATTAGCACAAGGGGGACCAATGGAGGTGGTTTGCACAAAGGAAAGGCTCAAAAAGCTCATCTTTGAAGGTTTCAAGCTCAAGTATAACTCAAGAACTTTTTTCTCAGAACTTCATTTTCTTGTTACAAAATGAATCTACATGTTGCACTGATCATCTAGATATGTTTAGATTTGAAAATGAGCAAGAAATGATCATTTTATGTTGTTCTGAAAGTTTGCCCGTGTTTTGATTTTTGCTTCGATTCTCTTGATCCAAGTGTTATAAATGTTGTTTGATTGTTGATTTGTGTTCCATGAAGTGTGGGGAGTATTTCTGGGCAGTTGTTATGGTGTTTAGTGACCTAGGGAAGAAGATATGGTTTTGGTTGGCCGGAGAAGATGACCGGAGCATTGTTCCGGTCACTTGAAAATAATTAGGGTTAATTAGGTTTAGGGTTTCCAGATTTAATGAGAGCCATTAGATTCTAATTAGTTTAAGGATTGGACGGTCCAAATAATTCATTAGCCCTAATTTCTTTTTAATTAATTAAAACATAATTAATTTAGTCAGATTTAATGTGAGCCATTGAATTGCACGCGTTTAGGAGATTTAAACCTGGACCTTAGGATGAGCATACTCCCAGTCAAGCTGACTTGCGCCCTTAGCCCTTGATCTTGCTTCCACGCAATCTGAGTCTTCCATTTTAATTACTTTTCATTTTATTTTCATTTATTTCATTTTGTTTTCTTTTATTTATTAAAAATAGCAAAACACTTTTAAAAAATCTGATCTTTTGCATTTTTACTTTAAATAATTTTAAAAACCCAAAAACATTTTTATTTTTATTTTTTGTATTAAAAATTTATTTTTAAATCATTTAATTGTATTTTTAATTAATTAATTACTTTTTAATTAATTAAAAAAACTTTTAGGTATTTAAAAATCACTAAAAAAATCAGAGAACCTCTTTGAACATTAAGATCAATTTACAAACTCATTTCACAAATTTATTGTAGGGTTTGATCATGTTTTGACAATTAAACTTGAATTAGGATTTTGAAAATCCCCTTTTTCATAACCCTAATTCAAAAATTCATTTCTACATAACCAAAATGAGTTTGTACTTGTTTCTTTTTGAAATCTTTCACACCTTGTATCTATTATCTAAGATATTTTTGGTGTATTTTTGCTTTACATTTTCAATTTGTTTTGACTTTTTCTTTGCAAAGTGTCCAAAACCCTAGCCAAACTTAGGGAAACCATAACTTGACTTTGGTTTAGCTTTAGATCTCCACCTTTGAAGGGTGTTCTCATGCAGTCTATTAAATGAGACCAGCTCCGAACAAGTGAACTACACCCAAGAGAACCCATTTTCAAACACCTACAACCCAGGATGGAGGAATCACCCAAACTTCTCTTATAAAAATAATAACCCTATCCAAAATACCACACCTCCGAGACAACAAGGTTACCAAGCCCCGAGATCAAATCAACCTATGCAACCTGTGCCCCCAAAACCGAGCCTTGAAAAAATTATGGAAAATTTTATCACTACTCAAACACAACAAAACAAAGAGTTCATGAACCAAAACGTTCATGTTAACAAACTGATTACCCAGTTAGGGACAAAGGTTGACTAAATAATCACTCACAATAAGATATTTGAAACCCAGATCTCTCAGGTAGCTTTAAACCAAACCCCTCAGACTACCCCTGGAGGACAATTCCCTGGACAACCTCAACAGAACCCGAAAGGGCAAGCAAACGCCATTACTCTACGAAGTGGGACCGCTTATGAGGAACCCTTTAACCCAAGATTGAGTGAGCCCGAAACTTCTAAGAGAGATGAAGAGAAAGAACCAGAGGAATCTGAAAAACAGGGAAGCCAATAAAAATGAGAAGAACCTAAAAACAGAACCTATGTACCACCTCCGCCATACAAACCACCATTACCATGACCTTTATTATCATTCAAAAATTATCCTAAGTAGTTTATTCTAGCAGTCAGCTTCGGCCTAAGCATGCTCAACGTAGGGGACCGATGAACATAAGTGAATGATCCAGTGCTAATAAAAAAAAGAGAAAAAGGCAAACTCTAGGATAGGTGACCCTCACAAAGTCATTTAAACCAAAAAAAGAAAAGAAAAAAATTTTGCCACAAAAAGAAAAAAATTGCAGTCACCCATTGATAGTTGGTTCAGAGGTACCTGGCACTGAACTCGGTATGGTGGATTACGATCTGATCCCCCACAACTGCATTTGGGTCGAATAAAAGGGTTTACACAAACTTTTGTGCCAGAAACCCTATGTTTTGGATCAGAATCACTAACCGGTCACTCTACTATGAAGCATGTACAGATAACGAGCTTAATGTAATTGCGCCTGAATGAAAGGGACCCAAAAGGAGATGAAAAGATAGGCCTAGGTATTGTGGGATGATATGGATTGGTTAATATAGGATTGAAGTTTATGTCCGTGTCATTATGATACCCTTGGTTCACTTAGTTGGTACCTGTCACTGCATCCTGGCTTGAACTTAGAAGCCCTTTTAGCCCAAATCACGCGTTGACACTAGTTTTCTTCTTTGAGCTTTAAATGTTTTGCTTGAGGACAAGCAAAGGTCTAAGTGTGGGAGGATTTGATAACACTGAATTTCCCGCGTTTCTGACTCCGATTTCACATGCATTCTAAGTGTTTTATTGCTATTTTGTTATGTTATTACTATGTTTTTCTTTGTTTTCAGGTTTTTACTTTAATCGGAGCCTCGAGCGAGAAAAGGAACGAAAAAGGAGCTGAAAAGGGCAAAAATCGAGTAATTCAGCATTTTGCACTAGTGGCACCCACTGTGGCTGGCGCCATGGGGTCAGCCGTGACGTGGACACGTCTCCACCTCCCCTCAACTGCCACGTTCCCCATGATCTCCATTACATCACTTCATTTTGCACTCATGGCGAGCGCCATGAGGGTGTGGCGGGCGACACAAGGCAAAATGAAGTTCCCTCCATTTTTCGGTTGCAAGGGCATCCATGTATTTTCATATTATTTGTTTGCCTATAAATAGGACTTTAAGTTTTTGTTTTTCATCATCCAAACTTAGAATCTCTTAGGCATATATCAGTTATAAAGTAGTAACCACTTCACATCGGAGTGTTGCTACAATCGAGTGATCGGGTCTGTATACGTCTTTGTGATCGAGTCTTGGAGCACTTTGGAAGGAAGTTAATTCTGCCGCCATTTTAATTCCATTTCGTATTTTACTTTCCGCATTGCTTTATTTAATTTAATTTCCGCACTCACTTTATTTTATTTAATTTTCGCACTCGCTTTACTTTATTTTATTTTCCGCACTCGCTTTACTTTATTTTATTTTCCGCACTCGCTTTACTTTCACTTATTTTCCGCACTCGCACTACTTTCATTTATTTCTCGCACTCGCACTACTTATCTTTATTTCCGCACTGCCTTACTTTTATTTACTTTCCCGCACTCGCACTTTATTTAATTCACTTTCCGCACTCGCACTTTATTTAATTCACTTTCCGCACTCGCACTAATTACCTTTTATGAAAAATATTAAAATGAACTTTTACTTTTCCCTGTCTAGCTAATTTTATAAAGGTTAGAATGTAAGGATCATAATTGAACCGATAATTTGTACAACTGTTTGTAGAAATGCTTAAGGGCTATTTTGACTTTCAATATAAGTTTTCATGTTCTTTAAAGTTCCGTTGGGTAAGATCGAAAGCCGTCCAACGCCTATTTAAACTTAATTGTTTTTAACTATTTCAAAAACAGCCAAAAGAACTTTGTTTAGTTCATTAGGAGTTTTTAGATTAAAAAGAAAAGAGATTTTAAAACTATTTTCGGACGCCTTAAGAAGTTTAGAGTCTGGTTCGTCAGAACCTCTTTTTGCTAGAAAATCCAGGTCAAAATACTTTTCAACTTAGTTAAGGTACTATATTTCTTAAAAATAGGTTTACTACTCTAACGCAGTATGCACCTTTTTATCCGTGACAATAGGAGGGTTTGAATAGGGAGTACAACTTGGTTCTGAATACGCAAAAGCGACAGTTCCCGTTAAATTAGTTCTTTTCAAAGTAGGAAATACTGCGCATAAGTAGTTCTATTAACAAATACTTGATTATCACTTGATTATGTGAATTGCATTCGAACCTGTCTTTATCAATTAAATTAAATTTACTATTTTATTTATCATTGTGCACTCTTTAAAACCATTATTTTCAATTGCCTTAGATAGACACCATAACAACAGATAACGATAGATTGACACTTGGTCTCTGTGGATTCGACAATCTTTTATATTACTCTGACGTGTTCATACACTTGCGAAAAACACGCATCAATTGTGAGAAATAAATGGTATGATTATATGGGCCCAAGAGGAAGCCATGTGTGTGTGGATGTCCTAATCTATGCGATGAAATAAAATGGGTCATTGTATGAGCCCAAGTGGAAGCCACGGGACTCGAAATCGACCAAAGCGTCAAATTTGGCTCTTTAACTATCTTAGAGCGGATTCATGTAGGAATCACTCTATGAGAAGTCGAGCAAGACTTTATACATCCATATGGTTCTCTAAAAATAAATTGGATTTTAGTTTAAAAAACGCAATGCAATGGTTATACGAATAATTGACAATTATTTAGATACAGTAATAGTATCGTCTTAATCAAGATTTTATCGATTTGCGACAATCTATGATTTTTAGACTTTCATTGACCAAGATAAAAAAATATCTAAAAGAAGTAAAAAGGTCTCATATTTAATCAAGATCTTAGTCTATTTGTCGACAATCATGACATTTAGATACTCATCAACCACAACGTGAAAAGAAAAATTATAAAGAAAGTGAATGGTCTCATATTGATCACAATGTTGTCGATTTATCGAAATCAATAATCCAAGATCTTTTATCATGTCATCGACCAACATAAACTAAGAGAAGATCCAAAAGGGAATGAAGACGGTTTCGTCTTGATCAAGATAATCCATCGATTTTTCAAAATCGACAATCTATGATTACTTAGACTTTATTGACCAAAAAAGAAAAAGAAAAGATCTATATAAAATGAAATAATGAAACGACATATAATGGAAATCAAACAATAAATCCAGAAATTAAAATTAAAAGAATTCTAAATAATAATAAATAAGAAAACTAAACTTAAAAAATAATAATAAAGAAACAATCAAAGGGGGGTGTTAAACGTTGGATATACGGTGTGTGTAATGGAAATGAGACATGGCCTCTTAAAGCCCAAGATAAAATTAAAAGAAGGTTTTTAAAACAAAAGTAAAAAATAAAAATAAAAATAAACAACAATGTATTCCTTTTCTCCTCCCCTCAAACACGATTCTAAGAAACAAATCAAGAACCCACCCTCAAATTCTTTTCGTCTGAACCTCTCCCTCTTTTCTCTCTCTCACTTCACTCGGCTTCAATCTCGCCTTTTCTCCCTCTCTTTTCGAGCCGGGATTCACACTTTCTTCATCTCTGTATCTCTTTATGTTTGGTCGCGATTTGGTTTATGGGTTTGCAAGATGGTTCTGATTGATGACAGGTTGGTGTGTTGAAGGTTTCAATGGTAGTTTAAGGGTGTGTTAAAGGAAGTAGAGGATAGTTAAAAAGTAGTTATTTTTTTAATGGGAAATATAAAGGGTAAAGAAGGGAGTATGAAGGTTTGAGGTTTTATGATTGTATTATTAAAGGTGATGAAGAAAAGGGAGTGCAGAAAAGGGAGTGAAGAAAAGTTTGAACAGAGGGTATGCATTAGTGTTTGTTTTTGTTTTGGCAGGGTAGCTTTAGCTCAGAAGAGCTTAAATCTGAGAGTGATGCAGGGGTCTGTTATATAGAGTTCTTGAAAGGAATTTTGGGGTAAAATGGGAGACTTGGGGAGAAAGGATGAGCTGCATTTGGACGTGATTGTGCGGTTTTTGTGTATCGTTTATGGAATCGCTATTTGGAGGTGTTGTCACGTAGTACGTACGAAGATTTGCTGCAATGAATTGCGTCTGCCGTTTAATTTTGTTTGTGGTGCGTTGCAATGTTGCGTGTATTGCCTCACGTATTTTGACTTCATGTGCATTGCATTGGTTTGACGTCGCGTCGTTTTGGTCTTTATCACCTACGTTTTATATTTATGAAGTGCTTTGAGGCTGTAAGTTTGGGTGATACATTTTGTACGCTTGGTTCTCATCTTGTCTTGGTTGTATGTGTGTTTGGTTTTATGTATCAAGTGGGGTCGATTTATGCCGTTTTGGCTGGTATTTGTTGAAATTATGGAATTTGTTGTGGCCACGGGTTTCTGCATGTTGCGGGCCAGGTGTGAGGTGCTGAAGAAAAATGTTGTTGAATCATGTAATAGCTAGTGGAGTGCATTATGGTAGCAACTTTTGTTCTTTGTGTATATTTCTTGTAATGTAAAAAACTGTAATGGGCCTTATGAGTTTTTTCATGGTCATTTTTTGTATAATAAAATTGAAATGATAAAAAAAGGATTATGAATATGGATAAAAGAAATGATTACTTATAAATGGATTTGGGTTATGGATAAAAAAGAAATGATATTTGGACTAAAATTGATTAAAATGTGGAAAAAAAGGTTTGTATGGAAAATGGATAAAGATGTAGGTTTAGAAAAATAAAATGGACTTGAAAATGGATTAGATTAAAATTCTGAATCAATAAATTGATCATGAATTAATCCTGAAATGAGAATAAACCGGTGCCTTGAATAAGTAAGCCCACTTGAACTTTGTCACTTGAACATCGATAAACCCCGCACAATACCCTCTGAATGAACCTCAACTGAACTTTGATTTGATTTAGCACAATTGGATTTGAACAACGAGAAAGAAGAAAGAAACACTTTTTTTTTGGATTTTTTTAATATCGATTAGTAAACAGAGAAACAAATGAAGGTAGTAAACAATAAGACAAATTTGGGGTGTGACAATATGGTCCCTACTTTGCCATCATTATTTGATAACACCATGTTATGGGGCTTGGTGTCAGTATCAAATTTTCCAATTCTTTTTAACAAGAAATGTGGCATCAAGTTGATTATCGCTCCTCCATCGACTAGTATTTTATTGACAACCACATCTCAATGTTACCTCTGATAAAAAGAGGCTTCAAGTGACTTTTCATTGCTTCATCTGACCTTTCAAAGAAAGAGTTTTGTTCTTCTACACAACCATTATTCATGACATAATAGTAGTTTGGCATGTGCCTGGCCATTTCAATGTCATTGTTGTCTTCTTGATCTTCGACCTTAGTTATCTGGTCATATTCTCTTGGAAGGACGTATACCACGTTACAAGTGATATCTAGCGATAGTTCAGAATTTGTGTCGGAATATTCTGTCAGCATATAATCTTTTGTTGCTGATTGGTCATACTTTTCTACATTTTATTTCCTTTTGATGGTAAAAGAGCTTCCTTTCGACATGTTTCTTCTCTTCGTTCATGTTCTACTTAAGTGGTACATTTCTAATTGATTTAGCATTGGCCATCTCTCCAGCCTCTCGCTCAGTCTTTCTTCTTTGTTGTCTCCTCCACTAAGACCTGGACATAAGGTTTTTGCCTTTGTAGTTTTCAGAGTGATATGTCAGCTGCTTTAAGGCTTGGAATTCCATACTGTATGCCAGTGAGAAACCTCTTTGTACTTTAAAGTTTTGCAACATCTTATGGCCTTGATCCCTTCTTTCGACAGGCTTCACCCATTTGCCATTAGGGGCATCATCAATAGGATTTAAGATGGCTGGCTTGTTGCCACGAGGTCCCTGTCCTCCTTTCTCCTATTTATTGGGTGCTCCCCTTTTGTCTAAAGCAAAGTGGTTATGAGTGTCTCTCCAAATCCTCATGTTCTTGGCCAATCGAACCCCTTCAATGTTTTCTGCTTCCTTGCTATCAAATACTGAGCTGCACATTTGGCACAACATGACTTCATATTTCTTCCTCTATCATCTCTATAGAAATTCGAACAAGCTTTAATCTTGCTTGGGATATGCCAGTTTTATTGTACTCCTCTTGCTTGCTTTATTCGTCAACCTTCATTGTAGTTTCTTTGGCTTCCTCGACCATGTTCACCCAAAAGTTGGCACCCTCAGTGATGTCTAAATCTTGCAACTTGACCCTAAGTCCCTCAATGGCCTTAGTTATGTTGTTAATCTATATGAAACCCTCAGCGGTTTCATTCATTGTGATCATTTGACTGGAACCCTGAGTGATTCCCTTGTTAAAGCCTTCAGTTGTAACACCCAAATATTTCCCCGTAAAATTTTAATTTAAAATCAGAGTATCCAAAATATAAAGGGAAATTCAAGTGTTACAATTTCTTCCTAAGATAGATCAAATGATATGTAACATAAAAATTATTCATGCAGCGGAATTTTCAAGGAAAATAAACATAATATTTCAACAATAACTTAGTCTTTTGTCTTAAAACATAAAAATTCGAACATCATTCCCAACTCCCCAAAGTTACGTATCAGATCTGACTCTTCTAATGTGAAGTGCACCGACTTCACCAACAACTGACTCTACTATTCCTGATCACCTGTACATTACCCACGTAGAGGTAACATTCAAATAGAAGAGGTGAGGTACTTAAATCAAAAAAAGAGGAAAATAATGCAAATAAGACATAAGCATCATCAAGTATTCACCACTTCAACCAATTAATAGAACAAGCACTCACACCAACACACATATCAACATTATGTAAAACCATCAACTAATTCATGAAATTGAGACTCCACCAGACTCAATGCATGTGGTACCATTTAACGATCCTTGTTTCATGTTCCAGTTCACATCGGAACTCTCGACCCCTATTTCATGGTCCAATATGAACCTTATTTCATGATCACACCTACGACCCCGATTTCATTGTCACGTATGGTCCTTATTCCATGATCGCACCAGCAACGATTCCCTCAAGGAAATCAAATGAGCATTGTTAACCTACCTTGGTACACTATCCCGCAACTATACACATGTCATGCACCATTAATATCAATAATAACAACAACCTCATGCAACAACATCAACTAAAACATGCAACAACATCAACAACAACATGCAACAACATCGACAACAACATATAACAACATCAACAACAACGTGCCACAACATCAACAATAACATATAACAACATCAACAACACACATATACATGTTAACTCATTTTTTACATCGTTACCTCTACCATACTACAAAACAAGCATATAGCCTACCAATACATGCTCCTAACACCACCACACCAACACATATCCACCAGGGTATAAAATAAATAATTTCTGGAATTTTTTCATAATAAAAATAATTTATTTTTGGTTCCATACCGCACTGAAAGACCTCCCTTCCGCGCTAAGTGCACGCATCTCTGCTTGGAAGAGGCGAAATGTTCTAACACCACGCTAAGTGGGACGACAAATTATGCAGAAATTCTATGTGATTTCAGCCTATCTCTTGCTGCGATTTCTCTCTTCCAAAACCCTCATTTACATCAGGGAAATCATAGAAATTCGTACATATTATACATTCGTACTATACACAATCACCCAATCAAATAAACACAACAAATCATCAATTCCTACTCATTCTATCATATTTTTTCATCAAACTTTCCTTCAACCCCATAGATTCTAACCTAATGATTCTCTACTCAATACCCATATTAGTTTACCCTTAGGAGATGAAAGAATTCCCACCCTTAACTTAATTCGACTGATGATTTCTCTCCCTTTCCGAAATTCTCTTCCTCTTCTTTTGCCATAACTCCCTTCTTCCTTCTATCCAAGCTTCTCTCAATTCACGGCCAATTTCTACGAACTAACTTCTCTTTTCTCCAAATTCCCAACATAACCCTTGGACTCCTAATATTGGAATCCCCATCTTTCCCTCACTAACCTCCCATCTTTCCCTCACTAACCTCTCAACCTCATCCATCGGTATCACATGAGACAGATCCGGAACATACTTCTGAAGTTGTGAAACATGGAATACATTATGTAAATTTGATAATCACGGTGGAATCGCCACTCTATAAGCAACTGGTTCAACTCTTGCAAAAATCTGGTACGAACCAATAAATCGAGGAGTAAGCTTTCTCGACTTCAAAGCTCGCCTAACTCTGGTCACCAGAGTAACTCTAAAAAACACATGGTTTCCTTCCTGAAACTCAAGATCTTTCCTTCTCTTGTCATGATAACTCTTTTGTCTGCTCTGTAAAGTTTTCATCTTATCGCAAATATCTTCACCATCTCAGTAGTCTGTTGCACGATATCCGGTCCAAGTACAACACTCTCAACGGACTCATGCCAACATAAAGGTGTTCGACATCTTCGATCATATAGTGCTTTAAAATATGCCATTATGATACTAGAATTATAATTGTTGTTATAAATAAACTCGATCAACGACAAGTGATTATCCCAAGCACCTCCTTGTTCAAGCACACAAGCCCTCAACAAATCTTCCAAAGATTTTATAGTCCTCTCCATCTACCCACCAGTCTGTGGATGATAAGCTGAACTCAACATCAACTTCGAACCTAATGCTTCTTGTAAACTCTCCCAAAATCTTGAAGTGAATCTCGAATCTCTATCCGACACAATACTCAAAGGAATCCCATGTAACTTCACAATCACAATGATATATATCTCGGACAATCTTTGCAAAGGAAAACTAATACCAATCGGAATAAAATGTGTTGACTTCGTCAATCTATCAACAATTACCCAAATAGCATCATGTCCTCTTGGAGCATTGGGTAACCTCGTAATGAAATCCAATGAGATACTATCATATTTCCACTATGGAATATCCAACGGTTGCATCAAGCCAGCAGGTTTCTAATGTTCTACTTTCGACTTCTGGAAAGTCAAACAAGCATAAACAAATTGAGCCACATCCTGCTTCATGCCAAGCCACCAAAATATATTTTTCAAATCTTGATACATTTATGTAGCTCTCGGGTGAATACTTAAGCCACTTCTATGCCCTTCCTCAAGAATCATTCTCTTCAGTTCAAGGTCATCACGAATACAAATACGTTCACGAAACCTTAGTACTCCCTGTTCATCAACTCAGAAATAATTAATTCCAACATGCTCATCACCATTCATTAAGTCTACCAGCTTCACATCCCACTTCTGACCCTCTTATACACGATCAAGAAAATCATTATTAACCTTCAACATCCCCAACATTACACTGTGTTGTGTTTTCTCGCATACCAAACTCATATCTCTAAAATGTTCAATCAATTCCAGTTCTCTAGCCATCATGGTCTACATATGCAAGGTCTTCCTACTTAACGCATCATCCACTACATTGGCTTTATCAGGATGATAATTCAAGCCAAAGTCATAATTCTTCAAGAATTCCAACCAACGCCTCTGTCTCATATTTAACTCTTTCTGATCAAAGAGATACTTCAAACTCTTATGGTCACTGAATACTTAGAATATTGAACCATACAATTAATGCCTCTAAATCTTTAACACAAACACAACTGCTGCTAGTTCCAAATCATGGGTAGGATAATTCCTCTCATGAATTATTAATTGTCGTGAAGTATACGCCACTACTTAACTATCTTGCATTAACACCCCACCTAAACCTATCATAGAAGCATCACAATAAACCACAAACGATTTGTCTAGTTTAGGTAAAGTAAAAATGGAGCGGTAGTCAATCTCTTCTTTAGCTCAATGAAAATACGTTCACACTGAACATCCCACATAAACGCCTTATTCTTACAAGTTAACTAAGTCAATGGAAGTTCCAAATTCAAGAAACCTTCAATGAATCTGCGATAATAACCAGCTAATCCCAAAAAGCTTCTAATATCAGTTACGGACTTCAGAGTCTCCCACTATAGAACTGCATCTACCTTGGATGGATCCACGATAATTCCCTCACCTAAAATAATATGTCCAAGAAAACTCAATTCCCTTAACCAAAATTCGCACTTCGATAACTTAGCATACAACATTTTCTCTTTCAACACTTGCAACACAGTTCGTAGATGTTCAGCATGTTCTTCTTCCGACTTAGAGTAAATTAGAATGTCATCTATAAAGATAACAACAAACGGGTCTAAATAATCATGGAAATCCGATTCATATACTCCATGAATACTCCAGGTGCATTAATAACTCCAAATGGCATCACCGCATATTCATAGTGTCCATACCGAGTCCTAAAAGTTGTCTTCTGCACAACCTCGTCTTTTACCCTTATCTAGTGATAACTCGACCGCAAATCAATCTTGATAAACACACGAGCACCCACCAATTGATCCATCAAATCGTCTATCCTTGGAAGTGGATACTTGTTCTTAATTGTCACTTTATTCAGCTTCCTGTAATCAATACACAACCTCATACTACCGTCCTTCTTTTTTACTAACAACACTGGAGCTCCCCAAGGCGACACAATCGGCCTTAAGAACTTCTTCTCTAACAGTTCCTCTAATTGTTTCTTCAATTCGGTTAACTCAGGAGCCGACATACGATAAGGTGCCATCAAAATAGGTCTAGTTCCAAACACAAGATCAATACTGAATTCCACCTCTCTCTCTGGAGGTACATCTGCAATATCGTCTGGGAACACTTCCAGAAATTCTCTCACTACCTGCAATTCACTAATTTCTATTTCATTTTTAACCGATAAATATGCAAACAATGCTAATACTTGAGCTTCTTCATTCAAAAGTTCTCTTAACTCTCCACCAGATAGATAATCAACTTTTTCTTCCTCTTCACCAGGAGTAAGAAATCAAACTGACTTGCTGAAACAATTAATGTGAACATGATTGAATTCCAACCAGTTCATTCCCAGAACCACATCTAAACCTCCCAACAATAAACATATTAGATCCACACCAAAGTCCTTACCATAAATCGACATAGGACAATTCAAACAAACTAGATAAGTAGTTAACGATCCATTAGCAGGAGTCTCGATAACCATTTCTCCTTTCATGGGTGAAACAACAAGACCTAATCTTCTCACACAATCAACAAAAATAAAATAGTGTGTAGTGCCAATATCAATCATAACAATCAAAGGCATATTATTAATATAGCAAATACCTCTAATTAGTCGATCCTCACTGGAAGTCTGTGTTCTTGGCAAAGCAAACACCTTTCCTCCAGTTGTAGCTTTCTTCAGTTTTTGACAATGAGTACTGATATGGCCTTACTCTCCACAATTGTAGCAAGTCACCATGTTAGTCTTGCACTCTGCAATCAAAAGTCCAGGTTAACCATATTTCAAACACTTCTTCACACCACTCATACACTCACTAATACGATGACCCAATTCACTACACCTGTAACATTTAAGAGAAGCATGGGTACCTCCCCCACTTGGCTTCTTACCCTCATCATGCTTTTGCTTACCTTTATCACCCGAAGCTACATAAGGCTTTCCGCGATGCATCTGTTGCTTTCCTCTCCTCTCATCCAAACTCTTAAAGTGATCAGATCGAGCCTTGTTGTCTTCTTCAAAGATTCTACAACAATCAACCAAATCCTAGAATCTTCTAATCCTCTGGTAACCAATTTCCTGCTTGATTTCAGGCCTCAGACCATTCTCGAACTTAGCACACTTCAAGAATTGAATATACGCTTCACTATAGTGCGGATAAAACTTTGCCAAGTCAGAAAATTTGGCAGCATACTCCATAATCGTATACTCCCCTGCTTCAACTCCAGGAACTCAATCTCTTTCTTTCCTCGAACATCCTCCGGAAGGTATTTCCTAAAAAATTCCCTTCTAAACATAATCCAGGTAGTTACCTCACCAGACGCTTCCAACCGCTGACGATTCCTAACCCACCAGTCATCAGCTTCTCCCACTAACTTATGAGCACCCAACCACACTTTTAGGCCTTCAGAACACTCTATCACTCGGAAGATCCTCTCAATCTCCTTGATCCACTCTTGTGCTCCATATGGATCATAATTTCCCTTGAAAGTATGTGGATCATTCTTCTGAAACTCATCATTCTCATGATCCCCAACATTCGTTAGATTCTGCACAGCTTGATCCATAACTGCATAGCGGCGACAAGTATAACATCATTTCTCCCAGCCATCCTAAATATGCCACGCAAGAATAACCATAAACAACAGTTAAGGAACCTACAACAACACATAACAACGACTTGATGACTCCACTATTTGGTCGGACAGACCGACCTGCTCTGATACCACTTTGTAACACCCAAATATTTCCCCGTAAAAGTTTAATTTAAAATAAGAGTATCCAAAATATAAAGTGAAATTCAAGTGTTGCAATTTCATCCTAAGATAGCTCAAATGATACGTAACATAAAAATTATTCATGTAGCGGAATTTTCAAGGAAAATAAACATAATATTTCAACAATAACTTAGTCTTTTGTCATATAACATAAAAATTCGAACATTGTTCCCAACTCCCCAAAGTTACGTATCAGAGTTGAATCTTCTAATGTGGAGTGCACTAACTTCACTAACAACTGAATCTACTACTCCTGATCACCTACATGTTACCCACGTAGAGGTAACATTCAAACAAAATGGGTGAGATACTTAAACCAACAAAAGAGAAAAATAATACAAATAAGATATAAGCATCATCAAGTATTCACCACTTCAACCAATCAATAGAACAAACATTCACACCAACACACATATCAAAATTATGCAAAACCATGAACTAATTCATGCAAATGAGACTCCACCAAACTCAATGCATGTGGTACCATTTAACAATCCCTGTTTCATGATCTAGTTCCCGTCGAAACACCCGACCCCTATTTCATGGTCCATTATGATCCCTATTTCATGATCACACCTATGAACCCTGTTTCATGGTCACATACGGTCCCTATTTCATGCTTGTACCAGCAACGATTCCCCCAAGGAATTTGGATATATATTTTTACCCTACCTTTGAACACCATATCACAACTATGCACATTCCATTCACTGTAAAACCCTTTACTCCACAACATAATAATGCAAAATTATTCAATAAAAATCAGAGTTTTCAACGGTAAGGGTATCACTTTTCAACAAACATTAAAAAAATCATCATTGTGTCCTGTCCTGTAACACGGGTTACAAGATGCATTCATAATTTAAAACAACAACATTTATATGCAGTGGATCATCATCATTTGTCAACTTAATTACTCAAATATAAAAATGTGAATGTTAATCCAAAACATCATCAACTCAAGGTTAAAATAAGCGAAACCAACAAATTCTCAAGTGTTCCCGATGTTACATGACATAAAGCAGGACACCACACTAAACTCTATAAATGACATAAGATAGAAACTCCAAGCTACATCCACACACCAAGCTTATTCTTGAGTATCTGCAGGATGACATAATAGACCATCACCAAAGGCATGCATGGTGAGTAAATTCACATTCAATATAAATAATATAATGAAGGAATTACAAGTCAAATGCATCAATAGATAAATCATTTCAAGTCTCACCCGTATACCACAAAATCAATCATATCATCATATCATATATAAATGCAATCATGCTATGCCACAAATAATGAAATGCAATCCTCATAGTATCCATGTGGTACCGAATCATCATCACAAATGGACACTGGGCCATCAACCCTCCACAAGGGAGCATAACATAAACATCATATCACTTCACTCCATACGATGGGATTGAAGCTACCAATGTATCGAAGTCCCAACATAATTATGCCATGAATGCAAGACACAATACAATCATATATCATCAAAACTCATCAACTATTGCTTCCGCATTCATCATCATTCCTTATTCATCATTCATCATTCACACATCTAATATTTTGCCTACTTATATCATCAATGATACATATCATCATAATACAACATAAATCATCTAAACATCATTTAATTACAAACTCCTACACATTTAGCATATTACATAATGTCAAGAATTCACAGCAACCTCATATCAAATTAAGACAATAAAACAAGTCATTTCAAATCATTTACAAAAATAAAACATTTTTTAAAAAATGCCAGATCTCTCTAAGCGACCTGTTCTTGGGTTGTGGGAAGTTTAGAATTTCACTTGCTCGCTAAGCGAGCATCTGCTCTCTAAGTGAGATGACGATTTCACTTAGAAAAACCTGTGATTTCAGTACGACTTTGTTGTGACAAAAATCATCCAAAATCATATTTTAACAACAAAAAATGTAGAATTCATTCATGTAACCTACTACCATCATGTATTCATCAACTACAACATCTAACATCATAATTTAGTCAAACTCTTCCAATAATCCTCATAACCCTAAGATTTCCTTAAAACCCCCTTTCTCCTAAGTGCTACCTCTACATTATGAATATTGAACATAAAATACTACCCATACCTTAGTTAATCTGAACTCTTCAATCACTTCTTGAAGAATCTCCAACCTAGCCTCATTGGTTCCTCATAGCAATTCTCTAAACTTCAGAATACGTGTTACGAGAATCTATTCCCAATTCTCTTCTCTTAACCTTCCCAAAAGACAAAAATATCCTCAAGACATCTAACTCCCTTATTTTATTTTAACAATAATATTTAGATAATATTCATAATTATTCTAATATCACTATCAAAATAAAATAATTTCATCACCACAACACCACAATATACCACACAATACCAAATATTCATAAATAATTAATAAATAATAAATAAATAATAAATAAATAATTAAATTACGAATTTCAGGGCGTTACAACTCTCCCCCACTTTAAGAATTTTCTTCCTCGAAAATGTACCTGAAACAAACAGAGTCGGATACGACTCCTTCATCTGATCTTCACGTTCCCAAGTCCAACTTTCACCTTCTGGTCCACCCTACAATACCTTTACCCAGGCAATCTCTTTTCCTCGTAACTGCTTCAGTTCTCAGTCGTCTATCCGTAATAGTAGTGCCTCAATAGTCAGATTATCTCTTACATATACATCATCTATCTGAATCACATATGATGGATTGCATACATACTTCCTCAATTGCGACACATGAAACACATCATGCAAATTTGCAAGCGATGGTGGTAACGCAATCCGATATGCTACCACTCTGATCCTTTGCGAAATCTGATATAGACTAACAAAACATGGAATGAGATTTCTAGACTTCAAAGCTCGCTCGACACTAGTCACCGGAGTAACTCTCAAGAACACATGGTCTCCCTCTTGGAACTGAAGAGCTTTCCTCCTCTTATCATTATAACTGATCGCAAATTTTTGAGTCTTAAGATTCTAACTGCAAGTATACAGCCTAATCGCATAGTAATAAAAGACATCGATCCTATAGAGACTCGATAATCAACCTAGTGATATCGGGATGTTACTACGTTTAGCTAAGGCGAGTGATGCTTTAGATTTAAGGAACATGAAAGTAAGAATTTTTAAATTAAATTAAATTATGATAGAAATATCGGTATGTAATTGGTATGCCTTCACAACTTCAATAAAGGTTGGCTTATAAAGGTTTGTCAAATTATCTTTCTGTAGAAGATGTTGGTTTAAAAGTCGTCAACTCACACTCTCGTGGTCTTTCCTATTACTATACTCCTAAGTCAGATTGAGCGCTCTCGCTGTATCCATTCGAGTTAAAAGTATTTTTTGAAAACCTAAATATTCTAATTGCTTTTAAAGCGCTTTTGTTGTATTTAAAATCAATGTTCGATTTCAGCTATCCGATTACAATCTCACACTCTCGTGGTCTTAATTCTAACCTTTTTTTACCTTTTTATTTTCGTAACAAAAGTTGTTTTTAAATTAAGAAATCAAAACCAGAAAGTAAATTGAGTTTAAGGTTTTAGCCTAGATCTATTGAATTCGTTCTGGTTATTCAATTACATACCAATTAAAGGAGTTTAGCCAGAAATATTAATTAAATCAGAAGAAAATAAGTAGAAGGAATGAATAAAAGCATAAGACATAATAATTAGAAAATAAAGCATATAATTGAATAATGAATCTGGCTGAAGTATACTTGGATTAAGAATTCTTGCAGAAAACTAAACTAAAGAAAGGCAGTGGGTGGAAAAAAGTAAATGGCAATAGCTTCCCGATGTAGGAAGCTATCACTAAGGTTCGGAAACGTAAACTAAATTAATGCTAAAAAATAAATAAAAACGAAAAACTCTGAACAAGGAAAATAAATGGCTTCGATTGGTAAAACGACAAAAAAATGGTAGAATGGTCAAAGCTCCCTTTGAAACTCAAAGCAGCTTCTATTTATAGCTTTCACGAGGTCCCATTATTGAGAATTTGCAGGAACTTATTTTGTTAGGCCTTGACTGTGTATGGTTGAACTGAGACTGGAATAAGTTGAGGAAATATCTGAGTTGAATGAGAGAGTATCGTGGTAACGACTCTCTGTTATTGACTGAGGCGCGCTGTAAACACCCCAAATTTTCCCTCACTCATATCACACCATGGCTTGTGATCTTTCATTTTTTCATAAGCATAAGCATACCACCTCATATTGCATTTTTGTTTCATCTGCATAGTTCAAGTTCATATGCATCTAGGGTTTGTGATCTGAGCAATCCAAGAATCCATATGAACCATCCCAAAGGCCTCAAAGCTTTCCAAGAGGGTCCATGTGTGTTATATCATCATGTTATGTCCCTCAAAGTTTATGAAAGTCAAGAGATCACAAGAACTGGCAAGGCATGGAAGCAGAGCTAGGGTTTTCACTACACAGAGGACCAAAATTAGGGTTTTGGTTTCAGAGGCCTTAACTCCAAATTTTTGGGCCATTCTTGTTTCTAATGTTCTTAAGATGTTATAAGGATCATGTGTACCAAGTTTGATGAAGAAATTCATTGTGGAAGTCATCTGTTCACTGGGTAACTTCTTGAGCAAGTAAAGTCAAAATTAGGGCATCTGAGGCCCCCAACAATGGAACCAAAGGGGTATTTTCATCAAATTGAAGTTATATGATCTTTATTTAATCTTAGAAGAGGTTAGAAGTTCACAAGATTGAAGAATTTTGAGCCATTTGCAAACTTGCCAAAAATGGAAATGACTTGTAATGGAAACTTTCCATTTTGGGAAAGTTTTTCAACCTCCTCTTTCTCAACCAAAAATGCTTCAAGATATGGCCATTCAAAGTTGGCAAAAATCCTAAAATTTCAAGTTTCATGTCAAAGAGGGATTTTGCAAATTGGCATGTTAAGGCATTCTAATGACTTCAAATGGACACAAACACTTCACAACATGTCAAACAAACCTCTAAGCATCAGAATTATGCTTTGAACCATGCATTTTCATGCCTTGAACTTCAAGAAATCTCAAAAGGGCCAAAACTTTCAAAAATTGCAAAATGGTATGAATCTCTTCATCCACTTGTGCCAGCATGCCAAAACCAATTCCATGGCTCTCCACAAAGTCAGCTAAGGCCAGACACCCCAAGAATTCAGGCATGCACCATGCCCATACCTCAAAGTACAAAATCTTGACTTTTTGCATTTCACACCATACTAATCACACTATGCCACAACAACTCTCTGAACCAATCACTACACAATATACAAACCTCAAGCAACAAAAAACACAAAGTTGAGGCCTGAATCTTGCTCATACGGAGATTGCCCAAAACTTGTCAAAAACTTCATTTCTTCGAAACTCACTCCTCAGCCAACAAAAATCACAAACTCTTCCACCAATCAACTCAGCATCATCCCAGGATCATTTCCCACCCTTCACCATAGCCTAAAACACAGCCAAACACAAATACGATTTCTGGTGCAGCAGAGTCAAAACCTTCAAATCATCCATCATAAACTTGTTCTAAGCTTCACATCATCCTCAGGGGGTTCATTGAAGTTGATTTGCACAAGGGAGGAGGTCAGAAAGCTCAAAACTGCAAAGCTTCATCTCAGGTATACCTCAAGAACATTTTTTCCAGAACTTGCTATTTAAGTTAAAATATCAATCTTCATGTTCCCCTGATCACTCTGATATGTTTGTTTTCGAAAATGGTTGAGAAATGAGTATGTATGGTTGTTCTGAAATTTTTGACCTAGAACTTGTTTTCTTCGATTCAGCTTTGTTATGCATGATAAATGATTTTTGTTTGTGGATTCATGTTCATTGATGTTAGAGGAATGATTCTGGGCAAAAAATTAGGAGTTTTGATGCTTATATGAGTTTCTGGATTTTTGCCTCGCCGGAGAAGATGACCGGAGCAAGCTCCGGTCACCTGAGAGTCATTAGGTTTAATTAATTAGGGTTTATTTGAATGTGGGCCTTTAGATCTTAGGGTTAGCGCGCAAATGAGTGGTTCAGATTCGTCCATTAGCCCTAATTTCATTTAATTAATTTAATTAATTCAATTTAGCTCAGATTGAATCTCAGCCACACAATCATGCGCCAGTCAACTCCCTCCCTTTTTGTTTGAATCCTGGCCCTCACATGCGCTGAGTTTCTCATTTATTTCATTTTATTTTATTTTCTTTCTATTTCTTTTGCATAATGAATTAAAAATACCAAAAAGCTTTCAAAAAATATTTCCTTTTGCATTTTGGTTTTAAATATTTTTCTCAACCTGAAAATGATTTTTATTTTATTTTTTGCATTAAAAAAGTATTTTTAAAATATTGAAATGTTATTTTTAATTAATTAAAGTCTTTTAATTAAATAAAAATACATTTAGGTTTCTAAAAATCACCAAAAAAACCATGAATCATCCCTTTGCATTTAGAAACATTTTCAAACTCTTCATAAAAATTTCTTTTTAGGTGTGATCATAGTTTGTGAATTTTCTTTGAATTAAGGGCCATTAAATATCATTTTTTGGAACCCTAACTTGAAAAAATCATTTCTGCCTAACCAAGAAGAGTTTGAAGATGATTCTTTTTGCATTGTTTTGTGCATTGCATATAGTTTATAGGTCATTTATCTCATGAATTTATCTTGCATTTTTGAATTGATTTGCATTTGTTTCCCTTTGAACCACCCAAAAACCCTAGAAACTTAGGAAATTCATAACTTTTGAGTGGTAAGGCTTCTGACCTTCTCCTTTGGGGTGTGACCTAGTATGGGATTAGGGTTTGTTTGAGCTTGATTGTAAATTTTTATCATGTTATATGCTTCTGTTTTTTTCATTTGCATCTTGGTTGTCCATAAAACCCTAATTTTTCATGTTCATTTGCATTCATCTTGCATATGCATCCATAAATGAACTTGCCATGACATTTCTTGCATTCATATGTCATCTTAGACATCTTAGGACATGATTGAATCATGCTCAATCATTTCTTCATTCATTTGCCATGATTTGCATTCATTTCATTTCATTAACTTTCATGTGTTTTCAAACTTCAAAGCATGCTTCCATTTGCATCTCAGCTTTGTATGATCATACATATGCATTTTGTATGCCTTTGCATCATCTCACATGAAATTAACATTGCATAAACACTTCTGACTTTGGTTATTTCATCTCATCTCATCTCATTTCATTTCATTTCTTTATGTTTCATACTTTATGCATTCATGCTAACATTTTCAGGTGGTAAGTTACTTTGAGAAGTGGATTTGCCTTCAATTCTCATTTCTCTTTATCTCTTTCATATGCATCTTGTTGGTTTCTTTAAAGTGAACTTGTTCACTTGTGTTCATTCTTTCTCACTTTATTTCTTTAAGTTACTTATCTTCTTCAATGAAGTAAGTAACTTATTTCTTCTGCTTCTTCCTCCTTTCATCTACTTCTTCCATTGGTGGCTTCCTTGAAGATCTCTTTTAAGCCTTACAAACCATAGGAACATCCAAGCATGATAATACTTAGGGTTTTGATTAGTCCCCCTAGCTTTTTACCTTTGAGTCTCCTTGAGTCTCTCTTCTCATCTTCATAATCAGAGACTAAACTCTTAAAGGTTTAGGAATTTTGAATTAGGGTTATGCCTGCATCCTTCTCTTAGGATGGAGTGTATAACTTTAATCATAAGTGTTAAACCCTTAATTTGTTTAAACCTCTTAATCAAATCACTTAATAATCATCAAGACTTTATCTTGTAACTTGGGCCTTACATTAGGGTTCTAATTCTTCCTTTATGGTTAAGAAGGACTAATCCTAGTGTTTAATGGACAAGTCCCCCTCAAGTTGTCTTACAAATATAAAATCCATTTCTTAAGTCCGCTTAATGAAGGCTTGTTATATAATGAATTTAATCTCTAACCATGGATTAAGTTGAGGTATCTTCCTCAGCTTAAGTGTTCTCATCTATTATCCTTCTTTAGGATGGTGTAATGAGTCCATTAATCTATGATTAGAGATTAAACTCATTACTTAACACTAAACAAAAACCCAAAAACATCTTAATAATCACAAGTATGTTAATGATCTTAACCTTACATCATCATGGTAATTAAGTTGAGATGCTTATCTCATACTTAAGTAGGCTCATTATCCTTAATCAGGGAGGATATAATGAGTTTACAAGCCTTTGATTTAGGCTTAAGCTCATTAACCTATGCAAAACACCAAAAACAATAACAAAACTGAAAACACAAAAACAAATAATAATAGTCTCCTCCGGGATTCTTTTCTCATCACACTCACTCATAAACGAGAACTTGCTTCTTCCGTCTAATGCAAGACAGTTAGCACTCGAGCCAGACAAGTCATTCACTTGAGCATAGACAAGCAAGCAGTTCACAATCAATTCTTTTTTCAGTCTCTTTGATTCGAACTACGGTGTTCTGACTTCCTCATTGCACGCGAGGATACGTAGGCATAAATTAACAGTTATCGAACAAAAGTCTCTGTGTCTTCCCCCTCTTTCAGCATTCTTTTCTAAGCCTCAGTCCTGAGCATTTCACTCCCTTTTGCACTTACACTTGTACATTTCTTTTCCAACTTTTGCACACAGATAGAACATACACTACCCCTTTTAAACACAATCTTATAAGCGTGGATCCCGTCGAGTACGACGGACAATCTGGGTGCTAATACATTCCCAGGTTGTAACCAACCCCCTTTCTCAGTTTCTCTGGTTCGCAACCGTCTTATCCATCTCTTTTCTAGGTTTATGCAACATTACCTTTCCTTCGGGATAAAAATGCCTAGCTGGCGACTCTATTCATTTCACCTTCATTTTCTCTCTTCGCCGACCGTTCGCGTCTGCACCGGGATGCAAATCTTTGGGAGCGACAGCTTGGCGACTCTGCTGGGGAGAGCTTTATCTTGCAACCAGGGCTTCTGGTTCTTTTTGTGGGTTTCTCCTAACGCTTGTTTGATTTGTGTTTACGGGGGTGTTATGTGCTGCATGTGCTTGTTTGTTTATTGCTTTATTTATTGCTTTTTATACAGCTTTATTTATTGCTTTCATTTACAGTTTTATGCATTTCATACTGTTATTATCATATCATTGTTGTTGGATCTCCTGTCTGCTTTGGTGGGTGGGATTGTTGAGTGATTAAGGTTCCATACCAGGGATCTGAGTGACACATAGGATAGAGTGGCTTCATATTCTTTCCCATTCCATTTCGGTCTGGTGCGGGAATATGAAACATGGTTCAGACATGGGTTTCTTCTTGAGAACTCTGTGCTATGGATTTCCTGTAGTACTAGGGCTATATGGGAAGCCTGCTAAGTCTGGATGACCTTTTTATGACCTTCAGCATCTGAGGTGAATTAGAGGAGGATCCTTTATGGTTATTGTAAACACTCTACCTCCGGGTTAGAAGTGTTTACACTTCTCATAACTGATCCAAGTCTGAGGATCCTTGTTCTAGAACAATACATGTGAGGGGGTTGGGATGTTTACAGGTTTGCATGAACCCTTGGCCTCATCATACCTTGTTACTAGTTTTTTTAAGGTTGTATCATTTTTGGACAGTTCTTGTATAACCCTGGACTTGTGGCTCTTTATTTGAGTCCCCACCTGGTTACTGGTTTTCTAAGCCTCCATCCAGACTTATGAACACACATGGACCCTATCAAGGAAGATAACAGATCCATCAATTGATCACAAACCCTTTGCATATCATTCTGCATACATCATTTTGCATCATTTAACATTTATCTATTTGTTTTACAGGGTATCCACATCTTATCTTTGGTTTGGTTTTTACCTGTTCTACTGCTCAGATTCCTTCAGCTATCTACATCAACTATCTTCATCAGAGATTCCTTTCAGTTCTTTTCACCGGTTGTCTTCATTAGAGACTCTTCTTCAGCATCTTCTTCAGTTGCCTTTATCAGCAGTTATCATCAGTCTTCTTCACCAGCATCCATTGTCAGCATGGACATATCCAGGAAGAGCAACATCACCTATCACTTCTTTGAGCCCTCTTTGACAGGCATCAGACATATGCAGTCTCTCATCACTCCTGATCATGTCCCTTTATTCAGGGAACATTATGGAGTCATTATGGATATGATCATGGACCTGGATGCATCCCAGAGGAGCATGATCCACACTTGCTTGCAGTTTTATGACCCTCCTCTCAGATGCTTCACTTTCCCAGATTTTCAGCTAGGACCATTGATGGAAGAGTTCTCCATGTTGTTAGGTGTCCCTATCAGGAGAGGGATTCCTTTCAACCCTGAGATGGTTGCTCCCAAAAATGAAGATATAGCTAAGGCTTTGCACTTGGAGCCCACCCTCATTGATCAGAGCATGACTACTATGGATGGAATTCTAGGCCTTCACTTGGACTTCTTGATCTCCCAGGCCACCCTGCATGCTGCAGCAGGGAAGTGGGATGCTGTTTGTGCACTTCTAGCCCTCATCATATATGGAGTTATCTTGTTTGTAGACGAGCCAAAGTTTGTAAGCAAGAATGCTATTCACATGTTCTTATTGAGGAACCCAATTCCTACCTTGCTTGGAGACTTCTACTACTCAGTGCACCAAAGGAATGAGAAGCAAAAAGGAAGATTGGTCAGATGTTGTGCACCCCTCTTCTACTGTTGGTTGTTAAGGCACTTGCCAAAGTCAGACACTTTCCTGAATCCTCATCAGCCAAGGAACTGGGCTAAGAGATTGATTGCCCTTACATCAGAAGACATCAAATGGTGCACTCAGAGCACCAAGGGCAAAGATATCATTACCAGCTGTGGACAATATCCCAATGTACCTTTGATTGGAGTAAAAGGTTGCATCAACTACAACCCTTTGCTTTTCAAGAGGCAATTAGGGTATGCTTTGGTACATCCCCCAAGAGGGCAATACTTGACAGAGACCCTCTATTGTGACATCCAACACAACCTTGCCACTATCAGACAAGCTGCCTGGGCTTGGGATAACATTCAGACTAAGGGGACTGCTATTCTAGGCAAGTGCAACAACATAGCCTCAGCTCAGTATCTTGATTGGTATCGTGTCAGGGGACAGATCACCCGAATGCCATTCACCTTAGAGGATGTACCCGGACCATCAGCAGCGTAGCCTGCAGCTACTGTCAATTTAGAGGAGTTTGAGAAATTGAAGGAAAGGAATACTCAACTCTCCGAAGCTTTAAAGAAGACCCCCTGGGAGAGGAATGACAGCCGTCTAGATAATGAGAGGTTAGAGAAGCTACGGATTGAGCACTTGACCAAGATTGAGAAGACGGATGACTACATCAGAAAGGCTAGAGCAAGGGAGTTAGTGCTGAAGAATTCTTGCAAGGAAGCTAAGATTCAGAAGGTCAGAGATGAGCATTACTTAGAGGAGAGCCAGGCTAGGTGGATCAGGATCACTGAGGCCCGTGCACAGGAAGATCAAAGGACCCAAGCTAAGATAGAGCAACTGGAGGCTAGTGAGAAGAAGAATCAAGCAGTTTTGTTAGCAGCACAGAAGGAGATCTCTAAGTTGAAACTCCGGGCGGGGATAAAGAGATCAAAGGACCAGGATAAGCATAAGAATTTGACCAGTGCCATTGCCACCAGGAACCTTCTTATCAGGACCATCACAGAGCACCCAGTTGGCCCAGTGACTGAGGCTCTCCTGAAAGAAGTCAGAGAGGATGACTTTGGACTGGATGTTTGATTTCCTTGTACTTGTATTTCCTTTTGTTTGTACTTTTGATTTTGTTGATGTATTTTGACCCACCATGGGGACTTTATTGTAATCAAACTATGTATCTTCACATTTTTGTAATATATGGTTTGTATTATTTTTGTGGGCTTAATCTCTCTTCAACATCAACATTTCCTCGAGGTTTGGAAAGGTCAAAATCAAAGAACCAAACCGGAAACCCTTGGAAGACAAATAGGCATCCTGCATTGCATACTAACATTTTCTCTTTGTTTTGTAGGTTTTTTTTGTTTTGTTGTTGTTTCTCACTTTGTTGTGGTTTCAGGAAACATTGCTCGAAGAAGAGTGTTCCCTGTCAATAGAGTGCACCAATATTCGACAAGAAACAACCTTCTGGGATTACAAATGGATCAGGTTCAACAAGACTTGACTGAAGTGAGAGCCCAAATGGCCAATGAGAGGACAGAGATGAGGGCCCAAATGAATCAATTTATGACAGTGATGATTGTTTTGGCTCAGAGCCAGGAGAGGCTGAGAGAGTTAGTCGAGCGACAAACTCCCAAGGAAAACCATCCAGGTACAGGGGGTACCAGCAACAATGATCACGTGCAGCCTCGCACTGATCCCCCAGAGTTTGGACCTCACCTGAACCCAGACATCAATGCTATAAGAAACACCCAAGGTAACATTGGAGGAAGGGCTTTGCAGGAAGACCTTCAAGAAGAATAGTTTACTGTGGTTGGGGCTGGGGACGAAGTATACGACCGTCGGTTGGATGAAATAGCAGAGAAGCTAAGGTCTCTTGAATCCCAAAACTCTATGGGTTTTGATGTCATGGACATGGGGTTAGTGGAGGGGGTTAGAATTCCTCACAAGTTCAAACCTCCTTGTTTTGAGAGATACAATGGCACATCCTGCCCACGTACCATCTTTAGTATTTCCTGGGGAGATTGAAAGCCTACACCATGGATGAGAAGCTGTGGATGTTTTACTTTGAGGATAGCTTGACAAGGGCATCCCGAGAGTGGTATTCTCATTTGACCAGGGCCACAGTTAGAAATTGGAAAGACTTGGCTGAAGCTTTCATTCATCAATATCAGTATAATCTAGACATGTCTCCAAACAGAACCCTTCTGATGGGAATGTCATAATCTTCCTGTGAAAGCTTTAGAGAGTATGCCCAAAGGTGGAGGCAACTAGCTGCTGCCATTCAACCCCCGATGTCAGAAAGGGAGATGGCAGATATGTTCATGAATACTCTCCAGGGTACTTATATTGACAGACTGGTTGCATTTTCTTCCACCAGCTTTGCAGACATGGTGATAACCGGGGAAAGAATTGAGAGCTTACTGAAGATGGGGAAGATTTCTGACAACGGTGCCAATTCAAGCAGTGCAAGGAAGCCATTTGTTGGGCCTCGTAGATTTGTTGAAACAAATTTTGTACATATGGGAAGAGGAAGACCCCAATATCTGCCTAGATCGGTTGCCACCATCACTATCCCTACCCCACCTCCTCAATACACTCAACAACCACAACACTTTCCTCAACAACCACAGTTTCCTCAACAGAGATCCTACAACAACAATAACAACAATAACAACAACTCCCTTTCCAACAACGACCATCTCAGATCAACAGGGTGATTGACCCTATTCCAATGCCATATGCCACATTGCTGCCACAACTCCTAAAGCTCAATCTTGTTGAGTTGAGGACATTGGCTCCACCTGATTCTCAGAACCTTCCGAGAAATTACGACGTCAACGCCAAGTGTGCTTTTCATTCTAATGCACTTGGTCACTCCACAGAAAAATGCAGGGCTCTGCATATGAAGGTCCATAATCTGGTAGATTAAAAGGCCATGAATTTTGCACCACCTCCAAATGTCATGAAGAATCCTATGCCCATCCATGGTGGGCCAAGGATTAATGCTATAGAGGAAGGCTCACCCATGATTCCAATTGAAGATACTGCAAGTATTCAGACACCTCTGGCAGAGGTTAAAGCTCAGCTTTTGAAATGCCAGGTGTTTCCAGGTTGTGAGGCCTGTTGTGAATCTTGCAAGGTTTCCGTGAATGGGTGTGCAAGCTTGAGGAATGGCATCAATGGCTTGATCAAAGAAGGCATTATGCAAATAACCACAACAACTTCTACAACACCAGCAACTCCTTTTTCAACAACAAATTATTCTCCTACAACTGCAACAACAATTGTTCCTACCGAATCGTATACAAAATCAGCAACCACCTCTTCTATCACTTTAACAAACAACAGTTCCCTCTCATCTACTTCTACAACTACAACAACCACCAATAACAACGTTTCCACAGTTACTATTTATTATGACCCTACAACGGTCCCAAACTCCAGCAACTTCCAACAACAATCTCAGCAACAGTTTCAACAACAATCAAGCTTCAATTCATCACCACCAACATCCGCCAGAAGTCCTGTCACCATTTTTTATGATCCACAAACAATAACGATTCCAACCTCTGCTGCAGTTATCCCAGTCACCATCACGGTGCTAGGGCCTATTCCATATGACAAAGACAACGTTGTACCATGGCACTATGGTTCATACCTTTATTGCAACGGAGAAAGAGTCCTTCTTGATTCTTCAGTTCACACCCCCAAGTGGATAATGTCGGGGGAGGCGGAGGCTTCACCCGAAGCAACTCCTTTTTCAACAACAAATTATTCTCCTACAACTGCAACAACAATTGTTCCTACCGAATCGTATACAAAATCAGCAACCACCTCTTCTATCACTTTAACAAACAACAGTTCCCTCTCATCTACTTCTACAACTACAACAACCACCAACAACAACGTTTCCACAGTTACTATTTATTATGACCCTACAACGGTCCCAAACTCCAGCAACTTCCAACAACAATCTCAGCAACAGTTTCAACAACAACCAAGCTTCAATTCATCACCACCAACATCCGCCAGAAGTCCTGTCACCATTTTTTATGATCCACAAACAATAACGATTCCAACCTCTGCTGCAGTTATCCCAGTCACCATCACGGTGCTAGGGCCTATTCCATATGACAAAGACAACGTTGTACCATGGCACTATGGTTCATACCTTTATTGCAACGGAGAAAGAGTCCTTGATTCTTCAGTTCACACCCCCAAGTGGATAATGTCGGGGGAGGCGGAGGCTTCACCCGAAGCGGACGCCTCTTCGCGTCACAAGCTCCAAGAACTAATACTGAGGCAGAGGTTGTTGCCAAAGCCAAAGGGAAAAGTGTGGCACCTGAAGAACCTGTACCAAAAGAGACTCATAAATCATCCTTTGATCAAGATGTGGATGAATTTATGAGGATAATCAAAAGAAGTGACTACAAGGTTGTGGATCAACTCCACCAGACCCCTTCCAAGATCTCCATCTTATCCTTGTTGTTGTGTTCCGAAGCTCATCGGGATGCACTACTTAAAATTTTGCATGGTGCCTACGTGCCAGAAGAGATCACAGTGAATCAGCTTGAGACGGTAGTGTCCAATGTTAATACTTTCCATGGGTTAGGTTTCACCAATGCTGATTTGACAACAGAAGGACGTCACCACAACAAAGCTTTGCACATCACCCTAGAGTGTAAAGGATATGTGCTCTCTCATGTTCTTGTTGACACTGGGTCCTCACTCAATGTCCTGCCGAAGAAAGCTCTTGTCAAGCTCGAATATGATGGAATAGCTCTCCGACCAAGCAATCTGGTGGTCAGGGCTTTTGATGGCTCCAAGAGGTCTGTTCTTGGAGAGGTGAAGCTGCCTGTGATAATCGGTTCACAGGTCTATCAAACTACTTTCTATGTGATGGACATTCATCCGGCCTACAACTGTTTGTTGGGTCGACCATGGATTCACGCCGTTGGCGCAGTTACGTCGACCCTTCACCAGAACTTGAAATATGAGTGGGAAGGACAGATTATCACCATCTGTGGGGAAGAGGACATCTTTGTTAGCCATCTGGCTACGTACAAATACATTGAGATGGATGGTGAAATCCATGAAACCATGAGCCAGGGGTTCGAGGATCTGAATGTCAATGAGGCGACGACTGAAGTATTTGCTGCATCCCAGGAGGATAGGATGGATACTTCAATTGTCTCCTATCAGCAATCCCGAAAGGTTGTTGAAGATGGAAATGCCCAAGGCTGGGGAAAGCTGCTGCCGGTGGAGAAGAAGGAAGATAGATTCGGTTTGGGTTACAAACCATTATGACAAGATCAATCAGAGGCTGCTAAGGATCCCAAGTTCGTCAGTGGGGGGATGCTCACCCCAGATGCTGTTAACAACCTGGAAGACGAGGCGGAAAGCGACCTCAACCTGGAGAGCTGGAGTCGTCCAAGGATCTTGGGTCATCAAGTCCTTAACTGGTCTTCCCAGGAAATTATAAGGGTTACTCCTGCAGAGTAATTATTATTTCCTGCTTTTTTTTAGCATGCATCAAGTCCTGCATCTTGCCCAAGGTGTCAGGACTCATTTTGTAATAGGACCATATTGTAATTTTGTGCAAATGGATTATCAATGAATATCGAACATCTTTTGCAAACAAATCTCTTTTTCGCTCACTGTCTTTTCATTTTTCACTTTTGTACAAAACAATAAAATGGCAATGTTTTCAAAATAATAACTTCATTTTTCTAAACAAGATTAAAATTGATCACTAAAACGAACAAATCTCAACCCTTGCAGAGATTACCCTCCAGATTGCACCGACAACAACACTGTTATGACCTTGTATAACTTCGACAATCCAATTAATAAAGCTGATGAAGGGGTTGAAGAAGACTATGAGTTACCCGAAGAGTTAGCCAGGTTGTTGAGACAAGAAGAGAAAGTGATCACTCCTCATCAGGAGGAGGTTGAAACAGTTAATCTTGGTACCAAAGAGGATTTGAAAGAAGTAAAGATTGGGGCCAGTCTGCAGACTTCAATAAAAGAACAGCTCATTGACATGCTTCGAGAATACGTCGACGTCTTTGCTTGGTCCTATAAGGACATGCCAGGTCTAGATACAAACGTTGTTATGCACAAGCTACCATTAAAAGAAGATTGCCCTCCAGTGAAGCAAAAGCTACACCATACTCGTCCAGATATGGCCATGAAGATTAAAGAAGAAGTACAAAAACAGTGGGATGCTGGTTTCCTTGCTGTGACTAGTTACTCGCCGTGGGTGGCTAACATTGTACTAGTGCCTAAGAAGGATGGCAAAGTACGTATGTGTGTAGATTACCGGGATCTGAATAGATCTAGCCCGAAGGATGACTTCCCATTACCTCACATTGATGTATTGGTCGACAACACAGCTCAGTTCTCAGTATTTTCTTTTATGGATGGTTTTTCCGGGTATAATCAGATCAAGATGTCACCCAAGGACATGGAGAAAACAACCTTCATCACACCTTGGGGCACATTTTGTTACAAGGTAATGCCTTTTAGGCTGAAGAAGGCCGGTGCCACTTATCAACGGGATATGGTAACACTATTCCATGACATGATCCACAAAGAAATTGAATGCTACGTGGATGACATGATTGCCAAGTCCCTCACTGAAGAAGATCATCTGATAAATCTGCTGAAGTTGTTCAAGTGTCTGAGAAAGTATCAGCTGAAGCTAAACCCCAACAAATGCACATTCGGGGTGCAGTCTGCTAAGTTGCTGGGATTTATTGTAAGTGAAAAGGGGATTGAAGTTGACCCTGACAAAGTCAAATCCATTCAGGAGATGCCTGCACCTAGGACTGAAAAGGAAGTTCGGGGGTTCCTAGGTAGATTGAACTACATATCAAGGTTCATATCTCACCTTACCGCAACCTGTGAGCCCTTATTCAAATTGTTAAGAAAGGAACAAACGGTTAGGTGGAACGAAGATTGTCAGAAGGCTTTTAACAAGATCAAGGAGTACCTGCAATAACCTCCTATTCTTATGCCTCCAGTTGAAGAAAGACCTCTAATAATGTACCTGACAGTATTAGAAGGGTCAATGGGGTGTGTGCTGGGCCAACATGACGAGCCTGGTCGAAACGAGTATGTAATATACTACCTAAGCAAAAAGTTTACCGACTGTGAACAACATTATTCACTGCTCGAGAAAACTTACTGTGCTTTAGCGTGGGCCACTCGCCGACTAAGACAGTATATGCTGACTCATACTACTTTGTTGATCTCAAGAATGGACCCCGTCAAGTACATATTTGAGAAGCCAGCACTTACCAGAAGGGTTGCAAGATGGCAAATGATTCTGACGGAATATGACATTCAGTACACATCTCAAAAGGCCATCAAAGGCAGTGTACTGTCTAACTATCTAGCTGAGCAACCCATTGATGATTACCAGCCAATGAGATTTGGTTTCCCTGATGAAGACATCATGTTCCTAAAAAGAAAAGATCATGAAGAGCCTGTTCACACTGAAGGGCCTAACCCAGAAGGAGAATGGACAATGATGTTTGATGGGGCTGTCAATATGAATGGTCGTGGAGTTGGTGCAATGCTCATTACACCTAAAGGAGTTCATATGCCTTTCTCGGCAAAACTCACCTTTGACTGCACTAACAACGAAGCAGAATACGAAGCATGTATCATGGGTATTGAGGAAGCCATTGTCCTCATGATCAAGACTTTGAATGTATTCGGAGATTCAACTTTGGTAATCAATCAGACCAACGGCAAATGGTACACTCACCAAGAGCATCTGATCCCATACCGTGACTACACGAGGAGATTATTGACTTTCTTCACAACAGTCAAACTTGAGTACATCCCTCGAGACGAAAATCAGTTCGTAGATGCTTTAGCTACCATTTCCTCCACGATCAAGGTTCAAACTGCAAATTATGTGCCTCAGATTTTGGTTTCCATACTAGACCGACCAGTATACGTATTCTCTGTGGACATTGCTAAAGATGACAAGCCTTGGTTCCATGATATCAAATGCTTCTTAGAGGATCAGACATACCTACCCGGGGCATCATCCAATGATAAGAAGACATTAAGAAGGCTGGCCAATAGTTTCTTCCTTAATGCTGATAGTTCATTATACAAGCGAAACTTTGACATGCTACTACTCAAATGTGTTGATAAGAAAGAAGCAGGCTTGCTGATGCACGAGGTGCATGAAGGATCTTTCGGTACCCATGTTGGAGGACATGCAATGGCTAAGAAATTATTAAGATCAGGTTACTACTGGATCACAATGGATGCAGACTGTTGTGCCTACGCCAGAAAATGCCATAAATGCCAGATCTACGCAGACAAAGTGCATGTGCCTCCAAATCCTTTGAACGTGATGTCTTCACCTTGGCCCTTTGCCATGTGGGGCATTGACATGATTGGAAAGATCGAACCGACTGCTTCAAATGGCCACAGATTCATCCTGGTAGCCATTGATTACTTCACCAAATGGGTTGAAGCAGCTTCGTATGCAAACATCACCAGACAAGTGGTAGCCAGATTTCTGAAAAGAGACATCATTTGTAGATATGGAGTTCCCGAGCGAATCATTACTGACAATGGTTCCAATTTGAACAACAAAATGATGGAAGAACTGTGCCGGGACTTCAAAATCCAACATCACAACTCTTCTCCTTACAGGCCAAAGATGAATGGTGTTGTTGAGGCAGCTAACAAAAATATCAAGAAGATTGTGCAAAAGATGGTGGTTACTTACAAAGACTGGCATGAGATGCTACCATTTGCCTTGCATGGGTATCGAACCTCAATCAGAACATCTACTGGGGCAACACCTTATCAGCTTGTATACGGTATGGAGGCAGTCCTACCTGTTGAAGTTGAGCTACCCTCCTTACGGGTAATGATGGATGTAAAGCTGAATGAAGCAGAATGGGTCCGGTCTCGATACAATCAGCTGAATCTGATCGAAGAAAAGAGATTAGCTGCTATCTGTCATGGACAATTATATCAAAAAAGGATGAAGAAAGCCTTCGATCAGAAAGTCAGGCTTCGGGAATACCAAGTAGGAGATCTTGTGCTGAAAAGACTCCTTCCTACTCATACAGACCACAGGGGCAAGTGGACTCCAAATTACGATGGTCCATTCATAGTAAAAAAAGTTTTCTCTGGTGGAGCGCTGATGCTCACTACTATGGATGGTGAAGATTTCTTATCCCTTGTGAATTCAGATGCAGTTAAAAAATACTTCGCATAAAATGACCCGCTGGACATAAAAACAGAATGTAAGTCCAGGCAAAAATAGGGCATCCCGACGAGTCAAAAACAGAATAAAAGACTCGGGCAAAAATAAGGGAAAATTGAAAAAATTCACACCCGCTGAGTTGAAAAGCCGCATTAGACAGCTCGGGAAAAAATGGGTATCCTGGTGGATTGATAACCCGAAAGGGCGATCCCCGCAAACTAAGGGAATAAGCGAACAACTGTATTCTGAATTCGTATGTATCACTCATAACATGGCAAGCTTCGGAAGGATAAAACATCAGTCAGAATCAGCCTTCTTCAGGAAGCAAGATGAGAAGAACGTCAAGGTCATACAGGTCATAGCAAAGGAAGTTCACCGGAGCGTTGTCAACATTGCCAACACTTTTTACTTTTCTCAATTTATAGCAATCTCCTCATTCCAGGGGATTTGTTTCTTTGACTGTATTTTCCAATTCAGGGCACCCAGATTAATAAAATCAGAATTTTCAGTCACATCTCGTTTTGTACATTTTTGTTTCGTTTGCAAAATGTCCAATGTTCATGATAAGTACTTGCATAATACAAATGAGCCATATTTATGCGTGCAGGAAATATATTTACTTTCAGGAAAAGCCTAACTCCTATGACGAAATCCGGTAAAGGATACCTCGGGATACCTGTGCGTTTCTTTTGTCCTAACAGGTTGCGGGTATTCAACACACGACATGGGGCATGCCAAGCAAACTTCCCCAACATACCTCCTCCCCAAGCAATATCTGAAATGCTTTTCCCCAACAAAGTTGTCGAAGCCTCCCCATCTCCAGCATAAGTCAATTCAACAGGAGCATCCCCAGCTGAGATCCCCACCAGAGGGCCAGGTCTCTCATCCTCAACAAGGATAAAAGAACCATCTCCTCACAGAGTTTCCATCCTCTCCCCAAAGGAGCAGTGCCTGAAACTCTTACCCCACAAAGTGACGAAAGATTCCTTCTCCCCAGTTGAGTTCTCCTTACAGATGGATCTACCAATGATCTATTTCCCCAAGCAAAGCTCTCCCTCTGGGAAGATCTACCAATGATCTCTCCCCAGATGGGATATCCCTCCAAGCATATCAGCCAGAGATCCTCAGCGGGATCCGAATCCCGGATCAGTTTCTCTTTTGCATAATCATAGCATTTGGATCATATTCACAAAATAAGCGTAGCATTCCGTCTAATACAGAGCATTATGGAAAAAATCAAACATTTACATGATTACAAGCCAGGTTCGAGCTAGTCACCTGTAATTACCATCAGCATTTCATCAACAATGTATATAAAAAATCATATCCCCTGCAAATAAAAGCCAAAGCGTCCCCTTTGCACTCTCCAACACAAATTCCTGTTCATATATACTCTTTTCAACACTCGTCCGTGTCGTATTATTCCCCGTAGATATAAGCCAAAGCGTCCCCTTTGCACTCTCGAATACATATACCTATACACACTCTTTTCGACACCCGTACATGTCATATTCCCCCAGCATGGTTGCCAAAGCACTTGTGGCAAACCAAGTTCTTATTTATAACACACTCTTTTTCGACACCCGCCCGTGTCATCCTATCCCCACAGGTCTCCAGAACACCTTTTTACACTCTCACTTATAACATTTCTCTTTTGACACTCGTCCGTGTCATACTTTCCCCAGCAAGTTGAACACTCGTCCGTGTCTTGCTCATACTTCGCCAATAAACCAATACTCATTCATACTTATACAGAAGTCTCTGATACTCGTCCGTATCTTTCTTATCTATCACGTCTCAACAGATTCGACACTCGTCCCTGTTTTTTGTTAACCAGTTGGTACTCATCCGTACCATCATATCTGAACACGCGTCAGCGTTTGTTTCTACTGATACTCGTTCGTATAACGGTCCTAAGGATGCTCGTCCGCATCTTTAATCTATACACAACGTCAAACACTTATACCTTTTATTCTTGAGCGTGAGCACTCGTCCGTGTTTACCGTTCCCCAGTAAGTCACCAAGAAAACAACTTTCTTCTATCCGACATTCGTCCTATGTCGCGATACTTTCGGCAGCCATCCCCTGCCAGGTGATCGTCCTTCACCTTTGGATGACCTTCCCTCATCCCTTTCCCCAATGGAATATCCATTATCGGAACCCTTTTCTATCCGACATTCGTCCTATGTCGTGATATTTTTAGCAGCCGTCCCCTGCTAGGTGATCGTCCTTCACCTCTTGATGATCGTCCTTCATCATTTTTATCCGATGACCGTCCCCATCGTTGATCTTGTTATCCGACATTCGTCTTATGTCGTGATAAACCCCGAGAGCAGCCGTACCTTGCTAGGTGATCGTCCTTCACCTCTTGATGATCGTCCTTCATCATGCTTATCCAATGGCCGTCCCTATCGTTGACCTTTTCTATCCGACATTCGTCCTATATCATGATAAAGAGAAGCCGTCCCCTGCTAGGTGATCGTCCTTCACCTTTGATGACCGTCCCTCATCATTTATTTCATTTATTCTTTAAACCGATGGCCGTCCCCATCGTTGTTTACTTTAATTTTCAAACCTGATGGACATCCCCATCATTTCCTTTGTTTTAATCCCCATAAAACCTTGTTTCTTTACCTGATGGTCGTCCCCATCATGATCTCTTTATTTCCCCAGCTTGTCGGCCGTCCCCGTCATTGCTTTGCTTACTACTTTACCCCCGGCAGTCGTCCTCTGCTCGATGGTCGTCCTCCATCTCCTTCATTTCATAATCATTCTATACCATTTTTTTACAATTTATATCCATTTTCTTCTACTATCCAGCGAGCGCAAATTTTGGACTCTCTTTGGTATTCAACCACAAGTTATCTTGTTTGTCTGTTAAGCCAGGCGCTTACATCCTGCACAACTAACTCATGTTTGAATAGGGGCAGCTGTAAACACCCAAAATTTTCCCTCACTCATATCACACCATGGCTTGTGATCTTTCATTTTTGCATAAGCATAAGCTTACCACCTCATATTGGATTTTTGTTTCATCTGCATAGTTCAAGTTCATCTGCATCTAGGGTTTGTGATCTGAGCAATCCAAGAATCCATCTGAGCCATCCCAAAGGCCTAAAAGCTTTCCAAGAAGGTCCATGTGTGTTCTATCATCATGTTATGTCCCTCAAAGTTCATGAAAGTCAAGAGATCACAAGAACTGGCAAGGCATGGAAGCAGAGCTAGGGTTTTCACTGCACAGAGGACCAAAATTAGGGTTTTTGTTTTAGAGGCCTTAACTCCAAATTTTTGGGCCATTATTGTTTCTAATGTTCTTAAGATGTTATAAGGATCATGTGTACCAAGTTTAATGAAGAAATTCATTGTGGAAGTCATCTGTTCACTGGGTAACTTCTTGAGCAAGTAAAGTCAAAATCAGGGCATCTGAGGCCCCCAACAATGGAACCAAAGGGGTATTTTCATCAAATTGAAGTTATATGATCTTTATTTGATCTTATAAGAGGTTAGAAGTTCACAAGATTGAAGAATTTTGAGCCATTTGCAAACTTACCAAAAATGGAAATGACTTGTAATGGAAACTTTCCATTTTGGGAAAGTTTTTCAACCTCCTCTTTCTCAACCAAAAATGCTTCAAATGAAAAATTCTTGGTCATGAAAGTTGTAGATTAGGTATTTCCCTTTTCAAAAAGTACAAGAACATGTCTTGATTCATCCTAGAACTCAAGATATGGCCTTTCAAAGTTGGCAAAAATCCTAAAATTTCAAGTTTCATGTCAAAGAGGGATTTTGCAAATTGGCATGTTAAGGCATTCTAATGACTTCAAATGGACACAAACACTTCACAACATGTCAAACAAACCTCTAAGCATTAGAATTATTCTTTGAACCATGCATTTTCATGCCTTGAAGTTCAAGAAATCTCAAAAGGGCCAAAACTTTCAAAAATTGCAAAATGGTATGAATCTCTTCATCCACTTGTGTCAGCATGCCAAAACCAATTCCATGGCTCTCCATAAAGTCAGCTGAGGCCAGACACCCCAAGAATTCAGGCATGCACCATGCCCATACCTCAAAGTACAAAATCTTTACTTTTTGCATTTCACACCATACCAATCACACTATGCCACAACAACTCTCTGAACCAATCACTACACATTATACAAACCTCAAGCAACACAAAACACATAAGGTTGAGGCCTGAATCTTGCTCATACAGAGATTGCCCAAAACTTGTCAAAAACTTCATTTCTCCGAAACTCACTCCTCAGCCAACAAAAATCACAAACTTTTCCACCAATCAACTCAGCATCATCCCAGGATCATTTCCCACCCTTCACCATAGCCTAAAACATAGCCAAACACAAATACGATTTCTGGTGCAGCAGAGTCAAAACCTTCAAACCAGCCATCATAAACTTGTTCTAAGCTTCACATCATCCTCAGGGGGTTCATTGAAGTTGATTTGCACAAGTGAGGAGGTCAGAAAGCTCAAAACTGCAATGCTTCATCTCAGGTATACCTCAAGAACATTTTTTTCCAGAACTTGCTATTTAAGTTAAAATATCAATCTTCATGTTCCCCTGATCACTCTGATATGTTTGTTTTCGAAAATGGTTGAGAAATGCGTATGTATGGTTGTTCTGAAATTTTTGACCTAGAACTTGTTTTCTTCGATTAAACTTTGTTATGCATGATAAATGATTTTTGTTTGTGGATTCATGTTCATTGATGTTAGAGGAATGATTTTGGGCAAAAAAATTAGGAGTTTTGATGCTTGTATGAGTTTCTGGATTTTTGCCTCGCCGGAGAAGATGACCGGAGCAAGCTCCGGTCACCTGAGAGTCATTAGGTTTAATTAATTAGGGTTTAGTCAGGTTTGAATGTGGGCCTTTAGAACTTAGGGTTAGCGCGCAAATGAGTGGTTAAGATTCGTCCATTAGCCCTAATTTCATTTAATTAATTTAATTAATTCAGTTTAGCTCAGATTGAATCCCAGCCACACAATCACGCGCCAATCAACTCCCTCCCTTTTTGTTTGAATCCTGGCCTTCAGATGCGCTGACTTTCTCATTTATTTCATTTTATTTTCTTTTCTTTCTATTTCTTTTTCATAATTAATTAAAAATACCAAAAAACTTTCAAAAAATATTTCCTTTTGCATTTTGGTTTTAAATATTTTTCTCAACCTGAAAATGATTTTTATTTTATTTTTTGCATTAAAAAAGTATTTATAAAATATTTAAATGTTATTTTTAATTAATTAAAGTCTTTTAATTAATTAAAAATACATTTAGGTTTCTAAAAATCACCAAAAAAACCATGAATCATCCCTTTGCATTTAGAAACATTTTCAAACTCTTCATACAAATTTCTTTTTAGGTGTGATCATAGTTTGTGAATTTTCTTTGAATTAAGGGCCATTAAATATCATATTTTGGAACCCTAACTTGAAAAAATCATTTCTTCCTAACTAAGAAGTGTTTGAAGATGATTCTTTTTGCATTGTTTTTTGCATTGCATATAGTTTATAGGTTATTTATCTCATGAATTTATCTTGCATTTTTTGAATTGATTTGCATTTTTTTCTCTTTGAACCACCCAAAAACCCTAGAAACTTAGGAAATTCATAACTTTTTAGTGGTAAGGCTTCTGACCTTCTCCTTTAGGGTGTGACCTAGTATGGGATTAGGGTTTGTTTGAGCTTGATTGCAAATTTTTATCATGTCATATGCTTCTGTTTTGTTCATTTGCATCTTGCTTGTCCATAAAACCCTAATTTTTCATGTTCACTTGCATTCATCTTGCATATGCATCCATACATGAACTTTCCATGATATTTCTTGCATTCATATGTCATCTTAGACATCTTAGGACATGATAGAATCATGCTCAATAATTTCTTCATTCATTTGCCATGATTTGCATTCATTTCATTTCATTTCATTAACTTTCATGTGTTTTCAAACTTCAAAGCATGCTTCCATTTGCATCTCATCTTTGTATGATCATACATATGCATTTTGTATGCCTTTACATCATCTCACATGACATTAACATTGCATAAAAACTTCTGACTTTGGTCATTTCATCTCATCTCATTTCATTTCATTTCTTTATGTTTCACACTTTATGCATTCACGCTAACATTTTCAGGTGGTAAGTTACTTTGAGAAGTGGATTTGCCTTCACTTCTCATTTCTCTTTATCTCTTTCATATGCATCTTGCTGGTTTCTTTGAAGTGAACTTGTTCACTTGTGTTCATTCTTTCTCACTTTCTTTCTTTAAGTTACTTATATTCTTCAATGAAGTAAGTAACTTATTTCTTCTGTTTCTTCCTCCTTTCATCTACTTCTTCCATTGGTGGCTTCCATGAAGATCTCTCTTAAGCCTTACAAACCATAGGAACATCTAAGCATGATAATAATTAGGGTTGTGATTAGTCCCCCCTAGATTTTTACCTTTGAGTCTCCTTGAGTCTCTCTTCTCATCTTCATAATCAGAGACTAAACTCTTAAAGTTTTAGGACTTTTGAATTAGGGTTATGCCTGCATCCTTCTCTTAGGCTGGAGTGTATAACTTTAATCCTAAGTGTTAAACCTTTAATTTGTTTAAACCTCTTAATCAAATCACTTAATAATCATCAATAATTTATCTTGTAACTTGGGCCTTACATTAGGGTTCTAATTCTTCCTTTATGGTTAAGAAGGACTAACCCTAGTGTTTAATGGACAAGTCCCCCTCAAGTTGTCTTACAAATATAAAATCCATTTCTTAATCTCATCCCTTATTTAAAATCCACTTAATAAAGGCTTTGTTACATAATGAATTTAATCCCTAACCATGAATTAAGTTGAGGTATCTTCCTCAGCTTAAGTGTTCTCATCTATTATCCTTCTATTAGGATGGTGTAATGAGTCCACTAATCTGTGATTAGAGATTAAACTCATTACTTAACACTAAACAAAAACCCAAAAATATATTAATAATCACAAGGAGGTTAATGATATTAACCCTACATCATCATGGTAATTAAGTTGAGATGCTTATCTCATACTTAAGTAGGCTCATTATCCCTAATCAGGGAGGATATAATGAGTTTACAAGCCTTTGATTTAGGCTTAAGCTCATTAACCTATGCAAAACACTAAAAACAATAACAAAACTGAAAACACAAAAACAAACAATAATCGTCTCCTCCGGGATTCTTTTCTCATCATCTTCATTCACAAACGAGAAATTGCTTCTTCCGTCTAATGCAAGACAGTTAGCACTCGAACAAAAGTCTATGTGTCTTCCCCCTCTTTCAGCATTCTTTTCTAAGCCTCAGTCCTGAGCATTTCACTCCCTTTTGCACTGACACTTGTACATTTCTTTTCCAACTTTTGCACACAGATAGCACATACACTACCCCTTTTAAACACAATCTTATAAGCGTGGATCCCGTCGAGTACGACGGACAATCTGGGTGCTAATACATTCCCAGGTTGTAACCAACCCCCTTTCTCAGTTTCTCTGGTTCGCAACCGTCTTATCCATCTCTTTTCTAGGTTTATGCAACATTACCTTTCCTTCGGGATAAAAATGCCTAGATGGCGACTCTATTCATTTCACCTTCATTTTCTCTCTTCGCCGACTGTTCACGTCTGCACCGGGATGCAAATCTTTGGGAGCGACACACGCGTTTTTGGATTCTATATTTTTGACCTATGACGATCGTCTTGTGGTGTGACGGTCGTCCTGTGAGTGTGACGCCCGTGTGGCTTCCAGAATGCAAAAAACTCTCTTTTTCTGCTATCTGCTTCAAATCTTCTTCTAAAAACCTCATTTCTGTCTCATTTTAACTCTTTTCTTTCATATGTCATATATATCTTAATACCTGCAAAATAAACACAAACTTCGCATAATATCATTCAAATTACGGAAAATAGTAACTTAAATAATCGGAAACCATGCTAAATAATTGGTATAAAATTGTGTTATCAAACTCCCCCAGGCTTGATTCTTTGCTTGTCCTCAAGCAAACAATCAAATAGTTTTTGAAAAGCATCCCTCAGACACAGACACGAAACGCATTACCTATCCATACGTGGTAATGGGGCTTTTTTCTAAAAGAACCGATAGTAACTCAAACACTGAAGATACACTAATGACACTAAAAACATATAATGCTTATAAACCCCTATACAAACCAGTCTGAATCATTCTATTATAGCTCAACCTAATGCTCTCGTTTCTATTTCACCCGGTTTCATTCTGACACAATCACATTAAGCCTTTTACCTTTACACACGCATAATGGAGTAGCCTGTTGGTAAATTTGATCCTTTTTCTAACACGGGGTCTGGTACACAAGTGTGGTAACCCTTTAATGTACTGAGTGCAAGTTGTGGGGGGATTAAATTGTAATTATCCCTATTGAGTTCATAACCAGATACCTCTGAACCAACTAACATCAGACTTTGCTTTGCCTTTTTTTCGCATGTTTTTGCATCCTTGCAACTTGATTGATTTATCATTTGCTTGCTTCATTTAAAGATTTCTTCTTTTTCTTCTTTTTGGAAATTTAAGTATCAATTCACTTATTTGCATCAGTTATCCACATAGCTTGTGCTTCAGGCGGTGCTGACTACTAATATAAACTAATCGAGGCTAATTTAGAACTAAAGCTTCAGATTTCGGTATAAAAGGTATCAAAACCGATATCGCATATCTAAGGGTGTAAGGTGTCAAGACTGTATCAATCTTGTTAAGTCTTTTCTTAGTTTTCTAACATATCCTATCAACTTATATACTCGTAGGGTATGTCGAGTGAATGCATTCTTAAGGAAAATATTTTGTTATGGCTAAAATTAATGGAGGAAATCAAATAAATGAGAATAATTTGATTAATAACTTAGTTTCTTACGGAAATGGAATTACTAACTACCCTTCTCCCACACTATCTCGAACATTGTCCTCAATGTTGTGAGATAAAGATAGACTACAAAAACAAAAAGGAAAAACACAACAAAAGAAAAGCCAAACTACTACTATTGCGGTCCTCTGCCTCTTGCTCTGCCTCGTAGGTTCCTCTGTCCGTACTGTGCAACATGATCAGGTATACCCATATGATGTATATAGTCAAGCAGTTCTTGCACCTGCCTTGTCACAACACCAAGTACTTCTATGGAACCTGAAATTCTTCCGCTTTGGGAAGTTTGCTCAAGATGGATCTGTCTCATCAGATTCATCATTTCAGCATGTTGTTTATGGTTGCACTTATCCCTTTGTGTGATTTTCACGAGAATGTCATCATTTGTTGCAGGTTGATTCCTACGATGGCGTCTGACGGAAGTGCTAGTGCTAGAGAAATCATTAGTTGGAGTATATGTAGCTTCTTCATCATCCATAGCTTAATGCATCTCATCAATTTCTTCAACTGGTTGTTCTTCCGGAGTTACAACATCAGGAAAAAGAGCATCAAGGTCGAAAAGCCAGTTCCCTCTGCTCTGCACTCTTGTTCGGGCTGGACATGGCATAATGATGCCTCTACCAACTTGGTTATGAACCACCAGGTTGTATCTTTTATCTTTCCTTTGCTTGATAATACGGTCGTTTCGACAATACTCCATGTCGAGGAACAATGTAGGAATGGAAGGAAGTTGGGCGAGACGATCACCTAAGTCGAGCTTCAACGTAATATCGGCGATGATCCCTTCGAAACAAAAATGAGTCTTCCCTCTTGCACATGCAGACTGAATGTTGGAAAGCATGAAAGCAACATGATTTGAGGGGGCGGGGTGAAAAGCACACTTTAGGAGAAACAACTCCATCTGATTTACCTTGTGGTTATTGAACCTCCTAAAGACGGTGTGGCTCAACACTCTCTGAAAATAGAAAATGATGGGCTTATGAATGTGAGAAGCATAAAGCTCATCCCATGCCGAATGTCTAGTACCAGTCAGATTCTCCCATAGCTCAAAAGCCTCAGCCTGCCAAGTCGCATGACCAGGAAGGTGGTAGAAAACACCTTCGCCACGATGAAAACCGAACCACTCGCTGAAAGTTTCTTGCGCTACGAAATATTCGGTTCCGAACAACCGGAACCTAGAAGTACCGAGTAGATGCTTGTTTTCGTCATTGGAAGTACTATAAGCATAATAGCTTAGAAACTCCAGCATCAGCGACTCATAGGTTAGACGGTTGCTCGTGCAGAGTGATGTTAAACCGGTGTTTGTGAGTAGCCAGTTTATGCCATCGAGAAGTCCAAGCTAAGTTAGACATTACTCATCAACGTAACGGGTGACTTCAACTGATCTTTCGCGAAAAGCATGAAACTTAGCACGTTGAAGATCACCAACTTCTCTATCACAGAATTGGATTGCGTCAAGATCGGGGTTTGCCATAATTCACAAAGTAAAAGAATTTGGTGAAGGAAGATGAAAAGAATGTGATGCTGTGAAACAAGAATATGGTATTGGTGTTGTGAAACAAAAACGTGACCTTACTGTATTATGTAAGTAGAGGAAAATGACTAAAAATTAGGAGCTAAGAAAGGTTGTGTGAGAAAATGGGATAATGGGGTGGTTATAAATAGTAGGGGGAAGTGACCATTGGAGAGGAAGTGGAGGGGTGGTCTAAAGGTCTCATGAACGTTGCAGTAAGACGTTACTGGTTATTAACTTCGTGAAAATGGTCTGGATTGTCTGACGGTCTTCAGAGCTCTAGGACGATCGTCCCAAAATAGTGACGGATAACACACATTAAGGGTGTGTGACGAGTGTCACACCTTAGGGATGGTGGTAACGATCATAATTTTCCTTTTTTAGGCGACTTCCAATGCATTATTTCATAATCTCACAAATTAAATTAAAATAGCACTTATCATATTTTTTTTTAAGTAATAGAAGTAACAATGATATAGCAGTACATAACCAAAAATTTGAAAAGCAGACAGTAGCAATACCAGTGCAAACATAGCAAACATACATTATAATATTTTATTGTAGCAATGTGAATAAAGTCATTCACGACGTTAATTATAATTGTAGTACTGTAAATTCATTAATTGTCACAAAATAAATTTAATCAAAATCATAAATAAATGAAACAAAATGGAATAGAATTGATAGTTTCATTAAAAAGTTAAAGGCAAACATAGTAGTTTCTGATAATTCAAACAAAATGGAAAAATTGAAAAATTGAAGAACTAATTCAAACTTAAATGCAATACTGAATTAAACAAAAATGCAATAAAATCTCTGATGAATGTCGGAGTTAGTCATTAGCCACGATGTTGATAGATCGATTCAATGACTTGGCTCAAATGGTCAAATTGTTTAGCATCCATATCTGTTAGTGTAATGACATCGATGCGCAAATCGCGAATCTCATTTTACATTGTTGTCATCTCAGTGCAGAAGGCCTCTAATGTAGTCTTAGGATTAGTGGGAGCAGGAGTAGGTAAAACATAAGGTTTGGGTTTTTCCTCTTCTTCAATCATATCCTCAGGGTAGTATGAATTATAATAGTTTAGAGGTGTCTTAGGATCAATCTCTACCTCATACCAAGCATCTTCTAGTTCAAAAAGTGGCTCGTCCAGATCATAAATCTAGTTGTGTCTATTATGCACACTCGTGCGCTCATGGTCAAATAAGGTAAAATGCAACACAACTACACCATTGATCAGGAGTTTAAAATGATGCGGTCCACTATCATACAAAATTTCTCTTTCAAAACAGAAGCTGATGTTCATGGGTCTAAAACCTCCAAGTGGGTTAATCTGAGAAAGGAGGGTCCTAAATCCCATTGCATCAACAATTTTGGTTACTAGGCCACCTATCAGACTTGGTTGGTGTTTAGTTTGCACAGGCTTACAAAAATTAGTAAACATGAAGGTTGCTCCATTAACCTGTCGGGACTGAAAAACACAAAACATGATGAATAATTCATCCCTAAAGACATTGTTATCACTTCCAGTTTTTCAAAATAGTGTGTAGGCCTGGATCATGTGAAAATACCTAATGGTAAGGTTATGAATCTCAGTGGATAACATAAGGTATATGTCGTGGTCAGAGCGTCCTGAGATACTACTCCAAAAACAGTTTAACTCATCCTCCATAGGCACGTTTTCTTGTGCCTCCGAGAAAATGGTAGGGCCATCTGGGAAACCTAAGAGTTCAGCCATCTCATGGATGTTAAATTCACAGGGATATCCAAATAGTCTGAAAGATATCTTTCCTCTTGTAAAACCTTTTCCACAATTAGGATTATAGACAAGTGAACTCAGGAACTCTAAAGTTAGGTTATAATAAGTTCTATGCTTCTTAGTTACGAATCCTTCCCAACCTATATGATTAAACATGAATTCAATTCTAACACCTATGCCTAAGTCGATCATGGTGGGTCCATGGGCAAATTTGGTGAGGGCCATAGGTCTCTGAACTAAAGTTTCATAACAGCGTCTCTGGGTACCGTCTCTAAATTCCATAATCATGTTGTCGTTCATTGTCAGAGTTAGTATGCAGAATGAAATCAGAGAGAAGGTAAATGGTAGAAAAACTTTAAAAATCCTGGAAACATACATTAAAACAAACCAACACAGCAATCAGTAAACTTAAAGCATTTTGAAAACCAGAATTTGAAAAAGAAACAAAAACTAAATAAAATATTAAAACTAAATAAAAAAATGAAAATAAAATCGTGGGTTTCCTCCTACACAGCGCTTCATTTTATGTCGGGGCTCGACTCGACATAACTTAGGAGAAGTTTAGTCTAAGGTCTCTAATGGAAATTCTGCCAATTTTAGACCTGTCAAGAATTATTTATCTTCTACGCAATGATAATGTTTTAGACGTTGCCCATTTACTACAAATGGTTCACTAGACCTACCCTTAATTTCAATTGCGCCACTTACTAAAAATTTTGTCACTTCTAAAGGACCGGACAATCTAGATCGTAATTTTTCAGGAAAAAATCTAAGTCTAGAGTTGAATAGGAGAACAACATCTCCCACACTAAATTCTTTTCTAGATATACACTTATCATGCCATCTCTTTGTTCTTTCCTTATATATGTGGCCATTCTCGTAAGCGTCCAGTCTCAGCTCTTCCAATTCATGTAAGTCTAAGATATGTTTCTCGCCTGCGTGAGTTTAATTAAAGTTAAGGGTTTTAATCACCCAATAGGCTTTATGCTCTATTTCTACCGGCAAGTGGCAAGATTTTCCGTAGACCAATTTGAATGGCGTGGTTCTGATGGGTGTCTTAAAAGGTGTTCTATAAGCCTATAAAGCTTCATGTAACTTGGTTGACCAATCTTTCCTAGATTTAGCGACGATTTTTTCTAAGATTTGTTTTAGTCTCTCTATTTGAAACCTCGACTTGTCCACTGGTTTGCGGATGGTAAGGTATTACTACACGGTGTCTTACTCCATATTTTAATAAGAGTTTATCAAATATTTTAGATATAAAGTGAGAGCCGCCGTCACTTATGACGAGTCTTGGCCCACCGAATATAGAGAATATAATGTTATTGAAAAGCTTTATGACTTCTCATGTATCATTTTTCATAGAAGTTATGGCTTCGATCAATTTTGAAACATAATCGACAACTATGAGTATGTACTTATTTCCAAAAGAAGATGGGAATAGTCCCATGAAGTTGATTCCCCACACATCGAAAACTTATACTTCTAAAATGTCTCTTGGGGCATCTCATTGCGCCTCGAGATGTTACCAATGCGTTGGCACCGATCGCAATTTAGAATGGCGACGTGAACATATTTCCAAAGAGTGGGACAATAAAGGTCTAATTGAAGGATCTTTGCGTAAGTCTTCGAAGTGCTTGGTGTCCACTATAAGGAGCAGAGTGACAATGGGAGATTATGTTTTCCATTTCTTCTTCTGGAACACATCGATGGAAAATACTATCGGATCCTCGCTTAAAAATCAAAGGTTCATCCCAATAATATTATTTTAGATCGTGGAAGAACTTCTTCTTTTGTTGGTATATGAGATCTGGTGGAACTACCCCAACAACGAAATAGTTGACTATGTCAGCATACCATGGCATGGTTGTTTGCACACAAATTTCTTCCACTGTTTCTTCTTGGATTTGTTCGTTTATAATGAAGGAGGATATCTCATTCTCTAGTTGGGCTATAAGAAGTTCATCAGGGAAATCGTAATTAATAGGCATTTGGTATGGTTTAATGCTTTCCTTACGTGATAAGTGATCTGCTACTACGTTGCCAGCCCCTTTCTTATCTTTGATTTCCAAATCGAACTCTTGCAGTAATAGGATCCATCTAAGTAGTCTAGGTTTCACATCTTTCTTACTTAAATGGTACCTAATAGCGGCGTGATCGGTATAAATGATGATTTTAGCTCCTACCAAGTAGGAACAAAATTTGTCAAGCGCAAACACGACGGTTAACAGTTCTTTCTCTGTTGTGGCTTAGTTCATTTGAGCAGGATCTAAAGTTCTACTGGCGTAATAAATTGCGTGAAGTTTCTTATCCTTTCTTTGTCCTAAGACTGCGTCTATAGTGTAGTCACTCGCATCACACATAAATTCAAACGGTAGTGTCCAATCAGGTGGTTGCATAATGGTTGTGGTGATAAGAGTTGTTTTGAGTGTTTCAAATGCTTTTAGACAGTCTTCGTCAAAGATAAACTCAACATCCTTCATCAGTAGACCGGTCAACGACTTAGTGATCTTGGAAAAGTCCTTAATGAATCGTCGGTAAAAAACGATGTGTCCTAAGAAACTTCTTATTTCTTTTACGGTTTTTGGAGGTTGAAGGTCCTTTATTACTTCAATTTTTGCTTTGTCTACCTCGACCCCTCTATTGGATATTACATGTCCTATCAAGATTCCTTGTTTGGACATAAAATGGCACTTTTACCAATTAAGTACGAAGTTAACTTTTACGCATCTCTCGAGTACCATCTCTAAGTTTGATAGACATCCTTCAAAGCTTTGTCCGCATACAGAGAAGTCGTCCATAAACACTTCCATGATTTCATCTATGAAGTCATCAAAACTAATCATCATACACCTTTGAAATGTCACTAGAGTGTTACACAAACCGAATGACATAAAATGGTAAGCAAATGTTCCGTACGGGCATGTAAAGGTGGTCTTTTCTTGGTTGTCAGGATGAATAGGGATTTGGAAAAATCCTGAGTAACCATCTAGATATAAAAAATAAGAATGTTTGGCTAATCTTTCCAACATTTGATCGATGAAGGATAAGGGAAAATGATCTTTCCAACATTTTATTGATGAAGGATAAGGGAAAATGATCTTTCCGGTTAAATTTGTTCAGTCTCCGATAATCAATGCACATTCTACTTCTTGTCACTACTCTCTGTGTTATAGACTCACCTTTTGAGTTCTTAGTAATTGTAATGCCTCCCTTATTTGGTACGACATGCACTGGGCTGACCCATTGGTTGTCAGATATTGGATATATGATTCCAGCGTCTAGTAACTTCTTTACTTCATCCTTGAATACATTACTTAGAATCGGATTGATCCTTCGCCAATTATCATCTTCAAAGATCGGAGGGGATTGGATCTTCATTATATTTGAATAGGTAGTAACAGGTATCATCTATGGCTTGAGCTTAGAGGAATTGGGTTAAAATGAATTCGACTTTCTCTTCTTTCACTTTGAATGTCAGTCTGCCTTTTTTCACATCTATGATGGCTCCGGCGGTGGCTAAGAATGGTCTTCCTAGTATGATAGGAGTCGTAGCATCTTCCTTGATATCCATGATTATGAAATAATTTGGGATGTAGAATTGGCCTATTCGTACAAGAACATTTTCTAAAATACCAACCTGAAATTTTACTGAGCGGTCGACTAGTTGCATATTGATAATGGCATAACACTTATATTGGCTCCTAAATTGCATAGAGCTTTGTCTATGACGAACTTTCCTATTACAAAGGGAATAGAGAAACTTCCTGGATCCTTCAGTTTATGAGACATATTGTTTTGGATAATAGCGCTACACTCAGAAGTAAGTGTAACTGTTTCATTCTCCTTGATTTTATTTTTGTTGGATAAGATTTATTTTAGAAACTTAACATATGAGGGCATCTGAGTAATAACTTCCATAACGGGTATCGTAATGTTTAACTGCTTCAGAAGCTCTACAAATTTCTAGAATTGTCCCATAGTTTTAGAATTGGTTAACCGTTGAGGGTACATAATTGGTGGTTTATGCGGGGGTGGAGGTACATAAGGCTTTTCCTTTTCCATGACCACTTGTTTGTTGGCTTCCTTTTCGTATGGTTGATCTTTCTTCTTAGTTGATTTTTTTCAGGCTTTTGGTACAAGGCTGGATTTTCGGTTCTAGAACCGGCAGGTCCATCCAACTCTTTTCCACTTCTTAGTATAATTGCATTTGCATGAACTTTAGGATTTGGTTGTGGCTGACCAGAAAATGTGCCACCTGGGACATTAATGGATGCTTGTTGTTGGGCTACTTGAGAAATATGAGTTTCTAATATCTTGTTATGAGTAGCTAAATGTAACACCCCAAATTTTCCCTCTCTTTTTCATATCATATAGCATAGCATAAAGCATACATGTCTTAGCATTTGGCATAGAAAAATGAGGCATGACATTCATAGTTACAAGCATATGTGTTGTACCCCAAAATTTTCCCTCACATATTCAAGACAATATGTCTCAAGAGGTTTCCTAATGGTCATAAGATTCTCAATTGCTCAAAGGGATTCAAGGTTCATCAGACAAACCTCATCCTAAGCAATAAACCTCATATTAGGGTTTTGAGTTTCCCAAGGTAAATTGGACTTCCAAATGCTCAAGTGGACTTCATGATATCCCATATACTTCAAAGGATCCTCTTATCAAGTTTCAAGGTTTGTCCTACAAGTTTGGTCATTCAGATGCTCAGATAATAAAAAATCAGTTAACTTGGTTAAAAAGTCAATTGTGGTCAACATACAATCAAACTTCAAGATTTTTGGTCAACATCAATATTATGAAGTAAGATTCATCTTTTGATCAAGGGTTGGTCATGATTCATAAAACAAACCTCAAATTCATCACAAGGCAAAACTTGCTAAATTAGGGTTTCTTAAGGAGAAATCAATTGTACTTTGACCAACTCTAACTTTCACATACTTCATCAGAAATTTCCCATACTGTAACACGGTGGGAGAACTGACTTTAGTTATGTTGCGGATAGCAAGAGTCGCCACCGACTTTTATTTTATCCATAAGGAAAGGTTATAAAAGAACAGGAAAGACCTTAGAGATATTTTTGGGTCCGGGGGGTAGGTTATGTAAAGGGAAGGTGTTAGCACCCTTTACATCCATGGTTATCCATGGGCTCTTAGTTACTTAGCTCACTTTTGAATTGTTTTTGAAAGTGTAGTGTGTGAATAAGAAAATTTTCAGAATAGTTAATAATAATCCATGTACGGATGTGTAAAAACTTGTTTGAAAATTTGTTTGAATTTGTGGAAAGTTTGAAAATTGAAGTGAGCAAGCAACTAAGAGGAACCTACCCTAATGTTTAAAGTCTTTCTTGTTCTTTATCCTTTCATTGGTAAGACTATCCCTACTATTAAGGAGTAGGTAGTCATTACCTTGGATGTAAGGGACATGAGAGGGACATAGGTTTTTTATGAAGGCAACTGTGGGGTGTAATAAGCATACTGGAGGGACTATCATCATTTTTTCGAAGGGACTCGATTCGTAAAGGCAACCATGAGGGACTTGATGATTTTCTTTTTAAAGGGACTTGCTTTATACACCCCACTTGACCTTATTCGTAGGCAACTTGAGGGATAACCTTAGAAATGTGAGACGGCGATTAAAATCGACTTACGTGTGTGTGAGTGTTTATTTTAATTATCTTATGATTAGAAAGTGATCTAGAATTAATTTTAAGAACATACATGTTTTGCACTCCCTAATTACTAACCATAGCAAAAATAATTAAATAATTAAAAATATTTACAAAATTACATCCGGGAAGCAGTTACATAATTATAAACAAAATAAATAATAAGCAAATAATAATAATTTAACAATAAATAAATAATGGGTTAGTGATAAGTAATAATATTTAAATAATAAGCAAAATAAAATAAGAGAGATTAGTGAATAATAAGAATTCATATAAAATTAATAAAGCAAAATAAATTATATGGTTAATAATAACAATAAATAAAATTAATCAAAATATAAGAATAAGAGGTTAACAATTTAGTATAAACAATTATATTAAAAAAAAAATGAACAAACAATTACTTCTTAATTTACAAGTTATTAAGTTATTATTTTTTTAAATATATTATAACTACAAAATTTAATTATTATAAACATATATTTTATTTTTTAAACAATGTATACATATTATAAAAAAAATAGGTTTTAAATATCATATTCACCATATTAATCATGTTTTTTATAAAATTTAATTCTATTAATTATTATATTTACAAATTATTTTTAACCATATACAAAAATATAATTATTATAAATTAAATTGTTTCTAAACATTAAAAGAAAAATAATTTGAATTATAAATATATTTACAAAATTTATAAGAATTAGAATAAATATATATACATAATAATTATGTTAGGAATTAGAAAATAAGATTATTAAAAAAAAATAGAATTAGGTTTTTTTTTAAAAATAAATTAGGGTTTATTAGAAAAATATTTTTTAGGGTTTGATTAACAATTTATTTAATTAAATAGGACATATATACAATTTTTAGAATATTAAAATAAGGACATATACAATTTAGTATTTTTTAAGAAAAGAAAATAAAAATAAGTTTAACCTAATATCAATATATTATTTTGAAATTTTCTTTGGATTTTTTTTAAAAACAACATATTAATCAAACAATAATAAGAAAACAATAATAAGCAAAAATGAGAAAATAAAAAAAGGAACCTGCTGGGATTTGATCCCCAGACCTCAGGCTTGCAAGCAACAACCACAACCACTAAGCCATCCATGCGCAGGTGACAATAAAGGAGGAAGAATTTCTTTTGTGTCTTACTTGGTAAATCCAGAAAAAATAATCAAAACAAAAGGCCTGGGGTTGGATTCGTACCCAGGACCTTATGAATGCAAGCATACGCGCGCTACCGCCTGGCTGGGAGAGCCTTCCTGTTAGCTGAATGGTTTTGAACAATAATATAATAAGTCTTCTATTATCCTGAAAAAAAATAGCAAAACAATGTACGAGTCCAAGACTCGAACTCAGGTCACGCTAGCTACAAACACAAGCCTTTTACCACTGGACCACATGCACGCGTGTGATTATCAAACAGCAAAACAACATAAAATAAATTAATCATAATTTGAATTTGAATCTTGGCGCCAGGGATCGTCTTCAACCTCCTGTCCTTCAAAATTTGCTGCGAAATCAGCTAGGGAATTACCTGCGAATTTTCATACGCACACAACCTGCAAATTTTCAATTATCACAAATATGCAAGCATTCATTAAATCAAGCATAGGGTTATGATCCCCACGTCATATACAGTCAATCCATGGTATTAAAATTAGTTTATGAGTCCTAAATCAAAGAATCCCAAAAATCATTCAAGAACCCTAGCTATGGCCGTTTACGGTTTAAGCACCTATTCTTCAATCCACTTGCCCAGGAAGCATCTATGCATCATTACAAACATAAATACATCATTATATTTCATTATCAATGCATAATTAGTTCAAACCGAAAAAAATTTTAAGAGAGATAAAATGCATTCGGGTAGCATGAAATTGTATGGTTTTGATGTAATGGATGATTGAGTTTGCTTCAAGAGGGCTCAAGGAACATCTCCATGTCTTCACAATACCTTTTCCTGCCTTGAAGAGAGGAATCCGAATTTGAAATTTGTTATGATTTTTGAAGTGTGAAACCTACCTTTGAGCTGCTGGATTTCGTGAGCTAGGGTTATGCTTATGATCAGTACTTATAGGTGAATCATTCTAGGTTAAAAAATTGATGGATCATGTGGAAGAATTGATTTAAAAAGATTGAAAAAGATGGTGTCATGAAATTCAAATATTGGCTCATGAATTCTTGCTATTTTGGGATAAATTACATGATTCCTTTCTCTTTCAACTTCAATCACCCTTTAAGACTTTCTAGAATCAATCACAAAAATATATCTTCACTTTTAATATTTTATTTAAATTTAAAATGATTTTAAGTATAAAAAATCATATTAAATTAATTAAATAAAATAAAAAATATGAAAATATTATGAAAATTTCGTGCATGATGTTATTGTATGGGTTGGGTCATAATTTGGCCAGCCCATTTGGAGAAAATTGCTTTTAGGCCCCCATTTTCAATATAAACCATCACAAAATTGCCCAACTTTGCAAGAGCATATCTCCCTCAATTTTAAAGGTATGAGGGTGTTCTTGGACATTTTGGAAAGCTTGAAGAGTCCTCTAAACAACCCCATTGGTTTCAGGTCCATATCATTTACCAATCTCAAGTTATGCCCTTTTGAAGCTGTTGACTTTTTGTTGACTTTTGAAATGACCTATAATGTCTTAGATCATATCTTTCAAATGAAGCATTTTTGGGCTTAACTTTTAACATCAAAGTTGTAGAGAATTCAATTTCCTTCAAAATGAGCTTTGGATGGAGACTTGGTGATGAAGTATGTGAAAGTTATGTCTGGTCAAAGTTCAGTTGACTTTTACTGAGGAAACCCTAATTTAGAAACTCCTGATTATTGATGATCTGGAATCTCCTTGATGAATCATGATCAACCCTTGATCAAATGATGAATTTTACTTCATATACTTGATGTTGGCAAAAAATCATGAAGTTTGACTTTGGTTTGACCACAGTTGACCTCAGTTTGACTTTTTAATTGCATTGACTGATTTTGACTTATCTGATCATCTGACTGAGCAAACTTTTGAGAAAAGTCTTGAAACTTGTCATGGGGGTTCTTACACACATATAAGATGTTATGAAACTCTCTTGAGGTATTGGAAGTCCATTTATCCTGATTAAAGTCAAAACCCTAGTTTTGGATGCACTGCTTAGGAGGTGCATTGTCTGAGGGGATTGTCAACTTCTTTGACCAATTGTGAACTTTGTGAACCTTGTGAATCTTCATAAAATGTCTTGTGATATTCATGGGAGGTATTGTGAACCTTGTGAACCTTGTGAACTTCATGAAGTGGCTTTGTAGACCTCATGAACCTCAGGAGAGCTTTGTAATCATTGTGAATCTTGTGAACCTTGTGAACCTTCAAGAAATGACTTGTAGACTTCATGAACTTCGTGAAAGGTCTTGAAGATGTAGAGAAACTTGTGAACCTTGTGAACCTTCAAGAAGTGACTTGTAGACTTCATGAACCTCATGAAAGGTCTATGCAAGTGTTGGAGAACTTGTGAACCTTGTGAACCTTCTTAGAACACAAAGTCTTGTATTGTGAGGGCAAATTTTGGGGTGCAACAGCTGCCCCTGTTCAATTTTCTGAAACCTGAGGGGTTAGATTGGTATATTTGCCAATCGTGACTTGGAAGGTTGAAGGGGATTGAACACAAAAGCCCAAAAATTTGCACTCACCAGTGCATTAGAGTGATACAGATGACTAGTTGAATATGATTGAGTGGGCTTAAAGATGCCACTAGGGGAAAGCAATCCAAAATATGGATGTATAATGAAAGCTGTCAGGAGTCTAGAGCAGTCCTGAGGTACTGATGATATGCTTTCAGGATACTGGAGTAGCATGTCTTCATGAGGATAGAGCAATCAATAATGATAACCCTAAAGCAGTCTTGAAGTAGTAATATGATTTCAGGAGGATAGAGCAATGAATAGCTCTAAAGCAGTCTTGAAATAGTAATATGATTTCAGGAGGATAGAGCAATCAATAGCTCTAAAGCAGTCTTGAAATAGTAATGTGATATGTCTTCAGGAGGATAGAGCAATCAATAATGATAACTCTAAAGCAGTCTTGAGGTAATAACATGTCTTCAGGAGGATAGAGCAATCAATAGCTCTAAAGCAGTCTTGAAGTAATAAGATGATATGTCTTCAGGAGGATAGAGCAATCAGTAGCTCTAAAGCAGTCTTGAAGTCATGAGAATTTATCAGGAGGATAAAGTAACCCTGAGGTGACAATAAAGCAGTCCCAAAATGATAAGAAACTCATCAGGAGGATAAAATAACCCTGAGGTTATGATAAAGCAGTCCCGGAGATCATAAATTTGTTTGTTGGATAATTAACCTGAAACAAGGCAGCTTTATGTATAATAACATTAGTTTATGCCTTATGTATGCATATATGATATGATGCACTTAGGTAATGTACTATATGTCTATGGATATGTATGTTATGGTATGATGTAAATGATGTATGTATGATATGATACGGCCGGAAGCATCTGGATATCTTCATATAACAACTGCTGGCCGGGGAAAATAAATCCCGATTCGTTGTTGAAGAATATATAACCCTCTGTCTGCTGGGGATAACAGGGTATAGATAACTTCCCGTATGCTGGGGATAGTAAGGTATAGGTATAACTTCCCGTTGTTGGGGATGGTAAGGTATATATAACCTCCCGTTGTTGGGGATGGTAAGGCATATATAACCTTCGTCTTCGTTTGATAGTAGGATAAGTATAACATCCCGTCTTCGTTCGTCGTACCCTTATTGGAAAGTAATTTCCCGTACATCCGTATGAGGATAAAAGAGATGGATATAAATTCCAGGGGAGATGAGACTTTATGAAGATGGACTTGTCCTACTGAGGGATTTGTAACTGTCTTATAAAGGAGAACCGGCGAAGCTTTGTTGAAATCCTTCCCTCGTTCGTCCTTAGTAAATACTATTACTGCATTTTCATGCATTTCTGGTAAACATCAATCATATTAAGCATTCATGCATTTTTGGTAAACATTAATCATATTCACAAGCATACATACATTCAAACACAACCAATGGACGTTTCGCTTATGTAAATAGGGTAAAAGTAAATCTGGATTCAAAAGATGGAATTTATTTATATCAAAAAGTGACCCATACACGGGTAAGTTTGTACAAGGAGACATAAATCCTAGTAAGAGGATTTTGTCATAAAGTTTTACAAAAGAGTCAACTATGTGGGAAACAATCCTATTGAGTTTCAATTCTACTATTGCCACTCAAGTATCTCATCTTCTTGCTGTTGAGACAGAAATGATTGAATTGAGCTTTATCTGTTCGAGCTTGAGTAAGTAGTACAACTGGTTGCAGTTTCATGAGTGATCCAAACGAGACATAGTCATACGCTTTAATCCCTAACTTTTGCCTGGATTGCCCTTTCAGGTTTTCAATCCACCGGGATACCCTTTTTTGCCCAAGCCGCCTTTTCAGGTTTTCGACTTGCCGGGTGTACATCTTTTTTATATATATCCCTAATTTTTTCCCAAACCCTTTTGGTTTGCCGGGATGCCCTTATTTTTGCCTAGGCCTGTCAACCTAGCGGGTCTCTTTTTATGCGTAGTATTTTTTAACTATGTCTGCGTTTACAGGCTATGGGAAGTCTTCACCATCCATTGTAGTCAATATCATGGCACCTCCTGAGAACACTGTCTTGACTACAAATGGTCCTTCATATGTTGGAGTCCACTTGCCCCTAGGATCACCCTGTGGTAATATGATACGCTTGATTACCAAGTCACCAGCCTGATATACCTTTGGCTTAACCTTCTTGTTAAAAGCCTTGATCATCCGTTTTTGGTACATCTGGCCATGACAAACTGCTGCTAGCCTCTTCTCATCAATCAAATTTAACTGGTCCAGTCGAGTCTGAATCCACTCATCTTCGTCCAAGCCTGCATCCTTCATAATTCTCAAGGAGGGGATCTGAACTTCAATGGGCAGAACTGCTTCCATACCATAGACTAAGGAGAATGGGGTTGCCCCTGTTGAAGTACGTATTGTGGTACGATAACCATGAAGAGCAAATGGTAACATCTCATGCCAATCCTTGTAAGTAACAGTCATCTTCTGTACAATCTTTTTAATGTTCTTATTAGCAGCTTCAACTGCCCCATTCATCTTTGGACGATACGGAGAAGAGTTGTGATGCTTAATCTTGAACTGCGTGCAGAGATCAGTAATCATAGTGTTGTTCAGATTAGAGCCATTGTCAGTGATGATCCTTTCAGGGATGCCATACCTACATATGAGATTATTCTTAATGAACCGAGCCACAACATTTTTAGTCACAGATGCAAATGAAGCTGCCTCTACCCACTTCGTGAAATAATCAATAGCAACCAGGATGAAACGATGCCCATTAGAAGCAGTAGGCTTGATCTCACCAATCATATCAATGCCCCACATGGCAAAAGGCCAAGGAGCAGTCAACACATTCAATGGTGATGGAGATACATGAACTTTATCAGCATAGATTTGACATTTGTGACAAGTTCTGGAGTGTTGATAGCAATCAGTTTCCATAGTAGACCAATAGTAACCTGCTCTCAATATCTTCTTTGCCATAGTATGACCACTAGAATGAGTGCCAAAGATCCCATCATGCATATCTTCCATAATCTCAATTGCTTCCTTCTTGTCCACACAACGAAGCAAAGTTGAATCATGATTGCGCTTGTACAAAATCCCATTACTCAAGAAGAACTTAGCAGCAAACCTCCTCAGGAACTTCCTATCTTTGACAGATGCCCCTTCAGGGAACTCCTGAGCTTCAAGATATCTTTTCACTTCATAGAACCAAGGCTTCTCCTTTGCCCCTTTTGTGTCAATCTCATTGCAGTATGCAGGCTTTTCAAATCTATCAATAGTAATCTTGGGAGCTTCATCATCCCAGTTAATCTCAAACATAGATGCCATGGTGGCCAAAGCATCTGCCAATTGATTTTCTCTCCGTGGAATGTGCTCAAAGGTAATCTCTTTGAAATGTGGGATCAAAGACAACACATGCTCTCTGTAAGGAATGAGGTTATCATGCTTGGTATCCCAATCTCCTTTAATCTGACTTACTACCAGGGCTGAATCTCCATACACATCAAGGAACTGAATCTTCATATCAATAGCAGCTTTAATACCCAGGATACATGCCTCATACTCAGCCATGTTATTGGTACAATGGAAACAAAGTCTGGCAGTAATCGGGGTATGACAACCTTCAGGGGAACTAATCACAACACCAACACCATTACCCAGTGCATTAGAGGCACCATCAAAAACCATAGTCCATCGGGATCCTTGTTCAGGTCCGTCATATTGTCCAGGTTCTTTGGTAATAATCATAATGTCTTCATCAGGGAACTCAAAATTCATTGACTGATAATCATCCACTGCTTGATGAGCCAAATGATCAGCAACAACACTTCCTTTAATAGCCTTCTGAGTAGTATACTGTATGTCATATTCTGTCAAGATCATTTGCCATCTTGCAATTCTTCCGGAGAGAGCAGGTTTCTCAAATATGTACTTGATTGGATCCATCTTCGAAATCAATAAGGTAGTATGGGTCAACATATACTGTCTTAGTCGGCGAGCAGCCCATGCCAAAGCGCAGCAAGTTTTCTCGAGCAGTGAATATCTTGTTTCACAGTCGGTAAACTTTTTGCTAAGGTAGTATATTGCCTGCTCTTTTCGACCAGACTCGTCATGTTGCCCCAACACACACCCCATTGAGTTGTCCAACACTGTTAAGTACATAATCAAGGGTCTTCCATCAACTGGTGGCATCAAAATTGGTGGCTCTAGCAGATATCTCTTAATTTCATCAAAGGCAGTCTGGCACTCATCATTCCATTCCATCACCTGATCTTTCTTCAACAACTTGAAGATTGGCTCACAGATGGTAGTTAACTGGGAAATAAATCTTGCAATGTAATTCAATCGTCCCAAGAAACCTCTAACCTCCTTTTCAGTACGGGGAGCTGGCATCTCTCGTATAGCTTTCACTTTTGCAGGATCCACTTCAATACCTTTTCCACTGACAATAAAACCCAGGAGCTTTCCAGATCTAACTCCAAAAGTACACTTGTTTGGATTCAATCTCAATTTGTATTTCTTCAACCTCTCAAACAACTTGTGCAGATGATCAAGATGTTGTTCTTCATTCTGAGACCTGGCTATCATATCATCTACATATACCTCTATCTCATGATGAATCATATCATGAAACAAAGCCACCATAGCACGCTGATATGTTGCCCCTGCATTCTTCAAACCAAATGGCATTACTTTATAGCAAAAGGTGCCCCACTGTGTCACAAATGTAGTCTTCTCCATATCTTCAGGTGCCATCTTGATTTGATTGTAACCAGAGAAACCATCCATAAAAGAGAATACCTTATGCTGAGCAGTGTTGTCTACCAAAATATCAATATGAGGGAGTGGAAAGTCATCTTTAGGGCTAGCCTTGTTCAAATCTCTGTAGTCCACACACATACGTACCTTACCATCTTTCTTAGGAACTGGTACCACATTTGCAACCCACTGAGGATAAGAAGTCACTGCTAAGAACCCTGCATTGAACTGTTTCATTACCTCTGCCTTGATCTTTTCTGACATTTCAGGACGCATACGACGAACTTTCTGCTTCTTTGGACGACAATCTTCTTTCACTGGCAAACGGTGAACCACAATGTCTGTATCCAATCCTGGCATATCTTCATAAGACCAAGCAAAGATCTCTACATAGTCACGTAACATCTGAATCAACCTGCTCTTGACACTGTCCTCTAAATCAGCCCCTATCTTGACCTCTTTTCTGTCTTCTTCAGTTCCTAAATTCACAACTTCGACTGGCTCTTCATGTGGCTGTATAGCTTTCTCTTCTTGTTGTAACAACCTAGCAAGCTCTACAGGTATTTCACAATCGTCCTCATTTCCGTCTTCAGTTTGATAGATCGGATTCTCGAAATTATAATTGGCAATAGTAGAACTGTTATCAACAGGATCCAGAGTGGATGAGGATCTGCATTTTAGTGATGTGGGTGTGTGTAAGAACACATAGCTGATAAAACAAAATAAAAGAAAAAGAAAGACAAGGAACACGATATTTACGAAAACGAAACGTCCACTGATTTTATTGAATGAAGTATGCAAATGAAATGATAGCCCGTAACAAGAACACCATTGTGCCCCGGGTAAGGCACATGGCTTGAAAGTTTTATTTTTCAAGAAATTACAAACTTAAAAACATAACACAGTAATAGTATTTACTCCTGACTAAAGGAGATAGGGATAACATCTTCAGCTTTCCAATTATTGAGTCCAGCACCCATAGTAGGAAAAATCCATGCATCCAAGTTGTAGTCTTTATCATAGTCTCCCACAGCATTGATAACCCTTTGATTAGTGACACGAGCAGCACGAGCACGACGAACAGCCTTCTGGGACTCTGCAGCGAAACCCAAACCAAACTTGTCAGACTTGTATGGAATATCAGGAAGCTGACCCCAAATAGTACAACCACCTTCATCCACCACAGCTCTAGCATCATTGAGGGAGGCCATTGCCATTGTTGGAGGTTTTCTGGTGACAACAGGACCTTTCTTCATAGCAGGAGGAGCTACACAATCTTTAACAACCCAGGGAACCACTTCAAATGACTGACACGGAGTTTCAATGTATTCACCTTCTACCTCCAGATACTTGAAAGTATTCACATGGCTGACAAAGTATTCTTCTTCTCCATAGACAGTAACAACCTTTCCATCTACCGGATATCTCAACTTTTGGTGCAATGTAGAGGTTACAGCACCTGCCCCATGGATCCAGGGACGACCAAGCAGACAAGAGTATGAAGGACGAATATCCATCACAAAAAATGTAGTAGTAAACACCTAGGAGCCAACTTTGATTGGAAGATCAATTTCCCCATGTACTACTCTTCTAGAACCATCAAAAGCCTTTACCACAATATTACTAGGTTTCAGCACAGCATCTTCAGGACTTAGCTTGTTCAGGACTTCCTTAGGCAACACATTCAAAGAGGAACCATTGTCTATCAGCACATGAGATAGGGTAGTGCCCCTGCATTCAATTGAAATATGCAAGGCCCTGTTATGATCCCTTTTGGCAGGGGTCAAGTCAGCATCAGAAAATCCTAACCCATTGTCATAGGTCAGGTGGGCAACACAGTTTTCAAATTGGTACACAGAAATTGCACTGGGTACATGAGCCATCTTCAGAAACTTGATCAATGACTTGGCATGAGCTTCAGAACATAATAATAGGGAGAGCATGGAAATCTTTGAGGGAGTATGCCCCAACTGATCAACAATGTCATAATCACTCTTGCGAATGATTTTCAATACTTCTTCCATCTGCTTAGAGAGATCATCAGCAGCTGGCACATCAGTAGATACGGGCTCAATAACAGGACCCTTGCCCCGAGCATCAGTGGTGGAAGTAGCAGCAGGAGTAACTGCATTCTTAGAAGTATCTGGAGGAGAGAAGACTCTTCCACTACGAGTGATCTTACTAGATCCAGCAATATTATCAATGTCAACAGGCACATCAGCTACAGGCTCTTGCTTAACACCATGGATGTAAACATCAGACCCATAGTGCCAAGGCACAGCTTTGTCAGACGTATATGGGATAGGACCTGGAGTAGTAATGACCACGGGAGCTACTCTGGCTTCAGCAACAACTTTCACAGGACCTTCAGCAGTGATCTTGATTGGGCCCTGATGAGTGATTTTAATGGGACCCTTTGAAGTGATTCTTACCGGTACTTTGTCAACCATATCAACCTCTTCAATCTTCTTACCCCGAGTCAGATGATCCACCATACTTTCTACAGATGCTGGTCTTCTTTCAAACACTATAGTATACTTATCCATGAGACGTTGAATGCCATCTCTCAAAATGAAGCAACTATCCGGCTTATAGGTACAATACAGACAATCTTCACGACAACCTGGAAAGATCCCAGCTTGTACTAACCTCTTTTTGATAACAGACAGTGGTGTGGTCAACTCCATTACTGAATAGACATGCAGGTCTTCATCAATGGCATTGACAGTCTTCTCATGATTTGGCATTGGAGCTGTAATCACATTTGGAGTACCTGGTGGATCAAACTCAATTTCTCCAGCATCAATCATATCTTGAATTTTGTTCTTCAAGACCCAGCAGTTATTAGTATCATGTCCTGGACAGTTTGAGTGATATGCACATCGTGCATTGGGATTGTACTTGGGAGAGGTAACATTGGGATTCTGAGGAGCCTCCCTCAGGGTAATAAGTTCAGCCTTCAACAAGTGTTGCAATGCCTGAGCCATTGACATGTTGATCTTCGTGAACTGTCTTCTAGCCCTCTGTTGGTTGCCCTGAGGCTGCTCTGTTGTTGCAGGAGTTGGATTTGAAATATGAACTGCACTAACAGACTGATGCCTTCTGTTACGATCAGGTTGACCATAAACAGCATTGGATTCTTTCTTCCCAGTGGGAGGCTTCTTTGCAGCACCTGATGAAGAAGTGCCCACTTGGATCTTACCACTCTTGATACCATTCTCTACCCGCTCTCCTGTCATGATCAACTCAGTGAAGCCAGATGATGAACTTCCAATGAGATGACTGTAAAACGGACCATTCAGCGTACACATGAACATATCAACCAGCTCCCTGTCAGTCAAAGGGGGTTGAACTCTTCCAGCTAAATCTCTCCACTTCTGAGCATACTCCTTAAAACTTTCTTTGGCACCCATAGACATGCTCTGAAGCTGCATGCGAGTGGGGGCTAAGTCAGCATTGTATTGATACTGCTTGTAGAAGGCTTCAGCAAGATCATTCCAGTCTCTGATGTTGACACTCTCCAACTGATAATACCACTCCAACTGAGCTCCAGATAGACTCTCTTGAAAGAAATGGATCCACAACTTCTTATCAGCAGTGTGAGGTTGAATTCTTCTGACATAAGACCTCAGATGCAGCTTGGGACAAGAGACCCCATCATAAACAACAAATGTAGGAACCTTGAAACCCACAGGTATGACCACCCCAGATATCAGACTTAAATCCTCAAAATCCAGCCCAGATGATTTCTGCAACTCCATAGCATCCATCCTATCTACCAGCATCTTGAATTTGTCTTCATTAGGCTCATGGTAGTAATTAGCCTCAGAATCAGAGTCCCCCATAGTGTTGTGGAGACTGCCTCTCTCTTTCTCAGATTCCTCAGATTCATAGTCTTCAACCTCTTCCTTGGTCTTGATAGGACCTTTGAACCTTCTTCCCATGTTGAGCAACCCAGCAGACCTTCTAGTCTTCTTAGTCTTCTTGGCCAGCAGTGCCTTCAAATCATCTTGCCCCTTGGACAGGTTCAAGATCAGCTCTTGGAACTGTGCATTCTGTGCCTGAAGATCCTTAACTGATTGTTCAAGAGCCATTGCTGAAATAAACAGCGAGAAGATGAGAAACCTGTGCACAATATAAACCTGTGATACAATGAAATAATATGGGAATGCATATGCAATGTTTTCAAGGACCGCAGGATTTAAATTTGCTTAAACAAACAAGAAAGTAACTTTTTATTAGTAATAACTTGTTTTGCCTTTTAGGCTTACAAAAATGGAAATGAAATAAATACAAAAGATGGGGTTTTAAGTCTCCCATGGACGTTTCCTCTTTGTATTGAGGTATGAGTTGAGGTTTCGTTCCTCGTGAAGCTGCTTTGTTAGCTCTAGGATTCTTGTTTGGCTTGCTTTGTAATGAGCCTTGAAAGTATCCCTTTGCTCCTTCAGTTGGATCCAAGATCTCTGCAAATCTTCCATATCAGTAGGCATGTCTGGGTGAAGGATGGTATAAGCTGTGTCTCCTTCAGCAACAGGTTCCATGGTAACTGGTAGGACGGCAGGATATGGCATCATGAGTGTCTGAGCACGAGATCGTACCCATCTGAGATAAGCCTCCATAGGAATAGTGTACTTAGGCTCCAGTGTCTTGATGTCAATCCTGTTTACCTTTCCCCAAGCTCGTATGAATCTCTGACGGTAACCCTGAAGATCATTGTCGTAATCAAACACAATGCCTTGAATCAACATGTCATGTGGACCATCACTCCGAGCGTAACCAAACTGTCGTAAAGCTAGAGATGGGTTGTAGGTGATGCCTCCTCTTATGCCTAGAAGTGGCACATTAGGAAACTCCCCACAACGGTCAATGATGGTGACATTCTCCATAGATCTGGAGCACCAATGGATGTCTGAGTGAGAAAGTGACATGATCCTCTTGGACCATCTGAACCCCTGATCATTCTTCATTACTGAGCGAGGAAGGTGAGAAATAAACCACCTAGAAAGCAAAGGTATGCAGCACATCAAAGTTCCTCTTGCCCTTGTAGTACGAGTGTGAAGAGAATGCAGGATGTCTCCAAGCAATGTAGGCACTGGATTGTGACTCATGAAGATGTTGATGGCATGAACATCTATGAACTGATCTGGATTGGGGAACAATACTAAGCCATATATCAGCAAGGCTAAGATCTCCTCAAAAGCATCATAGCTCATGGCCTTCAAGAATAACTGAGCTTTTTCTATCAACACCTTTGCAAGAATACCCTTAACTCCGCTTCTCGTTTCTAGAACAATGTCAGCCTTCTTCAGATGTAGAGCTGCAGCAATAACCTCTGGTTTAAGCTCCTTCTCCAGACCTGTGAAGGGTCTTTGATTAAGAACAGGTATACCCAGAAGCTTAGAGAACTCCTCCATGGTTGGATGCACTGCTTAGGAGGTGCATTGTCTGAGGGGATTGTCAACTTCTTTGACCAATTGTGAACTTTGTGAACCTTGTGAATCTTCATAAAATGTCTTGTGGTATTCATGGGAGGTATTGTGAACCTTGTGAACCTTGTGAACTTCATGAAGTGGCTTTGTAGACCTCATGAACCTCAGGAGAGCTTTGTAATCATTGTGAATCTTGTGAACCTTGTGAACCTTCAAGAAGTGACTTGTAGACTTCATGAACTTCGTGAAAGGTCTTGAAGATGTAGAGAAACTTGTGAACCTTGTGAACCTTCAAGAAGTGACTTGTAGACTTCATGAACCTCATGAAAGGTCTATGCAAGTGTTGGAGAACTTGTGAACCTTCTTAGAACACAAAGTCTTGTATTGTGAGGGCAAATTTTGGGGTGCAACACATACAAAGCTAATTTTGAAGTAAATTCAATTCCTTACAACTTTGTGTCTCACAAGCCAAGGCCAGAAATGCTTCATTTGAGAGATATGGGCCAAGACATTACAGGTCCTCTAAAACGTCAACAAAAAGTAAACTTTTTCAAAAGCTCATAACATGAACAAGGAATATCAAAAGGAGTGATTATAGGACACTCTAAGCTTTATAAAAAGTCCAAGAATATATCCATATGATAAAATTTGAGAGAGTTGTGCATTGTTAAAGTTGAGCAAATTTGAGGAGGTGTATAAGGCAAACAATGACCAAAACTTAAGTTTTTGCCAAATGGGCCCATCTTATCACAACCCAAACTCAATATTAAGATAACCCACGACCCTTAAGTCATATTTTTTTTGATTTTTTCTATTTATTTTATATGTTATTGGATTTATATCATTTAAACTCAATTTTTATCAAAATAAATATGAAATAAATCAAGGATTTGATTTTGAACTATCTTAGGATCAAATATTGAGGGTTATTAACAGGATATTTGATCCAAATTCGTGAAAATCAAGAGAAGAAATGTGTGATTACCAAATATGCCAAAATAGAAAGATTTGAATCACACTTGAATAGCAAATCAAATATTCTTCACCCTAGCCCAAATTTTTGACCTAAAATCATCCTCTATATATACTCATCATATGCACAAGATTAAGACACGAATTCCCTGATATAGAAACTGTAGAGAAGATTCAAAGAAAAGGTGAAAATTAGGGCAAACCACAAAAGTTTTTTGTAACAAGTTTCAACCACTCTTTCACGTCCAAACATCATCAAGGAGATCCTAGGAGGCTATCCCCGTCCTCTTTGAAGGTTAAGAACGCGTGAAGCATGACCTACAAGCCATGGTTGCGCCTCACTATTTAACTTTTTTGAATATTTCATTAAATAACATCCTACTTGTTTTTTCATTCATATTTATGCTTAATATGATGCTTAGGATAATTTAGATCCATTGTTTTCAGGTTTTGGTGCAATAATGGAGAGTTGCCATTGTTAGGGCATAAACTCCTCAAGCTTCGAATCTCCCTATATAAGAATTTTTTGACCAAACGGACACCACCATTGGATTCCTAGGGGTCGAATTAGTGGATCTGAACAATCTTGATGTATTTAATCTTTCGATTTCTTGAGTTTTCAAATTGCAGGTCTTTTTGCTACGAACGAAGTCGTAGCAAATTCGTAGCTAAATCGTAGTTAAATTCTGCAGGTTATGAGGAAGAAGACGAGACGTGGCGCGTTTGCATTGGCAGGTTCTGGATTTTGTTTGGTTTTTATATTTAATTGATCTTTTCTATTATTTATCACGCAGACACAAATGGCCTAGTGGTAGAGGCATGCACGTTTGACCATGAGGACCTTCAAACCCCAACGCCCCCTCTCTTTTTGCCCTATTTCTTTGTTTTTTATATTTTTTTAAACTCTTTTCTCACTTATTTTTCTTATTTATTTTCTTATTTTAATTTCTTTTAATTGATTAATTAATAACTATTTTTTTAACCAATAATAAATCATGAAAATTAATACCTTTTTTTTTAAAATATAAGACATAAAAATATTTTTTCATATATCTAATAAATAATTTAAATTTCAAAAATCATAAAAACCTTATTTTGTCAATAAAAATCTGATTAATCGATCTTATATGAATCCTTCGATATTTATTCTTTCCCTATTCTTATTCTTCCTCAATTTTAATTTTCTTTGCCATTTATATTTATTAGAACAAGTGTATAGGATGCAAATCGTCTTGTAATAGTTGTCGCTCCCACCAAATGAAGCCGGGTCAAATGGGGTACAGACGCGAACGGTCGGCGAAAGGAGATGCGAGAACACACAGGAGTGAACTCACAGGGAATGAAAAGAGTCGCCAGTTAGGCATTTTTATCCCGAAGGAAAGGTAATGCTGCATAAACCTAGAAAGATATGGATAAGACGGTTGCGAACCAGAGAGACTGAGAAAGGGGGTTGGTTACAACCTGGGAAGGTATTAGCACCCAGATTGTCCGCCGTACTCGACGGGATCCACGCTTAAAAGATTTGTGTTTTAAAGGGGTAGTGTCAGTGCAATTTGTGTATCAAAGCTGGAAAGATGTACAGGTGTCAGTGTCAAAGAAAAGTGAAGTGTATAAGTGAACTGTCAGTGTAAGGAAAGAGTATGCTCCTGATCATGAGGCTTAAAGATTAATTGCTGGAAGGAGGGGGGATGTACAGAGACTTTTGTTCGATAACTGTTAAGTTATGCCTACGTATCCTCTCGTGCAATGAGGAAGTCAGAACACCGTATTTCGACCCAAAGAGACTAAAAGGTGAATTGACTGATGAACTTCTTACTTGCCTATGCTCAAGTGTATGACCTGTCTGGACCAGGTGCAAACTGTCTTGCATTAGACGGAAGAAGAAAATTCTCGTTTGTGAGTGAATGAGATGATAAAAGAATCCCGGAGGAGACGATTATTGTTTGTTTTTGAGTTTTCAGTCTTTTATTGCTTTTTGAAGCTTGTCATAAGTTAATGAGCTTAAGCCTAAACCAATGGGTTAGTAAACTCATCACATCTTCCCTCTGATTAGGGGTAATGAGAATACCTTAAGTGTGAAGTCAGCTTCTCACACTTAATCACCATGGTGTAAGATTAAGAACATTGACCTACTTGTGATTATTTAGATGTTTTTGTTGTTTTTGTTTAGTGTTAAGTAATGAGATTAAGCCATAATCAAGGATTAAACAGACCCATTACACCATCCTAATAGAAGGATAATAGATGAGAATGTTTAAGCTGAGGAAAGCTCCTCAACTTAATCCATGATTAGGGATTAAACTCATGACAAAACAAAGCCTTTATTAAATGGATTTTAGTTAATGACATGATGATGAAGTGATTTTTAGGGTTTGTAAGACAACTTGAGGGGGACTTGTCCATTAACACTAGGGTTAGTTCTTCTTAACCAATTAAGGAAGAATTAGAACCCTAATGCAAGGCCCAAGTTACAAGTTTGGTGTCTTAGTGATTATTAAGTGAATTGATTAAAGGAATTAAACTGATTAAGGGTTTAACACTTAGGATTAAAGTTATACACTCCATCCTAATAGAAGGATGCAGGCATAAGCTTAATCACAAAGCCTTAAAGCCTTTAGGGTTTAGTCCCTGATTATGAGGTGAGGGGAGAAGACTCAAAGAGACTCAAAGGTAAAACTAAGTGGAGAGACTAATCAAAACCCTAATCATTGTCATGCTTGGTTGTTCCTAAGGTTTGTGAGGTTAACAAGAGAAATCTTCAATGGAACCACCAGGAAGCAGATGAAAGGATCAGGAGAAGCAAAGTAACTTGCTTCATTTAAAAAGACAAGTCACTTGAAGAAAGAAAGTGAGAAGGAGAAGAATGAGCAAGCTCAATCTCAAACACATAACAAAATGCAGCAAGGATGCATGAAAGAGATGAAAAGAAATTGTGAGAAGTGAAGGCAAATTCACTTCTCAAAGTAACTTACCACCTGAAAAGTTAGTGAAAGAAATGCAATGCAATGCAAAATGAGATGGAATGGCATGATGCAAACAAAAACCAGAAGCATATATGAGATGATAATGATGCTATGATATGGTGCAAACATGAATCAAGGCATGAGGATGATCATATGAACCAATGGATGCAAATGGAGCAAGTTTAGAACCATGAACACACATAAACAGTTATGAGATGCAAATGACATACAACATGGAAAATACATGATGCAATGATCAAACATGCTTTCAACATATCTTAAAATGTCTAATGAATCAAATGAATGCATGAAATGTCATGGCAAATCATGGTATGCAAGCAAATGCAAGATGTATGCAAAAGGAAGCCCAAATTAGGGTTTATGATCAATGCATCAAACAAAAACCAAAATCAGAAGCAAACATCAAGATAAAAAAATTGAAAATGTATTCAAAGGAACCCTAATCCTATACAAACTCACTGCCCAAAGGAGGGGTTCTAACTCTTAACCTAATTAGGGTTATGAATTTCCTAAGTTTTCTAGGGTTTTAGGGTACCTTAACAAGAAAAATGTCAAACAAATTGAAAATGAAAGATCAAATCATGCCAATTTAATCTCACAAACTACATGCTAAACAAAATGCAATGCAAAAAGAATCAAAGTCCAACTCTCAATGGTTAGGCAGAAATGATTTTTTGAAGTTTGGATCAAAATAATGCCTTGAAATGATTTTAATTCCATGAAAAATTCTCAAAAGACATCAAGATCAAAAAAGAAATTTGGTTTGAGGGTTGGACAATGTTTCTAAATGATTATGAAGGTTTCATGAATTTTTTGGTGATTTTTAAATACCTAAAAGTATTTTTAATTAATTAATTCTCATTAATTAATTAAAAATAAACTTTTAAATGATTTAAAAATATTTTTTAATGCAAAAAATAAAAATAAAAATGTTTTTGGTTTCTGAAAATTAATAAAAGTTTATACAAAAATTTTCAGAATTTTTAAAATTGTTTTGCTATTTTAAATAAAATGGAGAAAACAAATGAATTAAAATGAAAATAAAAACTAATTAAATGGGTGGTAATCAGAATCAATGGCTGGCATTTGAACTGGGAACGCACGCGTTTGACTTGGCGCCACATCCAAGGGCTGGAATTCAAACTCACGTAATTATGATTAGCCCTAATTAATTATGCCCTAATGACTTTCAGGCGACCGAAACACTGTTCCGGTCGTCTTCTCCGGCAAGCTCAAACTCCTAACTCTCTCTACACGCAATGAAAACAAAATCTAACTGCCCAGAACTCATCCCCATTCAAAAACGAATCAAACCCCCCAATCAAACATCATTTTTCATTCATCAATCAGCCAAATCGAATCAAAACATTTTTAGGGCAAAAAGTTTCAGAGCATTCATACATACTGGTTTCTCAACCATTTTCAAAAGTAAACACATATTCATGATCAGGAGAGTGCATAGAAGCTTTTAAGAACTTAAAAACATGCTTCTGGAAAAAAGTTTTGAGATGACTACCTGAACTGAAGCTTTTGATTCAGGAGCTTTCTGGCTGTTTCTTTGGCTCAAATCCCCTCCAATGATCCTCCTGAGAAGCTTGCAATGCTTGTTTGAAGTTTGCAATGGCTGGTTTGAGAGATGGAAGGAGTTATGTTCAATGGCAGGTGGTGATCGTGTTTTTGATTCAATGGCTTTCAGGCTGTTTTAAGGGTTGGTTTGTGTTCAGTGAAGCATGGTGAGATTCTTTGTGAAGTTTGTTTATGAGTTTGAGGCTTGTGTGATGAGTTTCGAATGCTCTTGCAAGATGAGGTGAAAATGAGAATGCTGTGCTATGGAGTGTTTTAGGCTTGTGTTCTAGTTGCTTTGGCTTGCTTTTTGTTTGCATAAACAATTGCCATTGGTCAGATGAAGTGATGTGTGCTTTATTGATTGGTTTGGCTCAAGTTGCCAAAATGTCAAAGTTGTGTAAGAGAGTGTAAACACCCAAAATTTGCCCTCACCCATTCACCATGGCTTGTGATCATTCTCATATGCATAAGCTCAATCATAACATCTCATACCTCAGTTTTGAGTCACTGCATAGTTTCTAAGGCATCTGCACCTAGGGTTTGTGATCTGAGCAACCTCAGGGCTTCTTGAGCCACTCCAAAGGCTACCAATCACTTCAAAGGGGTCCATGTGTGTTCTTATATCATATTACATCCTCACAAAGTCAAAAATGCAAAGGAATCACAAGAACTAGGGTTTGAGTGGATGCAGAGCCAAGTTTGACTGCACAGTTGACCTAAAATTAGGGTTTTGGTTTCAGAGGCCATAACCCCATTTTTTTTTGTCATTCTTGTTTCCATGGGTCTCTATATGGTATAGGGAGTATGCATATCAATTTTCATGAAGAAATTCCTTGGGGAAGTCATCTGATCAAGAGTTGACTTTTCAGACAAGTTAGTGTAAAATCAGGGCATCTGAGGCCCCCAATGACCCAACCAATGGGTGATCTTCATCATTTTGAGTGTATATGATCTTTATTTTATCATGGAAGAAGGTTGAAGTCCACAAAAATCAAGAATTTGGAGTTTTTGCAAGTGTTGACTTTTTGGGTATAGTTGACTTTTCAAGAATGCTCCATTTTAGGTCATTTTTCAAGCCTTGATTCTTGATCCAAAAATGCTTCAAATGGAAAAACTTTGGTCATGAAAGTTGTAGATCTCATCTTTCCCTTTTCAAAAAGTACAAGAACATGATCAAACTCTTCTTGGATCAAAAGTTATGGTGTGACAAAGTTGGCCAAAATCATTGATTTTCAAAGCATGCCTCAAATGGAAATTTTGCAAAATCATGAACCAATGCCTTTTGTGACCTCTAGTTCATTTCAAACCAGCATACAAACATTCTATAGGTCATACAAATCAGAATTGAACCAAAATCACATGTTCATGGTTCATGTAACAAGACTTTCTTTCATGAAGTGCAAAAAGGCAACAACTTGCAAAAACACTCATGACACTCCTACCACTTGATGCATTGGCTGCTGAACCAAGCTAGCCTCACACACACATCATGCTGCACCAGAACCATGCCTTGTACTAGCTATAGATCAAGCCATACTTGCCTTACACAAAATTTGACTTTTTGCAAAAGGTGACTTACCAATCAATAAAGCACATGTCTTGTCATCTGACCAATGAGAGAGGTTTATGTGGACAAAGTGCAAGCCATTCCATACATCTAGCAAGGCTGAAACTCTCTCATACACAACATTCACAAAAACACCTCATTTTGCATATTCCTTCGAATTTGTCTCCACAGCATACAAACATAAAAACCATCTTCACCAATCATCTTGCCATGTTTCAGTGAGTAGAAAGCAACAAGATCCAAGCTTGAAAGCAGCATGAACTGAGCTTCACCATTCCTCCCCTTCAAAGCCAGAACTCTTCGAATCTCAATATTCAGTCAACAAACACATCATTTCTCTTCACCAACAAATCAGAAACATTCAAAGGAGTCAAAACCACCCTTTACTTTGAGCTGAGGCAGCCTGTACACAAAGCCCATTTCCTGCTACACCAGAACTGGTTCTCACAAATCAGCCATCCACAAGAGCTTTGAAGCCTTCCATTAGCATCAGGGGATACAAGGGAGTTCATTTGCACGCAAGGAAAGCTCTGGAAGCCCAGTTTTGAAGCTTTCCAGCTCAGGTATGGCCAAGAACACATTCTCTTAAAACTTAGATTTTTTGTTATAAATTGAAAATGCATGCTCTGAGGATCATTGTGATATGTTTAGAATTGAAAATGGTGGAAAGACAAGCATTTTATGAGTGTCTGAAAGTTTGGCCCCATTTTTGTTTCGTTTCGATTCGGCTTGTTCTTGCTAGTTAAATGATGTTTGACCATGGATTTGAGTTGCAGGGAGTGTGGGGATTGTTTCTGGGCGTTTAATTTGACTTGGGGTAGCCTAGATAAGAAGTTAGGGTTTTGGTATGGTCGGAGAAGACGACCGGAGCTCATCTCCGGTCGCCTGAGTGTAATTAGGGCTAAATCCCATTAATTAGTGAACTTCAAATCTGGTCCCTTAGATGCTGTTTCCCGCGCGTTTGTGGACGGTTCAGATGGGTCATTAAACCCTAATTTTGTTTAATTAAATTAATCATAATTAATTAAATCAGCTTTGAACCACAGCCATTAGATCACGCGCGCTTTGGGACTTTGAACCTGGGCCTTGGATTGAGCTGACTCCCAGTCTTGTTGACTTGCACGCTAGACCTTTGGATCTCTCTGCCTTCAATCTCAACCACTCATACTGCATACTTTTTATTTTTATTTCATTTTCTTTTTATTTGTTTTGCATAATTATTTTGAAATAGTAAAAAAGGTTTAAAAATTATGAAACTTTTTTCTCTGAGTTTTATTAATTTTGTAAACACAAAAATATTTTTATTTTATTTTTTATCATTAAAAAAGTATTTTTAAATATTTAAAAGATTATTTTTAATTGATTAATGGAAATTAATTAATTAAAAATACTTCTAGGTATTTAAAAATCACCAAAAAAATTCATGAAATGTTCTAAGACATTTAGAAACATTGTCCAACCTTCAAACCAAATTTCTTTTTTGATCTTGATGCATTTTAAGAATTTCTCATTGAATAAAAATCATTTTTATGCATTAATTTGATCATAAGTTCAAAAATTCATTTCTGCCTATCTAAGAAGAGTTGGACATTGATTCTTTTTGCATTGCATTGTGTTTAGCATGTAGTTTCTAGGATTAAATGGCCATGGTTTGATTCCTCATTTTCAATTTGTTTGACATTTCTTTTGTTTAGGAACCCTAAAAACCCTAATAACTTGTAAAAACCATAGCTTGAGATTGGTTAAGAGTTGAGATCTCCCCTTTGGACCTTGGTTTAGTATGAGATTAGGGATCCTTTGAGTGGCATTTTCCATTTTTTATCTTAGGGTTTGCTTCTGTTTTGGGTTTTTGTTTGATGTTTGATTCATAAACCCTAACTTGAGCTTTCATTTGCATCCCTCTTGCATTCTCTTGCATAACATGACTTGCCATGACATTTCAAGCATCCATGTGATTCATTTAACATCATAAGACATGTAGAAAGTATGTTTGATCATTGCATTACATATTTGCCATGTTGTATGCTTTGTATGCTTCCTAACTTTTCATGTGTATCCATGCTCCTTAACTTGCATCATTTGCATCCATGAACTTGCATGAACATTTCCATGCCTTGTCTCATGTTTGTAGCATCTCATAGCATCATTATCATCATCAACATGCTTCTGGTTTTGTTTAGCATCATACCATTTCATCTCATTTAGCATTGCATTGCATTTCTTTTCTAACATTTCAGGTGGTAAGTATCTTTGAGAAGTGAATTTGCCTTCACTTCTCATAACTTTTCTTTTCATCTCTCTTGCATCCATTGCTGCATTTATGTTTGTGTTTGAGATTGAGCTTGCTCATTCTTGTTCCTCCCACTTTCTATCTTCAAGTGACTTGACTTCTTGAATGAAGCAAGTTGCTTTGCTTCTCTTGATCTTGTCCATCTGCTTCCTGGTGGCTCCTTTGAAGATTGTTCTTGAAAACCTCACAAACCTTAGGAACAACCAAGCATGACAATGAATTAGGGTTTTGATTAGTCTCCCCTCATAGTTTTACCTTTGTGTTTCTCCTTGAGTCTTCTCTTCTCATCTCATAATCAGGGACTAAACCCTAAAGGCTTTAAGGCTTTGTGATTAAGCTTATGCCTGCATCCTTCTCTTAGGATGGAGTGTATAACTTTAATCCTAAGTGTTAAACCCTTAAGGTGTTTAAATCTCTTAATCAATTCACTTAATAATCATCGAGACATCACACTTGTAACTTGGGCCTTGCATTAGGGTTCTAATTCTTCCTTAACTGGTTAAGAAGGACTAACCCTAGTGTTAATGGACAAGTCCCCCTCAAGTTGTCTTACAAACCCTAAAAATCACTTCACCATCATACCATTAATCTAAAATCCACTTAATTAAAGGCTTGTTTTTGTCATGAGTTTAATCCCTAATCATGGATTAAGTTGAGGAGCTTTCCTCAGCTTAAACATTCTCATCTATTATCCTTCTATTAGGATGATGTAATGAGTCTGTTTAATCCCTGATTATGGCTTAACCTCATTACTTAACACTAAACAAAACCACAAAAACACCTAAATAATCACAAGTAGGTTAATGATCTTAATCCTACACCAAAGGTGATTAAGTGTGAGAATCTGACTTCATACTTAAGGTATTCTCATTACCCCTAATCAGAGGGATGATGTGATGAGTTTACTAAATCCACTGGTTCAGGCTTAAGCTCATTAACTTATGACAAACTTCAAAAAGCAATAAAAGACTGAAAACTCAAAAAAACAAACAATAATCGTCTCCTTCGGGATTCTTTTCTCATCATCTTCACTCACAAACGAGAACTCTCTTCTTCCGTCTAATGCAAGACAGTTTGCACCTGAGCCAGACAGGTCATACACTTGAGCATAGACAAGTAAGCAGTTCACAAGTCAATTCATCTTTCAGTCTCTTTGAGTCGAACTACGGTGTTCTGACTTCCTCATTGCACGAGAGGATACGTAGGCATAACTTAACAGTTATCGAACAAAAGTCTCTGTATATTCCCCCTCTTTCCAGCATCATTATTTTAGCCTCATGATCATGAGCATTTCATCTCTTTCCTTGTACACTGACACATCACTTATACACTCCATTTCTTTCAGCACTGACACCTGTACATCTTTTCCAGCTTTTGTATACACAAATTTCACTGACACTACCCCTTTAAAACACAAATCTTTTAAGCGTGGATCCCGTCGAGTACGGCGGACAATCTGGGTGCTAATACCTTCCCAGTTTGTAACCAACCCCCTTTCTCAGTCTCTCTGGTTCGCAAACCGTCTTATCCATATTTTTCTAGGTCTATGCAGCATTACCTTTCCTCCGGGATAAAAATGCCTAGCTGGCGACTCTATTCATCTCTAGTGAGTTCACGGCTGTGTGTTCTCATTGTCCCTCTCGCCGACCGTTCGCGTCTGTACCTTTATTTGGACTTAGTTTCATTTATCGGGAGCGACAGCTTGGCGACTCTGCTGGGGACACTTATATTGCAACCAGGGCTTCTGGTTCTTTTCGTGGGTTCCTCCTAGCGCTTGATTGATTTGTGTTTACTGGGGTGTTATGTGCTTATTTGTGTTTGTATTTATTTTGCTTTATGTACAGTTGTTTACTGCTTTCTTTATAGCTTTGCATACTATCATACTGTTGTACTGTACTGCTGGCTGGATCTGTTGTTTGCCTTGGTGGGTGGGTGATTCATTGAGAGTTAAGGTCCTATACCTGGGACCTGAGTGACACCTAGGCTAGAGTGAATCATATTCTTTCCCATTCCATTTCGGTCTGGTGCGGGAATATGAAACACGGTTCAGATATGGGTTTCTTCTTGAGAACTCTGTGTTGCAGATTTCCTGCAATACTAGGGCTATCTGGGAAGCTTGCTAAGTCTGGATGACCTTTAGTATTGACCTTCAGAAACTGAGGTGAATTAGAGGAGGAACTTTTATGGTTATTGTAAACACTGTACCTCCGGGTTAGAAGTGTTTACACTTCTCATAATTGATCCGAGTCTGGGGATCCTTGTTTTAGAACACCACCTGTGAGGGGGTTGGGCTGTTTACAGGTTTGCAGGTACCTTGACCTCAGAATACCCTGTTACTTTGTTTGTTAAGAGTACTCCATGTTGGACAGTTCTTGTGATTCTAAACCCAGGACATGTGGCTTTTTATTTGAGCCCCCCACCCTGGTTACTGGATTTATAGACCTCCATCTGGAATTCTTGAACACACATGGACCTATATCAGGGCATTTTGATCAGATCCAGCTCAGTCACAGACCCTTGCATTTCATTTGCATACATAATCATTGCATCATATTGACATTTGCTTATTTGTGTTTCAGGGTATCCATCTTCATTTGGTTTTGGTTTTGACCCCATCTTCAGTTTTGACTTGTCTTCATCAGCTATCTGCTTCAGTTATCACCTGCACCAGCCAATCAGTGGCCCACTCTTCAGTATCCTCATCAGCACCTGTCTCTACTCAGTCTCAGCATCATGGCCCCTAAGAAGAGCAACATTACCTATCACTTCTTCCATCCAGAGCTATCAGACATCAGGAGGGTTCAAACCCTGATCACTCCAGATCACATACTTTTGTTCAGGGAGAGTTATGGAGATATACTTGACATGGTTATGGATCTGGACCCATCACAGAGAAGCTTGATCCACACCTGCATTCAGTTTTATGATCCCCCACTAAGATGTTTTACTTTTCAAGACTTTCAGTTGGGCCCCTTATTGGAGGAGTACTCCTCATTAGTTGGTATGCCTATCAGGAGAGAAATTCCTTTCAACCCTGAGATGGTCTTTCCTGCTAATGGAGAAGTAGCAAAAGCTTTGCATCTGGAACCTGTTTTGATTGAGCAGCATATGACCTCTAAAGCTGGAATCCCTGGCTTTCATCTGGACTTCTTAATTTCTCAAGCTACCCTGAAAGCTTCTTTAGGAGAGTGGAAGGTTGTCTGTGCCTTGTTGGCTTTAAGTATATATGGAATTGTATTGTTTGCAGATGAGCCTCGATTCATTAGCAAGAATGCAATCCATCTGTTCATCTTGAAGAACCCAGTGCCAACTTTATTGGGGGACCTTTATTATTCAGTGCATCAGAGGAATGAAAAACAGAGGGGAAGATTAGTGAGGTGTTGTGCTCCATTGTTCCACACTTGGCTTCTCAAGCATCTACCCAGGACAGATGCATTTCTGAACCCTCATCAGCAGAGTAACTGGGCTAAAAGACTCACTGTTCTAACTTCAGCAGACATCAGATGGTGCACTCAGAGCACCAAGGGCAGGGATATCATCACCAGCTGTGGGCATTTTCCTAATGTGCCTTTGATAGGAGTTAAGGGCAGTATTAATTACAATCCTCTGCTGTTCAGAAGGCAACTGGGCTATGCACTGGTCCATACTCCTAGGGCACAGGACTTGGTTGAGACCCTCTATTGTGAGAACAAGATTAGTTTGACTGTTGTTAGGCAGGCTGCTTGGGCCTGGGATAATGTTCAAACCAAGGGAATAACCATTTTGGGGAAGTGCAATAATGTGGCATCAGCACAATATTATGAATGGTCCCGTGCCAGGGCCCAATTCTCTGGGATGCCCTTTACCATAGAAGACGTGCCCGAGTCATCTTCAGCACCACCCCCTGCCACCATCAGTTTGGAGGAGTTTGAGGGCTTGAAAGAAAATGAGAAGTTAACCCAGGCTTTGCAGAAGACCCTCCGGGAGAGGAGTGAAGGTATGAGGGAGATTGAGAGGTTGGAAAAATTGAGAGTAGAGCATCTGACTAAGATTGAGAAGTCTGGGGATTATATCAAAAAGTCTAAGGCTGGAGAACAAATTCTGAAGAATGCTTGCAAAGAAGCCCAGTTCCAGAGAGCAAGGACAGACTTGTATTTGAAGGAGAGTCAAGCCCGGTGGGTCAGGATCACCGAGGCTCGTACCCTGGAGGACAAGAGAGTCCAAGACAAGATGGAGCAATTGGAAGCTAGTGCAAGAGAACAACAAGAAGCCCTGGCAGCAGCCCAGAGGGAGATATCAGAACTGAAGATCGAAGCAGGAGTGAAGAGGTCCAAGGACCAAACTCAGCACAAGAAACTAGCAGCAACTATTGCAACCCGGAATCTCCTCATCAGGAATCTCACGGAGCGTCCGGCTGATCCTGTGACCGAAGCACTTCTCAAGGAAGTTCGTGAGGATGAGTTTGGTCTTGGTGTTTGACCATTTGTTTGTTGTTGCTTTCTTTCCATGTACTTTTATTTTCTTGTACTGTATTTTGACCCCTTAGAGGGCTTGTGTTGCAAAATGAACAAGTTGTATTATTTCACCTTCTGTAATATATTTGTGTTAGTTCGCTTCACCTGAGTTTTTCTTCAAGCAACAACAACAGCATCTTCAAGGGTCTGGAAGGGTCAAAACTGAAGGCCAAACCGGATACCTTGAGAACAAATAAGCATAACTGCATTGCATGCTAACCCTTTGTTTGTTTTGTAGGTTTTGTTTTATTGTTGCTAACCTCTGTTGTGATAAATCAGGAACTATTGCTAGGCGCCGGGTATTTCCCCTCAACCGTCCGCACCGTTATCCAACCCGAAACAACCTTCCGGGCATTCAAATGGATTAGATGTAGCAGGACCTTACCGAGGTCAGAAATCAAATGGCAAATGAAAGGCTAGAAATGAGGAATCAAATGACTCAGTTTATGGAAGTTATGAACAACATGGCTCAGAGCCAGGAAAGATTGAGAGCCATGGTGGAAAGGCAAAATCAAGAGGATCCACACATAGGGACTGCCGGCACCAGTAACAATGAAAGAGTCCAACCTCATGTCAATCCCCCAGTTTTTGGACCCCATCTCCATCCAGAGGCCAACATCCCTGTCAATATACAAGGGACTGCCACTGCAGCCAGGGTACTTCAAGAGGATCCTCAAGAGGACCAATTCACAGTAATGGGCGCTGGTGAAGAAGCTTATGATAGGAGATTGGATGAGATAGCTGAGAAGTTGAGGTCCTTAGAATCTCAAAACTCTTTGGGCTTCGATGTCATGGATATGGGCTTGGTAGACGGGGTCAGGATCCCCCATAAGTTCAAGCCTCCTTGCTTTGAAAAATACAACGGGACTTCATGCCCCCGGACTCACTTACAGTCATTTCTGGGAAGGCTGAAGGCCTATACAATGGATGAGAAGCTCTGGATGTTCTATTTCGAAGACAGCTTAACTGGAGCGTCAAGAGAATGGTACTCTCACTTGAAAGGGCAACTATTAGATGCTGGAAGGACCTGGCAGAAGCCTTCATCAGACAGTATCAGTATAATCTAGACATGGCACCCAACAGGACCCTCCTGATGGGAATGTCACAGTCTTCAAGGGAGAGTTTCCGAGAATATGCCCAGAGATGGAGGCAACTGGCTGCTGCTGTTCAACCACCTATGTCTGAACGGGAAATGGCAGATATGTTCATGAACACCCTTCAGGGAACATATATTGACAGGTTGGCTGCTTTCTCTTCCACCAGCTTTGCAGATGTTGTCATAGCCGGGGAGAGAATTGAAAGCTTGTTAAAAATGGGAAAGATCTCAGACAACGGTGCAAGCTCGTCCAGTAGTACAAGAAAGCCTTTTGCAGGCCCGAGAAGAACTGGCGAGACCAATGCCATCCATTCAAACAGGGGCAGGCCCCCATATGTTCAAAGGTCAATAGCAGCAGTCACCATTCCTGCTCCAGCTCATCCTCAGCCAGTCTATCAACCTCCTCAGCAAAACTATCAGCCGCAACCTCAGTACCACCAGCAAAGTCAGTATCCTCCAAGGAATTACGACAACAGCAACACCAACAACAACAGTCAACAGAGGCCATTTCAGCAGAGGCCTTCTCAAGCTAACAGAATGATCGATCCGATCCCAATGCCATATGCTACATTGCTGCCACAGCTTCTGAAACTCAACCTGGTTGAGCTAAGAACGTTGGCACCTCCGGATCCCAACAGTCTACCCAGGAACTATGACTCCAATGCTAGGTGTGCTTTTCATTCAAACGCACCTGGCCACAACACAGAAAAATGCAGGGCTCTGCATATGAAGGTACAAGACCTGGTAGACTCCAAGGCTCTGAATTTCGCGCCACCACCCAATGTTAATAAGAACCCGATGCCGAACCACGGTGGTCCTAGAATTAACGCTATTGAAGAAGACAAGCTGTCTTATTTAATAACCAGTGTGGGACAGATCAGGACACCATTGGTAGAAATCAAGGCTCAACTCTTGGAATGTCAAATGTTCCCGGGGTGTGAGTTGGGTTGTGCTTACTGCAATATCTCGGTAAATGGGTGCGATAATTTGAGGAATGGCATAGATGGCCTCATTCAGAGTGGCCAGCTTCAGATCACCACATCATTTCCAACGAATCCAGCAATATCATCAGCAACGGTTTCAGAACCTCCTACAACTGCAGCAACTATTGTTCCTGACAATTCTTCGGCTTCATCAACAAGTACTTCATCTATCATCTCAACTGATCAGTTTTCAACAAATTTTCCTGCTACAACTTCAGCTTCACTCCATTTCGAACCTCCTACAACAACAACATCATTTCTTCCGACAATATCTCCTACAACTCCAGCAACAAATCATGAAGATGTCTCTACTGTCACAATATTCTATGATCCTGAGAATAACTCTGCCTACCATTCAGAAGGTGCTGCTCCCACCAGAGCACCAGTTACAATCTTTTATGATCCACGAACAATTACAGTCCCTTCAGCAGCAACAATCGGTCCAGTCACTGTCACGGTGCCTGGACCAGTACCATATGAAAGCAATAGGGCCATCCCTTGGCACTATGGCTCAGACGTGTACTGCGAAGGAAAAAGAATCACTCTTGAAACATCAACACCTGCACCACAAGTAGATAATGTGGGGGGAGGCGGAGGCTTCACTCGAAGCGGACGTCTTTTTGCTCCACCAATGCAAAGACCTACTGCCGAAGCAGAAGCTGCTGCCAAGGCAAAAGGAAAGAGCCCGGTGCAGGAAGATCAAGCTGTTAAGGAATCCTTGAAGACGCCGTTCGATCAAGAGGTTGATGAGTTTATGAGAATCATCAAAAAGAGTGATTACAAGATTGTGGATCAACTTCACCAAACGCCATCCAAAATCTCTATCCTCTCACTGCTTATGTGCTCCGAAGCCCATCGGAATGCACTACTCAAAGTCTTGCACGCAGCTTACGTGCCTGAAGAGATTACTGTCAACCAGTTGGAAACAGTGGTTGGAAATGTTACTGCTAGCAATGGGCTAGGGTTCACCAATACTGACTTGACAGCGGATGGCCGCAACCACAACAAAGCCTTGCACATAACCGTGGAATGCAAAGGAGCGGTCCTTTCTCATGTGCTGGTAGATACGGGGTCATCCCTTAATGTCTTACCAAAGAAGGCTCTAGTGAAGTTAGAATATGATGGACTGGCATTGAGACCCAGCAACCTGGTGGTAAGAGCCTTTGACGGTTCAAAGAGATCGGTTCTGGGAGAGATTGAGCTGCCTGTGACAATTGGCCCACAGACCTTTAAAACTATCTTTTATGTGATGGACATCCAGCCCGCCTACAGCTGTTTGTTGGGTAGACCCTGGATTCACGCCGCCGACGCAATAACGTCTACCCTTCACCAAAAGTTAAAATATGAGTGGGAAGGCCAAGTTGTTACAATCTGTGGGGAGGAGGATATATTTGTTAGCCATCTGGCTACTTATAAGTATATTGAAATGGATGGGGAGATCCATGAAACAATGAGCCAAGGATTTGAAGCCTTGAATGTCAATGAAGCATCTGCTGTATCTGGGATCTCCATGTCATCATACCAACAAGCCCGGAAGGTTGTTGAGGAAGGAATTGCCCTAGGCTGGGGCAAGGTTTTAGCTGTGGAGGAGAAGAAGGACAAGTTTGGGTTGGGTTACAAACCAACTCAACATCAAGCAAAGGCTGCTGGAGAGCCTGGTTTTGTCAGTGGGGGGATGCTTACCCCTGATGCTATCAACTGTCTGGAAGACGAGCTAGAAGAGGAACGCAACCTGGAAGGCTGGATTCGTCCAAAGATCCCGGGGAGCAGTGTCTCGAACTGGTCTTCCCAGGAAATTATAAGAGTTACTCATGCAGAGTAATTATTATTTCCTGTATTTTTATAAGCATGCATCAAAGTCTTGCATCTTGCCCAAGATGACAAGACTCATTTTGTAATCGGGCCATCTGTACTTTTTGTGCAAAACAAGATCAATTAATGAAATATCAGACATCTTTTTGCAAACGAGTCTTTTTCTTTTCTGCTCACTGTCTTTCCATTTTTCTTTTTTGTACAAAAAATGAATGGCGGTGTTTTCAAAATGATAACTTTATTTCACTTTTTCTAAGGCAAGATTAAAATTAATCACTAAAATGAACAAATTAAACCCTTGCAGAGAATGCCTTCCTGACAGCACCGACAACAGCACGGCTATGACATCGTATGACTTTGACAATCCAATCAATCAAGCTGATGAAGGGGTTGAAGAAGAATATGGGCTTCCTGAAGAGCTAGCCAGGTTGTTGAGACAGGAAGAAAAGGTTATTACTCCTCACCAGGAGGAGGTTGAAGTGATTAATCTTGGTACAGAGGAAGACGTGAAAGAGGTTAGAATCGGGGCCTGCCTGCAAGACTCAGTAAAGAGACAACTGATTGATCTGCTTCAAGAGTATGTGGATGTGTTTGCTTGGTCATACCAAGATATGCCAGGGTTGGATACCGATATTGTCGTGCACAAGCTTCCTTTGAGAGAAGAGTGCCCACCGGTTAAACAGAAACTGCGCCGTACTCGTCCAGACATGGCTATGAAAATCAAGGAGGAGGTACAAAAGCAATGGGACGCCGGGTTCCTTGCTGTGACTAGTTATCCGCCGTGGGTTGCTAACATAGTACCTGTGCCTAAGAAAGACGGCAAAGTAAGGATGTGTGTTGATTACCGGGACCTGAACAGAGCCAGCCCAAAAGATGATTTCCCTTTACCTCACATTGATGTATTGGTAGATAATACGGCTCAGTTCTCGGTATTCTCCTTCATGGACGGATTTTCAGGATACAACCAGATCAAGATGTCACCTGAAGACATGGAAAAGACAACATTCATCACACCTTGGGGCACGTTCTGCTACAAAGTGATGCCATTTGGGCTCAAGAATGCCGGTGCGACGTATCAACGGGCTATGGTGACATTATTTCATGACATGATCCACAAAGAGATAGAATGTTATGTGGATGACATGATTGCCAAGTCCCTTACTGAAGAAGATCACCTGGTCAATCTGCTGAAGTTGTTCAAGCGTCTGAGGAAGTATCAACTGAAGTTGAACCCCAACAAATGCACATTCGGGGTGAGATCTGGTAAGCTGCTGGGTTTTATTGTAAGCGAGAAGGGGATTGAAGTTGACCCTGATAAAGTCAAAGCTATACAAGAGATGCCTGCACCGAGAACAGAGAAAGAAGTTCGAGGGTTCTTAGGTCGATTGAACTACATTTCAAGGTTCATATCTCACCTGACAGCAACTTGTGAACCCTTGTTCAAGCTGTTAAGAAAAGAACAAACGGTCAGGTGGAACGAAGATTGCCAGAAGGCTTTTGACAAGATCAAGGAGTATCTGCAGGAACCTCCAATCCTCATGCCACCAGTTGAAGGAAGACCTCTGATAATGTACTTGACAGTATTAGAGGAGTCAATGGGGTGCGTGCTGGGCCAGCATGACGAGTCTGGTCGAAAAGAGTATGCAATATACTACCTAAGCAAAAAGTTTACCGACTGTGAACAACGTTATTCACTGCTCGAGAAAACTTGCTGTGCTTTAGCGTGGGCTGCTCGCCGACTAAGGCAGTATATGTTGACCCACACTACTTTGTTGATATCAAAAATGGACCCAGTCAAATATATATTTGAGAAGCCAGCGCTTACCGGACGAGTTGCAAGATGGCAGATGATTCTTACAGAATACGACATACAGTACACATCTCAGAAGGCCATCAAGGGCAGTGTACTATCTGAATATCTTGCTGAGCAACCCATTGATGACTACCAGCCTATGAGATTTGACTTCCCTGATGAAGACATCATGTTCATTAAATCAAAAGATCATGAAGAGCCTATTCACACTGAAGGGCCCGACCCGGAAGAAGAATGGACTATGATGTTTGATGGGGCCGTTAACATGAATGGTCGTGGTGTTGGTGCAGTGCTTATCACACCCAAAGGAGTTCACATGCCTTTCTCGGCAAAACTCGCTTTCAACTGCACTAACAATGAAGCTGAATACGAAGCTTGCATTATGGGTCTTGAGGAAGCCATTGACCTCAGGATCAAGACATTGACTGTATTCGGGGATTCAGCTTTGGTAGTCAATCAGACCAACGGAAAATGGTACACCCACCAGGATCATCTGATACCTTACAGGGATTATACAAGAAGGTTATTGACTTTCTTCACAACAGTCAAGCTTGAGTATATCCCACGGGACGAGAATCAGTTTGCAGATGCTCTCGCTACCATTTCATCCATGATCAAAGTTCAAGCTGCTAACTTTGTACCTCAGATTTCAGTGTCGAGACTTGATAGACCAGCATATGTATTTGTAGCAGATGTTGTCAAGGATGACAAGCCATGGTTTCTTGACATTAAGTGCTTCTTGGAGGATCAGACGTACCCACCTGGGGCATCTTCCAATGATAAGAAGACTTTGAGAAGGCTTGCTGGAAGTTTCTTTCTGAACACTGATGGATCTTTATACAAGAGGAACTTTGATATGGTACTCCTCAGATGTGTTGACAAGACAGAAGCAGATTTGTTGATGCATGAAGTGCATGAAGGCTCTTTTGGTACCCATGCTGGAGGACATGCAATGGCTAAGAAGTTGTTAAGATCAGGCTATTACTGGATCACAATGGATGCAGACTGTTGTGCTTACGCCAGAAAATTCCACAAATGCCAGATCTATGCAGACAAAGTGCATGTGCCTCCGAATCCTTTGAACATTATGTCTTCACCATGGCCCTTTGCTATGTGGGGCATCGATATGATTGGCAAGATTGAGCCAACTGCTTCGAACGGCCACAGATTCATCCTGGTCGCCATCGACTATTTTACCAAGTGGGTTGAAGCGGCCTCATATGCAAATGTTACAAGGCAAGTGGTAGCCCGATTCCTAAAGAGAGATATCATCTGTCGATACGGAGTGCCCGAGCGAATCATTACTGATAATGGTTCCAACTTAAACAACAAAATGATGGCAGAACTATGCCGGGACTTCAAGATTCAACATCACAATTCTTCTCCTTACAGGCCAAAGATGAATGGCGCTGTTGAGGCCGCTAATAAGAACATCAAGAAGATTGTGCAGAAGATGGTAGTCACTTACAAAGACTGGCATGAAATGCTACCGTTTGCCTTACATGGGTACCGCACGTCAATCAGAACATCCACTGGGGCAACACCGTATCAACTTGTGTATGGTATGGAGGCAGTCCTACCGGTTGAAGTTGAATTACCCTCTTTGCGGGTATTAATGGATGTTAAGCTGAGCGAAGCAGAATGGGTCAGGTCCCGTTACGAGCAACTGAGTCTGATCGAAGAGAAAAGATTGGCTGCAATCTGTCATAGGCAGTTGTATCAGAAAAGAATGAAGAAAGCCTTCGATCAGAAAGTCAGGCACCGAGGGTACCAAGTGGGAGATCTTGTGCTGAAGAGAATCCTCCCTCCTCATACAGACCACAGGGGCAAATGGACTCCGAATTACGAAGGACCATTTGTGGTAAAGAAAGTTTTCTCTGGTGGAGCACTGATGCTCAGCACCATGGATGGTGAAGATTTCCCATCCCCTGTGAATTCAGATGCAGTTAAAAAATACTTCGCATAAAATGACCCGCTGGACATAAAAACAGAATGTAAGTCCAGGCAAAAATAGGGCATCCCGGCGAGTCAAAAACAGAATAAAAGACTCGGGCAAAAATAAGGGAAAATAAATAAAAAATGTACACCCGCTGATTTTAAAAGCCGCATTGGACAACTCAGGCAAAAATGGGTATCCCGATGGATTGAAAACCCGAAAGGGCGATCCATGCAAAATAAGGGAATAAGCGAACAACTGCATTCTGAATTCGTCTGTATCACTTACAACTTGGAAAGCTTCAACAGAGTCAAGCTTCAATCAGAATCAGCCTTTTCAGAAAGCAAGACGAGAAGAACGTCATTGTCATACGAGTCATAGCAGAAGAGGAAGCTCCTTAAAGCGTCATCAACACTGCCAGCACTTTGTCTCTCAATTTGTAACAATCTCCTCATTTCAGGAGATATGTTTCTTTGACTGTATCTTGCCAATTCAGGGCACATGGATTAATAAAATCAGATTTTTCAGTCATGTTTCGTTTTGTATATTTTTATTTGCAAAGGATGTCTGATGTCTCTAAAAAATCAATTGCATAAGTACAGATGCTTTTCTCCCAAAAAATAATAATAATAAAACACATGCTTACAGGGAATATACTTACTCTCGAAAATGCTTAACTCCTATGACGGAATCCAGTAAAGGATACCTCGGGACCTTTTGTGCGTTTCCTTATCTTTGCAGGATCGCAGGTATACAGGACGCAGCTTGGGGCATGCAAGCTACATCTCAGCAAGCTGGCAAATCAACAAAAGATCTCAGCATCCGAAATGCTCTATCCCCAGCTGAGTTGCCTCTCATAATTCCCCCAGCCGAGTTGCCATTTCATTCTCAGCTGAGTACAAAAGTCGGGGAACCATCTCCCCACAGAGTTCTAGCCTCTATCCAGAAGAGCAATGCATGAAGATCACAACAGAGTGAAGAAAGCTTCTGCAAACCCCAGCTGGGCCTCACATTTATTAAGATAGGTCTTTCAGTGACCCGTATCCCCAAGCAAAGATCATCTTATTAGATCTACCAATGATCTCATCCCCGGCTGGGAGGTCCATCTCAAGCAGATCGACCAGAGATCTTCGCTGCGACGGGATCCGAATCCCGGTTTGATATCTTTGCATGATCATGACATTTGCATCATACTGTCCCCTCAGAGCGTAGCATTCCGTCTAATACGGAGCATTACGGCAAAAATCAAACGCATAGCATAATCATAAGCCATGTTCTGAATTAACACTTGTGAATAATAACTGTTCATCATCACTGTACAGAAATCCCCACCATAGTCCCCAGCAAAAGCAGTTGCCTCACAAATCGCCAACACCAGTACATACTTCCTTTTGATACCCGTCCATATCATCACTCCCCAGTAAAGTCGCCTGAACACTCTTTACAAACAAGATCACCCGTACCACAGATACTTCCTGACACCCGTCCGTGTCAAATCACCAGCAGAAAGCCAAAGACATCCTCTTTGCACTCACATATGCATATATACACACTTTCTTAACACTCGTCCGTGTCATATCCCCAGCGCAGTCGCCTAGACTCTGTATATCAGATACTTGTTCATATTACACTTTTCTCCTTTTGACACTCGTCCGTGTCACTCTCCCCAGCAGTTAAAGTATCCATCTGTACAACACTCATACAGATACTCGTCCGTATCTAATATACACCATCTATATCCCCACAGATTCGACAGTAGTCCGTGTTCTTTGTTAACCAGTTGATACTCATCCGTACCATCATCTCAGAACATTGCGTCTAGTGTTTGTTTCTACATGATACTCGTCTGTATCATAGTCTTAAGGATGCTCGTCCGCATCTTTAACCCATACACCGTGTCAAACACTTGTGTCTTATTGGATATAGATACTCGTCTGTATCTACTATCCCCAGAAGAATCCTTTCATATTCAACACTCGAACGTGTTCTCTGTTAACCAGTTGATACTCGTCCGTATCATCATCTCTGAACATGTGTCAGTTTGTTTCTACCCGATACTCGTCCGTATCGTAGTCTTAGGGATGCTCGTCCGCGTCTTTAATCTATACACAACATCTAAACACTTATACTTTCTTTTCTTGGTTGTGAACGCTCGTCCGTGTTCACTATATCCCCAGTAGATTGCCAACAAAAAGCATTTTCCTTTTATCTGACACTCGCCCTGTGTTATGATAAACCTCGAGAGCAGCCGTACCCTGCTGAGTGGTCGTCCTCCACTTCTTGATGGTCGTCCTCCATCATGCTCATCCGATGGCCGTCCCCATCGTTGATTTTTAGCAGCCGTCCCCTGCCAGGTGGTCGTCCTCCACCTTTTAATGATCGTCCTTCATCACTTTATCCAATGGCCGTCCCCATTGTTGATTTCGGTTGTCTGACATTCGTCCTGTGTCATGATAAACCTTGAGAGCAGCCGTACCCTGCTGAGTGGTCGTCCTCCACTTCTTGATGGTCGTCCTCCATCATGCTCGTCCGATGGCCGTCCCCATCGTTGACCTTTTCTATCCGGCATTAGTCCTATGTCGCGATATTTTCGGCAGCCGTACCCTGCCAGGTGGTCGTCCTCCACCTCTGATGGCCGTCCCCATCATATTTCTTTTATCCCCAACAGAGCAGCCGTCCCCTGCTAGGTGATCGTCCTTCACCTTTGATGGTCGTCCCCCATCATCTGTTTATTTCATTTATTCTTTAACCCGATGGCCGTCCCCGTCGTGGTCCCTTTTCCTTTTAGCCCGATGGCCGTCCCCATCGTTGGTTACTTTGCTTTATGAACTTGATGGCCGTCCCCGTCATGTTTCATTAATCCCCAGAGAATTTTACAACTTTACCTTGATGGCCGTCCCCATCATATAATCTTATTTTCCCAGCTAGTCGGCCGTCCCCGTCTTAGCTTTACCTTTTATCCCCAGCATGTCGGCCGTCCCCGTCATCGCTTTACTTCACACACTTTTCCCAGCATGTCGGTCGTCCCCGTCATTGCTATTTACCCAGCAGTCGTCCTCTGCTTGACGGTCGTCCTCCGTCGCCCACACTTTACAATATACTTTATTTTCCTTTTACAATCTATATCCCTTTTCTTCTTCATTTCTGTGAGTGCAAATTTTGGACTGTCTTTGGTATTCAACCACAAGTTATCTTGTTTGCCTGTTAAGCCGTTGCTTACATCCTGCACAGCTAACTCATGTTTGAATAGGGGCAGCTGTAAACACCCCAAATTTGCCCTCACCCATTCACCATGGCTTGTGATCATTCTCATATGCATAAGCTCAATCATAACATCTCATACCTCAGTTTTGAGTCACTGCATAGTTTCTAAGGCATCTGCACCTAGGGTTTGTGATCTGAGCAACCTCAGGGCTTCTTGAGCCACTCCAAAGGCTACCAATCACTTCAAATGGGTCCATGTGTGTTCTTATATCATATTACATCCTCACAAAGTCAAAAATGCAAAGGAATCACAAGAACTAGGGTTTGAGTGGATGCAGAGCCAAGTTTGACTGCACAGTTGACCTAAAATTAGGGTTTTGGTTTCAGAGGCCATAACCCCATTTTTTTTTGTCATTCTTGTTTCCATGGGTCTCTATATGGTATAGGGAGTATGCATATCAATTTTCATGAAGAAATTCCTTGGGGAAGTCATCTGATCAAGAGTTGACTTTTCAGACAAGTCAGTGTAAAATCAGGGCATCTGAGGCCCCCAATGACCCAACCAATGGGTGATCTTCATCATTTTGAGTGTATATGATCTTTATTTTATCATGGAAGAAGGTTGAAGTCCACAAAAATCAAGAATTTGGAGTTTTTGCAAGTGTTGACTTTTTGGGTATAGTTGACTTTTCAAGAATGCTCCATTTTAGGTCATTTTTCAAGCCTTGATTCTTGATCCAAAAATGCTTCAAATGGAAAAACTTTGGTCATGAAAGTTGTAGATCTCATCTTTCCCTTTTCAAAAAGTACAAGAACATGATCAAACTCTTCTTGGATCAAAAGTTATGGTGTGACAAAGTTGGCCAAAATCATTGATTTTCAAAGCATGCCTCAAATGGAAATTTTGCAAAATCATGAACCAATGCCTTTTGTGACCTCTAGTTCATTTCAAACCAGCATACAAACATTCTATAGGTCATACAAATCAGAATTGAACCAAAATCACATGTTCATGGTTCATGTAACAAGACTTTCTTTCATGAAGTGCAAAAAGGCAACAACTTGCAAAAACACTCATGACACTCCTACCACTTGATGCATTGGCTGCTGAACCAAGCTAGCCTCACACACACATCATGCTGCACCAGAACCATGCCTTGTACTAGCTATAGATCAAGCCATACTTGCCTTACACAAAATTTGACTTTTTGCAAAAGGTGACTTACCAATCAATAAAGCACATGTCTTGTCATATGACCAATGAGAGAGGTTTATGTGGACAAAGTGCAAGCCATTCCATACATCTAGCAAGGCTGAAACTCTCTCATACACAACATTCACAAAAACACCTCATTTTGCATATTCCTTCGAATTTGTCTCCACAGCATACAAACATAAAAACCATCTTCACCAATCATCTTGCCATGTTTCAGTGAGTAGAAAGCAACAAGATCCAAGCTTGAAAGCAGCATGAACTGAGCTTCACCATTCCTCCCCTTCAAAGCCAGAACTCTTCGAATCTCAATATTCAGTCAACAAACACATCATTTCTCTTCACCAACAAATCAGAAACATTCAAAGGAGTCAAAACCACCCTTTACTTTGAGCTGAGGCAGCCTGTACACAAAGCCCATTTCCTGCTACACCAGAACTGGTTCTCACAAATCAGCCATCCACAAGAGCTTTGAAGCCTTCCATTAGCATCAGGGGATACAAGGGAGTTCATTTGCACGCAAGGAAAGCTCTGGAAGCCCAGTTTTGAAGCTTTCCAGCTCAGGTATGGCCAAGAACACATTCTCTTAAAACTTAGATTTTTTGTTATAAATTGAAAATGCATGCTCTGAGGATCATTGTGATATGTTTAGAATTGAAAATGGTGGAAAGACAAGCATTTTATGAGTGTCTGAAAGTTTGGCCCCATTTTTGTTTCGTTTCGATTCGGCTTGTTCTTGCTAGTTAAATGATGTTTGACCATGGATTTGAGTTGCAGGGAGTGTGGGGATTGTTTCTGGGCGTTTAATTTGACTTGGGGTAGCCTAGATAAGAAGTTAGGGTTTTGGTATGGTCGGAGAAGACGACCGGAGCTCATCTCCGGTCGCCTGAGTGTAATTAGGGCTAAATCCCATTAATTAGTGAACTTCAAATCTGGTCCCTTAGATGCTGTTTCCCGCGCGTTTGTGGACGGTTCAGATGGGTCATTAAACCCTAATTTTGTTTAATTAAATTAATCATAATTAATTAAATCAGCTTTGAACCACAGCCATTAGATCACGCGCGCTTTGGGACTTTGAACCTGGGCCTTGGATTGAGCTGACTCCCAGTCTTGTTGACTTGCACGCTGGACCTTTGGATCTCTCTGCCTTCAATCTCAACCACTCATACTGCATACTTTTTATTTTTATTTCATTTTCTTTTTATTTGTTTTGCATAATTATTTTGAAATAGTAAAAAAGGTTTAAAAATTATGAAACTTTTTTCTCTGAGTTTTATTAATTTTGTAAACACAAAAATATTTTTATTTTATTTTTTATCATTAAAAAAGTATTTTTAAATATTTAAAAGATTATTTTTAATTGATTAATGGAAATTAATTAATTAAAAATACTTCTAGGTATTTAAAAATCACCAAAAAATTCATGAAATGTTCTAAGACATTTAGAAACATTGTCCAACCTTCAAACCAAATTTCTTTTTTGATCTTGATGCATTTTAAGAATTTCTCATTGAATAAAAATCATTTTTATGCATTAATTTGATCATAAGTTCAAAAATTCATTTCTGCCTATCTAAGAAGAGTTGGACATTGATTCTTTTTGCATTGCATTGTGTTTAGCATGTAGTTTCTAGGATTAAATGGCCATGGTTTGATTCCTCATTTTCAATTTGTTTGACATTTCTTTTGTTTAGGAACCCTAAAAACCCTAATAACTTGTAAAAACCATAGCTTGAGATTGGTTAAGAGTTGAGATCTCCCCTTTGGACCTTGGTTTAGTATGAGATTAGGGATCCTTTGAGTGGCATTTTCCATTTTTTATCTTAGGGTTTGCTTCTGTTTTGGGTTTTTGTTTGATGTTTGATTCATAAACCCTAACTTGAGCTTTCATTTGCATCCCTCTTGCATTCTCTTGCATAACATGACTTGCCATAACATTTCAAGCATCCATGTGATTCATTTAACATCATAAGACATGTAGAAAGTATGTTTGATCATTGCATTACATATTTGCCATGTTGTATGCTTTGTATGCTTCCTAACTTTTCATGTGTATCCATGCTCCTTAACTTGCATCATTTGCATCCATGAACTTGCATGAACATTTCCATGCCTTGTCTCATGTTTGTAGCATCTCATAGCATCATTATCATCATCAACATTCTTCTGGTTTTGTTTAGCATCATACCATTTCATCTCATTTAGCATTGCATTGCATTTCTTTTCTAACATTTCAGGTGGTAAGTATCTTTGAGAAGTGAATTTGCCTTCACTTCTCATAACTTTTCTTTTCATCTCTCTTGCATCCATTGCTGCATTTATGTTTGTGTTTGAGATTGAGCTTGCTCATTCTTGTTCCTCCCACTTTCTATCTTCAAGTGACTTGACTTCTTGAATGAAGCAAGTTGCTTTGCTTCTCTTGATCTTGTTCATCTGCTTCCTGGTGGCTCCTTTGAAGATTGTTCTTGAAAACCTCACAAACCTTAGGAACAACCAAGCATGACAATGAATTAGGGTTTTGATTAGTCTCCCCTCATAGTTTTACCTTTGTGTTTCTCCTTGAGTCTTCTCTTCTCATCTCATAATCAGGGACTAAACCCTAAAGGCTTTAAGGCTTTGTGATTAAGCTTATGCCTGCATCCTTCTCTTAGGATGGAGTGTATAACTTTAATCCTAAGTGTTAAACCCTTAAGGTGTTTAAATCTCTTAATAAATTCACTTAATAATCATCGAGACATCACACTTGTAACTTGGGCCTTGCATTAGGGTTCTAATTCTTCCTTAACTGGTTAAGAAGGACTAACCCTAGTGTTAATGGACAAGTCCCCCTCAAGTTGTCTTACAAACCCTAAAAATCACTTCACCATCATACCATTAATCTAAAATCCACTTAATTAAAGGCTTGTTTTTGTCATGAGTTTAATCCCTAATCATGGATTAAGTTGAGGAGCTTTCCTCAGCTTAAACATTCTCATCTATTATCCTTCTATTAGGATGATGTAATGAGTCTGTTTAATCCCTGATTATGGCTTAACCTCATTACTTAACACTAAACAAAACCACAAAAACACCTAAATAATCACAAGTAGGTTAATGATCTTAATCCTACACCAAAGGTGATTAAGCGTGAGAATCTGACTTCATACTTAAGGTATTCTCATTACCCCTAATCAGAGGGATGATGTGATGAGTTTACTAAATCCACTGGTTCAGGCTTAAGCTCATTAACTTATGACAAACTTCAAAAAACAATAAAAGACTGAAAACTCAAAAAAACAAACAATAATCGTCTCCTTCGGGATTCTTTTCTCATCATCTTCACTCACAAACGAGAACTCGCTTCTTCCGTCTAATGCAAGACAGTTTGCACCTGAGCCAGACAGGTCATACACTTGAGCATAGACAAGTAAGCAGTTCACAAGTCAATTAATCTTTCAGTCTCTTTGAGTCGAACTACGGTGTTCTGACTTCCTCATTGCACGAGAGGATACGTAGGCATAACTTAACAGTTATCGAACAAAAGTCTCTGTATATTCCCCCTCTTTCCAGCATCATTATTTTAGCCTCATGATCATGAGCATTTCATCTCTTTCCTTGTACACTGACACATCACTTATACACTCCATTTCTTTCAGCACTGACACCTGTACATCTTTTCCAGCTTTTGTATACACAAATTGCACTGACACTACCCCTTTAAAACACAAATCTTTTAAGCGTAGATCCCGTCGAGTACGGCGGACAATCTGGGTGCTAATACCTTCCCAGGTTGTAACCAACCCCCTTTCTCAGTCTCTCTGGTTCGCAAACCGTCTTATCCATATTTTTCTAGGTCTATGCAGCATTACCTTTCCTCCGGGATAAAAATGCCTAGCTGGCGACTCTATTCATCTCCAGTGAGTTCACGGCTGTGTGTTCTCATTGTCCCTCTCGCCGACCGTTCGCGTCTGTACCTTTATTTGGACTTAGTTTCATTTATCGGGAGCGACAGAGAGGTATGGGCTACTTGCTAGCCAAGGACAAAAGGCATGTCCTGCGCAGCATGATGTGGGGAGAGCCCTAGGATGGTTCAGCAAGTCATCAAGCAAGTGGATCTTCACTTGAGTGAGTTTTTGCAAGTTGGTTCACTTTTGCTCCTTATGAAATATCTTGCTCCATAAGCCATAAAAATGTGTGATCCTTTGGCCCATTCTGATTTTTAAATGTTGTATGATCATGTTGTGAAGTTTAGAGGTCCATTTGATGACTTAATTTGCCTTGAGAAGTGAATTTGCAACTTTGCCTCTTTGGTGCATAACTTGAAATTTAGTGATTTTTGCCAACTTTGACAAGCCATAACTTTTGATCCAAAATGAATTAGGCCATGTTCTTGTACTTTTTGAAAAGGGAATGATCCATTCTACAACTTTCATGACCAAAGTTTTTCCATTTGAAGCTTTTTTTGAATCAAAAAGCAAGGGTTGAAAAAGTTTCCCAAAATGGCAATTTCATTAAAAGTCAAACTTTCCCAAAAAGTCAACTTTACAAAAGACTTGAAATTCTTCAATTTTGTGAACTTCTAACATCTTCTATGATCAAATAAAGATCATATACAATCAAAATGATGAAGAACACCCTTTGGTTGGGTCATTGGGGGCCTCAGATGCCCTGATTTTGCACTGACTTGCTTGAAAAGTCAACTCTTGATCAGATGACTTCCCCATGGAATTTCTTCATGAAAATTGATATGCATACTCCCTATACCATATAGAGACCAATAGAAACAAGAATGACCAAAAAATTTGGAGTTATGGCCTCTGAAACCAAAACCCTAATTTTAGGTCATCTGTGCAGTCAAACCTGGCTCTGCTTCCATGCTATTCTCAGTTCTTGTGACTTTTTGACATTCTTGACTTTGAGGGGATATAATATGATGTTTGAACATACATGGACCCCTTTAAAGTGATTGATGACCTTTGGAGTGGCTCAAGAAGCCCTTGGGTTGCTCAGATCACAAACCCTAGATGCAGATGACTTAGAACCAATGCAGTGAATCAAAAATGTAATATGAGATGCCATGATTGAGCTTATGCATATGAAATGATCACAAGCCATGGTGTGAATGAGTGAGGGAAAATTTGGGGTGTTTACAGCTGCCCCTATTCAAACATGAGTTAGCTGTGCAGGATGTAAGCTACGGCTTAACAGGCAAACAAGATAACTTATGGTTGAATACCAAAGACAGTCCAAAATTTGCACTCACAGAATGAAGAAGAAAAGGGATATAGATTGTAAAAGAAAATAAAGTATATTGTAAAGTGTGGGCGACGGAGGACGACCGTCGAGCAGAGGACGACTGCTGGGTAAAGGGAAATGATGGGGACGGCCGACATGCAGGAAAAAGTGCGGAAAATAAAGCAATGACGGGGACGGCCGACATGCTAGGGAAAAGTGCGAAAAATAAAGCAATGACGGGGACGGCCGACATGCTGGGGAAAAGTGCGAAAAATAAAGCAATGACGGGGACGGCCGACATGCTGGGGATAAAAGGAATTTTGATGGGGACGGCCATCAAGTAAAGCTATAAGATTCTCTGGGTATCCAATGGAAAAAATGATGGGGACGACCATCAAGTACAGTAAGGTAACCAACGATGGGGATGGCCATCGGGCTAAACTGATGAAGGACGATCATCAGGAAAAGGGAAAAAAAAGGGACCATGACGGGGACGGCCATCGGGTTAAAGAATAAATGAAATGAACAGATGATGAGGTACGGTCATCAAAGGTGAAGGACGATCACCTAGCAGGGGACGGCTGCTCTGTTGGGTTAAGATGAGGGACGGTCATCTAAGGTGAAGGACGATCACCTGGCAGGGTACGGCTGCCAAAAATATCGCGACATAGGACGAATGCCGGATAAAAGGTCAACGATGGGGACGGCCATCGGATGATCATGATGGAGGACGACCATCAAGAGGTGAAGGACGATCATCTAGCAGGGGACGGCTGCTAAATATCACGACATAGGACGAATGCCGGATAAAAGGTCAACGATGGGGACGGCCATCGGACGAGCATGATGGAGGACGACCATCAAGAGGTGAAGGACGATCACCTAGCAGGGGACGGCTGCTCTCAAGGTTTATCATGACATAGGACGAATGTCAGGTAACCAAAATCAACAATGGGGACGACCATTGGATAAAATGATGAAGGACGATCATCAAGAAGGTGAAGGACGATCACCTAGCAGGGGACGGCTGCTAAATATCACGACATAGGACGAATGCCGGATAAAAGGTCAACGATGGGGACGGCCATCGGACGAGCATGATGGAGGACGACCATCAAGAGGTGAAGGACGATCACCTAGCATGGGACGGCTGCTCTCAAGGTTTATCATGACACAGGACGAGTGTCAGGTAGAAAAGAAAATTTACTTTGCTGGCGATCTACTGGGGAATAGTAAACACGGACGAGTGTTTATATCCAAGAAATAAAAGTATGAGTGTTTTGACGTTGTGTATAGATTAAAGATGCGGACGAGTATCCTTAAGACTACGATACGGACGAGTATCGGGTAGAAACAAATACTAACACGTGTTCTGAGATGATGGTACGGACGAGTACCAACTGGTTAACAGAGAACACGGACGAGTGTTAAATCTGAAGGGACTCTTCTGGGGAATGATAGACACAGACGAGTGTCTAAATTCAAGAAGACAAAAGTGTTTGACACAGTGTATGGATTAAAGATGCGGACGAGCATCCTTAAGACTATGATACGGACGAGTATCAAGTAGAAACAAACGCTTGACGCATGTTCTGAGATGATGATACGGACGAGTATCAACTGGTTAACAAAGAACAAGGACTAGTGTTGAATCTGTGGGGATATAAACGGCATATACAAGATACAGACGAGTATCAGTATAAGTGTGAGTATGAGTGGTGTATAGTTGAGTGTTCAATCTGCTGGGGAGGGTGACACGGACGAGTGTCAAAAGGAGAAACATATAGTGAACAAGTATTTGATATACAAAGTGTTTGGGTTACTGTGCTGGGGAAAATGACATGGACGGATGTCAAGGAATTGTATATATGAGTATTTGAGAGTGCAAAAGGGACGCTTTTGGTCTTTTATTGGGGATACGACACGGACGGGTGCCACAAGGAGTACATACTGGTGTTTATGAATGTGAGGCAACTGTTTTAGCTTTAGCTCTCCGTTGGGGAATTTGTGGGGGTTTTCTGTATATTGATGAATTGTCATTATTTCACAAGTGTTTGATTCAGATCATGGCTTATGATTATGCAATATGTTGGATTTCTTGCCGTAATGCTCCGTATTAGACGGAATGCTACGCTCTGTGGGAAAAATATGATGCGAATGCTATGATTATGCAAGGATAACAATCCGGGATTCGGATCCCGTTGCTGTGAAGATCTCTGGTCGATCTGCTTGAAATGGACATCCCAGCTGGGGATGAGATCATTGGTAGATCTGATGAGATGCACCTGCTTGGGGAATTGGGTCAATGATAGACCTATTCCAGTAAATGAGGGACCCAGCTGGGGTTTGTAGAAGCTTTCTTCACTCTGTTGTGATTCCTTCCTGCGTTGCTCTTCTGGATAGAGGCTGAAACTCTGTGGGGAAGTGGTTCCCTGGCTTTTGTACTTGGCTGAGGAGGGAGACTGATTGGCACCTCGGCTGGGAGAAGTGACAAGTGGCAACTCAGATGAGGAGAAAACACTTTGGGTGCTAAGACTGAGTGAGTGTTGATTTGCCAGCTTGCTGGGGTAAAGCTTTTATGCCCCATGCTGCGCTTTTGGATACCTGCAATCTTGCAAAGATAGAGAAACGCACAAGTAATCCCGAGGTATCCCTTACTGGATTCCGTCATAGGAGTTAGGCACTTCTGAGAATAAGTATATTCCCTGCAAGCACGTGGTTTTTATTTTGGAAGATAAACATCTGTATTCATGCAATCAGTTTCTTAAAGACATCAGACATCCTTTGCAAAATAAAATGTATAAGACAAAACATGACTGAAAATCTGATTTTTATTAATTCATGTGCCCTGAATTGGCAAGATACAGTCAAAGAAACATATCCCCTGAAATGAGGAGATTGTTACAAATTGAGAAACCAAAAAGGTGTTGGCAATGTTGTCGACGCTTCAAGGAGCTTCCTCTTTCGCTATGACTCGTATGACATTTGACGCTCCTCTCGTCTTGCTTTCTGAAGAAGGCTGATTCTGAGAGAAGCTTGATCCTTCCGAGATTTACCAAGTTGTAGGTGATACAGACGAATTCAGAATGCAGTTGTTCGCTTATTCACTTGTTTTGCATGGATCGCCCTTTCGGGTTTTCAATCCATCGGGATACCCATTTTTGCCTGAGTTGTCCAATGCGGCTTTTCAACTCAGCGGGTGTACATTTTTGTTTATTTTCCCTTATTTTTGCCCGAGTCTTTTATTCTGTTTTTGACTCGCCGGGATGCCCTATTTTTGCCTGGACTTACATTCTGTTTTTCTGTCCAGCGGGTCATTTCATGCGAAGTATTTTTTAACTGTATCTGAATTCACAGGGGACGGGAAGTCTTCACCATCCATAGTGCCGAGCATCAGTGCTCCACCAGAGAAAACTTTCTTTACTACAAATGGTCCCTCATAATTCGGAGTCCACTTGCCCCTGTGGTCTGTATGCGGAGGGAGGATTCTCCTTAGCACAAGATCTCCTATTTGGTACTCTCGGTGCCTGACTTTCTGATCGAAGGCTCTCTTCATTCTTTTCTGATACAACTGCCCATGACAGATTGCAGCCAATCTCTTTTCTTCAATCAGACTCAGTTGATCGTATCGGGATCGGACCCATTCTGCTTCGTTCAACTTAACATCTATCAGTACCCGTAGGGAGGGTAATTCGACTTCAACAGGTAGGACTGCTTCCATACCATACACAAGCTGATACGGTGTTGCCCTAGTGGATGTTCTGACTGACGTACGATACCCATGCAAGGCAAACGGTAGCATTTCGTGCCAGTCTTTGTAGGTGACTACCATCTTCTGCGCAATCTTCTTGATATTCTTATTAGCTGCCTCAACAGCGCCGTTCATCTTTGGCCTGTAAGGAGAAGAATTGTGGTGTTGGATCTTGAAGTCCCGGCATAGCTCTGCCATCATTTTGTTGTTTAAATTGGAACCATTATCAGTAATGATTCGCTCGGGAACTCCGTATCGACAGATGATATCTCTCTTCAGAAATCTGGCTACCACTTGACTTGTAACATTTGCATAAGAAGCTGCTTCAACCCACTTGGTAAAATAGTCAATAGCAACCAGGATGAATCTGTGGCCATTCGAAGCAGTCGGCTCGATCTTGCCAATCATGTCAATGCCCCACATAGCAAAGGGCCAAGGTGAAGACATCACATTCAAAGGATTTGGAGGTACATGCACCTTGTCTGCATAAATATGGCATTTATGACATTTTCTGGCATAGGCACAACAGTCTGCATCCATTGTGATCCAGTAATATCCTGATCTTAGTAGCTTCTTGGCCATGGCATGCCCTCCAGCATGGGTACCAAAGGATCCTTCGTGCACTTCATGCATTAACAAGTCTGCTTCTGTTCTATTAACGCATCTGAGGAGTACCATATCAAAGTTTCTCTTGTATAGGGAACCATCAGTATTCAGGAAGAAGCTACCAGCAAGCCTTCTTAATGTCTTCTTATCATTGGAAGATGCCCCAGGTGGGTATGTTTGATCCTCCAAGAAACACTTAATGTCATGGAACCAAGGCTTATCATCTTTGACAACATCTGCTGCGAACACATATGCTGGTCTGTCAAGTCTGGATACTGAAATTTGAGGTACAAAGTTGGCAGTTTGAACTTTGATCATGGACGAAATGGTAGCCAGAGCATCTGCAAACTGATTCTCGTCCCGAGGGATATACTCAAGCTTGACTGTTGTAAAGAAAGTCAATAACCTCCTTGTATAATCCCTGTAAGGTATCAGATGATCTTGGTGTGTGTACCATTTGCCGTTGGTCTGATTAACTACCAGAGCTGAATCTCCGAATACAGTCAATGTCTTGATCCTGAGGTCAATGGCCTCCTCAAGACCCATAATGCAAGCTTCGTATTCAGCTTCGTTGTTAGTGCAGTTAAATGTGAGTATCACCGAGAAAGGCATGTGAACTCCTTTAGGTGTAATGAGTACTGCACCAACACCACGACCATTCATGTTAACAGCCCCATCAAACATCATAGTCCATTCTTCTTACGGGTCGGGCCCTTCAGTGTGAACAGGCTCTTCATGATCTTTTGCTTTTATGAACATGATGTCTTCATCGGGGAAGTCAAATATCATAGGCTGGTAATCATCAATAGGTTCCTCAGCAAGATATTCAGACAGTACACTGCCCTTGATGGCTTTCTGAGAGGTGTACTGGATGTCATATTCTGTGAGGATCATTTGCCATCTTGCAACCCGTCCGGTAAGTGCTGGCTTCTCAAAAATGTACTTGACTGGATCCATTTTTGAAATCAACAAGGTTGTGTGGGTCAACATATACTGTCTCAATCGGCGAGCAGCCCACGCTAAAGCACAACAAGTTTTCTCGAGCAGTGAATAACGTTGTTCACAGTCGGTAAACTTTTTGCTTAGGTAGTATATTGCATACTCTTTTCGACCAGACTCGTCATGCTGGCCCAGCACACACCCCATTGACTCTTCTAATACTGTCAAGTACATGATTAGAGGTCTTCCTTCAACTGGAGCCATAAGGATTGGAGGCTCTTGTAAGTATTCTTTGATCTTGTCAAAAGCTTTCTGGCAGTCTTCGTTCCACCTGACCGTTTGTTCTTTTCTTAACAGCTTGAACAGAGGTTCACAAGTTGCTGTAAGGTGAGATATGAACCGTGAAATGTAGTTCAATCGTCCTAAGAACCCTCGAACTTCTTTTTCTGACTTTGGTGCAGGCATTTCTTGAATAGCTTTGACTTTATCAGGGTCAACCTCAATCCCTTTCTCGCTTACAATAAATCTCAGCAGCTTACCAGATCGCACCCCGAATGTGCATTTGTTGGGGTTTAGCTTTAGCTGGTACTTCCTTAGACGCTTGAATAGCTTTAGCAGATTTACCAGGTGGTCTTCTTCAGTAAGGGACTTGGCAATCATGTCATCCACATAACATTCAATTTCCTTATGGATCATATCGTGGAATAATGTTACCATAGCCCGTTGATAGGTTGCACCAGCATTCTTCAGTCCGAATGGCATTACCTTGTAACAGAACGTGCCCCAGGGTGTGATGAAGGTTGTCTTCTCCATGTCTTCAGGTGACATTTTAATCTGATTGTATCCTGAAAATCCGTCCATGAAGGAGAATACCGAGAACTGAGTCGTATTATCCACCAATACATCGATGTGAGGTAATGGGAAATCATCTTTCGGGTTGGCTCTGTTCAGGTCCCGGTAGTCAACACACATTCTTACTTTGCCGTCCTTCTTAGGCACAGGTACTATATTAGCAACCCACGGTGGATAGCTAGTTATAGCAAGGAACCCGGCGTCCCACTGCTTTTGTACCTCTTCTTTGATTTTCATTGCCATGTCTGGGCGAGTACGGCGCAGTTTCTGTTTAACCGGTGGGCATTCTTCTCTTAAAGGCAGCTTGTGCATAACAATGTCGGTATCCAACCCTGGCATATCTTGATAAGACCAAGCAAATACGTCCACATACTCTTGAAGCAGGTCAATCAGTTGTCTTTTCACTGAGTCTTGTAAGCAGGCCCCGATTTTAACTTCTTTCACATCTTCATCTGTACCAAGATTAATCGTCTCGACCTCCTCCTGATGAGGAGTGATAACCCTTTCCTCTTGCTTCAACAACCTGGCTAGCTCTTCAGGAGCTCATATTCTTCTTCAACCCCTTCATCAGCTTGATTGATTGGATTGTCAAAGTCATACGAAGTCATAGCCGTGCTGTTGTCGGTGCGGTCTGGAAGGCACTCTCTGCAAGGGTTCAGTTTGTTCATTTTAGTGATTGATTTTAATCTTGCTTAGAAAAGTGAAATGAAGTTGTCATTTTGAAAACATTGCCATTTATTTTTGTACAAAAAGAAAAATGGAAAAACAGTGAGCGGAAAAGAAAAAGACTCATTTGCAAAAGATGTCTGATATTTCATTGATTAATCTTGTTGCACAAAATTACAGATGGCCCGATTACAAAATGAGTCTTGTCATCTTGGGCAAGATGCAAGACTTGATGCATGCTCAAAAATACAAGAAATAATAATTACTCTGCAGGAGTAACTCTTATAATTTCCTGGGAAGACCAGTTTGAGATACTGCTCCCCAGGATCTTTGGACGGATCCAACTCTCCAGGTTGCGGTCGCTTTCATCCTCGTCTTCCAAGTTGTTCACAGCATCGGGGGTGAGCATCCCCCCACTGACAAAACTGGGCTTCTTAGCAGCCTCTGCTTGATCTTGTTGAGTTGGTTTGTAACCCAACCCAAATCTATCCTCCTTCTTCTCTACGGGAAACAACTTGCCCCAGCCTTGGGCGGTCCCTTCTTCAACAACCTTTCGGGCTTGTTGATAAGATGTCATTGAGGTTCCAGGTATAGCAGATGCTTCATTTATGTTCAAGGCCTCAAACCCTTGACTCATCGTTTCGTGGATCTCCCCATCCATCTCAATGTATTTGTATGTAGCCAGATGGCTAACAAAAATATCTTCCTCTCCACAAATAGTAACGACTTGGCCCTCCCACTCGAATTTTAACTTCTGGTGAAGGGTAGACGTAACTGCGCCAGCGGCGTGAATCTAAGGTCTACCCAACAAACAGCTGTAGGCCGGCTGAATGTCCATCACGTAGAAGGTCGTTTTGAAAGTTTGTGGGCCAATCGTTATAGGCAACTCAATTTCTCCCAGAACTGATCTCTTAGAACCGTCAAAGGCTCTTACTACTAAGTTGCTGGGACGTAATGCCAATCCTTCATACTCCAGCTTCACAAGGGCTTTTTTAGGTAAGACATTGAGGGATGACCCTGTGTCTACCAGTACATGGGAAAGAACTGCACCCTTACACTCCATGGTAATGTGCAAAGCCTTGTTGTGATTGCGGCCTTCCGTAGTCAAATCAGTGTTGGTAAATCCTAGTCCATGACTAGCGTTAACATTTCCAACCACAGCTTCCAACTGATTGACTGTAATCTCCTCTGGCACATAAGCTGCGTGCAAGACTTTTAGTAGTGCATTCCGGTGAGCCTCAGAGCACATTAACAATGATAAAATGGAGATCTTGGAAGGTGTCTGGTGAAGCTGGTCCACTATCTTGTAATCACTTTTCTTGATGATTCTCATGAATTCATCAACCTCTTGATCAAAAGGGGTTTTCAAAGCTTCTTTAGCAATTTTCTCTTCTTGCACCATGCTCTTCCCTTTTGCCTTGGCAGCAGCTTCTGCTTCGACACTGGGTCTTGGAATTTGCGGGGCAAAGAGACATCCGCTTCGAGTGAAGCCTCCGCCTCCCCCCACATTGTCTATCTGTGGTGAAGAAGTTGATGATTCAAGAGTGATTTTCTGTCCTTCGCAGTATAGATCGGAGCCGTAATGCCAAGGGATGGCATTACTGCTTTCGTAAGGTATTGGCCCAGGCACTATGATAGTGACTGGACTGATTGCAGCTGCAGAAGGGACCATGATAGTATGTGGATCATAGTATATTGTAACCGGTGCTCTGATAGGAGTGGCATTTTGTGAGTTGTAGGCAGAATCATTTTCAGGATCATAATAAATTGTAACCGTTGAGACATTTGCTGTTGAAGTTGTAGGAGACATTGTTGGATGGATGGGTGTTGCTGTTGTAGGAGGTTCTGAATGAAGTGGTACTGAAGTTGTAGAAGGGATGTTTGTTGATATCTGGCCAGTTGAAGTGACAGATGAAGCATTTGTTGATGAGATTGAAGAGTTGTTTGGAACAATTGTTGTTGCAGTTGTAGACGATTCTGGAATTGTTGTTAAGGAGATTGCTGGATTGGTAGGAATTGATGTTGTGATCTGAAACAGGCCACTCTGGATGAGACCATCTATGCCATCTCTCAAGTTATTACACCCATTCACTGAAATGTTGCAATAAGCACATCCTAGCTCACATCCGGGGAACATTTGACATTCAAGGAGCTGAGATTTTATCTCTACCAAAGGTGTCCGAATCTGACCTACAGTGGTTATCAAGTAAGACGGCTTATCTTCCTCAATAGCATTGATTCTGGGTCCTCCGTGGTTTGGCATAGGGTTCTTACTGACATTTGGTGGTGGTGCAAAATTTAGAGCTTTAGAATCTACCAAGTCCTGTACTTTCATGTGCAAAGCTCTGCACTTCTCTGTACTATGGCCAGGTGCATTTGAGTGAAAAGCACATCTGGCGTTGGTGTCATAATTTCTGGGCAGACTGGCAGGATCTGGAGGTGCCAATGTCCTTAGCTCAACCAGGTTGAGTTTCAAGAGTTGTGGCAATAATGTGGCATAGGGCATAGGGATCGGATCGATCACCCTATTGGGCTGAGATGGTCTTTGTTGAAACGGTCTTTGCTGATTGTTGTTGCTGGTGTTGTTGTAGTTTCTCTGAGGAGGATACTGAGTTTGTTGTTGGTAATTTTGTTGTTGTGGTTGATAAGCTGGTTGTGGATGAATTGGAGTGGGAATGGTGACTGCTGCCACAGATCTATGAACATATTGGGGTCTGCCCCTGCTGGTATGGATAGCGTTGGTCTCGCCAGTTCTTCTTGGGCCCACAAAAGGCTTTCTATAGTTGCTGGAAGAGCTTGTACCGTTGTCAGAAATTTTGCCCATCTTCAATAGGCTCTCAATTCTTTCTTCAGCTATAACTACATCCGCAAAGCTGGTAGAAGAAAAGGCAGCTAGCCTGTCAATGTATGTCCCTTGGAGGGTGTTCATAAACATGTCGGCCATCTCCCTCTCCGACAAAGGTGGATGGACAGCAGCAGCAAGCTGTCTCCACCTCTGGGCGTACTCCCGGAAGCTTTCTCTAGATGATTGTGACATTCCCATCAGGAGGGTCCTGTTGGGAGCCATATCCAAGTTATACTGGTATTGTCTAATGAAGGCCTCAGCCAAGTCCTTCCAGCACCTAATGGTTGCTCTGGTCAAATGAGAGTACCATTCCCTTGAAGCTCCCGTTAAACTATCCTCAAAATAAAACATCCATAGCTTTTCATCCATGGTGTATGCCTTCAACCTCCCCAGGAAGGATTGCAAGTGGGTCCGTGGACAGGAAGTCCCGTTGTACTTCTCAAAGCACGGCGGTTTAAATTTGTGGGGAATCCTGACCCCGTCCACTAAGCCCATGTCCATAACATCAAAACCCAAGGAGTTTTGAGACTCCAAGGACCTCAATTTTTCAGCAATTTCATCTAGCCTTCTGTCATAGGCTTCATCCCCAGCTCCCATCACTGTGAACTGATCTTCCTGGGGGTCTTCTTGCAGCACTCTGCCTGTAGTAGCATTCCCTTGTGCATTAGCAGGAATGTTGATCTCTGGATGAAGGTGGGGTCTAAATACAGGTGGGTTGATGTGAGGCTGAACCCTCTCGTTGTTGCTTGTTCCACCAGTCCCTAGATGGGGGTCTTCCTGAGTCTGCCTTTCTACTAAAGCCCTCAATCTCTCTTGGCTTTGAGCTAAATCATTCATCACCTCCATAAATTATGTCATCTGATTCCTCATTTCCAATCTCTCATTGGCCATTTGGTTCCTGACCTCTGTAAGGTCCTGTTGTACCTGGTCCATCTGTATACCCGGAAGGTTGTTGCGGGTTGGATATCTGTGTGGACGGTTGAGTGGGAACACCCGACGTCGAGCAATAGTTCCTGAAGTCACAACAAAGTTAGTAACAAAAACAAAACAAAACCTACAAAACAAACAAAGGTCACTATGCAATGCGGTATGCTTATTTGTTTCCAAGGTATCCGGCCTGGCACTTGGTTTTGACCTTTCCAGACCCTTGAAGATGCTGTTGATGTTGCTTGAAAAATTCAGATAAAACAAACCAACACATATATTACAAAAGAGTAACTGATACATAGTTTGTTTCTTTTTACAATACATGCCCTCTGAGGGGTCAAAATACAACACAAAAAAGAAAAAAGTACAATGAAATGAAAGCAACAACAAGCAAAAGTCAGACACCAAGACCAAACTCATCCTCCTGAACTTCCTTTAGAAGTGCTTCAGTCACAGGATCAGCTGGACGCTCTGTAAGGTTCCTGATAAGGAGATTCCTGGTAGTAACAGCTGCAGTTAGCTTCTTGTGTTGACTCTGGTCCTTTGACCTCTTCACACCAGCTCTAATCTTCAACTCTGAGATCTCTCTCTGGGCTGCTAGCAGGGCTTCCTGTTGCTCTTTTGCACTAGCCTCCAACTGCTCAATCTTGTCCTGAGTCCTCTTATCCTCTTGAGTACGAGCTTCGGTGATCCTAACCCACCTAGCTTGACTCTCCTTCAGATACAAATCAGTCCTTGCCTTTTGGAACTGAGCCTCCTTGCAGGCATTCTTCAAAATTTGTTCTCCAGCCCTAGACTTCTTGATGTAATCCTCAGACTTCTCAATCCTAGCTAGATGCTCCACCTTTAGCTTTTCCAACCTTTCAATGTCCAGCCGACCATCACTCCTCTCCCAGAGGGTCTTCTGTAGAGCCTGAGTCAGCTTCTCATTTCTCTCTTTCAAATTCTCAAACTCCTCTAAACTGACAGTGGCAGGAGGTGCTGTGGATGGCCCTGGTGCATCCTCAATGGTGAAGGGCATCCCAGAAATTTGTGCCCTGGCATGAGACCACTCATAGTACTGGGCTGAGGCCACATTGTTGCATTTCCCCAGAATGGTTATTCCCTTGGTCTGAACATTGTCCCAAGCCCAGGATGCTTGCCTGACAATAGCCAGATTAGGCTTAATCTCACAATAAAGGGTCTCAGCCAAATCTTGTGCTCTAGGAGGATGGACCAATGCATAGCCCAATTGTCTTTTGAATAGTAGAGGGTTGTAGTTGATGCAACCCTTCACTCCTATCAGAGGTACATTGGGGAACTGCCCACAACTAGTAATGATGTCCCTGCCCTTGGTGCTCTGAGTGCACCACCTAATGTCAGCTGAGGTCAAAGCAATGAGTCCTCTAGCCCAATTCTTTGGCTGGTGAGGATTCAAGAATGCGTCAGTCCTGGGCAAGTGCTTGAGCAGCCAGGTATGGAACAGGGGAGCACAACATCTCACCAATCTTCCTCTTTGCTTTTCATTCCTTTGGTGAACAGAGTAGTAGAAATCTCCTAGTAAGGTGGGTACTGGGTTCCTCAGAATGAAAAGGTGAATTGCATTCTTGCTAACAAACTTAGGCTCATCTGCAAATAATATGACCCCATATATGCTAAGGGCCAATAATGCACAGACTGCCTTCCATTCTCCTGAGGAGGCCTTCAGGATGGCCTGAGAAGTCAAGAAATCCAAATGTAGACCAGAGATTCCAGCCTTAGTAGTCATATTCTGCCCAATCAGAGAGGGTTCCAGATACAATGCTCTTGCCAACTCTTCATTACTAGGAAAAGCCATCTCAGGGTTGAAGGGGACTCCACCCCTGATAGGTACACCAACCAATGATGAATACTCCTCTAATAAAGGCCCCAACTGAAAATCCTGAAAAGTGAAGCACCTCATAGGGGGATCATAGAACTGCAGGCAAGTATGAATCAAGCTCCTCTGGGAAGGGTCCAAATCCATAACCATATCAAGGATGCCTCCATAGTGTTCTCTGAATAGTGGTATATGGTCTGGAGTAATCAAGGTCTGGATCTTCCTGATGTCAGCTAGCTCAGGCTAAAAGAAATGGTAGGAGATATTGCTCTTCTTGGGTGCCATGTTGCTGAAGAAGAGCTGAGACAGATGCTGATGATGGAGAATAACACTGAAGATGGGCCACTGACAGGCAGATGCTGGTGATAACAGTAGCTGAAGCAGGTAGGTCTATGCAGATAAAGGGGTCAAAACCTAGCCAAAATATAGTATGGACACCCTGAAAAACAAATAAGCAAATGTTAAATGATGCAATGATGATGTATGCAAATGATATGCAAGGGTTTGTGATCAAGCTGGATCTGATTACTGCCTTGATATAAGTCCATGTATGGTTCAAGAAATCCAGATGGAGGTTCATAAGTCCAGTAACCAAGGTGGGGGACTCAAATAAAGAGTCACATGTCCAGGGTTAAAATCACAAGAACTGTCCCAAAATGGAGTATTCTTAATCCAAACAAAGTAACAGGGTATGCTGAGGTCAAGGGTACCTGCAAACCTGTAAACAGCCCAACCCCCTCACAGGTGGTGTTATAAAACAAGGATCCTCAGACTTGGATCAGTTATGAGAAGTGTAAACACTTCTAACCCGGAGGTACAGTGTTTACAATAACCATAAAAGATCCTCCTCTAATTCACCTCAGTTTCTGAAGGTCATAATAAAGGTCATCCAGACTTAGCAGGCTTCCCAGATAGCCCTAGCACTACAGGAAATCTGTAGCACAGAGTTCTCAAGAAGAAACCCATATCTGAACCGTGTTTCATATTCCCGCACCAGACCGAAATGGAATAGGAAAGAACATGAACCACTCTAGCCTAGGTGTCACTCAGGTCCCAGGTATAGGACCTAAACTCTCAATGGAACCCCACCCACTAAAGCAACAAAACCAGATCCAGCCAACACAGTATGACAGTAGGATATATGCAAAGCTATAATGAAAGCAGTAAAACAACTGCACATAAAGCAAAAATAAATACAAATATACAAACACAAATAGCACATAACACCCCAGTAAACACAAATCAAACAAGCGCTAGGAGGAACCCACAAAAAGAACCAGAAGCCCTGGTTACAGTATAGGATTCCCCAGCAGAGTCGCAAAGCTGTCGCTCCCACCAAATGAAGCCGGGTCAAATGGGGTACAGACGCGAACGGTCGGCGAAACGAGATGCGAGAACACACAGGAGTGAACTCACAGGGAATGAAAAGAGTCGCCAGCTAGGCATTTTTATCCCGAAGGAAAGGTAATGCTGCATAAACCTAGAAAGATATGGATAAGACGGTTGTGAACCAGAGAGACTGAGAAAGGGGGTTGGTTACAACCTGGGAAGGTATTAGCACCCAGATTGTCCGTCGTACTCGACGGGATCCACGCTTAAAAGATTTGTGTTTTAAAGGGGTAGTGTCAGTGCAATTTGTGTATCAAAGCTGGAAAGATGTACAGGTGTTAGTGTCAAAGAAAAGTGAAGTGTATAAGTGAACTGTCAGTGTAAGGAAAGAGTATGCTCCTGATCATGAGGCTTAAAGATTAATTGCTGGAAGGAGGGGGGATGTACAGAGACTTTTGTTCGATAACTGTTAAGTTATGCCTACGTATCCTCTCGTGCAATGAGGAAGTCAGAACACCGTAGTTCGACCCAAAGAGACTGAAAGGTGAATTGACTGATGAACTGCTTACTTGCCTATGCTCAAGTGTATGACCTGTCTGGCCCAGGTGCAAACTGTCTTGCATTAGACGGAAGAAGCAAATTCTCGTTTGTGAGTGAATGAGATGAGAAAAGAATCCCGGAGGAGACGATTATTGTTTGTTTTTGAGTTTTCAATCTTTTATTGCTTTTTGAAGCTTGTCATAAGTTAATGAGCTTAAGCCTAAACCAATGGGTTAGTAAACTCATCACATCTTCCCTCTGATTAGGGGTAATGAGAATACCTTAAGTTTGAAGTCAGCTTCTCACACTTAATCACCATGGTGTAAGATTAAGATCATTGACCTACTTGTGATTATTTAGATGTTTTTGTTGTTTTTGTTTAGTGTTAAGTAATGAGATTAAGCCATAATCAGGGATTAAACAGACCCATTACACCATCCTAATAGAAGGATAATAGATGAGAATGTTTAAGCTGAGGAAAGCTCCTCAACTTAATCCATGATTAGGGATTAAACTCATGACAAAACAAAGCCTTTATTAAATGGATTTTAGTTAATGACATGATGATGAAGTGATTTTTAGGGTTTGTAAGACAACTTGAGGGGGACTTGTCCATTAACACTAGGGTTAGTTCTTCTTAACCAATTAAGGAAGAATTAGAACCCTAATGCAAGGCCCAAGTTACAAGTTTGGTGTCTTAGTGATTATTAAGTGAATTGATTAAAGGACTTAAACTCATTAAGGGTTTAACACTTAGGATTAAAGTTATACACTCCATCCTAATAGAAGGATGCGGGCATAAGCTTAATCACAAAGCCTTAAAGCCTTTAGGGTTTAGTCCCTGATTATGAGGTTAGGGGAGAAGACTCAAAGAGACTCAAAGGTAAAACTAAGTGGGGAGACTAATCAAAACCCTAATCATTGTCATGCTTGGTTTTTCCTAAGGTTTGTGAGGTTAACAAGAGAAATCTTCAATGGAACCACCAGGAAGCAGATGAAAGGATCAGGAGAAGCAAAGTAACTTGCTTCATTTAAAAAGACAAGTCACTTGAAGAAAGAAAGTGAGAAGGAGAAGAATGAGCAAGCTCAATCTCAAACACATAACAAAATGCAGCAAGGATGCCTGAAAGAGATGAAAAGAAATTGTGAGAAGTGAAGGCAAATTCACTTCTCAAAGTAACTTACCACCTGAAAAGTTAGTGAAAGAAATGCAATGCAATGCAAAGTGAGATGGAATGGCATGATGCAAACCAAAACCAGAAGCATATATGAGATGATAATGATGCTATGATATGGTGCAAACATGAATCAAGGCATGAGGATGATCATATGAACCAATGGATGCAAATGGAGCAAGTTTAGAACCATGAACACACATAAACAGTTATGAGATGCAAATGACATACAACATGGCAAATACATGATGCAATGATCAAACATGCTTTCAACATATCTTAAAATGTCTAATGAATCAAATGAATGCATGAAATGTCATGGCAAATCATGGTATGCAAGCAAATGCAAGAAGTATGCAAAAGGAAGCCCAAATTAGGGTTTATGATCAATGCATCAAACAAAAACCAAAATCAGAAGCAAACATCAAGATAAAAAAATTGAAAATGTATTCAAAGGAACCCTAATCCTATACAAACTCACTGCCCAAAGGAGGGGTTCTAACTCTTAACCTAATTAGGGTTATGAATTTCCTAAGTTTTCTAGGGTTTTAGGGTACCTTAACAAGAAAAATGTCAAACAAATTGAAAATGAAAGATCAAATCATGCCAATTTAATATCACAAACTACATGCTAAACAAAATGCAATGCAAAAAGAATCAAAGTCCAACTCTCAATGGTTAGGCAGAAATGATTTTTTGAAGTTTGGATCAAAATAATGCCTTGAAATGATTTTAATTCCATGAAAAATTATCAAAAGACATCAAGATCAAAAAAGAAATTTGGTTTGAGGGTTGGACAATGTTTCTAAATGATTATGAAGGTTTCATGAATTTTTTGGTGATTTTTAAATACCTAAAAGTATTTTTAATTAATTAATTCTCATTAATTAATTAAAAATAAAATTTTAAATGATTTAAAAATATTTTTTAATGCAAAAAATAAAAATAAAAATGTTTTTGGTTTCTGAAAATTAATAAAAGTTTATACAAAAATTTTCAGAATTTTTAAAATTGTTTTGCCATTTTAAATAAAATGGAGAAAACAAATGAATTAAAATGAAAATAAAAACTAATTAAATGGGTGGTAATCAGAATCAATGGCTGGCATTTGAACTTGGAACGCGCGCGTTTGACTTGGCGCCACATCCAAGGGCTGGAATTCAAACTCACATAATTATGATTAGCCCTAATTAATTATGCCCTAATGACTTTCAGGCGACCGGAACACTGTTCCGGTCGTCTTCTCCGGCAAGCTCAAACTCCTAACTCTCTCTACACGCAATGAAAACAAAATCTAACTGCCCAGAACTCATCCCCATTCAAAAACGAATCAAACCCCCCAATCAAACATCATTTTTCATTCATCAATCAGCCAAATCGAATCAAAACATTTTTAGGGCAAAAAGTTTCAGAGCATTCATACATCCTGGTTTCTCAACCATTTTCAAAAGTAAACACATATTCAGGATCAGGAGAGTGCATAGAAGCTTTTAAGAACTTAAAAACATGCTTCTGGAAAAAAGTTTTGAGATGACTACCTGAACTGAAGCTTTTGATTCAGGAGCTTTCTGGCTGTTTCTTTGGCTCAAATCCCCTCCAATGATCCTCCTGAGAAGCTTGCAATGCTTGTTTGAAGTTTGCAATGGCTGGTTTGAGAGATGGCAGGAGTTCTGTTCAATGGCAGGTGGTGATCGTGTTTTTGATTCAATGGCTTTCAGGCTGTTTTAAGGGTTGGTTTGTGTTCAGTGAAGCATGGTGAGATTGTTTGTGAAGTTTGTTTATGAGTTTGAGGCTTGTGTGATGAGTTTCGAATGCTCTTGCAAGATAAGGTGAAAATGAGAATGTTGTGCTATGGAGTGTTTTAGGCTTGTGTTCTAGTTGCTTTGGCTTGCTTTTTGTTTGCATAAACAATTGCCATTGGTCAGATGAAGTGATGTGTGCTTTATTGATTGGTATGGCTCAAGTTGCCAAAATGTCAAAGTTGTGTAAGAGAGGTATGGGCTACTTGCTAGCCAAGGAAAAAAGGCATGTCCTGCGCAGCATGATGTGGGGAGAGCCCTAGGATGGTTCAGCAAGTCAGCAAGCAAGTGGATCTTCACTTGAGTGAGTTTTTGCAAGTTGGTTCACTTTTGCTCCTTATGAAATATCTTGCTCCATAAGCCATAAAAATGTGTGATCCTTTGGCCCATTCTGATTTTTAAATGTTGTATGATCATGTTGTGAAGTTTATAGGTCCATTTGATGACTTAATTTGCCTTGAGAAGTGAATTTGCAACTTTTCCTCTTTGGTGCATAACTTGAAATTTAGTGATTTTTGCCAACTTTGACAAGCCATAACTTTTGATCCAAAATGAATTAGGTCATGTTCTTGTACTTTTTGAAAAGGGAATGATCCATTATACAACTTTCATGACCAAAGTTTTTCCATTTGAAGCTTTTTTTGAATCAAAAAGCAAGGGTTGAAAAAGTTTCCCAAAATGGCAATTTCATTAAAAGTCAAACTTTCCCAAAAAGTCAACTTTACAAAAGACTTGAAATTCTTCAATTTTGTGAACTTCTAACATCTTCTATGATCAAATAAAGATCATATACAATCAAAATGATGAAGAACACCCTTTGGTTGGGTCATTGGGGGCCTCAGATGCCCTGATTTTGCACTGACTTGCTTGAAAAGTCAACTCTTGATCAGATGACTTCCCCATGGAGTTTCTTCATGAAAATTGATATGCATACTCCCTATACCATATAGAGACCAATAGAAACAAGAATGACCAAAAAATTTGGAGTTATGGCCTCTGAAACCAAAACCCTAATTTTAGGTCATCTGTGCAGTCAAACCTGGCTCTGCTTCCATGCTATTCTCAGTTCTTGTGATTTTTTGACATTCTTGACTTTGAGGGGATATAATATGATGTTTGAACATACATGGACCCCTTTAAAGTTATTGATGACCTTTGGAGTGGCTCAAGAAGCCCTTGGGTTGCTCAGATCACAAACCCTAGATGCAGATGACTTAGAACCAATGCAGTGAATAAAAAATGTAATATGAGATGCCATGATTGAGCTTATGCATATGAAATGATCACAAGCCATGGTTTGAATGAGTGAGGGAAAATTTGGGGTGTTTACAATAGTTAATAAATTTTGTCATTTTTATTTCCACACTCCCCCAATTTAAATTATGTATCCCATCCCCATGATGTAATAGCTAGGGTTTACTTTCATTTTTAAATTCCGCAAAATAATTAACTGCGTGGTTAGTAACTATAGGGTGTGAAAAGAATGTATGCAAATAAAAAATGGATTTAGCCCACTAATTTCCCAGATTAAAATAACTGAATTGAATACACTTGCACACTCACACCCCTAGGGTAACATCTCTTGTTGCCTTATGAAATAATGGTCAAGTCCCTCGAACATAGGGATACTTTAGCTTGTTTCCTAAAAGAAATAAATCATCATAGTTGCCTTTCGAAAAAGATCATAGTCTCTCGATGTCCCTTCAAAGTTGCCTTCGAATAAATGATCTCGTCCCTACGAAAATGATGATTGTCCCTTCGAATTATTAATGTATCCATACATGTTGCCTTCTATGACCATAATAATGACCCTACGTCTGTCCCTTCCAAATCCAAGGATAAGACTACTTACTAACTAATAGTAAGGACAATTCTATCCCTAAGGAAACAAAATGACAAGAAAGACCTTACAATTTAGGGTAAGTAGTTCTTAAGTGCTTGCTCACAATTTTCAAAAATACCTTTAACACCTCACATTTTCATATATTTTTAAATAGTAAACACTTTGTATACGTTCATACGAGAACCATTGCAAAGGTAAACCTTTATGAAATATTTTTCTAATCACACACTACACTATTTTTTCACTCAAAGTAAAGTGAGCTAAGCAGTAAAGAGCCCATGGATAACCATGTATACAAAGGGTGCTAACACCTTCCCTTTGTATAACTTACCCCCCAAACTCAAAATCTTTTAAAGTTCTTTCCTATTCTTTTATGCCTTTCCGTTATTGGACAAAATAAAAGTCGGTAGTGACTCTTGCTCACCGCAACATATCTTGCGAAAAATATTAAAAGTCAATTCTCCAACCGTATTACAGGACTGGCGACTCCGCTGGGGAGTTAAATATTTAAAATAGGGGTTACTTTAGAGTTAGATCACCTTACTTGTTTGAATTATATGCTTTATTTTAAAGGGTACTTGTTTTGGGGATACTGTGAGAAAGATCCTAACCGGGATCTAGTGTACCTTAGGTAAGTGGCAATAGACCAAGGAAACTGTATGGTGTATACCACTATGGTTGATATGGTAGCTACAGTTAGTGTGACACTTAGGTTAGTACTGATATTCTTCAAGTCAATTGAGGATAATATTAGGCTACCATATAGTGTCATCTACACTAACTTCCCTTTAGAACCCTAATTGACCCATCTTGGCCAGTAGAAAGTAGTGAGATAACCGGCTTTGGTGCAATATAAAGTTTGTTGATACTCGATGCTACGCTCATTGAGATTCTAATCTTGGGATGTTTTGGTTGGCGAGACAGTTGCCACACTGTCGCTCCCGGGATTTTCATCCTAGTACAAACGTGAAAGTGGCACGGAAAAGGTAGAGTCGCCTGCCATGCATTTTTATCCCGAAGGAACGAGAAAGGTAATGCTGCACAAACCTGAGGAAGAAGGAAAGGACAAGGTCCTGCGAATCAAAGATCCGGGTTCGGGAGTCGGTTACAACCTGGAAGGTATTAGTACCCCAGATCATCCGCCGTACCCGACGGGATCCACACTTGTTTTCTTGCTTCAAAGGGTGAGAAAATAAAGTGCTGCTGAATAAAACTGCTACTGGAACTGGAATGGGAATGGAAAAGGAGAATGGGAATCGAAATGGAAAGAAAGGATGGATAAAATGTAGGAAAATAAAGAATGTGCTCGAACGGGCCCTACCCCGCTGCCAACGTACCTCATCGGGAAAATGAGGATCAGAGTCGACGTAGTTCGCCTAACTAAGGCGAGAACTATTTGTTTTTGTTTTTTATGCGCTGGAACTGCGTATGTATATGCTCAGGTGTTGTAGGCTCGTCTGGTATGAGTTCGATTACCGTCTTGCATGCGAGACAAGTCGTCGCAAGTTCGCGTTTTGAGTGAATGAGATGAGAAGAGAAGTTCCCGCAGGATATTCACTTATTGTTTGTTTTTGTCTTTTATGAGTTTTGTATGTATTTGGCACAAGGAAGTGAATTCAAACTCTTTTACATGGAATGTGTACTTGCTACTACATTCCAAGATGGAATAATAGAACAAGCACACCAAGCAAGGAGAATTTGTCCAAGACTTGTTTCCATGAATTAGGGTTTAAGTTCACTAGCTTGTTGAACTTTATTAAGTGTTTTTGTAGCTTGTAAAGAAGTATATTTTATATTTTTCTTTGTGAAACAACCCCTTGATAAGACTTGTACATCATGATAGACAAGCTTACACCATTCCAAGATGGAATGAATGCAAGTGCCCCATAGAATAAGGCTATACACAAGGGATCCTTTCATGCATTTATTAAGTCTTTTTGGATTTGTTTGAAGATGAGAAGAGAAGACTCAAAAAGCAAAGGTCAAAGCTAATGGGGGACTAAGACACAATCCTAAGTTATATTATTATGTACAAAAGGGAGATCCTATGGTTAATGAGGTATTCTATCTTAAAGGAAAGAAAAGCAAGTTAGAATTCAACTTACTTCCTAAGGAAGTTAAGTTGAATCTAAGGAACAAAAGAGACCTATGAACAAAGCACCAAGGTGCTAAAACAAAAGAAATTAAATGAATAAAAGAAAGGAATGAAGTGATTACCTCATCTTCCCCTCCCACAAAACAAACATTAGCATGATAAAGAAGTATGAACAATTATGACATGGCAAATTCCGCAAACCAACCACACTAGCTAAGGAAGGATGTTAGTGAACTCCTAAGGCTAAGACTTAGGTCTAAATCATATTATAAGGTAACAAACTTAAAAAGTCAGTAGCTAATTCAATTCAAAAGTCTCTTAAGCTACAAAGGTGGCCAACTTCAAACTATGCCCTAAAAAGAATCTAAACCTCAATGAGATCTAAGGTAAAGTTACATGGGGAAACTTAAAGGATTAAGTAACCTAAAAAGGCTTAAACCCTAAAGTGAATGGAAAATCCAGGGGTTAACATCACATTAAAGTCTCCTAATAGGTCATTCTACAAGGGATGAAGAGACCTAAGTAAAATAAATGCAAACTATATGAGTGGTTGTGTGAACCTAAGAGAGAATGCAAGTGAAACTTCCAAGAGAGGCAAAACCTTAAGGTAAGACTCAAATATGAACAAAGGGGTTTGAAATCCCCATACAAAAACTAGGGGCTTGACATGAATTAAAGATGAAAATTAAACTCACAAAATAATGGCAAATGAAATGGCATGAAGTATTCTAAAACTAGGTATCTCAAATTAGGCTTTTTTGACTTTCTTAAGGGCAAATGAAACATAAAGAGAGGCAAAACTTTATACATGTGAAATGAACATAGAGGATGATCTAAACATGTTTATAAGACACAAAACAAGACTTTGACAAATTTATTTGGTGTATTCATTAAGTTTTGAGTGATTAAGATGAGGGATGAAGGAGAATTAGGTTAAAATGGAGACAATGGTGACTTAAGGTTCAAGTAAACCCTAAAAACAAAAGCAAAGACTCAAGGATGGCTTTCAAGGTTAGAGGACATCTATTATAACATACAAAACGCAGAATTAAGACCTCATAGGATAAGAAGACAACACAAAAAGAATGGCACATTTATCATGCATGGTTTGGGAGAACAAAAATGAATAAGATCATATGTCAAGAATGTTGGAAATTAAGAAAAAAATAAAGTGAAAATTAATTTGGATCTCAAAAATGAACAAAAATTAAAATCTAAAAATATGGAAAATTAAAGAATATTATGAAGAGTGTCCATGAGTTATTTAGGAATTTTTGGAGGCTTTTTGCTATTTTTTAAAAATAAGAAACGAAAATGGAATAAATGATAAAAAGAGTTAATATGAAATAATCTGAGATGGGCCTTGGGGTGCAAAGAGTGAAGAAAATAACATGAATGAGCCTAAGTCAAACACGCAAAGGGAGCCAATAAGAACTGAATACTTTTCTGTTGACTTTGGCATGTGCTAGGCACAGGTTTCATTTATGCGTTGGCAAGCTCACAAACGTTGGATTGAGAGGATTTGATGGCTGGGACTTAAAGTTGAGATAAATCTAGGGTTACTGTTCAGATGGCCGGAGCTAGCCTCTGGTCATCTTCTCCGGCCATGCTCTGTTAGGGCTTCCTTAATTCACCATGAAAATGAAATCTAAAGGCATCATCTCACTCGTCTCCTCTCACTGATCACTAATACATCCTCAAAATTCATTTATGGTTCCTAAAATGATCAAATCGAAGGCAAAAATTTTCGCATCTAAAACTGCATCTAAGCATCTAATATGCCTATCAACTAGCCAGAGGTGCCATTGCTTCTATCAAGCTTTACTTAACATGAAAACAACAAAAAATAGCCAATTCGATCCAATGAGTTTTCAGAGGATACCTGAAATGCAGTGTGATCAATGTGTTGCTATAAGGCCAGAGATGAGGTTCCAGTGGTTGCTTGTTCTTGCCTTAATTCACCAGAAGTGAAATAAACACTCTGCACTTGATAATTCTTGAGAGATTGAAGTAAATGCAGTGATGTTCAAGATTTTGCATAATCAATTCCTTGATGATTGAAAGTGATTAAACCATGAGAATGAATCCATACACCATGCTGCTGATGGATTGAACAAGATAGAGGCTAAAGAGATGAAGATTGAAGAGCTACACTTTAATTTGCAGTGTGAATTCAATGATGCAGTGAGGGATCCATGGAGCTTCAAGCTATGCCATCCATGGAGGTTATGCTGAAGGTGATGAAGAAGATGAATTGAGGGAAATTGAGATTGAATTGATGAAGATGAAGGTAGCTCGAATAAAAATGCAAAGAGTGCTTGATGAAGTTCTGTGGAGTGAATGCAGTGAATAATGGCTAAGCCCCCACAGTGCAGTTGATGATTCTCTTTTATAAGCTCCTTGACCAAGGGTTATAAACTATAACCATGATTAATTGGTCTGGTTAAACTGAGTCAGGTTGGTTGCCACTGAGTCAAGTTTGTTAGGGTTAGTTGGATTCAGTTATGCCAGTTGTGTGTTCTGGAAACTTCTAATGCTCGAGCTGGATCAGAAGTGGTGATGTTCATGGAAATTATGGTGAGGATGAGTGAAGTGTAATGGGGCTAGCATGATCAACTTATGAAGCATGCCTATGGTTTGAATTTGGAGAGGGTGCATTGCAAGTGAGGTGATCATGCATTCATGTGATGATGTATTCCTCAAATGAGCTTATGGACATGGAGTTTGTGATCATAACATGTGAATTGAAGCATGCAAACTGAACTGAAGTGTGATTCCTTATGCCTTGGCCTGCAAGAAACCAGATTGTATGTTGTGATCTTCCACGAGGTGTAACTTCATGGTCAAGGCACCCATGGATGAAGTTCTTATACTCAATTTGAAGAGAAAAGATCATAGAACAAATTTGATGTTCAAACCATGATGGGATATGTCCTCTAACTTGCTTGAAATTATCATTGAAAAACATGTTCCAAGACTGCACCAATGGCCTGCATAAATTTTCCTTGGCATGCCTTCTATGGCCCATGCTTGACCAGTTGTGACCTCTCTACTTCAGCCCATCATAACTTCCAAACCATTGATCCTATGGAAAAACCTTGAACATGAAAATTGTAGTAAACATGTAGGTGAACAACTTTGTAGTTCAAAAAAATTTGATTTAAAGTCTTATTGACCAAGTAAAATGGCTTGACATTTGATCCACCACATGTTTGATTAAATGCCTTGCAGGGCACGCGCGCTGGCCAGCTTCTTGCCTCACCCATGACCTAGTTTTGCCTTGTTTTTCCTCAACTTTGCAAGATCATATCTTTCTCATTTTTTATGATATATAAGAGTTCCACCTATGTATTTGAAGCTCAAGATTCCCTCTTTAATTGGCTCCAAGTAGACTTTTCATATCTTTCTCATTTTGGGAGAAGGCCTCATTCAAAGTAGTTGCAAAAATAGCCAAAACTTGCCATTTTTGGAAACCCTAATTTTCCGAAATTGGTAAGTTTTGATTTTCTTGATCAAATTTGGACCATAGGATCCTTGTAACTCTAATTTCATGATTTTGATCTCAAAAAGTCAGGAGTTGACGTTTTCCTCAGCATGGTTGAATTTTCCCCAAATCCCTGATTTTTAATCATCTGACCAATTAAACCTCTTCCAAAATGAATTTGTGGATGAAATTTGAATCCTATACACTTGTTATCATATAGAACACAATGGAATCCACTTTTACTCAAAAATTCATAGAGAAGTCCTTCACAAATGAAACCCTAATTTGGACCATTTCATTAGGAGGTGTTGCACTGCTTGCCTTCCTTGGAGCCATTCACTTCTTTCAAAGACTCGAGGTTTCAAATGGAGACTTGTGGGATGTTATGGACCCCTTGTACATGGTTGAGGAGCTTTCTGGCCTATTGATTGCCTTTGTATAGCCTTCAGTTGCTTCAATACTTGACCACATGCCTATGCCTTAGTTATGCTACACATGATGCAATGTTTTTTTTGTTATTTTATGAACTTATGTATACTAAATGATATGCACAATGTTGAGGAAATGAGAGGGCAAATTTTGAGGTATTACACACACTGAACTACAACCTTTGAAAATAATTAGTGATATTGAGATCCCTTAGAACCCGATTACTATTGCTAGGACAGGTTGAACCAACTAACTTCAGTGGGGAGGGTACTTACCTATGAACTTCATGTAAGCCTTTAAACCTACAACCTTTGTGTGACTTGTTTGTGTTTGCCATTTGCTTGCTTTAAACATAACATCATGACATCATAACATAGCATTTTCACTAACCATTTCAAAGACCAAAGGATTTATCTTTGTTCTTTGTTGCATGTTATGGCTTTCGCTCATAGAAACACTATCTGAATCAACTTTGTAAGAATACCTTCTAAGCTTAAGGAATTAGTTTCAAAAGTTCATGAGGACTCTCAATTCATCAAAAAACATGGTTATCTACTTGATTTGGTTACTTCAGGGTTTAATGAAGACATGATGAGTGTTTTGTTCTAGTTCTTTGACCCTAAACATCACTGTTTCACATTTCCCGATTATCAGTTAGTGTCCACAATGGAAGAATTCTCCAAATTACTTGGTGTGCATATTCTTGATAAAAAACCTTTCACATGCTTAGAGAAGGAGCCTAAACCCGAAATTATTGCAATAGCCTTACATCTGAAGAAGTCTGACATTATACTGGAAACAAGAAGTGGAGTTAAGGGTATTCTTGCTAAAGTATTGATAGAGAGAGCTCATGTATTCTTGGATGCTATGAGTTACGATGCTTTTAAGGAGATCTTGGCCTTTTTGTTTTATGGTTTGGTGTTGTTGCCTAATCCGGACCAATTCATAGATGTGCACGCCATTAACATATTTCTGTCTTATAATCCTGGGCCTACCTTGCTTGGAGATATTTTGCACTCTATTCACACTCATACTACGAAGGTGCGAGGAACTCTGATGTGTTGCATACCTCTACTATCAAGGTGGTTTATTTCACACCTTCCTCGATCTGTGATGAATAATGAACAAGGTTTGAGGTGCTCTAAAAGGATAATGCCACTCTCCCATTCAAATATTCATTGGTGTTCCTGATCTATGGAAAACATCACTATCATTGACCACTGTAGATAGTTCCCTAATGTTCCACTCCTTGGCATAAGGGGAGGCATTACTTATAATCCTTCTTTAGCACTACGTCAATTTAGTTATGCTTGGAGTGATGGTCCTCATGATATGATTATTCAAGTAATTATGTTCGATTATGACAACAATCCTCAAGATTACCGTCAAAGGTTTATACATGCTTGGGACATGGTGAATAAGATTGATAACAACACTGGAACCAAAATACTCCATCCCTATGGAGCCATACCTCATATGGGTGCGATCTCATGCTCAAAATCTTATGATGCCATGTCCTATTGTTCTACTAGTTATCGTTGAGCCTATTGTTGAAGGAGATGTTCCTTACACTATTCTTCATCCTGACATGCCTACTGACCTGGAAGAGCTAAAAAAATATTGGATCCAACTGAAGGAGGAAAGGGATACCTTTGAGGCTCAGTTCTATGCTAGCAAAGAGAAAGTGTTGGAGCTAATAATGCAACTTCACGAAGAGCGGAACCTCTACACATATCTCAACACAAAGAGGAAACATCCATGGGAGACTTGAATCTTAAATGTTTTTATTTTTTTTTCTTTGTAACTTTTCTTGTTTTTCCTTCATTGTAAGCCCAAGGGGCAGTTATATTTTTAACCTACTAATAAGAGCTTTGTTTTTGTTTTTCTTTAATAAATTTAAATCCTACGTGGTCCTTGAAAACATTGCATATGCATTTACATACCATACCATTGCATAACAGGTTTCCGTGACAATTTTCTTATCTTCTCGCTATTTATTTCAGTGGAAATGGCTCTCGAACAGACTGTCAAAGATCTCCAAAACCAGAACACCTAATTTCAAGAGATGATCCTGAACTTGTCCAAAGGACAAGAAGAGCTGAAGGCACTCCTGACAAAGAAGAAGAAGAAAACCAGAAAACCAATTGGTTTCATCAACATGGGTAGGAGATTCAAAGGTCAAATAAAGACATATGATGAGGTCTAAAATCATGAAGACAAAGATTATGTAAAAGACGAAGGCAGTCAACATGATACTACTGGGAATTCTGATCAAGAGGAGAATTATTACTATGATTCAACTGGTGATGAGAAATACAAGTTGCTGGAAGACCGTGTGAATGCCATGGAGTTGCAGAAAAAAATTTGGTTTAGATTTTGAAGATTTGAGTTTGATTTCTGGAGTTGTCATTCCTCTTGGGTTCAAAGTTCCTACTTTTGTGGTATATGATGGTGTTTCGTGTTCGAAGCTGCATTTGAGGTCCTATGTCCGAAGGATCCATCCACATACTGCTGATAAAAAGTTATGGATACATTTCTTCCAAGAAAGTTTATCTGGAGCCCAACTAGAATGGTACTACCAACTTGAGAGTATCAACATTCGTGCTTGGAATGATCTTGTTGAGACTTTCTACAAGAAATATCAATATAACTCTGATTTAGCACCGACTCGCATGCAACTCCAAAGCATGTCCATGGGCTCTAAGGAAAGTTTCAAAGAGTACGCTCAGAAGTGGAGAGATTTTGCGAGTAGAGTTCAACCTTCTTTAACTAACAGAGAGTTAGTTGACATGTTTATGAGTACGCTGACTGGTCCTTTCTACAGTCATCTAATTGGAAGTTCGTCATTTGGTTTCACTGAGCTAATAATGATTGGAGAACATGTGGAAATTGGAATATGAAGTGGAAAAATATAAATGGCTGTCTCTTCAGGTACCACCAAGAAGCCATCTAATGGGAAGAAAGAATAAAATGCGGTGTATGACCAACAAGGTCGTAATAAGAATAGTTGTAACTAATCTGTGGGAGCAGTTCTGATCTCTAATCCTGCGCCACAAAATCAACAATAGAATAATCAGCCTAAGAAGGGTACACCTAGGAGAAAATTTACAAAGATAAATATGTCATTGGCTCAGGCACTGCAACTCATGCTGAAGTGAGAGCTAATTACCTTGAAGGACCCTCCTCAGAATCCCAATACTTCCTCTCCTTGCTATAATCCTAATGCAAGGTGTGCATATCACTCCAACTTCCCCGGACATGATACTAATAATTGTTGGGCATTGAAGAATAAAATTCAGGATATGATTGATGCTGGGGGAAATTGAGTTTGATCCTCCTGAGACTCCTAATGTGATTACCGCTCCTATGCCCAGTCATGAAAAGACTGTTAATGTTGTCGATGATGGTTCTTATGTTTCTATTGTGGCTGATTTGACTACTCCTCTGTCAATTGTTAAAAAGAAGTTGTTGCAAGCCGGTTTATTTCCGGGCTGCAATAAAGACTGCTATTACTATGCCTCTCATTCCAATGGTTGTTGGAAGCTGAAAGAAGGTATTTAGCGTTTGATGGACGATCATACTATACTATTTGAGAAGAGCCCTTCTATAGGGAATTTATGTGAAGGTTTTTCCCAAGGTCTGAAGCTGGAAGATGTGTTTGTGGTTACTAAAACTCTTGTGAGGATCACTTCTAAGGGTCTTGTGAAGATTACTGCTGAGCCAAAAGTGGCTCCCCTGATTATTACTACTCCCGGTCCGATCCCATATTCTTCTGACAAGGCCATCCCTTGGAATTATGGCGTTGATGTTTATGTCCATGGTGTCAAGCAAAAGCCTTTAACTTATATACATGTTCAACATACTAATCCTGATGTCGATAATATCACTAGGACTAGTAAAGTTACTCGAAGTGGAAGGATTTTCTCTCCTGAAGAAACTTCAAGGATTGTTGCTACTCCATTTCGTATTATCAACTCCGAGCCAAGTACTGAGGCTCGAGGCAAAGGACCAGTGATTGAGCCTGTTCAGGTTGAGACACCAGTTACTGAAAATCTCTCTAAGAAGATGGAAGAAGTACTAAAGATCATCCGCAAGAGTGATTAAAATATTGTTGAACAATTGGGACACACTCCCTCCAAAATCTATGATATCTCTGTTGTTATGCTCTGAGGCCCATGCTAAGGCTTTGGTGAAATTCCTGAAATCTGAGCACGTACCACACGAAATCTCTGTGGATGAATTTGAAAATTGTGTTACTAATTTGATGACTGATAATGGCTTAGGATTTTCTGATGTTGATTTAACTCCTGCTAGAAGAAACCACAACAAAGCTCTGCACGTCTCTATTGAGTGTAGGGGCATTATTCTATCTCATGTGTTGGTGGATAATGGTTCCTCTTTAATTGTGTTACCGAAGGTTGTTCTTGACAAACTAAACTATGAAGATGTTATACCAAGACCTAGTAATGTATAGTGAGAGCCTTTGATGGTTCAAAAAGAACGGTGTATGGAGAAGTTGATCTTCCAATCAAAGTAGGTTCTCAAGTCTTTGATTCTACTTTTTATGTGATGGACATTCGTCCTGCCTATTCCTGCTTGCTTGGACGCCCTTGGATACATGGGGCAGGTGTTGTAACCTCTACCTTACACCAGAAGATGAAATATCCAGTGAAGAGCAAGATTGTCACCGTCTATGGTGAATACAAGTACATGGTCACTAATGTGAGTACTTTTAAATATGTTGTAATGGATGGTGAATTTGTTGAGACTCCTTGTCAGACATTTGAAGTGGTTCCTCAGACTGTTCCTGTTGTTAAGCCAGTTCCTATTATTTCTAGAGCAACTCCTGCAATGGCCTCTCTGAAAGATGCTAAAGCTGTGGTTGAGAAAGGTGGTTGTACTATTTGGGGTCAGCTTCGGATATTCCTTACAAGTCTGACAAATTTGGTTTGGGTTTCACTGTAGAGGCTCAGAAGGCTATTCGTCATGTTTGTGCTATTCGTATCACCAACAAAGGAGTTCAGAAAGATTAAGTCAATGTTGTGGAAGACTCTGATGAAGACTACAACATAGACAGTTGGATATTTCCTACCATTGGTTGTGGGCTCAACAATTGGAAGACTAAGACATTATTCCTATCTCCTTTAGTCAGGAGTAAATGTTATTTTTTGTTTTTCTTATTTTGGTTTTGTAATTTGAACAATTAAAACTTTTAAGCCTTGTGTCTATCCCGAGGCACAGTGGTATGCTTGTTAGGGATGTCATTTCATTTGCATATTTTAATTCAATAAAATCAATGGACATTTTTGCTTTTGTAAATATTGCGCTATTTATATTTCTTTTATTTTTTCTGTATCAAAAGAATCTATGTGTTCTTACACACACCCACATCACTGAACTGCAGATCCTCATCCACTATAGATCCCATTGATAACAGTTCTGCTATTGCCAATTATGACTTCGAAAATCCAATCTACCAAGTCGAGGATGGAAATGAGGAAGATTGAGAAGTGCCTATAGAACTTGCTAGGTTTCTACAGCAAGAAGGAAAAGATATACAACTACATGTAGAACCAATCGAAGTTGTGAATCTGGGTACTGAGAAAGATAAGAAAGATGTCAAGGTAGGGGATGAATTAGAAAACAATGTCAAGAACAGGTTAAAATTCAGATGCTACGTGACTACGTGGAAATATTTGCTTGGTCTTATAAAGATATGCCAGGACTTGATACTGATATTGTGGTTCACCGTCTACCGATGAAGGAAGGTTGTCTCATGATAAAGCAGAAAGTTCGTCGTATGTGTCTTGAAATGTCAGAAAAGATCAAAGTTGGAGTGATGAAATAATTTGAGGCAGGGTTCCTAGCTGTCACTTCTTATCCTCAATGGGTTGCAAATGTGGTACCAGTACCTAAGAAGGATGGAAAAGTAAGCATGTGCCCGGATTACAGGGATTTGAACAAAGCCAGCCCCAAAGGTGATTTCCCACTTCCGCATATTGATGTTCTAGTAGACAATACTGCTCAGCATAAGGTATTCTCTTTCATGGATAGTTTCTCTGGTTATAATCAGATTAAGATGGCGCCTGAAGATATGGAGAAGACTATGTTTGTCACACAGTAGGACATCTTTTGTTATAAAGTAATGCCATTTGGTCTAAAGAACGTTGGGGCAACATACCAACGTGATATGGTAGCTTTGTTCCATGATATGATTCATCACGAGATAGAGGTATATGTTGATGACATGATAGCCAGATCCCAGACTGAAGAAGAACATCTTGATCATCTGCACAAGCTGTTTGAGAGGTTGAAGAAATACAAACTGAGATTGAATCCAAACAAATGTACCTTTGGAGTTAGATCTGGTAAACTTTTAGGTTTCATTGTCAGTGGTAAAGGTATTGAAGTTGACCCTGCGAAGGTAAAAGCTATACAAGATATGCCCGCTCCCCGTACTGATAAAGAGGTAAGAGGTTTCTTGGGACGCTTGAACTACATTGCAAGATTTATTTTCCAATTAACTGCTACTTGTGAGCCAATCTTAAAATTGCTGAAGAAAGATCAAGTAATGGATTGGAACGAAAAATGCCAGATAGCTTTTGATGAGATCAAGAAATATCTCTAAGAACCTCCAACATTGATGCCACTAGTTGCGGGAAGACCCTTGATTATGTACCTGACAGTGTTAGACAATTCAATGGGGTGTGTGTTGCGGCAACATGACGAGTCTGGTCAAAAAGAGAAAGCAATATACTACCTTAGAAAAAAGTTTACCGACTGTGAAACAAGATACTCACTGCTCTAGAAAACTTGTTGTGCTTTGGCATGGGCTGCTTGCTGACTAAGACAGTATATGTTGACTCATACCACTTTATTGATTTCGAAGATGGATCCTATGAAATACATATTTGAGAAACCTTCTCTCTCCAGGCGAATAGCGAGATGGCAAATGATTTTGACAGAATATGACATCCAGTACATTACTCAGAAGGCAATTAAGGGAAGTGTGGTAGCTGATCATTTGGCTCATCAAGCGATGGATGACTATTAGTCTATGAATTTTGAGTTTCCAGATGACGATATTATGCTTGTTACTGATCATAAAGAATCTAGACCGTATGAAGGACATAAACAGGGATCCCGATGGACTATGGTTTTTGATGGAGCTTCTAATGCACTTGGCAATGGTATTGGTGTTGTGATTATCTCTCTTGAGGGTTGTTATATGTCGTTTACTGCTAGACTTTGTTTCAATTATACCAACAATATGGCTGAATATGAAGCATGTATCATGGGTATCAAGGCTGCCATTGAGATGAAGATCCAATTCTTGAATGTATATGGGGATTCAACCCTGGTAGTTAGCCAGATTAAAGGAGAATGGGACATAAAGCATCCAAATCTGATTCCTTATCGAGAACATGTGTTGAATTTGATTCCATACTTTGAAAAGATCACTTTCGAACATATTCCACGGGAAGAGAATCAATTGGCAGACGCATTAGCTACTATGTCATCTATGTTTAAAATCAGTTGGGATAATGAAGCTCCTAAAATTACTATTGATCGATTAGATGAGCCGGCATACTATTATGAGGTTGACATTGAGCGAGTGGAAGAAAAACCTTGGTTCCACAAAGTAAAAAGATATCTCGAAGATCAGGAGTATCCTGAAGGGGCATCTATCAATGACAAGAAGTTTCTAAGGAGATTTTCTGCCAAGTTTTTCCTGAGTAATGGAATTTTGTACAAGCGCAATCACGATTCGACTTTGCTTCATTGTATGGACAAGAAGGAAGCAAGATAGACTATGGAAGACATGCATGATGAGATCTTTGGCACTCATTCTAGTGGGCATACGATGGCTAAGAAAATTTTGATAGCAGGTTATTACTGGTTTACCATGGAAGTTGATTGCTATCAGCACTCCAAAACTTGTCATAAGTGCCAGATCTATGTCGATAAAGTACATGTGCCTCCAGTTCTTTTGAATGTTCTAACTTCTGTTTGGCCTTTTGCAATGTGGGGCATTGATATGATTGGTGAGATCAAACCTACCACTTCCAATGGACATCGTTTCATTCTTGTTGCTATTGATTATTTTATGAAGTGGGTAGAGGAAGCCTTGTTTGCTTCTGTTACTAAAAATGTTGTGGCTCGGTTTATCAAGCATAATCTTATATGTCGATATGGCATCCCTGAAAGGATTAAGAATATTAAGAAGACCGTGCAAAAGATGATAGTGACATACAGATATTAGCACGAGATGTTATTGTTTGCTCTTCATGGTTATCGCACCTCAGTACGCACCTCAACTGGGGAAACTCCATTATCTATTGTCTATGGTATGGAGGCAGTTTTACCTGTTGAAGTTCAGATTCCTTCCTTAAGAATTATGAAAGATAAATACTTAGATGAAGACGAATAGATTCAGACTCGACTTGACCAGATAAACTTGATTGATGAAAAGAGGCTTGCGGCCGTTTGTCATGGCCAGATGTATCAGAAACGTATTGTCGCTCCCGACATTTTCATCCTAGTACAAACGCGAAAGTGGCGCGGAAAGGGTAGAGTCGCCAGCCATGCATTTTTATCCCGAAGGAACGGGAAAAGTAATGCTGCACAAACCTGAGGAAGAAGGAAAGGACGAGGCCTTGCGAACCAAAGAGCTGGGTTCGGGAGTCGGTTACGACCTGGGAAGGTATTAGCACCCCAGATCGTCCGCCGTACCCGACGGGATCCACGCTTGCTTGCTTGTTTCAAAGGGTGAGAAATAACTGCTGCTGAATAAAACTGCTACTGGAACTGGAATGGGAATGGAAAAGGAGAAATGGAATTGGAATGGAAAGAAAGGATGGGGAAAATGTAGGGAAAATAAAGAATGTGCTCGAACGGACCCTACCCCGCTGCCTATGTACCTCATCGGGATAATAAGGATCAAAGTCGACGTAGTTCGCCTAATTAAGAAGGGAACTTTGTATTTTTTAGGATGACGTTGCCATAGCTCTAGCTCAGGTGTTACCGGCTCTGACTCGAGGGTGTTTACCGTATCGCTGTTTGAACTGTCGAGGCAAGTCGCATTCGTCCGCAAAGATTAGGAGATGAGAAGAGAAGACGCGCTATCTTTGTTAATTGTCTTTTAGAAGAAGTGTTTTGAATTTGTTTGTGAACATTCTCATACTAAGACTTATCCATCGTGGTTGGGACTTACACCTCGCCCCGAAACAAGACGTGTATAAGAACTATGCAACAAAGTCTCATGGCGTATAAGAACATTCAACCTTTATTAAGTATTTTATTGTTTTTCTTTATGAGATGAGAAAGAATGACTCAAGTCGGAAAAAGGACAAAACTAAGGGGGACTAAGACCAACCCTAAGTTATTTATTATGCACAAAAAGGGAGATCCTAATGGTTTATGAGGTTTTCTAATCCTAAGGAGCAAAAGGAAAAGAAAGAATGAAAAAGGATGCAACTTACTTCCTAATGAAGATAAGTTGGTCCTAACAATGGGAAATCCTACCAATCACAAGTATGGAAGGAAAAAATGAATTAAAATGCATAAAAGAAATGCATAAAAAATAAAAGGATAAGGTGTAAGGAAACATACCTCAATCTTCCCCTCTACAAAACAAAGATTAGTGTGCAATTTATTAAAAAGGAATGAGGTAAAAAACCACACCAAACAATTCCTAAGGCAACTTGGACCTAAACTAGACTCAATCTTAAGTTTAAGGGTGCCTAAAAATGCTAAACTAAAATTCAACAACTATTTACAGCACTCAAACACATAATCAGCTATGAAAACAATGCATAACACAAATCAGCTTTTTACAGCCAGCATGCATCATGAAAAGGTAGGTGTAAAAAGTTACAGACAACATGCAAACATAATAAACAACATACATTTTACAACACCTATATGCAAAAACAGCTATGAAATGCAAAATCCAGATTTGATTATTTTCATATTTTAATGCACAACTCAATGAAAAATGCACCAAATTGATCATGAACATGCATTTGAACCTAAATCAACATATATAAATGAAAGATCAATGAACATTTTTGGGAGATTATGCTAGAATGCATCACATGGTTGATTATGCAATAAGTAATGCAAAAATGTAGCACATGAATATGGTATATAAACATGAGGATTATTGATTATGAACATGCAATATGATAGCTCAACAAGAATGTCAAACTCAATGCAAAATTCAGAATTGAATTGATGTAAATGGTATGATCAAGCATGCAAACAAATGCAACTAAATGCACATACATACATGATTATGCCACATACATTGATACAATGGAAATGCAAAATGATTAAATGCAATGTGACACATGTAAAAACAGAATGCAACATGATTATTCACATTCCAAATAATGCACAAACATGGCAACAAAATGTAAGAACTCAAGCTATACACAAAAGAACACAAAAACGCATAATACGTAACATGAATGGAAACGCGTCGAAACGACTCGAAATGGGGGAATGAGCTACTGGAAATGGACCCAAAAATTCCCTAAAATCAATACCTAAACATGTATGAACATTAGAGGCACTAGGAAGCAAGATTGAGCAAGAAAATAAGCTAAAAATCCAAAAATGAACAGTGTTAACCGGTTAACCAAATTGGTTAACCCGTTAACGGACCCTGGACAACACTAAAAATGGCCAAAAACACATGCGTTAACCGGTTAACCAAATGCGCTAACCGGTTAACGCTGAACAAAATGTGAAAAATGCTTTTGAAATAAGTGCTTTTGGCCACAATCTTCCTTCTAATGATCCCTAACATACCTAAGAACATGCTAACACTAATTTCTACTTAATTGGGGTTTATTTACACATGATAGAATCTATAACAAGCTACAATCCTAACTTCTAATCCATCAACAATTACAAATCGCAAGCAATGCATAATCGATCGCAAGCAAAACGAAAAGCAATTAAAGAACGCCAAAAGTGGCAAGATGAAGAGAATAACTTAAAGAAGAAGTGATTTAGATCACCAACCTACGAAGCGGAGAAGTGCTTCGGTAATTGTTGCAAGAATCGGAGCTTGATCAAAGAGAAAACCAAGAAAACCGCGAAACCGCAAAATAAATGCGTTCTTGATGCTTGAACCTTCGTGTACTTCCGATAAGCTGAAATCCTCACAAAAATCACTAGCTTCTTCTTCTACAATCCACAATCAATGGAGGTTGAAGGCTTAAGCTTCAAGATCTTCAAGTTTCAATGTGAAACTTGAAGAGCTTATTCAAAAAGCTTTGGTGAAAATGGAAATGGAGGAAAAGTGAGAGAGAAAAAGTGATTGTGAAAGAGTGAAAAGTTGGAAAATTGTGTGAACCCTTTGCATTGAAGTGATTAATGAATATATAGAGGCTAGGATTGGAGCTAGGTTTGGGAATGGAATTAGGTTTGGGGCCCAAAAATTAGGCTTGAATTCCAATATTATGGTTTGGTAGTTAGTTAGGAAATGTGGTGGAACATGGTGGAAGTTTCCAAGGGAAATGGAGTGGAATTGAAGTGGAAAAACAAGAGGGAAAGAATGAAAGGAAATGTGGAAAGAAAGTGGAAGGAAAAGGGAAAGAAAAGGGAGAGAAAGGTGAATTTTTCCCTTTTTGTTTGGTTAGTTTGGAAATGGTTTGGATTATTTTTGGGATATTATTTTTCTCTTGAACTCCAATGTTTGGCAAGCCTCGATCGACCACACACCTCATGTGTATGCAAAGGATGATGATTTATTTATTTATCTTTTCAAATGCGATGCGATGATATGCGGAATGAAGCGTAAATCGCTCGAGGTTGATAATAAATAAGAGGGAAAATTTTGGGGTGTTACACGTATGATCAAAGCCTTTAATAAGAAAGTCAAACATCAAATATACCAGGTTGGCGATTTGGTAATAAAGCGTATCATATTACCACAAGGTGATCCCAGGGAAAAATGGACTCCCACTTATGAAGGGCCATTTGTAGTTAAAAGGGTATTTTCTGGAGGCGCTATGATACTTCCCACCATGGATGGTGAAGATTTCCCGCAACCTGTGAACGCATACATAGTCAAAAAATACCACGCATAAAAAGAGACTCGCTAGGTTGACTGATCTAGGAAAAAATAAGGGCATCCCAGCGAACCAAAAGGGTTCAGGAAAAAATCAGGGATATATATAAAAAAAATTACACCTGGCAAGTCGAAAACCTGAAAAGGCGGCTTGGGCAAAAAAGGGTATTCGGTGGACTAAAAACCTGAAAAGGCGGTCCAGGAAAAAGTTAGGGATTAAAGCGTACGACTAGGTCCCGTTGGATCACTCATATAACTTCAACTAGTTGTGTTACCAATATCAAGTTCAAACGACACAAATCAGTCCAGTCATTTCTCTTACGACAAAAGATGAGATACTTGAAGATAATGGCAATAATATAGTTGAAACTTGATGGGATCATTTACACATAGTTGTTTTTCCTTGTTTTTCTGTACCATTTTAATTTTCTACGAAGAATTCCTCTTACTAGGATTTCTGTTTCTTTGTTCAAAATTGCCTATTTATAGGCTACTTTCAAGATCAATACAATTCTATTTCAAACTCAGCTTTACTTTTCTCATTTTTTACTTACGCATAAACGTCCATTGATTATTTTTGAATGAATGTATGCTTTTGAATAAGATTGATGTTTACCAATATATATATATATATATATATATATATATATATATATATATATATATATATATATATATATATATATATATATATATATATATACATTAATAGCATTTACTAAGGACACTTGGAGGTAGGAATCCCCAACAAAGTTCATATCCAACTGATCTTCGCAGGCTCATCCCCACAGAGTAATTTTTATGGATTTATCTCAGTGAAGTATTCCAAGTAGCCTCTTCCCCGAAAGAATTTGTACTTCCAACTCTACAAAGTCCCAGGCGGTATTCTCTCAAGCCTGATATCCTCCGAAGAATTGACACTTGGTCGGATAAGTCTCTCAGGGGAATGTCTGTCTCTTTTATCCCTAGTCAGGGTATTTAGGAATTTAATCTTTCAATAAAAAGTACGATGAGCGGAATTAAAAAGATCCCAAGTACAATATTCTTAAACAAGACGCGAGTGATGTCTTCTTACTCCTCAGCAAAAAGTCGGGATTTATTTTCCCCAGCTAGCATTTTGTTACACAAAGCTACTAATGTGCTTCAAATACATAATTCATCCATACATCATTTACAACATATCATGGCATACGCATCCATAAGTAAATACGACATTCTCATTTATGTTAAGTGGCCTCGCATAAAACTAACTTTTCCTTTTCAGGATAGTTCACAATCATAGGAACATTGTTAACTCTTAGAGACAATTCAGAGACGATCGAGACAAAGATCTAGTTCTGATACTTAGTTCAGGATATTTTCCAGAGACAGTTCAGAGATGATCAAAACAAATATCTAGTTCTGATACTTATTTCAGGATATTTTCCAGAGACAGTTCAGAGACGATCGAGACAAAGATCTAGTTTTGATACTTAGTTCAGGATATTTTCCAGAGACAGTTCAGAGACGATTGAGACAAAGATATAGTTTTGATACTTAGTTCAGGATATTTTCTAGAGACAATTCAGAGACGATCAAGACAAAGATCTATTTCTGATACTTAGTTTAGGACATTTTCCAGAAACAGTTCAAAGACGATCAAGACAAAGATCTAATGCTGATACTTATTCTAGAGTGTAATACCCCAAATTTTCCTTCTGGTCTTCTATCTTTGTCAGCTTTTCATTTTGCATTCATACGCATTTTGCATACCAATTGCATAAGATCATAAGGCATGGGATCATTGTTTTCTGAGTTATTAGGGTTTCACATCTTTATCTGCGGATTATCAGAGAATTCAAAGTTTCAACTATGCAGCCATTAGTGGTATCATTCTCCTCATGTCGCTGGATTAGGGTTTATTTCCCTAAAACAGTGATCTTCAAGGATTTCACGTCTACAAGGACTATTTACTATATATTTGGCCCATCATCAGGCTATTCTCTTCCCCATCAAGTTACAAGGATATTTTCGTCTTCTCAGCATCTCAGGAAATTTCTTTCTCAAAAAGTTCTGGTTGTGGTTCAAGTGCAGTTGTTCATTCATGATCCAATTTAGGCGGGTGATTGACCTAATCCTGGTCAAACTATCAGGATATTCCTTCAAGTACAAGTTGTTTGTGTCATTGACTTATTTCTCATTCGTGGTGAATTGTTCGGTGGTAGCTGCTTTATTCTTAATCAATGGTTTTCGTGGAAGCGATGTAAGTTTAGTTTTGAGTTGAAAGTCGAGTTTTTGCGGTTGTGTGCATATTGGTGGTGGTCAGTCCGTTCTTTAGAAGATTGGTTCATACCCATTTCTCTGTCCTTTTTTTTCATGTTCATTTATTCTTACCCATTACTCGATTTTTTCTTCCGTAAATCATATTCCATTATCCAATCCATTATTATCAACCATTTTCATCCATTAACCAAATAATTCACCCATAGAATAAAGTCATTTTTATTATTTATAACCATATCACAAAATAATTGTCAAGTCCAAATTTTTAATTACATGTTCATTCTTTCTTTTTAGCCCATTCAATTTATTTTTAGCTTAACATTTTTGTTACTACCCAAAGCCCATTTACCAAAAATAATAAACTAAAAAAAATATTGATTAAAGGAAAAGAGAGAGCTCTCTATGAAGAAAAGGAAAAGTACATAGTATTTCGTCCAACCCCACGTCACAACAAATTCTCACACTTTTCTTCAAACTCTTCACACATTTCCCACCTTGCCACCTTCATTTCAACTCGGCCCCACCTGCACCACACACATTTACGCTGCCCTCATTCTCTTCACAGCAAATCCTCACAAACTACAGCAACCACACACGCGCCTCACACTACCCTCACATTTTTCTTTCCAAAAGGCTGGCCCACTCATTTCCTCATTCATGATTCACATGCACAAGACTCTTCAGCCTCTCTACAACACACTCTCCACTCTTTTGCTCATCCTTTATAACAATATCATCTTCGCTCACCTTAAAACTCAGCCACCTCTAACCAATTTCAATAGGCACATAAACCATTTTCATTAACCTTTTGTTCATCACCTCACCACTACGCAACTTTTATCCAATTTCTAAACACATGACCCTTACCCACATCAAAATAACACTAACAAACACTTCCATTAATCTCTCTACCTCATTCTTCAATCCTTTCTCAACCATAACCATCCTCAATCTACTATTCCTTCAGCAATAACAACAAACATTCAAATAAACCACCCCTTATTTTCTTCAAACTCAACGACAACAACCAACCACACTATTGCTCTATCACTCTTCGCCAACTCTTTCATACTGCTTTAGCCTCTCCAATATCTCTCTCTAACCAAGAAACAACAACACAGTCACTGTAAATCCACCACCATACACATCAAAACCAATATTCAAATCCACCATTGCTTACAACAACACAAAACCAGAGAAATAAGAGAAAGAAGAAGAAGAGTGAGACAAAGAAAGTTTGAGACGAATCAACAACAAACCTGAACCAAACTCTCTGTTCTGCACAACCCTCGCCCTTTTTCGGAATTCAATTACACAAACCTTTCAACCTCAACTAACAAAAACCGCAACCATTTCGTCGCACCTTCATCGATCCTCACCTTTAATCTTCTTCATAACACCACCACCCTTTCATTCATCTTGAAGGACTCACCTCACAAACCACACACTCTCATCAACAACAAACTCTTTTAACACTATCAACCGCAGCACCACCTCTTCTTAAAATCCAATCACCGCAAACAACACTCAACTTCTGCATCCATATCGCAACTCACAAACCTCATCAACAACAACTGCAAATCCGTTCACAAACCGTCGACCTTCGCCAAGAAACAATCAACAACACGAATCAGAAAAGGAAAATAAAGGAGATGAAGTAGAGGATTTTCAGATCAAAGAAGAGATCCACAACTGTAGAACCACCGCCAAAACTCATCTCAATCGCTGAGCCTCCGCCACACAGACTACTGAGCTCCGCCGTCAGAGCTAAAGGATTATCCGAAGGAGGAGAATCCGAATCCGAGATTGTGGTGAGGATAGCACGAGCTTACGCGGTGGATTTTTTTTCACCGATCTGAGAGTGAACAAAAGGGTGACGAAACCACCGAAAACCACAAGGAAGCCACCAAAATCACATCTAATCAAAACAACTGCGAAAGAGATGAGAGACGGAGGATTCATGGTGGCACGGTCATCGGTGGTGTATTGATTTGTGGGAGAAAAACCATGAATGATGCTAAATCGTGTTTTCGGAGCGGAAGAAGAAGGGAGCTTTGTTTTAGTTCTGCCTGTTGTTAGAGATTTTGTTTTAGAATATAGTTTAGATTTTAATCTTAATTAATTTTGTTTCAATTATTAATCTTAATCTAGTCTAGATTTTAATCTCAATTAATTTTGTTTTTTTTTTATAAGATTTTGTCTAATTTTGGTTTTAGTTTTCTATTGAATGTTTTGTAGGTTTCTTGATGAAGGATAAAGCGTGGATGACTTTGTGACTAATTGTTCCATAATCTTACTTGGATTAATGAGACCTCTAGATACGAATTGCACTTAGACCTTGACTTTGCGAGGACCGATTCATGGTGTTGATTTTGGTTCCTCTTGTTGGTCGTCCTGGTTTGGATGATTACGCCTTATACTCTATTTTGTTTGGACTTGATGATTGATACTTGTACTTAGCTGTTGGATTGTCTTGCTTGTTTGGACTTCTGATAAGTATTTCTGAGATTCTCCTGCTCATATCGAAGAGGCAACGGACCTTCTCCGTAGGTATCCATGAGGCTCGATTTTACTTATTGCATGTTGTTGCATCTGGAAGTCCTACTGGTGTAGGCTCTGTTTGTGCATTGTTCGATTATTATCATACTGCATTCTCCTCTCCTTATTTCTTTTTCATCTCAATTTCTTCCTCATCTTCTTTTATTCTTCCTTAACTTGAGGTGTGCTTAGGCCACCTTGGTTCTTCTTCTTTCATCTTCTTTTTTTCTTATCTTTTCCTTCTTTAGGATAGTAAACCTCACTAACCTAGGATTTTCTATGCATGATAGCAATTAGGATTCATTAGTCCCCCATTAGACTTTTACCTTTGAGATCCTTTTGTTTCTCTTCTTTTCTTATCTCAAAACCCTAAAAAGCATCTTAATAAAGTTTGAAGTGGTAACCTGTGCAATAGCCTTATTCCATGATACACTTGTAGTCTTCCCATCTTGGGATAGTACAAGCTTGTCTTGTGATGCACAAGTCTGATCAGGATACCATCTTCACCAAGAAAATCATAAAAAAGACTTCTTCATCCAAAAATTACAAAAAACACTTAATAAATTCAACGAGTTAGTGAGCTTAGGCCGTAATCTCTGGAATCAAGTTTTGGGGATCTTCTCCTTATTTGAGTGTGCTTGTTCTATTATTCCATCTTGGAATGTAGTGGCAAGTACACATTCCATGGAAAAGAGCTTGAGTTCACTTCCTTGTGACACACTCATAAAAGCTACTAAAAAACACAAACACACAATAAGCGTCTCTCCTTCAGGACTTCTCTTCTCATCACCTTCACTCTTTACGTACGAACTTGCTCCTACTTGTCATTTTGCAAGACGGTAACGCACTCGTCGTCCGAGCCTGCAACACCTGAGCATTGACATAGGCAGATCAAGCCTTAAGACACAAGCAAAATTTTCCACCCCAAGTTAGGGGAACTACAGCGACTCTGATCCTCATTGTCCAGATGAGGTACGTAGGCAGCGGGGTAGGGCCCGTTCGAGCACAATCTTTATTTTCGCTACATTTGTTTCCTTTTCGTTTCTTTTATCCAGTTCAGTTCCTTTTCTTCGCAGCAGTTTTCATTTCTCCCCCCTTTGAAACAGATTTCTTTGCAAGCGTGGATCCCGTCGGGTACGGCGGACGATTTGGGGTGCTAATACCTTCCCAGGTCGTAACCGACTCCCAATCTGGGGTGCTAATACCTTCCCAGGTCGTAACAGACTCCCGTGTCCTTCCTCTTCTTTCTTCTGGTTTGTGCAGCATTACCATTCCCGTTCCTTCGGGATAAAAATGCCTGGCTGGCGACTCTACCTCTTTCCGCGCCACTTTCGCGTTTGTACCAGGATGGAAATTCGGGGAGCGACAGCTGGCGACTCTGCTGGGGAAGATTCTAACCAGAATCTCTGGTTCCCTTGAGAGTCTCTCATAGCGCTTGCGTGCTTCTGTTTCACTGGGTGTTGATTGTTTGTTGTTGGGTGTTGTATTTTACTATTGTTTATTTACGGTTTATTTACAGCTTTATTTACAGTTTTCAGTATTTATTTTCCTGCATCATATTATTATTGGACTGTCTGGACTGGATTTTCTGTTTGGTGGGACTTGGGTGATACTGTTACTGTGAGATGAGCTCATTACCAAGGCTCGAGTGCACCTTAGGACTTAGAGTGGTTCCACTTTGGCCTCATGAGATCTTGTCATGGGGGTAGTAGTGAGTTCCACGCCCAGATTTGCGACCGTCTTGGAAATGTCTTGATTTGGGGATCTTCCTCTCTCATTTCATAACCTTGATAGTTATGTGCAGCTGGGGACCGATCATTGAGAACCTTGTGGAAACATCCTTCTTTAGTGGTGACAGTGGCAGACCACATTGTGTGGCAAACCCATTCGCACCCGAGGGCCCACCTGGAACTCACATAGGATGACCTTGTTTTCCCGGACTCAGATGAGGCCTCCCTGCGTAGTATATAATGCCAAACCGACTCCCTGATTTGGTCATGAGCCATTTCTCGGAAATGGTGAACGTATTATTGCTATTCGGCTTTGAGAGTCTGTGATGTTTGACCCGGAGCACACCCGTGAGATTGGGATGGGTTTACAGGTTTGCAGGAACCTTTGGCCTCAACATACCATGGCTATCAGTGTGTTCTATGTTTTGATCTGGTCACTATGATTATGGAGTTCTTGATCCTTTGGTACTCGGTTATTATTCTGGGTTAGTATACAGAGATCTTGTGGTTACAGACACTCGATTATTGGTTCAGTATTCTAGATTCCAGACAGTTTCCAGCTGTGATCCCTTGTCTTTGCATCTTTTGCATCATCATATTGCATTTTGCATTTGCATATGCATTGCATTTCCTTCTTCCAGAGAGCTCATCCCTCCTCTTTTGTCCATGACCAGCCAGCTGATTTCCCGGTACTTAGTTTGAACAAGTGGTAACTGTTGGAAGAAGAAAAAGTTGTTTGAAGCTAGACTGAGCAGTGCAAAGAGTTAAAAAGGTCAGTTTGGAAGCCGTCAGTAGCTATGTGTAGCGGTAAAATCATGAGTGTAAGCTATTGATTAACTTAACTCAATATACACAGAGTCGCCACCGCGCTTTTATTTATTTCCACAAGGAAAAAGGAAAATGAACGAACAAAACCTTAACGAATCTTAAAAGCTAAAAAGCTCAAAGAATCAAACAGAGAATGGGTACGGGGATTGGTTACAAATCAGGAAGGTTTTAAGCACCCGACTTGTCCGTGGTACTCCACGGGAACCCTTTGAAATGTTAATGCATTTTGGTCTGAAATGGTTTGCTTGAAAAAAGGATTGAAGAGATGAGAAGAAGAATGTTTTTTAAGATTTTGGTGTTTGAAGAGACGAACGTCTCATGCCTACGTACCCACAAAGTGCAATGCGAGATCAAAACCCCGTAGTTCGTGGTACAAATTGTGAAAAGGCAAATGAGTTGAATTGATTTTAAAATGTAAAGATAAGTCGTCATCCTTTAGCGAATAATTCCGCTAGAAAGGATGAATCATATCTAAACATAAAAAGGTTAAGAGAAACATGCACGAGGGTGTAAACACCCCAAATTTGCCCTCACCCATTCACACCATGGCTTGTGATCATTTCATATGCATAAACACAATCATATCACCTCACATCTCATTTTTGGTTCATTGCATGGTTTCTAAGTCATCTGCACCTAGGGTTTGTGACCTGAGCTATCCAAGAGCCTCTTGAGCCACCCCAAAGGCAACCAATCACTTCAAAGGGGTCCATATGTGTTCTTGTATCATATTACATCCTCTCAAAGTCAAAATTTCCAAAGAATCACAAGAACTGGGTTGGGTAGGGATGCAGAGCCAAGTTTGACTGCACAGTTGACCTAAAATTAGGGTTTTGGTTTCAGAGGCCATAACTCCAAATTTTTTGGTCATTCTTGTTTCCATTGGTCTCTATATGGTATATGGAGTATGCATATCAATTTTCATGAAGAAATTCCATGGGGAAGTCATCTGATCAAGGGTTGACTTTTCAGACAAGTCAGTGTAAAATCAGGGCATTTGAGGCCCCCAATGACCCAACCAATGGGTGATCTTCATCATTTTGAGTGTATATGATCTTTATTTGATCATGGAAGAAGGTTGAAGTCCACAAAAATCAAGAATTTGGAGTTTTTGCAAGTGTTGACTTTTTGGGCATAGTTGACTTTTCAAGAATGCTTCATTTTAGGTCATTTTTTCAAGCCTTGATTCTTGGTCCAAAAATGCTTCAAATGGAAAAACTTTGGTCATGAAAGTTGTAGAATACATTTTTCCCTTTTCAAAAAGTACAAGAACATGATCAAATTCTTCTTGGATCAAAAGTTATGGTGTGACAAAGTTGGCAAAAATCATTGATTTTCAAGATGTGCACCAAATGAGAATTTTGCAAAATCATGAACCAATGCCATTTGTAACTTCTAATTCACTTCAAACCATGACATAAACATTCTATGTGACCTAAAAATAAGAATTGAACCAAAGATCACATGTGTATGGTTTGTGTAACAAGGAATTTCTCATGAAGTTTCAAAAGTGTGCCAACTTGCAAAACCACTCATCACACTTCCTACAACTTGCAACATTGGATGCTGACTTTGGCTAGCCTTTCCCCTCACCCTTGCTGCGCAGCCCCATTCCTTGTACTAGCCTAGAACCAAGCCATACTTCTCTTACACAAAAGGTGGACTTTGTGCAAAAGCAAACTTACCAATCAATGTAGGCCATGTCAAATCATCTGACCTATAGGATTAAAATATACTATCCATTTGCAAGCCATTTCATAGAGGAAGCAAGGCTGAAACACTCTCAAGCATCACATACTCAAACACACTCCCTCTTGCAAACTTCTTCGAATCTCTCTGCCCAGACTTCAAACATCCAAACCATTTTCACCAATCATCTCACCATGTTCCATTGAGTAGAAAGCATCAAAGAACCAAGCCTGAAACAAGCCATAACACCACTTCACCATTTTCACTCCAACTTGCAGTTTCATTCGAAACTCTCTCCACAGCTCACAAACATCCAAACAAACTCCATAAACCTTCTCTACTCATCATCTGGACCACAAACAACCCTCCACCCTTGCCAGAAATAGCCTGAATCACCATTGCCATGTTCAACTGAGCTTGAGCAAAAGTTATTCAAACTCTTCATCCAGCCAATATAAATTCCTCCTGAGCATTCAAACATCATCAAGAGGTCCTAAGGAGTGGATTGCACAAGGAAATGAGGCCTGAAAGTTGCTGGAGTGAAAGCTTCGAATCTCAGGTAGCTCAAGAAATATTTTTCCAGAAATCATTTTTTATGTTCTAAACTTGTTCTCCATGCTTCACTGAGTATCCTGATGCTTTTAGTTTTTGAAATGGTGATGAAATGAGAGTTTAATTGATCTCTGAAACTCAGTTGACCTAATTCTTGTTTTGCTCGATTCATGAGTTTGGGAAAAATAAATGTTGTTTGTGATGGAGTTTTGATTCAGTGGATCATGGGAATCATTTCTGTATGTTTGGTTTTCATTTTTGTTACGTTTTGAGAGAGTTTGGAGATTTTCAGGTGGACTTCCCACCGGAGAAGACGACCGGAGGTCTTCTCCGGCCACCTGAAAATGATTAGGGCATAACCCCTGTAATTAGTGCCATTTGAATTTGGGCCGTAGGATCCGTTGACTCCCTTGACCTCCCGCGCGTGTGAATGGCTCAGATCAAGTCATTATGCCCTAATCCACTTAATTAGTTTTAATTAATTATAATTAAATTAATTCGTCCAGAGTGAATCTAGACCCTCCATTCACGCGCGCAGTCCACCCTTTTGAATCCAGATTCAATCCTAGCCATCCCTTCTGATTACTTTTCCTTTTTCTTTATTTTTATTCATTTCTTTTTCATTTAACTTGCATATTTTATTAAAAATAGTAAAAAATGTCTAAAAATTATGAAACTTTTTCTCATAAGTTTTATTAATTTTTATGCCACAAAAATATTTTTGTTTTTATTTTTATCATTTAAAAAGTATTTTTAAATATTTAAAAGATTATTTTTAATTGATTAATGGAAATTAATTTATTAAAAATACTTTTAGGTATTTAAAAATCACCAAAAAATTCATGAAATGTTCTAAGACATTTAGAAACATTGTCCAACCTTCAAACCAAATTTCTTTTTGGATCTTGATGCATTTTGAGAATTTTTCATTGAATTAAAATCATTTTTGTGCATTATTTTGATCATAAGTTCAAAAAATCATTTCTGCCTATCTATGAAGAGTTGGACATTGATTCTTTTTGCATTGCATTGTGTTTAGCATGTAGTTTCTAGGGTTAAATGGCCATGATTTGATTCCTCATTTTCATTTTGTTTGGTATTTCTTTTGTTTAGGAACCCTAAAAACCCTAATAACTTGTAAAAACCATAACTTGAGATTGGTTAAGAGTTGAGATTTCCCCTTTGGACCTTGGTTTAGTATGGGATTAGGGGTCCTTTGAGTAGCATTTTCCATTTTTTATCTTAGGGTTTGCTTCTGTTTTTGGTCTTTGTTTGATGTTTGATTCATAAACCCTATTTTGGGCTTTCATTTGCATCCCTTTTGCATTCTCTTGCATAACATGACTTGCCATGACATTCCATGCCTCCATTTGATTCATTTGACATCATAAGACATATAGAAAGCATTTTTGATCATTGCATCTTGCATTTGCCATGTTGTATGCCATTTGCATTTCATTACTTTTCATGTATGTTCATGGTCCTTAACTTGCTTCACATGCATCCATAAACTTGTATGATCATTTCCATGTGTTGCCTCATGTTTGTAGCATCTCATAGCATCATTTTCATCATCAACATGCTTCTGGTTTTGTTTATCATCATGTCATCTCACCCCACTTTGCATTGCATTTCTTTTCTAATCTTTTCAGGTGGTAAGTGATTTGAGAAGTGAATTTGCCTTCACTTCTCATATTGTTTCTTTTCATCTCTCTTGCATCCATTGCTGAATTTTTGTTTGTGTATGAGATTGAGCTTGCTCATTCTTGTTCCTCCCACTTTCTTTCCTCAAGTGACTTGACTTCTTAAATGAAGCAAGTTACTTTGCTTCTCCTGATCCTTTCACCTGCTTCCTGGTGGTTCCTTTGAAGATTGTTCTTGAAAACCTCACAAACCCTAGGAACAACCAAGCATGACAATGATTAGGGTTTTGATTAGTCTCCCCATTTAGTTTTTTACCTTTGTGTCTCTTTGAGTCTTCTCTTCTCACCTCATAATCAGGGACTAAACCCTAAAGGCTTTAAGGCTTTGTGATTAAGTTTATGCCTGCATCCTTCTATTAGGATGAAGTGTATAACTTTAATCCTAAGTGTTAAACCCTTAATGTGTTTAAATCTCTTAATCAATCCACTTAATAATCATCAAGACATCACACTTGTAACTTGGGCCTTGCATTAGGGTTCTAATTCTTCCTTAATTGGTTAAGAAGGACTAACCCTAGTGTTAATGGACAAGTCCCCCTCAAGTTGTCTTACAAATCATAAAATCCACTTCATCATCATACCATTAAGTAAAATCCACTTAATCAAAGGCTTGTTTTGTCATGAGTTTAATCCCTAATCATGGATTAAGTTGAGGAGCTTTCCTCAGCTTAAACATTCTCATCTATTATCCTTCTATTAGGATGGTGTAATGGGTCTGTTTAATCCTTGATTATGGCTTAACCTCATTACTTAACACTAAACAAAAACACCAAAAACATCTAAATAATCACAAGTAGGTTAATGATCTTAATCCTACACCCAAGGTGATTAAGTGTGAGAAGCTGACTTCACACTTAAGGTATTCTCATTACCCCTAATCAGAGGGAAGATGTGATGAGTTTACTAAATCCATTGGTTTAGACTTAAGCTCATTAACTTATGACAAAATCCAAAAAACAATAAAAGACTGAAAACACAAAAACAAACAATAATCGTCTCCTTCGGGATTCTTTTCTCATCATCTTCATTCACAAACGAGAACTCGCTTCTTCCGTCTAATGCAAGACAGTTAGCACCTGAGCCAGACAGGTCATACACTTGAGCATAGACAAGTAAGCAGTTCACAAGTCAATTCATCTTTCAGTCTCTTTGGGTCGAACTACGGTGTTCTGACTTCCTCATTGCACGAGAGGATACGTAGGCATAACTTAACAGTTATCGAACAAAAGTCTCTGTACATTCCCCCTCTTTCTAGCTTTATTCTTTAAGCCTCGTGATCTTGAGCATTCCATTCACTTCTTACACTGACACTGTATATGCTACACTTCACTTCTTTCACACTGACACCTGTACATCTTTTCTAGCTATTTTATACACAAATTGCACTGACACTCCCCTTTAAAACACAAATCTTTTAAGCGTGGATCCCGTCGAGTACGGCGGACAATCTGGGTGCTAATACCTTCCCAGGTTGTAACCAACCCCCTTTCTCAGTCTCTCTGGTTCGCAACCGTCTTATCCATGTCTTTCTAGGTCTATGCAGCATTGCCTTTCCTCCGGGATAAAAATGCCTAGCTGGAGACTCTATTCATCTCCAGTGAGTTCACGGCTGTGTGTTCTCACTGTCCCTCTCGCCGACCGTTCGCGTCTGTACCTTTATTTGGGCCATTCCCATTTATCGGGAGCGACAGCTTGGCGACTCTGCTGGGGACCCTTATACTGCAACCAGGGCTTCTGGTTCTTTTTGTGGGTTCCTCCTAGCGCTTGATTGATTTGTGTTTACTGGGGTGTTATGTGTTATCTGTGCTTGTGTATTTATTTTATTTATTGCTTTATGTACAGTTTTGTTTATCGCTTCCTTTATAGCTTTATGCATATATTATCATATTGTCATACTGTGCTGTCTGGCTGGATCTGTTGTTTGCTTTGGTGGGTGGGTGTTCCATTGAGAGTTAAGGTCCTATACCTGGGACCTGAGTGACACCTAGGCTAGATTGAATCATATTCTTTCCCATTCCATCTCGGTCTGGTGCGGGAATATGAAACACGGTTCAGATGTGGGTTTCTTCTTGAGAACTCTGTGTTGCAGATTTCCTGCAATGCTAGGGCTATCTGGGAAGCCTGCTAAGTCTGGATGACCTTTTAGTATTGACCTTCAGAAACTGAGGTGAATTAGAGGAGGAACTTTTATGGTTATTGTAAACACTGTGCCTTCGGGTTTAGAAGTGTTTACACTTCTCATAACTGATCCAAGTCTGAGGATCCTTGTTTTAGAACACCACCTGTGAGGGGGTTGGGCTGTTTACAGGTTTGCAGGTACCTTGACCTCAGAATACCCTGTTACTTTGATTTGATTAAGAATACTCCATGTTGGAACAGTTCTTGTGATTCTAAAACCCTGGACATGTGGCTCTTTATTTGAGTCCCCCACCTTGGTTACTGGATTTATAGACCTCCATCTGGAATTCTTGAACATACTTGGACCTATATCAGGGCATTTGATCAGATCCAGCTCAGTCACAAACCCTTGCATATCATTTGCATACATGAACATTGCATCATATTGACATTTGCTTATTTGTGTTTCAGGGTATCCACTTTCATCTTTGGTTTTGGTTTTGACCCCATCTTCAATATTGACTCATCTTCATCAGCATCTGCTTCAGTTATCAGATACCTGCACCAGCCAATCAGTGGCCCCTTCTTCAGTGTTATCATCAGCACCTGTCTCTGCTCATCTTCATCATCATGGCTCCTAAAAAGAGCAACATCACCTATCATTTCTTCCAGCCAGAGCTATCTGACATCAGGAGGATTCAGACCCTGATCACTCCAGATCACATACCATTGTTCAGGGAACATTATGGAGATATACTTGATATGGTTATGGATCTAGACCCTTCACAGAGAAGCCTGATCCACACTTGCATTCAGTTCTATGATCCCCCACTGAGATGTTTCACTTTCCAGGACTTTCAGCTAGGCCCTCTATTAGAAGAATACTCATCATTGGTTGGTATGCCTATCAGGGGTGGAATCCCTTTCAACCCTGAGATGGTCTTTCCTGGTAATGGAGAAGTAGCAAAGGCTTTGCATCTGGAACCTGTCCTAATTGAACAACATTTGACTTCCAAAGCTGGAATCCCTGGCTTCCATCTGGATTTCCTAATCTCTCAAGCTACCCTGAAAGCCTCTATAGGAGAGTGGAAAGCTGTCTGTGCTTTATTGGCCTTGAGTGTATATGGAATTGTATTGTTTGCAGATGAGCCTCGATTCATTAGCAAGAATGCAATACATCTTTTCATCTTGCAAAACCCAGTGCCCACTTTATTGGGGGACCTCTACTACTCAGTGCATCAGAGGAATGAAAAGCAGAGGGGAAGATTAGTGAGGTGTTGTGCTCCATTGTTCCACACTTGGCTTCTCAGGCATCTACCCAGGACAAATGCATTTTTGAATCCTCATCAACAGAAAAACTGGGCTAAGAGACTCACTGCTCTAACTTCAGCCGATATCAGATGGTGCACCCAAAGCACCAAAGGCAGGGATATCATCACCAGCTGTGGGCATTTTCCCAATGTGCCCCTAATAGGAGTTAAGGGTAGTATCAATTACAACCCTCTACTGTTCAGAAGACAACTGGGCTATGCACTGGTCCACACTCCTAAGGCACAGGACTTGGTGGAGACTCTTTATTGCGAGAACAAGCCTAATCTGGCTACTGTTAGGCAGGCAGCTTGGGCCTGGGATCATGTTCAAACCAAGGGAATAACCATTTTGGGGAAGTGCAACAATGTGGCATCATCACAATATTATGAATGGTCCCGTGCCAGGGCTCAATTCTCTGGGATGCCCTTTACCATAGAAGATATGCCTGAATCATCTTCAGCACCACCCCCTGCAACTATCAGTTTGGAGGAGTTTGAGGGCTTGAAGGAAAGAAATGAGAAGTTAACCCAGGCTTTGCAGAAGACCCTCCGGGAGAGGAATGATGGCAGGATGGAGATTGAGAGGCTAGAGAAGTTGAGAGTGGAGCATCTGGTTAAGATTGAGAAGTCTGGGGATTATATCAAAAAGTCTAAAGCTGGAGAACAAATTCTGAAGAATGCTTGCAAGGAAGCCCAGTTCCAGAGAGCAAGGACAGACTTGTATCTGAAGGAGAGTCAGGCCCGGTGGGTCAGGATCACCGAGGCTCGTACTCTGGAGGACAAGAGAGTTCAAGACAAGATGGAGCAACTGGAAGCTAGTGCAAAAGAGCAACAAGAAGCCCTGGCAGCAGCCCAGAGGGAGATATCAGAGCTAAAGATCAAAGCTGGAGTGAAGAGGTCAAAGGACCAAAGCCAGCACAGGAAGCTAACAGCAGCTGTTACGACCCGGAATCTCCTCATCAGAAATCTCACGGAGCGTCCGGCTGATCCTGTGACCGAAGCACTTCTCAAGGAAGTTCGTGAGGATGAGTTTGGTCTTGGTGTTTGACCATTTGCCTGTTGTTGCTTTCATTCCGTGTATTTTCCATTTTTCTTGTAATGTACTTTGACCCCTCCGAGGGCTTGTGGTTGTAAAACAAACTATGTACCCATTTGCTTTTTGTAATATATGTATTAGTTTGTTCCAACCGAGTTTCACTTCAAAAGCAACATCAACAGCATCTTCAAGGGTCTGGAAGGGTCAAAACTGAATGCCAAACCGGATACCTTGAGAACAAATAAGCATAACTGCATTGCATGCTAACCCCTTTTGTTTGTTTTGTAGGTTTTTGTTTTATTGCCACTAACTCTGTTGTGATGTTCAGGAACTATTGCTCGGCGCCGAGTATTTCCCCTCAACCGTCCGCACCGTTATCCGACCCGTAACAATCTTCCGGGCATTCAAATGGATCAGATGCAGCAGGACCTTACTGAGGTCAGAAATCAAATGGCAAATGAAAGGCTAGAAATGAGGAATCAAATGACTCAGTTTATGGAAGTGATGAACAACATGGCTCAGAGCCAGGAAAGATTAAGGGCCATGGTGGAAAGGCAGAATCAAGAAGATCCACATATAGGGACTGCCGGCACCAGCAACAATGAAAGGGTCCAACCTCATGTTAATCCCCCTGTATTTGGACCACACCTCCATCCTGAGGTCAATATTCCTGCAAATGTTCAAGGGACTGCCACTGCAGCCAGGGTACTTCAAGAAGACCCCCAAGAGGATCAATTCACGGTAATGGGTGCTGGGGAAGAAGCTTATGATAGAAGGTTGGATGAGATAGCTGAGAAACTGAGGTCCTTAGAGTCTCAAAACTCTTTGGGTTTCGATGTCATGGATATGGGCTTGGTAGACGGGGTCAGGATCCCCCATAAGTTTAAGCCTCCTTGTTTTGAAAAATACAACGGGACTTCATGCCCCCGGACTCATTTACAATCATTTCTGGGAAGGCTGAAGGCCTATACTATGGATGAGAAGCTCTGGATGTTCTATTTCGAAGACAGCTTGACTGGAGCGTCAAGAGAATGGTACTCTCATTTGACAAGGGCAACTATCAGATGCTGGAAGGACCTGGCAGAGGCCTTCATCAGACAGTATCAGTACAACTTAGATATGGCACCCAACAGGACCCTCCTAATGGGAATGTCACAGTCGTCAAGGGAAAGTTTCCGAGAATATGCCCAGAGATGGAGGCAACTGGCTGCTGCTGTTCAACCACCTATGTCTGAAAGGGAGATGGCAGACATGTTTATGAACACCCTTCAGGGGACTTACATTGATAGGCTAGCTGCCTTCTCATCTACCAGCTTTGCAGATGTAGTCATAGCCGGGGAGAGAATTGAAAGCCTATTGAAGATGGGTAAGATATCTGACAACGGTGCAAGCTCGTCCAGTAGTGCAAGAAAGCCTTTTGCAGGCCCGAGAAGATCTGGCGAGACCAATGCCATCCACACCAACAGGGGCAGGCCCCAATATGTTCACAGATCAATAGCAGCAGTCACCATTCCTGCTCCAGCTCATCCTCAACCAGTTTATCAACCTCCGCAGCAAAACTGTCAACAACAACCTCAGTACCATCAACAGAATCAGTATCCTCCGAGAAATTACAACAACAGCAACACCAACAACAATAACCAGCAAAGGCCATTCCAACAGAGGCCTTCTCAAGCCAACAGGGTAATCGATCCGATCCCTATGCCATATGCTACCTTGCTGCCACAACTCCTGAAACTCAACCTAGTTGAGCTAAGGACGTTGGCACCTCCAGATCCCAACAGTCTACCCAGGAATTATGACTCCAACGCCAGATGTGCCTTCCATTCAAATGCACCTGGCCACAGTACAGAAAAGTGCAGAGCCCTGCACATGAAGGTACAAGACCTGGTAGACTCAAAAGCTCTGAACTTCGCACCACCACCCAATGTCAATAAGAACCCCATGCCAAACCACGGTGGTCCCAGGATTAACGCTATTGAAGAAGACAAGCCGTCTTATTTAATAACCAGTGTGGGTCAGATCCGGACACCGTTGGTGGAAATTAAGGCTCAGCTCCTCGAATGTCAAATGTTCCCGGGGTGTGAGTTGGGGTGTGCTTACTGCAATATCTCAGTCAATGGGTGCGATGACTTGAGGAATGGCATAGACGGCCTCATTCGGAGTGGCCAACTTCAGATCACCACATCATTTCCTACAAATCCAGCAATCTCATCAGCAATAACTCCGGAACCTCCTACAACTGCAACAACCATTGTTCCTGACAATTCTTCGGCTTCATCAACAAGTACTTCATCTATCATCTCAACTGATCAGTTATCAACAAATTTTTCTTCTACAACTCCAGCACCACTCCATTTTGAAACTCCTACAACAACAACATCCATCCTTCCACCAATGTCTCCTACAACATCAGCAACAAATCATGAAGACGTCTCAACTGTCACAATATTCTATGATCCTGAAAACAACTCTGCCTACAACTCAGAAGGTGCTGCCCCCATCAGAGCACCAGTCACAATTTATTATGATCCGCAGACTATCACAATTCCTTCCACAGCTGCAGTCAGTCCAGTCACTATCACGGTGCCTGGACCAATACCTTATGAAAGCAGCAATGCCATCCCGTGGCATTACGGCTCTAACCTGTACTGTGAAGGACAAAGAATCACTTTTGAATCATCAACCCCTGCACCACAAATTGACAATGTGGGAGGAGGCGGAGGCTTCACTCGAAGCGGACGTCTTTTCGCTCCACAAATTCAGAGACCCACTGCCGAAGCAGAAGCTGCTGCTAAGGCAAAAGGAAAAAGCTTGGTGCAGGATGAGCAAGTTGTTAAGGAAGCCTTGAAAACACCCTTTGACCAAGAGGTTGATGAGTTCATGCGAATCATCAAAAAGAGTGATTATAAAGTAGTGGATCAGCTTCATCAAACGCCTTCCAAGATCTCAATCCTATCATTGCTTATGTGCTCCGAAGCCCATCAGAATGCACTACTCAAAGTCTTGCACGCAGCTTACGTGCCTGAAGAGATCACTGTCAATCAGCTAGAAGCTGTAGTTGGAAATGTTAATGCTAGTCACGGACTAAGGTTCACCAATACTGATTTGAGGACGGAAGGCCGCAACCATAACAAAGCCTTGCACATAACCATGGAATGTAAAGGTGCTGTCCTTTCCCATGTGCTGGTAGACACGGGGTCATCCCTCAATGTCTTACCTAAGAAGGCCCTGGTGAAGCTAGAATATGACGGATTGGCATTGAGACCCAGCAACCTGGTGGTGAGAGCCTTTGATGGTTCGAAGAGATCGGTTCTGGGAGAAATTGAATTACCCATAAAGATTGGCCCGCAGACCTTCAAAACGATCTTCTACGTGATGGATATACAGCCTGCCTACAGCTGTCTATTGGGTAGGCCATGGATTCACGCCGCTGGCGCCGTGACCTCTACCCTTCACCAGAAGTTAAAATATGAGTGGGAGGGTCAAATCGTTACAATCTGTGGAGAGGAGGATATTTTTGTCAGCCACCTGGCTACCTATAAGTATATTGAGATGGATGGGGAGATCCATGAAACAATGAGCCAGGGTTTTGAAGCTTTGAATGTCAATGAAACATCTGCTGTGCCTGGTACTTCAATAGCATCATACCAACAAGCCCGGAAGGTTGTTGAGGGAGGAAACGCCCAAGGCTGGGGCAAACTGCTATCGGTGGAGAAGAAAGAGGACAGATTTGGGTTGGGTTACAGACCAACTCAACAAGATCAAGCAGAGGCTGCGAAAGAGCCCAACTTTGTGAGTGGGGGGATGCTCACCCCTGATGCTATCAACTGTCTGGAAGACGAGCTGGAAGAAGAACGCAACCTGGAAAGCTGGATTCGTCCAAAGGTCCTGGGGAGCAGTATCTCAAACTGGTCTTCCTAGGAAATTTTAAGAGTTACTCATGCAGAGTAATTATTATTTCCTGTATTTTTATAGCATGCATCAAAGTCTTGCATCTTGCCCAAGATGACAAGACTCATTTTGTAATAGGGCCATCTGTACTTTTTGTGCAAACAAGATTAATCAATGAAATATCAGACATCTTTTTGCAAATGAGTCTTTCTCTCTTCCGTTCACTGTTTTTCCATTTTTCTTTTTGTACAAAAAATAAATGGCAGTGTTTTCAAAATGACAATTTTATTTCACTTTTCTAAAACAAGATTAAAATCAAATCACTAAAATGAAAAAACTGAACCCTTGCAGAGAGTGCCTTCCTGACAGCACCGACAACAGCACGGCTATGACTACGTATGACTTTGACAATCCAATCAATCAAGCCGATGTAGGGGTTGAAGAAGAGTACGAGCTTCCTGAAGAGCTAGCCAGGTTGTTAAGACAAGAGGAAAAGGTTATTACTCCTCACCAGGAGGAAGTTGAAGTGATTAATCTTGGTACAAATGAAGACGTGAAAGAAGTTAAAATCGGGGCCTGCCTGCAAGACTCAGTGAAGAGACAACTGATCAACCTGCTTCAAGAGTATGTGGACGTGTTTGCTTGGTCTTACCAAGATATGCCAGGTTTGGATACCGACATTGTCATGCACAAGCTGCCTTTGAGAGAAGAATGCCCGCCAGTTAAACAGAAACTGCGCCGAACTCGCCCAGACATGGCAATGAAGATCAAGGAAGAGGTACAAAAGCAATGGGACGCCGGGTTCCTTGCTGTGACTAGCTATCCGCCGTGGGTTGCTAATATTGTACCTGTGCCCAAGAAAGACGGCAGAGTAAGAATGTGTGTTGACTACCGGGATCTGAACAGAGCCAGCCCAAAAGATGACTTCCCATTACCTCACATTGATGTATTGGTGGATAATACGGCTCAGTTCTCGGTATTCTCCTTCATGGACGGATTTTCAGGATACAATCAGATCAAGATGTCACCTGAAGACATGGAGAAGACAACCTTCATTACACCCTGGGGCACGTTCTGCTACAAGGTAATGCCATTTGGGCTCAAGAATGCTGGTGCCACATATCAACGGGCTATGGTGACATTATTCCACGATATGATCCATAAAGAGATAGAATGTTATGTGGATGACATGATTGCCAAGTCCCTTACTGAAGAAGACCACCTGGTAAATCTACTGAAGTTATTCAAGCGTCTGAGGAAGTACCAACTGAAGTTGAACCCCAACAAATGCACATTCGGGGTGCGATCTGGTAAGCTGCTGGGTTTTATTGTAAGCGAGAAAGGGATTGAAGTTGACCCTGATAAAGTCAAAGCCATTCAAGAGATGCCTGCACCGAAGACAAAGAAAGAAGTTCGAGGGTTCTTAGGTCGATTGAACTACATCTCACGGTTCATATCTCACCTTACTGCAACCTGTGAACCTTTGTTCAAGCTGTTAAGAAAAAAGCAGACGGTCAGGTGGAATGAAGACTGCCAGAAGGCTTTTGACAAGATCAAGGAATACTTACAAGAGCCTCCAATCCTTATGCCTCCAGTTGAAGGAAGACCTCTGATAATGTACTTGACAGTATTAGAAGAGTCAATGGGGTGTGTGCTGGGCCAGCATGACGAGTCTGGTCGAAAAGAGTATGCAATATACTACCTAAGCAAAAAGTTTATCGACTGTGAACAACGTTATTCACTGCTCGAGAAAACTTGTTGTGCTTTAGCGTGGGCTGCTCGCCGACTGAGACAGTATATGTTGACCCACACTACTTTATTGATCTCAAAGATGGACCCAGTCAAATACATTTTCGAGAAGCCAGCTCTTACCGGACGGGTTGCAAGATGGCAAATGATCCTCACAGAATATGACATCCAATACACATCTCAGAAAGCCATCAAGGGCAGTGTATTGTCTGAATATCTTGCTGAGCAACCTATTGATGATTACCAGCCTATGAGGTTTGACTTCCCTGATGAAGACATCATGTTCATAAAATCAAAAGATCATGAAGAGCCTGTTCACACTGAAGGGCCTGACCCGGAAGAAAATGGACTATGATGTTTGATGGGGCTGTTAACATGAACGGCCGTGGTGTTGGTGCAGTACTCATTACACCTAAGGGAGTTCACATGCCTTTCTCGGCAAAACTCACTTTTAACTGCACTAACAACGAAGCTGAATACGAAGCTTGCATTATGGGTCTTGAGGAAGCCATTAACCTCAGGATCAAGACGTTGACTGTATTCGGAGATTCAGCTCTGGTAATCAATCAGACCAACGGCAAATGGTATACACACCAGGATCATCTGATACCTTACAGGGATTATACAAGAAGGTTATTGACGTTCTTCACAACAGTCAAGCTTGAGTATATCCCTCGGGACGAGAATCAGTTTGCAGATGCCTTGGCTACCATTTCGTCCATGATCAAAGTTCAAGCTGCTAACTTTGTACCTCAGATTTCAGTGTCAAGACTTGATAGACCAGCATATGTATTTGCAGCGGAAGTTGTCAAAGATGATAAGCCTTGGTTCCACGACATTAAATGCTTCTTGGAGGATCAAACATACCCACCTGGGGCATCTTCCAATGATAAGAAGACTTTGAGAAGGCTTGCTGGAAGTTTCTTTCTGAACACTGATGGGTCTTTATACAAAAGAAACTTTGATATGGTACTCCTCCGATGCGTTGACAAGACGGAAGCAGATTTGTTGATGCATGAAGTGCACGAGGGCTCTTTTGGTACTCATGCCGGAGGACATGCAATGGCTAAGAAGTTGTTAAGATCAGGCTATTATTGGATCACAATGGATGCCGACTGTTGTGCCTATGCCAGAAAATGCCACAAATGCCAGATCTATGCAGACAAAGTGCATGTGCCTCCGAATCCTTTGAACATAATGTCTTCACCCTGGCCCTTTGCTATGTGGGGCATTGACATGATTGGCAAGATTGAGCCGACTGCTTCAAATGGCCACAGATTCATCCTGGTCGCCATTGACTATTTCACCAAGTGGGTTGAAGCAACCTCATATGCAAACGTCACCAGGCAAGTGGTAGCCAGATTTCTGAAAAGAGATATCATCTGTCGATATGGAGTTCCCGAGCGAATCATTACTGATAATGGTTCCAACTTAAACAATAAGATGATGGCTGAGTTATGCCGGGACTTCAAGATCCAACACCACAATTCTTCTCCTTACAGGCCAAAGATGAACGGCGCTGTTGAGGCAGCAAATAAAAATATCAAGAAGATTGTGCAGAAGATGGTAGTCACCTACAAAGACTGGCATGAAATGCTACCGTTTGCCTTGCATGGGTACCGCACGTCTATCAGAACGTCCACTGGGGCAACACCGTATCAGCTTGTGTACGGAATGGAAGCAGTCCTACCTGTCGAAGTTGAATTACCCTCTTTGCGAGTATTGATGGATGTTAAGCTGAACGAAGCAGAATGGGTTAGGTCCCGATACGAACAACTGAGTCTGATTGAAGAGAAGAGATTGGCTGCAATATGTCATGGACAATTGTATCAGAAGAGAATGAAGAAAGCCTTCGATCAGAAAGTCAGGCACCGAGAGTACCAAGTGGGAGATCTTGTGCTGAAGAGAATCCTCCCTCCTCATACAGACCACAGGGGCAAGTGGACTCCGAACTATGAAGGACCATTCGTGGTAAAGAAAGTTTTCTCTGGTGGAGCACTGATGCTCAGCACCATGGATGGTGAAGATTTCCCGTCCCCTGTGAATTCAGATGCAGTTAAAAAATACTTCGCATAAAAATGACCCGCTGGACACAAAAACAGAATGTAAGTCCAGGCAAAAATAGGGCATCCCGGCGAGTCAAAAACAGAATAAAAGACTCGGGCAAAAGTAAGGGAAAATAAACAAAAAAATGTACACCCGCTGAGTTGAAAAGCCGCATTGGACAGCTCAGGCAAAAATGGGTATCCCGATGGATCGAAAACCCGAGAGGGCGATCCATGCAAAATAAGGGAATAAGCGAACAACTGCACTCTGAATTCGTCTGTATCACTTACAACTTGGAAAGCTTCAACAGAATCAAGCTTCAATCAGAATCAGCCTTCTTCAGAAATCAAGGCGAGAAGAACGCCATTGTCATACGAGTCATAGCAGAAGAGGAAGCTCCTTAAAGCGTCATCAACATTGCCAGCACTTTATTTCTCAATTTGTAACAATCTCCTCATTTCAGGGGATTTGTTTTCTTTGACTGTATCTTGCCAATTCAGGGCACATGAATTAATAAAATCAGTTTTTTTCAGTCATGTTTCGTTTTGTACATTTTATCTTGCAAAGAATGTCTGATGTCTCTAAAAAACTGGTTGCACGAGTACAGATGTTTCTCTCTAAGAAAATAAAAACACATGCTCGCAGGGAATATACTTACGCTCGAAAAGTTCTTAACTCCTATGACGGAATCCGGTAAGGGATACCTCGGGATCATTCGCGATTTCCCTTATGTTTGCAGGATCACAGGTATCCAGAACGCAACTTGGGGCATATAAGCCTCATCCTAGCCAGCTGGCAAATCAACACTCAATTTTAGCACCCGAAGTGCTCTCTCCCAAGCTGAGTTGCCTCTCATAACATCCCAGCGGAGTTGCCAGCTATTACTTATCTCCATCAGAGTTGCTAAGCATCCTAGAAAGCACCTACATCCCCGACTGAGTCAAGGATCCCTCTTTCTCCCCAGCCGAGTTGCCGTCTCGCCCTCAGCCGAGTACAAAGTCAGGGAACCATCTCCCCACAGAGTTCCAGCCTCTATCTAGAAGAGCAATGCATGGAGATCACAACAGAGTGAAGAAGGCTTCTGCAAACCCCAGCTGGGTCTCTCATTTAGGTCTATCAATGACCCACATCCTCAGGCAGATATCATCTCATCAGATCTACCAGTGATCTTATCCCCAGCTGGGATGTCCGCTTCATACAGATCGATCAAAGATCTTCGCAGCAACGGGACCCGGGTCCCGGTTTGGTATCTTTGCACAATCATAGCATTCGCATCATATTCACCCCCAAGGCGCAGCATTCCGTTTTAACACGGAGCATTGCGGCAAAAATCAAACATATAGCATAATCATAAGCCATGATATGAATCGAATACTTGTGAATAATAACCATTCATCAGAATGCAGAATACTTTCCCCAAAATCCCCCAGAGTCCCCAGCAAAAGCAGCTGCCTCACAAATCACAAACACCAGTATATACCCCTTTTGACACCCATCCGTGTCATACCCCAGCAGAAAGCCAAAGACGTCCTCTTTGCACTCACACATACCCATATACACTTTCTTGACACCAGTCCGTGTCATTTCCCCAGCGCAATCGCTTACACTCCCTCAACCCGTATACTGGTTGATATTATACCTGCCTCCCTCGACACTCGTCCGTGTCACTCTCCCCAGCAGTTAAACACTCATCTATACACCACTCGCTCTTATACAGATACTCGTCCGTATCTTGCATATACCAGTTACATCCCCACAGATTCGACTTTGGTTCATGTTCTTTGTTAACCAGTTGGTACTCGCCCGTACCATCATCTCAGAATATGCGTCCAGTGTTTGTTTCTACATGATACTCGTCCGTATCATAGTCTTGAGGATGCTCGTCCGCATCTTTAATCCATACACTATGTCAAACACTCGTGTCTCCTTGAATATAGACACTCGTCCGTGTCTAATATTCCCCAGAAGAGTCCCTTCAGATACAACACTCGTCCGTGTTCTTTGTTAACCAGTTGATACCCGTCCGTATCATCGTCTCTGAACACGTGTCAGTATTTTGTTTCTACATGATACTCGTCCGTATCATAGTCTTAAGGATGCTCGTCCGCATCTCTAATCTATACACGAATACCAAACACTTATACCTTTGTTTCTTGGATGTGAGCACTCGTCCGTGTTTACTTTTCCCCAGTAGATTACCAACAAACAAATTTTCCCTTTTATCTGACACCCGTCCTGTGCCATGATAAACCCTGAGAGCAGCCGTACCCTGCTGAGTGGTCGTCCTCCACTTCTTGATGGTCGTCCTCCATCATGCTCATCCGATGGCCGTCCCCATCGTCGATATTTAGCAGCCGTCCCCTGCTAGGTGGTCGTCCTCCACCTTTTGATGATCGTCCTTCATCATTTTATCCAATGGCCGTCCCCATTGTTGATTTTGGTTATCTGGCATTCGTCCTATGTCATGAGAAACCTCGAGAGCAGCCGTACCCTGCTGAGTGGTCGTCCTCCACTTCTTGATGGTCGTCCTCCATCATGCTCGTCCGATGGCCGTCCCCATCGTTGACCTTTTCTATCCGGCATTCGTCCTATGTCGCGATATTTTCGGCAGCCGTACCCTGCCAGGTGGTCGTCCTCCACCTTTGATGGCCGTCCCCATCATATTTCTTTTATTCCCAACAGAGCAGCCGTACCCTGCTAGGTGATCGTCCTTCACCTTTGATGGCCGTACCCCATCATCTGTTTATTTCATTTATTCTTTAACCCGATGGCCGTCCCCGTCGTGGTCCCTTTTCCTTTTTAGCCCGATGGCCGTCCCCATCGTTGGTTACTTTACCTTTGTGAACTTGACGGCCGTCCCCTTCATGTTTCATTAATCCCCAGAGAATTTTGCAGCTTTATCCTGATGGCCGTCCCCATCGTAATTTCATTTTCCCCAGCTAGTCGGCCGTCCCCGTCTTAGCTTTACCTTTTATCCCCAGCATGTCGGCCGTCCCCGTCATTGTTTTATTTCCTACACTTTTCCCAGCATGTCGGCCGTCCCCGTCATTGCTCTATCACCCATTTTACAACATACTTTATTTTCCTTTTACAATCTATATCCCTTTTCTTCTTCATTCTGTGAGTGCAAATTTTGGACTGTCTTTGGTATTCAACCACAAGTTATCTTGTTTGCCTGTTAAGCCGTCGCTTACATCCTGCACAGCTAACTCATGTTTGAATAGGGGCAGCTGTAAACACCCCAAATTTGCCCTCACCCATTCACACCATGGATTGTGATCATTTCATATGCATAAACACAATCATATCACCTCACATCTCATTTTTGGTTCATTGCATGGTTTCTAAGTCATCTGCACCTAGGGTTTGTGACCTGAGCTATCCAAGAGCCTCTTGAGCCACCCCAAAGGCAACCAATCACTTCAAAGGGGTCCATATGTGTTCTTGTATCATATTACATCCTCTCAAAGTCAAAATTTCCAAAGAATCACAAGAACTGGGTTGGGTAGGGATGCAGAGCCAAGTTTGACTGCACAGTTGACCTAAAATTAGGGTTTTGGTTTCAGAGGCCATAACTCCAAATTTTTTGGTCATTCTTGTTTCCATTGGTCTCTATATGGTATATGGAGTATTCATATCAATTTTCATGAAGAAATTCCATGGGGAAGTCATCTGATCAAGGGTTGACTTTTCAGACAAGTCAGTGTAAAATCAGGGCATTTGAGGCCCCCAATGACCCAACCAATGGGTGATCTTCATCATTTTGAGTGTATATGATCTTTATTTGATCATGGAAGAAGGTTGAAGTCCACAAAAATCAAGAATTTGGAGTTTTTGCAAGTGTTGACTTTTTGGGCATAGTTGACTTTTCAAGAATGCTTCATTTTAGGTCATTTTTTCAAGCCTTGATTCTTGGTCCAAAAATGCTTCAAATGGAAAAACTTTGGTCATGAAAGTTGTAGAATACATTTTTCCCTTTTCAAAAAGTACAAGAACATGATCAAATTCTTCTTGGATCAAAAGTTATGGTGTGACAAAGTTGGCAAAAATCATTGATTTTCAAGATGTGCACCAAATGAGAATTTTGCAAAATCATGAACCAATGCCATTTGTAACTTCTAATTCACTTCAAACCATGACATAAACATTCTATGTGACCTAAAAATAAGAATTGAACCAAAGATCACATGTGTATGGTTTGTGTAACAAGGAATTTCTCATGAAGTTTCAAAAGTGTGCCAACTTGCAAAACCACTCATCACACTTCCTACAACTTGCAACATTGGATGCTGACTTTGGCTAGCCTTTCCCCTCACCCTTGCTGCGCAGCCCCATGCCTTGTACTAGCCTAGAACCAAGCCATACTTCTCTTACACAAAAGGTGGACTTTGTGCAAAAGCAAACTTACCAATCAATGTAGGCCATGTCAAATCATCTGACCTATAGGATTAAAATATACTATCCATTTGCAAGCCATTTCATAGAGGAAGCAAGGCTGAAACACTCTCAAGCATCACATACTCAAACACACTCCCTCTTGCAAACTTCTTCGAATCTCTCTGCCCAGACTTCAAACATCCAAACCATTTTCACCAATCATCTCACCATGTTCCATTGAGTAGAAAGCATCAAAGAACCAAGCCTGAAACAAGCCATAACACCACTTCACCATTTTCACTCCAACTTGCAGTTTCATTCGAAACTCTCTCCACAGCTCACAAACATCCAAACAAACTCCATAAACCTTCTCTACTCATCATCTGGACCACAAACAACCCTCCACCCTTGCCAGAAATAGCCTGAATCACCATTGCCATGTTCAACTGAGCTTGAGCAGAAGTTATTCAAACTCTTCATCCAGCCAATATAAATTCCTCCTGAGCATTCAAACATCATCAAGAGGTCCTAAGGAGTGGATTGCACAAGGAAAGGAGGCCTGAAAGTTGCTGGAGTGAAAGCTTCAAATCTCAGGTAGCTCAAGAAATATTTTTCCAGAAATCATTTTTTATGTTCTAAACTTGTTCTCCATGCTTCACTGAGTATCCTGATGCTTTTAGTTTTTTAAATGGTGATGAAATGAGAGTTTAATTGATCTCTGAAACTCAGTTGACCTAATTCTTGTTTTGCTCGATTCATGAGTTTGGGGAAAAATAAATGTTGTTTGTGATGGGGTTTTGATTCAGTGGATCATGGGAATCATTTCTGTATGTTTGGTTTTCATTTTTGTTACGTTTTGAGAGAGTTTGGAGATTTTCAGGTGGACTTCCCACCGGAGAAGACGACCGGAGGTCTTCTCCGGCCACCTGAAAATGATTAGGGCATAACCCCTGTAATTAGTGCCATTTGAATTTGGGCCGTAGGATCCGTTGACTCCCTTGACCTCCCGCGCGGGTGAATGGCTCAGATCAAGTCATTATGCCCTAATCCACTTAATTAGTTTTAATTAATTATAATTAAATTAATTCGTCCAGAGTGAATCTAGACCCTCCATTCACGCGCGCAGTCCACCCTTTTGAATCCAGATTCAATCCTAGCCATCCCTTCTGATTACTTTTCCTTTTTCTTTATTTTTATTCATTTCTTTTTCATTTAACTTGCATATTTTATTAAAAATAGTAAAAAATGTCTAAAAATTATGAAACTTTTTCTCATAAGTTTTATTAATTTTTATGCCACAAAAATATTTTTGTTTTTATTTTTATCATTTAAAAAGTATTTTTAAATATTTAAAAGATTATTTTTAATTGATTAATGGAAATTAATTTATTAAAAATACTTTTAGGTATTTAAAAATCACCAAAAAATTCATGAAATGTTCTAAGACATTTAGAAACATTGTCCAACCTTCAAACCAAATTTCTTTTTGGATCTTGATGCATTTTGAGAATTTTTCATTGAATTAAAATCATTTTTGTGCATTATTTTGATCATAAGTTCAAAAAATCATTTCTGCCTATCTATGAAGAGTTGGACATTGATTCTTTTTGCATTGCATTGTGTTTAGCATGTAGTTTCTAGGGTTAAATGGCCATGATTTGATTCCTCATTTTCATTTTGTTTGGTATTTCTTTTGTTTAGGAACCCTAAAAACCCTAATAACTTGTAAAAACCATAACTTGAGATTGGTTAAGAGTTGAGATTTCCCCTTTGGACCTTGGTTTAGTATGGGATTAGGGGTCCTTTGAGTGGCATTTTCCATTTTTTATCTTAGGGTTTGCTTCTGTTTTTGGTCTTTGTTTGATGTTTGATTCATAAACCCTATTTTGGGCTTTCATTTGCATCCCTTTTGCATTCTCTTGCATAACATGACTTGCCATGACATTCCATGCCTCCATTTGATTCATTTGACATCATAAGACATATAGAAAGCATTTTTGATCATTGCATCTTGCATTTGCCATGTTGTATGCCATTTGCATTTCATTACTTTTCATGTATGTTCATGGTCCTTAACTTGCTTCACATGCATCCATAAACTTGTATGATCATTTCCATGTGTTGCCTCATGTTTGTAGCATCTCATAGCATCATTTTCATCATCAACATGCTTCTGGTTTTGTTTATCATCATGTCATCTCACCCCACTTTGCATTGCATTTCTTTTCTAATCTTTTCAGGTGGTAAGTGATTTGAGAAGTGAATTTGCCTTCACTTCTCATATTGTTTCTTTTCATCTCTCTTGCATCCATTGCTGCATTTTTGTTTGTGTATGAGATTGAGCTTGCTCATTCTTGTTCCTCCCACTTTCTTTCCTCAAGTGACTTGACTTCTTAAATGAAGCAAGTTACTTTGCTTCTCCTGATCCTTTCACCTGCTTCCTGGTGGTTCCTTTGAAGATTGTTCTTGAAAACCTCACAAACCCTAGGAACAACCAAGCATGACAATGATTAGGGTTTTGATTAGTCTCCCCATTTAGTTTTTTACCTTTGTGTCTCTTTGAGTCTTCTCTTCTCACCTCATAATCAGGGACTAAACCCTAAAGGCTTTAAGGCTTTGTGATTAAGTTTATGCCTGCATCCTTCTATTAGGATGAAGTGTATAACTTTAATCCTAAGTGTTAAACCCTTAATGTGTTTAAATCTCTTAATCAATCCACTTAATAATCATCAAGACATCACACTTGTAACTTGGGCCTTGCATTAGGGTTCTAATTCTTCCTTAATTGGTTAAGAAGGACTAACCCTAGTGTTAATGGACAAGTCCCCCTCAAGTTGTCTTACAAATCATAAAATCCACTTCATCATCATACCATTAAGTAAAATCCACTTAATCAAAGGCTTGTTTTGTCATGAGTTTAATCCCTAATCATGGATTAAGTTGAGGAGCTTTCCTCAGCTTAAACATTCTCATCTATTATCCTTCTATTAGGATGGTGTAATGGGTCTGTTTAATCCTTGATTATGGCTTAACCTCATTACTTAACACTAAACAAAAACACCAAAAACATCTAAATAATCACAAGTAGGTTAATGATCTTAATCCTACACCCAAGGTGATTAAGTGTGAGAAGCTGACTTCACACTTAAGGTATTCTCATTACCCCTAATCAGAGGGAAGATTTGATGAGTTTACTAAATCCATTGGTTTAGACTTAAGCTCATTAACTTATGACAAAATCCAAAAAACAATAAAAGACTGAAAACACAAAAACAAACAATAATCGTCTCCTTCGGGATTCTTTTCTCATCATCTTCATTCACAAACGAGAACTCGCTTCTTCCGTCTAATGCAAGACAGTTAGCACCTGAGCCAGATAGGTCATACACTTGAGCATAGACAAGTAAGCAGTTCACAAGTCAATTCATCTTTCAGTCTCTTTGGGTCGAACTACGGTGTTCTGACTTCCTCATTGCACGAGAGGATACGTAGGCATAACTTAACAGTTATCGAACAAAAGTCTCTGTACATTCCCCCTCTTTCTAGCTTTATTCTTTAAGCCTCATGATCTTGAGCATTCCATTCACTTCTTACACTGACACTGTATATGCTACACTTCACTTCTTTCACACTGACACCTGTACATCTTTTCCAGCTATTTTATACACAAATTGCACTGACACTCCCCTTTAAAACACAAATCTTTTAAGCGTGGATCCCGTCGAGTACGGCGGACAATCTGGGTGCTAATACCTTCCCAGGTTGTAACCAACCCCCTTTCTCAGTCTCTCTGGTTCGCAACCGTCTTATCCATGTCTTTCTAGGTCTATGCAGCATTGCCTTTCCTCCGGGATAAAAATGCCTAGCTGGCGACTCTATTCATCTCCAGTGAGTTCACGGCTGTGTGTTCTCACTGTCCCTCTCGCCGACCGTTCGCGTCTGTACCTTTATTTGGGCCATTCCCATTTATCGGGAGCGACAGAGGGCACAAAAGCAATTGAATGAGTTTGAAAGTTTTTAAGTTTTTGAGAAAAGAAAGTTTCGATATGCTTATGTGGTTTAGCATTTATTAAAGAAATGAAATGAAAAGGTAAAAGCACATGACTGAAGTCAAGGTTTAATTGAGAAAATGTTTGAAGTTTGAAAACAAAGAAAGTTTTGAAAAGAGGAAGGAGATTTGAAAATGGAAGAAGATGGGAAGAGATGAAGGGACTATCCTAAGACTTGAAAATAAAAGCTAAAGGAAAGAATGATCAAACCAAATGGCAAGCACTCTTTGAAACAATTAGATTTCCATCTTCATGAACAAGTGAACTTAACCGGAGCCACAATCTTCAATCCATAACATATGAGCAAAGGAATGATCCTAGAATCTAAGTCTGAAACTCCAAGTCATGCTAAGGATAGTAACCATAGTCCGAAATTAGAAGTCACCCATTTTTTAGATGTTTAATCCGTTATTAGTGTTTTTGTGTCCAAATGGACAAAGAAAAAAATAACAAGCAACAATAATATATACAATAAGCAATATGATGAATGAATATAGAAGCATAATAAGAGAGGTAGAGAACGAGAGATTTAAAGTAAAAGGATAAGGTGCGAGAGATTTAATTAAATGTTAGTATATTCACATTATTATAATATTAACAATATAAAGTGGTATGATGAACTTAATCAAGCACAACCACGAAAAGAAAAATAAAGTCGAGGCAACCGGATCCAAGTGGATCGCATTCCGAATCGGGACAACTGTAGGTCTATGTTAAGCAATCGCCGAGAAATTTACGGAGTAATTACCCTACAAATGAGGCCGGCCACCACTAATGAAAGTGGAAAATATTCGTGTTAATACATGTTAGAGAAACGATATTATGAATCGTTCTCCGAAAACATGCCACACTAAAAGAAAAGGAACGGTCTAATCTTAATCGTGATTATCATTGAATTTCTCGAAAAGCAACCTATCACGATCTCAAAGTATGGAGAATGATCCAAATGATCATTCATCCATAGATTTGAAATAATGAAGATTAAACTTAATCGGAAACCAACAATCCCGAATCGGAAGATTGTCATCGACCAAAAAGAAAAAAGATGAATAAGAAATGGATCTAATGATAGAATCCAAAAAGAAAGAAATAAAAATAGAAATAAGATTCTTTTCTAAAATTTCTTTTCTAAACTCTTTTTTTAAAACACTTTTTAGAATATATTTTTAAGATTTCTCTTAAAAACATATTATAAAAAATATATCTCTAATATTGAAATATTTCTAAAATCCTTTTTTAACACAATCATTAAAAAACAATTAAAACAAAATAAAGAAATCAGAAGAAATAAATAAAAAAAAAGAATAGAAATAAGAGGGTGAAGAAGAGAAATCCACGGGTGAGGTATTGTAGAAAATGGATCCAAGATGATCCATGGCCAAAAGGCCCAAACACTACTCACAACTCTCTCTTTTTTTTTTAACACAAAAGTAAATAAACAAAAATTAAACTAAAAAAAAGAAAAGAAACGAAATGGAAACAGATCCTCTTCTCCTTCCTCTACGCGGCTATGACGGTGAAACAGCGCAAATATTCAACAAAAGGGGGAAAACCGAAACAACAATGAAATCTCACCGTCTCTCAAGTCATCAATCTCTCTCTCGGATCCTCTCCTTCTTCTTTCTTTTCAAGCCGCGTATCTCTCTCTCTCTCAATTTAGTTAGGTTTTTGAAAATCTTTTGAGAATGAGAATCAATTGAAGGTGATTTGAAGATTAAATGGAAGGTGTGATTTGTGAAAGCTTGAAGGTGAGAGCCGAATATTACGACTGATGAAGGACTTGAAAGTTTGAAGGTGAAATATGAATTGAAGCTTTTGATTTTTTTTTTATTTTGGCAGAGAAAGGGTATGGATATCAAAGCTTAGGAAAGAGTGAAGAAGATTGTCCAATTTATAGAACTTGATGTGAGGAAATTGCTGTCGTTTCATGTTGATGGTTTGCGTTTTGAAGGCACGGAGAAAGCATGCTTGTTGCGTTTCATTTTTCTCTTCTGTTTTTGGGCTGTGCGTTTCATGTTTGGGGAGATTGCGTTTTGTAGCTACTGTGAGTTTTGTTCGTGTTTCTCACTGCGTTTTGGGAAGCTTTTAATTCAGGTGCAGGATGTGTGTGTGATGAGTGTGCCGTGCGTGTGATTACTAAGCTGTGAAGTGTTGGCTTCAGCTTGATTTCATGTTGTGGAGTATGCGTACGGCTTATGCGTTGGCTATTGTTTTTGCAGGTTGCTTTCGTGAAGCTGAGTAGCTGTTGTTGGAATGCTTAAGGAGTTGGGCCTGTTAGGCTGGTGCGAAATGGCGTGAATTGGATACGGATTGCGGTATTGGAAGCGTGAAGTGGGACCTGGCCTGTTGCTTGTTTGTACTTGGCTGATGCTGCCGTCTTGATATGAAGCTGATTGGGACGTTTACGGCTTGGCAAGTGTTGGATACGGATGTGCAAGTTGTGAGGCTTGGATTGTGGGAGCTGAAGTGAGATATTGTCGCAGCTGGGGCTGGGAATTTTGGGATGTGAAAGCTGGAAATTGGGCTTGTCACGTGTGGAAGTGTGGCTGTACTTGTTGTTATTTTTCTTTTTTTCTTAACAACATATTTTTTTATTATATACATAAAAAAAACAATGAAATGGGCTAAAAAAAAATGAAAGGCTTTGATAATTTGCTATTTTTTTTTATGGTTTAGAAGAAATAAAAATGGAAATGAAAAGTTTATGATAAAAAGGAAATTAATTTTGTGGTGATTAAAATTTGGAATAGGAAGAAATTTGATTAAATGGAAATTGGATAATTGAAGTGGAAAAATAAAAACGGGTAATTGGAATTAAAATGAATTGAATTTGAGATCATGGAAATGGTTTAAAAGGGTTTAAAAAATGGTTTACTGATAAATGGATAATGGACAATGAATTGATTTTTAAGCCCGCAACCGACTCCTGATTTTCTTCACAAGCCACCTATAAACTGATCACAACCATCACTGAACCACTGAAATCTTGTCTTGATTATTTGAATTCATGCTGAGAAAAATAAATTCTCAGATGAATCACTGATAAACTTGATGAATTGACTGATTCAAACCAAACTTCGCCCCAAAACACTGTCTGATACCAGAGAATTTTCGCACACAGCACAATTTTGAACTTTTGAATACGCACAGTCTGAGAAACAGATCACTGGCACTCACAACTTGCAATCGAAACAATATTCTGATAGTTGGACCAAGATTAGGTCGAACGTCCATCTGAATCGAATTGTAACTGAGCAAACGCCTCTGAATTGAAATCACTGCCCTGCCTTTTAAATCCTGCAACACAGAAGAAGAAGTAACAACTGCAACATATTTTTTGATATTTTGGGTTAGAAGTCAATAAAATATGAACAAATAACAGAAATTAAACAAGGTGATCCTCTTGCAAGACAAAGACCTGCACCTGAAAAAGATACATGAACCAGTGCGTGATCTTGTTTGTATGCAAATGCCGATGATATGCGATAAATCTTAGGGCAAAAATTAGGGTCTGACAGATGCCCCTATTTAAGTTTCTTCAATCCAGAGACAATGAAGATTGAAATCTTCGTTTCGACAAGATGGAAGATACTTAAATATCAAAAAACCCAATTTTTGATCCTAAGATGCCAAAAACTGGAATGAAATGAAATGAACGATGTGAAATGATATGAAGCACATAGAAATGATTATGAAATCATATGAAACTGTTATAAAAGCATATGAGATGTATATGAAATGCAGAGAAAACATGTGACAACATATGAAAAAAACATGAGAAAAGAATGAAACTATATGAAAATATGTGATTGCAATATGAAAAAATTATGAGAAAATTTATGAGATGATATGAAATGTATATGGAACCGAATGAAATGTAGAGAAGTCCGTGAGGGACCAGACAACACATGACAAAGAATAAACGCTGGGGATAAGGATAAGGAGCATGAGACTCCGACGGGAAAAACAACATGCTAGAGATCAAAACATGGCTCAGCTGAGATGAAAGTGTCCAAGAATGGCAATTGGACATAAAACATCACAACATCCAGGAATGGCACTGAATGAAGTGAGAAAAGTCCCGAAACAGTACACCAGAAGCATCCAAGGATGACATTACTGACTTTAATAGGGATAACCGAGAATGGCAATCGGGCAAAGGGTAATCACAACATCTGAGAATAGCAATCAGATGAAAATGTGAAACTCAACATTCAGGAACAACACTGAATGAAATGGGAGAAAGTTCAGGAAAGCACATCAACTCAATGATGATTCCAACATGAAAATCCGAGAATGGCAATCGGAAGTGAAGTGATCACAACATCTGAGAATGGCAATCAGATAAAATTCAAAGCACAACATTCAGGAACAGAACTGAATGAAATGGGAAAATGGTCCGGGACAGTACATCCAATCACTGATGACTTCACTATGGACATCCGGGAATAGCAATCGGATAGGAAGTGATCACAACATCTGAGAATGGCAATCAGATAAAAATGTGAATCACAACATTCAGGAAAAGAACTGAATGAGATGGAAAAAAAGTCCGGGACAGTACATCAAATCAATGATGACTTCACTATGGACATCCGGGAATAGCAATCGGATAGGAAGTGATCACAACATTTGAGAATGGCAATCAGATAAAAATGTGAATCACAACATTCAGGAAAAGAACTGAATGAGATGGAAAAAAGGTCCGGGACAGTACATCAAATCAATGATGACTTCACTATGGACATCCGGGAATAGCAATCGGATAGGAAGTGATCACAACATCTGAGAATGGCAATCAGATAAAAATGTGAATCACAACATTCAGGAAAAGAACTGAATGAGATGGAAAAAAAGTCCGGGAAAGTACATCAAATCAATGATGACTTCACTATGGACATCCGAGAATGGCAATCGGATAGGAAGTGATCACAACATCTGAGAATGGCTATCAGATAAAAATGTGAATCACAACATTCAGGAAAAGAACTGAATGAGATGGAAAAAAAAGTCTGGGACAGTACATCAAATCAATGTTGACTTCACTATGGACATCCGAGAATGACAATCGGATAGGAAGTGATCACAACATCTGAGAATGGCAATCAGATAAAAATGTGAATCACAACGTTCAGGAAAAGAACTGAATGAGATGAGAAAAAAGTCCGGGACAGTACATCAAATCAATGATGACTTCACTATGGACATCCGGGAATAGCAATCGGATAGAAAGGGTGTAATATCTGAGAAAAACAACAAGTAGGTGAAGGAAAAGTTAAGAAGAGACAGACAAGTGCCAAGTAAATTGATCTTTGACCAAAAAGTAAGAAGTTGAAACAACAAGACTTTGAGAAATACATATGAGGACTAAAACACTCGGTATGTAGACATTTACGAAAATGGGGACTAAACCACCCAAGAAAACGCATAATGAGGACTAAAACACTCAAATATGCAAACTGCGACAAGACTGGGGAATAACACACCCGAGAAAATGCATAATGAGGCATAACACACTCAAATATGCAAACTTTTCAACAATGGGGAATAACACACCCGAGGACATAATATGAGAAAAATGATGACAAACAGTTTAGACTCTTAGAGGAGTGAAAATGCTGACAACCAGTTTAGACTCTTAGAGGAGTAAAAATGCTGACAACCAGTTTATACTCTTAGAGGAGTGCAAAGGATGGAAGACTGATTCCTCAACACAGATATCACTGCCATTCTGCTCGGAAATTAGAAATGCTACTACTGAACAAATCTCTGTCACACCAGTAAATTGTACCAAGTTGAAAATCTTTTGAGAAGAGTCATGCAAAGCGGCTTGGGGATTCTTGAAGAGAAATTGCCCCAAGTTCAATGATTGATGAAAGTAAACTGATAATGGATTCAGTTCTTGACTACTGCTGGAGAAAAATAATCACATCTTTGAAGTAACTGTTGAGAAGAATAAACAGATCATGGCTTCAATTCTTGAAATGAAGGTTGAGAAAATAATCACGTCTTTGAGATAACTGGTGAGAAAAATAAATTGATCATGGCTTCAATCCTTGAAATGAATGTTGAGAAAATAAACTGATCATGGCCTCAGCCCTTGAGAAAATAACCCAACATGTAACTTGCAGAGAATCTTTTGACTAACCAAATTTGAGAACAACTTGCATTGAGCAACAACTCTTGAAATAATGGGAACTGAGAAGAACTTGCCCCTTGGTAGGATCACTAACCAAGTTTCTCAACCGTTTGAAAATTCCTTGATGAAGAAAGTTTATTTGCAAATAAAAAAGTGTTTATACAAACCTGGTAATTTTAATGCAAAGTTCAATGCAAAGTTTGAAATCAAGAATTATTTTTGGAATGACATTTATTGATGTAAAGTAAATGAAAACAATGTCAAAACACGGCGGTTGAGACAACATTAAAGATAAAGCAACAGCAAGAAAACAAATGATTGGTAAAGAACTTGGGAGTCAGTTTACGCAACCTTGTTGTAGTATGCTTTTCAAAAGAAACCTGGATTCAATTAGGACTTTTTGAAGGTTGTAACGTGGTCCGGTTCACGGTTTATGAAACAAAGGATATAGGCTCAAAGTTTATTTGTACCCAACCCAACTTCGTGATGAACTCCAGTCCTACATTCAATTAATTCAGCCTATGCATTCAAGTTCCCAGAAATTTAGGATTGCATAGATGAAGATGGTTCATAAGCCAAAGGATTTTGAGATAGCAGTCACCTCTTCCTTTTCATTATTTCCAGTGAGGACTTTGGTCCACTCAACTTATTTTTGATGAGGATTTTGATGACCTCTTGACAAATATTTCCTTTTATTATCCCTAACTTTTGCCTGAACTGTGTCATTTCGACTTACAGCCAGCGGGATGCCCCTAGTTTTTGCCTAAGTCTCCTTCAAAGGTTTTGACTTAGCGGGCTTTAATTTTTTTCAATAATTTTTCAATATCATTTTTTTTTGAAAGATAATGACTGCATGGCTTAATGATTACGATGAACCATCATTGGCTTTTGAATTGAGAAACATCTTCAACACTTCTTGATGTGTGTGAAGGAAAAATTGAGATTGCAACCTTTATTTGAAAGGTGTCTTGAATGATTCTCTTGTACTTGAATGCACATTCGAATTATTTGAGAACTACCCATCCCCGGGTTAAAATTGCGGTTTTTTTTCGAATTGAAAGAAACTCCAACTTCAAGGCTCAAAGGGGTTGACAAGGGATTAACTTCCTTATTTCTCCAGTGTTTAGGATTTGAAACAATGCCTGTATATCATCAACCAAGTCTCAATTGAAAGCATACCGACAACAATTATGGGTATCTCGTTTTCATCATCCTCCCCCCAATCATTGTAAAACTTTGAGAAAAGATAAATAAACTTGAAGCATAAAGATGCAAATAGCAAATGAAATTGAATCAAAACAAAGCAATGCTCATTTCATTAAAATCAACATGAAAGTACAAACAAGCTTAAAAGCAAACAACTTAATATGATTGAAGAAAATTGCAAACATAAAGAAACAATGGCCTAGTGATCAATCAACAACAAGGATGAGCTGTCATGTCTGATATTCTGGCCTTGAAGAAAATTTGACAATTGAAGTCTTCTAGAAGATTCACTTCCCAAGCTTCGGCAAAGGATTGTTGATAACATTGGGATTAAGGTCATTAAAGTAAAGGATGTTGTTCCTGATAAGTTCCTGCACTTTAGCCTTCAGTGCAAAGCAATGCTCTAAGTCATGACCAGTTCCACCTTGATGAAACTCACAGCGAAGATCCGACCTATAACCAACTGGCAGAGGATTTGGAACAGGAGGCGGAGGCCTAGTAGTAATTAAACCTTTCTCAACCAAGGAAGGAAACAATTCAGTGTAAGACATCGGAATAGGATCAAAGTTTGGCCTATTGCGATACTGATTTTGTCCAACAGCAGGAGGAGGAGCCTGAGCTTGAGTTCGAATCTGAACTTGAGCTTGACCTGGTCGAGCTTGACCTTGAACTTGAGTTTGAGCAGGTTGAGTTTTAACAACAGGAGCAACTGCAGCTACGTATGGTTGAACATATCGTTGTTGCGGGCGATAAGGCCTTCTCTCAGTTGAAACAGCATAAGCATCACCATCTCTTCTCTTGTGAGGATTCCCAAAAGACTTTCTTGCAGCATTGGGAGCTTCAGAATTGGTAATCTTACCTTTCTTGATACCTTCCTCTAGTCTTTCTCCGATAGTGACTAGGTCAGAAAAACCAGATGAAACACTTCCTACCATTTTCTCCCAAAAGAACGGTTGAAGAGTGTCCATGAACAAACCAGTTAATTCCTTTTCAGGCAAAGGTGGTTCAACTTGAGCAGCTAGTTCTCTCCAACGCTGAGCGTACTCTTTGAACGATTCTTTCTCTTTCTGTGACATGTTTTGAAGTTGACGACGATCAGGCGCCATGTCCAGATTGTACTTATACTGTCTTACAAAAGCATCAGATAAATCTTTCCAGCTTCGAATGTGACTCTTCTCAAGTCCAACATACCACTTCATGGAAGCACCACTCAAACTATCTTGAAAACAGTGAATAAGCAGGTTGTCATCCTTAGCATGCGCAGCCATTTTGCGACAATACATCAGCAGATGAATCTTTGGACAAGTATGACCATTGTACTTCTCAAATACAGGAACTTTGAACTTATCAGGAAGAACCAAGTCGGAAACCAAACACATGTCTATAGCAGCAGTACCGAAGACATCTTTTCCTTCTAGACCTCTTACTCTCTTCTCAAGAGTCAATCATTGCTCTCTAACTTCATCCATATATCCAGGTTCACCCTGACTTTCAGCTAGTTGACCAGCAGCTTGGTACAAGAAAGGAGAATTCTGATAAGTAGTCTGAGCAGTAGCGTGCACAACAGGTTGAGTTTCAACAAAAGTCGGAGCTGAAAAGACTGGTACAACAGATGGACCACCAATCTGAGAAGTATCAGAAACTGGCACATAATCCGGAGGTAACCCATATTCTGGCCAAGTAGAAGCTGGTTGCTGAACAATAGGAGGATCAACAACGGCAGTAAAAACTTCAGAGATAATAGTCCTTTGAGGTGGTTCACCTTGAGCAATCAGAACTTGCATCATTTCAGTGAGCTTGGTCATACCGGCCTTCAACTAATCAATTTCTATTCGAACTTCCATGTTATGCTGTTCTTGGTGTTCCATTCTCAATCTGATAGCTCTCCGTCTGTTAGCAGCTCTAGTACCGTATCTGTGGTGAGGAGTCAGCTTGACGGATCAACAGACAACTGAGGAAAGAAACAACCGGGATGAGTTCCCACACAACTCGGATGAACGCAAGAATATGCAAGGATGCAATGATATGCAATGTTCACTTCCATTTTCAGAAAAACAACTCGATTATTGCAAACATGGTCAACATCGAGAATGTGGTCATGAAAAATCTTGACAAAAAGGAATATTTTCTTTTCCCAATATTTGCAATAATCAGAATTATTTTCCTTGAAAAATGGTTGTGATGATGATCATGATGAGTATGTAGATGCAGCAAACACAAACAAGATCACACAAAGCACACAGGTTCAAAGGTTCGAATCCCGAGCATGGAGTCATGGTAACAGAACACCAACCCAAACAGGCATGTACTAAGGTTTATCTTCATTGTACCTGCAAAAAACCAAAAGGGTGCTAACAGAGGTTCCCGGAGTTAACAGCCATCTTTAGAATATCATCGGTACGTTGGATTACTCCCCAACCGATAACATTCTTAAAATAGACCTCGTCCGAGTGTAGTATCGTGTGACAACCACCTTAAGTTTACACTCAGATAGTTTCCGCACTACGTTCCTAAATTGGCTTAGATTGGTTAAGGGTTCTACGGTCCTCAGTATGATCAGCTCAAGGTCGGAAAATAATGCCACGTACGATTACTCGTCATGACATTGATAGTCCAAGAGAGCCTAACCGAGTGGAGATTATCAAATTGATATTGCTTTGGACTACTCCATCACATATCGCTTCGAATATCGCCGTCCTATCATAAGTTCCACCTCAGATCCGGGTTAGGATCTATCTCACAGAGGATCACCAAAACAGAAAAACCAAATAACAAGCAAATCAAACTAAAACAGTAAACAAATCAAAGTAGGCCGAATCCACTTAGAGATTGACTCCCCAGCAGAGTCGCCACTTTTCTGTAGCGGTAAAATCATGAGTGTAAGCTATTGATTAACTTAACTCAATATACACAGAGTCGCCACCGCGCTTTTATTTATTTCCACAAGGAAAAAGGAAAATGAACGAACAAAACCTTAACGAATCTTAAAAGCTAAAAAGCTCAAAGAATCAAACAGAGAATGGGTACGGGGATTGGTTACAAATCGGGAAGGTTTTAAGCACCCGACTTGTCCGTGGTACTCCACGGGAACCCTTTGAAATGTTAATGCATTTTGGTCTGAAATGGTTTGCTTGAAAAAAGGATTAAAGAGATGAGAAGAAGAATGTTTTTTAAGATTTTGGTGTTTGAAGAGACGAACGTCTCATGCCTACGTACCCACAAAGTGCAATGCGAGATCAAAACCCCGTAGTTCGTGGTACAAATTGTGAAAAGGCAAATGAGTTGAATTGATTTTAAAATGTAAAGATAAGTCGTCATCCTTTAGCAAATAATTCCGCTAGAAAGGATGAATCATATCTAACCATAAAAAGGTTAAGAGAAACGTGCACGAGGGCACAAAAGCAATTGAATGAGTTTGAAAGTTTTTAAGTTTTTGAGAAAAGAAAGTTTCGATATGCTTATGTGGTTTAGCATTTATTAAATAAATGAAATGAAAAGGTAAAAGCACATGACCGAAGTCAAGGTTTAATTGAGAAAATGTTTGAAGTTTGAAAACAAAGAAAGTTTTGAAAAGAGGAAGGAGATTTGAAAATGGAAGAAGATGGGAAGAGATGAAGGGACTATCCTAAGACTTGAAAATAAAAGCTAAAGGAAAGAATGATCTAACCAAATGGCAAGCACTCTTTGAAACAATTAGATTTCCATCTTCATGAACAAGTGAACTTAACCGGAGCCACAATCTTCAATCCATAACATATGAGCAAAGGAATGATCCTAGAACTAAGTCTGAAACTCCAAGTCATGCTAAGGATAGTAACCATAGTCCGAAATTAGAAGTCACCCATTTTTTAGATGTTTAATCCGTTATTAGTGTTTTTGTGTCCAAATGGACAAAGAAAAAAAATAACAAGCAACAATAATATATACAATAAGCAATATGATGAATGAATATAGAAGCATAATAAGAGAGGTAGAGAACGAGAGATTTAAAGTAAAAGGATAAGGTGCGAGAGATTTAATTAAATGCTAGTATATTCACATTATTATAATATTTACAATATAAAGTGGTATGATGAACTTAATCAAGCACAACCACGAAAAGAAAAATAAAGTCGAGGCAACCGGATCCAAGTGGATCGCATTCCGAATCGGGACAACTGTAGGTCTATGTTAAGCAATCGCCGAGTAATTTACGGAGTAATTACCCTACAAATGAGGCCGGCCACCACTAATGAAAGTGGAAAATATTCGTGTTAATACATGTTAGAGAAACGATATTATGAATCGTTCTCCGAAAACATGCCACACTAAAAGAAAAGGAACGGTCTAATCTTAATCGTGATTATCATTGAATTTCTCGAAAAGCAACCTATCACGATCTCAAAGTATGGAGAATGATCCAAATGATCATTCATCCATAGATTTGAAATAATGAAGATTAAACTTAATCGGAAACCAACAATCCTGAATCGGAAGATTGTCATCGACCAAAAAGAAAAAAGATGAATAAGAAATGGATCTAATGATAGAATCCAAAAAGAAAGAAATAAAAATAGAAATAAGATTCTTTTCTAAAATTTCTTTTCTAAACTCTTTTTTTAAAACACTTTTTAGAATATATTTTTAAGATTTCTCTTAAAAACATATTATAAAAAATATATCTCTAATATTGAAATATTTCTAAAATCCTTTTTTAACACAATCATTAAAAAAACAATTAAAACAAAATAAAGAAATAAGAAGAAATAAATAAAAAAAAAGAATAGAAATAAGAGGGTGAAGAAGAAAAATCCACGGGTGAGGTATTGTAGAAAACGGATCCAAGATGATCCATGGCCAAAAGGCCCAAACACTACTCACAACTCTCTCTTTTTTTTTTAACACAAAAGTAAATAAAAAAAATTAAATTAAAAAAAAGAAAAGAAACGAAATGGAAACAAATCCTCTTCTCCTTCCTCTACGCGGCTATGACGGTGAAACAGGGGATGGCTTCATCTTCCTCACAGCGCAAATATTCAACAAAAGGGGGAAAACCGAAACAACAATGAAATCTCACCGTCTCTCAAGTCATCAATCTCTCTCTCGGATCCTCTCCTTCTTCTTTCTTTTCAAGCCGCGTATCTCTCTCTCTCTCAATTTAGTTAGGTTTTTGAAAATCTTTTGAGAATGAGAATCAATTGAAGGTGATTTGAAGATTAAATGGAAGGTGTGATTTGTGAAAGCTTGAAGGTGAGAGCCGAATATTACGACTGATGAAGGACTTGAAAGTTTGAAGGTGAAATATGAATTGAAGCTTTTGATTTTTTTTGATTTTGGCAGAGAAAGGGTATGGCTATCAAAGCTTGGGAAAGAGTGAAGAAGATGGTCCAATTTATAGAACTTGATGTGAGGAAATTGCTGTCGTTTCATGTTGATGGTTTGCGTTTTGAAGGCACGGAGAAAGCATGCTTGTTGCGTTTCATTTTTCTCTTCTGTTTTTGGGTTGTGCGTTTCATGTTTGGGGAGATTGCGTTTTGTAGCTACTGTGAGTTTTGTTCGTGTTTCTCACTGCGTTTTGGGAAGCTTTTAATTCAGGTGCAGGATGTGTGTGTGATGAGTGTGCCGTGCGTGTGATTGCTAAGCTGTGAAGTGTTGGCTTCAGCTTGATTTCATGTTGTGGAGTATGCGTACGACTTATGCGTTGGCTATTGTTTTTGCAGGTTGCTTTCGTGAAGCTGAGTAGCTGTTGTTGGAATGCTTAAGGAGTTGGGCCTGTTAGGCTGGTGCGAAATGGTGTGAATTGGATACGGCTTGCGGTATTGGAAGCGTGAAGTGGGACCTGGCCTGTTTCTTGTTCGTACTTGGCTGATGCTGCCGTCTTGATATGAAGCTGATTGGGACGTTTACGACTTGGCAAGTGTTGGATACGGATGTGCAAGTTGTGAGGCTTGGATTGTGGGAGCTGAAGTGAGATATTGTCGCAGCTGGGGCTGGGAATTTTGGGATGTGAAAGCTGGAAATTGGGTTTGTCACGTGTGGAAGTGTGGCTGTACTTGTTGTTATTTTTCTTTTTTTCTTAACAACATATTTTTTTATTATATACATAAAAAAAACAATGAAATGGGCTAAAAAAAAATGAAAGGCTTTGATAATTTGCTATTTTTTTTATGGTTTAGAAGAAATAAAAATGGAAATGAAAAGTTTATGATAAAAAGGAAATTAATTTTGTGGTGATTAAAATTTGGAAATAGGAAGAAATTTGATTAAATGGAAATTGGATAATTGAAGTGGAAAAATAAAAACGGGTAATTGGAATTAAAATGAATTGAATTTAAGATCATGGAAATGGTTTAAAAGGGTTTAAAAAATGGTTTACTGATAAATGGATAATGGACAATGAATTGATTTTTAAGCCCGCAACCGACTCCTGATTTTCTTCACAAGCCACCTATAAACTGATCACAACCATCACTGAACCACTGAAATCTTGTCTTGATTATTTGAATTCATGCTGAGAAAAATAAATTCTCAGATGAATCACTGATAAACTTGATGAATTGACTAATTCAAACCAAACTTCGCCCCAAAACACTGTCTGATACCAGAGAATTTTTGCACACAGCACAGTTTTGAACTTTTGAATACGCACAGTCTGAGAAACAGATCACTGGCACTCACAACTTGCAATCGAAACAATCTTCTAATAGTTGGACCAAGATTAGGTCGAACGTCCATCTGAATCGAATTGTAACTGAGCAAACGCCTCTGAATTGAAATCACTGCCCTACCTTTTAAATCCTGCAACACAGAAGAAGAAGTAACAACTGCAACATATTTTTTGATATTTTGGGTTAGAAGTCAGTAAAATATGAACAAATAACAGAAATTAAACAAGGTGATCCTCTTGCAAGACAAAGACCTGCACCTGAAAAAGATACATGAACCAGTGCGTGATCTTGTTTGTATGCAAATGCCGATGATATGCGATAAATCTTAGGGCAAAAATTAGAGTCTGACACTATGCCGAGCAACAACCGTCAGAATGTTGAGTTTCCACCTGGTTTCACTTTGATGACCAATCCTTTGTATGGTCTTTCTCCTGATGAGGATCTTCCACAAGTGAACAACCTTGCTCAAGCTCAGCCTGCACAGACCCCGATCGTGAATCAGAGTGTACCTGAACCATCTGTTGTCCGAGGTGGACCTTCATCTTCTTCTGATTCTACGGATTATCAGAGTTTTGCTTTCCCTATGTGTCACTCCCACCTGATGACACCTGGCCAAGAGGGGTACAGACACGAACGGTCGGCGAGAGAGGAGAACACAAGGGTGAACTGAAAAGAGTCGCCAGCTAGGCATTTTTATCCTGAAGGAAAGGTAATGCTGCATAAACCTAGAAAGATATGGATAAGACGTTTACGAACCAGAGAAACTAAGAAAGGGGGTTGGTTACAACCTGGGAAGGTATTAGCACCCAGATTGTCCGTCGTACTCGACGGGATCCATGCTTAAAAGATTTGTATTTAAAAGGGTAGTGTCAGTGCTATTCTGTGTGTAAAAGTTGGAAAAGAATGCAAGTGTCAGTGTAAAAGAATTGTGAAGTGGTGTAAAGAGTGTCAGTGCAAGGAAAGAATGCAAAGCTCAAGACAATGAGGCTTAAAAGAATAAGGCTAGAAGAGGGGGAATATACAGAGACTTTTGTTCGATAACTGTTAAGTTATGCCTACGTATCCTCTTGTGCAATGAGGAAGTCAGAACACCGTAGTTCGACTCAAAGAGACTGAGAAATAAATTGACTGATGAACTGCTTACTTGTCTATGCTCAAGTGTATGACCTGTCTGGCTCAGGTGCTAACTGTCTTGCATTAGACGGAAGAAGCGGGTTCTCGTTTGTGAGTGAATGAGATGAGAAAAGAATCTCGGAGGAGACGATTATTGTTTGTTCTTGGTGTTTTTAATATTTTATTGCTTTTTGAAGTTTGTCATAAGGAAATGAGCTTAAGCCTAACCCAAGGGTTAGTAAACTCATCACATCTTCCCTCTGATTAGGGGTAATGAGAATACCTTAAGTATGAGGTAAACACCTCACACTTAATCACCATGATGTAGGATTAAGATCATTAACCTACTTGCATTTATTTAGATGTTTTTGTTGTTTTTGTTTAGTGTTAAGTAATGAGTTTAAGCCATAATCAAGGATTTAATAGACTCATTACACCATCCTAATAGAAGGATAATAGATGAGAACATTTAAGCTGAGAAAGGCTCCTCAACTTAATCCATGATTAAGGATTAACCTCATGACATAACAAGGCCTTTTATTTAAGTGGATTTTAGTTAATGGTAAGATTAAGAAGTGGATTTTATGGTTTGTAAGACAACTTGAGGGGGACTTGTCCATTAACACTAGGGTTAGTCCTTCTTAACCAATTAAGGAAGAATTAGAACCCTAATGCAAGGCCCAAGTTACAAGCTTGATGTCTTAGTGATTATTAGATTAATTGATTAAAGGATTCAAACACATTAAGGGTTTAACACTTAGGATTAAAGTTATACACTCCATCCTAATAGAAGGATACAGGCATAACCCTAATCACAAAGTCTTAAAACCTTTAAGGTTTAGCCCTTGATTAAGAGATGAGAAGAGAAGACACAAAGATGACACAAAGGTAAAACTAATGGGGGGACTAATCAAACCCTAATTGTGATCATTCTTGGGTGTTCCTAGGGTTTGTGAAGCTTGCAAGAAGATCTTCAAGAGAGCCACCAAGGAAGAAGCAGGATGGAAGGAAAAGAAGCAGCAAGAAGCAAGACAACTTACTTCACTTAAGAAGATAAGTTGCTTGAAGAAAGAAAGAGGAGAAGGGGCATGAATGAGCAAGCTCACTCTAATACAAATATAAAATTCAGCAATGAATGCCTAAGAGATGAGAAGAGATTATGAGAAGTGAAGGCAAATTCACTTCTCAAAGAAACTTACCACCTGAAAAGTTAGTGAAAGGAAATGGAATGAAATGAGATTGAGATGAGATGCAAGGATGCAAACCAAAATCATAAGCATGTTAATGATGCTAATGATTCTATGGGATAATACAAAAGCATACTAAGAGATGTGGATGATCATACAAGTAATGAAAATGCAAATGGGACATGAAAGGAGGCATGAAAGTTCATGAAAACTTATGAAATGCAATGGATGCATAACATGGCAATTGGATGATGCAATGATCAAACATGATTTCAATATGTCCTAAGATGTCTTACATGTCATGTGGATGCACAAAATTTCATGGCAAGTTTATGTATGCAAGCATATGAAGGATGAATGCAAATGAAGGCAAAGATTAGGGTTTATGTACAAGATGCAATGCAAAATTTAAAATCAGAAGCAAAACATGAGATAAAAAATTGAAAATGGGATCAAAGTTACCCTAAACCTATACAAGTTCACTACCCAAAGGGGAAGGTCAGAAGCTAAACCCTAAAGGACTTATGCTTTTTCTAAGTTTGCTAGGGTTTTAAGGTACCTCACAAGGAAAAATGCAAAACAAATTAAAAATGAAAGATAAACTCATGCCAATTTTATCCTAGAAACTATATGATATGTGGGATGCAATGCAAAAAGAATCATTATCAAACCCTTCATGGTTAGGCAGAAAAGATTTTTCTAAGTTAGGGTCAAAAATATTGGTTTTTAAGAACCCTAAATCCAAAGAAAATGTCAAAATGGATCAAGAACCAAAAAGAAATTTGTATGAATGGTTTGATAATGTCTCTAAATGTGTCAAGATGCAATGTGATTTTTTTGGTGATTTTTAGAAACTTAAATGGTATTTTAATTAATTAATTTCCATTAATTAATTAAAATAAACATTAAAATATTTTAAAAATACAAATTTTATGCAAAAAATAAAATACAAATTATTTTTCAGAATGAGAAAAATATTTAAAGTCATGATACAAAAAAAATAAAATTTTTTGAAAGCTTCTAGCTATTTAAAATAAAATGCACAAAGAAATGCAAAATAAAATAAAATAAATTCAATTTAAATGAGAAGTCAACAGATCCAAGGGCCATGGTTTAAACTGGGGACGCGGGAATTGACTGGCGCCTTATCCTGTGGTCCAAATTCAAACTGAGCTAATCCTATTTAATTAAATAAATAATCCTAATTAATTACTAATGGTGTAATCCTGACCACTCAACACGCGCGGGAAGCCCAGATCAAAGGGCTCAGGTTTAAACTCAGCCTAATCACACAATTAGCCCTAATTGTGCCCTAACCACTCTCAGGTGACCGGAACAGTGTTCCGGTCATCTTCTCCGGCCATCCTCTCTTTCTAACTCACTCAAATCTTAAAATTAAACCACCAAACTCTCTAGAAATGATCCCCACCCCATTCTAAACAAGAATCCACCATCAAACAACATTTATTTCACATGAACACACAGATTCGAAGCAAAACGGAAAATTGTTCAGAATATTCAGAAGCTTCATACATGCTTAAAACTTAATCATTTTCAAAACCAAAAGGTGCAGTGTGATCAGTGAAGCATGGAGAACAATCTAAGAACTTGAAAAATCATTTCTGGAAAATTTGTTCTTGATGTTACCTGAAATGGAGCTTTCGAAAATGGCATTGTCTGGACCTTTCCTTTGTGCTTTTCTCCTTCTTTTGACTCCCTCTTGCTTCTGGGATGCTTGGATGAAGCTTTTGTGGGCTGCTTTGGAAGTTTGCTGAAGTTCAGTTCAAGGAGGGTGAAAATCGTATTTTGGATATGGGGTGTTTAAAGGAAAAATGAAGGGTGGGAAATGATCAGTGATGAATGTGGAGTTGAATGGTGGAAAAAGTTTGGAGTTTTGATGGCTGAGTTGTGTGTTTCAAAGAGAAATGCATAAGAGGGGATTTTTGTGAATGCTCCGTTGTGGGAGGATTCAGGTTATGTTGTTGTATGAAATGGCTTGCTTGAGGTCCACATAACATGTTCTGATTGGGCAGAGAGTTGTTGTGGAGCAGTGTGATTGGTATGGCTCATTTTGCAAAAAGTCAAGAAAGTTGTACTTGGAGGTATGGGCTCATGGAAGGCTGAGGACAAGGGGGTGTCTGGCGCAGCTTAATTCATGGGCAGCCATGGAATTCAAATTGAGGCAAAATGTCAAGTGGAAGGAAGTTTGTGGGTGGTTTTGCAATTTGTGAAGGTTGTGGCCCTTTTTGAAATACTTGATGATCAATGCATGAAACTTGAGATTTCTTTGGGCAATTCTGAATTATAGGTCATGTATGATGTTTGTGTAATGGTTATAAGTCAATTAGAGGTCACAAATTGGTTTGACATGAGTTTTTGCAAGTTTCCCTCTTTGGTACATAAGTGAAATTTTGTGATGTTTCCCAACTTTGCAAGACCATAACTTGAGTTCTATGATGAATTAGATCAAGTTCTTGTACTTTTTGAAAAGGGAATGATCCAATATACAACTTTCATGACCAAGAATTTTTCATTTGAAGCATTTTTGAATCAAAAGGAGGAGGTTGAAAAACTTTCCCAAAATGGCAAGTTTGCATTACAAGTCACTTTCCCAAAATGGCAATTTTGCAAATGGCTTGAAATTCTTCAATTTTGTGAACTTATAACTTCTTCTAAGATCAAATAAAGATCATATACACCCAAAATGATGGAGAAGACCCTTGGGTTGGGTGATTGGGGGCCTCAGATGCCCTGATTTTGCACTGACTTGTTCAAGAAGTCATTTATTGATCAGATGCCTTCCCCATTGAATTTCTTCATGAAAATTGGTATGCATGATACTCATATCATATAGAGACCAATAGAAACAAGAATGGCCAAAAAATCTGTGCAGTTAAACCTGGCTCTGCTTCCATGCCTTTCTCAGTTCTTGTGATTTTCTGACTTTCTTGATCTTGGGAGGATTTAATATGATGCTTGAACATACATGGACCCTCTTGAGATGATTGGAGACTCTTGGAGTGGCTCAGATAGCTCAGGGATGGCTCAGATCACAAACCCTAGATGCAGATAACTTAGAACCAATGCAATGAAGCAAAAATGCAATATGAGATGATATGATTAAACTTATGCAAATGAAAAGAATCACAAGCCATGGTGAAATGAGTGAGGGCAAATTTGGGGTGTTTACAGCTGCCCCTATTCAAACATGAGTTAGCTGTGTAGGATGTAAGCGACGGCTTGACAGGCAAACAAGATAACTTGTGGTTGAATACCAAAGACAATCCAAAATTTGCACTCACTGAATGAAGAAGAAAAGGGATATAGATTGTAAAAGAAAATAAAGTATGATTATAAAGTGCGGGCGATGGAGGACGACCATCGAGCAGAGGACGACTGTTGGGGATAAAGCAATAACAGGGACGACTGACATGCTGGGGAAATGGAGGTATCATGATGGGGACGGCCATCAGGTAAAGAAACAAGATTCTAGATTAAGGGTAAAGGCAATGATGGGGACGGCCATCAGGTTGAAGAAATAAATGATGAGGGACGGTCATCAGAGGTGAAGGACGATCAACTAGCAGGGGACGGCTGCTCTGTTGGGGATAAGATGAGGGACGATCATCTAAGGTGAAGGACGATCACCTGGCAAGGTACGGTTACCGAAAGTATCACTACATAGGACGAATGTCAGATAGAAAGAGTCGACGATGGGGATGGCCATCGGAGTAGCATGATGAAGGACGATCACCAAGAGGTGAAGGACGATCACCTAGCAGGGTACGGCTGCTCTCAGGGTTTATCATGACATAGGACGAATGTCAGATAACAAGATCAACGATGGGGAACGACCATCGGATAAAATGATGAAGGACGATCATTAAGAGGTGAAGGACAATCACCTAGCAGGGTACGGCTGCTCAAATATCCCGACATAAGACGAATGTCGGATACGAAGGGTTCCAATAATGGAGACTCCGCTGAGGGAATGATGAAGGACGATCATCAAAAGGTGAAGGATGATCAGCTGGCAGGGTACGGCTGGCGAAAGTATCATGACATAGGATGAATGTCAGATAGAAAGGAAATAAATTATTGGGATTCGTTGGAGACTCTTCTGGGGAAGGGTAGACACAAACGAGTGTCTAAATTCAAGAAAAAGGTATAAGTGTTTGACATTATGTATAGATTAAAGATGCGGACGAGCATCCTTAAGACTATGATACGGGCGAGTATCAGTAGAAACAAATGCTGACGCACATTCAGAGATGATGGTACGGACGAGTACCAACTGGTTAACAAAGAACACGGACGAGTGTCGAATCCGAGAGAGATAAGCGGTGTATACAAGATATGGACGAGTATCTGTATGAGTAAAAAGTAAACATGAGTGAGACACAGACGAGTGTTCAATATGCTGGGGAGAGTATGATACAGATGAGTATCATAAAAGGAAGTGTATAAGTTACGAACTTATGAGTGTAAAAGACATTCTGAAGATCTGTGGGGATAGGGTGACACAGACGGGTGTCGGAAGAGAGTACTATAAACAAGTGTTTGAGTTTACAATGAGTGTTTAGGCAACCGTGCTGGGGGAACGGTGACACGGACGAGTGTCCAGAGAGTGTATAGATATCTGTTTGTGGCTTATATTTGCAGGGGAGTGATACGACACGGACGAGTATCGAAAAAAGTATATATGTGTATTAGTGAGTGCAAAGGGGATGCTTTGGCTTTCTGCTGTTACTGTGAGTCTTTGTATATATTGCTGACGGAATATTGGTATATACAAGTGTTTGATTCAGGACATGACTTGTGATTATGTAATATGTTTGATTTTTGCCGTAATGCTCTGTATTAGACGGAATGCTACGCTCTGAGGGGAAATATGATGCGGATGCCATGATTAAGCAAAAGATACCGATCCGAGATTCGGATCCCGTTGCTGTGAAGATCCCTGGCTGATCTGCTTTGAAAGAAAATCCCAGCTGGGGGAAAAGATCATTGGTAGATCTGATAAGATGTATGACTGCTTGGGGAAACAGGTCATTGATAGACCTATCTTGGTAATGAGGAGCCCAGCTGGGGTCTGTGGAAGCTTTCGTCACTTTGTTGTGAGATCTTCAGACATTGCTCTTCCGGGTAGAGGTTGAAACTCTGTGGGGGGATGGTTCCCTGTCTAACACTTGGCTGGGGAGGAATGATCACTGATCGATCTTCCTAGAGATTTCCGAGGGGATTCTGCCGAGGATGATGAACTCAGTTGGGGAAATGAGCCCCTTCAATCCTGTTATGACAAAGAAACGCACAAGTACCCCGAGGTATCCCTTACTGGATTCCATCATAGGAGTTTAGACACTCCCGGGAGTAAGTAATATATTTCCTGCAAGCAGTGATTAGAAAAGTGCATTCGTTTTTATGCAAAAATTATATCAAGGATATCAGACATTTTTGCAAATAAAGTGTACGAGACGAAATGTGACTGAAAATCTGATTTTATTAATTTGTGTGCCCTGAATTGGCAAGTACAGTCAAAGAAACACATCCCCTGAAATGAGGAGATTGTTACAAAATTAAGAAACAAAAAAGTGATGGCAATGTTGATGACGCTTCAGTGAGCTTCCCTTTTGCTATGACTCGTATCACATTGACGTTCTTCTCATCTTGCTTTCTGAAGAAGGTTGATTCTGATCAATGCTTAATCCTTTCGAAGCTTGCCACGTTGTAAGTGATACAGACGAATTCAGAATGCAGTTGTTCGCTTATTCCCTTATTTTTTGTAGATCGCCCTTTCGGGTTTTCAATCCACCGGGATACCCATTTTTGCCTGAGCTGTCCAATGCGGCTTTTCAACTCAGCGGGTGTACAATTTTTGATTTATTTTCCCTTATTTTTTCCCGAGTCTTTTATTCTGTTTTTGTCTCGCCGGGATTCCCTATTTTTGCCTGGACTTACATTTTGTTTTTATGTCCTGCAGGTCATTTTATGCGAAGTATTTTTTAACTGCATCTGAATTCACAGGGGACAGGAAATCTTCACCATCCATAGTACTGAGCATCAGTGCTCCACCAGAGAAAACTTTCTTTACTATGAATGGACCGTCGTAATTCGGAGTCCACTTGCCCCTGTGGTCTGTATGAGGAGGGAGGAGTCTTTTCAGCACAAGATCTCCTACTTGGTATTCCCGAAGCCTGACTTTCTGATTGAAGGCTTTCTTCATTCTTTTCTGATATAACTGCCCATGACAGATTGCAGCCAATCTCTTCTCTTCAATCAGATTCAGTTGTTCGTATTGGGATCAGACCCATTATGCTTCATTCAGTTTAACATCCATTAGTACCCGCAAGGAGGGTAATTCAACTTCAACAGGTAGTACTGCCTCCATACCATACACAAGCTGATACGGTGTTGCCCCAGTGGATGTTCTGATTGATGTACGGTACCCATGCAAGGCAAATGGTAGCATTTCATGCTAGTCTTTGTAGGTGACCACCATCTTCTGCATAATCTTCTGGATATTCTTGTTAGCTGCCTCCACAGTGCCATTCATCTTTGGCATGTAAGGAGAAGAATTGTGATGTTGGATCTTGAAGTCCCGGCATAGTTCTGCCATCATTTTGTTGTTCAAATTGGAACCATTATCAGTAATGATTCGCTCGGCCACTCCATACCGACAAATGATGTCTCTCTTCAGAAATCGGGCTACCACTTGCCTTGTGACATTTGCATACGAAGCTGCTTCAACCCACTTGGTGAAGTAGTCGGTTCAATCTTGCCAATCATATCAATGCCCCACATGGCAAAAGGCCAGGGTGAAGACATCACATTCAAAGGATTCGGAGGCACATGCACTTTATCTGCATAAATCTGGCATTTGTGGCATTTCCTAGCATACGCACAACAGTCTGCATCCATTATGATCCAATAATAGCCTGATCTTAGCAACTTTTTGGCCATAGCATGCCCTCTAGCATGGGTACCAAAAGATCCTCCGTGCACCTCGTGCATCAGCAAGTCTGCTTCTGCCTTATCAACACATCTGAGAAGTACCATATCAAAGTTTCTCTTGTACAAGGAACCATCAACATTCAGGAAGAAACTACCAGCTAGCCTTCTTAACGTCTTCTTGTCATTGGATGATGCCCCAGGTGGGTATGTCTGATCCTCCAAGAAGCATTTGATGTCATAGAACCAAGGCTTTTCATACTTAGCAAGGTCTGCAGAGAATACATATGCTGGTCTATTAAGTCTGGATACTGAAATCCGAGGCACAAAGTTGGCAGCTTGAACTTTGATCATGGATGAAATGGTAGGCATAGCATCTGCAAACTGATTTTCGTCTCGAGGGATATACTTAAGCTTGACTGTTGTGAAGAATGTCAGTAATCTTCTTGTATAATCCCGGTAAGGTATCAGATGCTCCTGGTGAGTGTACCATTTGCCGTTGGTTTGATTAATGACCAGAGCTGAATCTCTGAATACTGTCAAAGTCTTGATCCTGAGGTCAATGGCTTCCTCAAGACCCATAATACAAGCTTCATATTCAGCTTCGTTGTTAGTGCAGTTAAAAGTGATTTTTGCCGAGAAAGGCATGTGAACTCCCTTAGGTGTAATGAGTACTACACCAACACCACGACCATTCATATTAACAACCCCATCAAACATCATGGTCCATTCTTCTTCTGGGTCGGGCCCTTCAGTGTGAATAGGCTCTTCATGATCTTTTGCTTTTATGAACATGATGTCTTCATCAGGGAAGTCAAATCTCATAGGCTGGTAATCATCAATGGGCTGCTCAGCAAGATAATCAGACAACACACTGCCTTTGATGGCTTTCTGAGATGTGTACTGAATATCATATTCTGTGAGAATCATTTGCCATCTTGCAACCCGTCCGGTAAGTGCTGGCTTCTCGAATATGTACTTAACTGGGTCCATCTTTGAGATCAATAAGGTAGTGTGGGTCAACATATACTGCCTTAGTCGGCGAGCAGCCCATGCTAAAGCACATCAATTTTTCTCAAGCAGTGAATAACGTTGTTCACAGTCGGTAAACTTTTTGCTTAGGTAGTAAATTGCATACTCTTTTCGACCAGACTCGTCATGCTGGCCCAGTACACACCCCATTGACTCTTCTAACACTGTCAAGTACATTATTAGAGGTCTTCCTTCAACTGGAGGCATAAGGATCGGAGGCTCTTGTAGGTATTCCCTGATTTTTTCAAAAGCCCTCTGGCAGTCTTCATTCCACCTGACCGTTTGTTCTTTTCTTAACAACTTGAACAAAGGCTCACAGGTTGCTGTAAGATGAGATATGAACCTTGAAATGTAGTTCAATCTACCTAGGAACCCTCGAACTTCTTTTTCAGTCTTCGGTGCAGGCATTTCTTGAATGGCTTTAACTTTATCAGGGTCAACTTCAATCCCTTTCTCACTTACAATAAATCCCAGCAGCTTACCGGATTGCACCCCGAATATGCATTTGTTGGGGTTTAACTTCAATTGGTACTTCCTCAGACGCTTGAATAACTTCAACAGATTCACCAGGTGGTCTTCTTCTGTGAGGGACTTGGCAATCATGTCATCCATATAACATTCAATTTCATTATGGATCATGTCATGGAATAATGTTACCATAGCCCGTTGGTAAGTGGCACCAGCATTCTTCAGTCCGAATGGCATCACCTTATAACAGAATGTGCCCCAGGGTGTGATGAAAGTTGTCTTCTCCATGTCTTCAGGTGACATCTTGATCTGATTATATCATGAAAATCCATCCATGAAGGAGAATACCGAGAACTGATCCGTATTGTCGACCAATACATCAATGTGAGGTAAAGGGAAGTCATCTTTTGGGCTGGCTCTGTTCAGATCCCGTAATCCACACACATCCTCACCTTGCCATCCTTCTTAGGCACATGTACAATGTTAGCAACCCACGGCGGGTAACTAGTTACAGCAAGGAAACCGGTGTTCCACTGTTTCTGTACCTCTTCTTTTATCTTCATGGCTATATCTGGGCGAGTACAGTGCAGTTTCTGTTTTACTGGCGGACAGTCTTCTTTCAGAGGCAGCTTGTGCATAACAATGTCGGTGTCCAACCCTGGCATATCCTGATAAGACCAAGCAAAAACATCCACATACCCCCGAAGCATGCCAATAAGTTGCTCTTTTACTGAATCTTGCAGACAGGCCCCAATCTTAATTTCTTTCAAGTCTTCTTCTGTACCAAGATTAACCGTCTCAACTTCCTCCTGATGAGGAGTAATAACCTTCTCCTCTTGTCTTAACAACCTGGCTAATTCTTCAGGTAGCTCATAATCATCTTCAACCCCTTCATCGGCTTGATTAATCAGATTGTCAAAGTCATACGAAGTCATAGCAGTATCGTTGTCGGTGCAATCTGGAGGACACTCTCTGCAAGGGTTTAGATTTGTTCATTTTAGTGATCAATTTTATCTTGCTTAGAAAAAGTGAAAATGAAGTTATTATTTTGAAAAATATTGCCATTTTATTTTTGTACAAAAAATGAAAAATGAAAAACAGTGAGCGGAAAAGAAAAGACTCATTTGCAAAAGATGTCCTGATATTCATTAATTGATCGTTTGCACAAAATACAAGATGGCCCGATTACAAAATGAGCCCTGAAATCTTGGGCAAGATGCAGGACTTGATGCATGCTTAAAGACAGGAAATAATAATTACTCTGCAGGAGTAACTCTTATAATTTCCTGGGAAGACCAGTTTGAGACATGGTTCCCCAGGATCCTTGGACGTATCCAGTTTTCCAGGTTGCGCTCGTCTTCTGACTCATCTTCCAAACTATTCACAGCATCTGGGGTGAGCATCCCCCCACTGAAAAACTTGGGCTCCGTTGCAGCCTCTGGTTGATCTTGTCGAGTTGGTCCGTAACCCAACCCGAATCGGTCTTGTTTCTTTTCAACTGGCAGTAGCTTGCCCCAGCCTTGAGCGGTACCTTCCTCAACAACCTTTCGGGCTTGTTGATATGATGTGATGGAGGTCCCAGACATAGCAGATGCTTCATTAATATTAAGGGCCTCAAACCCTTGACTCATGGTCTCATGGATCTCCCCATCCATTTCAATGTATTTGAAAGTAGCCAGCTGGCTAACAAAGATGTCCTCTTCCCCACAAATGGTAATGACTTGGCCCTACTATTCAAATTTTAACTTCTGGTGAAGGGTTGACGTCACGGCGCCAACGGCGTGTATCCATGGTCTACCCAATAGACAACTGTAGGCAGGCTGTATATCCATCACAAAGAAGGTCGTTTTGAAAACCTGTGGGCCAATCATTATTGGCAATCTATCTCTCCCAGAACTGATCTTTTAGAACCGTCAAAGGCTCTTACTACCAAGTTGCTTGGGCGTAGTGCCAATCCATCATGTTCCAGCTTCACAAGGGCTTTCATGGGTAGGACATTGAGTGATGACCCTGTGTCCACCAATACGTGAGAAAGAACTGCACCCTTACACTCCAAGGTAATGTGCAAAGCCTTGTTGTGATTGTCACCTTCCGTTGTCAGATCAGCGTTAGTAAATCCTAGTCCATGACTAGCGTTGACATTTCCAACCACAACCTCTAACTGATTGACAGTAATCTCCTCCGGCACATAAGCTGCGTGCAGGACTTTTAATAGTGCGTTCCGATGAGCCTCGGAGCACATTAGCAATGATAGTATGGAGATTTTGGAAGGTGTCTGGTGAAGTTGGTCCACCACCTTATAATCACTCTTCTTGATTATCCGCATGAATTCATCAACCTGTTGATCAAAAGGAGTCTTCAAAGTTTCTTTAGCAACCGGTTCTTCTTGCACCACGTTCTTCCCTTTTGCCTTAGCAACAGCTTCTGCTTCAACAATGGGTCTTGGTATTTGCGAGGCAAAGAGACGTCCGCTTCTAGTGAAGCCTCCGCCTCCCCCCACATTGTCTATCTGATGTGAAGAAATTGATGAATCTAAAGTGATTTTCTGCCACTCGCAGTATAGATCTGAGCCATAGTGCCAAGGAATGGCATTATTGCTTTCATAAGGAACCGGCCCAGGCACTGTGATAGTGACCGGACTGATAGCAACTGCAGAGGGGACCATAATGGTGTGTGGATCATAATATATGGTAATTGGAGCTCTGACAGGAGTATCATTTTTTTGTGAGTTGTTGGAAGGAACATTTGCGGGATCGTAGTATATCGTAACCGTTGAGACGCTTTCATTAACCGTTGTTGATGTTGTAGATGGTACCGTTGGCTGGACGGGTGTTGAAGTTGTAGCAGGAACTGTGACTAAATCTGTATCCGTTGAAGTGATTGATTGAATATTTGTTGGAGTTGTAGCAGAATCTGTTGGAACAATGGTTACTGACGTTGTAGGAGTATTTGTGATTGTTGATGAAGGAATTGTTGGAGTTGTAGTTGCTATTGTCATAATCTGAAGAATGCCATCTCTAATGAGGCCATCTATGCCGTTTCTCAGTCTCTCACATCCATTAACGACAATGTTGCAATATCCACAGCCAACCTCACATCCGGGGAACACTTGGCATTCTCACAGCTGAGCTTTGATTTCAACCAAGGGTGTTCGGATTTGTGCAACACTGTTAATTAATGTGGATGGTTTGCCCTCCTCAATAGCATTGATCCTAGGCCCGTTGTGACTAGGCATTGGATTTCTTGTAACGTTCGGAGGAGGTGCAAAATTGAGAGCTTTTGAGTCCACCAGATCCTGGACTTTCATCTGTAGGGCCCTGCATTTTTCAGTATTATGCCCGGTACGTTTGAGTGGAATGCACACCTGGCATTTGCATCATAGTTCTTTGGCATATTGAGAGGATCCGAAGGTGCCAACGTCCTTAACTCAACTAGGTTGAGCTTTAGGAGTTGTGGCAAGAGTGCAGCATACGGCATTAGGATTGGGTCAATTACCCTGTTTGCTTGTGATGGCCTCTATTGGAAGGGACGCTGCTGTTGGTTGCTATTGTTGTTGTTGTACGACCTTTGTTGCGGATAATGAACTTGTTGTTGATACTGTGGTTGTTGTTGTTGAGGATATGATGATTGTTGTGGAATTGGAGTTGGGATGGTAACAGCTGCTACTGACCGGTGAGCATATTGAGGCATGCCCCTGCTTGTATGAATGGGATTTGTTTCACCTGCCCTTCGGGGTCCCGCAAAAGGTTTTCTGGGATTGCTGGAGGAACTTGCACCACTGTCGGAGATTTTTCCCATCTTTAAGAGACTTTCAATCCTCTCTCCGGCTATGACCACATCAGCAAAACTGGTAGAGGAAAAAGCAGCCAGCCTATCAATATAAGTCCCTTGCAATGTGTTCATGAACATGTCAGCCATTTCCCTTTCTGACATGGGTGGTTGGACAGCAGCATCAAGCTGTCTCCACCTTTGAGCATAATCCCAGAAGCTCTCTCTAGAAGACTGAGACATGCCCATTAGAAGAGTTCTATTGGGAGCCATGTCCAGGTTGTATTGATATTGACGGATGAAAGCCTCAGCCAAATCCTTCCAACATCTTATGGTGGCTCTAGACAAATGCGAATACCATTCCCTCGAAGCTCCAGTCAGACTGTCCTCAAAGTAGAACATCCATAACTTTTCATCCATGGTATAAGCTTTGAGCCTTCCCAAGAAAGACTACAGATGAGTGCGAGGACAGGAGGTACCATTGTACTTTTCAAAGCATGGGGCTTGAATTTGTGGGGAATTCTCACCCCATCCACTAGTCCCATATCCATTACATCGAAGCCCAAAGAATTCTGAGATTCCAAAGATCTTAACTTTTTAGCAATCTCGTCCAATCTCCTGTCGTATATTTCATCTCCAGCCCCAATGACAGTAAACTGTTCTCCCTGGGGATCCTCCTGTAGGATTTGGCCCCCAGTAGCATTACCTTGACCATTCCTTGGGATGTTAACTTCTGGATTCAGATGAGGTCCATATTCTGGTGGGTCAATACGAGGCTGGCCCCGTTCATTGTTGCTAGTTCCTCCTGTTCCAAGATGAGGCTCCTCAGGAGTTTGTCTTTCCACCAGCTCTCTTAACCTTTCTTGACTCTGGGCCAAGCCAGTCATCACTGCCATAAACTGAGACATCTGATTTCTCATCTCTACTCTCTCATTGGCCATCTGATTTCTGACCTCAGTCAGATCCTGCTGTACTTGTTCCATTTGAATGCCAGGAAGATTGTTACGAGTCGGGTACCGGTGCGTGCGGTTGACAGGGAACACTCAACGACGAGCAATGTTTCCTGAGATCACAACAAAGTTAGAAACAAAAATAATAACAAAACCTACAAAACAAAAACAAAGTTAGTATGCAATGCATTATGCTTATTTGTTTTCCAAGGTATCCGGTTTGGTTCTTGGTTTTGACCTTTCCAGACCTCGAGGAAGATGCTTGATGTTGTTGAGAGAAAAGCCCAAATGAAAACAAACTAAAATATATTACAAATGGTGAACAATACATCGTTTGTTTTACAATACATGCCCATGGAGGGTCAAAATACAACAAAAGGAAAAGTACATCAAATGGAAACAAACAACAAGCAAAGAATCAGACATCCAGTCCAAACTCATCTTCTCTGACCTCCTTCAGGAGTGCCTCAGTCACTGGACCAGCTGGGTGCTCTGTAATGGTCCTAATGATGAGGTTCCTGGTAGCAATGGAAGTAGTCAGCTTTTTATGCCTGTCCTGGTCCTTTGATCTCGTTAATCCTGCTCTGAGCTTTAACTCTGATATCTCTTTCTGTGCAGCCAACAGAGCTTCCTGCTGCTTCTTCTCATTGGCCTCTAGCTGTTCAATCTTGGCTTGAGTCTTTCGGTCTTCTTGTGTACGGGCTTTGGTGATCCTGACCCACCTAGCCTGGCTCTCTTGCAGATAGTGCTCAGCTCTAGCTTTCTGAATCTTGGCCTCCTTGCAGGCATTCTTCAATATCTGTTCCCCAGCCCTTGCTTTCCTTATATAGTCTTCTGTCTTTTCAATTTTGGAAAGATGCTCAACTCAGAGCTTTTCCATTCTCTCAATGTCCAGACGACCATCACTTCTTTCCCAAAGGGTCTTCTTCAAGGCTTGGGATATCTGCTCATTCCATTCTTTCAACTTTTCAAATTCCTCCATGCTAACTATTGCTGCAGGCTGTACTGTGGATGGTCCAGACATGTCTTCCAAGGTGAAAGGCATCTTGGTAATATCTGAGCTCTAGTACGGGACCAGTCTATATACAGAGCTGAAGCAACATTATTACATCTTCCAAGAATAGCTACCCCTTTTGTCTGGATGTTATCCCAAGCCCAGGATGCTTGTCTGACAACAGCTGAATTAGGTTGCACTTCACAATATAGGGTCTCAGCTAAATCCTGTCCTCTGGGAGGGTGAACTAAAGCATAGCCCAATTGTCTCTTAAACAGTAAGGGGTTGTAGTTGATGCAACCTTTTACTCTTATAAGAGGCACATTAGGGTAATGTCCACAGCTGGTGATAATGTCCTTGCCCTTAGTGCTCTGGGTGCATCATCTGATATCATCTGAAGTCAAGGCAATGAACCTCTTGGCCCAATTCTTCTGCTGGTGGGGGTTCAAGAAAGCATCTGACTTAGGCAGGTGTTTGAGCAGCCAAGTGTAAAACAAAGGAGCACAACATCTTACCAACTTCCCCCTTTGTTTCTCATTCCTCTGATGAATGGAGTAGTAAAAATCTCCTAGCAGTGTGGGTACTGGGTTCTTCAGGAGAAACAGATGGATGGCATTCTTGCTGACAAATTTGGGCTCATCTCCAAACAGTATAGCCCCATATATACTGAGGGCTAACAGTGCGCAGACTGCTCTCCACTCTCCCAATGAACTTTCAGGATGGCCTGAGAAATCAAGAAGTCCAAGTGCAAACCAGGAATCCCAGCTTTTGTTGTCATACTTTGCTCAATAAAGGCAGGCTCCAAGTATAGTTCCCTTGCTATCTCTTCATTTCTGGGAGCAGTCATCTCTGGGTTGAAAGGGATTCCACCTCTGATAGGTACTCCAATCAATGAAGAAAACTCTTCCAATAGGGGCCCTAGCTGAAAGTCTGGAAAGGTGAAACATCTCAAAGGAGGGTCATAAGACTGCAACCATGTGTGGATCATGCTCCTCTGAGAAGGGTCAAGGTCCATAACCATTTCCAGGATACCTCCTTAGTGCTCTCTAAACAGTGGGATGTAGTCCGGTGTGATAAGTGACTGGACCTGCCTGATACCAGTCAACACAGGCTCAAAAAAGTGGTAGGATATGTTGCTCTTCCTGGGAGTAGTCATGAATGCTTGCTGGAGAAACTGAAGATAAGTGCTGATGAAGATCACAGACTGAGATGCTGAAGGTTGACCACTGACAGACTGGTGCTGGTGAGGATGGAGATAATTGAAGCAGATAACTAGTGAAGACAGCTGAAGCAGAGGTCTATGTAGAAGAAGGGGTCAAAACCAAAACCAAGATACAATGAAATGGATACCCTGAAAAGCAAATAAACAAATGTTAAATGATGCAATGATGATATATGCAAATGATATGCAAGGGTTTGTGATCAAGCTGGATCTGATTATTTGTCTTGATATAAGGCCCATGTATGTTCAAAAGTCCAGATGGAGGCTCAGAAATCCAGTAACCAAGGTGGGGGACTCAAATAAAGAGTCACATGTCCGGGGTTAATCACAAGAACTGTCCAAAGTGAAGTATTCTTAAACAATACAATAATAGGGTATGATGTGGCCAAGGGTTCCTGCAAACCTGTAAACAGCCCAACCCCCTCACAAGTAATTTTCTAGAACAAGGATCCTCAGACTTGGATCGGTTATGAGAAGTGTAAACACTTCTAACCCGGAGGTACAGTGTTTACAATAACCATAAAAGATCCTCCTCTAATTAAACTCAGCTTCTGAAGGTCATAATAAAGGTCATCCAGACTTAGCAGGCTTCCCAGATTGCCCTAGTACTATAGGAAATCTGTAGCACAGAGTTCTCAAGAAGAAACCCACATCTGAACCGTGTTTCATATTCCCGCACCAGATCAAAATGGAATGGGAAAGAACATGAACTACTCTAGCCTAGGTGTCACTCAAGTCCCAAGTATAGGACCTTAAACTCTCAATAGAACCCCACCCATCAAAACAGCAAATCAGATCCAGCAAATGACAGTATGAAATATGCATAAGACTGTAAAGAAAGCAAATGAATAAAGTTGTACACACAAAAAGAACCAGAAGCCCTGGTTGCAATATAAGGTTCCCCAGCAGAGTCGCCAAGCTGTCGCTCCCACCTGATGACACCTGGCCAAGAGGGGTACAGACGCGAACGGTCGGCGAGAGAGGAGAACACAAGGGTGAACTGAAAAGAGTCGCCAGCTAGGCATTTTTATCTCGAAGGAAAGGTAATGCTGCATAAACCTAGAAAGATATGGATAAGACGGTTGCGAACCAGAGAAACTGAGAAAGGGGGTTGGTTACAACCTGGGAAGGTATTAGCACCCAGATTGTCCATCGTACTCGACGGGATCCACGCTTAAAATATTTGTGTTTAAAAGGGTAGTGTCAGTGCTATTCTGTGTGTAAAAGCTGGAAAAGAATGCAAGTGTTAGTGTAAAAGAAATATGAAGTGGAGTAAAGAGTGTCAGTGCAAGGAAAGAATGCAAAGCTCAAGACAATGAGGCTTAAAAGAATAAGGCTAGAAGAGGGGGAATATACAGAGACTTTTGTTCGATAACTGTTAAGTTATACCTACGTATCCTCTCATGCAATGAGGAAGTCAGAACACCGTAGTTCGACTCAAAGAGACTGAGAAATTAATTGACTGATGAACTGCTTACTTGTCTATGCTCAAGTGTATGACCTGTCTGGCTCAGGTGCTAACTGTCTTGCATTAGACGGAAGAAGCGGGTTCTCGTTTGTGAGTGAATGAGATGAGAAAAGAATCCAGGAGGAGACGATTATTGTTTGTTCTTGGTGTTTTCAATCTTTTATTGCTTTTTGAAGTTTGTCATAAGGAAATGAGCTTAAGCCTAAACCAAGGGTTAGTAAACTCATCACATCTTCCCTCTGATTAAGGGTAATGAGAATACCTTAAGTATGAGGTAAACACCTCACACTTAATCACCATGATGTAGGATTAAGATCATTAACCTACTTGCATTTATTTAGATGTTTTTGTTGTTTTTGTTTAGTGTTAAGTAATGAGTTTAAGCCATAATCAAGGATTTAATAGACTCATTACACCATCCTAATAGAAGGATAATAGATGAGAACATTTAAGCTTAGAAAGGCTCCTCAACTTAATCCATGATTAAGGATTAACCTCATGACATAACAAGGCCTTTTATTTAAGTGGATTTTAGTTAATGGTAAGATTAAGAAGTGGATTTTATGGTTTGTAAGACAACTTGAGGGGGACTTGTCCATTAACACTAGGGTTAGTCCTTCTTAACCAATTAAGGAAGAATTAGAACCCTAATGCAAGGCCCAAGTTACAAGCTTGATGTCTTAGTGATTATTAGATGAATTGATTAAAGTATTCAAACACATTAAGGGTTTAACACTTAGGATTAAATTTATACACTCCATCCTAATAGAAGGATACAGGCATAACCCTAATCACAAAGTCTTAAATCCTTTAAGGTTTAGCCCTTGATTAAGAGATGAGAAGAGAAGACACAAAGATGACACAAAGGTAAAACTAATGGGGGGACTAATCAAACCCTAATTGTGATCATGCTTGGGTGTTTCTAGGGTTTGTGAAGCTTGCAAGAAGATCTTCAAGAGATCCACCAAGGAAGAAGCAGGATGGAAGGAAAAGAAGCAGCAAGAAGCAAGACAACTTACTTCACTTAAGAAGATAAGTTGCTTGAAGAAAGAAAGAGGAGAAGGGGCATGAATGAGCAAGCTCACTCTAATACAAATATAAAATTCAGCAATGAATGCATAAGAGATGAGAAGAGATTATGAGAAGTGAAGGCAAATTCACTTCTCAAAGAAACTTACCACCTGAAAAGTTAGAGAAAGGAAATGGAATGAAATGAGAATGAGATGAGACGCAAGGATGCAAACCAAAATCAGAAGCATTTTCATGATGCTAATGATGCTATGGGATGATACAAAAGTATACCAAGAGATGTGGATGATCATACAAGTAATGAAAATGCAAATGGGACATGAAAGGAGGCATGAAAGTTCATGAAAACTTATGAAATGAAATGGATGCATAACATGGCAATTGGATGATGCAATGATCAAACATGATTTCAATATGTCCTAAGATGTCTTACATATCATGTGGATGCACAAAATTTCATGGCAAGTTTATGTATGCAAGCATATGAAGGATGGATGCAAATGAAGGCAAAGATTAGGGTTTATGTACAAGATGCAATGCAAAATTCAAAATCAGAAGCAAAACATGAGATAAAAAATTGAAAATGGGATCAAAGGTACCCTAAACCTATACAAGTTCACTACCCAAAGGGGAAGGTCAGAAGCTAAACCCTAAAGGACTTATGATTTTTCTAAGTTTGCTAGGGTTTTAAGGTACCTCACAAGGAAAAATGCAAAACAAATTAAAAATGAAATATAAACTCATGCCAATTTTATCCTTGAAACTATATGATATGTGGGATGCAATACAAAAAGAATCATTATCAAACCCTTCATGGTTAGGCAGAAAAGATTTTTCTAAGTTAGGGTCAAAAATATTGGTTTTTAAGAACCCTAAATCCAAAGAAAATGTCAAAATGGATCAAGAACCAAAAAGAAATTTGTATGAATGGTTTGATAATGTCTCTAAATGTGTCAAGATGCAATGTGATTTTTTTGGTGATTTTTAGAAACTTAAATGGTATTTTAATTAATTAATTTCCATTAATTAATTAAAATAAACATTTAAATATTTTAAAAATACAAATTTTATGCAAAAAATAAAATAAAAATTATTTTCAGAATGAGAAAAATATTTAAAGTCATGATGCAAAAAAAATAAAATTTTTTGAAAGCTTCTAGCTATTTTAAATAAAATGCACAAAGAAATGCAAAATAAAATAAAATAAATTCAATTTAAATGAGAAGTCAACAGATCCAAGGGCCATGGTTTAAACTGGGGACGCGGGAATTGACTGGCGCCTTATCCTGTGGTCCAAATTCAAACTGAGCTAATCCTATTTAATTAAATAAATAATCCTAATTAATTACTAATGGTGTAATCCTGACCACTCAACACGCGCGGGAAGCCCAGATCAAAGGGTTCAGGTTTAAACTCAGCCTAATCACACAATTAGCCCTAATTGTGCCCTAACCACTCTCAGGTGACTGGAACAGTGTTCCGGTCATCTTCTCCGGCCATCCTCTCTTACTAACTCACTCAAATCGTAAAATTAAACCACCAAACTCTCCAGAAATGATCCCCACCCCATTCTAAACAAGAATCAACCATCAAACAACATTTATTTCACATGAACACACAGATTCGAAGCAAAACGAAAAATTGTTCAGAAAATTCAGAAGCTTCATACATGCTTAAAACTTAATCATTTTCAAAACCAAAAGGTGCAGTGTGATCAGTGAAGCATGGAGAACAATCTAAGAACTTGAAAAATCATTTCTGGAAAATTTGTTCTTGATGTTACCTGAAATGGAGCTTTCGAAAATGGCACTGTCTGGACCTTTCCTTTGTGATTTTCTCCTTCTTTTGACTCCCTCTTGCTTCTGGGATGCTTGGATGAAGCTTTTGTGGGCTGCTTTGGAAGTTTGCTGAAGTTCAGTTCAAGGAGGGTGAAAATCGTATTTTGGATATGGGGTGTTTAAAGGAAAAATGAAGGGTGGGAAATGATCAGTGATGAATGTGGAGTTGAATGGTGGAAAAAGTTTGGAGTTTTGATGGCTGAGTTGTGTGTTTCAAAGAGAAATGCATAAGAGGGGATTTTTGTGAATGCTCCGTTGTGGGAGGATTCAGGTTATGTTGTTGTATGAAATGGCTTGCTTGAGGTCCACATAACATGTTCTGATTGGGCAGAGAGTTGTTGTGGAGCAGTGTGATTGGTATGGCTCATTTTGCAAAAAGTCAAGAAAGTTGTACTTGGAGGTATGGGCTCATGGCAGGCTGAGGACAAGGGGGTGTCTGGCACATCTTGATTCATGGGCATCCATGGAATTCAGATTGAGGCAAAATGTCAAGTGGAACGAAGTTTGTGGGTGGTTTTGCAATTTGTGAAGGTTGTGGCCCTTTTTGAAATACTTGATGATCAAGGCATGAAACTTGAGATTTCTTTCGGCAATTCTGAATTATAGGTCATGTATGATGTTTGTGTAATGGTTAGAAGTCAATTAGAGGTCACAAATTGGTTTGACATGAGTTTTTGCAAGTTTCCCTCTTTGGTACATAAGTAAAATTTTGTGATTTTTCCCAACTTTGCAAGACCATAACTTGAGTTCTATGATGAATTAGATCAATATTTGAAAAGGGAGTGATCCAATATACAACTTTCATGACCAAGAATTTTTCATTTGAAACATTTTTGAATAAAAAAGAGGAGGTTGAAAAACTTTCCCAAAATGGCAAGTTTGCATTACAAGTCACTTTCCCAAAATGGCAACTTTGATAATGGCTTGAAATTCTTCAATTTTGTGAACTTATAACTTCTTCTAAGATCAAATAAAGATCATATACACCCAAAATGATGGAGAAGACCCTTTGGTTGGGTGATTGGGGGCCTCAGATGCCCTGATTTTGCACTGACTTGTTCAAGAAGTCATCTATTGATCAGATGCCTTCCCCATTGAATTTCTTCATGAAAATTGGTGTGCATGATCCTCATATCATATAGAGACCAATAGAAACAAGAATGGCCAAAAATTTTGGAGTTATGGCCTCTGAAACCAAAACCCTAATTTTAGGTCATCTGTGTAGTTAAACCTGGCTCTGCTTCCATGCCTTTCTCAGTTCTTGTGATTTTCTGACTTTCTTGATCTTGGGAGGATATAATATGATGCTTGAACATACATGGACTCTCTTGAGATGATTGGAGACTCTTGGAGTGGCTCAGATAGCTCAGGGATGGCTCAGATCACAAACCCTAGATGCAAATGACTTAGAACCAATGCAATGAAGAAAAAATGCAATATGAGATGATATGATTAAACTTATGCAAATGAAAAGAATCACAAGCCATGGTGAAATGAGTGAGGGAAAATTTGGGGTGCTTACACTATGCCGAACTTCCAAGGGGCAATCCCTCTCGTGAAGACCAAGGACCCACCAACTATTAATCCTGCTGAAAGGTTTCGCATGTTGGATGAGCAACTCAAAGCCTTACCGGATCCTGATGCCTTTGGTTTTGATTCTCTAAACCTATGTTTGGTGCCTGGTCTTGTCATTCCTCCAGATTTCAAAACTCCAAAGTTTGAGAAATACACTGGTGTCAGTTGCCCGAAGCGTTATTTGGTGATGTTATGCAGAAAAATGACTTCTTATGCCCACAACGATGAGTTGATGATTCACTGTTTTCAAGACAGTTTAAGCGGTGCATCCTTAAGTTGGTACATGGATTTGGAAAGTAGTTGTATCTGGTCATGGAATGATTTATCCAGAGCTTTCGTAAAGCAATACCAGTACAATGTGGACATGGCACCCTGTCGCACACACTTGCAGAGCCTATCTCAGAGGAGTGGTGAATCTTTCAGAGAATATGCACAGTGGTGGAGATAATTGGCAGCCCAAGTGCAACCACCACCTTCAGACAGAGAATTAGTTGACCTGTTCGTGGGCACGTTGCAAGGTCCGTACTTGAAAAGAATGAGTAGCATCGGGACATCAAGCTTCTCTGATTTGATGATAGTTGGGGTACGCATTGAGAGCCTGCTCAAAAGTGGAAAGATCCAGTACTTTTCGAACATCCCAGCTAGTGAAGATGAATCTGTTGGTAGCTCCCAATGGGAAGGGTATGACATCAGTGCATTCATGGCTAATATCGAATATTCTGGACCAACATCTTCTCAGAGATCATCTTTTTCTAGGTCTGGATACTCTTACGGACAACAAGCGATGCTCAGAGCACCGTATCAGAAACCCTGGACTCCTCCTCGTTCAAATCTGCAAGCTCATGGCCGAAGACTTCAGAATCAACATCAGAGCTAGCCTAGGCTTCGCAGTAACCTGGAAAGGAGGAATGCTCCTCTTCATCCAGTTCCCATGGCATACAGTGAACTCTTGCTACATCTAATTCAGAGCTCATTGGTGGTTCCTAAGCCTCTCAAGCAGTTGTCAGATCCATACCCTCCAGAGTACAATCCTCATGAGCAGTGTGGGTATCATGGTGGATCAATCGGGCATTCAACTGAAGATTGCAAAGCTTTTCAGGCCAAAGTACAACAGTTGATCGACAAGGGCTACATATCCTTTCCAGAAGGAAGCTTGGTTGTGCACGTCCACCTCTCGCCTGGTTGGGTTCGAGGACTTCGGAGAAGCGTTTCCTGATTTCAGTGGCTCAAACAAGAGGACATCATCAGAGCTGGTGATCATTGTATCCTTTTTATCATTTTCATTGTAATTTCTTTCCTATTAGCAGCTACTTGTCTTTTAAGCATTGTTATTTTGAATGGTAATGTTAATGAAGTGATCATGCACTTTTTGAATCAATTATGTCGCATTCGCTCATTTTCTTTACTTGCATTGAAAACAAAACAAAACAAAAACAAAAAAAAATTGCATCCATATACCTCCCATTTATTTCACTGTTGTTTAGCAGGTTTGAGGGAGGATGATGAAAACTGAATACCCATAATTGTTGAAGGTATGATTTCATAGTAGAACCTACTGACGATGTACAGGCATTGTTTCAATTCCCAAACACCGGAGATATAAGGGAGATAGACCTTCGTCAACCCCTTTGAGCCTTGAAGTAGGAGTTTCTTTTCTGAACGAAAAAACCCTCACATTTAGCCCGGGGCAGGGTAGTCATCAGTTAATTTGACCGAGCATTCAAATTTCCAAGGGAGTGTGCATCCGAGGATCCATTACACCTCAGGAGGTCAAGGGACGTAAAACCACATTGGTTATCCCTCACCAACAAAGGAATGAGGTTGTCACAACCCTTTCAGCAAGACAGACAAACCAGTGTCACACGATTTGTTCAAAAAAAAAAAGAGAGAGGAAAAAAAGAGTCAATAGAAGAAAAAGAAATAAAACCCGCTAAGTCAAAAAAAAGTGTGAAAACAAATGGCTTAGGCAAAATTTAGGGCATCCCACTGGACTTCAAAATCGAAAAAAAATTCAAAAAAGATTCAGTCCAGGCAAAAATTAGGGAGTAAAAAAAAATCAGAAAAAAAAATCTTCCATAAGAATAAAGTCGTGTGACTACAGAGACAAAGACAAAGGGGTGATTGTTACTCCAAGAAACCTCATGGGTGCTTAAACCGTCAGCGTCATTGGTTCCTCAACCATTACAAAACCCTTTCGAGAGGTGAACGCATAGGTCGAATTAGCTGAATATAGGATTGGAGAACATCAAGGAGAATGGGTGGGCACAGATAAACTTTGAGCCTTAAATCTTTCTTTCTAAAACCGTGAACCAGGCCACGTCATAACCCTTGAAAGTCCTAATTGAATCAGGTTCAGTTCTGAAAGCATACTACGACAAGGTTGTGTAAACTGACTCCTAACGATTTGCTAACTCAGCACTACGTTTGGACTAATCGTCCATTCGTCACACACTGTCACAACATCAAAATAAATAAATTTTCAAAACTTGCATGTGCACTGCATTAAAATTACCATTTGTGAATGAACAGTTTTAATTGCAAGTCAGTTTGTGACACCAGGGAAGTTCCTACAAAGAGCAATCAGAGGGAACTTGATCATTCAACAATGATGACCAGAATCAGGAGCATCTTGTTAGCCTATGAATCAGGGGCATGTTATCCATTGGTTTTGTCGACAAAAGAGTTTTTCAGGGTAAAGTAGTTCCCAAGCATCAGTTGATTGAGGAACATCATTCAAGAGTCAGTTGATCAGAGCTGAATCTACCAAGTAGGGGCAGGACACCCGGATTTTCTGTTGTTTAAGGGTGAATTCTTCCAATGCTCAGTCAGAATGAGTCAAATCGCTTCCATGCTCATGTCGGGGCAGGACGCTTCCAGATATCACTAAGTGCAACTCTTCACGAGAGGACATCCAAGTCTACCATGCCAGGAATTGGATAATCAGAAGCAGTCTGTTCAGAGACTTACTAGACAGGGGAAACTTTGGCTACACAGAGCGGGTTATATCAGTAATCTCCAAGTTCAAGACGAGTATCGGGAAATCGTGTTACCTACCCTCGCCTTTCTCACCCTTCTCAACCAGAAGCCTTGCCGCATAAGACTTTCCTTGCCCCTTGGGAGTTTTTCTAGCTTTTCATGAGCATTTCATAAATCATTTGCATATGTTATTCATGTCGCTTCGCTCGAGCATATAGAGCATACGCATCATATTTGCATTGAGCATACCTCTCGACATCAATCTCACCCAAGGCCTCGTAACCCAACTTCTTGACATTCAAAGTCCAGTTCTCGTCTGGCAACCCGTTTCAAAGTCCAGTTATCGTCTGGCAAACCCACTTCAAATACCAGTTCTCGTCTGGTAGGCGAATCTTTTAACCAGTTCTCGTCTGGTAGGCAAACCAACTTCAAATACCAGTTCTCGTCTGGTAGGCGAATCTTGTAACCAGTTCTCGTCTGGTCACCTTTTCATTTAACCTGTTGAACGCCAGTTCTCGTCTGGTAGTCATTCTTTTTCAGAGTCAATTCTCGTTTGACAATGAACCCAAGGAGTCAGTTCTCGTCTGACGACTTATTCTTTGCCTATCAGTTCTCGTCTGGTAGTCATTCTTTTTCAGAGTCAATTCTCGTTTGACAATGAACCCAAGGAGTCAGTTCTCATCTGACGAGTTATTCTTTGCCCATCAGTTCATGTCTGTTGGTCTACCTTTAGTAAACCGGTTCTCGTTTGGTAATCCGCCTTCAAAGTCCAATTGTTTGGCAACCAAAACAACCAAAAATATCTATCAACCCTGGCCTAGCCGCCTAACTATCCTTGTCATCATATCCTCAGCATCATGAGCATACGTCTGCATCTTGTACCATTTGCATTGCATCTTCATACCGCATGGTTTCTGTTTTCTCTCTGATGTGGGGTAGAATTGTTACAAGATGCAGTATGGGGCAGTTATCTCAAGATCTGATGAACTTCTGCGAGAGTTTGAAGACACTGGGGCAATTCTGGATGCCAGGTCTTTTGTAAAATCCTCTAGAGACGATCTCTTTATAGACGATGCAGTCTGGCACAATATGCAACTGTCGAGCTCAGAAGTTTGAAGCACCGGGTTAATTTTTAGGGAATGTCTGGTATTTATTTTACCAGTAGGGCATTGGAAGTTTTTTTCTTTCCCGAGCATAAGATCTTCTTTCAGCCGACAAGATTTCCTCATGAGGAGTTGGGCATTCTCATTCAGTCGAAGTCCAATTTTCATCGGAATATCTTCCCAACACAGTCGTCATACTATACTTGGGGCATATTTTGGCTTATTTTTTATTCTTCAGCAAAGTCTCTCTTCAGCAGAGCATTGCCAAATCTTTTCCTCAGCCATGCCAGAGGGTTGACGTTTCCCCAGCTGAGTTAGAGCGGATGGTATCCCCAGCAGAACTTCAAGGCTAATTGAATCGTTCTCATCCCCAAGCAGAGTTATCCTTCCACAGTGAAGTATTCCCGACAGGTAGCAGAAGGCATTGCTTCCCCACAGAGTTCAGAATGTCAGAATTTTGTTTCCCAACAAGGGTTACTCTGACCAAGCACCTCCCCAGCCGTGTCGGAAGATCGTCATTTCCCCACAAAGTTTCATGATTATGGATTCACTCCCATCATTGGAATATTCCCCAGAGAAGTTGCCAATTTATTTTTGGTCAATGTGATGACACGAACAGTTATTCATCCCCCTAGCCAGCATTAAGTGTCAAAGCATCTTGACCTTGGTTCCCCCCTGCAGAGTTGTGAATCTTATTGTCGATCAAGGCACGTTGTTGTTGCTCGTATGCATTCCACAACACTCGTCTGTGTTTGATCTTTGATGTTGCTCGTCTGCATTCCATAACACTCGTCTGTGTTTGATCTTTGATGTTGCTTGTCTGCATTCCTCAACGCTCGTCTGTGTTTGATATTGGTTTGATGCTCGTATGCACCCCCCAGCACTCGTCTGTGTTTTTGATCTGTTTGTTGCTCGTCTGCATTACCCCCAGCACTCGTCTGTGTTTGTGATCTGTTTGTTGCTCGTCTGCATTTCCCAGCACTCATTTGTGTTTGATGTTTGGTAGTTTCTCGTCAGCATTTCCCCAACACTCGTCTGTGTTCACACTTTGTTATTGCTCGTTTGCTTTCCCCAGTAGTCTCCCATGGCTGGTGGATGTTGTTGCTCGTCTGCATTCCTCAATGCTCGTCTGTGTTTGATATTGGTTTGATGCTCGTATGCGCCCCCAACACTCGTCTGTGTTTGTGATCTGTTTGTTGCTCGTCTACATTCCCCCCAGCACTCGTCTGTGTTTGTGATATGTTTGTTCCTCGTCTGCATTCCCCAGCACTCGTTTGTGTTTGATGTTTGGTAGTTGCTCGTCAACATTGCCCCAACACTCGTCTGTGTTCACACTTTGTTATTGCTCATTTTCTTTCCCCAGCAGTCGCCCATGGTTGGTGGATGTTGTTGCTCGGCTGCACTTCCCAGCACTCGTCTTTTGGTGCTCGACACTCTTCTGTGTTTGAACTTAGGTGTTGCTCGTCTGCAATCTCCTACGCTCATCTGTGTTCTCTGGATGATCATCCAATACTTGTCCGTGTTGAAGAGGTTTGAAGTCCTGACGGTGGGATTAAACGTCAAAATGGTTGCCGGTCCTGGCGTAACAGGTTTATCCGAAGGAGGTTCGGCTGTCTCAAGCACCGCTTATCTACGCAAGATTTGTGAAGAGGGTTCGTCAAATCCTATTGTTGCACCTGGCATAACAAGTTTGCTTGAAGAAGACTCGTCTGTCTTAGACCATATATCCATAGAGGATATATGAAGAGGGTTCGTCTATCTTGATTATGCATGCCTATCCCACAGACTTAAGTGCATTACTGGTCCTGGCGTAACAGGTTTATCCGAAGGAGATTCGTCTGTCCCAAACCATATGTTACAAAATGTATGAAGAGGGCTCGTCTGTCCATTCCTGGCGTAACAGGTCTGCATGAAGAGGGCTCGTATGTCCAGTTCCTAGCACAACTGATTTGCTTGAAGAAGACTCGTTTGTCTATGTTTTTCTTATCTGGCGTAACAATTCAATTTGGAAGGAGCTCGTCTGCTTTGTCTTCACTTCAATTACTCAGAGTGTTATTTGGTTGGTAGAGTGCAAATTTTCAGGGTCTTCTTGGTATTCAAATACTGCTTATCTTGAACGTCTAATAGTCGTTGCTCTCATCCTTTTCAGATTAACAGTTGATTGAATAAGGGCAGCTGTAATACCCCAAATTTTCCCTCTGGTCTTCTATCTTTGTCAGCTTTTCGTTTTGCATTCATATGCATTTTGCATACCAATTGCATAAGATCCTAAGGCATGGGATCATTGTTTTCTGAGTGATTAGGGTTTCACATCTTTATCTGCGGATTATCAGAGAATTCAAAGTTTCAGCTATGCAACCATCAGTGGTATCATTCTCCTCATGTCGCTGGATTAGGGTTTATTTCCCTAAAACAGTGATCTTCAAGGATTTCACGTCTGCAAGGACTATTCACTATATATTTGGCCCATCATCAGGCTATTCTCTTCCCCATCAAGTTACAAGGATATTTTCGTCTTCTCAGCATCTCAGGAAATTTCTTTCTCAAAAAGTTCTGGTTGTGGTTCAATTGCAGTTGTTCATTCATGATCCAATTTAGGCGGATGATTGACCTAATCTTGGTCAAACTATCAGGATATTCCTTCAAGTACAAGTTGTTTGTGTCATTGACTTATTTCTCATTCGTGGTGAATTGTTCGGTGGTAGCTGCTTTATTCTTAATCAATGGTTTTCGTGGAAGCGATGCAAGTTTGGTTTTGAGTTGAAAGTCGAGTTTTTGCGGTTGTATGCATATTGGTGGTGGTCGGTCCGTTCTTTAGAAGATTGGTTCATACCCATTTCTCTGTCCTTTTTTTCATGTTCATTTATTCTTACCCATTACTCGAATTTTTCTTCCGTAAATCATATTCCATTATCCAATCCATTATTATCAACCATTTTCATCCATTAACCAAATAATTCACCCATAGAATAAAGTCATTTTTATTATTTATAACCATATCACAAAATAATTGTCAAGTCCAAATTTTTAATTACATGTTCATTCTTTCTTTTTAGCCCATTCAATTTATTTTTAGCTTAACATTTTTGTTACTACCCAAAGCCCATTTACCAAAAATAATAAACTAAAAAAAATATTGATTAAAGGAAAAGAGAGAGCTTTCTATGAAGAAAAGGAAAAGTACATAGTATTTCGTCCAACCCCACGTCACAACAAATTCTCACACTTTTCTTCACACTCTTCACACATTTCCCACCTTGCCACCTTCATTTCAACTCGGCCCCACCTGCACCACACACATTCATGCTGCCCTCGTTCTCGTCACAGCAAATCCTCACAAACTGCAGCAACCACACACACGCCTCACACTACCCTCACATTTTTCTTTCCAAAAGGCTGGCCCACTCATTACCTCATTCATGATTCACATGCACAAGACTCTTCAGCCTCTCTACAACACACTCTCTACTCTTTTGCTCATCCTTTATAACAATCTCATCTTCGCTCACCTTAAAACTCAGCCACCTCTAACCAATTTCAATAGGCACATAAACCATTTTCATCAACCTTTTATTCATCACCTCACCACTATGCCACTTTTATCCAATTTCTAAACATATGACCCTTACCCACATCAAAATAACACTAACAAACGCCTCCATTAATCTCTCTACCTCATTCTTCAATCCTTTCTCAACCATAACCATCCTCAATCCACTATTCCTTCAGCAATAACAACAAACATTCGAATAAACCACCCCTTATTTTCTTCAAACTCAACGACAACAACCAACCACACTATTGCTCTCTCACTCTTCGCCAACTCTTTCATACTGCTTCAGCCTCTCCAATATCTCTCTCTAACCAAGCAACAACAACACAGTCACCGTAAATCCACCACCATACACATCAAAACCAATCTTCAAATCCACCATTGTTTACAACAACACAAAACCAGAGAAATAAGAGAAAGAAGAAGAAGAGTGAGACAAAGAAAGTTTGAGACGAATCAACAACAAACCTGAACCAAACTCTCTGTTCTGCACAACCCTCGCCCTTTTTCGGAATTCAATTACTCAAACCTTTCAACCTCAACTAACAAAAACCGCAACCATTTCCTCGCACCTTCATCGATCCTCACCTTCAATCTTCTTCATAACACCACCACCCTTTCATTCATCTTGAAGGACTCACCTCACAAACCACACACTCTCATCAACAACAAACTCTTTTAACACTATCAACCGCAACACCACCTCTTCTTAAAATCCAATCACCGCAAACAGCACTCAACTTCTGCATCCATATCGCAACTCACAAACCTCATCAACAACAACCGCAAATCCGTTCACAAACCGTCGACCTTCGCCAAGAAACAATCAACAATACGAATCAGAAAAGGAAAATAAAGGAGATGAAGTAGAGGATTTTCAGATCGAAGAAGAGATCCACAACTGTAGAACCACCGCCGAAACTCATCTCAATCGCTGAGCCTCCGCCACACAGACTACCGAGCTCCGCCGTCAGAGCTAAAGGATTATCCGAAGGAGGAGAATCCGAATCCGAGATTGTGGTGAGGATAGCACGAGCTTACGCGGTGGAATTTTTTTCACCGATATGAGAGTGAACAAAAGGGTGACGAAACCACCGAAAACCACAAGGAAGCCACCAAAATCACATCTAATCAAAACAACTGCGAAAGAGATGAGAGACGGAGGATTCGTGGCGGCGCGGTCATCGGTGGTGTATTGATTTGTGGGAGAAAAACCATGAATGGTGCTAAATCGTGTTTTCGTAGCGGAAGAAGAAGGGAGCCGCGTTTTGGTTCTGCCTGTTGTTAATGTGTTTCATCTCGGATTTTTATTATTAGCATTTTTTTCTATTTTTCTTTATTTTTTTAAGATCTTGTAGTCATTGTTGTGGTGGGCTTAGTAAACCCATTCGTTTTTGCTAACCTCACGGTACCCTCCAACCTCAGGCATGCACCCTTTCTGGATTTTGTTTTGTTGTGGGCTTCTAGGCCCAACGAAGTTCTCCCTGCACCCTGTTTTCCGGCAAATAAACCCCTCTCTCTGTTTTTCATTTTCTTTCCTAATTTCTCATCATTTTCTTTATGTTAATTATAATTAATTTCTTTATTAATGTTAACTATAGTTTTTTTATTATTATTCTAATTAGATTTTATATATAACTTTGTTAAAGATAATAGTTAATTTTTAGTTAATATTTGTTAAAAGTTTAGAGATTTTGTTTTAGAATATAGTTTAAATTTTAATCTTAATAAATTTTGTTTCAATTATTAATCTTAATCTAGTCTAGATTTTAATCTCAATTAATTTTGTTTTTTTATAAGATTTTGTCTAATTTTGGTTTTAGTTTTCTATTGAATGTTTTGTAGGTTTCTTGATGAAGGATAAAGCGTGGATGACTTTGTGACTAATTGTTCCATAATCTTACTTGGATTAATGAGACCTCTAGATACGAATTGCACTTAGACCTTGACTTTGCGAGGACCGATTCATGGTGTTGATTTTGGTTCAGCTTGTTGGTCGTCCTGGTTTGGATGATTACGCTTGATACTCTATTTTGTTTGGACTTGATGATTGATACCTGTACTCAGCTGTTAGATTGTCTTGCTTGTTTGGACTTCTGATAAGTATTTCTGAGATTCTCCTGCTCATATCGAGAGGCAACGGACCTTCTCCGTTAGGTATCGCTGAGGCCCGATTTTACTTATTGCATGCTGTTGCATCTGGAAGTCCTACTAGTGTAGGCTCTGTTTGTGCATTTTTCGATTATTATCATATTGCATTCTCCTCTCCTTATTTATTTTTCATCTCAATTTCTTCCTCATCTTCTTTTATTCTTCCTTAACTTGAGGTGTGCTTAGGCCACCATAATTCTTCTTCTTTCCTCTTCTTCTTTTCTTATATTTTCCTTCTTTAGGATAGTAAACCTCACTAACCTAGGATTTTCTATGCATGATAACAATTAGGATTCATTAGTCCCCCATTAGACTTTTACCTTTGAGATCCTTTTGTTTCTCTTCTTTTCTCATCTCAAAACCCTAAAAAGCATCTTAATAATGTTTGAAGTGGTAACCTGTGCAATAGCCTTATTCCATGTTACACTTGTAGTCTTCCCATCTTGGGATAGTACAAGCTTGTCTTGTGATGCACAAGTCTGATCAGGATACCATCTTCACCAAGAAAATCATAAAAAAGACTTCTTCATCCAAAAATTACAAAAAACACTTAATAAATTCAATGAGTTAGTGAGCTTAGACCCTAATCTCTGGAATCAAGTTTTGGGGATCTTCTCCTTATTTGAGTGTGCTTGTTCTATTATTCCATCTTGGAATGTAGTGGCAAGTACACATTCCATGGAAAAGAGCTTGAGTTCACTTACTTGTGACACACTCATAAAAGCTTCTAAAAAACACAAACATACAATAAGCGTCTCTCCTTCGGGACTTCTCTTCTCATCACCTTCACTCTTTACGTACGAACTTGCTCCTACTTGTTATTTTGCAAGACGGTAACGCATTCGTCGTCCGAGCCTGCAACACCTGAGCATTGACATAGGCAGTTCAAGCCTTAAGACACAAGCAATATTTTCCACCCCTAGTAAGGGGAACTACGGCAACTCTGATCCTCATTGTCCAGATGAGGTACGTAGGCAGCGGGGTAGGGCCCGTTCGAGCACAATCTTTATTTTCCCTACATTTGATTCCTTTTCGTTTCTTTTATCCAGTTCAGTTCCTTTTCTTCGCATCAGTTTTCATTTCTTCCCCCTTTGAAACAGATTTCTTTGCAAGCGAGGATCCCGTCGGGTACGGCGGACGATCTGGGGTGCTAATACCTTCCCAGGTCGTAACCGACTCCCGAACTCAGTCTCTTTGGTTCGCAGGACCCGTGTCCTTCATCTTCTTTCTTCTGGTTTGTGCAGCATTACCATTCTCGTTCCTTCGGGATAAAAATGCCTGGCTGGAGACTCTACCTCTTTCCGCGCCACTTTCGCGTTTGTACCAGGATGGAAATCCGGGGAGCGACATAGAGTAACATTCAAATATAGTCAAACATAGACACATTCTGATACTCCTATCAACAGACACTTTGGATGATATCTATAAGCCCATCTCCAAATACTCCGAATGCAATATTTAAGCCCATTTAAGCAATATAATCAACCAACAGTATTACTTTACGCACCGGCTAGTGCAAATTTTTGGGCTTAAGTGTTCAATCATTTTCCACATTCAAGTCACAAATGGCGTGCATGCCAATCTAACTCCTCAGGTTTCAGAAAATTGAATAGGGGCAGCTGTTGTACCCCAAAATTTTCCCTCACTTCTTCCATACAATATGTCTCAAGAGGTTTCCTAATGGTCATAAGATTCTCAATTGCTCAAAGGGATTCAAGGTTCATCAGACAAAGCCTCCTCCTAAGCAATATACCTCAAATTAGGGTTTTGAGTTTCCCAAGGTAAATTGGACTCCCAAAGCCTCAAGTGGACTTCATTATATCCCATATACTTCAAAGTATTCTAATGTCAAGTTTCAAGGTTTGTCCTACAAGTTTGGTCAGTCAGATGCTCAGATAATCAAAAATTAGTTAACTTGGTTAAAAAGTCAACATATAGTCAAACTTCAATATTTTTGGTCAACATCAAGCTTATAATGTAAGATTCATCATTTGATCAAGGGTTGATCATGATTCATCAAGAAAACCTCAAATTCATCACAAGGCAAAAGTTGCAAAATTAGGGTTTCTTAAGGAGAAAGTCAACTATACTTTGACCAACTCTAACTTTTACATACTTTGTCATAAATTTTCCATCCATAGCTCATTTTGAAGGAAATTCAATTCCTTACAACTTTGTGTCTCACAAGCTAAGGCCAGAAATGCTTCATTTGAGAGAAATGGGCCAAGACATTACATGTCCTCTAAAAAGTCAACAAAAGTCAACTTTTTCAAAAGCTCATAACTTGAACATGGCAAATCAAATGGACATGGGACCAAAAGGAGTGATTATATGACACTCTAAGATTTCTAAAAAGTCCAATAATACATCCATAGGATAAACATTGAGAGATTTGTGCATTATTAAAGTTGAGCAAATTTGAGGAGGTGTATAAGGCAAACAATGACCAAAACTTAAGTTTTTGCCAAATGGGCCCATCTTATCACAACCCAAACTTAATCTTAAGATAACCCACGACCCTTAAGTCATATTTTTTGATTTTTCTATTTATTTTATATTTTATTGGATTTATATCATTTAAATTCAATTTTTTTCAAAATAAATATGAAATAAATCAAGGATTTGATTTTGAACTATCTTAGGATCAAACATTGAGGGTTATTAACAGGATATTTGATCCAAATTCATGGAAGGTAAGAGAGGAAAGGTGTGATGACCAAATATGCCAAAATAGAAAGATTTGAATCACACTTGAATAACAAATCAAATACCCTTCACCCAAGCCCAAATTTCTGACCTAAAATCATCCTCTATATATACTCATCATATGCACAAGATCAAGACATGAATTCCATGCTCTAGAAACCCTAGTGAAGATTCAAAGAAAAGGTGAAAATTAGGGTAAAACACAAGTTTTTTGTAGCAAGTTTCAACCACTCTTTCACGTCCAAACATCATCAAGGAGATCCCAGGAGGCTATCCTCATCCTCTTTGAAGGTTAAAAATGCGTGAAGCACGACATACAAGCCATGGCCGCCCCTTACTATTTAACTTTTTTGAATCTTTCATTACATGCCATCCTACTTGTTTTTTTCATTCATATTTATGCTTAACATGATGCTTAGGATCATTTAGATTCATTGTTTTCAGGTTTTGGTGCAAGAATTGAGAGTTGCCATTATTAGGGCATAGACTCCCCAAGTTTCAAATCTCCCTATATAAGCATTTTCTGACCATACAGACACCACCACTGGATTCTTAAGGGTCAAATTAGTGGATCTGGACAATCTTGATGTATTTAATCTTTCGATTTCTTGAGTTTTCAAATTGCAAGTCTTTTTGCTATGAACGAAGTCGTAGAAAATTCGTAGCTAAATCGTGGCCAAATCGTAGCTAAATTCTGAAGGTTATGATGAAAAAGACGAGACGTGGCGCATTTGCATTGGTCGGTTCTAGATTTGTTTGGTTTTAGTATTTAATTGATCTTTTCTATTATTTGTCACGCAGACACAAATGGCCTGGTGGTAAAGGCATGCACGTTTAACCTTGAGGACCTGGGTTCAAACCCCAGTGTGCCCCCTCTCTTTTTGCCCTATTTCTTTGTTTTTTTTATATTTTTTAAAACTATTTTCTCACTTATTTTTCTTATTTATTTTCTTATTTTATTTTCTTTTAATTGATTAATTAATAACTATTTTTTTAACCAATAATAAATCATGAAAACTAATAAACTTTTTTTTTAAATTAAGAGATATACAAATATTTTTTTCATATATCTAATAATTAATTTAAATTTCAAAAATCATAAAAATCTTATTTTATCAATAAAAATCCAATTAATCGATCTTATACGAATCCTCCGATATTTATTCTTTCCCTATTCTTAGTCTTCCTCGATTTTAATTTTCTTTGCCATTTATATTTATTAGAACAAGTGTATAGGATGTTAATCATCTTGTAATAGTTAATAATTTCCTTCATTTTTATTTCCGCACTCCCCCAATTTAAATTATGTATTCCCTCCCCATGATGTAATAGCTAGGGTTTACTTTCGTTTTTAAATTCCGCAAAATAATTAACTGCATGGTTAGTAACGATAGGGTGTGAAAAGAATGTATGCAAATAAAAAGTGGACTTAGCCCACTAATTTCCCAGATTAAAATAACTGAATTGAATACACTTGCACACTCAAACTCCTAGGGTAACCTCTCTTGTTGCCTTATAAAATAATGGTCAAGTCCCTCGAACATAGGGATACTTTAGCTTGTTGCCTAAAAGAAATAAATCATCATAGTTGCCGTTCGAAAAAGATAATAGTCTCTCGATGTCCCTTCAAAGTTTCCTTCGACTAAATGATCTCGTCCCTATGAAAATGATGATAGTCCCTTCGAATTGTTAAGGTATCCCCACATGTTGCCCTCTATGACCATAATAATGACCCTACGCCTGTCCCTTCCAAATCCAAGGATAAGACTACTTACTAACTAATAGTAAGGACAGTTCTATCCGTAAGGAAACGAAATGACAAGAAAGACCTTACAATTTAGGGTAAGTAGTTCTTTAGTGCTTGCTCACAATTTCAAAAATACCTTTCACACCTCACATTTTCATATATTTTTAAACGGTAAACACTTTGTATACGTTCATACGAGAACCATTGCAAAGGTAAACCTTCATGAAATATTTTTCTATTCACACACTACACTATTTTTTCAATCAAAGTAAAGTGAGCTAAACAATTAAGAGCCTATGGATAACCATGGATACAAAGGGTGCTAACACATTCCCTTTGTATAACTTACCCCCCGAACTCAAAATCTTTTAAAGGTATTTCCTGTTCTTTTATGTCTTTCCTTTATTGGATAAAATAAAAGTTGGTGGCGACTCTTGCTTACCGCAACATATCTTGCGACAAATATTAAAAGTCAGTTCTCCCACCGTATTACAATAGGGCATGTGATCAGTCATCTAGAAAGTAATGATTTCTCAAAGTCAAGGGGAGAGCCAAGTGATCTTGAAAGAAGCCTACAAAGGATCCTCATATCTTATACAAGTTCAAATTCATCCTTAAATCCCAAGATGGGGTGTGATTAATCAGAAGCTCAACATTGCAACTTGCTCATATACAAGGAAAACCTAATTAGGGTTTTATCTCAGATCTTCATTTTCTCATAGCTTTGACCAATTCTTGTGGTAAAAGGCTTCTATATGATATATAAGGTCTATGGAGGGAGTTTGATGCAAAAATTCACTGAGGAAGTCATGCCTTGGTTCAGTTACTTGTAAATGAAGAAATAGGTCAACTATGTAGAAGAAAAGTCAACCAATGGATTTCAAGGGTTCCAATCATCATTTTCAATCCTATGGACCTTCATGAGTGCAAAAGATAGCTTGGGTGATCTCAATTTTCAAGAATCAAGAGTTTGGAAGAAAGTTGCTAAATATGGAAAGTGACATATAATTAAACTTTCTATTTTTGGCAATTTTTGCCCTAACTTCATTCAATTCATTCATGATCAAGAGGGCTCCAAATGAATTTTCCTCAAACATTAAGTTGTAGGGTTTGTTCTCCCCTTTCCAAAAAGTCCTATAACTCATCCATATCATTTGTGGTTTGAAAGTTATGGTCATTTGAACTTGGTATATTTTTAGGGTTTTCCATATTTCCAAAGTTTACACCAAATGCAAAAAGGCTCATGGTGAATTTTCAAGACCTCCAATACATCAATTCTGGTTATCACATTCAAGTACATCCTATAATAATCAATTTTTCCCAAGAAATCAAAGGAACCCATGGCTTGCACATGAGATATTTCACAACTTGCAATTTTGCAAATTCCTCCATAATTCAAAAATTAAATCACCCTAAGCCATGTGATTGATCCAAGGGTGATAAGTGAACCAAAGCAAACTTGATCATGCACATGTTGAAGGGTTTGCACGCACACATAATCACATCACAAGTTTCATGCAAATTTGCAAATCACTCCTCACCACACTTCTCATGCGTGCATTGCTTCCAAAACCCTACACAGGTGTAGGCACTCATCATATATAAGCCATTTGTGCCCTTGATTCAGGCACATGCTCTCACATTTCTCACTTTCAAACTTTTTGCTCTTTTTGCAATTTCCTTCGAAACTCACATTTCACACACACATTGCTCCTTCTCTTTCCATATTTATGATCAATGAGGTCTAAGGAGTGAAAATACACCATTGATTTGAGCTTAGAGCAAGGATTATCCATAGTGAAATTCAGAAGCAATGATCCACGTGTCACGCGCGGATCAAAAACGAGTGATTTTTGAAAACGTAGTATAGCGACAATGACTCGAATCGTATCACAAGGATTCTTGATCTTATTAACTAACGATAATAACGATTAATGGGGGGTTTTCGAATTTGATTCAAAACGGAAGAAGAAAAAGTGATTAAAATTAAGTGATTATTAAAATAAGCTGAAACGGTTAATCTGCTGGTTTGATTTCCCAACTTATCATCGACCCAAATAATTCTCATATCCTAAGAGGAATCTATTTCCTTTTCGATTATAATAACAATAAAACAAGCGTAATTGATATTATATGATAAATATTCCTAATTTTCGAATTAAGCAAACACGATAAACATACGCGAATTAAGCAAACCCGATTAAAGTATAGGAACATGCAATCATCGAAATAAATCAATCTAACCTTAGATAAATCAAATTAAGCAAACAAAATATCAAGATCAAAATTGAAAGGAAATAGATTAATTGGAAAATATAAGAACCTCAAAGTGTCGACAAAAACCGATTACAGCAGATTAATCCTTGGAATTAGTTCTCCATAATTCGTCTCTTCGAGCGTAAAAAATTAAAATCCTAAAAAGTGTGTATTGAACAGTTGCGGCTGCTAGGTTATATGGAAAAACCTAAAAAACCCGCTTACAACCCAACTGGGTCAAATACATAACCCATACCCAATTCTAAATGACCTGAAACTAAATAAAACTAATGCATCAGATTCAAACGAAATTCTGGAAAATATGACTCTGAATCTGACTTTGGCTCCAACACGAAAGTTGTAGATCTTTCTCTTAGCTTTCCGTCAACTATAGAACGCCTCAATTAGATTCCTGGAACTCCGGTTATGATCATTTCCGTAAAAGTTGTTAACGCTGAAAATTAAGTACGAAAATTAAATTTAGCCAAAAATAAAGTAAATTAGAAAAACAAATTAAAATATAAAAATAAACAAAGAAAACTAAAGAAATGCCTAAGTTCAATCATGTAGGAATGTGCACCAAAATGCATTGATCAAATTCCCCCACATTTGAACTTTTGCACTTCGAGCAAAAATAAACTCAAGACTCAAGAAACACAACATCATTCAGATACTCATTCTAGGCTACAAACTCTTCTTCGATTAAGATAGCATCGATAGGTACTGATCTTACACACTAAGGATATCGTAAGAACACAAATCCGTAATCGTGCGGTCATTAGCCTCCCTCCTATACAACCCATTTCGAATCATGTTATTATGCCTAAGTCTAACTTACTCATCCTCCCTTTTTCTCTCTTTCATTCTAGTGCAATCACATTAAGCCCGTTATCTATTCATACACATGGTAAATAAGTTTGTTAGTGACTATGATCCATATATTGTCAATATTTTAAAGTTACTTTAGTAACAACAATAATTTTTTTTTCTTAAGGTTTCACATCCGTTAGGCTAAATGACCGGTTGAGGGTCACCTAACTTATAAGGCGGGTTCCTATTCATATTTCTTTTTAAGCGCAAGATCATTCAATTATTTGCATCAACTTCTTTACTTAGTGTGTGATTTCTAGATGCTGCTGACTGCTAGATAAACTACTTAAGAGATATTAAAGGATGAGAACTCAAGGCTATGGCATAAAAAGTATTCAAAATGATTTCCATATTCAGGAGACTTAAGGTGTTAAAACGATACCGGTATTGTGAACTTTTCCCAAGTCTCCACAGTCTAACCTCAAACTAGTCTATAGCCAAATAAAAATTCAACAATTGCATGTGTTTCTAAGTCTAATAATAATTTTTTTTATTGAAAAAGAAACAAACAAAAACAAAGAAAATAAATTATTCCCTCCCCCACACTTAAAACAAGCATTATCCTCAATGAAATGACATAAATATAAAATAAGAGGGAGAGAAAGGAAAGAACACACCCGAATAGTCAAGGTGGATAGGTGATCACATAAGCAGCATTTCCTAAAGAGAGCTCTTCTATAGTCTCTTCTTCCAAAGTGGGGATTTCATATAGTAGCTTTGGATAGTATCCATTAATCTTGAAGTTTTTATTAGTGCCTTCGCCTTTTATTCTAAGATCAAAGAAGAATCTTCGATAAGTAAAAGTGTTGAATGTGCAGGTGATAATGATCTCCTTTTCTACAACTTCAAGAATCAAAGGATTAAGGGGCTGCCTCCCTACTTTTGTTCCATCTTCAATTGAGATCCTATGCATAGTCATGGATGAGCTAATATCATAAGTGTCAACCAAAGTCCATCCAATTCCCTTATTATGTTCCTGTAATGATTTCTCTTCCTGCACAAATTCAAATAAATTATTAGGAAGTGGCTTCAGCTCTAAAGAGGGAGATTTCTCGATGGATGGTTTGTTCCAAGAAGTCGGGGTGTTCGAGAGCTTCATTGACATGAACAACTTCATTTGCAACCTCATTTGCAATAAGAATATCAACTTGCAAGGCAACCTCAACTTCAGCACAAACAGAGCAAATTTTAGTGCCAGTACAAACATCACAAGAGTAAACATCATTAAAATCAGACAATGATGGAAAATCAACTGCAAGCAAATTAATACAAGTATCATCAACAGTTTTAGAAGGTACCTCTATTTGAAAAATAGAATGTTCTTCCGAAGGTTGTTGGTTTGATCCTTGAGCTTGCTGCATAACATTCCCCGAAGTGGTAAGTTGATCAAGCTGTGTTTGCAAAGCCTGACGACTATAATCTGTTTGTTGCTGAAACTGGAGATTATTTGCAGCAATTTGCTTGACAAGGTCCTCTAGTGAAGGTTCAGAAGGTGCAAAGTACACAACCTGAAATTCATTCATATGCTTATGTGGATCCTCACCTGCAAAACCATTAAAACTTGGCAACAAGTGTGTTAAACCAAATTTCAATTTGAAAGGTGCATCAACAACATCAGAATATTCAATACATAAAGCATTATAATTCACAAGTGCAGCCAGTCCTCTCAGAGTTCTTTGTCACTCATGATATTATTATTGATTTCAACACATAATCAAATAAAATCACTGTAGATTTAAAAAGAATGGAAAATAAGAAAAGAAATTAAATAGAATCTAAAAAATATAAAAAATAACACAAAAAATCTAATTAAATCAAATAAAGATCACACAAAAAAATTTAGATTTTTTTGAATATATGAAAACATAAAATAAATCAAATAAAATAGAAAAAATAGAAAAACGCAAAATTTGCGATTTTGAGAGTCAAAATCTTTTAGAATTTTATTCTAAAAGAGTATTGTTCTTCGATTTATTTCTGATTTTCTGGAAACAAAATGGGAGTAAATCGAAACAGTAGCTTCCAACTTACCTGAAAGGCTGGAAAACTTATCACTATACTGCAACCGGTATTGCAACCCTGAAAATCAACAAACACAAAAAAACAAAAAAAAACCTAGCAAGCAAACTATATCTATGACTATAAAATCGGTTAATAACAACAAGAATCCCCGGCATCGGCGCCAATTTGATCCACGTGTCACGCGCGGATCAAAAACGAGTGATTTTTGAAAACGTAGTATAGCGACAATGACTCGAATCATCTCACAAGGATTCTTGATCTTATTAACTAACGATATTAATGATTAATGGAGTTTTCGAATTTGATTCAAAACGGAAGAAGAAAAAGTGATTAAAATTAAGTGATTATTAAAATAAGTTGAAACGGTTAATCTGCAGTTTTGATTTCCCAACTTATCATCGACCCAAATAATTCTCAATTCCTAAGCGAACTCCATTTCCTTTTCGATTATAATAACAATTAAACAAGTGTAATTTATATTATATGATAAATATTCCTAATTTCCGAATTAAGCAAACGGATGAAATATATCAATCGTGAATTAAGCAAACACGATAAACATACGCTAATTAAGCAAACGCGATTAAAGTATAGGAACATGCAATCATCGAAATAAATCAATCTAACCTTAGATAAATTGAATTAAGCAAACAAGATATCAAGATCATAATTGAAAGGAAATAGATTAATTGGAAAATATAAGAACCTCAAAGTGTCGGCGAAAACCGATTACAGCAGATTAATCCTTGGAATTAGTTCTCCATAATTCGTCTCTTCGAGCGTAAAAAATTAAAATCCTAAAAAGTGTGTATTGAACAGTTGCAGCTGCTAGGTTATATGGAAAAACCTAAAAAACCCGCTTACAACCCAACTGGGTCAAATACATAACCCAGACCCAATTCTAAATGACCCGAAACTAAATAAAACCAATGCAGCAGCTTCAAACGAAATTCTAGAAAATATGACTCCGAATCTGACTTTGGCTCCAACACAAAAGTTATAGATCTTTCTCTTAGCTTTCCGTCGACTTGTAGAACGCCTCAATCAGATTCCTGGAACTATGGTTATGATCATTTCCGTAAAAGTTGTTAAAGCTGCAAATTAAGTACGAAAATTAAATTAAGCCAAAAATAAAGTAAATTAGAAAAACAAATTAAAATATAAAAATAAACAAAGAAAACTAAAGAAATGCCTAAGTGCAATCATGTAGGAATGTGCACCAAAATGCACTAATCAAGCAACTTGATTCGAAACTCAAGATTCAAGTGGGTTTGAAGCTCTATTTGCATTTATTTTGAAAATAGAGGTGCTAGGGAGTGGATCTGCATGTTTCTGAATGTTTTCTTTGAGTATTGACCTAACTTCATCTCAGGTCAGCTTCCAAATTCTTCACTCTAGATCTTGTTTTTCTTGTGTGTATAATGATTTGTATGCTTCACTGAGTTGCTTGATGTGTTTTGTTTTGAAAATGATTGAGTATTGAGCTTGTATGATGGATCTGAAAGTTTGATGTCAAAACTTATTATCTTCGATCAGTGAAATATATTGATTGTTTGTTGTTTTTGAGTTCAAATTTGTGATCAACATGTGAAATACTTTTGATCTGGAGCTTGGTTTGAATTTCTGGAGATGTTTGTTCTTGTGCATGCGTTTTTCAGTGACCGGAGCTAGGGCTCCGTCACCGGACTGTGTTTCAGGTGAAGGAGAAGTCCAAGGTTGAAGAAGAAATCTGGTCCATTGGTTTTTTGAATTGGATGGTGGAGTTGGTGCCAACACATTAAAATGTGCATGTGACTGGCATGGGTTTTATGTTTTCATAAAATGCATGATGCGTGCTTGTCCATATTTGTTACCATGAGCGTGCATTTTGATACAAGTGATATGTTGACTTGTGTGATGTGTTGACCTCATATGGAGCCTTGGATTAATCTTGTGCATGTGAATGAATCTGACTATTGCTTGACGTCCATAGTAATTGTGTGAATCCTGTGTGTTTTGGAACCAGACCTAATTGCTACTCTCACCCCCCACTCTAAGCATAATTTTGAATTTGAACGTGACTAGTTTGCTATTCGCACCTCCTCTTACCTTATTTTCATTTTATTTTCAGTTTCAAATTTGATTTTTTAAAATATTAAAACACTTTCAAAAATTACAAAAAAAATTCATGAACATTATTTAGGGATTTATAAAATTTGTCCAAATTTTATTTTTCATTTTCTTTTGTTTTTGTGTCATGAATTAATTGTTCATTTAATTTCTTTTATTTTGCTTTCTTCTTTGCATATCCTGACTTGTATGATTTTTAATTTGAATTTTATAACTGATATGATACTAATTCTTTTTTCTATGCTTTGTTAACATGTTGAAGTACCTTATTGATTTTTTGTCATATTTTTTAGGCTTTGTTTGGCTGCCTTTTAGCTTATTGCTTATTGTGTAAGGAAGTAAAACCCTAATTGTGCTTTGGCTAATTTTTTGTTGGTGTTTGCTTCTGATTCTAATTATTTTATTAGGATATGATGTTTGTACATACTTGAAGTGCCTTTTTTCTTGATGGTTTAATTTGTAAGGCATTTCCACTAATTGTTTGAGATTTGTTCTTTAACTTGCCAAATTTGAAGTGTTTTTTATCCATGTTTGATTGCTTGAGTAGAAAGACACTTGGGCCATCTCTTAGGATCTTATTTGTGGATTGATAATATGTCATTTTATCCCTGGTTTTAGTATGAGAGCCTTACCCTTGCTTGTTTGATGATAACTTGTGCACTAAGGCACACTTTCACAAGCATGCTTCATTTCACTTCACACTTCTCATGTAACTCTTAATTGACCTAGTTTGTGTTTGTAAGCCTTTATTAATGATTGAATCATGTTCTTAGGCACTTACTTAACATGTTTAGGTTCTGACCTGGGGGATACTTAGTGATTTTTGACTTGTTCCCTTCTCTTGATCTCATGTTTTAATCTTACTTCTCCATGCTTCTTTGCTAGTGGTTTGTATGACTTCTTGCACTTTTATTTGTGTGATGTTTTATGAATAACATTATCACTCTTACATGATCTTTAGGTTCTGGTTGTTATAGTTTGTAGTTATTAGATGCTTATTCTTCCATTGTTTGAACCTATTTGATCTCATCTTGCCATTTGTGAATATTTCTAACACTTTCAGGGGCTATGGTAAGTAAGAGGCGTGGATGATATTTCTACATATCAAACTTCTTTTTCATCTTTTCTTTTATGTTCTTACTTGGGCTTGAGATGAGCTTAGGCCATCATTTGTTCAACTTCTTTTCATTCCCCTTAGAAACAACTTAACTTCTTTAAGATACGTAAGTTGCTTTCTACTTCCTTTCTTCTTCTTTTCTTTTTTCTTTCTCTTCTTTCCTTCTTCTTCTTTAGGATAGAATCATACCACACTAACCTAGGATTCCTATGCATGATAACATTAGGATTTTGTTTGTCCTCCTTTAGTTCTTTTACCTTTAAGATCCTTTGGTTCTTTCTCTTTCTCATCTTCAAACATAAAAAACCTAAAAAATACTTAATAATAAGTGAAGTATTCTTGTGTATAAGGACTTATTCCATGGAGCACTTGTATTCACCCCATCTTGGTGGTGGTACAAGCTTGTTGATGGGATAAAGACGTATCTAATTATGTGTCTAGCGGTATCTTAACTGCAAGTGCACAGCCTATCAAAGTAATATTTAAGATTATCGATCCACAGGGACTCTATGGTTACTTAGTGCTAGATGAACTTCTAGTTTAGCTAAGGTGAAGGGTTGTCACAATTTTTTGTTGTTTTTAAAATATTAAAGGCGGGAATTAAATTTAAGTTTTAATAAAATAATACTAAGGCGGTCGGTATGTAATTATACTAACTTAGGCGGGTCAATCTAACTTAGGCTTATAAAGATGTTCACTTAAACTATTCTGTAGAGGTTACCAGTTTAAATACCCTCAAATCACACTCTCGTGGTCTTATCTCAGATCTTACCCCTAAAGCCCTATGCCTGCTCTCGCTAGCCCATAAGTGTTTAGAGATAATTTTTGGAAACTTAGTAATTCTAATTTATTTTAAAGCGCTCTCGCTGTGTTTAATTTAAATGCCTAACTTTAGCTATCTGGTTAAAATCTCACACTCTCGTGGTCTTGACCTAACCTAATACTCTTTCCTTACTCTCGTAACGAAAAGGTCGATTTTAAATAAAAAGTATTAGCTAGAATGTTAAGCTATTAATTATTTTAAGCCTATGGTTAATTTTACCGATTAAGTTTGTTTTAACTACATACCGCCCTAAGGTAATTAGCTACTCATTTTTGTTGAACCAGACAGAGGCAGAGAAACATTAAACAAAATATTCATGGCAGAAAAATAAATAAATAACATAAATATTAAATTGCAAATAATAAAAACCTGGTTAACAATAAAATGGCAGACTCCTTCTTCCACAGACCGGAAAGCTCGGAGTATTTGGCGGAATCGAAAATAACAAAATATTCTGAAGGTTTAGAAACAAGTAAATTTTATAACAATTTCCTGATGTTGGAAATTGTTATAGGTTGGGTTTGGATACAATGAAAATAGAATACTGAAAATAATGCTGAAATAAAAGGGTTGTAAAATAATTCGGCAGAGCTTCCGCAGGAAATTGATAAAAAAATGCTCTGTAGATTGTTCAAAAATTTAAGCTATTTATAGAACAATTAATGGGCTTGTGGTTTGGACTTATTGCATTGGGCCTCGTAGGAGCAGTTGAGAGAATATAGGAACGTGGCTGGAAAATAGGCAGACCATGTGCACGTAACATTTTGACGTAGTCTCAGTCAAATAACCTCCTTTTTCCCTTGTCACGGTCGTGACAAGGGCATCACGTTCGTGTCCCTTGAATTTTAAGTGTCACGGTCGTGACAAGGTCATCACGGTCGTGATTGCTTCTTTTGGGGTGTCACGGTCGTGACACCTAGGTGACGACCGTGAGTGCAACAAATTATGCAGGTTTTGCAGGTTTCTTCATTCTTCATCTTTTTATGGTTGTTTTTGTTCCTTTTTCTCTTGACTCATGATTTAGCTCCATATATGATGTACCTGCAAAATGGTAAGAAAAACTCGAAGAATCGGGTGTTAAAACGATGATTATGCGATAAAACGGTAATGAAACTTAGCAATATAATCGATACATTTTCTCGTTATCAAACTTCCCCAAACTTAAACCTTTGCTTGTCCTCAAGCAAATAGTCGGTTGAAAATCGTCGGACAAGTTTTTATTGACGCATACACATAACAAACTGTACGAGGGATCGTTTTGTCGGATAAACCGGTAATGATAAAACCCTAACGATACATTAATGACACAAGCAACAAGCTAAGTCGTCGACTTCCCGTTAAACGAAACAATCGGTAATTTCTTTACGATTTCACCTAGAGTTTTTCGATCTTATTTCGCCCGGTTTCATTCTAGCGCAATCACATTAAGCCCTTTGCCTTAGCACGCACGTAGTGGAGTAGCCGGTTAGCGACTTTGATCCTTTTTAAGCACGGGGTCTGGTACACGAGTGCGGTAACCCTACATATATTATCCGATTTGGAGGTTGTGGGGGATCGAGCCGTAGCACGCCCTACCAAGTTCAGAACCAGTACCTCTGAACCAACCCGCAATGGACTCCTTCTCATATTTCTCGTTTCTTATATGCGACCGTGTACTTTGGTGCAATTTCTTTTCATTTGCATCGAGATATGAAGGATCATTATTGATTAGGCATCAAACACTTATATTCATCGGCTCCCCACGTGGTTTGTGTTCAGACGGTGCTGACTGCTAGTATAAACTACTAGGGGTTACTTTTGAACTGAAACTTAAGGTGTACTCGTAACAATAATCGGAATGGAATCGCTTAAGTGGGAAGTCAAAGGTGTCAAGATTGTATTGGTCTTGTTGAATCGTTCTTAGCTTCCTAATTACGATTTCGTAGGCAAATCGGGTAATGCGAATAATTGAAGATTTTTTTTCGGTATGGCTAAATAAAAGGGGAAAGTTCGAAACTAAAGAAAATAGCACAAAAAATTGCCCGTTTCATTAACTTACGAAAAGAAATACAACAGAATTGAAAAATAACGGAATGGAAAAATGCGAAAAGGAAAAATGCGGAAAATGAAAGGTACCTCTCCCACACTATATCAGACATTGTCCTCAATGTTGTGATATAATAGCGGTAAAAGTACAGTACAAACTAAAAAAACGAAAAACAAACATAAGCAAAAACTAAAACTAAGGCTGCTGAGGACCGCGGGCTCGGCTTCTGGTGCGGGAGCGTTTGGTAGGAGTCGCTTCAGGATCAGAACCGGTACCGGTAACAGCAGTGATGTCAATGCGTAAGGCCTCTAGCTCGCTGAAAATTTCTCCGAGCTTCTCATCAGTAGTTGTCTGGTTTCTTGCAATAGTGCGGAGTAAAGCATCATACTGCTCCTTCTGCCTTCGCTCCAGTGCGGCGTTCATCTGGTTCTGCTGATGAATCGCACGGAGTACGTCCTCAAGAGTGAATTCCTGTGCAGGAGGCTGTCGGGTAGATGACTCTGGAATGTCCTGGACAGGCTCAGCTGCATCCATAGCGTCCTGCATCTCATCCGCTGCCGCTGGAGGATCGGCCTGATCATCATGAATGGGGGCGTGGCCGACAGCATCTGGTAAAACAAAGAGCCAGTTGGCTCGGCTGGACGGGTCGATGCGGTCACGGGACGGCAGAATGATATGGTGATAAACAGTGTCGTGGATAACAGGGCTATACCTGCCATCCTCTCTCTGCGCAATCAAGTGAGCGGACCTGCAATAGTTCTTGGTGACGAATTTTGCGGCTATGCGAGGCAAATTGGTGACCAAGTCACCAAGCCCTAACTTAATGGTGAGGGTGGTAACAATGCCACCTATGAAAAATGGGGTGGAGCCTCTTTGCGCAATGGCCTGGATGTGAGAAAGCATGAACGGGGCAGCGTTGATCGGCTCGTCATTTAGAGCGCAGTGCAAGAACAGAAGCTCCTTGGATTTGAGCTTATGGTTACTCTCTCGTGCAAAGATGGTGTTGCAAATGACTCAGTGAAAATATCGGATTGCCGGGTTATGGATGTGTGTAGCATTAAGGCTCTGAAAGGCTGAGGCACGGGTGTTGGTTATGTCGTGCCATAAAGTGAAAGCGGTTTCACTAAAATTATCCGGCACGCGGAGGTGAGCTTCATTCCCGTGAGCGAAGCCTAGCAACTCGGCTATCCTTGTTTGCGAAAGTTCAAACTCCCGGCCAAACAATCTGAATTTAGCAACGCCGGTAAGTTGACTTTGAGAACCGGTACCGGTGATGTAATAGAACGAGCTTAGGAATTCCAATGTCAGGAACTCGAATGTGGGCTGAGGCTGACTACATAGAACCCACAAATTAACCTTCTTAAGCAGGTTCTTGACACGGTTGAGCATTCCCAACTCTCTCAAACATTCAGTGTCGATATAACGCGTAGGTTGCACACCGCGGTTCTGGAATTAGACGAATCTTTCTCTCTGGTTTTCTCCAGCATCACCCTCTCTGAATTGAATAGCATCCATTGCATGCAAGAGCTAGAGTGAGAGATGAGGAGTTTGGATTTTGTGAAAAAGTGATAAAATGAGAGAAATAATGGTTCGGATAAATATTGGAAGGTGAGAATGTGATAGGTGTGGTGATAATGGAGAGGTTAATGAGTTTTAATTTGATAATGGGAGGTTACGGAAGTTGGGGGAGATAATGGGTGGTTTTGGAAGTTATGGAGGAAGAAGAAGAAGAGGTTTCGGAAAGAAACAGTTTTGTTTCTCACGAATCCTATATTTAGGGTTGTCACGGTCCTGACAAGGAGGTGACGGTCGTGACACGCTAAATTAGCACGTCACGATCGTGATGGTTGATTTCCTTGAATAATTTCCAGAAACATTATCTCTTACGCTTCATATAATTTATATAATAATTTTTGGTCACTTCTCACTCAATATTTAATATAAACACCATATAATAAATAATTTCAATATAGTACTTGTATATTTGCATAACACGAGAGATTTTTATAGAAAATAATTCAATCCAAGCATAACAGTATATAAAATAAAAACATATAAATTAATTAAAATGGAAAAATTTGTAAACTAAAAGTGCATTGCATATGGTAATTGAAATGAAATTACATAAATGAAAATACGGTATGAAATTGTTTGCGAAAAGTAAAACTAACTAGAAACGAAAACAATAAGTAAAATAAACTAAATCACTTATAGCATTTTCAAAAGTGTTTCTTCAGATCTTCGATTGCGGAGTTCAAGTGATAGAATTGTTCACAGGTTATGTCAGTCAAACCTATAATGTCCAATCACATGCTCTTAATTTCATCCTTAAATGAATTTATATCAGTTTGGTAAGCTTCAAGAGTGTTCATGATATTCTGTAAGTTGTTAGCATAATCTCCTTGATTCACTTCAGGGGGTTCAATAACTTCGTCAGTGTGGTCAATGTCATGGTAACCAGGAGGTGTTTCAGGGTCATTTTCGACATCGGTCATTATATCATCTTTTATCTTGTAAGACTGAGGTGTTTCAGGAGTAGATGGATAATCAGGTGGGGTTAACTCATAAAGCCAGTTATCCTTATTGTGAACACTTACTCTAGCATGGTTTGGTAGTGTGAACAGGGTTACTACCTCATTCCGGATTAGGTACTCGAAAGTTGGATGTCCTAAATTCCTTATGATATGGCGATTAAAGCAAAAGTTAAGATTCATAGGACGGATGGTACCTAAACGGTTGCACCTGTGCAATTGGTACCTAAGTCCTAAGGCATCAACAATCATGGTTACAAGACCTCCTACTAATATAGGTAATTCAGGTTCTTCTTGGATTCGGGTGAAGGTTTGCATCATGAAAGGCACACCATTAACAGGCTGTCCATTAGTGAAACATGACATAATGAATATCCCATCTTTCGATACTCCGGTAATGTTTTCTTCTTTTCCAAAGAAGGTGTGGGCAAGGATCTTATGGAAGTAACGGAGAGCAGGGTTATGTATTTCATCATTGTTCATGCTATTTGGTTCAGGGTGGTAGTTTCCGGTTAATGTTCCCCAAAAGAAATCCAGCTCAATGTCCATCAATTCTACCTGTGTGGTAGTAAAAGCAAAGGGTCCACCAGGGAATCCTAATAAGTCAGCTAGTTCTCTATGGTTAAAGTCATATTCTATTCCAAATAGGCGGAAACTGATAAATCCCTTCCTGAATCCAAAACCGCGCTCAGGTAGGTAAACTAAGGAGCTAAGGAACTCAAGGGTGAGCTCGCGGTAAGTCACAAACTTATGTTGAATCAGTGCATTCTCCCATCCAAGTCGGTTAAACAAGTACAGGATGTTATCATGTATACCTAGGGTTTCCATAGTCAGATCATCCGGATACAGGGTCAAATCCATTTGCCTCTGTGATAACTCTTCAAACTTCATTCTTTGGTTCCTACCTCTAAATTTGGTTTCCATATGGTTTATCGGTTGGTTAGCCATGGTTAGTGCAAATATGGAGGAAACAAATCAGGGGGAGAAGGAAAGTGGAAAAGACTTTAGAAAATCTGTAAAAGTGATTTAAGATTAAAATAAAGAAAAATAAGGAAATGAAATGCATAAATTAAAGGCAATAATAGTAATATGGCAAAACAAATAAATAAAAAATAATAAAACGATAAATAACAAAGTAATAGAATGATAAAATTGAATTAAATGAGTAAATGGGTTGCCTCCCACTAAGCGCTGTTTTTATCGTCAAAAGCCTGACGTAATGCTTAGGTGTAGATTAATCAGGGGAATTAGTGGACAACTCTAAGAGCCTTAGACTATTTGCATAATCTCTATTTTCAACTTTATGATAATGTTTTAAACGTTGTCCGTTTACTATGAATGGTTCACTATTCCTACCCTTAATTTCTATTGCTCCACTCGGGAACACTTTAGTTATTTCAAAGGGTCCTGACCATCTAGATTTTAATTTTCCGGGAAAGAGCCTTAGTCTTGAATTAAAGAGGAGTAAAACGTCTCCCACACTAAATTCTTTCCTAGATAGGTGTTTATCATGCCATCGCTTAGTTCTTTCTTTATATATCTTAGCATTCTCATAAGCATCTAGCCTTAATTCTTCTAATTCGTTAATGTCTAGGATTCGCTTTTCTCCTGCAGCATTATAGTTTATATTGAGAGTTTTGATAGCCCAATAAGCTTTGTGTTCTAATTCTACCGGGAGGTGACAAGATTTTCCATAAACTAATTTGAAAGGTGTAGTACCTATGGGTGTCTTGTAAGCGGTCCTATAAGCCCATAAAGCTTCATTAAGTTTAGATGACCAATCTTTCTGAGATATGGCGACAGTCTTTTCTAAGATTTGTTTGATTTCTCTGTTCGAGACTTCGACTTGTCCACTTGTTTGTGGGTGATATGGTGTTGCCACACGGTGTCTTACTCCATACTTAGATAATAATTTGTCAAAGATTTTTGAAATGAAGTGCGAGCCACCGTCACTTATGACGAGTCTAGGCACACCAAATCTGGGAAAGATTATATTTTTGAAAAGCTTTATTACTACTCGTGTATCGTTTGTAGGAGAAGCTATAGCTTCAATCCATTTCGAAACATAATCAACGGCTACGAGTATGTAACTATTACCGAAAGATGATGGGAATGGTCCCATGAAATCTATTCCCCAGAAGTCAAAGATTTCTACTTCTAATATTCCTTTTTGAGGCATTTCATCTCTTCTTGAAATATTACCGGTGCGTTGACACCGATCGCAATTTATAACAGCGATGTGGACATCCTTCCATAGATTAGGCCAGAATAGGCCGGCTTGCAAGATTTTTGCACAAGTCTTGGAAGTACTTGCATGTCCACCATAAGGAGATGAATGGCATTGAGCAATGACATCTTCTATTTCTTCTTCGGGAATACATCGACGAAAGATTCCATCGGGTCCTCTTGTGAACAATAATGGTTCATCCCAGTAATAATGTTTGAGATTGTGAAAGAATTTATTTTTCTGCTGATAGGTTAAATCAGGTGGAAGAGCTCCTACGGCTAGGTAGTTAACAATGTCAGCGTACCATGGCAGTCCTACAGTTGTCTGGATTGTTTTCACGGGTTCTGGTTCATTTATGTCTAACTGAACTAGGTCACTTCCTATTTGTGCTATCAGATGTTCATACGGAAAATCATCATTAATCGGCACTTGTTCGGGTTTAATACCTTCTATTCTAGATAAATGGTCCGCTACGACGTTTTCAGTACCTTTCTTATCTTTTATTTCGAGATCAAACTCTTGTAAGAGTAAAATCCATCTCAAGAGTCTCGGTTTAGCATCTTTCTTAGTCAATAGATATCTGATAGTAGCATGGTCTGTGTAAACGATTATTTTCGCTCCTACTAGGTAAGAACGGAATTTGTCAAGCGCAAAGACGACTGCTAACAATTCTTTTTCAGTAGTGGCGTAGTTCATCTGAGCAGAATCTAAGGTTCTACTGGCATAGTAAATCGCATGAAGTTTCTTTTCCTTCCTCTGGCCTAGAACTGCGCCTACAGCATAGTCACTCGCATCGCACATGATTTCGAAAGGTAATCTCTAGTCAGGGGGTTGCATGATTGGTGCGGTGATGAGGTCTGTTTTTAGAGTTTCGAATGCTTTAAGACAATCTTCATTGAATATGAACTCAGCATCTTTCATTAATAAACCAGTAAGAGGTTTAGTGATTTTCGAGAAATCTTTGATGAATCGTCGGTAAAAACCGGCGTGTCCTAAAAAGCTTCGTATTTCTCGAATGGTTTTAGGGGGTTGAAGATCTTTTATGACTTCTATCTTAGCTTTATCTACTTCAATTCCCTTGTCGGATATAACGTGGCCTAATACGATTCCTTCTCTGACCATAAAATGACATTTCTCCCAGTTAAGCACGAGGTTTACTTTTACACATCTTTCTAACACCATCTCTAAATTTGATAGGCATCCTTCAAAACTTTGCCCGCATACAGAGAAGTCGTCCATGAACACTTCCATGATGTTGTCTATAAATTCTGCGAAGATTGACATCATACATCTTTGAAAGGTTGCAGGAGCGTTGCATAATCCAAAGGGCATTCGTCTATAAGCGAACGTTCCATATGGGCATGTGAATGTAGTCTTCTCTTGATCATCTGGATGGATAGGGATTTGGAAAAATCCTGAGTAACCGTCAAGATAACAGAAGTATGAATGCTTGGCTAATCGTTCTAACATTTGATCTATAAAGGGTAGTGGGAAATGATCTTTTCGAGTGGCTTTGTTTAGTTTACGATAATCTATGCACACTCTATGTCCTGTCACTACTCTTTGCGATATCGATTCGCCTTGAGCGTTTTTCACAACAGTGATACGTCCTTTCTTTGGTACTACATGTACTGGACTAACCCATTTACTATCAGAGATTGGATATATTATTCCGGCATCTAGTAGTTTCTTAACTTCTTCTTTTACTACAGTGCTAAGGATTGGGTTAATTCTTCTTTGAGATTCTCTGGAGGTTTTGCAATCTTCTTCTAGCAGAATACGATGCATACAGATTGAAGGACATATTCCTTTGAGATCAGATATGTTATATCCTAATGCAGTTGGATATTTCTTTAAGACATCTAAAAGTTTCTTTATTTCTATAGTTCCTAAACTGGAATTTATTATAACTGGTCTTTTACATTCAATGTCTAAGAATTCGTACCTTAGGTTATTAGGTAAAGTTTTTAATCCTAATGTAGGTTTATCTTTACTTGGCATGGGATCCGGTGTAAGTGCTAAACTTTCGCTTAGACTATCGTCTTGATACGGTGCACGCCAATTATCATCTTCGAAAATCGGAGGGATTTGAATTTTCATAATTTCAGAATAGGTAGTTTCTTTCAGTTCCATTTCTCTTACACATTCGTCAATTACGTCCAATAGATAGCATGTATCCTTTATAGCTGGTGATTGTAAGAATTGTGTTAAAATAAATTCAACTTTCTCTTCACCTACTTCAAAGGTTAGCTTTCCTCTTTTTACGTCTATTATAGCTCCGGCGGTAGCTAAGAATGGTCTTCCTAGTATGATAGGTGTAGTGGAGTCTTCAGAGATGTCCATGATTATAAAATCAGTAGGGATGTAGAATTGTCCTATACGCACTGGGACGTTTTCTAATATGCCTACAGGATATTTAACTGAGCGATCGGCTAGTTGAACAGACATTTTAGTTGGTCTAAGGTCTCCCATGTCTAGCCTTTTGCAAATCGTTAAGGGCATAACACTGATACTGGCTCCTAAATCGCATAGAGCTTTGTCAATGACGAATTTTCCTATTACACAGGGTATAGAGAAACTTCCTGGATCTTTTAGCTTAGGAGGCATATTATTCTGAATTATGGCGCTACACTCAGTAGTAAGTGTAACTGTTCCATTATCCTCTATCTTTTTCTTATTGGATAAGATTTCTTTTAAAAACTTAGCATACGAGGGTATTTGAGTGATTGCTTCTGTAAATGGAATGGTAATATTCAACTGTTTCAGAAGTTCGACAAATTTCTTAAACTGACCCGTCGTCTTGGAATTGGTTAATCTCTGAGGGTACGGAATTGGTGGTTTATAGGGTGGTGGAGGCACATAAGGCTTTTCTTTCTCCACTACCTCTTGATTATCATCATCCTTTTCTTCTGGATCATTCACCACTTCAGTCGGTTTATCCGGTTTTTGGTACATGGCTGGATTGTCAAGTCTTGGATCGGTAGGTCCGTCAAGTTCCTTGCCACTTCTTAATATTACGGCATTGGCATGTCCTTTCGGATTAGGTTGAGGTTGTCCAGGGAATACTCTAGCTGGTGCAGCAGTAGGTGCTTGTTGTTGAGCTACTTGTGAAATCTGAGTTTCAAGCATTTTGTTATGTGTAGCTAATGCATCTACTTTGCTTACTAATTTCTTAATCTGCTCACTAGTGTGAATGTTTTGGTTTAAGAAGTCCTTGTTCGTTTGAGATTGGTTAGCTATAAAGTTCTCCATCATCAACTCAAGGTTCGATTTTCTAGGGACATTAGGAGCAGTCTTTTGATATCCTGGTGGTGTAGCTGGTGCTTGACCTGGTGCGTATAAAGCATTGTTATTCTTATAGGAGAAGTTCAGATGATTCTTCCAACCTGGGTTGTATGTGTTTGAGTACGGGTTTCCTTGAGCATAATTCACTTGGTCTGTCGGAATTCCTGTCAATAGTTGACAATCAGGAACTTCGTGTCCTGGAACTCTACATAACTCACAGTTAGGTGTTACTGCAGCCACGGTGGCTGTTGGTGTTATGGCTAAGTTGTCGATCTTTTGGCTTAGTTGGTCAAACTTTGCATTGACTTGGTCCATACTACTAACTTCGTACATACCTCCTTTTGTTGGTTTCTCAGTTGCGACTCTTTCGCTTCCCCATTGGTAATGGTTTTGAGCCATACTTTTGATAAGTGCATAAGCATCATTATATTCTTTGTCCATCAATGCACCGCCTGCGGCAGCGTCAATCGTCATTCTTGTATTGTACAAGAGTCCATTATAGAAGGTATGGATGACCATCCATTCTACTAATCCGTGATGTGGACAAAGTCTCAGCATATCCTTATAGCGTTCCCAAGCTTCGAATAGTGATTCGCTTTCCCTTTGCTTAAATCCGTTGATCTGAGCTCTCAGCATAATTGTCTTGCTAGGTGGGAAATATCTGGTCAAGAAAACTCTCTTTAGTTCCTCCCACGTAGTTACTGAGTTCGAAGGCAGAGATTGAAGCCAAGCTCTCGCTCTGTCTCGAAGTGAAAAAGGAAATAAACGTAGTCTAATAGCTTCTTGGGTAACTCCATTGGCTTTTACGGTATCTGCGTATTGCACAAAGATCGAAAGATGAAGGTTCGGATCCTCGGTAGGATTTCCGGCGAATTGATTTTGTTGCACGGCTGATATCAACGAAGGTTTTAGTTCGAAATCATTTCGGTTGATAGCCGGTGCGGCAATGCTTGAATGTGGTTCAGCTTGCGAAGGACTTGCGTAATACTTGAGTGGGTGATTCTGTTCTTCAGCCATCTCTGCGTCCTTTGATGTTACGACTGGTTTAGGTGGATCTAATTGAAGATCTGGAATATTGTAACTTTTTTCGTAATCGAATATCTGTCTTCTTACGTGTAAGAAGCGTTCCGATTCTGGGATTAGAGGTTGCAAGTCTTCACTTTTAGAGCGAGTACTTGGCATACACTCGGAAATTTAGATTAAGAAAATAAAATAGTTGATACCTTAGTCTAGACAATGCTACCTAAAGTGCACTAGTAACTAAATTAAGGTCCCCGGCAACGGCGCCAAAAACTTGATGGGCTAAAGACGTATCTAATTATGTGTCTAGCGGTATCTTAACTGCAAGTGCACAGCCTATCGAAGTAATATTTAAGATTATCGATCCACAGGGACTCTATGGTTACTTAGTGCTAGATGAACTTCTAGTTTAGCTAAGGTGAAGGGTTGTCACGATTTTTTGTTGTTTTTAAAATATTAAAGGCGGGAATTAAATTTAAGTTTTAATAAAATAATACTAAGGCGGTCGGTATGTAATTATACTAACTTAGGCGGGTCAATCTAACTTAGGCTTATAAAGATGTTCACTTAAACTATTCTGTAGAGGTTACCAGTTTAAATACCCTCAACTCACACTCTCGTGGTCTTATCTCAGATCTTACTCCTAAAGCCCTATGCCTGCTCTCGCTAGCCCATAAGTGTTTAGAGATAATTTTTGGAAACTTAGTAATTCTAATTTATTTTAAAGCGCTCTCGCTGTGTTTAATTTAAATGCCTAACTTTAGCTATCTGGTTAAAATCTCACACTCTCGTGGTCTTGACCTAACCTAATACTCTTTCCTTACTCTCGTAACGAAAAGGTCGATTTTAAATAAAAATTATTAGCCATAATGTTAAGCTACTAATTATTTTAAGCCTATGGTTAATTTTACCGATTAAGTTTGTTTTAACTACATACCGCCCTAAGGTAATTAGCTACTCATTTTTGTTGAACCAGACAGAGGCAGAGAAACAGTAAACAAAATATTCATGGCAGAAAAATAAATAAATAACATAAATATTAAATTGCAAATAATAAAAACCTGGTTAACAATAAAATGGCAGACTCCTTCTTCCACAGACCGGAAAGCTCGGAGTATTTGGCGGAATCGAAAATAACAAAATATTCTGAAGGTTTAGAAACAAGTAAATTTTATAACAATTTCCTGATGTTGGAAATTGTTATAGGTTGGGTTTGGATACAATGAAAATAGAATACTGAAAATAATGCTGAAATAAAAGGGTTTTAAAATAATTCGGCAGAGCTTCCGCAGGAAATTGATAAAAAAAATGCTCTGTAGATTGTTCATAAAATTTAAGCTATTTATAGAACAATTAATGGGCTTGTGGTTTGGACTTGTTGCATTGGGCCTCGTAGGAGCAGTTGAGAGAATATAGGAACGTGGCTGGAAAATAGGCAGACCATGTGCATGTAACGTTTTGACGTAGTCTCAGTCAAATAACCTCCTTTTTCCCTTGTCACGGTCATGACAAGGGCATCACGTTCGTGTCCCTTGAATTTTAAGTGTCACGGTCGTGATTGCTTATTTTGGGGTGTCACGGTCGTGACACCTAGGTGACGACCGTGAGTGCAACAAATTATGCAGGTTTTGCAGGTTTCTTCATCTTTTTATGGTTGTTTTTGTTCCTTTTGCTCTTGACTCATGATTTAGCTCCATATATGATGTACCTGCAAAATGGTAAGAAAAACTCGAAGAATCGGGTGTTAAAACGATGATTATGCGATAAAACGGTAATGAAACTTAGCAATATAATCGATACATTTTCTCGTTATCACTTGTCTATCATGATGTACAATTTTAATCATGAGACCATTTTCACAAAGAAAATCATAAGAAAAAAACTTCTTAAAAAAACTCAAACAAAGATTAAACGTCTCTCCTTCAGGACTTCTTTTCTCATCATCTTCACTCATAAAGTAAGAACTTGATCCTACTTGTCTCTTTACAAGACGCTAATGTACTCTTGCCAGACAAGCCTGTAACACCTGGGCATTGACATAAGCAGTTCAAGGTTTTAAAACACAAGCCATTTTCCTCCCTAGTTAGGGGAACTACGGCGACTCTGATCCTCATGTTCAGATGAGGTACGTAGGCAGCAGGGTAGGGCCCGTTCAAGCACTCTTTTATTTTCCCTACATTTTCACCTTTCTTTTCTTTTCTTATTCAGTTCCAGTCTTTCTTTTTTGCAGCAACTTTCATTTCTTCACCCTTTGAAACAGTTTCTTTGCAAGATGGATCACGTTGGGTACGGCGGACGATTTTGGGTGCTAATATCTTCCTAGGTCGTAACCGACTCCCGAACCCATTCTCTTTGGTTTACAGGATCTTTATCCTTCCTTTTCTTTTCTTCGGTTTGTGGATAATTACCTTTCTCATTCCTTCGGGATAAAAATACCTGGCTGGCGACTCTACCTTTCTCCGCGCCACTTTCGTGTTTGTACCAGGTTAGAAATCCAAGGAGCGACAGCTTGTCGAATCTGCTGGGGACTAAACCCAGAATCTCTGGTTTCCCCTTGAGAGTATCTCCTAGCGCTTGTTTGTTTCTGTTTCATTGGGTGTTTGGCTATTTTCTGTTGTGTGTTTATTTTACTATTTTATTTACAATTTTATTTACAGCTTTATTTACCGCTTTCAGTATTTATTTTCAAGCATCATATTATTACTGGTCTGTCTGGACAGGATTTTCTGTTTGGTGGGTTGGGGGTTACTGTTACTGTGATATGAGCTCAATACAAAGGCTCGAGTGTACCCTAGGACTTAGCGTGAACAATCACTTTGGCCCCATGGTATCTTGTCATGGGGGTAGTAGTGCATTCACACCCAAATTTGAGACCGTCTTGGAAGTATCTTGATATAGGTGTCTTCTCTACTTCATTACACGACCTCGATAGTTATGTGCAAATAGGGACCGATCATTGAGAACCTTTGTGGAAACATCCCTCTTCAGTGGTGATAGTGGTAGACCACATTCTGTGGCAAACCCATTCGCACCCGAGGGCCCACTAGGAACTCGTATTGGATGGTCTGGTTCTCTTATAGGAACTCAGTTAAAGCATCTGGTCGTATGACAATAGTATTGTATCCCAAGGTCTTAATGTACTATTGTTTCTCGATTTCAGCGCTTGAAGCTGGGGACTTATAAGGGATGTTTGTTTTTCCTGGACTCACGTTGAGGCCTCCCTGAGTAGTATATAATGCTTAACTGATTCCCTGGTTTGGTCATGAGACATTTCTCGGAAATGGTGAATGTATTATTGCTATTCGGCTTTGAGAGTCCGTGATGTTTGACCTGGATCACACCTGTGAAACTGGGAGGGGTTTACAGGTTTACAGGAACCCTTGACCTCATCATACCCTTTGTTACCAGTGTGATTTTATGTTCTGATCCGGTTACTTTGATCCTGGATTTCTTGGTTATCTGGTTATAAGTTCTTATCCGAGAGTTATTATTCAGAGGACAATTAGGTTTTTGACCACTTGGTTCTTGGCTCTGATATCCTGATTCCAAACAGTTCCAGACTGATTCTATGTCCTACATTGCATTGCATTTCACCATATGCATTATTAACATTTTTTGTTTCATTTCTCAGGTTTTCATTTGTGTTTGCTCCCAGTTCTGGTATTTGTCAGCTTTATTCATATCCAGATGGCAGAAGTTAAGTAGATTCCCAGAAAGAGCAATGCTCATTACACCTTCCCGCAACTAGAGGTAAATAATCTACATAAGCTGAAGGATTTGATGAACGAAAAAAAGTTTTAGGGGATTTCAAGACAAGGTATGGACAGATTCTGTGTTACATGGACAAGTCTACTTAATATCAGAAAGATAGCCTCCACACTTTGCTGCAGTTTTATGACTCTCCATTACGGTGCTTCTTGTTCCCGAATTATATTCTGGCACCTACTATAGAGGAATTTTCCAGCATGATACAGATCCCTATCAGAGATAGTTCGCCTTATTATGCTTCGGGAAGAGTTATTCGAGAGGACGAAATAGCCAGGGTTTGTCATTTGTCCATAACAAAGGTCAAAGTTGGTCTGAACAATAGTAAAGGTAAAGGGTTACAATGGGACTTGCTCATTAAGGAGGCTTTGGCATATTCTTAAGAAGGAAAATGGGCAGACTTCAGTGTTTTGCTGGCTTTATTGGTGTGTAAACACCCCAAATTTTCCCTCACCCATTCACACCATGGCTTGTGATCTTTCCATATGCATAAGTTCAATCATAGCACCTCATATTGCATTTTTGATTCACTGCATTGTTCCCAAGTCATCTGCATCTAGGGTTTGTGATCTGAGCCATCCCTGAGCTATTTGAGCCACTCCAAAGGTCTTAAATCACTTCAAAGGGGTCCATGTATGTTCAAGTATCATATTGTATCCCCATAAAGTCAAGAAAGTCAAAGGATCACAAGAACTGAGAATGGCATGGAAGCAGAGCCAGGTTTAACTGCACAGATGACCTAGAATTAGGGTTTTGGTTTCAGAGGCCATAACTCCAAATTTTTTTGTCATTCTTGTTTCTATTGGTCTCTATATGGTATAGGGATCATGCATATCAATTTTCATGAAGAAATTCCATGGGGAAGGCATCTAACCAAGAGTTGACTTCTTGAGCAAGTCAGTGCAAAATCAGGGCATCTGAGGCCCCCAATGACCCAACCAAAGGGTGTTCTTCATCATTTTGAATGTGTATGATCTTTATTTGATCATAGAAGATGTTATAAGTTTACAAAATTGAAGAATTTCAAGCCATTTGCAAAGTTGCCTTTTAGGGAAAATGACTTGTAATGGAAACTTGCCATTTTGGGAAACTTTTTCAACCTTTGCTTTTTGATTCAAAAATGCTTCAAATGAGAAAACTTTGGTCATGAAAGTTGTAGAATGGATCATTCCCTTTTCAAAAAGTACAAGAACTCATTCTAATTCATTTTGGATCAAAAGTTATGGCTTGTCAAAGTTGGGAAAAATCACATAATTTCAAGTTATGTACCAAAGAGGCAAAGTTGCAAAACCACTTGCCAAGGCAAATTGAGACCTCAAAGTGACTTCTAATCTTTGCACAAACATAAACCAAAGCCTAAAATTCAGAATGCACCAAAAGTTTGCCCATTTTCATGACTTATGGATCAAGAAACTTCAAAAGGGACAAAGTTGGACAAAGTTGCAAAACCTATGAAAAACCCTAATCCACTTGCTGCATTGCTTCTAATCAAATTCCATGGTTCTCCCTAAACTCAGCTGAGCCAAGCCATGCCCCTATCACAGCCTCACACTTTCCCATACCTCAAGTACACCTAACTTGGACTTTTTTTGCAAAGAACCCATACCAATCAGCCTGTGCCACACCAACTTCTCTGACCTCTCTAGTTGTGATAAGTGGACCAAATGCAACATAACACACCACATACACAAGCCTGAAACACTCTCCAAGCCATAGTTCAAAGTTTATGCCTCTTATGCATTTTCATTCGAAACACATCACACAAGCATCAAACATAAAAACAAACTCCATAGAACATCTCAGCATGTCTCACTGATCATCCCTGACCCTTCACCTTGCCCTGAAACTCCCTGAAATCAAAACACGATTTCCTCCCCTCCCTGAACAGAACCTCATCAATCTCTCAAACCAACCATTTTAAACTCCAACCAAGCTTCATAACTTCATCAAGAGGAGCATTGGGACCATTTTGAGGCAAAGAGGCAAGCAGAAAGCTCCTGGACTGAAAGCTCAATCTCAGGTAGCATGATGAACAAATTTTCCAGAACTTTGATTTCTTGTTAGAATGTTGTTCTATATGTTACCCTGATCATGGGGATCTATTGATTTTTGAAAATGAGCCAGAAACAAGCATGTTGTGATGTTCTGAAAGTTTGCCCGTGAAAATGTTTTTGTTTGATTCCTTTGATTCACGAAAAATAAATGTTGTTTGTTTTAGGGTTTATGTTTAGTGATGTTCATAGTTTGATTCTGGAGAGTTTTGTGAGGTTTTGATGCGTTTTGAGAGAGATTGAGATTTTGGCTTGCCGGAGAAGATGACCGGAACACTGTTCCGGTCATCTGAAAGTGATTAGGGTTTCTGATTAGGGCTTAGTCATAATTAAGCAAGTTTGAATTTGGTCCGTCCGTTCGCGCGCGCAGTCAACTCCCGCGTCCCTGGATTTGAATCTCAGCCATCAGATTGGCTGACTTTCTCCTTTTTTATTTAAATTCATTCTATTTTCATTTGTTTTGCATTTATTTTCCTCATTTTATTTAAAATAGCTAAAATCATTTTAAAATTATGAAAATTTTTGTCAAAGGTTTATTGAATTTTCAGAACACAAAAATATTTTTATTTTTATTTTTTTGCATTAAAAATTATTTTTAAATTATTTAAGTGTTTATTTTTAATTAGTTAATGAAAATTAATTAATTAAAAATACATTTAGGTATTTAAAAATCACCAAAAAATTCACATAACCTTTAGAAACATTTAGAAACATTGTTCAACTCTCAAACCAAATTTCTTTTTTGTTCTTGATGTCTTTTGATTATTTTCATTGGATTTAATTTCATTTCAAGGCAATATTTTGCTTCAAACTTCAAAAACTCTTTTCTGCCTAACCTTTGAGAGTTGGATGGTGATTCCTTTGGAATTGCATCTTGTATGGCATGCAGTTTATAGGATAAAATTGGTTTGAATTGATCTTGCATTTTCAATTTGTTTAGGATTTTTCTTGATAAAGTACCTTAAAACCCTAGCAATCTTAGGAAATTCATAACTTTCAATAGGTTAGGAGTTGGATCCCCTCCTTTGGGCAGTGAGTTTGTATAGGTCTAGGGTATATTTGATTGCATTTTCATATTTTTATCATGTCATTTGCTTCTGGTTTTGGATTTTTGCTTTGTATGATGCATGAAACCCTAATTTGTGCCTTCCTTTGCATCCATCTTTCATATTCTTGCATACCATGACTTGCCATGACATTTTGTGCATCCACATGATTCATAATGCATCTTAAGACATATTAGAATCATGTTTGATCATTGCATCTTTCATTTGCCATGTTGTATGTCCATTGCATTTCATAACTTTTCATGAACATCCATGGTTCAAAGCATGTTTCTTTTGCATCCATATGTTTGTTTGATCATTCTCATGCCTTGCCTCATGATTATATCATCTCTTATCATCATTGACTTCATGATCTTGCTCCTGGTTTTGGTTTGCATCATCACATTTCATCTCATTTTGCATTGCATTTCATTTCCTTGGCTAACATTTCAGGTGGTAAGTTGTTTGAGAAGTGAATTTGCCTTCACTTCTCACATTCTCCTTTCATCTCTTTCATGCTTCCTTTGCTGCATTTTTGTATGTGTATTGGATTGATCTTGCTCATTCTTGCTCCTTCTCTTATTTTCTTTCTTCAAGCAACTTGTATTCTTAATTGAAGCAAGTTTTTTTGCTTCTCTTTGCTCCTTTCATCTGCTTCCTTCCTGGTGGTTTCTCTGAAGATCTTTCTCTTTTAAGCTCCATAAACCCTAGGATCTCCAAGCATGATAACAATTAGGGTTTGATTAGTCCCCCATTTAGCTTTTTACCTTTGTGTCATCTTTGAGTCTTCTCACCTCATCTATTAACCAGGGACTAAACCTTAAAGGCTTTAAGGCTTTGTGATTAAGCTTATGCCTGCATCCTTCTATTAGGATGGAATGTATAACTTTAATCCTAAGTGTTAAATCCTTAATGTGTTTAAATCCTTTAATCAATCCACTTAATAATCATCAAGACATCAAGCTTGTAACTTGGGCCTTGCATTAGGGTTCTAATTCTTCCTTAATTGGTTAAGAAGGACTAACCCTAGTGTTAATGGACAAGTCCCCCTCAAGTTGTCTTACAAACCATAAAAATAACTTCTTCATCTTACCATTAACTAAAATCCACTTTAATAAAGGCTCTGTTTTGTCATGAGGTTAATCCCTAATCATGGATTAAGTTGAGGAGTCTTTCTCAGCTTAAATGTTCTCATCTATTATCCTTCTATTAGGATGGTGTAATGAGTCCGTTAAATCCTTGATTATGGCTTAAACTCATTACTTAACACTAAACAAAAACATCAAAAAACATCTAAATAAATGCAAGTGGGTTAATGATCTTAATCCTACATCATGGTGATTAAGTGTGAGATGCTGACTTCACACTTAAGGAATTCTCATTACCCCTAATCAGAGGGAGGATGTGATGAGTTTACTAAATCCATTGGTTTAGGCTTAAGCTCATTTTCCTATGACAAATTCCAAAAGCAATAAAAGACTGAAAATACAAAAAACAAGCAATAATCGTCTCCTCCGGGATTCTTTTCTCACCTTATTCACTCTTAACCGAGAACTTGCTTCTTCCGTCTAATGCAAGACAGTTTGCACCTGAGCCAGACAGGTCATACACTTGAGCATAAACAAGTAAGCAGTTCACAAGTCAATTTATCTTTCAGTCTCTTTGGGTCGAACTACGGTGTTCTGACTTCCTCATTGCACGAGAGGATACGTAGGCATAACTTCACAGTTATCGAACAAAAGTCTCTGTATATTCCCCCTCTTCCAGCATTATTCTTTAAGCCTCATAATCTTAAGCTCCTTATTCTTGTTCTTACACTGATACTTCTCTTATATACTTCACATCCTCTTTTACACTGACACTTGCATTCTTTTCCAGCTTTGATACACAAATTGCACTGACACTACCCCTTTAAAACACAAATCTTTTAAGCGTGGATCCCGTCGAGTACGGCGGACAATCTGGGTGCTAATACCTTCCCAGGTTGTAACCAACCCCCTTTCTCAGTCTCTCTGGTTCGCAACCGTCTTATCCCTATCTTTCCAGGTTTATGCAGCATAACCTTTCCTCCGGGATAAAAATGCCTAGCTGGCGACTCTTGTCTTCTGAGCTCACCCTTGTGTGTACCTTTCTCTTTCGCCGACCGTTCGCGTCTGTACCCCTTCTGACCTGAGGTGTTATTTGGTGGGAGCGACAGCTTGGCGACTCTGATGGGGACCCTTATACTGTAACCAGGGCTTCTGGTTCTTTTTTTGGGTTCCTCCTAGCGCTTGTTTGATTTGTGTTTACGGGGGTGTTATGTGCTATTTATGTTTGTATAGTTGCTTTATTTGTTGCTTTATGTATAGTTATTTATTGCTTTCTTTACAACTTTATATATCATACTGTCATACTGTTATCTGGCTGGATCTGGTTTATTGTTTTGATGGGTGGGGTTCATTGAGAGTTTGAGGTCCTATACCTGGGACCTTAGTGACACCTAGGCTAGAGTGGTTCATGTTCTTTCCCATTCCATTTCGGTCTGGTGCGGGAATATGAATCACAGTTCAGATGTGGGTTTCTTCTTGAGAACTCTGTGCTACAGATTTCCTGTAGTGCTAGGGCTATCTGGGAAGCCTGCTAAGACTGGATGACCTTTATTATGACCTTCAGAAACTGAGGTGAATTAGAGGAGGATTTTTTATGGTTATTGTAAACACTGTACCTCTGGGTTAGAAGTGTTTACACTTCTCATAACTGATCCAAGTCTGAGGATCCTTGTTTTAGAACACCACCTGTGAGGGGGTTGGGCTGTTTACAGGTTTGCAAGTGCCATTGGCCACATCATACCCTGTTACTTATTGTGTTTAAGAATGCTTCACTTTGGACAGTTCTTGTGATTTAACCCTGGACATGTGAATCTTTATTTGAGTCCCCCACCTTGGTTACTGGACTTCTGAACCTCCATCTGGACTTCTTAAACATACATGGACCTTTATATCCAGGCAGTAATCAGATCCAGCTTAATCACAAACCCTTGCATATCATTTGCATACTCATCATTGCATCATTTTAACATTTGTTTATTTGTTTTTCAGGGTATCCACATTACATCTGGCTTGGTTTTGACCCCTTCATCTGCATAGACCCCTGTTCATCAGCTATCTGCTTCAGCCATCTTCATCAGTTTCCTGCTTCAGCTAATTTTATCACCAGCCTCAGCCTATCAGTGGCTCATCTCCAGCACCAGTCTTCATCATCAGCATTTGTTTTTAGCTCTTCATCAACAGTCATGGCACCCAAGAAGAACAACATTTCATACCATTTCTTTGAGCCTGTGCTGACTGACATCAGGCAGGTCCAGGCACTTATCACTCCAGACCACATCCCATTATTCAGAGAGCATTATGGATGCATCCTTGATATGGTTATGGATCTAGACCCTTCTCAGAGGAGTTTGATCCACACCTGCCTACAGTTTTATGACCCTCCTTTGAGATGCTTCACTTTCTAGAACTTTCAGTTAGGACCTCTGCTGGAGGAGTTCTCATCATTAATTGGAGTACCTGTCAGGGGTGGTGTCCCCTTCAACCCTGAGATGACTTCTCCCAGCAATGGGGAAGTGGCAAAAGCACTGTATTTAGAGCCTGTATTGATTGAGCAGAACATGACAACAAAGGCTGGAATCCCTGGTTTGCACTTAGACTTTCTGACTTCTCAGACCATCCTGAAGGCCTCTTTGGGGGAATGGAAGGAAGTTTGTGCATTGTTAGCCCTCAGTATATATGGGGTTATACTATTTGCAGATGAGCCCAAGTTTATCAGCAAGAATGCTATTCATCTCTTTCTTTTGAGGAACCCAGTGCCCACCTTACTGGGGGATTTCTATTATTCTGTTCACCAAAGAAATGAGAAGCAGAGAGGGAAGTTAGTGAGATGTTGTGCTCCTCTATTTCACACTTGGCTGCTTAAACACTTACCCAAGACTGATGCCTTCTTAATCCTCACCAACAGAAGAATTGGGCTAAGAGACTTATTGCTTTGACTTCAGATGACATCAGATGGTGCACCCAGAGCACCAAAGGCAGGGACATAATTACTAGCTGTGGGCAGTACCCCAATGTACCTCTAGTGGGAGTGAAGGGTTGCATCAACTACAATTCTTTGATGTTTAAGAGACAATTGGGCTATGCTTTGGTTCACCCTGTATTGTGAGATAAAGCCTAATCTAGCTGTTTTCAGACAAGCATCTTGGGCTTGGGACAATATCCAGACCAAAGGGATGGCCATTCTTGGGAGATGCAATAATGTGGCTTCAGCTCAGTATTATGAATGGTCTCATACTAGGGCTCAGATTTCTGGGATGCCCTTCACCATTGAGGATGCACCTGGACCATCCACAGTACCCCCTCCAGCCACTGTCAGCCTGGAAGAATTTGAGAAGCTGAAGGAAAGGATTGAGAATCTGTCTCAAGCTCTAAAGAAGACCCTCTGGGAGAGGAGTGATGGCCGTCTGGACATTGAGAGGTTGGAAAAGCTTATGGTGGAGCATCTGGCCAAGATTGAGAAAGCAGAGGACTACATCAAGAAATCAAGAGCTGGAGAGCAAATATTGAAGAATGCCTGTAAAGAGGCCCAGTTTCAGAAGGCTAGGACTGATCTCTATCTAGAAGAAAGTCAAGCTAGGTGGGTCAGGATCACTGAAGCTCGCACTCAGGAAGATAAGAGAACTCAAGCCAGGATTGAGCAGTTGGAGGCCAATGAAAAGAAGCAACAGGAAGCTTTGCTGGCAGCCCAGAAGGAGATTTCAGAATTGAAGCTTAGGGCTGGTGTGAGGAAGTCAAAGGACCAAGACAGACACAAGAAGCTGACCACTGCTATTGCCACCAGAAACCTTCTTATCAGGAACATCACAGAGCATCCGGCTGGTCCTGTAACTGAAGCACTTTTGAAGGAGGTTAAGGAGGATGAGTTTGGCTTAGATGTTTGACTACTTTGCTTGTTGTTATTTCCCTTTGATGTACTTTTCTTTTATGTTGTATTTTGATCCTTCAGGGGCATATGTTGTAAAAACAGACTATGTATTATTCAACATTTGTAATATATTTGTTAGTTTGTTTTACTAAGTTTTCTTTCCCTCAAGCAACATCAAAACATCTTCCTCAGGGTCTGGAAAGGTCAAAACCAAGCACCAAGCCGGATACCTTGGAAACAAATAAGCATACTGCATTTCATACTGACCTTTGTTTTGTTTTGTAGGTTTTTGTTTTGTTTGTTTCTAACTCTGTTGTGACTCAGGAACTATTGCTCGCCGCCGGGTGTTTCCTCTCAACCGTCCGCACCGATATCCTACTCGCAACAATCTTCCTGGTATCCAGATGGACCAAGTACAGCAAGATCTGACAGAGGTCAAAACCCAGATGGCTAATGAAAGGCTGGAGATGAGAAACCAAATGATCCAATTCATGGAAGTAATGAATGGCTTGGCCCAAAGTCAAGAAAGGTTGAGGGCATTGGTAGAAAGACAAACCCCGGAGGAACCTCACCTGGGAACTAGAGGAACAAGTAACAATGAAAGGGGTCAGCCTCATGTTAATCCACCAGTATATGGGCCTCATCTACACCCGGAAGTCATCATCCCGGGTAATGTGCAAGGAAATACCACGGGAGGAAGGATCTTACAAGAAGACCCCCAAGAAGAGCAGTTTACTGTGATGGGAGCTGGGGATGAAGTTTATGACAGAAGGTTTGATGAAATTGCTGAGAAGTTGAGATCTCTGGAGTCTCAAAACTCCCTAGGTTTTGATGTTATGGATATGGGGTTAGTGGACAGGGTAAGGATTCCCCACAAGTTTAAACCCCCTTGCTTCGAGAAGTACAATGGAACTTCCTGTCCACGAACTCACTTGCAGTCCTTCATGGGAAGACTTAAAGCATATACTATGGATGAGAAACTGTGGATGTTTTACTTTGAAGACAGTTTGACTGGGGCTTCCAGGGAGTGGTATTCACACTTAACCAGAGCTACTATCAGATGCTGGAAGGACCTAGCTGAAGCTTTCATCAGACAGTACCAATACAATCTGGACATGGCTCCTAACAGGACCCTCTTGATGGGAATGTCTCAGTCCTCCAGAGAAAGCTTCAGGGAATATGCCCAAAGGTGGAGACAGCTTGCTGCTGCTGTCCAGCCACCCATGTCAGAAAGAGAAATGGTCGACATGTTCATGAATACCCTGCAAGGAACATATATTGATAGGCTAGCTTCCTTCTCTTCCACCAGCTTCGCAGACGTAGTTATAGCCGGGGAAAGAATTGAAAGCCTTCTAAAGATGGGTAAGATTTCTGATAATGGTGCAAATTCGTCAAGTAACCCCAGAAAGCCTTTTGTGGGACCTAGAAGAACCAGTGAGACAAATGCCATTCATGCCAGCAGGGGCAGACCTCAGTATGTCCACAGATCAGTAGCAGCTGTCACCATTCCGGCTCCGATTCCTCAGCAACCAGCATATCAACCACAACAACAACCACATTATCAACAGCAAGTTCAGTATCCGCCACAGAGGACCTACAACAACAGCAACAGCAATCAACAGCAAAGACCCTTTCAGCAAAGACCATCACAGGAAAATAGGGTGATTGACCCTATCCCTATGCCTTATGCTTCCTTATTGCCACAACTCCTGAAGCTCAACCTGGTTGAGTTAAGGATATTGGCACCACCAGATCCCTCTAATCTGCCAAGAAACTATGATGTCAACGCCAGATGTGCTTTCCACTCCAATGCACCTGGCCACAATACTGAGAAATGTAGGGCTCTACAAATGAAGGTGCAAGATCTGGTGGATTCCAAAGCTCTAAACTTTTCACCCCCTCCAAGTGTCACCAAGAATCCCATGCCCAATCATGGAGGGCCAAGAATTAATGCCATTGAGGAAGACAAGCCATCTTTCTTAATCACCAGTGTTGGACAGATTCGGACACCTCTGGTCGAAATTAAAGCTCGGCTCCTAGAATTCCAGATGTTCCCCGGGTGTGAGCTCGGTTGTGGTTATTGCAACATTTCGGTCAACGGGTGTGATAACTTGAGAAGCGGCATAGATGGTCTTATCAAAAGTGGTATACTTCAGATCACAACAACGGCGCCTACAAATCCAGCAATCCCTTTGACAACAATTCCTGACTCTTCTACAACTGCAACAACAATCATTCCGACCAATTCATCAATATCATCGACAATGGCTCCATCCATCACTTCAGCAAACCATATGTCAACAACCATTTCTTCTACAACATCAGCGCCCATTTATTCAGCAGAATCTTCTACAACGCCAACACAAATTAATGAAGATATCTCAGCAGTCACCATCTACTATGATCCATCAAATGTTCCTCCAAACAACAACTTTCAACAACAAGCTGTGGCACCTCCTGCCAGATCACCAGTCACCATTTACTACGATCCGCACACACTTCAGTACCTTCCTCTGCAGCAGTCAGTCCAGTTACCATCACGGTGCCTGGACCAGTTCCATATGAAAGCAGTAATGCCATACCTTGGCATTATGGCTCTGACCTCTACTGCAACAGAGAGAAAATCACTTTGGACTCTTCAAACTCTTCTCCACAGATTGATAATGTTGGGGGAGGCGGAGGCTTCACCAGAAGCGGACGCCTTTTTGCCTCACAATTGCAAAGACCTAATGCCGAAGCAGAAGCTGCTGCAAAAGCAAAGGGGAAGAGTGTGGTACCTGAAGAACCAATCGTCAAAGAAACTCAGAAGACATCTTTCGAGCAAGATGTAGACGAGTTTATGAGGATTATAAAAAGAAGTGATTACAAGGTGGTGGATCAGCTTCACCAAACTCCCTCAAAGATCTCCATATTATCCCTGTTGATGTGTTCTGAAGCTCACAGGAATGCATTATTGAAAGTCCTGCATGCAGCATACGTGCTAGAGGAGATCACTGTAAATCAGCTAGAAACTGTGGTAGCAAATGTCAATACCAGTCATGGACTGGGCTTTACCAATGCTGACTTAACAACTGAGGGACGTAACCACAACAAGGCTTTACACATCACTCTAGAATGCAAGGGTGCTGTTCTATCCCATGTACTGGTGGACACTGGGTCTTCACTCAATGTTCTACCAAAGAAAGCCTTGGTGAAGTTGGAGTATGATGGCTTGGCACTGCGTCCAAGTAATTTAGTGGTGAGAGCCTTTGATGGCTCTAAGAGATCAGTGCTTGGGGAGATTGATCTGCCTGTGATGATTGGCCCGCAGACTTTTAAAATTACCTTCTATGTGATGGACATTCATCCGGCCTACAGCTGTTTGTTGGGTAGACCTTGGATCCATGCCGCTGGCGCTGTTACGTCTACCCTTTACCAGAAGCTGAAATTCGAGTGGGAAGGCCAGATCATCACCATCTGTGGGGAAGAAGACATCTTTGTTAGCCATCTGGCTACGTATAAATACATTGAAATGGATGGAGAAATCCATGATACTATGAGCCATGGGTTTGAGGCCCTGAACATTAATGAAGCATCTGCTGTACTGGGAACCTCCATGACGTCTTATCAGCAAGCCAGGAAGGTTGTTGAAGAGGGTACCGCCCAAGGCTGGGGCAAGCTGTTGCCCGTGGAGAAGAAGGAGGACAGATTTGGGTTGGGTTACAAACCAACTCAACAAGATCAATCAGAGGCTGCCAAGAAGCCCAATTTTGTCAGCGGGGGGATGCTCACCCCGGATGCAGTGAACAACTTGGAAGATGAGTCGGAAGATGAGCGCAACCTGGAGAGCTGGATACGTCCAAGGACCCCGGGGAGCCATATCTCAAACTGGTCTTTCCAGGAAATTATAAGGGTTACTCCTGCAGAGTAATTATTATTTCCTGTATTTTTGAGCATGCATCAAGTCTTGCATCTTTCCCAAGATGTCAAGACTCATTTTGTAATCGGGCCATCTTGTAATTTTGTGCAAACAGATCAATCAATGAATATCGGACATCTTTTACAAATGAGTCTTTTTCTTTTCCGCTCACTGTTTTTCATTTTTCTTTTTGTACAAAAATAAAATGGCAATGTTTTTCAAAATGATAACTTCTTTTCACTTTTTCTAAACAAGATTAAAATCGATCACTAAAATGAACAATCTAAACCCTTGCAGAGAGTGCCTTTCAGACTGCACCGACAACAGCACAGCTATGACTTCGTATGACTTTGACAATCCAATCAATCAAGCTGATGAAGGGGTTGAAGAAGATTACGAGCTACCTGAAGAGCTAGCCAGGTTGTTAAGGCAAGAGGAGAAGGTTATTACTCCTCACCAGGAGGAGATTGAAGCGTTTAATCTTGGTACAGAAGAAGATGTGAAAGAGGTTAAGATCGGGGCCTGCCTACAAGATTCAGTAAAGGGACAATTGATTGACTTGCTTCGTGAATATGTGGATGTCTTTGCTTGGTCTTATCAGGATATGCCAGGGTTGGACACCGATATTGTCATGCACAAGCTACCTTTAAAAGAAGACTACCCACCAGTAAAACAGAAACTGCGCCGTACTCGCCCAGATATGGCAATGAAGATCAAAGAAGAGGTACAAAAGCAGTGGGACGCCGGCTTCCTTGCTGTAACTAGCTATCCGCCATGGGTTGCTAATATTGTACCTGTGCCTAAGAAAGACGGCAAGGTAAGAATGTGTGTGGATTTTCGAGATCTGAACAGAGCCAGCCCGAAAGATGACTTCCCTTTACCTCACATTGATGTATTGGTTGATAATACGGCTCAGTTCTCGGTATTCTCCTTCATGGACGGATTTTCAGGATACAATCAGATCAAAATGTCATCTGAAGACATGGAGAAGACAACTTTCATCACACCCTGGGGCATGTTCTGTTACAAGGTGATGCCATTCGGACTGAAGAATGCGGGTGCTACTTATCAACGGGCTATGGTAACATTATTCCATGACATGATCCATAAAGAAATAGAATGTTATGTGGATGACATGATTGCCAAGTTCCTCACAGAAGAAGACCACCTGGTAAATCTGTTGAAGTTATTCAAGCGTCTGAGGAAGTACCAACTGAAGCTGAACCCCAACAAGTGCACATTCGGGGTGCGATCCGGTAAGCTTTTGGGATTTATTGTAAGTGAGAAAGGGATTGAAGTTGACCCTGATAAAGTCAAAGCAATTCAAGAAATGCCTGCACCGAAGACCGAGAAAGAAGTTCGGGGTTTCTTGGGTAGATTGAACTACATTTCACGGTTCATATCTCACCTTACAGCAACCTGTGAGCCTTTGTTCAAACTGCTAAGAAAAGAACAAACAGTCAGGTGGAATGAAGACTGCCAGAGGGCTTTTGACAAAATCAAGGAATACTTGCAAGAGCCTCCTATCCTTATGCCTCCAGTTGAAGGAAGACCTCTGATAATGTACTTGACAGTATTAGAAGAGTCAATGGGGTGTGTGTTGGGCCAGCATGACGAGTCTGGTCAAAAAGAGTATGCAATATACTACCTAAGCAAAATGTTTACTGACTGTGAACAACGTTATTCACTGCTCGAGAAAACTTGTTGTGCTTTAGCGTGGGCTGCTCGCCGACTAAGGCAGTATATGTTGACCCACACCACTTTATTGATTTCAAAAATGGATCCAGTTAAGTACATTTTTGAGAAGCCAGCACTTACCGGACGGGTTGCAAGATGGCAAATGATCCTCACAGAATATGACATTCAGTACACCTCTCAAAAAGCCATCAAGGAAAGTGTATTGTCTGATTATCTTGCTGAGCAACCTATTAATGATTACCATCCTATGAGATTTGACTTCCCTGATGAAGACATCATGTTCATTAAAGCAAAAGATCATGAAGATCCTGTTCACACTGAAGGGCCTGACCCAGAAGAAGAATGAACTATGATGTTTGACGGGGCTGTTAATATGAATGGTCGTGGTGTTGGTACAGTACTCATTACACCTAAAGGAGTTCACATGCCTTTCTCGGCAAAGCTCACCTTTAACTGCACTAACAACGAAGCTGAATACGAAGCTTGTATTATGGGTCTTGAGGAAGCCATTGACCTCAGGATCAAGACTTTGCCTGTGTTCGGAGATTCGGCTTTGGTAATCAATCAAACCAACGGCAAATGGTACACACACCAGGATCATCTGATACCTTACAGGGATTATACAAGGAGGTTATTGACTTTCTTTACAACAGTCAAGCTTGAGTATATCCCTCGAGATGAAAATCAGTTTGCAGATGCTCTGGCTACCATTTCATCCATGATCAAAGTCCAAGCTGCCAACTTTGTGCCTCAGATTTCAGTGTCCAGACTTGACAGACCAGCATATGTATTCTCAGCAGATGTTGTCAAAGATGATAAGCCTTGGTTCCATGATATCAAATGCTTCTTGGAGGATCAGACATACCCACTCGGGGCATCTTCCAATGATAAGAAGACATTAAGAAGGCTAGTTGGTAGTTTCTTCCTGAATACTGACGGTTCCCTGTACAAGAGAAACTTTGATATGGTACTTCTCAGATGCGTTGATAAGACAGAAGCAGGCTTGTTGATGCACGAGGTGCACGAAGGATCCTTTGGTACCCATGCAGGAGGGCATGCCATTGCTAAAAAGTTGCTAAGATCAGGCTATTACTGGATCACAATGGATGTCGACTGTTGTGCTTATGCCAGGAAGTGCCATAAATGCCAGATTTATGCGGATAAGGTGCATGTGCCTCCCAATCCTCTGAATGTGATGTCTTCACCCTGGCCCTTTTCCATGTGGGGCATTGATATGATTGGCCAGATTCAACCAACTGCTTCGAATGGCCACAGATTCATCCTAGTTGCCATTGACTATTTCACTAAGTGGGTCGAAGCAGCTTCCTATGCAAATGTTACAAGGCAAGTGGTAGCCCGATTTTTGAAAAGAGACATCATCTGTCGGTATAGAGTGCCCGAGCGAATCATTACTGATAATGGTTCCAACTTGAACAACAAAATGATGGCCGAACTGTGTCGGGACTTCAAGATCCAACACCACAATTCTTCTCCTTACAGGCCAAAGATGAATGGCGCTGTTGAGGCAGCTAATAAGAATATCAAGAAGATTGTGTAGAAGATGGTAGTTACCTATAAAGATTGGCATGAAATGCTACCGTTTGCCTTGCATGGATACTGTACGTCAATCAGAACATCCACTAGGGCAACACCGTATCAGCTTGTGTATGGTATGGAAGCAGTCCTACCTGTTGAAGTTGAATTACCCTTCTTACGGGTGTTAATGGATGTTAAGCTAAATGAAGCAGAATGGGTCCGATCCCGATACGAGCAACTGAGTCTGATCGAAGAAAAGAGATTAGCTGCAATTTGTCATGGGCAATTATATCAGAAAAGAATGAAGAAAGCCTTCGATCAGAAAGTCAGGCTCCGAGAATACCAAGTAGGAGATCTTGTGCTGAAAAGACTCCTCCCTCCTCATACAGACCACAGGGGCAAATGGACTCCGAACTATGAAGGGCCATTCGTAGTAAAGAAAGTTTTTTTCCGGTGGAGCACTCATGCTCAGCACTATGGATGGCGAAGACTTCCCGTCCCCTGTGAATTCAGATGCAGTTAAAAAATACTTCGCATAAAAATGACCCGCTGGACATAAAAATATAATGTAAGTCCAGGCAAAAATAGGGCATCCCGGCGAGTCAAAAACAGAATAAAAGACTCGGGCAAAAATAAGGGAAAATAAACAAAAAAGTGTACACCCGCTGAGTTGAAAATCCGCATTGGACAACTCAGGCAAAAATGGGTATCCCGATGGATTGAAAACCCGAAAGGGAGATCCATGCAAAATAAGGGAATAAGCGAACAGTTGTACTCTGAATTCATCTATATCACTCACAACTTGGTAAGCTTCAAAAGGATCAAGCTTCTTTCAGAATCAGCCTTCTTCAGAAAGCAAGATAAGAAGAATGTCAAATGTCATACGAGTCATAGCAAAGGGAAGCCCCTTGAAGCGTCATCAACATTTCCAATACCTTTTATTTCTCAATTTGTAACAATCTCCTCATTTTAGGGGATTTGTTTCTTTGACTGTACCTTGCCGATTTAGGGCACATGAATTAATAAAATCAGATTTTCAGTCATGTTTCGTCTCGTACATTTTATTTTCATTTGCAAGAATGTCCGATGTCTTTAAGATACTGAATACATAAATACAGATGCTTCTCTTCTAAAAATACGTGCTTGCAGGAAATATACTCACTCCCAGGAGTGCCTAAACTCTTATGATGGAATCCGGTAAGGGATAGCTCGGGATTACTTGTGCGTTTCTCTGTCTTTTCAGGATTGCAGGTATTCAAAGCACAACATGGGGCATGAAAACTGTATCCCAACAAGTTGGCAAATCATTATCTACTCAGTCTTAGCATCGGAGGTGCTTTCTCCCCAGCTGAGTTGCCATGTGTTATTTCCTCCTCAGCCAAGCACAAAAGCCAGGGAACCATCTCCCCACAGAGTTTCAGCCTCTATCCAGAAGAGCAACGTCTAAAGATCTCACAACAGAGTGAAGAAAGCTTCTGCAAACCCCAGTTGGGTCCCTCATTACCAAAATAGATCTATCAGTGACCTATATCCCCAAGCAGAGTCCCATATGTCAGATCTACCAATGATCTCATCCCCAGCTGGGAAGTCCACTACAAGCAGATCAGCCGGAGATCTTCGCAGCAACGGGATCCGAATCCCGGGTCGTTATCTTTGCATAATCATAGCATTCGCATCATATTCTCCCCGCAGAGCGTAGCATTCCGTCTAATACGGAGCATTACGGCAAAAAATCAAACATATTGCATAATCATAAGCCATGTTCTGAATCAACTTGTGAATACTAAGCGATCCGTCAATGATGTACAGAAAACTCCCCAGATTCCCCGGCAGAGATCCAATGCATATTTCCCTAAAGATACAGATACTTCCTGACACCCGTCCGTGTCATATCCCCAGTAGAAAGCCAAAGCGTCCTCTTTGCACTCACAGATACATATATACAAATTCCCTGACACCCGTTCGTGTCACCTTCCCCAACATAGCCACCAAAACAATTTATAAACCATACTTGTTTATATTACACCTTTCTCTTTTGACACTCGTCCGTGTCACTCTCCCCAGCAAGTTATACACTCATCTGTCCACCACTCATACTTGTTACTCCTGTTTTACTCATACAGATACTCGTCCGTATCTTTTATACACCGCTTATATCCCTTCAGATTCGACACTCGTCCGTGTTCTTTGTTAACCAGTTGATACTCGTCCGTATCATCATCTCAGAACATGCGTCAAGCGCTTGTTTCTACCTGATACTCATCTGTAACATGGTCTTAAGGATGCTCATCCGCATCTTTAATCCATACACGTGTCAAACACTTATGTCTTCTTGAATTTAGACACTCGTCTGAGTCTATCTTTCCCCAGAAGAGTCCCCGCAGAATCAATACTCGTCCGTGTTCTTTGTTAACCAGTTGGTACTCGCCCGTATCATCATCTCTGAACATGTGTCAGCAATTGTTTCTACCTGATACTCGTCCGTATCATAGTCTTAGGGATGCTCGTCCGCGTCTTTAATCTATACACAATACCCAAACACTTATACCTCTCATTCCTTGGATATAGACACTCGTCTGTGTTTATTTGTCTCAGCAAATCCCAGTAAACTACTTCCTTTCTATCTGACATTCGTCCTATGTCATGATACCCGTTCAGCAGCCGTACCCTGCCAGGTGATCGTCCTTCACCTTTGGATGACCGTCCCTCATCCTTTCCCCAGCGGAGTCTCTATTTCATTTGAACCCCTTCCTATCCGACATTCGTCCTATGTTGTGATACTTTTCAGTAGCCGTCCCCTGCTAGGTGATCGTCCTTCACCTCTTGATGATCGTCCTTCATCATTTTATCCGATGGTCGTCCTCGTCGTTGATCTTGTTATCTGGCATTCGTCCTATGTCATGATAAACCCTGAGAGCAGCCGTACCCTGCTAGGTGATCGTCCTTCACCTCTTGATGATCGTCCTTCATCATGCTTATCCGATGGTCGTACTCATCGTCGACCTTTTTATCCGACATTCGTCCTATGTCGCGATGCTTTTGGCAACCGTACCTTGCCCGGTGATCGTCCTTCACCTTAGATGATCGTCCCTCATCTTATCCCCCAACAGAGCAGCCGTCCCCTGCTAGGTGATCGTCCTTCACCTTTGATGATCGTACCTCATCAGTTATTTTTACCTCTAATCCCCAGAGAGTTGTATAGCTTTACTTGATGGTCTTCCCCATCATAATTTCTTATATCCCCAGCTTGATGGCCGTCCCCATCATAATTTCTTATATCCCCAGCTTGATGGCCGTCCCCATCATAATTTCTTATATCCCCAGCTTGTTGGACATCCCCATCATAATTTCTTATATCCCCAGCTTGATGGCCGTCCCCATCATAATTTCTTATATCCCCAGCTTGTTGGTCGTCCCCATCATAATTTCTTATATCCCCAGCTTGTTGGCCTTCCCCATCATAATCTCTTATATCCCCAGCATGTCGGTCGTCCCCGTCATTGCTCTTTCCCCAGCAATCGTCCTCTGCTCGACGGTCGTCCTCTGTCGCCCGCACTTTATAATTATACTTTGTTTTCTTTTACAATCTATATCCCTTTTCTTCTTCATTCTGTGAGTGCAAATTTTGGACTGTCTTTGGTATTCAACCATAAGTTATCTCGTTGGCCTGTTAAGCCGTTGCTTACATTCTACACAGCTAACTCATGTTTAAATAGGGGCAGCTGTAAACACCCTAAATTTTCCCTCACCCATTCACACCATGGCTTGTGATCTTTCCATATGCATAAGTTCAATCATAGCACCTCATATTGCATTTTTGATTCACTGCATTGTTCCCAAGTCATCTGCATCTAGGGTTTGTGATCTGAGCCATCCCTGAGCTATTTGGCCACTCCAAAGGTCTTCAATCACTTAAAAGGGGTCCATGTATGTTCAAGTATCATATTGTATCCCCATAAAGTCAAGAAAGTCAAAGGATCACAAGAACTGAGAATGGCATGGAAGCAGAGCCAGGTTTAACTGCACAGATGACCTAGAATTAGGGTTTTGGTTTTAGAGGCCATAACTCCAAATTTTTTGGTCATTCTTGTTTCTATTGGTCTCTATATGGTATAGGGATCATGCATATCAATTTTCATGAATAAATTCCATGGGGAAGGCATCTAACCAAGAGTTGACTTCTTGATCAAGTCAGTGCAAAATCAGGGCATCTAAGGCCCCCAATGACCCAATCAAAGGGTGTTCTTCATCATTTTGAATGTGTATGATTTTTATTTGATCATATAAGATGTTAGAAGTTTACAAAATTGAAGAATTTCAAGCCATTTGCAAAGTTGCCTTTTAGGGAAAATGACTTGTAATGGAAACTTGCCATTTTGGGAAACTTTTTCAACCTTTGCTTTTTGATTCAAAAATGCTTCAAATGAGAAAACTTTGGTCATGAAAGTTGTATAATGGATCATTCCCTTTTCAAAAAGTACAAGAACTCATTCTAATTCATTTTGGATCAAAAGTTATGGCTTGTCAAAGTTGGGAAAAATCACATAATTTCAAGTTATGTACCAAAGAGGCAAAGTTGCAAAACCACTTGCCAAGGCAAATTGAGACCTCAAAGTGACTTCTAATCTTTGCACAAACATAAACCAAAGCCTAAAATTCAGAATGCACCAAAAGTTTGCCCATTTTCATGACTTATGGATCAAGAAACTTCAAAATGGCCAAAGTTGGACAAAGTTGCAAAACCTATGAAAAACCCTAATCCACTTGCTGCATTGCTTCTAATCAAATTCCATGGTTCTCCCTAAACTCAGCTGAGCCAAGCCATGCCCCTATCACATCCTCACACTTGCCCATACCTCAAGTACACCTAACTTGGACTTTTTTGCAAAGAACCCATACCAATCAGCCTGTGCCACCCCAACTTCTCTGACCTCTCTAGTTGTGATAAGTGGACCAAATGCAACATAACACACCACATACACAAGCCTGAAACACTCTCCAAGCCATAGTTCAAAGTTTATGCCTCTTATGCATTTTCATTCGAAACACATCACACAAGCATCAAACATAAAAACAAACTCCATAGAACATCTCAGCATGTCTCACTGATCATCCCTGACCCTTCACCTTGCCCTGAAACTCCCTGAAATCAAAACACGATTTCCTCCCCTCCCTGAACAGAACCTCATCAATCTCTCAAACCAACCATTTTAAACTCCAACCAAGCTTCATAACTTCATCAAGAGGAGCATTGAGACCATTTTGAGGCAAAGAGGCAAGCAGAAAGCTCCTGGACTGAAAGCTCAATCTCAGGTAGCATGATGAACAAATTTTCCAGAACTTTGATTTCTTGTTAGAATGTTGTTCTATACGTTACCCTGATCATGGGGATCTATTTATTTTTGAAAATGAGCCAGAAAAAGGCATGTTGTGATGTTCTGAAAGTTTGCCCGTGAAAATGTTTTTGTTTGATTCCTTTGATTCACGAAAAATAAATGTTGTTTGTTTTAGGGTTTATGTTTAGTGATGTTCATAGTTTGATTCTGGAGAGTTTTGTGAGGTTTTGATGCGTTTTGAGAGAGATTGAGATTTTGGCTTGCCGGAGAAGATGACCGGAACACTGTTCCGGTCATCTGAAAGTGATTAGGGTTTCTGATTAGGGCTTAGTCATAATTAAGCAAGTTTGAATTTGGTCCGTCCGTTCGCACGCGCAGTCAAATCCCGCGTCCCTGGATTTGAATCTCAGCCATCAGATTGGCTGACTTTCTCCTTTTTTATTTAAATTCATTCTATTTTCATTTGTTTTGCATTTATTTTCCTCATTTTATTTAAAATAGCTAATTCATTTTAAAATTATGAAAATTTTTGTCAAAGGTTTCTTGAATTTTCAGAACACAAAAATATTTTTATTTTATTTTTTTGCATTAAACATTATTTTTAAATTATTTAAGTGTTTATTTTTAATTAGTTAATGAAAATTAATTAATTAAAAATACATTTAGGTATTTAAAAATCACCAAAAAATTCACATAACCTTTAGAAACATTTAGAAACATTGTTCAACTCTCAAACCAAATTTCTTTTTTGTTCTTGATGTCTTTTGATTATTTTCATTGGATTTAATTTCATTTCAAGGCAATATTTTGCTTCAAACTTCAAAAAATCTTTTCTGCCTAACCTTTGAGAGTTGGATGGTGATTCCTTTGGCATTGCATCTTGTATAGCATGTAGTTTATAGGATAAAATTGGTTTGAATTGATCTTGCATTTTCAATTTGTTTAGGATTTTTCTTGATAAAGTACCTTAAAACCCTAGCAATCTTAGGAAATTCATAACTTTCAATAGGTTAGGAGTTGGATCCCCTCCTTTGGGCAGTGAGTTTGTATAGGTCTAGGGTATCTTTGATTGCATTTTCAAATTTTTATCATGTCATTTGCTTCTGGATTTGGATTTTTGCTTTGTATGATGCATGAAACCCTAATTTGTGCCTTCCTTTGCATCCATCTTTCATATGCTTGCATACCATGACTTGCCATGACATTTTGTGCATCCACATGATTCATAATGCATCTTAAGACATATTAGAATCATGTTTGATCATTGCATCTTTCATTTTCCATGTTGTATGTCCATTGCATTTCATAACTTTTCATGAACATCCATGGTTCAAAGCATGTTTCTTTTGCATCCATATGTTTGTTTGATCATTCTCATGCCTTGCCTCATGATTATATCATCTCTTAGCATCATTGACTTCATGATATTTCCCCTGGTTTTGGTTTGCATCATCACATTTCATCTCATTTTGCATTGCATTTCATTTCCTTGGCTAACATTTCAGGTGGTAAGTTGTTTGAGAAGTGAATTTGCCTTCACTTCTCACATTCTCCTTTCATCTCTTTCATGCTTCCTTTGCTGCATTTTTGTATGTGTATTGGATTGAGCTTGCTCATTCTTGTTCCTTCTCTTACTTTCTTTCTTCAAGCAACTTGTCTTCTTAATTGAAGCAAGTTGTTTTGCTTCTCTTTGCCCCTTTCATCTGCTTCCTTCCTGGTGGTTTCTCTGAAGATCTTTCTCTTTTAAGCTCCATAAACCCTAGGATCTCCAAGCATGATAACAATTAGGGTTTGATTAGTCCCCTATTTAGCTTTTTACCTTTGTGTCATCTTTGAGTCTTCTCTCCTCATCTCTTAACCAGGGACTAAACCCTAAAGGCTTTAAGGCTTTGTGATTAAGCTTATGCCTGCATCCTTCTATTAGGATGGAGTGTATAACTTTAATCCTAAGTGTTAAATCCTTAATGTGTTTAAATCCTTTAATCAATCCACTTAATAATCATCAAGACATCAAGCTTGTAACTTGGGCCTTGCATTAGGGTTCTAATTCTTCCATAATTGGTTAAGAAGGACTAACCCTAGTGTTAATGGACAAGTCCCCCTCAAGTTGTCCTGAAAACCATAAAAATAACTTCTTCATCTTACCATTAACTAAAATCCACTTTAATAAAGGCTCTGTTTTGTCATGAGGTTAATCCCTAATCATGGATTAAGTTGAGGAGTCTTTCTTAGCTTAAATGTTCTCATCTATTATCCTTCTATTAGGATGGTGTAATGAGTCCATTAAATCCTTGATTATGGCTTAAACTCATTACTTAACACTAAACAAAAACATCAAAAAACATCTAAATAAATGCAAGTGGGTTAATGATCTTAATCCTACATCATGGTGATTAAGTGTGAGATGCTGACTTCACACTTAAGGTATTCTCATTACCCCTAATCAGAGGGAGGATGTGATGATTTTACTAAATCCATTGGTTTAGGCTTAAGCTCATTTTCCTATGACAAATTCCAAAAGCAATAAAAGACTGAAAATACAAAAAACAAGCAATAATCGTCTCCTCCGGGATTCTTTTCTCACCTCATTCACTCTTAACCGAGAACTTGCTTCTTCCGTCTAATGCAAGACAGTTTGCACCTGAGCCAGACAGGTCATACACTTGAGCATAGACAAGTAAGCAGTTCACAAGTCAATTTATCTTTCAGTCTCTTTGGGTCGAACTACGGTGTTCTGACTTCCTCATTGCACGAGAGGATACGTAGGCATAACTTCACAGTTATCGAACAAAAGTCTCTGTATATTCCCCCTCTTCCAGCATTATTCTTTAAGCCTCATAATCTTAAGCTCCTTATTCTTGTTCTTACACTGATACTTCTCTTATACACTTCACATCCTCTTTTACACTGACACTTGCATTCTTTTCCAGCTTTGATACACAAATTGCACTGACACTACCCCTTTAAAACACAAATCTTTTAAGCGTGGATCCCGTCGAGTACGGCGGACAATCTGGGTGCTAATACCTTCCCAGGTTGTAACCAACCCCCTTTCTCAGTCTCTCTGGTTCGCAACCGTCTTATCCCTATCTTTCCAGGTTTATGCATCATTACCTTTCCTCCGGGATAAAAATGCCTAGCTGGCGACTCTTGTCTTCTGAGCTCACCCTTGTGTGTACCTTTCTCTTTCGTCGGCCGTTCGCGTCTGTACCCCTTCTGACCTGAGGTGTCATTCGGTGGGAGCGACATGGTGTACGGGACTAGCTTGTTTCCTAGTGATAAAGGGTTGGTGAGCATGGAGGGCATCTCCATCTTTTCTAAAGGCAATCCTATAACTACTTTGTTGGGCGATTTCTACTATGGTGTCCACTACCAGAACGAAAGAAAAGGAGGGTTTGTTAACTGCTATGCTCCTGTGTTCGCAGATTGGTTTGCAAAATAGCTACCAAAGTCAGGACCTTTTAAAGATTTAAAAGGGGAATGGAAATGGTCTCGGAGGTTGATGGGACTAACTGCAGATGATATAGCCTGGGGGTGTAACAGAGATGTGTTGGGGGAAGGAAATGATTACTAGCTGTGGTGATTTTCCCAATGTTCCTTTATTGGGAAGGAAAAGATTGATTAACTACAACCCTGTAAACACCCCAAATTTTCCCTCACCCATTCACACCATGGCTTCTGATCTTTTCATGTGCATAAGTTCAATCATATCACCTCATATTGCATATTTGCTTCACTGCATTGATTCAAAGTCATCTGCATTTAGGTTTTGTGATCTGAGCAATCCCTGAGCCATTTGAGCCACTCCAAAGGTTTTCAATCACTTCAAAGGGGTCCATGTATGTTCAAGCATCATATTATATCCTCTCAAGATCAAAGAAGTCAAAGAATCACAAGAACTGAGAAAAGCATGGAAGTAGAGCCAGGTTCAACTGCACAGATGACCTAGAATTAGGGTTTTGGTTTAAAAGGCCATAACTCCAAATTTTTTTGTCATTCTTGTTTCTATTGGTCTCTATATGTCATAAGGATCATGCATATCAATTTTCATGAAGAAATTCCATAGAGAAGGCATCTGATCAATAGTTGACTTCTTGAGCAAGTCAGTGTAAAATCAGGGCATCTGAGGCCCCCATTGACCCAACCAAAGAGTGTTCTTCATCATTTTGAATGTGTATGATCTTTATTTGATCATAGAAGATGTTAGAAGTTCACAAAGTTGAAGAATTTCAAGCCATTTGCAAAGTTGCCTTTTTGGGAAAGTGACTTGTAATGTAAACTTGCCATTTTGGGAAAGTTTTTCAACCTCCTCTTTTTAATTCAAAAATGATTCTGATGAGAAAAATTTGGTCATGAAAGTTGTAGAATGGATCATTCCCTTTTCAAAAAGTACAAGAACTCATTCTAATTCATTTTGGATCAAAAGTTATGACTTGTCAAAGTTGGGAAAATCACATAATTTCAAGTCTTGCACCAAAGAGGCAAAGTTGCAAAACCCCTTGCCAAGGCAAAATGTGACTTCAAATGGACTTCTAAGCTTTGCACAAACATAAACCAATGCCTAAAAATCAGAATGCACCAAAGATTTGTCCATTTTCATGACTTATGTTTCAAGTAATCACAAAAGGGCCAAAAGATCACAAAGTTGCAAAACCTCACACAAACCCTAATCCACTTGCTAATTGGCCTCAAGACTGATTCTATGGCTCTCCTCAATCCTTGCTACGCAGGACACCCCTTTGTCCTTGGCCTTCCATTGACCCATACCTCTCTTACACCTAGACTTGACTTTTTGCAAAATGGCCCATACCAATCAGCATAGGCCACACCAACTCCACAGACCTATCACAGTGTGATAAGTGGACAAAAGGCAACTCAAAGAAACACACACACAGGCCTGAATCCACAGCATTGCTAGAGTTCACAAAAATCCTCCATCTTGCATTTTCTATCGAATCTCTTAACTCAGCCATCCATTCCTCAAATTTCTTCCACCATCCATCTCAAAACACTCCACTGATCATCCCTGACCCATCAAAGCAGCCCAAAACCACCATAAACAGAAATACGATTCTCACCACCCCTGAACTGGAAGCTCCAAAATCCTCCATATAAGCTCATTCCAAGTTCACCAGAAGTTTCAAGGAGTCCATTAGAGTGGAAAAGCACAAGGCAGAAGGTCAGAAAGCCCAGGAGTCGAAAGCTCAACCTCAGGTAATATCATGAACAAATTTTCCAGAACCCTGATTTCTTGTTAGAATATTGTTCTATGTGTTGCCCTGATCATGGGGATCTATTTATTTTTGAAAATGAGCCAGAAATGAGCATTTGGTGTTGCTCTGAAACTTTTGCCCTAGAATTTGTTTTCTTCGATTCTCACTGTGTGGTTAATATAAATTGTTTTTGGCCCTGGAATCTTGTTACCCATTGTTGGGGGATTGATTCTGGAGATTTGGAAGTCTTGGGGATGCGTTTTGGGTGATTCAGGTGAGGAAGATGGCCGGAGAAGACGACCGGAGCTTATCTCCGGTCGCCTAAGGTTAATTAGGGCTAAGTGTGATTAATTAGGAACTTTGAATATTGACCCTTAGATTTGCCTTCCCGCGCGTGAATGGGTGGACTGGATCTTGTCATTAAGCCCTAATCGGTGTTTAATTAAATTAACCTAGGATTAATTAATTATAAAATAGAATTAGCCAGGTTTGACTTGGGCCGTAGGATTGCGCGCCAAGTCAAACCCTCCTAGCCCAGACTCAATCTGATCCCTTCATTTTGCATACTTTTCAATAATTCAATTTTTATTCATTTATTTTATAATTAACTTGCACGAATTATTTAAAATAGCAAAAATCATTTAAAAATTATGAAAATTTTTGTCAAAGATTACATTAATTTTTAGAACCCAAAAATATTTTTATTTTTATTTTTTTGCATTAAAAATTATTTTTAAATTATTTAAATGTCTATTTTTAATTAGTTAATGAAAATTAATTAATTAAAAATGCATTTAGGTATTTAAAAATCACAAAAAAATTCACATTGAATTTAAAAACATTTAGAAACATTATCAAACCCTCAAACCAAATTTCTTTTTTGTTCTTGATGCCTTTTGATCATTTTCATAGGAATTAAATTCATTTTTAGGCAATATTTTGTTTCAAACTTTGAAAAATTCATTCTGCCTAACCCTTGAGAGTTTGATGATGATTCTTCTTGCATTGCATCCTTCATGGCATGTAGTTTATAGGATAAATTTGGTTTGAATTGATCTTGCATTTTCAATTTGTTTTGCATTTTTCTTGATGAGGTACCTCAAAACCCTAGTAATCTTAGGAAATTCATAACTTGCACTAGGTTAAGAGTTGGATCCCCTCCTTTGGGCAGTGAGCTTGTATAGGTTTAGGGTATCTTTTATTGCATTTTCAATTTTTTATCATGTCATTTGCTTCTGGTTTTGGATTTTTGCATTGCATGATGCATGTAACCCTAATTTGTGCCTTCCTTTGCATCCATTTCTCATTTGCTTGCATCCAATGACTTGCCATGACATTTTGTGCATCCACATGATTCATAATACATCTTAGGACATATTATAATCATGTTTGATCATTGCATCCTTCATTTTCCATGTTATATGTCCATTGCATTTCATAACTTTTCATGTACATTCATGGTTCAAAGCATGCTTCATCTGCATCCATTGTCCTTGTATGATCATTCTCATGTCTTGCCTCATGTTTGTATCATCTCTTAGCATAATTAACATCATGTTTATGCTTCTGACTTTGGTTTGCATCATGACTTCATCTCATTTGCATTGCATTTCATTTCTTTTGGCTAACTTTTCAGGTGGTAAGTTGTTTTGAGAAGTGAATTTGCCTTCACTTCTCACAATCTCTTCTCATCTCTCCTGCATCTTTGATGCATTTTATCGTGTGTATTAGAGTGAGCTTGCTCATTCATGTTCATCTCTTACTTTCTTTCTTCAAGCAACTTGTCTTCTTAAGTGAAGCAAGTTGTTTTGCTTCTCTTTGCTTCTTGCTCCTTTCATCTGTTTCCTTCCTGGTGGTTTCTCTGAAGATCTTCTTGCAAACCTCATTAACCCTAGGAATAACCAAGCATGATAATAATTAGGGTTTGGATTAGTCCCCCATTAGTTTTTGCCTTTGTGTCATCTTTGTGTCTTCTCCTCTCACCTCATAATCAAGGACTAAACCCTAAAGGCTTTAAGGCTTTGTGATTAAGCTTATGCCTGCATCCTTCTATTAGGATGGAGTGTATAACTTTAATCCTAAGTGTTAAATCCTTAATGTTGTTTAAATCCTTTAATCAATTCACTTAATAATCATCAAGACATCAAGCTTGTAACTTGGGCCTTGCATTAGGGTTCTAATTCTTCCTTAATTGGTTAAGAAGGACTAACCCTAGTGTTAATGGACAAGTCCCCCTCACGTTGTCTTACAAACCATAAAAACCACTTCTTAATCTTACCATTTATTAAAATCCATTTAATAAATGCTTTGTTTTGTCATGAGCTTAATCCCTAATCATGGATTAAGTTGAGGAGTCTTTCTCAGCTTAAATGTTCTCATCTATCATCCTTCTATTAGGATGGTGTAATGGGTCCATTAAATCCTTGATTATGGATTAAACTCATTACTTAACACTAAACAAAAACAACAAAAACAACAAAAACAACAAAAACAACAAAAACATCTAAAAAATCACAAGTAGGTTAATGATCTTAATCCTACATCATGGTGATTAAGTGTGAGGTGCTTACTTCACACTTAAGGTATTCTCATTACCCCTAATCAGAGGGAAGATGTGATGAGTTTACTAACCCTCGGTTTAGGCTTAAGCCCATTAACTTATGACAAACCTCAAAAAGCAATAAAAGACTGAAAACACAAAAACAAACAATAATCGTCTCCTTCGGGATTCTTTTCTCATCATCTTCACTCATAAACGAGAACTTGCTTCTTCCGTCTAATGCAAGACAGTTTGCATCTGAGCCAGACAGGTCATACACTTGAGCATAGACAAGCAAGCAGTTCACAAGTCAATTTATCTTTCAGTCTCTTTGAGTCGAACTACGGTGTTCTGACTTCCTCATTGCACGAGAGGATACGTAGGCATAACTTAACAGTTATCGAACAAAATTCTCTGTACATTCCCCCCTCTTCCAGCATTATTCTTTAAGTCTCATAGTCTTGAGCTTCCCATTCTTTCTTACACTGACACTTACATATTTCACTTCACTTTCTTCCAGCACTGACACTTGCATTCTTTCCAGCTTTGATACACAAATTGCACTGACACTACCCCTTTTAAAACACAAATCTTTTAAGCGTGGATCCCGTCGAGTACGACGGACAATCTGGGTGCTAATACCTTCCCAGGTTGTAACCAACCCCCTTTCTCAGTTTCTCTGGTCCGCAACCGTCTTATCCATATCTTTCTAGGTCTATGCAGCATTACCTTTCCTCCGGGATAAAAATGCCTAGCTGGCGACTCTTGTCTTCAGAGTTCACCCTTGTGTGTACTCTTCTCCTTTCGCCGACCGTTCGCGTCTGTACCCCTCTTGACTTAGCCTCATTTGGTGGGAGCGACAAACCCCATGTTAGCAAGAAGAAAATTCAGATACCCTTTGAGAGACACTTCATCTGTGGAGGATGTAGTCGAATCTCTATATCTCCCTTCTGAAGGTAATGAAGAGATAGTGATCCGGATATCTCTGGTCTGGACAGGGAAGTTGAAAAAAGGAAAGAAAGAGTTCTGGAGAGTGGACCCGAAGATGTATGATCCTTATACTATCCGGTTGAAGAATTATGTAGAGTTTACACTCTTGCCATTTTCAATAGAGTCTTCGCTTTATCCGAAAGAGATGCTACCCCAGACTAGTGCTCCACAGACTACGATTCCCTTAGAAGATTTCAAGAAGTTGGAAGCTTAGCTACACGAGGTTAGGGTTGAGAATTCATAGGTGATTGGCTAGTATCATCACATGGCTCGTGCTAATGAGGTTCTAGAAGAGAAGATGCACAAGATTCAACAAGAGCAGGAAGCCAAAGAAAAGGAATTTGCTGGAAAGGAGACCTATTTTAAAAGAAGAGGTTTAATGGATATCAAAAGAGAAGAGGGATACAGGAAGGCTAGGATGTCTATTAGGGAAGCTAACTTATCCATCACTACGTTGCAAGAAAAGTGGGACAAAAGTTAGAAAGAGCGTCAGGAGAAAGAAGAGTGTTATGAGCTACAGATAGCCTCCTAGAGGAGTCCCAACAGGAGGAGTCCCAACAGCTAGAGGAAGCACTTAGAGAGATGGCAAATCTCAAACTGATGGATGGAGTCAAGAAGGCTAGGTCTGAGCCAGGACCTAGTGGGGAGGATACTGAAGTCTTCATGCAGCCTTAGGGTCTAGATTATTTTCTTTGTATTCGGATTACCTACAGGCTTATTGTAGGAATCCTGATTTATTTTCCTTCTGCATTCTATTTTTCATTCTGTAAGACTTGTAACCCTACGGGGATTTTGTTACTCTTGCCTTGTAGGCTTTGCTTTATATTATGCAGTTTATTCAGATTCTTGATCTCTGTGTGCTTTTAAACCTAGTTGTTCAAAGTCATCTAGATATGGGATATCTTGCAAAGGTTTCTTCTCAAAAGAGCAGTTTTCAGAATGCCATCTGGATTATTCTTTAAACAGATACCAGAATTGGGGCACAAAATGCTTGATAATGGAAGCACAAACATTTGCATTGCATACATATCACCATGTTTCTCTATTTTGCAGGTACAATTCCAGGATTCTAACATCTCTTCCAATTTCAGGCATTATTGCTGTGAAGAGAGTTCATAGATACCCGACCAAAGAGAATTGAAGGAGAATCAGAATCATGGAACAAATGCAGACATAACTTGTGGAACTGTGCAACATAATGGATCAGCTTATGAACTTGATGACTGGTATACACCAGAATCAGGAGAGGATTAGAGAAATGGTTGAAGGAAAACGTGGAACTGGTGATGGTGCAGGAAATGGTACTCGTACTGGTGCTCGAGGGGATGGTCCTGGTAATGGTACTGGTGCCAGAGGTGATGGTCCTAGGAATAGTACTAGTGATGGTCCTAGGAATGGTACTGGTATTCCTGTTCATGTTAATACTGGTGGCCCAACTCAAGTTCTTATGGATGGTCAGGATGACCAATTTACTCTTATTGATGGTGACATGGGTAATCAGAATGTTGATGTGCATCATCTTTGTGACGAACTAGCTGAGCAAATTCATGTTATGTAGTCTCAAAGCACTCTAGGCTTTGATGTTGTTGATTTGGGATTAGTTCCTGGGGTGATAATCCCGCCGAAGTTTAAACCTCCAACTTTTGACAAATACAACGGCTCCACCTGCCTGAAAACTCATCTCCAAGCATACGTGGGGAGAATTGCTGCACATATTGAGGACAAAAAGTTGTGGATGTACTATTTCCAAGATAGCCTTACAGGGCCATTTTAAGAGTGGTACATGAAGCTCAACCAGGCTGCTGTCAGAAACCGGAAGGAACTTGCTGAAGCCTTTGTGAAGTAGTATCAATATAATATGAACATGGATCCCAATCGAACTCAGTTGCAAAGCATGTCCCAAATTCTAAGGAAAGCTTCAAATAATATGCTCAGCTGTGGCGTCAGTTGGCTGCAAAGGTTCAACCACCTCTGTTGGATAGTGAGATGGCATACATGTTCATGGGAACATTGTAAGGAGTGTTTATGGAACATTTGGCTTCGTGCCTAGCCACAAAGTTGACAGATCTAGTAATTGTTGGACAGAGGGTCGAGACTCTATTGAAAATTGGTAAGATTCAAGATGTGGGTGCGAGTAGCTCGTCTAGAGGCAGAAAACCATTTGCTGGACCTCAGAGGAGGAGGGAAGGTGAAACCAATGCAGTGTACGGCAGAGGAAGAGGCCGTAATCGTCAGAATCACTATGATCAAGTGGTTGTTGTCACTATTCCATCAGGACCTGTTCCACAACAATAGCAACAATAATGTGCTCAGTATAACAACCAACAGAGGCCATATCAGTAGCGCCAGCCAAGACATTCTGACCGTAATTTTGATTCTATCTCTATGACATATGCTTCCCTCTTATAGAGATTATTGGATTTGAACATGGTATAACTTCGAACCCTGGCACCACCTGTTGGAAATCCTCCCCCAGGGTATGATGCTAATGCACACTGTACATTTCATTCGAGTGCTCCAAATCATTCTACAGAGAAGTGTAGAGCTCTGTAGATGAAAGTATAAGACTTGATTGACTCAAAAGCCATCAACTTTGATCCACCACCTAATCTCACCAACAACCCGATGCCTAACCACAATGGTGGGGCAAGGGTGAATGCTATTGAAGACGGAGAGTAGTTGAATTTGATTACTGACATTGGTGATGTCCAGATTCCATTGGCTGTTGTGAAAGATCATTTGTTGAAAGGACATGTGTTCCCATGTTGTTCTAGTGAATGTGAAGAGTGTTTGTTGTCTCATAATGGTTGTGTCAAGTTAAGGGCCGGAATTCAGAGCTTGATGAATGAAGGATCTTTACAGTTTGACAAGATTAATAACAAAAGCAACGTCGTGTCAACTGTAACCATTTATTTCACCCCTGAAGAGATGTCGATGCCTCCCCGTCCGGAGCCTATTACTATTTACATACCTCAGGAGGTGAGCCTGATCACCATTACTATTCCAGGTCTTGTACTGTATGATAATGAAAGAGTTGTTTTGTGGTACTATGGTGCGGACGTATTTGTATAGGGACACAAAATAGAAGATAAATCTATAGTGACGATTGATCCCAGCGTTGTGAATATAGGAGGTGTGGGAGGCTTTACTAGAAGTGGAAGACTGTTTGCTCCCCAGACTCTTAGAACCAACATTAAAGCTGAAGTTGTTGCACGTGCGAAGGGTAAGCAAGAGGCTACAGAAAATGTCGTGACTCCCGTTCTAGAGCAAAGTACTTTTGAGAAGGAAGTGGGGGAGTTTATGAAAATTATAAAGAAGAGTGACTACAAAGTGGTAGAACACCTGAATCAAACTCCATCCAAGATCTCAATATTATCCTTATTGATGTGTTCTCAGGCACACAAAGAAGCTATGCTAAAAGTCCTGCAGATGGCGTATGTTCCACAAGAAATAACTATTAATCAATTGGAGGTTATGGTTGAAAATATGAATGTTATTCATGGACTAGGCTGTACAGACAGAGATTTGACTTCAGAACGAAGAAATCACAACAAAGCGCTGCATATTACTATGGAATGCAAAGGAGTCATTCTTTCCCATGTGTTGGTGGACACTGGGTCATCGTTGAATGTTCTAACCAAAAAAGCATTGATGAAACTTGACGTGGATGGGATCATTTTGCATCCAAGTGATCTGGTAGTAAGAGCTCTCGATGGATCTAAGAGATCAGTCTTTGGAGAAGTAGAACTGCCAATCAAGATCGGGTCCCAAATCTTTAAGAGCATATTTTATGTTATGGACATACAGCTAGCTTACATCTGTCTTATTGGGTTTCCATGGATCCATGATGCTGGCGCAATAACCTCCACATTGCATCAGAAACTGAAGTATATTATAGACAGGCAAGTGGTCACCGTATGTGGAGAGGAGGATATATTTGTGAGCAGTTTGTCGACTTTCAAGTATGTCCAAATGGACGAGGATTCCATGAGACATTGTGCCATGATTTTGAGGCTGTCAACCTTAACGAGGTTTCTCCCAATTCTATGGTCAAGAATGCTGAAAGAGCAGGTACTTCCATAGCTTCTTATAGGTAAGCATTGTAAGTCGTGCAAGCAGGCACTGCCCAAGGCTGAGGCAAGGTGGTTGAGGTTGACCGGAAATAAGACAAATTTGGAATAGGGTACACACCAGGCCAGTTTGTGGGGTCTCAGAGCAGGAGTTCAATAATCTTCTCAAGCGGAGGGGGGTATTGATCTGAATCAGATGATTGTTGTTGCTAGAGAAGATGTTGATAGCGATTGCAATCTGGATAGCTGGGTACGACCATGTGTACCGAGTGAATAATTAAAGAACTGGTTTGCGAAGGACATCATTCAAGTGACTTTCCATCCAGAGTAATTTTATTTGTTTTTTCCGTTTCATACGCATGTCAAATCCTACACTCTGCCCAAGGTGCATGGATCCATTGTAGGGCCTCCTTTGCATTATGTGCAATTTTAGTTTATCATAAATAAAGGACATTTTTTCATTCAAAAATGTGTTCACTTTCTTTCAGTTTAAACTTTTTCACAAAAAATAATAAAATGGAAATATTTTGTTTTGTTTTGTCTTTCCTTTCTTTTCATAAAACAGATTCTAAAATAAGCACATCACTTGTGTAGAATAAATCACTCAGATTCCTTTGATAACACTTCTACTATGACTGAGTATAACTTCGATAATCCTGTCTACCAAGCTAATGAAGGGGTTGAGGAAGATTGTGAACTCCCTGAAGAATTGGCCAGGTTATTGAGACATGAGGAAAGAGTTATTTAGCCTCACCAAGAAGAGATTGAGATTGACAATATTGGGTCAGAAGGTGCAAAGAAGGAAATCAAGATAGGGGCCAGTCTACAGGCCGGGGTGAAAGAGGAATTGATTGGCATGCTTCGAGAATACATGGACATATTTGGTTGGTCATATCAAGATATGCCAGGTTTAGATACAGACATTGTGATGCTTAAGCTGCCATTGAGGGAGGACTGCCCTCCGATTAAAAAAAAGCTTTGTAGAACTCGTCCCGACATGGAGATGAAAATTAAAGAAGAATTTTAGAAGCAGTGGGACGTCGGGTTACTTGCCATGACTAGTTATCCACCCTGGGTGGCTAACATTGTATCGGTACCAAAGAAGGACGGCAAGGTCCGGATGTGCGTTGACTGCCGAGACTTGAACAGAGCTAGCCCGAAAGATGATTTCCCATTACCTCACATTGACATATTGGTTGATAACACAACTCAGTTTTCGGTCTTTTCTTTCATGGATGGCTTCTCCGGTTATAATAAAATAAAGATGGCGCCAGAAGACATGGAGAAAACAACGTTCATTACCTCATGGGGTACATTTTGCTATAAGGTTATGCCTTTTAGGTTGAAAAATGTCGGGGCAACATACCAACGGGAAATGGTAACACTTTTTCATGATATGATCCACAAAGATATTGAATGCTATGTGGATGACATGATTGCCAAGTCCCGAGATGAAGAAGAGCATCTGATTAACCTCAAAAAGTTGTTTAAACAGTTGAGAAAGTTTCGTCTGAGGTTAAATCCTAACATGTGCACCTTCGGGGTGCGTTTTGGAAAACTGTTGGGTTTCATTGTGAGCCAGAGGGGGGTAAAGGTAGGTCCTGCTAAAGTCAAAGCCATACAAGATATGCCTGCACCACAAACAGAAAAAGAAGTATGTGGCTTCCTGGGTAGATTGAACTATATTGCACGGTTCATATCTCACCTCACAGCTACATATGAACCAATATTCAAATTGCTGAGAAAATAGCAAGCGGTCATATGGAGTGATGATTGTCAAAAGTCTTTTGAAAAGATCAAAGAATATTTGCAGGAACCTTTTATATTGATGCCTCCGGTTCCGGGGAGGCCGCTCATTATGTACTTGACTATGCTAGAAGGATCAATGGGATGTGTTCTCGGCCAACATGAGGAGTCTGGTCGAAAATAGCATGCAATATACTACCTTAGCAAAAAGTTTATCGACTGTGAATCAAGATACTCATTGCTCGAAAAAACTTGCTACGCTTTGGCATGAGCTGCTCGCCGATTGAGGCAGTATATGTTGACCCACACTACCCTGTTAATTTCAAAGATGGATCCTGTCAAATACATTTTTGAGAAACCAACGTTAACTGGACAGGTTGCACGTTGGCAAATGGTGTTGAATGAGTACGATATTCAATACACTTCGCAAAAGGCCATCAAAGGAAGTGTGCTCTCAGACTATCTTGCACAACAACCTCTTGAGGATGACTATCAACCCATGATATTTGACTTTCCTGATGAGGACATGATGTACCTCAAAGCTAAAAACTGCGAGGAACCACTCCCGGAAGAGGGGCCAGACCCTGAATCCAAATGGAGATTGATGTTTGATGGGGTTGTCAATATCAATGGGCGCGGAGTTGGTGTTGTTCTAATCACTCCTGAAGGTGTTCATTTTCCCTTCACCGCCAGAATAACTTTTGGTTGCACCAACAATGAAGCGGAGTACGAGGCTTGCATTATGAGAATAGAGGAGGCTATTAATCTGATGATTAAGACCCTCGATATATTCAGAGATTCAACTCTCGTGATTAACTAGATTACCGGCAAGTGGTATACGCATCAAGAACATTTAATTCCATACCGGGATTATGCCAGAAGGTTGTTGATGTTCTTCACAACATTAAAGCTTCAATACATACCACGAGATGAAAATCACAATTCTTCTCCTTACCAACCAAAGATGAATGGCGCGGTCGAGGCGGAAAATAAGAATATCAAGAAGATTGTGCAGAAAATGGTCGTCACCTATAAAGATTGGCATGAGATGTTTTCATTTGCCTTGTATGGGTACCGAACGTCAGTAAGGACGTCTACTGGGGCAAGTCCTTTCTCCCTAGTGTATGGTATGGAGGCAGTCCTACCTGTTGAAGTCGAGATTCCTTCTTTGCGAGTAATGATGGATGTCAAGCTTGACGAGGCTCAATGAGTGCATGCCTGATATAACCATTTGTGCTAAATTGAGGAAAAGAGATTGACAATTGTATGTTATGATCAGCTTTACCAGAGGAGAATGAAGCGAACATTTGATCAGAGGGTACGTACTCGGGAGTATCAAGTTGGTGAGTTGGTACTCAAGCAAATTATTCCTCCAGGTACAGATCACAAGGGCAAGTGGACTTCAAACTATGAAGGTCCATTCATAGTGAAGAAATTTTTCTCAGGTGGAGCACTGATGCTCACTACTATGGATGGTGAAGAGTTTTTGTCCCCTGTCAACTCAGACGCAGTTAAAAAATACTTCACATAAAAAGACCCGCTGGACAAAAAAACAAAATAAAGAGTCCAGGCGAAAAAGGGGCATCCAGGCGAGCCAAAAATAGAATAAAAGGCTCGGGAAAAATTTAGGGATATAATTAAAAAAATTGTACACCCGGTGAGTTGAAAATCCGCATTGGACAGCTCAGTCAAAAAAGCGTATCCCGGTGGATTGAAAAACCGAAAGGGCGGTCCATGCAAAATAAGGGAGTAAGCAAATAACTGCGATTTGAGTAATTTGTACCATGTCATCGTCTCAACCAACCTCGCAATCTCCGAAGGGTAGGAATCAGTCCAATCTTCTTCAGAAGGCAAGATCAAAAACAGAGAAATCTTGAAGACATACCGGTCATAACAAAAATGAACCGCATTGGAATGTCGTTCACATTTCCATTAGGATAGTTTTTTTTTCTCAATTTATAGTGGTCACCTTTTTCTAGGTTGTTGCTTCCTGATGTAACTTTTTCCTATTCACAGGCTCATCAGTAAAAGAATATTCAGTCAAAAAGCTTTGTCCTTATTTTTTATTTTTAACATGTTTTGTTTGCAAAAATGTCCTGAATTTTTTATAAAAGAACATTGCATTTAGATAAGATGGCCTTATGAATAACATGCGAATGGGGGAAAACATTTAAAATCACTTTGAATGTTAGGCAACATTGGATGATTGACTCATACCATGTAATTCCTCAGGGCATATGTACATACTTTGTTGTTGCAGGTTGTGCAGCCAAGAAGATGTTACAAGACAGAATTCCCTAAGTAGGTTTATTCTCCCCAGCAAGAGACACTTTACAACTCTTATCTCCAGCAGAAGGATGATCCCCAACATCCCCAGTAGAGTTCAAGAAAGAAACCTTCCCCAGCTGAGTCAGAACAGGATGGTAGATACCCAGCATAACTTCAAGATCAGTTGAATAATTCTCATCCCCGAGCGGAGTTGTCACAATGAAGTTTTCCCAGCAAGCAGCTGAAAGCTTTGTTTCCTCACAGAGTTTATAATGTTAGAATTATTCTCCCCAGCAAGTGTATTTGACCAAGTATCTCCCCAGCCAAGTCGGAATATCATCATTTCCCTACAGAGTTTCATGTTTGGAATTTATCCATCATTGAAATATTCCCTAGATAGGTCGCCAATTTATTTTTGGCCAGTATGACAAGTGATACAGACAGTTGCTCACATTCCTCAACCAGAATCAAGTATTTTCAGAATATCTTGATGCCATTTTCTCAGCAGGATGATAGTCAGAACGTTCTCTTTCACCAACAGAGTTACTGATGGTATTTTCCTACTGCATGAGAAGTTTCTTGGAAGACTTTATCTTCTCAATTGTATCAAGGCCCACATCCCTGTGGCAGTCTAGTAGTCATCTGGTTCTTTATAAAAGACATGCTTTTGAGTCCTAGATTCTATGATCTTATACTCTCACATTTCTATTTATGTATCCTATGATATCATATCCTGATTACCTCTTGTGTGGTTTGTAAATCCTATGATGTTACAATACCCTTGTCAAGGCCCACATCCCTATGGCAGGTCAGTTTTCTTCTAGTTCATTACAAAAGATAGCATTGTGAAGGTCCACACTCCTGTGGTAGACTGGCTAGCTCTGGTTCATAACAAAATACTTTTTCTAAGGCCCACACTCCTGTGGCAGACCGGTTAGTCCTGGTTCATATCAACAGACTTTTTCAAGGCCCACATCCTTGTGGAAGATAAGTGATCCCTTGGTTCATTATAAAGGAAAGTATCATGTTCTGATGGATTAGACCTTGATAGACATGTTATGCACTTTTCAAGAAGAGGATTTTCACAATGCATCCTGATCAGCACCTGTTTGTTTTACAAACTTCATTGATAAGGCCCACGCTCTTGTGGCAGATCGGTTAGTCCTTGTTCATACGAAAGACTTTTTTCCAAGGCCCATATTTTTGTAGCAGGCCAGTAGTCATCTGGTTCATTCTAAAAGATGCTTCTTGGGTTTGTAGATCCTATGATACTGCAATACCATTTCAAGGCCCACATCACTGTGGCAGGCCAGTAGTCTCCTGGTTCATTATAAAAGACACTTTTTTGAGTCGTAAATCCTATGATGTTACGTGCTCTTGTTCCTGGTTATGGATTCTATGATTCCATTTACTTATTATCTTCTTGGGTTTGTAGATCATATGATACTGCAATACCATTTCAAGGCCCACATCCCTGTGGCAGGCCAGTTTTCTTCTGGTTCATTATAAAAAGACATTTCATCATGGTTACTGAGTTACTTTTCACCTCATCGGGGTTTTCAAGCAGTTGTTTTCCTTGGTCGGGTTCATCATTTTTATTCTCCAGCAGAGTGCAAATTACCGGGTTCTTTTGGTATTCAATCACCGTTTATCTCAAACGGTCGACAACCGACGCTCTCGTCCTTTTCAGATTAACAGTTGCTTGAATATGGGCAGCTGTAACACCCTAAATTTTCCCTCTCTTTTCATATCATATAGCATAGCATAAAACATATATGTCTTAGCGTTTGACATAGAAAAATGAGGCATGACATTCATAGTTACAAGCATAGGGCATGTGATCAGTCATCTAGCAAGTTATGATTTCTCAAAGTCAATGGGAGAGCTAATTGGTCTTTCAAGAAGCCTACAAAGGATCCTCATATCTTATACAAGTTCAAATTCACCCTCAAAGCCCAAGAAGGGGTGTGATTCATGTAACACGGTGGGAGAACTGACTTTAGTTAAATGTTGCGGATAGCAAGAGTCGCCACCGACTTTTATTTTATCCAAAAGGAAAGGGCATAAAAGAACAGGAAAGACCTTAAAAAGATTTTGAGTTCGGGGGGTAGGTTATATAAAGGGAAGGTGTTAGCACCCTTTATATCCATGGTTATCCATGGGCTCTTAGTTACTTAGCTCACTTTAAACTGTTTTGAGAAGTGTAGTGTGTGATTAAAAATTTTCTAAGTACTTTATAATGATCCTCGTATGGATGTATATAAAGACTTTGTTTTGAAAATTTGTTTGAAATGTGAAGTGTAATGAAGTATTTTGAAGAAAAGTGAGCAAGTACTTAAGAGGAACCTACCCTATGCTAAGTCTTTACTGTTCTTATGTGTTCTTTCAATGGTAAGACTATCCCTATTATTATGGAATAGGTAGTCATTACCTTGGATGTAATAAGGGACATGTGAAGGGACATCTGTATTTAGGCAACTGTAAGGTGTCTTAGCAATACGAAGGGACTTATCATCTTTTATTAGAAGGGACAAGATCATTTACCGTAGGCAACATCGAAGGGACTTGATCTTATAATCTTAAAAGGGACTTGATGATATTTTATGAAAAGGGACTTTGCTTTAAGACACCTTACTTGACCTAATAGTTAGGCAACATGAGGAATACCCTTAGAAAGTGTAGGATGGCGATCAAAGATCGACTTACATGTGTGAGTGTTCATATTCATATATTTATCTTATTAAATTAGTTATTCTAAATTAATTTTAATTTACAAACATGTTATCACTCCCTATAGTTACTAACCATGGCAAGAATATTTATAAACAATAGAACAATAATAAACTACGACTATTACAAGGCTTTCGCAATTACATCATGATAAAAACAATTGAAAAAATATATAATAAAATAAACAATAACTAAAAGGTTAGTGATAAAATAATTATAAGAAGAAAAGGTTATCACAAATATACAAAAACATATAGAATTTAAAAGAACATTTTTAAGTTATACAAAATAATTATTTTTTGAAGAATTTTTTTAAGAGAAAAGAAAGTAATTATAATAGTAATAATAAACAATATAAAAAAAACAAGATTAATTATTTAATTAGATATTAGAAAAATTAATTAAATTTAATATTTAAAATTAAACAAAAATTAGGGTTTAGGGTTAATTTTACAATTTAAGAAAAATCAGGATTAGGGTTTTGATTATTTAATATAAACTTAATTAAATTATTTAAAAAAATATATATAATAATAATATAAACAAATTTTAAATCAAATATAAACTAAATTAAACTTTAAAATAAATTAGAAATTTTTTAGAAAATATGTAGTTTTATAGAAATTATATTATAAACTATTATTTAGAAATTATTTATTTTTATATAAGAATATAATAAATTTGAGTAATATAACTAAATAAATGAAAAATTGAGAAAAATAAAACAAAAAAAAATACCTGGGGCAAGGATTGAACCCACGCCCTAGGCTCTCTTCTCTCCTTGGTCCAACACCAACACCACCAGACCATGCTTGCATTGTGAATATAGGAGGAGTAGTAATCCTTATGTATCAAGCCTGAAAATAAATGAAATTTAAGCCAAAAAATAACTGAGGACGGGTTCGAACACACGCCCTTTGCTTCATACGCGCGCGTATTAACCACTAGGCTGCTTGTCATCCTGTGAAACAAAATACAAATAATACAATAAATATACAAGTCAATTTTTGAAAATCTGAAGCGCGCGAAGATCTTCATCTTCAACCTTGGATTCGCAGGTTTTCCTGCGAATTTAACTATGACTTTTCCTGCGAATTTCCTTGCCAATGCAACCTGCGAATGCCAAACACCATACAAACAGTACAATTTCATAAAATTAATAATGCCAATGAATTCCTGGTGACCTATACGATTCTTCCATGTCCTTAGAACTCATTTATATTGGTTTAATGGTGAAACCCTAAACGGCCACCCTAAACCCTAACAATGGCAAATCCTTGATCCTGTATCAAAACTCAAATTAAATTATCCAGAAACGATCCTTAGCTTGTTACAAACACGAAACAAAAATCAAACACAATTTATATTGCACGAATATTAGAAAATGAAAAATTCATAATGATGCAAGAACTTTGATTCGGTTTATGCAAATAGTAAGGTTTTCGATGTTGGGAATGATTGAAACATGATCAGTGATCCTCAAGGAAGCTAAAGCAACCTTTGTTTTGTCTTGAAAGTCCCTCTAGATCAAAAACCGTATATGACTTTTTATGTGAAAATTTGAGATTCAATGGTGTTCTTGGAGGCAGCAAAATTTGTCCTTTGTGATTGGGATGTCTTCAAGTATATGTAGGGATCAAAATTAGGTCAAAAAGTTATGGATTTATGGGCTTTTTAATGATTGCTTGATCATGAAGTTTCTATCTTTCAAATATTGAAAAAGATCACATCTAACCTTGCCAAATCAAGCTAGCACGAATTTGGATCAGATCAATCATCTATAATTGATGTTTATGACCTTCTAGAATCATAATCTCATCCAAATATATGATTTTCATAATTTATTTTAATTTAATTTGTATTTTAATGAATAAAGTTCAAATAAATACTAAAAAAAATATAAAAAATCAGAAAAGGCATGGGTTGGGTCGTGCTTGATGATATTATAAAGATTGGATGGCAATTTGGTGGGCTCATTTAGCAAAAATTGATTTTAAGGCCTCATTTGCTTCATAAACTTCCCAAAATTTCCCAACTTTGCAAGGGTACAAATCCTTCAATTTTAATGCTATGTAGGTGTTCTTGGACATTTTAGAAAGCTTATAGAGTCCTTTAACCAACCTCTTTGGTCTCATGTCTATATATTTTACCATTCTCAAGTTATGCTCTTTGGAAGATGTTGACTTTTTGTTGACTTTTAAAAGGACCTATAATGTCTTAGCCCATACCTTTCAAATGAAGCATTTTTGGGCTTGGCTTGTGAGACACAAAGTTGTAGAGAATTCAATTTCCTTCAAAATGAGATTTGGATGGAAAATTTTTGATGAAGCATGTGAAAGTTATGGCTGGTCAAAGTTCAGTTGACTTTTTCTATGAAAACCCTAATTTAGAAACTCCTAATTCTTGATGATCTGAAATCTCCTTGATGAATCATGATCAACCCTTGATCAAATGATGAATTTTACTTCATATACTTGATGTTGGCAAAAAGTCATGAAGTTTGACTTTGGTTTGACCACAGTTGACCTCAGTTTGACTTTTTGACTGCCTTGACTGATTTTAACCTATCTGATCATCTGACTGAGCAAATCTTTTGGGAAAGTCTTGAAACTTGAAATGGGGATTCTTGAACACATATAGGATGCTATGAAGCTCACTTGAAGTCTTGGAAGTCCATTTAACCTGATGAAAGTAAAAACCCTAGTTTAGGATGCCTTGCTTAGGATGATGCATTGTCTGAGGGAATTGTCAAACTTTCTGACTAATTGTGAACCTTGTGAACCTTGTGAACCTCATGAGAAGTCTTGTGAACTTTGTGAACCTTTTGAGCCTCTTAGTACACAATGTCTTGTCTTGGGGAGGGCAAATTTTGGGGTGCAACAGCTGCCCCTGTTCAATTTTCTGAAACCTGAGGGGTTAGATTGGTATAAGTGCCAGTCGTGACCTGGAAGGCTGAAGGGGATTGAACACAAAAGCCCAAAAATTTGCCCTCGCCGGTGCGTAAAGTAACACTGATGATTAGTTGTATATGCTTAAGTGGGCTTGAATATGCCACTTGGAAGAACTGGAGATGGGCTTATAGATGCCATCCATAATATCAGGAGGTGATAATATCTTGGTGTTGATACTGGATATCAGTACTAGGTCTTCGCATAGGCCTTCTCTGAATCGTTTATGAAACATGATTTGAATTGTTGAATAGACCAGTAGAAATAAATCTTCGTGACGATTATCTCTTCTGGAAATATCCTGGATTAGGGAATAGATCTTTGTACAGACCGTTTGCCTACTATCCAAGAACAAATAGATTAAATCTTCTGAAAATATCCTGGACTAGGGAATGGATCTTTGTACAGACCGTTTGCCTAATATCCAAGAACAAATAGAGTGTCAGGATCAAATCTCCTGAAAATATCCTGGACTAGGGAATGGACCTTTGTACAGACCGTTTCCCTAATATCCAAGAACAGAAGAATATCTTTTGAAAATATCCTGAGCTAGGGAATGGATCTTTGTACAGACCGCTTGCCTAATATTCAAGGACAAAAGAATATCTTCTGAAAATATCCTGGACTAGGGAATGGATCTTTGTACAAACCGTTTGCCTAATATCCAAGAACAAATAGAGTGTCAGGATCAAATCTCCTGAAAATATCCTGGACTAGGGAATGGATCTTTGTACAGACCGTTTGCCTACTATCCAAGGACAAAAGAGTATCTTCTGAAAATATCTTGGACTAGGGAATGGATTTTCGTATAGACCGTTTGCCTAATATCCAAGGACATCTTGAGTAATGTATAGATCTTTTCTGACTTGTTGTGGATTGTTGATATTGTTTTATCTGCATATAACTATCCTGCAAAGAAAAGGTTAGTTTATACAATATGTATGCATGCATGGCATGGTGCATCTATGTAAATGCATTATGCATTTATGAATATGCTATGGTATGATATAAATGATGTATGTATGAATTATGCAGCCTGAAGCGTCTGGATATCTTTGTATAACAACTGCTGGCTAGGGAAAATAAATCCTGATTCGTTGCTGAAGAATACAAAGACCTCGTTCCCATCTTATTTGATAGTATAGTATTTGTATCTTCCCTTCTCCGTTCGTCGTACTTCTATTGAAGTAATAAGTTCCTGAGTATCCCGACTAAGGATAAAAGAGATGGACATAAATTCAAGGGAAGATGTAACTCGAAGTATCTATAAAGATAAATTTGCTCTACTGGGGATTTGTAGTTATCCTGTGGGGATGAACCGGCGAAGCTTCGTTGAACTACTACCTTCGTTCGTCTTTAGTAAATACTATTACTGCATTTTATGCATTTCTGGTAAACATCAATCATATTCAAAAACATACATCCATTCAAACACAACCAACAGACGTTTTCGCTTATGTAAATAGGGTAAAAGTAAATCTGGATTCAAAGATGAAATTTTATTTATATTACAAAGTGACCTATACATAGGCAAGTTTGTACAAGGAGACAGAAATCCTAGTAAGAGGAATTCGTCGTGAAACTTTTTTACAAAACAAAGAAAATCAGCTATGTGAGAAATAATCCTATTGAGTTTCAATTATACTATTGCCATTATCTTCAAGTATCTCATCTTCTGCCGTTGAGATGGGAACGACTGGATTGAGCTTTATCTGTTCGAGCTTGAGTTAAGTAGCACAACTAGTTGGGGCTATATGAGTGATCCAAACGAGACATAGTCATACGCTTTAATCCCTATCTTTTGCCTGGATTGCCCTTTCAGGTTTTCAATCCACCGGGATACCCTTTTTTGCCCAAGCCGCCCTTTCAGGTTTTCGACTTGCCGGGTGTACATTCTTTATATATATATATATCCCTAATTTTTGCCCGAACCCTTTTGGTTCGCCAGGATGCCCTTATTTTTGCCTAGGCCAGTCAACCTAGCGGGTCTCTTTTTATGCGTAGTATTTTTTAACTATGTCTGCGTTTACAGGCTGTGGAAAGTCTCCACCATCCATAGTAGTAAGCATCATGGCCCCTCCTGAGAATATCCTCTTGACTACAAATGGTCCTTCATATGTAGGAGTCCACTTGCCCCTAGGATCACCTTGTGGTAGTATGATACGCTTGATTACCAAGTCACCAGCCTGATATACCTTTGGCTTAACCTTCTTATTGAAAGCCTTGATCATCCGTTTCTGGTACATCTGACCATGACAAACAGTTGCCAACCTCTTCTCATCAACCAAATTTATCTGGTCGAGTCGAGTCTGAATCCACTCATCTTCATCCAAGCCTGCATCCTTCATGATTCTTAAGGAAGGGATCTGAACTTCAATGGGCAGAACTGCTTCCATACCATAGACTAAGGAGAATGGGGTTTCCCCTGTTGAAGTACGTATTGTAGTACGATAGCCATGAAGAACAAATGGTAACATCTCGTGCCAATCTTTGTAAGTGATAGTCATCTTCTGTAGAATCTTCTTAATGTTCTTATTAGCAGCTTCTACTTCCCCATTCATCTTCGGACGATACGGAGAAGAGTTGTGATGCTTAATCTTGAACTGCGTGCAGAGATCAGTAATCATAGTGTTGTTCAGATTAGAGCCATTGTCTGTGATAACCCTTTCAGGGATGCCATACCTACATATGAGATTATTCTTAATGAATCGAGCCACCACATTCTTAGTAACAGATGCAAATGAAGCTTCCTCCACCCACTTTGTAAAGTAATCAATAGCAACCAGGATGAAACGATGCCTATTAGAAGCAGTAGGCTTGATCTCACCAATCATATCAATGCCCCACATGGCAAAAGGCCAAGGAGCAGTCAACACATTCAAGGGTGATGGAGGTATATGTACTTTATCAGCATAGATTTGACACTTGTGACATGTTCTAGAATGTTGATAGCAGTCAGCTTCCATGGTAGACCAATAGTAACCTGCTCTCAATATCTTCTTTGCCATAGTATGACCACTAGAATGAGTGCCAAAAATCCCATCATGCATGTCTTTCATAATCTCTGTTGCTTCCTTCTTATCCACACAACGAAGCAAAGTTGAATCATGATTGCGCTTGTACAAAATTCCATTACTCAAAAAGAACTTAGCAGAAAACCTCCTCAGAAACTTCTTATCCTTAATAGATGCCCCTTCAGGGAACTCCTGAGCTTCAAGATATCTTTTCACTTCATAGAACCAAGGCTTCCCCTCTGCTTCTTCAGTGTCAATCTCATTGCAGTATGCAGGCTTCTCAAATCTATCAATGGTAATCTTGGGAGCTTCATTATCCCAACTAATATCAAACATAGATGCCATGGTGGCTAATGCATCTACCAACTGATTCTCTCCTCGTGGAATATGTCCAAAGGTAATCTCTTCAAAATATGGGATCAAAGACAACACATGCTCTCTGTAAGGAATAAGATTTTCATGCTTGGTATCCCAATCTCCTTTGATCTGACTCACTACCAGGGATGAATCTCCATATACGTCCAGGAACTGAATCTTCATATCAATGGCAGCTTTGATACCCAGGATACATGCCTCATACTCAGCCATGTTATTGGTACAATAGAAACAAAGTCTTGCAGTAATTGGGGTATGACAACCTTCAGGGGAAATGATCACAACACCAACACCATTACCAAGTGCATTAGAAGCTCCATCAAAAACCATAGTCCATCGGGATCCTTGTTCAGGTTCGTCATATTGTCCAGGTTCTTTGGTAATAATCATAATGTCTTCATCAGGAAACTCAAAACTCATTGACTGATAATCATCCACTGCTTGATGAGCCAAATGATCAGCTACGACATTTCCTTTAATGGCCTTCTGAGTAGTGCACTGTATATCATATTTTGTTAAGATCATTTTCCATCTCGCTATTTGTCCGGAGAGAGCAGGTTTCTCGAATATGTACTTGATTGGATCCATCTTTGAAATTAACAAGGTAGTATGAGTCAACATATACTGTCTTAGTCGGCGAGCAGCCCATGCCAAAGCGCAGCAAGTTTTCTCGAGCAGTGAGTATCTTATTTCACAGTCGGTAAACTTTTTGCTAAGGTAGTATATTGCCTGCTCTTTTCGACCAGATTCGTCATGTTGCCCCAATACACACCCCATTGAGTTGTCTAATACTGTTAAGTACATAATCAAGGGTCTTCCATCAATTGGTGGCATCAAGATTGGAGGTTTTAGAAGATATCTCTTGATTTTATCAAAGGCTGTCTGGCATTCATCATTCCATTCCATCACCTGATCTTTCTTCAATAACTTGAAGATTGGCTCACAGGTAGTGGTCAATTGGGAAATAAATCTTGCAATGTAATTCAATCGTCCCAAGAAACCTCTAACTTCCTTCTCAGTACAGGGAGCTGGCATCTCTTGTATGGCTTTCACCTTTGCAGGATCTACTTCAATACCTTTTCCACTGACAATGAAACCCAGGAGTTTACCAGATCTAACTCCAAAAGTACATTTGTTTGGGTTCAATCTCAACTTGTACTTCTTCAATCTTTCAAACAGCTTATGCAGATGATCAAGGTATTGCTCTTCATTCTGGGACCTGGCTATCATATCATCCACATATACCTCTATTTCATGATGAATCATATCGTGAAACAAAGCCACCATAGCATGCTGATATGTTACCCCGGCGTTCTTCAAAACAAATGGCATCACCTTAAAACAAAAAGTGCCCTACTGTGTAACAAATGTAGTCTTCTCCATATCTTCAGGTGCCATCTTGATTTGATTGTAACCAGAGAAACCATCCATGAAAGAGAATACTTTATGCTGAGCAGTTTTGTCTACCAGAACATCAATATGAGGAAGTGGAAAGTCATCTTTGGGGCTGGCCTTGTTCAAATCCCTGTAGTCTACACACATACGTACTTTACCATCTTTCTTAGGTACTGGTACCACATTTGCAACCCATTGAGGATAAGAAGTCACAGCTAAGAACCCTGCATCAAATTGTTTCATTACCTCTTCTTTAATCTTTTCTGACATTTCAGGACGCGTGCGACGAACCTTCTGCTTCTTTGGACGACAATCTTCTTTTACCGGTAAACGGTGAACCACAATGTCTGTATCCAGCCCTGGCATATCTTCATAGGACCAAGGAAAGATCTCCACATAATCACGTAACATCTGAATTAATCTGCTCTTAACACCATCCTCTAATTCAGCCCCTATCTTGACCTCTTTCCTATTTTCTTCAGTTCCCAGATTCACAACTTCAATTGGCTCTTCATGTGGCTTTATAGCTTTCTCTTCTTGTTGTAACAACCTAGCAAGCTCTACAGGTACTTCACAATCTTCCTCCTTTCCATCTTCAGCTTGATAGATCGGATTCTTGAAATTATAATTGGCAATAGTAGAACTGTTATCAACAGGATCCAGAGTGGATGAGGATCTGCATTTTAGTGATGTGGGTGTGTGTAAGAACACACAGCTGATGAAAATAAAATAAAAGAAAAAACAAAGAGCACAATATTTACGAAAATGAAACGTCCATTGATTTTTATTGAATGAAGTATGCAAATGAAATGACATCCCGAAACAAGCATACCATTGTGCCCCGGGTAAGGCACAAGGCTTAAAAGTTTAATTGTTCAAAATTACAAACTTAAAATAAAAACACAGTAATAGTATTTACTCCTGACTAAAGGAGATAGGAATAACATCTTCAGTCTTCCAATTGTTGATCCCATCACCCACAGTAGGAAAAATCCAGTTATCCAGATTGTAGTCTTCATTATACTCACCCACAACATTGATTTGATCTTTCATGATCCCTTGATTGGTGATACGAACAGCACGAGCACGACGAACAGCCTTCTGGGACTCTGCAGTGAAACCCAAACCAAACTTGTCAGACTTGTAAGGAATGTCAGGAAGCTGACCCCAAATAGTACAACCACCTTCTTCAACCACAGCTCTAGCATCTTTGAGAGAAGCCATTGTAGGAGGTACTCTGGTAACCACATGAACTCTTTTAACCACAGGAGGAGCTTCAGTAGCAGGAACGACCCAAGGGACTACTTCAAATGTCTGGCAAGGAGTCTCAACATATTTACCTTCCACTTCAACATAATTAAATGTATTCACATGACTGACCATATATTCTCCCTCTCCATAAACAGTGACGATCTTTCCCTTCACTGGATATCTCAATTTCTGATGTAGAGTGGAGGTCACAGCACCTGCCCCATGGATCCAGGGGCGCCCAAGCAAACAGGAGTACGCAGGACGAATATCCATTACATAGAAGGTAAAATTGAAGATTTGAGAGCCTACTTTGATCAGGAGATCTATTTCTCCATGCACCACCCTTCTTGAACCATCAAAGGCCCTTACCACTATATTACTTGGTCTTAACACAACATCTTCAGGACTGAGCTTGTTCAGAACCTCTTTGGGAAGTACATTTAGTGAACAACCATTGTCTATCAACACATGAGACAAAGTAGTGCCCCTACATTCAATGGAGATATGCAAAGCTCTGTTATGATTTCTCTTGGCAGGAGTCAAGTCAGCATCAGAAAAGCCTAACCCATTATCATAAGTTAGATGTGCCACACAATTCTCAAATTGGTCTACAGAAATCTCATTTGGCACATGAGCAGTCCTCAAGAATTTGATCAAGGCTTTAGCATGAGCCTCAGAACACAGCAACAAAGACAACATGGAAATTTTGGAGGGAGTATGCCCCAACTGGTCAACAATATCATAATCCCTCTTGCGAATGATCTTCAGCACTTCTTCCATCTGTTTAGAAAGATTCTCAGCAGTCGGTGCCTCAGCTTGCACAGGTTCAACCACAGGACCTTTACCTCGAGAATCAGCATTTGGCTCAGAAGTGGAGGTAGTAGTTGGAGTAACTGTATTTTTTGAGGTAGCCGGAGGAGAGAAAATTCTTCCACTTCTGGTGATCTTACTAGATCCAGCAATATTATCAACATCAAGGTTATCATCAGTAGTATCAGCTAAAGGTTCCTTCTTAACACCATGGATATAAACATCGGAACCGTAATTCCAGGGTATAGCTTTATCAGAAGTATACGGAATAGGGACAGGAGTGGTAATAATCATGGGAGCCACTCTAGCTTCAGCAACAGTCTTCACCAGACCTTCAGCAGTAATCTTGATAGGTCCTTTGGAAGTGATCTTGACAGGGCCTTTGGAGGTAATCTTCACTGGAACTTTATCAACCATATCCACATCTTCAACCTTCGCACCCCGAGTCAGATGTTCACACATACTTTCCACAGAAGGTGTTCTCTCAAACAATATAGTGTAATTGTCCATGAGGCGTTGAATACTGTCGCTCCCGGGATTTTCATCCTAGTACAAACGCGAAAGTGGCGCGGAAAAGGTAAAGTCGCCAGCCAGACATTTTTATCCTGAATGAATGGGAAAGGTAATGTTGCACAAACCTGAGGAAGAAGGAAAGGACAAGGTCCTGCGAACCAAAGATCTGAGTTCGGGAGTCGGTTACGACCTGGGAAGGTATTAGCACCCCAGATCGTCTGTCGTACCCGACGGGATCCACGCTTGCTTGTTTGATTCAAAGGGTGATAAAATATAACTGCTGCTGAATAAAACTGCTGACTGGAATGTGAATGGAAATGAGAAAGGAATAAGAAAAGAGAATGGGAAGAAAGGGGGAAATGTAGGGAAAATAAAGAATGTGCTCGAACGGACCTACCCCGCTGCCTACGTACCTCATCGGGATAATGAGGATCAGAGTCGACGTAGTTCGCCTAACTAAGGCCGGAACTATTTGTTTGTGTTTTTTATGTTGGAACTGCGTATGTCTATGCTCATGTGTTTCATGCTCATCTAGTACGAGTGCGTTTACCATCTTGCATGCGAGACAAGTCGTCGCGAGTTTGCGTTGTGAGTGAATGAGACGAGAAAAGAAGTTCCCGCAGGATAATCGCTTATTGTGTTTGTTTTGTCTTTTAAGAGAAATGTTTTGAATTTGTTTGTGAACTGTCTTGTACTAAGACCTATCCATCACGGGAAGCATTTACACCTCGCCCCGAAACAGGACGCGTATAAACACTCCGCAACAAAGTCTCGTGTCGTACAAGATTGTTTGGTTTATCCTTAGATGTTTTATTATTTCCTTCATGAGGAAAGAAAGAATGACTCATGTTGGAAAAAGGAAAATCTAATGGGAACTAAGACACCCTAATTTTTATTGATTTATTTACATGGGAGATCCTATGGTTTGTGGGGTTTTCTAAACCTAATGGAAAAAGCACCTAGAACTAATAAAATGCAACTTACTTCCTAAGGAAGATAAGTTGATTCTAAAGGAAAGGGAAAACATAAAGCAATTGAAGAATATTAATATACAAAAAATATTGAAATTAAATGACTAACTAGAATTCAAAGACAATTCAAATAAAAGCATGAATTAAAATAGTCCTATTTATTTATTCTAATTCTAATTAAAATGAAACTTAAGCCTAAATTCTAAACTAAGGTCCTACCTACTATTTTCTCTTCTAAAAATCAAAATCTAAACTAGCCTAAGTCCACATTAAATTCTAAAATTAGATCTAAACTAAACTATTTTTATTTGAATTTAATATCAAGCCTAAACTAATTGAAATTGTATGTAACAAAGCCTAAGACTAAAAATCCTAAAAATAGCAAAAACTCTGGAAAAATTATGAAAATTAATCTATGGGGTCCTAAGATTATCTATAACATTGTGCTAAAAGGAATTCTAAAAAATCAAATTTTTACTATGCCTAAAAATTGTTTATTTTCAACTAAGAATTACTCATTAATTTCTAAGGATTAATCTACTAAAACCTAAGATAAAGTGATCTAAAAAATCCACTAAAATTACCCTAAGTACTACTATGAGTCCTCTAATTACAGTAAAAAGAATGGGTAAAAGAAGTTACTGGAAGATCAAAATATAAAATCTACTAATTTGAGGTACAATTGAAGAAAATCTATTAAAACTATTTACAAGAAGAATCCAAATAAAATCAAAAAAAAAAAAAATACAGCAAAACAGAAAAATAAAATGCTAATTATTTCTAATAGGGATTAAAAATCTATTCAATTTTTTTGGGAATTTTTCTACTCATTTTACTATTTTTTGTGAATTATTTTGAAACAATATCAAACTAAAGAATCTAAAAAAATCTAAAAGAAAGAAAATGAATATGGGGTGTGCTATCAGTAATCTTTTTCTAGTTGTTTTTCTTAATGGGTTTAAAACGCAGGGTGCGAATAGCAGGACTTAAGCCCAATTCGCATAGAAGCCAGGGGATGTGTGGATAGCTGATCGGAAAATAGCAAGTGTACTATTTTTACCGATGTAGTAATAGAAGGGATTAACCCCAAATATCGATCTCAAGGACTGCGTACTAAAATAAGTTCTTAATGATTAGTTTCAATTGGACAAAATTCATGGTTCAAAGGTTTGAAATTAAATTATATAAACTAAAGAGAATAAAACGTATACTAAAACAAATAATTTCACTAATATGAAAGTAATGCCAGGTACGGTGTATGATTCGCAGTGCAATGACTCAAATGTTCCTTAATTTTAGAGATATGCTTTAGAAAGTGTCTTTCCTAAGTTTATAATGTTTTTCCAAAATTCCTTTAAAGAAAAACCTTTGGTATTCTTCATTGACCGTGATTCCTCAATGGTCAAAGAAGAATATCAAGCAATAATTCTGACATAAGAAGGTTCTCGTAAAAATATCCCAATTCCTCAGTAACATTTTTCACGATAAAATTATGCAACAAGGTTAGGATGGTTGGTCAGACCAAATCCTAACCACGATCAATTATCTCATTTTCCAATAACGATAAAGCATTAAGGTCGTTGCAATAAAATAAAGAAACGAAACTGAAAACATAATCCCAAATTGAAGAATTCAAAAAGTCATTACATAAGGCAAATCAGGGACACCCCCTGGCATTGGGGGGTTTAGCCACTCATGTTCATACTGAAAATAAAAACAGAGCAATAAAATTGAGACATTACAATTAACGTCGGATTTGTTGGATCGTCAATCGCTTCCGCTCTTGATCAATCCTCCTTCTCCCGTATTCGTTCAATCCCAAAAATCCCCAAATCAAAAAGTGTTTCCTAACAATCATAATGGTCAAATATAAATCAGTCTTCAAAAGCACCGCGAAATGTCCGGAATACCCTTGAAGCAGCAAAACATAAGATTTCCCTCTGGTCTTCACAACACGGGTCGTGTTGTGCAACACGGGCACCCGTGTTGTGCCTCTGGATCACCACAAAACCACTTCTCCACCAGCTGCCATGACACGGGCCGTGTTGTGCAACACGGGCACCCGTGTCACAACCCTGACTTCTTCTTTTTCTGTGCAAAGCTTAGTCTCTTCTGGTATTCACAACACGGGCCGTGTTGTATAACACTGGCACCCGTGTTGTGCCTCTGAAATCCCATTTTCTGTCATTTTTTAATGCCTGGATCATCTCTCGGACGCCTCGAACAACCGATTACATATTTACCTGAAACACCACAAAGAAAACAACCACATAACCCATTCCACTGATAAAAACAAAGTAAAACGATGAACACTAACTTGCACGCAATAATGAGAAAACTATGACAAAACATGAACAAGATACTACAAACAAACCAAATTAGACTCAAAAGACACTGAAAACCGGCTTGAATATTACCACTAAATATCACTGATCAATAGCATAATTTCCAACTGTTTTTTCTACTATGGGCTTAATGCGGGGTGCAAGTAGCAAAAGGAAGAAGTGCCTACCGGACAGTGACAAGTGTCACAGCCGGTGTGGCTAGGGGATCCAAAAGGCAACAGAATTATCTCTTAGAATTTTGAAAAAACAAAAGACGGTGAATTAAAAGAGGTTGATTCCAGATTAATGTGGGTTAATTATTCTTTACCGTTATTATTCTCATTAACTTCTCATTAATCTCCTAAGATAATCCATTAAATAAATTTTGTTTTTTCTTTATCATAAACAGACTATAAACAAAACACAAGGACAAAAGGGCTGAAGAATGAAACGAGAAACCCTAATATCCTTCCCATCTCTCGCGCCCCCAACAACTTCTTCTCCCTCACGCCCATCGCCACCGCATCTAAACCTAGCGCCGCCGGAAAACCATCGGAGAAGATGAAAACAAACGGTGAAACCTCATCCTTTCTCTACAAATACAACCTAATCTCAACCTAAACCAACATCTCTAACACAAATCCGAAATAAAATTCTCGAACTCTCACATGAAACACTCCTCTCTATTCTAATCCAGAATCGCAATCTCAGAAAATCGAACAAAATTAAGAACAACCAGCAGTGCAACAACGATTTCATACGAGAGGGATGCAAAGTCGTACCTTGAGAATTGCCCGTGTCGACGATGTCAGAAAAGAGATGACGCTTCCGTTGCAATGTCGTCACGACATTCTTCGTATTGCAATCGTATCCCTCCGCTCGTCTCTATCTCCGTTCAATGTTGTCCTTCAATTGATTTCGTTCTCACCATTTTCGGCCTACTTCGACCTTACTCCAGCATTCAAATTGCGAGTGACTTTGATGCGATGAGTTAACCTAAATCGGAGGAGAAATGAACTTTTACCGATAGCGATGAAAATCTCAGATTGGTCAGTTACAAATTTCTTCTTGATTTCTTATTGTTGTTGTATCATATGGTATTGCTGCAGATGGTTGATTGAATTGAAAATTGCAGGTGTCTTTTGGTGATGATGAGCATTGAAGAAGAGGATGAGGTTATTGTTGATGAAGGCTCGGATTTTGTGAAAGAAGAAGGAAATTGAAGAGTGTATGAAGAGGAGTTTGGGAAATTGGGTGGAAGAAGAAGATTGAACAGCAAGAACTTGGTGAAGAGTTGATGAAACTTGGTGAAGAATTGGGAGTGATTGAGAAAGGATAATGAATTGAGTGATTGAGAGAGGATGAAAAAGTTGCAAGAAGATTGAGAAGAAGAGGTGAAGGAAGTGTGTGAGGGTGATGGAAGGAGAAGAAGATGTGGAAGAGGATTGCAAAAAAAGGGTGAAAGAGAATAAGTGTCCAGAAGAAGAGATGAAGAGTGGTGTTCCTAATTTATAGAAATCATTCTTCTGGATCCCTCTGGATCCTTCTGGAATTTCTCAGGTGATTCTGTTATTTCTGTTGTAATCGGTTAGGATTCAGTTATTTCTGTTGTTGATTTGTTTCTTTCTCTTTATTTTTCACTCAGCTTTTGATTTTGTTGTTGTTGCTTTTACACAGGATATACTCAAAACAAGAGCTTCATCATGGGTGGTTAACCTTGAGATGTGGATGGTCAAAAGCTAATCAACCTCTTGGACTTCCACAAAGCATGCCCAAGTCTCTGAGTATACTTAGCAACTTGACCTTCACAGACCCTATATCAATAATTCTCAGGCTCTGGGGAATCAAATTGCTTCCAAATGACAGTGCTCTTATATTCCTGAAGCTTCTTCCACAATCGAAGCCACCTCCTTCAAAAGCTCAGCCCACCGACCAGATATTATCTGCAATTGAGTATAGGGTAGAACCCATCAAAAGTCCAGATGCTTATAACAAGGATTGCCCATCTTGTTAAGGTAATGTGAAGGAGGAGGTTCAAAAAATTTTGCCACATCAAAGTCACATGTCTTGACTTGACCAATGTCTGGATAATATCTGAATGAAACCAGAATATTATTAGGTTTGAGACCTCTGTGTAGAACTTTATGAGAATGAAAGTATGCCAATCTAGCGAGAGTTTGACGTAGAAATTTTCCGGCCTCAAATGTCGAAAAAGGAAACAATTGGCAAGGTATCTTCTAAGACTCATGCCCAAAAACAAGAAACACAACCTCCACAGTTTCTATCATATTCCACAAGTTGATTATATTGTCGTGGTTTAACATTTTGCGGATAGAGACGTGATTCAAGATTTTGTACGAAACTCCCTAGATTTTCTGGTTTTCAGGAATATTCAGAATCTCTTTTTTTTGTTATTGTTGTTGAACAATGTGATATTGCAGGATCTTGGACTGATTTTGCAGGTTACCATCTGAAGATTTGCAGGAAATTGTTGAAGGTTGATGAGTTGCTTGAGAGGAAGGTTGTGGATGATGAAGGATTACCGAAGGTTGAAGAATGATGTGTTTGCGACCTTTCATTGATTAGCTCAGTTATGGTCGCGTCACGAGAAACACGATTACGTCCCTGTCAACATCTTGCGCCAAACAGAGCTGTTCTGAAATCGTTTCAGGTTTGACGATGATGAACGCAACTTCACGTTTTAGGTATCGAGTCGTTGTTATTGTTGATATGCGGATACGATGTATTAGTTGAAAACTAAATCTTTGAGTCGATGCCATGATTCTTGCGTTTTATTGCAGGTTTTCTGTTGTCACCATTGAAGGTGTTGTTGAATGTTGCAGAAGAAGGTTGAAGATTAATGTGAAGAGGATTGGAGTGATGAAGATTGGTAGGGAGATGAAGACTATTAGGGAGATGAAGACTGTGTAGAGTTTTTTGCTCTGTGTTTTCTCTTTTTCTTTTCTGTTTCTATTTTTCTATAGTTGGAATCCCTTCTTCTTTTTCTCTGTTGTATCAGTTTATAACTGTTATTTTGTTGTATGTTTTTTTTTCTGGTGAATACTGATTTTTATTCCAATGTGCCTTATTTCAAATCAGCCCCCTTGCATTGACATGAGCTTGTATTGCAAGAAATTACATTACATCAATGGCAACTATTTTCCTTGCATCACTTGAAAGGTGGCATGCTCATTTTCTTATCAGATGGGGTTGAATTCGAGCCATTGTTGCTCTTTGATGAATCCCTAGGTTCTGGAAAATGGTGAAAAGGAATACCATTCTCAAATTTCAAAGCAGCACTGATTCTATGGCACCTTATTTGAGAGTTTTGGCACACATTTGGTGTGACAATCCTCGCATTGTTAACAAACAAAACTGCTCTTCCACTGTTGGTGATGCTGATCACCAGAGGGAACTACAAAGCCATTTGGAAAGTGCCTTAGATGATTGAGCAGCAATCGCGTCGGAATAGAGTGCCGGGGTTATCGAGAAATGTGAGAATAAAGGAAAAACTCTCATGACTTTTGTTATCAACCTTAGAAAATACACACCAACTTATTTATTTCATAATGAACTTTTTGTAATAATAGTTAACAGATGGAAATATGGATTAATTGGTTTACGAAGGGTTTAGGAAATCGACTAAGAAAATAGTATTTGCAAATGAAAGAATTTTGGTTAGAAGTGACATTCGATAATTGGTTAAGTGATTTGTAATGGGTAATGGACTTAAAATGGATCATGAAAGAAATGGTTAAATGATGAGCAAGGTTTATAGTATAGAAAAACAAATGGGCTCAAGAATCAAGTGTAACAACGGATAAATTATTCCGAATTGTTTATTATGAATAAACTTGAGTTGTTCCTTCCCAAATAAGTCAATATCACGCGCTTTCCTCTTAGCTTGAAACAAATTCTTTGACATGCCCCACTCTTAAGCAGTTTGATGCCATAATAAACTCCTCACGATCCCGAATCATTATCCCACAAACCTATGAATTCAAACCTAATATTCTAATATCCCCAACCTCCATTGGTGAAGTGCCCTTGAGATCAAATCATGAACAAGAATTCCAGTTTCTCCTTGAGATATTCAATGAAGAAGAACATAGCTTGAGATGTTACGGAGAGCCAACACTCTTATTCAAAGTGAATTCGACCGAACACCTCAATAATGGGTCAGATCTACTAGCGAATATTCTCCACCAGTTCAATCCTTGGCATATACAGATAAGGTACAAAACCCTAATCTCGTATGGCCTTGATCACATGCCTTATGAATTCAGTGCAAATGCAGGGTTATGAATATTAATGGCCTAATGGAAGATGCAGATGAATGCGAAGCGATAAGCCAGTAGAGGGAATAAATATGAGGGGAAATTTTGAGGTATTACAGCTGCCCCTATTCAATCATCTGCATGCCTGAACGAATAATTGCAACGGCTTTTAGACGTTCGAGGTATGGAGTGATTGAATACTCGAATAAAACCTGAAAATTTGCACATTGAGGGTAATGGAAACGCCATCCGCCCATTTATTTATTTATATATTTTTTGATTTTGACCTCTGAATAGGTAGCGAATATAGAACTAGGTGGGAATATGCTGGGAAGAATGCCATCCTCGAATGACCACTCACACGGGATCCTCGGATCCAGTACTAAATCCCTCCTCGAAGAGAAACACAATGGTATACCGGCCGCAGGCGATAACCATCAACAACAAAGATTGACCTCGGACAGACTTTGCAAAAGAGACAAACTGACCTCGATCAAAAAGCTCAAAAAGTGAACTACTATCCCCGAATAATAGCCACACAAAACAAAAACAAGACCAACCGCAGAAGGACTTGAAGAAAAGAATGCCATCCTCAAATGACAATCCCAAAAGATCCTCGGATCTAACACGAAACCATCCTCGAATGGAGACGCAAAGGTATACCAGCCTCAACTGATAACCAAACACAAAGCTGACCTCAGACAGACTTTGCAAAAGAGACAAACTGACCTCGATCAATAAGCTCAAAAAGTGAACTACTATCCTCGAATAATAGCCACACAAAACAAAAACAAGACCAACCGCAGCAGGACTTGAAGAAGAGAAATGTCATCCTCGAATGACAATCCAAAAGATCCTCAGATCTAACACGAAACCATCCTCGAATGGAGACGCAAAGGTATACCAGCCTCGACTGATAACCAAACACAAAGTTGACCTTAGACAGACTTTGCAAAAGAGACAAACTGACCTCGATCAATAAGCTCAAAAAGTGAACTATTATCCTCGAATAATAGCCACAACAACAAGACCAACCTCGGAAGGACTTGAAGAAAAGAAATGCCATCCTCGAATGACAAATCAAAAGATCCTCGGATCTAACACGAAACCATCTTCGAATGGAGACGCAAAGGTATACCAGCCTCGACTGATAACCAAACACAAAGCTGACCTCAGACAGACTTTGCAAAAGAGACAAACTGACCTCGATCAATAAGCTCAAAAAGTGAACTACTATCCTCGAATAATAGCCACAACAACAAGACCAACCTCGGAAGGACTTGAAGAAAAGAAATGCCATCCTCGAATGACAAATCAAAAGATCCTCGGATCTAACACGAAACCATCCTCGAATGGAGACGCAAAGGTATACCAGCCTCGACTGATAACTAAACACAAAGCTGACCTCAGACAAACTTTGCAAAAAAGACAAACTGACCTTGATCAATAAGCTCAAAAAGTGAACTACTATCCTCGAATAATAGCCACAACAACAAGACCAACCGCAGCAGGACTTGAAGAAGAAAAATGCCATCCTCGAATGACAATCCAAAAGATCCTCGGATCTAACACGAAACCATCCTCGAATGGAGACGCAAAGGTATACCAGCCTCGACTGATAACCAAACACAAAGCTGACCTCAGACAGACTTTGCAAAAGAGACAAACTGACCTCGATCAATAAGCTCAAAAAGTGAACTACTATCCTCGAATAATAGCCACAACAACAAGACCAACCGCAGCGGGGCTTGAAGAAGAGAAATGCCATCCTCGAATGACAATCCAAAAGATCCTCGGATCTAACACGAAACCATCCTCGAATGGAGACGCAAAGGTATACCAGCCTCGACTGATAACTAAACACAAAGCTGACCTCAGACAAACTTTGCAAAAAAGACAAACTGACCTTGATCAATAAGCTCAAAAAGTGAACTACTATCCTCGAATAATAGCCACAACAACAAGACCAACCGCAGCAGGACTTGAAGAAGAAAAATGCCATCCTCGAATGACAATCCAAAAGATCCTCGGATCTAACACGAAACCATCCTCGAATGGAGACGCAAAGGTATACCAGCCTCGACTGATAACCAAACACAAAGATGACCTCAGACAGACTTTGCAAAAGAGACAAACTGACCTCGATCAATAAGCTCAAAAATTGAACTACTATCCTCGAATAATAGCCACAACAATAAGACCAACCACAGAAGGACTTGAAGAAAAGAAATGCCATCCTCGAATGACAATCCAAAAGATCCTCGGATCTAACACGAAACCATCCTCGAATGGAGACGCAAAGGTGTACCGGCCGTAGGCGGTAACCAGAAACATAGAAAATAGGACAAGATGGAACGGGATCGTTGTACATAAACGAGAGCCCAAGCAAACAGGACCGTTGTACAAAACGGGAACCTGCGACGCGACTGTTGTACCAAACAAGACGTGGAATAAGTGACAAACATCGACTTGGAAAGACAAGGATGTCTGAAAAAATGACATTGGTATCCTCTGTGCGGAGTATTTCAGGTTGAGAAGATATTATAAGTCGTACAAAATATACCTCAAAACTGGCCCATGCTGGCATGCATATGTTTGAATTTTTCTACGACGTAATGCTCCGTAATGATGGAAATGCTACGCTTTGGAGGATGCACATGCAACGATGATTATGCGAATGAAAATGCAAGGAAATCTCCTGATAAAGAGACCGCAGGTATCCCAGATGGCTTGACTGGGGAGGAACTGATGATCATTGCATTGACATGGTTCATCCTGATGAGGAGGAAACAACTTTGTGGGGAAAACTGTTAATAATTCACCGGCTCTGAACAGCCGCCACTGCCAAAAATAAATTGGACTTTGAGATTGGAGTGCCAAGACCCTGCTGGAGATGGACTCTTCTTGAACTCTGATGAGGAAGTGAGGACCTCCTGACTTGGCTGGGAACCAAAGGCATGATATTGCTAAGGAAGCAACTGTTGGGGAGGCAAAACACTCCTTATACTGCTGAGAATTGCCCCTGTCCGAAGGGAAGTTTCTGCTTGGGGGTGACACCCACTCTCTGCTACCTTGCTGGGTGAAATTTCTACTTCCACATGGCTGGGGGTGATTAGAGACACCTTGAGAGACACCTGTTTCTGTTCAAACAAAAGGGAATACTCCTCCTGGATAATAGTTGTTAGCTTTGTTAGCAACACCAGTATCTGTACCTGCATGAACACAATCGATAGTACATGCCACATAGAGAGTTAGTTTGGGACCTGCTTGCCTCAAGCTCATAGTATGAATCATTATCTGGGCATCTCGACACCCTTTCAAAGTTGTATTAAATGTTTCTGTTCTCCTGCACGAGTTAGAAAGCATTCAAATGTTCACAACACAATGTAAATCACAATTTGCTAGACGTTTTCACAATCAATCAATGCTAAATGAGAAAAAGCAAAAACAAGAAGCAAAATAGTCAAATTGACTGAAGTTGAATTTTTATTGACTTGGAAAAATGGCCCTGAATAGGCAATACAAAGGAAGCAGTTCCCTGGAAAGAGGAAACAACTAAAAAAGAAAAAACAAACTATCCTATTCGCAATGTGAGAGGTGAATCTCATCAAGTCTCAACCCGGTTATGACTCATATGTCTTCAAGACGCTCCGCTCTCTCTGCCTCTTGAGAAAAAGTAAGTGAATTGATCTTCAACCCTTAGGATAGCCTCGAACTGTATGTAGGTCATGGATCTCGCAGATCGCAGTCGTTCGTGTTAATCCCTCTTTTGCTTGGATCGCCTTTTCAGGTTTTCAATCCACCGGGATACCCTTTTTTGCCTGAGTTGTCCGATGTGGCTTTTCAACTCAGCGGGTGTACATTTCTTTTCAAGATTTCCCTAACTTCTGCCCGAGCCTTTTATTTTGTTTTTGGCTCGCCGGGATGCCCATTTTTTCCTGGATCTTTATTCTGTTTTTATCCAGCGGGTCTTTTTTACACGAAGTATTTTCTTACTGCGTCTGCGTTGACAGGGGATTGGAAGTCTTCTCCGTCCATGGTTGTCAGCATTAAGGCTCCGCCTGGGAAAACCTTTTTAACCACGAACGGTCCTTCATAGTTGGGTGTCCACTTGCCCCTATGATCGTTGAGAGGAGGAAGATTCCTTTTCAGCACTAAGTCTCCTGGCGTGTACCTCTGTGGTCGCACCTTCTTGTCAAAAGCCTGCTTCATCCGTCGCTGATACAACTGTCCATGGCATACAGCTGCAAGACGCTTCTCTTCAATGAGGCTCAATTGATTATATCTGGATCGGAGCCACTCAGCTTCATCTAGCTTGATATCCATCATCAACCTCAACGAGGGGATTTCCACTTCGATTGGTAAGACTGCCTCCATACCATATACCAATGAGAATGGATTTGCCCCAGTTGAAGTACGTACTGATGTTCTGTACCCATGCAACGCGAATGGTAACATCTCATGTCAGTCTTTGTACGTCACAACCATCTTCTGCACAATCTTCTTGATGTTTTTATTAGCCGCTTCGACGGTGCCATTCATCTTCGGACGATATGGAGAAGAATTGTGGTGTTCTATTTTGAAGTCTCGACACAAGTCGGCCATCATCTTGTTGTTGAGATTAGAACCATTATCAGTGATGATCCTTTCAGGAATTCCGTACCGGCAGATGATGTCTCGTTTAATAAATCGGGCGACCACTTGCTTAGTGACATTGGTGTAGGATGCCGCTTCAACCTACTTCGTGAAATAATCAATAGCAACTAGGATGAAGCGATGACCATTAGAAGTTGTTGGCTCAATCTTGCCAATCATATCGATGCCCCACATAGCGAACGGCCATGGTGAAGACATGACACTCAACGGATTCGGAGGCACATGGACCTTGTCGGCATAAATTTGACACTTGTGGAATTTACGGGAGTACTTACAGCAATCAGATTCCATGGTAATCCAATAGTATCCCGATCTCAACAATTTCTTGGCCATGGCATGTCCTCCAGCTTGGGTACCGAAGGAGCCTTCGTGAACCTCCTGCATTAACAGGTCTGCTTTGTGTCTATCCACGCATCTGAGCAGTACCATGTCGAAGTTCCGTTTGTACATCACGCCGTCTTGATTCAAGAAGAAACCTCCTTCCAGTCTTCTAAGGGTCTTCTTATCTTTATTAGATGCCCCAGCCGGGTATTCTTGAGCCTTTAGGAATTGTTTGATGTCGTGGTACCAAGGCTTGTTATCTTCATCATCATCAACTGCAAAGACATAAGCGGGTCTTTCAAGACGGGAGACCGAAATTCGAGGCACGAAATTCTCTTGACAAACTTTAATCATGGATGACAAAGTTGCTAGAGCATCGGCGAACTAGTTTTCATCTCGAGGAATATAGTTCAGCTTGACTTCGGTGAAGAAATTTAACAGCCTCCTGACATAATCTCTGTAAGGAATCAAACGAGATTGATGAACCAGCCATTTGCCATTGACTTGATTTACCACCAAAGCAGAATCTCTGGAGATCTCAAGGTTCTTGACTCGCAAGTCTATTGCCTCTTCGATCCCCATGATACAAGCTTCATACTCCGCCTCATTGTTAGTGCATTTGAAAGTCAACTGAGCGGTTAAAGGTGTGTGGACCCCTTCTGGCGAGATAATAACAACACCTACTCCACTTCCATTCATGTTTACAGCCCCGTCAAACATCAACTTCCATCTGGATTCAGGGTCGGGCCCCTCCTCCGGAAGTGGTTCTTCGTAGTCTTTCGACTTGAGGAACATGATGTCCTCATCCGGAAACTCAAACCTCATGGGTTGATAATCATCGATCGGCTGCTGGGCCAAGTATTCTGACAACACACTCCCCTTGATTGCCTTTTGTGAAGTGTATTGTATGTCATACTCCGTTAGTATCATCTGCCAACGGGCCACTCTTCCTGTCAAAGTCGGCTTCTCAAAGATGTATTTTACAGGATCCATCTTGGAAATTAAGAGAGTAGTGTGAGTCAGCATGTATTGTCTTAGTCGGCGAGCAGCCCATGCCAAAGCGCAGCAAGTTTTCTAGAGTAGTGAGTATCGCGTCTCACAATCGGTAAACTTTTTGCTAAGGTAATAAATGGCATGCTCTTTTCGACCAGACTCGTCCTGCTGACCCAGCACACACCCCATCGATCCTTCAAGCACAGTAAGATACATAATCAAAGGTCTTCCTGGCACTGGAGGCATAAGAATTGGTGGTTCTAACAGGGATTCTTTGATTCGGTCGAAGGATTGCTGGCAGTCTTCGTTCCATTTAATGGCCTGATTCTTCCTCAGAAGCTTAAAGATGGGCTCACACGTGGCCGTTAGGTGAGAAATAAACCGTGCAATGTAGTTTAGTCTCCCTAAGAAGCCACGCACTTGCTTTTCAGTCTTCGGCTCAGGCATTTCTTGGATATCTTTCCCCTTGGCTGGGTCAACCTCAATTCCTCGTTCACTAACAATGAAGCCGAGTAACTTGCCAGAACGAACCCCGAAGGTACACTTATTCGGATTCAACCTCAGTCTGAATTTCCGAAGCCTGTCGAACAATTTTGCTAGATTAACCAAGTGCTCTTCCTGCGTCTGGGATTTTGCTATCATATCATCAACATAAACCTCAATTTCATGATGGATCATGTCATGAAATAACGTCACCATTGCCCGTTGATAGGTAGCTCCTGCATTCTTCAAACCAAATGGCATGACCTTGTAACAAAAGGTGCCCCAAGGAGTGATGAAAGTTGTCTTTTCCATGTCCTCGGGAGCCATCTTAATCTGATTATAGCCGGAGAATCCGTCCATGAAGGAGAACACGGAAAACTGAGCAGTATTATCGACAAGTACATCTATGTGAGGTAGAGGGAAATCATCTTTGGGGATGGCCATATTCAAATCCCTGTAATCCACACACATCCTTACTTTGCCATCTTTCTTGGGAACCGGCACAATGTTAGAAACCCACGGAGGATAACTGGTCACGGCCAAGAAGCCAGCATCAAACTGTTTTTGCACTTCTTCTTTTATTTTAATTGCCATGTCTGGACACGTGCGCCTCAACTTCTGCTTTACCGGAGGACAACCTTCTTTGAGAGGCAGCTTGTGTACCACAATGTCAGTGTCTAAACCAGGCATATCTTGGTAGGACCATGCGAAGACGTCAACATATTCTCGAAGCATAGCAATCAAACGAGTCTTGACAGATTCTTCTAATGCAGCTCCGATCTTGACTTCTTTCTTGTCTTCTTCAGTACCCAGGTTTATTACTTCGACATCTTCTTCGTGCGGCTGAATCACCTTCTCCTCCTGTTTAAGCAGTCTGGCCAATTCTTCAGGTAGATCGCAATCCTCTTCACCTTCCTCGTCGGCTTGATAAATTGGATTGTCGAAGTCATACTCAGCCATAACAGGGTCGTCATTGATAAGATCCGGTGACGAGCACCTGCATGAATGGTGATTCATGCAAGGCTTTAGCCACAACTTGAGAAAATGAGAAACATTGCCATTTTAAAACTTTTCTTTCTTTTTGAAAAACAAAAGTAAAAAACGAAAGACAGAGAACAACATGATTGAGTGTGAAACGTCAGCTTTATTTATGATTGTGTTAATGAACAAATGAACCCTTACAAAGAGCTACTATGCCCCGGGCAAGACATAGTGCTTTAATACAGGAAAAACAAAAACAAAAAATTATTACTCCTCGAAAGAGGTGACCGAAATAAGCCTTTCTGATGTCCAATTGCTAAGCTGAGTTCCTGGAGCGGCAGGCCTGATCCATTCATCTAGGTCACAGTCACTATCAACTGCATCATCCTGCACAGCACTGATGTTCCCGTAGTCTACCACTCCCGCACTCGTGAAAGTGACCGGGCTTTGACAACCTTTAGCACTTGGTTCAGACGATGATCTCCCAGGATGATAGCCAATCCCAAACATATCTTTCTTCTCTGGCACTTCTACCGGACTGCCCCAGCCTTCTCGTACCCCAGATTCTACCAATTCAAGCGCTTGCTTATAAGAGGCTATGGAAACCCCTTTCTTCGGTACTTCAGGAGAAGTTGCCACTGCGGATGCTTGCTCAGACTTCAAGGGCTCAAAAGCCTGACATGGGGTCTCAACTATTTCGCCATCCATCTCCACATATTTGAATGAAGCTAGATGACTAACGAAGATATCTTCTTCCCCACTGACAGTCACAACTTGACCCTCCCAGACAAACTTTAGCTTCTGATGGAGTGTAGATGATACTGCTCCTATTGTATGTATCCGAGGTCTTCCGAGTAAACAACTATATGCAGGCAGTATATCCATTACGTAAAATGTGGTATTGAAGATCTGTGGACCTACCTTGATGGGTAATTCCACCTCTCCGAACACCGATCTCCTCGACCCATCAAATGCTCGAACTACTAGATCACTGGGCTATAGAACCACTCCATCATAGTCTAACTTCATCAGTGCTTTCTTGGGCAAGATGTTCAAAGATGATCTAGTATCTACCAACACATGGGAGAGTACTGCACCCTTACATTCTAGAGAGATATGCAATGCCTGATTATGAGCACGCCCATTAGAAGTTAAATCCAAATCTGTAAAACCCAATCCGTGACTGGCATTGACGCTGGACACCACCGCTTCTAACTGATTTACAGAAATATCCTGAGGTACGTATGCTTTGTTCAGAATATTCAGGAGAGCCTTCCTGTGAGAGTCAGAACACATGAGCAAGGACAAGATGGAAATCTTCGACGGCGTCTGCTGCAGATGGTCCACAATCTTGTAGTCACTCTTCTTGATGATCCTCAGGAATTCTTCAGCTTCTTTATTAAAGGTGAGGTCTGGATCAGTTGATGGTGCAGGATCATTGACAACTACTGGCTGCTTCCCTCTTGCTCTAGCTTGGGCTTCTGCAGTGTCTCTAGGTGGTATCACATTGTTTCTCAGTGTTTCCAGCGCAAACAACCTTCCACTTCTAGTAAAGCCCCCTACTCCAACATTTTCTACTTGAGCTGGGGTTATACTAGTCGTGGACAACTCTTGCTTCTGGCCGTTACAGTATACTTCACCACCATAATTCCAAGGAACAGCTTTGTCACTTTGGTACATTACTGGTCCAGCAGTGGTCATGGTTATCGGTGCCACTCTGGCCCGTGAAGGAACTTGAGATGGATCATAGAAGATAGTTACTGTGGAGACTTCACTTTCTTTTACAACCTTGTCAAACTGCAACATTCCCTCATCAATCATGCTTTGGATTCCGGCTTTCAACCGCTTACAACCATTTGTAGCTTCAGCACATTCCGGACAATCTTCTTCACATCCAGGGAAGATACCTTTCTTTAACAAGCAAACCTTAACAGCAATCAACGAAATCTGCAAGTCGTCAACATCACACACCAAATTCAGGTTCTCCCCTTCATCAATTGCCCCAATCGTACCCCTGTGAGGAGGCATGGGATTCTGAAGCACATTAGGAGAAGGAGAAAAGTTAATTGCTTTAGTATCCAGTAGGTCTTGAACAACATGCTTCAATGCTTTACAGTTCTCTGTGGTATGGCCGGGAGCTCTGGAATGAAATTCACATCTGGCATTTGAATCATAACCCTCAGGGATCTGGCCTAGCCTCGGAGGTTGTAGAGTTCGGAGTTGAATCATCTGAAGTTGTAGAAGATTCTTCAAAAGCTGTGAGTAGGACATCGGTGGAACTTCGAAATGTCTTTCCTTTGGTCTCTGAGGGTAATATGGATGAGGAGCTCTTTGATGATACCCTTGTGAGCGTTGCGGCTGTGGTGGTGGGACATGCTGTTGAACAGGTGGAGTTGAGATAGTGATAGGGGCCACTTGCTGATAATATCCTCGGTTGATCACTCCCCTCTGTGCGTACACTGCACCGGTCTCTCCTTCCCTTCGTTTCACAAAGGGCTTCTTACTACCAGACCCTGAAGCACCTCCATTCTGAATTTTCCCCTGCTTAAGCCAACTTTCTATTCTTTCGCCAGTCAAGATGATGTCCAAGAAACCACTTGAGGAACATCCAGCTAGCCTTTCTATGAAATGCCCAGGGAGGGTATCCAGGAAAAGTTCAACCATCTCTCTCTCCAACAAAGGTGGTTGCACTCAAGCGGCTACTTTACGCTACCTTTGCGCGTAATCTTTGAAACTCTCTGAGCTCCTCTGAGTCAAACTCTGAAGTTGAGTGTGACTGGGTGCCATGTCGATGTTGTACTGATACTACTTGAGGAAGGCTTCTCCCAATTCCTTTCAGCTTCTCACAGAACTCCTCTCCAGCTTCATGTACCATTCCAAGGATCCTCCGAAGAGACTATCCTGGAAGTAGTACATCCAGAGTTTTTCATCTCGAGTGTGGGCAGCGATCTTCCGGTAGAAAGCCTGCAAGTGAGTCTTCGGGAAGGAGCTACCGTTGTATTTGTCAAAAGCTGGTGGTCTGAATTTGTGAGGAATGACCACCCCAGGTACTAAACCCATGTCCGACACATCAATCCCCAAAGTGTCTCTACACTCGAGGGCTTTGACCTTCTCAGCAAGCACCAAAAAGTCATTAAGATTTCCTTCTCCTCTGAATCCCATGTCATTGTTGAAATACTGGAATTGATCCTCCTGCCTATCGTGCACTGGAATGAAAGTTGCCATAGCTGGATCTGGAATATGAGGTCCCCCTGGGTCGTTGCTGGTGTTGGGAGGAGCCCCTAGCCCGTCAGAAGTGGTCGCAGGAGTATTAGTATTAGGAGGGTTGAGCCCTTGAATTGCATTCCTCAGCTTCTTCTGTCCCTGAGCCATCCCTTGCATCAGGGTCATGAACTCTGCCATCTTGGTACGAACTTCATTAAGCTCTCTTTGCATAGCCTCCATGATTGTCCTTTGATTGTTGCGGGTCGCGTAGCGATGCGGGATATCTTGTCGGAGATACCGAGTCTTGGCAGCTCTCGCAATCTTTGCCTGAAACACAGATAAATTAAGCATCCCGTAGAAAAACCTGCAAAGACAAAGACAAAATGCAAATGATGCATATGCAATGAAATGTGTTCCTTTTATTCTCAAGTCTTTCCATGTTTCCGGTCCTGGCATTAAGAGAAAATAAGAATTGGGAAGAAGACCCAAGCAATATTCAAACATAATGACGGTCGTGGAGAATTGGTGCTCATTACCCCGTGTCGGTGAAACAAATAATGAACAAGAGATCCAGAACAATTCAATCACATAAACTGAAGTTTGAAATAACAAAGTCCCCGAAGGGTGCCAATCACAAGAACAACAAAAGTACATCAAATAAAAGGAATCCCACAACAAGCCTGTGGGTAATCCAAGTACAATAACATGAAATTAAACCCTAGGGAACTCTAAATCTTGCAATCTCCAGCTAAGGCGCTTGACATCCTGGAACAACTGAACAATATCTGGATGATCGGGCTCTTGGATGAGTCTCTGGATGAGGAGGTCCCTCGTATCAAAAGAAGCGTGTAACTCCTCAATCTGCTGCAGGAACGTTGTCTCATTCTCTTTGCTTGGACCCGGTTCGGCCTTTGACCTCTTCACATCAGCTTTCAACTTCAAGTCCTCAATTTCCTTTTGAGCTTCCTTTAATGCTTGTTGACTTTCTGCTAAACGTTGGAGACGACCTTTCTCTTGATGATAAGCCTTCCGAAGGAGTTCTTTCTGCCCATCCAAAGAATCCTGGAGACTCTTAATTTCCAGCTCATGCTTGACGTCTAGCACCTTTTGCTTCTTCAAATTGTCTGCCCATTTTTCTTGCCATAAGGTAACAGCTTCATTGGCTTCATTCAGATCTTCCTTCTCTCTTAGACGCTGGGCCGTCTTGTGAGTCTCAGCTAACCCCTTTTTCCTGAAGTAAAGCTCTCTCTCTTCGAAATCCTTATGCTTGAGACGAACTGCTTCCTCAGCTTGTATAGCTCTATCTTCTAACTGACGGTTCTGAATCATCAATTTTTGACAAGAATTATGAGCCTCTTGATTCTCAACCCTAAGCTTCTTGACCAAATCTTCCAACTTCTGATAATCTTCTAAAGGCACGGTTGCCGGAGGCGGAGTTGGTACAGAAAAAGGGACTATAGCCGTTTGGACCTCCTTCTTTATCCAAGCTTCAAATTCAGGGAACATTTGATTGTTGCTCTTGCCTAGACATGCTGTATCCTTTCTCTTGATCACCTTCCAGGAACCTGCAACTTTTTGGACCAACGGAAGATTGTCTTTCACTGGGAAGTAGAAAGTTTGGAATAATTCAGATTCATCAGGAATCTCCTTGAGCGCATACCCTAGCTGTCTTCTTAAGAGGATGGGATTGTAGTTGATACCTCCTGATACTCCCAACAAAGGCACATTAGGGTAATTACCACAACTGGTAATGAAACTCCTTCCTTTCAACCTCAAAGTAAACCACCTGATATCTCTAGCAGACAAAGTACTCAGCTTCTGGGCCCAAGTAGAATTAGGATCGGTAAAACTCTCAGTAGTAGGAAAGTGTCTCATAACCCACTTGTAGAATAAAGGAGAACAACATCTAACAAGACCTCCTTGCTTCTTCTCATTCTTATAATGCACAGAATAATACAAGTCACCTAAGAGGGTGGGCACCGGATTCTTCAACACAAACAAATGAATAGCATTTATGTCCACAAACTTGTCCATATCAGCAAACAAAACTATCCCATACACAGATAACGCCAAGATGGCACAAACTGAATTCCACTGCTTTTCCACGTCACATTCTTCAGCTCTCCTGACCAGAAACTCTAAGGGAAAACCAAGTACTCCTGCCTTGGTGGCAACCAGATTAGAAGATACCTCTAATGGGCTCAAATAAAGAGCCCTAGCAATGTTATCATGAGTCGGTCTTGTCATCTCCGAGTTAAAAGGAAGCTGATCCTTGATTGAAACTCCCATAATCTTAGCATACTCTTCCAGCAAAGGACCCAACTGAAAGTCATGAAATGTGAAACACCTGAGCCGTGGATCGTAATACTGCAACAAAGTGTGAACGGTGCTTCTCTGAAAACTATCCAAGTTGAATACCAGATCCAGAATATCACCATACTTTTCCTTGAAGTAGCCCAAATGACCCGGGGTAATCAGAGACACCAATTGGTTGATCAGGTCCATCTTGGTATCAAAGAATTTGTAGTATATAGTTCTCTTTTTGACGTCTTCCATTCTGAAGCAATGATATGACCAGGAACCGGGAATAAATGCAGACCCTGAGAATAAAAGAAACATAAATGATTAATGATGATATGATGTTTATGCAAGACAAGGCATGTGATCAGTGAAGTGTCTGTGATGTGCCAATCATGTAATCGGGTGTCAGTGCAAGGTCACAATATCCATATATAATCATCCCTCTGATCCGAGATCCATATCTTAAAACCAGAAATCCAGATCACAAAACTGAACCAAAGGCATGGTGGGTATGCTGAAGGTATTAGGGTTCCTGCAAACCTGTAAACCCCTCCCAATCTCACGGGTGTGCTACTTGGGTCAACATCACGGACTCTCAAAGCCGAATAGCAATAATACATTCACCATTTCCGAGAAATGGCTCATGACCAAATCAGGGAATCGGTTTGGCATTATGTACTACTCAGGGAGGTTTCAGTTGAGTCCGGAAAAACAAGCATCCCTCACAAGTTTCCAGCTTCAAGCACTGAGTCGAGAAACAATAGTACATTCATCCCGAAGGGTACAATACTATCGTCATACGATCAGTTTGCTTTAACTGAATTCCTATGAGAGAACCAGGCCATCCTCTGCGAGTTTCCAATGGACCCTCGGTTGCGAGTGGGTTTGCCAACAAATGTGGTCTGCCACTGTCATCACTGGAGAGGGGTGTTTCCATTAAGGTCCTCGAAGATCGGTCACCAGATGCACATAACTATCAAGGTTGTACCCTGAAGTGGAGAAGAACCCCCACACAGAATAGTCCCGAGACAGTCGCAATCTGGGTGTGGAACACATCACCACTCATCATGTAACCATGCGAGCACAACATGTCCACGCTAATCCTATAGTACACTCAAGCCGGGTATTTGGCTTATCTCACAGTAACTCCCATCCCACAGAAAAAATGAAAACCAGCACAGCCAGACAGTCCAGTATAATATGATGCATGGAAAATAAATACTGAAAGCGGTAAATAAATGCGGTAAAGTAAAGCTGTAAAGTAAAAACTATAAATAAAAACAGTAAAGCTAAACTAAAACACACAACAACAAACATATAAATACCCAAAGAAATAAAACCAAACAGGCGCTAGGATTGACTCTACAAGGGGAACCAGAGATTCTGGGTTCAATCCCCAGCAGAGTCGCCAGCTGTCGCTCCCGGGATTTTCATCCTAGTACAAACGCGAAAGTGGCGCGGAAAAGGTAGAGTCGCCAACCAGACATTTTTATCCCGAATGAATGGGAAAGGTAATGTTGCACAAACCTGAGGAAGAAGGAAAGGACAAGGTCCTGCGAACCAAAGATCTGAGTTCGGGAGTCGGTTACGACCTGGGAAGGTATTAGCACCCCAGATCGTCCGTTGTACCCGACGGGATCCACGCTTGCTTGTTTGTTTCAAAGGGTGATAAAATATAACTGCTACTGAATAAAACTCCTGACTGGAATGTGAATGTAAATGAGAAAGGAATAAGAAAAGAGAATGGGAAGAAAGGGGGAAATGTAGGGAAAATAAAGAATATGCTCGAACGGGCCCTACCCCGCTACCTATGTACCTCATCGGGATAATGAGGATCAGAGTCGACGTAGTTTGCCTAACTAAGGCGGGAACTATTTATTTGTGTTTTTTATGCTGGAACTGTGTATGTCTATGCTCAGGTGTTGCATGCTCGTCTGGTACGAGTGCGTTTACTGTCTTGCATGCGAGACAAGTCGTCGCGAGTTCGCGTTGTGAGTGAATGAGATGAGAAAAGAAGTTCCCGCAGGATAATCGCTTATTGTGTTTGTTTTGTCTTTTAAGAGAAATGTTTTGAATTTGTTTGTGAACTGTCTTGTACTAAGACCTATCCATCGCAGGAAGCATTTACACCTCGCCCCGAAACAGGACGCGTATAAACACTCTGCAACAAAGTCTCGTGTCGTACAAGATTGTTCGGTTTATCCTTAGATGTTTTATTATTTTCTTCATGAGGAAAGAAAGAATGACTCAAGTTGGAAAAGGGAAAATCTAATGGGAACTAAGACACCCTAATTTTTATTGATTTATTTACATAGGAGATCCTATGGTTTGTGGGGTTTTCTAAACCTAATGGAAAAAGCACCTAGAACTAATAAAATGCAACTTACTTCCTAAGGAAGATAAGTTGATTCTAAAGGCAAGGGAAAACCTAAAGCAATTGAAGAATATTAACATACAAAAAATATTGAAATTAAATGACTAACTAGAATTCAAAGACAATTCAAATAAAAGCATGAATTAAAATAGTCCTATTTATTTATTCTAATTCTAATTAAAATGAAACTTAAGCCTAAATTCTAAACTAAGGTCCTACCTACTATTTTCTCTTCTAAAAATCAAAATCTAAACTAGCCTAAGTCCACATTAAATTCTAAAATTAGATCTAAACTAAACTATTTTTATTTGAATTTAATATCAAGCCTAAACTAATTGAAATTGTATGTAACAAAGCCTAAGACTAAAAATCCTAAAAAATAGCAAAACCTCTGGAAAAATTATGAAAATTAATCTATGGGGTCCTAAGATTATCTATAACATTGTGCTAAAAGGAATTCTAAAAAATCAAATTTTTACTATGCCTAAAAATTGTTTATTTTCAACTAAGAATTACTCATTAATTTCTAAGGATTAATCTACTAAACCCTAAGATAAAGTGATCTAAAAAATCCACTAAAATTACCCTAAGTACTACTATGAGTCCTCTAATTACAGTAAAAAGAATGGGCAAAAAAAGTTAATGGAAGATCAAAATATAAAATCTACAAATTTGAGGTACAATTGAAGAAAATCTATTAAAACTATTTACAAGAAGAATCCAAATAAAATCAAAAAAAAAATACAGAAAAACAGAAAAATAAAATGCTAATTATTTCTAATAGGGATTAAAAATCTATTCAATTTTTTTGGGAATTTTTCTACTCATTTTACTATTTTTTGTGAATTATTTTGAAACAATATCAAACTAAAGAATCTAAAAAAATCTAAAAGAAAGAAAATGAATATGGGGGGTGCTATCAGTAATCTTTTTCTAGTTGTTTTTCTTAATGGGTTTAAAACGCAGGGTGCGAATAGCAGGACTTAAGCCCAATTCGCATAGAAGCCAGGGGATGTGTGGATAGCATAATTTCCAACTGTTTTTTTCTACTATGGGCTTAATGCGGGGTGCAAGTAGCAAAAGGAAGAAGAGTCTACCGGACGGTGACAAGTGTCACCGCCGGTGTGGCTAGGGGATCCAAAAGGCAACAAAATTATCTCTTAGAATTTTGAAAAAAAAAAGACGGTGAATTAAAAGAGGTTGATTCCAGATTAATGTGGGTTAATTATTCCTTACCGTTATTATTCTCATTAACTTCTCATTAATCTCCTAAGATAATCCATTAAATAAATTTTGTTTTTTCTTTATCATAAACAGACTATAAATAAAACACAAGGAAAAAAGGGCTGAAGAATGAAACGCGAAACCCTAATATCCTTCCCCTCTCTCGTGCCCCCAACAACTTCTTCTCCGTCACGCCCATCGCCGCCGCATCTAAACCTAGCGCCGTCGGAAAACCATCGGAGAAGATGAAAACAAACGGTGAAACCTCATCCTTTCTCTACAAATACAACCTAATCTCAACCTAAACCAACATCTCTAACACAAATCCGAAATAAAATTCTCGAACTCTCACATGAAACACTCCTCTCTATTCTAATCCAGAATCGCAATCTCAGAAAATCGAATGAAATCAAGAACAACCAGCGGTGCAACAACGATTTCATACGAGAGGGATGCAAAGTCGTACCTTGAGAATTGCCCGTGTCGACGATGTCAGAAAAGAGATGACGCTTCCGTTGCGATGTCGCCGCGACATTCTTCGTATTGCAATTGTATCCCTCCGCTCGTCTCTATCTTCGTTCAATGTTGTCCTTCAATTGATTTCGTTCTCACCATTTTCGGCCTACTTCGACCTTACTCCAGCATTCAAATTGCGAGTTACATTGATGCGATGAGTTAACCTAAACCGGAGGAGAAATGAACTTTTACCGATAGCGATGAAAAACTCATATTGGTCAGTTACAAATTTCTTCTTGATTTCTTATTGTTGTTGTATCATATGGTATTGCTGCAGATGGTTGATTGAATTGAAAATTGTAGGTGTCTTTTGGTGATGATGAGCATTGAAGAAGAGGATGAGGTTATTGTTGATGAAGGCTCGGATTTTGTGAAAGAAGAAGGAAATTGAAGAGTGTATGAAGAGGAGTTTGGGAAATTGGGTGGAAGAAGAAGATTGAACAGCAAGAACTTGGTGAAGAGTTGATGAAACTTGGTGAAGAATTGGGAGTGATTGAGAAAGGATGATGAATTTAGTGATTGAGAGAGGATGAAGAAGTTGCAGGATGATTGAGAAGAAGAGGTGAAGGAAGTGTGTGAGGGTGATGGAAGGAGAAGAAGATGTGGAAGAGGATTGCAAAAAAAGGGTGAAAAAGAATAAGTGTCCAGAAGAAGAGATGAAGAGTGGTGTTCCTAATTTATAGAAATCATTCTTCTGGATCCCTCTGGATCCTTCTGGAATTTCTCAGGTGATTCTGTTATTTCTGTTGGAATCGGTTAGGATTCAGTTATTTCTGTTGTTGATTTGTTTCTTTCTCTTTATTTTTCACTCAGCTTTTGATTTTGTTGTTGTTGCTTTTACACAGGATATACTCAAAACAAGAGCTTCATCATGGGTGGTTAACCTTGAGATGTGGATGGTCAAAAGCTAATCAACCTCTTGGACTTCCACAAAGCATGCCCAAGTCTCTGAGTATACTTAGCAACTTGTCGCTCCCACCAAATGACACCTCGGGTCAGAAGGGGTACAGACGCGAACGGTCGGCGAAAGAGAGAAGGGAATGAATAGAGTCGCCAGCTAGGCATTTTTATCCCGAAGGAAAGGTAATGTTGCATAAACCTAAGAAGAGATATGGATAAGACGGTTGCGAACCAGAGAGACTGAGAAAGGGGGTTGGTTACAACCTGGGAAGGTATTAGCACCCAGATTGTCCGTCGTACTCGACGGGATCCACGCTTAAAAGATTTGTGTTTTAAAGGGGTAGTGTCAGTGCTATATGTGTATCAAAGCTGGCAAGAATGCAAGTGTCAGTGCAAAAGAAAGGTGTAGCGTATAAGTGAAGTGTCAGTGTAAGAAAGAATGAAGTGCTCATGATAATGAGGCTAAAAGAATAAGGCTGGAGGAGGGGGAATATACAGAGACTTTTGTTCGATAACTGTTAAGTTATGCCTACGTATCCTCTCGTGCAATGAGGAAGTCAGAACACCGTAGTTCGACCCAAGGAGACTGAAAGATAAATTGACTTGTGAACTGCTTACTTGCCTATGCTCAAGTGTATGACCTGTCTGGCTCAGGTGCAAACTGTCTTGCATTAGACGGAAGAAGCGAGTTCTCGGTTGTGAGTGAATGAGATGAGAAAAGAATCCCGGAGGGGACGATTATTGTTTGTTTTTGTATTTTCAGTCTTTTATTGCTTTTGAAAGTTTGTCATAGGAAAATGAGCTTAAGCTTAAACCAATGGGTTAATAACTCATCACATCCTCCCTCTGATTAGGGGTAATGAGAATACCTTAAGTGTGAAGTCAGCATCTCACACTTAATCACCCTGGTGTAGGATAAAGATCATTAACCTACTTGTGATTAATTAGATGTTTTTGTTGTTTTTGTTTAGTGTTAAGTAATGAGTCTAAGCCATAATCAAGTATTTAATGGACTCATTACACCATCCTAATAGAAGGATAATAGATGAGAACATTGAAGCTGAGGAAGATTCCTCAACTTAATCCATGATTAGGGATTAACCTCATGACTAAACAAGACCTTTATTAAGTGGATTTTAGTTAATGATAAGATGAAGAAGTGATTTTTTATGATTTGTGAGACAACTTGAGGGGGACTTGTCCATTAACACTAGGGTTAGTCCTTCTTAACCAATTAAGGAAGAATTAGAACCCTAATGCAAGGCCCAAGTTACAAGCTTGATGTCTTGATAATTATTAAGTGGATTGATTAAAGGATTTAAACACATTAAGGATTTAACACTTAGGATTAAAGTTATACACTCCATCCTAATAGAAGGATGCAGGCATAAGCTTAATCACAAAGCCTTAAAGCCTTTAGGGTTTAGTCCTGGATTATGGGGTGAGAAGAGAAGACTCAAGAGATGACACAAAGGTAAACTAAATGGGGGACTAATCAAGCCCTAATTGTTATCATGCTTGGTCATTCCTAGTGTTTGTGGGGTTTAAGAAGGAAATCTTCAAGGAACCACCAAGGAGAGAAGCAAATGAGAGGAGCAAAGAGAAGCAAAACAACTTGCTTCACTTAAGAAGACAAGTTGCTTGAAGAAAGAAGGTAAGATGAACAAGAATGAGAAAGCTCAATCCAATACACATACAAAATGCAGCAAGGGAAGTATGAAAGAGATGAAAAGAGAATGTGAGAAGTGAAGGCAAATTCACTTCTCAAACAACTTACCACCTGAAAAGTCAGCAAAAGAAATGAAATGCAATGCAAAATGAGATGCAATGTCATGATGCAAACCAAAACCAGAAGCATAAGTATGATGTTAATGATGCTAAGAGATGATGCAAACATGAGGCAAGGCATTAGAATGATCATTCAAACATATGGATGCAAGAGAAGCATGTTTTGAACCATGGATGTACATGAAAAGTTATGAAATGTAATGGACATATAACATGGCAAATGCAAGATGCAATGAGCAAACATGATTCTAATATGTCCTAGGATGTATTATGAATCAAATGAATACATAAAATGTCATGGCAAGTCATGGTATGCAAGCAAATGGAAGATGGATGCAAAGGAAGGCATAAATTAGGGTTTATGATCAACACACAAAGCAAAATCCAAAACCAGAAGCAAATGACATGATAAAAATTTGAAAATGCAATCAAAGGAACCCTAAACCTACACAAACTCACTGCCCAAAGGAGGGGATCCAACTCTTAACCTAGTGAGAGTTATGAATTTCCTAAGATTGCTAGGGTTTTAAGGTACCTTGTCAAGGAAAATGCAAAACAAATTGAAAATGCAAGATCAATTCATGCCAATTTTATCCTATAAACTACATGTTATGCAAGATGCAATGCAAAAAGAATCATTGTCCAACTCTCAATGGTTAGGCAGAAATGAATTTTTGAAGTTTGAAACAAAATATTGCCTTGAAATGAAATTAATTCCAAAGAAAATTATCAAAAGGCATCAAGATCAAAAAAGAAATTTGGTTTGAGAGTGGTACAATGTTTCTAAATGTTTTCAAATGCTATGTGAATTTTTTTGTGATTTTTAAATACCTAAAAGTATTTTTAATTAATTAATTTTCATTAATTAATTAAAAATAAACTTTTAAATGATTTAAAAATAATTTTTAATGCAAAAAATAAAAATAAAAAATATTTTTGTGTTCTGAAAAATAATGAAAATCTTGACAAAAAATTTCATAATTTTTAAACATTTTTTTCTATTTTAATTAATTCGTACAAATAAATGCAATAAAAATGAAAATAAAATTAAAATAATGAGAAGTGTGCATAATGAATGGACCAGATTGATTCTGGGCTGGGAAAGGTTGACTTGGTGCCACATCCAATGGCCCAAGTTCAAACCTGGCTAAATCTGGTTTAAAAATTAATTAAACTGGATTAATTAAGTCAAATGAGGATTAGGGCTAAATGATGAGATCTTGGCCATCCATACGCGCGCGGGTCAACGCATCTAAAGGCCAGAATTCAAAGTTGCGTAATTAAACAGGTTTAACCCTAATCAACCTCAGGCGACCGGAGATGAGCTCCGGTCGTCTTCTCCGGCAGGGCAAAACCCTAGTTTCCTCTACAGGCTACCCCAAGTCAAATTAATTGCCCAAAAACCTTCCCCTCCCCAAACTAAACCTAAATCCATCATCAAAAACCATTTATCAGCCATGAACAAAGAGAAACGAACTCAAACAAATTCACGGGCAAAACTTCAGAGAGGCATGAAATGTTCATTTTCACACTATTTTTAAATCTAAAAGCTTCAGAGTGATCCCCATGATGTGCTCTTTCATTTTGTAACAAAAATAACAAGCTCTGAAAAGTTGGAATTTTGAAGCTACCTGAGATGAAGAACTATGAAGATGAGCTTTCCTGGCCTTTATCTTATGCAAACTGCCTCTCCTGAACCTCCTGAGCTCAATGGAATGCTTTAAAACTCTTGTTGATGGTTGATTTGTGAAGATGAGTTCTGGTGTAGCAGATTTTACAGTTGTGTTCTAGGGGGTTTCAGGCTGTTTTAATGGTGGGCTTTTGTTCCATGGAGGATTTGTGGTTCACTGGTGAAGAAAGAACTGAGGTTTTATGGCTGTGTAAGGAAATTCGAAGAGGAAGAGTTTTTGACATAATTTTGTGGATGCAAGAAAGTGGGAGCATTCAGCTTGTGTGTGGTCTCTTTTTGGATTGCTTGATGTCCACATATCATGCTCTGGTTGGGCAGAGAGTTGGTGTGTCGCTGTGGGATTGGTATGGGCCTTTGTGCAAAAAGTCAAGATATGGTGTACCTTAGGCATGGCTCGGGTCAGAGGCAATCTAGAGGCTTGTCCTGCCTCAGCTTGAGTCAAGGATGGCCCTTGGATGGTTCATGAAAGGCTGCTGCATTTGGATCATGAGTTGGAAGGGTTTTTGCAACTTGACAACTTGTTACATCTCATGATTTTTGGCCATGTATGTGTGAGAAGTCTTGCTGAATTTATGATGTGGGATGCCTCATTAGGTCATGACAATGTATTAAAACCAGCTAGAGGTCATACAATCCCTTTGAGAATGATTTTGCAAGAAATCCCTCTTTGCACTTTCATGAAGAATGGCTTATGGTTATGTGAAAATCAAGGCATAGAAATGGGAAATCTCTTGGGCCAAACTGATTTTTAGGTCATGCATTGCATTGGTGTGATGATTAGAGGTCACATTGAAGTCACATAAAGGCTTGCCATGAAAAATTGCAAGTTTTCCATTTTGTGCAAAAGTGAAATTTCAATGATTTTATCCAACTTTGCAAGGCCATAACTTTTGATCCAAAATGAATTAGAATGAGTTCTTGTACTTTTTGAAAAGGGAATGATCCATTCTACAACTTTCATGGCCAAAGTTTTCTCATTTGAAGCATTTTTGAATCAAAAAGCAAGGGTTGAAAAAGTTTCCCAAAATGGCAAGTTTCCATTACAAGTCATTTTCCCAAAAAGTCAACTTTGCAAATGGCTTGAAGTTCTTCAATTTTGTGAACTTCTAACATCTTATATTATCAAATAAAGATCATACATAATCAAAATGATGATGAACACCCTTTGGTTGGGTCATTGAGGGCCTCAGATGCCCTGATTTTACACTGACTTGCTCAAGAAGTCAACTCTTGATTAGATGCCTTCCCCATGGAATCTCTTCATGAAAATTGATATGCATGATCCCTATACCATATAGAGACCAATAGAAACAAGAATGACCAAAAAAATTGGAGTTATGGCCTTTGAAACCAAAACCCTAATTCTAGGTCATCTGTGCAGTCAATCCTGGCTCTGCTTCCATGCCATTCCCAGTTCTTGTGATTCTTTGATTTTCTTGACTTTGAGAGGATATAATATGATGTTTGAACACATATGGACCCCTTTGAAGTGATTGATGACCTTTGGAGTGGCTCAAATAGCTCAGGGATGGCTCAGATCACAAACCCTAGATGCAGATGACTTTGAATCAATGCAGTGAATCAAAAATGCAATATGAGATGCTATGATTGAACTTATGCATATGAAGAGATCACAAGCCATGGTATGAATGGGTGAGGGCAAATTTGGGGTGTTTACAGCTGCCCCTATTCAAGCATGAGTTAGCTGTGCAGGATGTAAGCAACGGCTTAACAGGCAAACAAGATAACTTGTGGTTGAATACCAAGGACAGTCCAAAATTTGCACTCACAGAATGAAGAAGAAAAGGGATATAGATTAAAGGAAAATAAAGTATATTTATAAAGTGCGGGCGACGGAGGACGACCGTCGAGCAGAGGACGACTGCTGGGGAAAGGGCAATGATGGGGACGGCCGACATGCTGGGGGTATAAGAGATTATGATGGGGACGGCCATCAAAATAAAGTGACAAAGATTCTCTGGGGATTATAGGTAAAAATAAATGATGAGGTACGGTCATCAAAGGTGAAGGACGATCACCTAGCAGGGGACGGCTGCTCTGATAAGATGAGGGACGTTCATCTACGGTGAAGGATGATCACCGGGCAAGGTACGGTTGCCAAAAGTATCGCGACATAGGACGAATGCCGGATAAAAAAGGTCGACGATGGGTATGGCCATCGGATAAGCATAATGAAGGACGATCATCAGGAGGTGAAGGACGATCACCTAGCAGGGTACGGCTGCTCTGTTGGGGAAAAGATGAGGGACGGTCATCGAAGGTGAAGGACGATCACCGGGCAAGGTACGGTTGCCAAAAGCATCGCGACATAGGACGAATGTCGGATAAAAAGGTCGATGATGGGGACGGCCATCGGATAAGCATGATGAAGGACGATCATCAGGAGGTGAAGGACGATCACCTAGCAGGGTACGGCTGCTCTCAGGGTTTATCATGACATAAGACGAATGTCAGATAACAAGATCAACGACGGGGACGACCATCAGATAAAATGATGAAGGACGATCATCAAAGGGTGAAGGACGATCACCTAGCAGGGGATGGCTGCTCTGTATCACGACATAGGACGAATGCCGGATAGAAAAGGGTTCCAATAATGGAGACCCCACTGGGGAAAGGATGAGGGACGGTCATCCAAAGGTGAAGGACGATCACCTGGCAGGGTACGGCTGCCGCAAAGGTATCATGACATAGGACGAATGTCAGATAGAAATGAAATGGTTTAACAAGTTTTGTTGGGATAAGTAAACACGGGCGAATGTCTATATCCAAGAAATGAGATGTATCAGTGTTTGGGTATGGTGTATAGATTAAAGATGCGGACGAGCATCCCTAAGACCATGATACGGACGAGTATCGGTAGAAACAAACACCTGACGCATGTTCAGAGATGATGATACGGACGAGTATCAACCGGTTAACAAAGAACACGGACGAGCGTCGGATCTGAAGGGACTCTTCTGGGGAATAGTAGACACAGACGAGTGTCTAAATTCAAGAAGACATAAGTGTTTGACACGTGTATGGATTAAAAATGCGGACGAGCATCCTTAAGACTATGATACAGACGTGTATCAGGTAGAAACAAACGCTTGACGCATGTTCGAAGATGATGATACGGACGAGTACCAACTGGTTAACAACGAACACTGACGAGTGTCGAATCTGAGGATATATAAGTGGTATATATAAGATACGAACGAGTATTTGTATAAGTGAAACAGGAGTAATAGGTATGAGTGGTGTACAGGTGAGTATTTAACTTGCTGGAGAGTGTGACACAGACGAGTGTCGGAAAAAGTATATTATAAACAAGTGTATGGTTTATAAAATGTTTCAAGTATCTATGTTGGGGAAGTTGACATGGACGGGTATCAAGGAATTTGTATAGGTATATGTGAGTGCAAAGAGGACGCTTTGGCTTTCTACTGGGGATATGACACGGACGGGTGTCAAGAAGTATCTGTAATATATGAGTGTCTGTTTTGTAAATAATGCTCGGGCGACTTTACCAGGGAATCATGACACGGAAGGGTGCCAAAAGGAGTGTACATTTGTATTTATGAGTGTAAGGCCAATGCCTTGGCTCTCTGCCGGGGATTTTGGAGAGTTTTCTGTATATCGTTGATGGATTGCCAGTATTTACAAGTGTTTGATTCAGAACATGGCTTATGATTATGCAATATGTTTGATTTTTGCCGTAATGCTCCGCATTAGACGGAATGCTACGCTCTGTGGGGAGAGTATGATGCTAATGCTATGCAAAGGTAAAGACTCGGGATTCGGATCCCGTTGCTGAGGAGATCTCTGACTGATCTGCTTGAAGTGGACATCCCAGCTGGGGAAAGATCATTGGTAGATCTGACATATGGAACTCTGCTTGGGGATATGGGTCACTGATAGACCTATCTTTGGTAATGAGGGACCCAGTTGGGAGTTTGTAGAGGCTTTCGTCACTCTGTTGTGAGATCTTCAGGCATTGCTCTTCCGGATAGAGGCTGAAGCTCTGTGGGGAGAAGGTTCCCTAGCTTTTGTATTTGGCTGAGGAGGGAATAACAAAAGGGCAACTCAGCTGGGGAGAAAGCACCTCCGGTGCTAAGACTGAGTAGATAATGATTTGCCAGCTTGCTGGGGTGAAGCTTTCATGCCCCATGTTGTGCTTTGAATACCTGCAATCCTGAAAAGTCAGTGAAACGCACAAGTAATCCTGAGGTATCCCTTACCGGATTCCATCATAGGAGTTTAGACACTCTCGGGAGTAAGTATATTTCCTGTAAGCATGTACTTTTTATAAGAGAAACATATGTATTTATGCAACCAGTATCTAAGAGACATCGGACACTTTTGCAAACGAAAACAGAATGTATAAGACGAAACATGACTGAAAATCTGATTTTATTAATTCGTGTGCCCTGGATTGGCAAGATACAGTCATGGAAACAAGTCCCCTGGAATGAGGAGATCGTTACAATTTGAGAAAAAAGATGTTGGCAATGTTGATGACGCTTTAAGGAGCTTCCCTTTGCTATGACTCGTATGACATTTGACGCTCTTCTCGTCTTGCTTTCTGAAGAAGGCTGATTCTGAAAGAAGCTTGAACCTTTCGGAACTTGTCATGTTATAAGTGATACAGATGAATTCAGAGTACAGTTGTTCGCTTATTCCCTTATTTTGCATGGATCGCCCTTTCGGGTTTTCAATCCATCGGGATACCCTTTTTTGCCTGAGTTGTCCAATGCGGCTTTTCAACTCAGCGGGTGTACATTTTTTTATTTCATTTCCCTTATTTTTGCCCGAGTCTTTTATTTTGTTTTTGACTCGCCGGGATGCCCTATTTTTGCCTGGACTTACATTCTGTTTTTATGTCCAGCGGGTCATTTTTATGCGAAGTATTTTTTAACTGCATCTGAATTCATAGGGGACGGGAAGTCTTCGCCATCCATAGTACTGAGCATGAGTGCTCCACCGGAGAAAACTTTCTTTACTACGAATGGCCCTTCATAGTTCGGAGTCCACTTGCCCCTGTGGTCTGTATGAGGAGGGAGGAGTCTTTTCAGCACAAGATCTCCTACTTGGTACTCTCGGAGCCTGACTTTCTGATCGAAGGCTTTCTTCATTCTTTTATGATACAACTGCCCATGACAAATTGCAGCCAATCTCTTCTCTTCAATCATACTCAGTTGTTCGTATCGGGACCGGACCCATTCTGCTTCATTCAGTTTAACATCCATTAGTACCCTCAAGGAGGGTAACTCAACTTCAATAGGTAGGACTGCCTCCATACCATACACAAGCTGATACGGTGTTGCCCCCGTGGATGTTCGGATTGACGTACGGTACCCATGCAAGGCAAACGGTAGCATTTCATGCCAGTCTTTATAGGTAACCACCATCTTCTGCACAATCTTCTTGATATTCTTATTAGCTTCCTCGACAGCGCCATTCATCTTTGGCCTGTAAGGAGAAGAATTGTGATGTTGGATCTTGAAGTCCCGACACAGTTCTGCCATCATTTTGTTGTTTAAGTTGGAACCATTATCAGTTATGATTCTCTCGGGAACTCCATACCGACAGATGATGTCTCTCTTCAGAAATCGGGCTACCACTTGCCTTGTAACATTTGCATAAGAAGTTGCTTCAACCCACTTGGTGAAATAGTCAACGGCTACCAGGATGAATCTGTGGCCGTTTGAAGCAGTCGGTTCAATCTTGCCAATCATATCAATGCCCCACATGGCAAAGGGTCAGGGTGAAGACATCACATTGAAAGGATTCGGAGGCACATGCACTTTATCCGCATAAATCTGGCATTTATGGCATTTTCTGGCATAGGCACAACAGTCTGCATCCATTGTGATCCAGTAATAACCTGATCTTAGCAACTTCTTTTCCATTGCATGCCCTCCTGCATGGGTACCAAAGGATCCTTCGTACACTTCGTGCATCAACAAGTCTACTTCTGTCCTATCAACGCATCTGAGGAGTACCATATCAAAGTTTCTCTTGTACAGGGAACCGTCGGTATTCAAGAAGAAACTACCAGCTAGCCTTCTTAAAGTCTTCTTATCATTGGTGGATGCCCCAGGTGGGTATGTCTGATCCTCCAAGAAGCACTTAATGTCATGGAACCAAGGCTTATCATCTTTAACAATATCTGCCGAGAACACATATGCGGGTCTGTCAAGTCTGGACACTGAAATTCGAGGTACAAAGTTGGCAGCTTGAACTTTGATCATGGATGAAATGGTGGCGAGGGCATCTGCAAATTAATTCTCGTCCCGAGGGATATACTCAAGCTTGACCGTTGTAAAGAAAGTCAATAACCTCCTTGTATAATCCCTGTAAGGTACCAGATGATCCTGGTGGGTGTACCACTTGTCGTTGGTTTGATTAATTACCAGAGCTGAATCTCCGAACACAGTCAAAGTCTTGATCCTGAGGTCAATGGCTTCCTCAAGACCCATAATGCAAGCTTCGTATTCAGCTTCGTTGTTAGTGCAGTTAAAGGTGAGTTTTGCCGAGAAAGGCATGTGAACTCCTTTAGGTGTAATGAGTACTGTACCAACACCACGGCCATTCATATTAACAGCCCCGTCAAACATCATAGTCCATTCTTCTTCTGGGTTAGGCCCTTCAGTGTGAATAGGCTCTTCATGATCTTTTGCTTTTATGAACATGATGTCTTCATCAGGGAAGTCAAATCTCATAGGCTGGTAATCGTCAATGGGTTGCTCAGCAAGATAATCAGACAATACACTGCCTTTGATGGCTTTCTGAGATGTGTACTGAATGTCATATTCCGTGAGAATCATTTGCCATCTTGCAACCCGTCCGGTAAGTGCTGGCTTCTCAAATATGTACTTAACTGGGTCCATCTTTGAGATCAATAAGGTAGTGTGGGTCAACATATACTGCCTTAGTCGGCGAGCAGCCCACGCTAAAGCACAACAAGTTTTCTCGAGCAGTGAATAACGTTGTTCACAGTCGATAAACTTTTTGCTTAGGTATTATATTGCATACTCTTTTCGACCAGACTCGTCATGCTGGCCCAACACACACCCCATTGACTCTTCTAATACTGTCAAGTACATGATTAGAGGTCTTCCTTCAACTGGAGGCATAAGAATTGGGGGCTCTTGTAAGTATTCCTTGATTTTGTCAAAAGCCCTTTGGCAATCTTCGTTCCACCTGACCGTTTGTTCTTTTCTTAACAGCTTGAACAAGGGTTCACAGGTTGCCGTAAGGTGAGATATGAACCTTGAGATGTAGTTCAATCTATCTAGGAAACCTCGAACTTCTTTCTCAGTCTTCGGTGCAGGCATTTCTTGAATGGCTTTGACTTTATCAGGGTCAACTTCAATCCCTTTTTCACTTACAATAAATCCCAGCAACTTACCGGATCGCACCCCGAATGTGCACTTGTTGGGGTTCAATTTCAGTTGGTACTTCCTCAGACGCTTGAATAACTTCAACAGATTTACCAGGTGGTATTCTTCTGTGAGGGACTTGGCAATCATATCATCCACATAACATTCTATTTCTTTGTGGATCATGTCATGGAACAATGTTACCATAGCCCGTTAATAAGTGGCACCAGCATTCTTCAGTCCGAATGGCATCGCCTTATAACAGAACGTGCCCCAGGGTGTGATAAAAGTTGTCTTCTCCATGTCTTCAGGTGACATCTTAATCTGATTGTATCTTGAAAATCCATCCATGAAGGAGAACACCGAGAACTGAGTCGTATTATCCACCAATACATCAATGTGAGGTAAAGGGAAGTCATCTTTCGGGCTAGCTCTGTTCAGGTCCCGGTAATCCACACACATTCTCACCTTGCCGTCCTTCTTAGGCACAGGTACAATATTAGCAACCCACGGCGGATAGCTAGTTACAGCAAGGAACCCGGCATCCCACTGCTTTTGTACCTCCTCCTTGATCTTCATTGCCATATCTGGGCGAGTACGGCGCAGTTTCTGTTTTACTGGCGGGCAATCTTCTTTTAAAGGCAGCTTGTGTATGACAATGTCAGTGTCCAACCCTAGCATATCCTGATAAGACCAAGCAAATACATCCACATATTCACGAAGCATGTCGATCAGTTGCTCTTTCACTGAATCTTGTAAGCAGGCCCCGATCTTAACCTCTTTCACATCTTCATCCGTACCAAGATTGACCGTTTCAACCTCCTCCTCATGAGGAGTGATAACCTTCTCCTCTTACCTTAACAACCTGGCTAGCTCTTCAGGAAGCTCAAAATCTTCTTCAACCCCTTCATCAGCTTGATTGATTGGGTTGTCAAATTCATACAGAGTCATAGCTGTGTTGTTGTCGGTGCAGTCCGAAAGGCACTCTCTGCAAGGGTTTAGATTGTTCATTTTAGTGATTGATTTTAATCTTTATTTAGAAAAAGTGAAGTAAAGTTATCATTTTGGAAAACATTGCCATTTTATTTTTTGTACAAAAAAAAATGAAAAACAGCGAGCGGAAAAGAAAAAGACTCATTTGCAAAAGATGTCCGATATTCATTGATTGATCTGTTTGCACAAAATTATAAGATGGCCCGATTACAAAATGAGTCTTGTCATCTTGGGCAAGATGCAAGACTTGATGCATGCTTAAAATATACAGGAAATAATAATTACTCTGCAGGAGTAACCCTTATAATTTCCTGGGAAGACTAGTTTGAGATATGGCTCTCTGGGATCCTTGGACGTATCCAGCTCTCTAGGTTGCGCTCATCTTCCGACTCATCTTCCAAGTTGTTCACTGCATCTGGGGTGAGCATCCCCCCACTGACAAAATTGGGCTTCTTGGCAGCCTCTGATTGATCTTGTAGAGTTGGTTTGTAACCCAACCCAAATCTGTCCTCCTTCTTCTCCACAGGTAGCAGCTTGCCCCAGCCTTGGGAAGTACCCTCTTCAACAACCTTCCTGGCTTGCTGATAAGATGTCATGGAGGTTCCCGGTACAGCAGATGCTTCATTTATGTTCAGGGCCTCAAACCCCTGGCTCATGGTTTCATGGATTTCTCCATCCATTTCAATGTACTTGTATGTAGCCAGATGGCTAACAAAGATGTCCTCTTCACCACAGATGGTGATGATCTGGCCTTCCCACTCAAATTTCAGCTTCTGGTGAAGGGTATACGTAACAGCGCCAGCGGCATGGATCCAAGGTCTACCCAACAAACAGCTGTAGGCCGGCTGAATGTCCATCACATAGAAGGTAATTTTGAAGGTCTGCGGGCCAATCATCACAGGCAGATCAATCTCCCCAAGCACTGATCTTTTAGAGCCATCAAAAGCTCTTACTACCAAATTACTTGGACGCAGTGCCAAGCCATCATACTCCAGCTTCACCAAGGCTTTCTTTGGTAGAACATTGAGTGAAGACCCAGTGTCCACCAGTACATGAGATAGAACAGCACCCTTGCATTCTAGAGTGATGTGTAAAGCCTTGTTGTGGTTACGTCCCTCAGTTGTTAAGTCAGCATTGGTAAAGCCCAGTCCATGACTGGTGTTGACATTCGCCACCACAGTTTCTAGCTGATTAACAGTGATCTCCTCCGGCACGTATGCTACGTGCAAGACTTTCAATAATGCATTCCTGTGAGCTTCAGAACACATTAGCAAGGATAATATGGAGATCTTTGAGGGAGTTTGGTGAAGCTGATCCACCACCTTGTAATCACTTCTTTTTATAATCCTCATGAACTCATCCACATCTTGCTCAAAAGATGTCTTCTGAGTTTCTTTGGTAATTGGTTCTTCAGGCACCACACTTTTCCCATTTGCCTTTGCAGCAGCTTCTGCTTCGGCGTTAGGTCTTTGTAATTGTGAGGCAAAAAGGCGTCCGCTTCTGGTGAAGCCTCCGCCTCCCCCAACATTATCAATCTGTGGAGAAGAAGTTGAAGAGTCCAAGGTGATTTTCTCCCCGTTGCAGTATAGGTCAGAGCCATAATGCCAAGGTATGGCATTACTGCTTTCATATGGAACGGGTCCAGGCACCGTGATGGTAACCGGACTGACTGCAGCAGAGGAAGGTACTGAAATGGTGTGCGGATCGTAGTAAATGGTGACCGGTGGTCTGGCAGGAGGTGCCACTGCTTGTTGTTGAAAGTTGTTGTTTGGAGGAACAAATGACGGATCATAGTAGATGGTGACTGCTGAAATATCTTCATTAATTTCTGTTGGCGTTGTATAAGATCCTGCTGAATAAATGGGTGCTGATGTTGTAGAAGAAATGGTCGTTAACATTTGGTTTGCTGAAGTGATGGACGGAGCCATTGTTGATGATATTGATGAATTGGTTGGAATGATGGTTGTTGCAGTTGTAGAAGAGTCAGGAATTGTTGTCAAAGGGATTGCTGGATTTGTAGGCGCTGATGTCGTGATCTGGAGTATACCACTTTTGATAAGATATCTATGCCGCTTCTCAAATTATCACACCCGTTGACCTAAATGTTACAATAACCACAACCGAGCTCACACCCGGGGAACATCTGGCATTCTAGAAACTGAGCTTTAATTTCGACCAGAGGCGTCCGAATCTGTCCAACACTGGTGATTAAGAAAGATGGCTTGTCTTCCTCAATGGCATTAATTCTTGGCCCTCCATGATTGAGCATGGGATTCTTGTTGACATTTGGAGGGGGTGCAAAGTTGAGGGCTTTAGAATCCACCAGATCTTGTACCTTCATTTGTAAAGCCCTGCATTTTTCCGTATTGTGGCCAGGTGCATTAGAATGAAAAGCACACCTGGCGTTGACATCGTAATTCCTCGGGAGATTGGAAGGATCTGGAGGTGCCAATGTCCTTAGTTCAACCAAGTTGAGTTTCAGGAGTTGTGGCAATAAGGCGACATAAGGCATAGGGATAGGGTCAATCACCCTATTTGCCTGTGATGGTTTTTGCTGAAAAGGTCTTTGTTGTTGATTGTTGTTGTTGTTGTAGGCTCTCTGTGGCGGATACTGAACTTGTTGTTGATAATGCGGTTGTTGTGGTTGTGGTTGATATGCTGATTGCTGAGGAATTGGAGCTGGAATAGTGACAGCTGCCACTGATCTGTGAACATACTGAGGTCTGCCCCTGCCAGCATGAATGGCATTTGTCTCACCGGTTCTTCTAGGTCCCACAAAAGGCTTTCTGGGATTACTTGACGAACTTGCACCATTATCAGAAATCTTACCCATCTTCAGAAGGCTTTCAATTCTTTCTCCAGCTATGACTACGTCAGCGAAGCTGGTGGAAGAAAATGCAGCCAGCCTATCAATATATGTTCCTTGCAGGGTATTCATAAACATGTCAGCCATTTCTCTTTCCGACATGGGTGGCTGGACAGCAGCAGCAAGCTGTCTCCACCTCTGGGCATACTCCCTGAAGCTTTTTCTGGAGGACTGAGACATTCCCATCAGAAGGGTTCTGTTAGGAGCCATGTCCAGATTGTATTGATACTGTCTGATGAAAGCTTCAGCTAAGTCCTTCCAGCACCTGATAGTAGCTCTGGTCAGGTGAGAGTACCATTCCCTTGAAGCCCCAGTCAAACTATCTTCAAAATAGAACATCCACAGTTTCTCATCCATGGTGTATGCCTTAAGTCTTCCCAGGAAGGACTGCAAGTGAGTTCGTGGACAGGAAGTTCCATTGTACTTCTCGAAGCACGGGGGTTTAAACTTGTGGGGAATTCTTACCCCATCCACTAACCCCATATCCATGACATCAAAACCTAGAGAATTTTGAGACTCCAGAGATCTCAACTTCTCAGCAATTTCATCAAACCTCCTATCATAGACTTCATCCCCAGCTCCCATTACAGTAAACTGCTCCTCTTGGGGGTCTTCTTGTAAGATCCTTCCTCCGGTGGTATTTCCTTGCACATTACCCGGGATGTTGACTTCCGGATGTAGATGAGGCCCATATACTGGTGGGTTAACATGAGGCTGTCCCCTTTCATTGTTACTTGTTCCTCCAGTTCCTAGAGGAGGTTCCTCCGGGGTTTGTCTTTCTACCAATGCCCTCAACCTTTCTTGACTTTTAGCCAAGCCATTCATTACTTCCATGAATTGGGTCATTTGGTTTCTCATCTCCAGCCTTTCATTAGCCATCTGAGTTCTGACCTCTGTCAGATCTTGCTGTACTTGATCCATTTGGATACCAGGAAGGTTGTTGCGAGTAGGATATCTGTGCGGACGATTGAGAGGGAACACCCGACGGCGAGCAATAATTCCTGAACCACAACAGAGTTAGTAATCAAACAAAACAAAAACCTACAAAACAAAACAAATGTTAGTATGCAATGCAGTATGCTTATTTGTTTCCAAGGTATCCGGCTTGGTACTTGGTTTTGACCTTTCCAGACCCTGAGGAAGATGCTTTGATGTTGCTTGAGAAAAAGAAAACTTAGTGAAACAAACTGACAAATACATTACAAATAGTGGATCATACATAGTCTGTTTTTACAACATAAGCCCCCGAAGGGTCAAAATACAACATAAAAGAAAAGTACATCAAATGGAAATAACAACAAGCAAAGTAGTCAAACATCTAAGCCAAACTCATCCTCTTTAACCTCCTTCAAAAGTGCTTCAGTTACAGGACCAGCCGGATGCTCTGTGATGTTCCTGATAAGAAGGTTTCTGGTGGCAATAGCAGTGGTCAACTTCTTGTGCCTGTCTTGGTCCTTTGTCCTCTTCACACCAGCCCTAAGTTTCAATTCTGAAATCTCCTTTTGGGCTGCCAGCAAAGCTTCATGTTGCTTCTTTTCATTGGCCTCCAACTGCTCAATCCTAGCTTGGGTTCTCTTATCTTCTTGAGTGCGAGCTTCAGTGATCCTGACCCACCTAGCTTGACTTTCCTCTAGATAGAGATCAGTCCTAGCCTTCTGAAAATGGGCCTCTTTACAGGCATTCTTCAATATTTGCTCTCCATCTCTTGATTTCTTGATGTAGTCTTCTGCTTTCTAAATCTTGGCCAGATGTTCCACTTTAAGCTTCTCCAACCTCTCAATGTCTATACGATCATCACTCCTCTCTCAGAGGGGTCTTCTTCAGAGCTTGAGACAGGTTCTCATTCCTTTCCTTCAGCTTCTCAAATTCTTCCAGGCTGACAGTGGCTGGAGGTGGCACTGTGGAAGGTCCAGGTGTATCCTCAATGGTGAAAGGCATCCCAGAAATCTGAGCCCTAGCATGAGACCACTCATAATACTGAGCTGAATCCACATTGTTGCATCTCCCAAGAATGGCCATCCCTTTGGTCTGGATGTTGTCCCAAGCCCAAGATGCTTGTCTGACAACAGCTAGATTAGGCTTTATCTCACAATACAGGGTTTCAGCCAAGTCTTGCACTCTAGGAGGGTGAACCAAAGCATAGCCCAATTGTCTTTTAAACAGCAAAGGATTGTAATTGATGCAACCCTTTACTCCCACTAGAGGTACATTGGGGTACTGCCCACAGCTAGTGATTATGTCTCTGCCTTTGGTGCTTTGGGTGCACCATCTGATGTCATCTGAAGTTAAAGCAATAAGTCTTCTAGCCCAATTCTTCTGTTGGTGAGGATTCAGGAAGGCATTAGTCTTGGGTAAGTGTTTAAGCATCCAAGTGTGAAATAGAGGAGCACAGCATCTCACCAATCTCCCTCTCTGCTTCTCATTCCTCTGATGAACAGAATAATAGAAATCCCCCAGCAATGTGGGCACTGGGTTCCTCAGAAGGAAGATATGAATGGCATTCTTGCTGATAAACTTGGGCTCATCTGCAAATAGTATAATCCCATATATGCTGAGGGCTAACAATGCACAGACTGCCCTCCATTCCCCCAAGGAGGCCTTCAGGATGGCCTGAGAAGTCAGAAAGTCTAAGTGCAAACCAGGGATTCCAGCCTTTGTTGTCATGTTCTGCTCAATCAATATAGGCTCCAAATATAGTGCTTTTGCCACTTCTCCATTGCTGGGAGAAGTCATCTCAGGGTTGAAGGGGACACCACCCCTGATAGGTACTCCAATCAAAGATGAGAACTCCTCCAGCAGGGGTCCCAACTGAAAGTTCTGGAAAGTGAAGCATCTCAAAGGAGGGTCATAAAACTGTAAGCAAGTGTGGATCAAACTCCTCTGAGAAGGATCCAGGTCCATAACCATATCAAGGATGCCTCCATAATGCTCTCTGAATAATGGGATGTGGTCTGGAGTGATAAGTGCCTGAACCTGCCTGATGCCAGCCAGCACAGGCTCAAAGAAGTGGTATGAAATGTTGCTCTTCTTGGATGCCATGACTGTTGATGATGAACTGAAGACAAGTGCTGATGATGAACACTGATACTGGAGATGAGCCACTGGTAGGCTGAGGCTGGTGATAAAAGTATCCAAAGCAGGCAACCGATGAAGATAACTGAAGCAGATAACTGATGAACAGGGGTCTATGCAGATGAAGGGGTCAAAACCAAACCAGATGTAATATGGATACCCTGAAAAACAAATAAACAAATGTTAAATGATGCAATGATGAGTATGCAAATGATATGCAAGGGTTTGTGATCAAGCTGGATCTGATTATCTGTCTTGATATTAAGTCCATGTATGTTTAAGAAGTCCAGATGGAGGTTCAGAAGTCCAGTAACCAAGGTGGGGGACTCAAATAAAGAGTCACATGTCCAGGGTTAAATCACAAGAACTGTCCAAAGTTAAGCATTCTTAAACAAACAAGTATCAGGGTATGATGTGGCCAATGGTACCTGCAAACCTATAAACAGCCTATCCCCCTCACAGGTGGTGTTCTAAAACAAGGATCCTCAGACTTGGATCAGTTATGAGAAGTGTAAACACTTCTAACCCAGAGGTACAGTGTTTACAATAACCATAAAAGATCCTCCTCTAATTCACCTCAGTTTCTGAAGGTCATAATAAAGGTCATCCAGACTTAGCAGGCTTCCCAGATAGCCCTAGCACTACAGGAAATCTGTAGCACAGAGTTCTCAAGAAGAAACCCACATCTGAACCGTGTTTCATATTCCCGCACCATACCGAAATGGAATGGGAAAGAACATGAACCACTCTAGCCTAGGTGTCACTCAGGTCCCAGGTATAGGACCTTAAACTCTCAATGAAACCCCACCCATCAAGACAAAAACCAGATCCATCCAGATAACAGTATGACAGTATGATGTATATAAAGCTGTAAAGAAAACAATAACTGTACATAAAGCAGTAAATAAAGCAAAATATACAAACATAAACAGCACATAACACCCCAGTAAACACAAATCAAACAAGCGCTAGGAGGAACCCACAAAAAGAACCAGAAGCCTTGGTTACAGTATAAGGTTCCCCAGCAGAGTCGCCAAGCTGTCGCTCCCACCAAATGACACCTCGGGTCAGAAGGGGTACAGACGCGAACGGTCGGCGAAAGAGAGAAGGGAATGAATAGAGTCGCCAGCTAGGCATTTTTATCCCGAAGGAAAGGTAATGCTGCATAAACCTAAGAAGAGATATGGATAAGACGGTTGCGAACCAGAGAGACTGAGAAAGGGGGTTGGTTACAACCTGGGAAGGTATTAGCACCCAGATTGTCCATCGTACTCGACGGGATCCACGCTTAAAAGATTTGTGTTTTAAAGGGGTAGTGTCAGTGCTATATGTGTATCAAAGCTGGCAAGAATGCAAGTGTCAGTGCAAAAAAAACGGTGTAGCGTATAAGTGAAGTGTCAGTGTAAGAAAGAATGAAGTGCTCATGATAATGAGGCTAAAAGAATAAGGCTGAAGGAGGGGGAATATACAGAGACTTTTGTTCGATAACTGTTAAGTTATGCTTACGTATCCTCTCGTGCAATGAGGAAGTCAGAACACCGTAGTTCGACCCAAGGAGACTGAAAGATAAATTAAATTGTGAACTGCTTACTTGCCTATGCTCAAGTGTATGACCTGTCTGGCTCAGGTGCAAACTGTCTTGCATTAGACGGAAGAAGCGAGTTCTCGGTTGTGAGTGAATGAGATGAGAAAAGAATCCCGGAGGGGACGATTATTGTTTGTTTTTGTATTTTCAGTCTTTTATTGCTTTTGAAAGTTTGTCATAGGAAAATGAGCTTAAGCCTAAACCAATGGGTTAGTAAACTCATCACATCCTCCCTCTGATTAGGGGTAATGAGAATACCTTAAGTGTGAAGTCAGCATCTCACACTTAATCACCCTGGTGTAGGATAAAGATCATTAACCTACTTGTGATTAATTAGATGTTTTTGTTGTTTTTGTTTAGTGTTAAGTAATGAGTCTAAGCCATAATCAAGGATTTAATGGACTCATTACACCATCCTAATAGAAGGATAATAGATGAGAACATTGAAGCTGAGGAAGATTCCTCAACTTAATCCATGATTAGGGATTAAACTCATGACTAAACAAGACCTTTATTAAGTGGATTTTAGTTAATGATAAGATGAAGAAGTGATTTTTTATGATTTGTGAGACAAATTGAGGGGGACTTGTCCATTAACACTAGGGTTAGTCCTTCTTAACCAATTAAGGAAGAATTAGAACCCTAATGCAAGGCCCAAGTTACAAGCTTGATATCTTGATAATTATTAAGTGGATTGATTAAAGGATTTAAACACATTAAGGATTTAACACTTAGGATTAAAGTTATACACTCCATCCTAATAGAAGGATGCAGGCATAAGCTTAATCACAAAGCCTTAAAGCCTTTAGGGTTTAGTCCTGGATTATGGGGTGAGAAGAGAAGACTCAAGAGATGACACAAAGGTAAACTAAATGGGGGACTAATAAAGCCCTAATTGTTATCATGCTTAGTCATTCCTAGGGTTTGTGGGGTTTAAGAAGGAAATCTTCAAGGAACCACCAAGGAGAGAAGCAAATGAGAGGAGCAAAGAGAAGCAAAACAACTTGCTTCACTTAAGAAGACAAGTTGCTTGAAGAAAGAAGGTAAGATGAACAAGAATGAGAAAGATCAATCCAATACACATACAAAATGCAGCAAGGGAAGTATGAAAGAGATGAAAAGAGAATGTGAGAAGTGAAGGCAAATTCACTTCTCAAACAACTTACCACCTGAAAAGTCAGCAAAAGAAATGAAATGCAATGCAAAATGAGATGCAATGTCATGATGCAAACCAAAACCAGAAGCATAAGTATGATGTTAATGATGCTAAGAGATGATGCAAACATGAGGCAAGGCATTAGAATGATCATTCAAACATATGGATGCAAGAGAAGCATGTTTTGAACCATGGATGTACATGAAAAGTTATGAAATGTAATGGACATATAACATGGCAAATGCAAGATGCAATGAGCAAACATGATTCTAATATGTCCTAGGATGTATTATGAATCAAATGAATACATAAAATGTCATGGCAAGTCATGGTATGCAAGCAAATGGAAGATGGATGCAAAGGAAGGCATAAATTAGGGTTTATGATCAACACACAAAGCAAAATCCAAAACCAGAAGCAAATGACATGATAAAAATTTGAAAATGCAATCAAAGGAACACTAAACCTACACAAACTCACTGCCCAAAGGAGGGGATCCAACTCTTAACCTAGTGAGAGTTAAGAATTTCCTAAGATTGCTAGGGTTTTAAGGTACCTTGTCAAGGAAAATGCAAAACAAATTGAAAATGCAAGATCAATTCATGGCAATTTTATCCTATAAACTACATGTTATGCAAGATGCAATGCAAAAAGAATCATTGTCCAACTCTCAATGGTTAGGCAGAAATGAATTTTTGAAGTTTGAAACAAAATATTGCCTTGAAATGAAATTAATTCCAAAGAAAATTATCAAAAGGCATCAAGATCAAAAAAGAAATTTGGCTTGAGAGTGGTACAATGTTTCTAAATGTTTTCAAATGCTATGTGAATTTTTTTGTGATTTTTAAATACCTAAAAGTATTTTTAAATAATTAATTTTCATTAATTAATTAAAAATAAACTTTTAAATGATTTAAAAATAATTTTTAATGCAAAAAATAAAAATAAAAAATATTTTTGTGTTCTGAAAAATAATGAAAATCTTGACAAAAATTTTCATAATTTTTAAACATTTTTTGCTATTTTAATTGATTCTGGGCTGGGAAAGGTTGACTTGGCGCCACATCCAATGGCCCAAGTTCAAACCTGGCTAAATCTGGTTTAAAAATTAATTAAACTGGATTAATTAAGTCAAATGAGGATTAGGGCTAAATGATGAGATCTTGGCCATCCATACGCGCGCGGGTCAACGCATCTAAAGGCCAGAATTCAAAGTTGCGTAATTAAACAGGTTTAACCCTAATCAACCTCAGGCGACCGAAGATGAGCTCCGGTCGTCTTCTCCGGTAGGGCAAAACCCTAGTTTCCTCTACAGGCTACCCCAAGTCAAATTAATTGCCCAGAAACCTTCCCCTCCCCAAACTAAACCTAAATCCATCATCAAAAACCATTTATCAGCCATGAACAAAGAGAAACGAACTCAAACACATTCACGAGCAAAACTTCAGAGAGGCATGAAATGTTCATTTTCACACTATTTTTAAATCTAAAAGCATCAGAGTGATCCCCATGATGTGCTCTTTCATTTTGTAACAAAAATAACAATCTCTGAAAAGTTGGAATTTTGAAGCTACCTGAGATGAAGAACTGTGAAGATGAGCTTTCCTGGCCTTTCTCTTATGCAAATTGCCTCTCCTGAACCTCCTGAGCTCAATGGAATGCTTCAAAACTCTTGTTGATGGCTGATTTGTGAAGATGAGTTCTGGTGTAGCAGATTTTACAGTTGTGTTCTAGGGGGTTTCAGGCTGTTTTAATGGTGGGATTTTGTTCCATGGAGGATTTGTGGTTCACTGGTGAAGAAAGAACTGAGGTTTTATGGCTGTGTAAGGAAATTCGAAGAGGAAGAGTTTTTGACAGAATTTTGTGGATGCAAGAAAGTGGGAGCATTCAGCTTGTGTGTGGTCTCTTTTTGGATTGCTTGATGTCCACATATCATGCTCTGGTTGGGCAGAGAGTTGGTGTGTCGCTGTGGGATTGGTATCGGCCTTTGTGCAAAAAGTCAAGATATGGTGTACCTTAGGCATGGCTCGGGTCAGAGGCAATCTAGAGGCTTGTCCTGCCTCAGCTTGAGTCAAGGATGGCCCTTGGATGGTTCATGAAAGGCTGCTGCATTTGGATCATGAGTTGGAAGGGTTTTTGCAACTTGACAACTTGTTACATCTCATGATTTTTGGCCATGTATGTGTGAGAAGTCTTGCTGAATTTCTGATGTGGGATGCCTCATTAGGTCATGACAATGTATTAAAACCAGCTAGAGGTCATACAATCCCTTTGAGAATGATTTTGCAAGAAATCCCTCTTTGCACTTTCATGAAGAATGGCTTATGGTTATGTGAAAATCAAGGCATAGAAATGGGAAATCTCTTGGGCCAAACTGATTTTTAGGTCATGCATTGCATTGGTGTGATGATTAGAGGTCACATTGAAGTCACATAAAGGCTTGCCATGAAAAATTGCAAGTTTTCCATTTTGTGCAAAAGTGAAATTTCAATGATTTTATCCAACTTTGCAAGGCCATAACTTTTGATCCAAAATGAATTAGAATGAGTTCTTGTACTTTTTGAAAAGGGAATGATCCATTCTACAACTTTCATGGCCAAAGTTTTCTCATTTGAAGCATTTTTGAATCAAAAAGCAAGGGTTGAAAAAGTTTCCCAAAATGGCAAGTTTCCATTACAAGTCATTTTCCCAAAAAGTCAACTTTGCAAATGGCTTGAAGTTCTTCAATTTTGTGAACTTCTAACATCTTCTATGATCAAATAAAGATCATACATAATCAAAATGATGATGAACACCCTTTGGTTGGGTCATTGAGGGCCTTAGATGCCCTGATTTTACACTAACTTGCTTAAGAAGTCAACTCTTGATTAGATGCCTTCCCCATGGAATCTCTTCATGAAAATTGATATGCATGATCCCTATACCATATAGAGACCAATAGAAACAAGAATGACCAAAAAATTTGGAGTTATGGCCTTTGAAACCAAAACCCTAATTCTAGGTCATCTGTGCAGTCAATCCTGGCTCTGCTTCCATGCCATTCCCAGTTCTTGTGATTCTTTGATTTTCTTGACTTTGAGAGGATATAATATGATGTTTGAACACACATGGACCCCTTTGAAGTGATTGATGACCTTTGGAGTGGCTCAAATAGCTCAGGGATGGCTCAGATCACAAACCCTAGATGCAGATGACTTTGAATCAATGCAGTGAATCAAAAATGCAATATGAGATGCTATGATTGAACTTATGCATATGAAGAGATCACAAGCCATGGTATGAATGGGTGAGGGAAAATTTGGGGTGTTTACACAACTTGACCTTCACAGACCCTATATCAATAATTCTCATGCTCTGGGGAATCAAATTGCTTCCAAATGACAGTGCTCTTATATTCCTGAAGCTTCTTCCACAATCGAAGCCACCTTCTTCAAAAGCTCAGCCCACCGACCAGATATTATCTACAATTGAGTATAGGGTAGAACCCATCAAAAGTCCAGATGCTTATAACAAGGATTGCCCATCTTGTTAAGGTAATGTGAAGGAGGAGGTTCAAAAATTTTTGCCACATCAAAGTCACATGTCTTGACTTGACCAATGTCTGGATAATATCTGAATGAAACCAGAATATTATTAGGTTTGAGACCTATGTGTAGAACTTTATGAGAATGACAGTATGCCAATCCAGCGAGAGTTTGACGTAGAAATTTTCCGGCCTCAAATGTCGAAAAAGGAAACAATTGGCAAGGTATCTTCTAAGACTCATGCCCAAAAACAAGAAACACAACCTCCACAGTTTCTATCATATTCCACAAGCTGATTATATTGTCGTGGTTTAACATTTTGCGGATAGAGACGTGATTCAAGATTTTGTACGGAACTCCCTAGATTTTCTGGTTTTCAGGAATATTCAGAATCTCTTTTTTTTTGTTATTGTTGTTGAACAATGTGATATTGCAGGATCTTGGACTGATTTTGCAGGTTGCCATCTAAAGATTTGCAGGAAATTGTTGAAGGTTGATGAGTTGCTTGAGAGGAAGGTTGTGGATGATGAAGGATTACCGAAGGTTGAAGAATGATGTGTCTGCGACCTTTCATTGATTAGCTCAGTTATGGCCGCGTCACGAGAAACACGATTACGTCCCTGTCAACATCTTGCGCCAAACAGAGCTGTTCTGAAATCGTTTCAGGTTTGACGATGATGAATGCAACTTCACGTTTCAGGTATCGAGTCGTTGTTATTGTTGATATGCGGATACAATGTATTAGTTGAAAACTGAATCTTTGAGTCGATGCCATGATTCTTGCGTTTTATTGCAGGTTTTTTGTTGTCACCATTGAAGGTGTTGTTGAATGTTGCAGAAGAAGGTTGAAGATTAATGTGAAGAGGATTGGAGTGATGAAGATTGGTAGGGAGATGAAGACTGTTAGGGAGATGAAGACTGTGTAGAGTTTTTTGCTCTGTGTTTTCTCTTTTTCTTTTCTGTTTCTATTTTTCTATAGTTGGAATCCCTTCTTCTTTTTCTCTGATGTATCAGTTTATAACTGTTATTTTGTTGTATGTTTTTTTTTCTGGTGAATACTGATTTTTATTCTAATGTGCCTTATTTCAACTCCGCCCCCTTGCATTGACATGAGCTTGTATTGCAAGAAATTACATTACATCAATGGCAACTATTTTCCTTGCATCACTTGAAAGGTGGCATGCTCATTTTCTTATCAGATGGGGTTGAATTCGAGCCATTGCTGCTCTTTGATGAATCCCTAGGTTCTGGAAAATGGTGAAAAGGAATACCATTCTTAAATTTCAAAGTAGCACTGATTCCATGGCACCTTATTTGAGAGTTTTGGAACACATTTGGTGTGACAATCCTCGCATTATTAACAAACAAAATTGCTCTGCCACTGTTGGTGATGCTGATCACCAGAGGGAACTACGAAGCCATTTGGAAAGTGCCTTAGATGATTAAGCAGCAATCGCGTCGGAATAGAGTGTCGGGGTTATCGAGAAATGTGAGAATAAAGGAAAAACTCTCATGACTTTTGTTATCAACCTTAAAAAATACACACCAACTTATTTATTTCATAATGACCTTTTTGTAATAATAGTTAACAGATGGAAATATGGATTAATTAGTTTACGAAGGGTTTAGGAAATCGACTAAGAAAATAGTATTTGCAAATGAAAGAATTTTGGTTAGAAGTGACATTCGATAATTGGTTAAGTGATTTGTAATGGGTAATGGACTTAAAATGGATCATGAAAGAAATGGTTAAATGATGAGCAAGGTTTATAGTATAGAAAAACAAATGGGCTCAAGAATCGAGTGTAACAACGGATAAAATATTCGGAATTGTTTATTATGAATAAACTTGAGTTGTTCCTTCCCAAATAAGTCAATATCACGCGCTTTCCTCTTAGCTTGAAACAAATCCTTTGACATGCCCCACTCTTAAGCAATTTGATGCCATAATAAACTCCTCAGGATCCCGAACCATTATCCCACAAACATATGAATTCAAACCTAATATTCTAATATCCCCAACCTCCATTGGTGAAGTGCCCTTGAGATCAAATCATGAACAAGAATTTCAGTTTCTCCTTGAGATATTCAATGAAGAAGAACACAGCTTGAGATGTTACGGAGAGCCAACACTCTTATTCAAAGTGAATTCGACCGAACACCTCAATAATGGGTCAGATCTACTAGCGAATATTCTCCACCAGTTCAATCCTTGGCATATACAGATAAGGTACAAAACCCTAATCTCGTATGGCCTTGATCACATGCCTTATGAATTCAGTGCAAATGCAGGGTTATGAATATTAATGGCCTAATGGAAGATGCAGATGAATGCGAAGCGATAAGCCAGTAGAGGGAATAAATATGAGGGCAAATTTTGAGGTATTACAAATACCATCTTTCAACTTCCAGCAACTGTCAGGTTTGTAGGCACAATAAAAGCAATCTTCATTACAACCTGGAAAGAATCCAGCCTGTATCAACTTCTTCTTGATAATAGATAAGGGAGTAGTCACATCTGCTACTGAGGAAACATATGAAACTTCATCAACAGCATTAACAGTCTTTTCATGATTGGGCATGGGAGCAGTAATCACATTTGGAGTCCCAGGAGGGTCAAATTCAATATCTCCAGCTTCAATCATATCTTGAATCTTGTTTTTCAATATCCAGCAATTGTTGGTGTCATGTCCCGGACAATTAGAATGATAGGCACACCGTGCATTAGGGTTGTACCGAGGAGAGGAAGTATTAGGATTCTGAGAAGGGTCCTTCAAAGTAATGAGTTCCCCTTTCAACATGTGTTGCAAGGCTTGGGCCAGTGACATGTTGATCTTGGTGAATTGTCTTCTAGGCTTCTGTTGATTGCTCTGTGGTAGCTCTGGTGCTGCAGGAGTAGGATTAGAAATATGAACTGCTCCCACAGATTGGTGATTTCTGTTACGGCTGGGTTGACCATACACAACATTAGACTCCTTCTTTCCACTAGGGGGCTTCTTTGCAGTGCTTGATGAAGAGGCACCCACCTGTATCTTACCACTTCTTATACCACTCTCCACACGCTCTCCAGTCATTATCAGCTCGGTGAAACCAGATGATGAGCTTCCAATGAGGTGACTATAGAAAGGACCATTCGGCGTACTCATAAACATATCCACTAGCTCCCTGTCAGTCAGAGGAGGTTGAACTCTGCCAGCCAGGTCTCTCCATTTCTGGGCATACTCCTTGAAATTCTCATTAGCACCCATAGACATGCTTTGGAGTTGCATGCGAGTAGGTGCTAGATCAGCATTATATTGGTATTGCCTATAGAAGGCCTCAGCAAGATCATTCCAATCACGAATATTGACACTTTCCAATTGATAGTACCATTCTAATTGAGCTCCAGACAAGCTCTCTTGGAAGAAATGAATCCACAATTTCTTATCAGCAGTATGTGGTTGAATCCCCCGGACATAGGATCTTAAATGCAACTTGGGACATGAGACACCATCATACACCACAAAAGCAGGAACCTTGAAACCAATAGGTATAACCACTCCAGATATTAAGCTCAGATCTTCAAAATCAAGCCCAGGAGATTTTTGCAACTCCATGGCATTCATCCTGTCTACCAGCATCTTGTACTTATCTTCATTAGGATCATGATAATAATTTGCTTCAGAATCAGAATCTCCCACAGTATCATGGAGACTGCCTCCCTCTTTCTCAGAATTTTCAGACTCATAATCATCAACTTGTTCCTTTGTCTTGACAGGACCTTTGAACCTTCTTCCCAGATTAATAAGGCCTCCTGATCTTCTAGTCTTCTTATTCTTCTTAGCCAGCAGTGTCTTCAACTCATCTTGTCCCTTGGACAAGTTCAGAATCAACTCTTGGAATTGTGCATTCTGAGCCTGGAGATCTTTGACAGTCTGTTCAAGAGCCATTTCTGCTGAAATAAACAGCGAGAAGATAAGATACATGTACATAAGAAACCTGTGATGCAGTGATATGGTATGTAAATGCGTATGCAGTGTTTTCAAGGACCGCAGGATTTAAATTTGTTTAAACAACCATAAAGTAAACTTTTATTAGTAATCAATAAACTTGTTTGCCCCTTGGGCTTACAATAAAAATGAAATGAATACAAAGATGGGGTTTTAAGTCTCCCATGGACGCTTCCTCTTTGTGTTGAGGTATGAGTTGAGATTCCGCTCCTCGTGAAGTTGTTTTGTTAGCTCCAAGATTCTTTCTTGACTTGCTTTGTAATGAGTCTCAAAAGTATCTCTTTGCTCCTTCAACTGGATCCAGGACCTTTGTAAATCTTCCATGTCAGTGGGCATGTCTGGGTGAAGAATGATATAAGAAGTATCTCCTTCAGCAACAGGCTCCATGGTAACTGGCAGGATAGCAGGATATGGCATCATAAGAGTCTGAGCACGAGATCGCACCCATCTGAGATAAGCTTCCATAGGAATAGTGTACTTTGGTTCCAGAGTTTTGCTGTCAACCTTGTTCACTTTACCCCATGCTCGTATGAACCTTTGACGGTAACCTTGAAGATCGTTGTTGTAGTCGAACACAATACCCTGAATAAGCATATTATGAGGACCATCACTCAGAGCGTAACCAAACTGACGTAGATCTAAGGAAGGATTGTAGGTAATGCCCCCTCTTATGCCAAGGAGTGGTACATTAGGGAACTCCCCACAATGGTCAATGATAGTAACATTCTCCATAGATCTAGAGCACCAATGAATATCTGAATGAGAAAGTAACATGATCCTCTTGGACCACCTGAATCCTTGTTCATTCTTCATCACTGGTCAAGGAAGGTGAGAAATAAACCACCTAGACAATAGAGGTATGCAGCACATCAGAGTTCCTTGTGCCTTCGTAGTACGGGTATGAAGAGAGTGTAAGATGTCTCCAAGCAATGTAGGCACTGGATTGCGAGTCAGAAATATGTTGATGGCGTGTATGTCTATAAACTGGTCTGGATTGGGGAATAACACTAAGCCATAAATCAATAGAGCTAAGATCTCCTCAAAAGAATCATAACTCATAGCCTTCAGGAATACTTGAGCTTTCTCCATCAATACCTTGGCAAGAATACCCTTAACTCCACTCCTTGTTTCTAGGACAATGTCTGATTTCTTCAGATGTAGGGCTGCAGCAATGACTTCAGGTTTAGGCTCTTTTTCCAAGCCTGTGAAGGGTTTCTGATCAAGGATAGGTATACCCAATAGCTTGGAGAACTCTTCCATTGTAGGAACCAGCTGATAGACGGGGAATGTGAAGCAATGATGTTTAGGATCAAAGAACTGAAACAAAACATTCATCATGTCTTCGTTGAACCCTGAAGTGACTAAATCCAGTAGGTGACCATGCTTCTTGATAAACTGGGAGTTTTCAGAAACTTGAGAGACCAACTCTTTGAGCTTAGGAGGTATTCCTACAAAGTTGATCCGGATAGTATTCCTACGAGCAGAAGCCATGACCTGCAACAAAGAACAAAGATAAATCCTTTGGTCCTTGAAATGGTTAGTGAAAATGCTATGCTTATGATGCATGATGATGCTATGATGTTATGCTCAATCACAAACATGTGGCACACACAAACAAGTCACACCATAGCCCTAGGTTTGAAGGCTTGCATGAGGTTTAAAGGTAAGTACCCTCCCCTGAAGTTTAGTTGGTTCATCCTGTCCTACAAAAGTAACCAGGTTCTAAGGGATCTCAATATCATTGGTCCTTCACAAGGGTGGTTGTTCAGTAGGCAACTTACTTGCCAACCAAAACCCTCCAAGTTTAGAATCTCAATGAGCGTAGTATCGAGTATCAACCAACTTCAGTCTTCACCAAAGCCGGTTATCTCACTACTTTTCTAAAGGACAAGATGGGATGACTAGGGTTATAAAAGTTAGTTAGTGTATTGACAACATATGGCAGCCTCATATTATCTTCAACTTTACTTAAGGAACATAAGCACCAACCAAGAAGTCATACTAACTATGGCCACCAGATCAACCATATCGGTATACGCCATACAGTTTCCTTGGTCTATTGTCATTTACCTAAGGTACACTAGATCCGGGTTAGGATCTTTCACACATAAGAGCACCCAACAAGTAAAGTAAAGCAATCAAAGCAAACAAATTTAAAGTGATCTTAATTCCTAAGGGTACCCCTCTTTTATTAAGTCCCCAACAGAGTCGCCAGTTCTGTAACACGGTGGGAGAACTGACTTTAGTTAAATGTTGCGGATAGCAAGAGTCGCCACCGACTTTAATTTTATCCAAAAGGAAAGGGCATAAAAGAACAGGAAAGACCTTAAAAAGATTTTGAGTTCGGGGGGTAGGTTATATAAAGGGAAGGTGTTAGCACCCTTTATATCCATGGTTATCCATGGGCTCTTAGTTACTTAGCTCACTTTAAACTGTTTTGAGAAGTGTAGTGTGTGATTAAAAAATTTCTAAGTACTTTATAATGATCCTCGTATGGATGTATATAAAGACTTTGTTTTGAAAATTTGTTTGAAATGTGAAGTGTAATGAAGTATTTTGAAGAAAAGTGAGCAAGTACTTAAGAGGAACCTACCCTATGCTAAGTCTTTACTGTTCTTATGTGTTCTTTCAATGGTAAGACTATCCCTATTATTAAGGAATAGGTAGTCATTACCTTGGATGTAATAAGGGACATGTGAAGGGACATCTGTATTTAGGCAACTGTAAGGTGTCTTAGCAATACGAAGGGACTTATCATCTTTTATTTGAAGGGACAAGATCATTTACCGTAGGCAACATCGAAGGGACTTGATCTTATAATCTTAAAAGGGACTTGATGATATTTTATGAAAAGGGAGTTTGTTTTAAGACACCTTACTTGACCTTATAGTTAGGCAACATGAGGAATACCCTTAGAAAGTGTAGGATGGCGATCAAAGATCGACTTACATGTGTGAGTGTCCATATTCATATATTTATCTTATTAAATTAGTTATTCTAAATTAATTTTAATTTACAAACATGTTATCACTCCCTATAGTTACTAACCATGGCAAGAATATTTATAAACAATAGAACAATAATAAACTACGACTATTACAAGGCTTTCGCAATTACATCATGATAAAAACAATTGAAAAAATATATAATAAAATAAACAATAACTAAAAGGTTAGTGATAAAATAATTATAAGAAGAAAAGGTTAGCACAAATATACAAAAATATATAGAATTTAAAAGAACATTTTTAAGTTATACAAAATAATTTATTTTTTGAAGAATTTTTTAAGAGAAAAGAAAGTAATTATAATAGTAATAATAAACAATATAATTATTTACAAAAAAAACAAGATTAATTATTTAATTAGATATTAGAAAAATTAATTAAATTTAATATTTAAAATTAAACAAAAATTAAGGTTTAGGGTTAATTTTACAATTTAAGAAAAATCAGGATTAGGGTTTTGATTATTTAATATAAACTTAATTAAATTATTTAAAAATATATATATAATAATAATATAAACAAATTTTAAATCAAATATAAACTAAATTAAACTTTAAAATAAATTAGAAATTTTTTAGAAAATATGTAGTTTTATAGAAATTATATTATAAACTATTATTTAGAAATTATTTATTTTTATATAAGAATATAATAAATTTAAGTAATATAACTAAATATATGAAAAATTGAGAAAAATAAAACAAAAAAAAATACCTGGGGCAGGGATTGAACCCACGCCCTAGGCTCTCTTCTCTCCCTTGTCCAACACCAACACCACCAGGCCATGCGTGCGTTGTGAATATAAGAGGAGTAGTAATCCTTATGTATCAAGCCTGAAAATAAATGAAATTTAAGCCAAAAAATAACTGAGGACGGGTTCGAACACACGCCCTTTGCTTCATACGCGCGTGTATCAACCACTAGGCTGCTTGTCATCCTGTGAAACAAAATACAAATAATACAATAAATATACAAGTCAATTTTTGAAAATCTGAAGCGCGCGAAGATCTTCATCTTCAACCTTGGATTCACAGGTTTTCCTGCGAATTTAACTATGACTTTTCCTGCGAATTTCCTTGCCAATGCAACCTGCGAATGCCAAACACCATACAAACAGTACAATTTCAAAAAATTAATAATGCCAATGAATTCCTGGTGACCTATACGATTCTTCCATGTCCTTAGAACTCATTTATATTGGTTTAATGGTGAAACCCTAAACGGCCACCCTAAACCCTAACAATGGAAAATCCTTGATCTTGTATCAAAACTCAAATTAAATTATCCAAAAACGATCCTTAGCTTGTTACAAACACGAAACAACAATCAAACACAATTTATATTTCACGAATATTAGAAAACGAAAAATTCATAAAGATGCAAGAACTTTGATTCGGTTTATGCAAATAGTAAGGTTTTTGATGCTGGGAATGATTGAAACATGATCAGTGATCCTCAAGGAAGCTAAAGCAACCTTTGTTTTGTCTTGAAAGTCCCTCTAGATCAAAAACCATATATGACTTTTTATGTGAAAATTTGAGATTCAATGGTGTTCTTGGAGGCAGCAAAATTTGTCCTTTGTGATTGGAATGTCTTCAAGTATATGTAGGGATCAAAATTAGGTCAAAAAGTTATGGATTTATGGGCTTTTTAATGATTGCTTGATCATGAAGTTTCAATCTTTCAAATATTGAAAAAGATCACATCTAACCTTGCCAAACCAAGCTAGCACGAATTTGGATCAGATCAATCATCTATAATTGATGTTTATGACCTTCTAGAATCATAATCTCATCCAAATATATGATTTTCATATTTTATTTTAATTTAATTTGTATTTTAATGAATAAAATTCAAATAAATACTAAACAAAATATAAAAAATCAGAAAATACATGGGTTGGGTCGTGCTTGATGATATTATAAAGATTGGATGGCAATTTGGTGGGCTCATTTAGCAAAAATTGATTTTAAGGCCTCATTTGCTTCATAAACTTCCCAAACATTTCCCAACTTTGCAAGGGCACAAATCCTTAAATTTTAATGCTATGAAGGTGTTCTTGGACATTTTAGAAAGCTTAGAGAGTCCTTTAACCAACCTCTTTGGTCTCATGTCCATATCTTTTACCATTCTTAAGTTATGCTCTTTGGAAGATGTTGACTTTTTGTTGACTTTTAAAAGGACCTATAATGTCTTAGCCCATACCTTCCAAATGAAGCATTTTTGGGATTGGCTTGTGAGACACAAAGTTGTAGATAATTCAATTTCCTTCAAAATTAACTTTGGATGGAAAAATTTTGATGAAGCATGTGAAAGTTATGGCTGGTCAAAGTTCAGTTGACTTTTCCTGTGAAAACCCTAATTTAGAAACTCCTGATTCTTGATGATCTGAAATCTCCTTGATGAATCATGATCAAACCTTGATCAAATTATGAATTTTACTTAATATACTTGATGTTGGCAAAAAATCATGAAGTTTGACTTTGGTTTGACCACAGTTGACCTCAGTTTGACGTTTTGACTGCCTTGACTGATTTTAACCTATCTGATCATCTGACTGAGCAAATCTTTTGGGAAAGTCTTGAAACTTGACATGGGGATTCTTGAACACATATAGGATGCTATGAAGCTCACTTGAAGTCTTGGAAGTCCATTTAACCTGATGAAAGTCAAAACCCTAGTTTAGGATGCCTTGCTTAGGAGGATGCATTGTCTGAGGGAATTGTCAAACTTTCTGACTAATTGTGAACCTTGTGAACCTCATGAGATGTCTTGTGAACTTTTTTAACCTTGTGAACCTCTTATTACACAATTTCTTGTCTTGGGGAGGGCAAATTTTGGGGTGCAACAATTCATCAGAAGCTCAGCAGTGCAACTTGCTCCTATACAAGGAAACCCTAATTAGGGTTTTACCTCAGATCTTCATTTTCTCATAGCTTTGACCAATTCTTATGGTCAAAGGATTCTATATGATATATAATGCCTATGGAGGGAGTTTGATGCAAAACTTCACTGAGGAAGTCAGTCATTAGTTCAGTTACTTGTAAATGAAGAAAAATGTCAATTGTGTAGAAGAAAAGTCAACCAATGGATTTCAAGGGTTCCAAACATCATTCTCAATCCTATGGACCTTAATGAGGGAAAAATATAGCTTGGGTGATCTCAATTTTCAATAATCAAGATTTTGGAAGAATGTTGCTAAATATGGAAAGTGACCTATAATTAAACTATCTATTTTTGGCAATTTTTGCCTTAACTTCATTCAGTTCTTTCATGATCAAGAGGGCTCCAAATGAATTTTCCTCAAACATGAAAGTTGTAGGGGGTTTTCTCCCCTTTCCAAAAAGTCCCAGAACTCCTCCATATCATTTGTGGTTTGAAATTTATGGTCATTTGAACTTGGCATATTAATAGGGTTTTCCATATTTCTAATGTTTACACCAAATGCAAAAAGGCTCATGGTGAATTTTCAAGACCTCTAATACATCAATTTTGGTTATCACATTCAAGTACATCCTATAATAATCAATTTTTCCCAAGAAATCAAAGGAACTTGTGGCTTTCACATGAGATATTTCACAACTTGCCATTTTGCAAAATCCTTCATAATTCAAAAATTAAAGCATCCTAATCCATGTGATTGATCCAAGGGTGATAAGTGAACCAAAGAAAACTTGATCATGCACATGCTGAAAGGTTTGCACGCACACTTCATCACATTACAAGTTTCATGAAAATTTGCAAATCACTCCTCACCACACTTCTCATGGGTGCATTGCTTCCAAAACCCTACACAGGTGTAGGCACTCATCATATATAAGCCATTTGTGCCTTTGATTCAGGCTCATGCTCTCATATTTCTCACTTCCAAACTTTTTACTCTTCTTGCAATTTCCTTTGAAACTCACATTTCACACACACACATTGCTCCTTCTCTTTCCATATTCATGATCAGTGAGGTCTAAGGAGTGCAAATACACCATTGATTTGAGATTAGAGCAAGGATTATCCATAGTGCAATTCAGAAGCAACTTGATTCTAAACTCAAGATTCAGGTGGATTTGAAGCTTTATTTGCATTTATTTTGCAAATAGATGTGCTAGGGAGTGGATATGCACGTTTCTGAAGGTTTTCTTTGAGTATTTGACCTAACTTCATCTCAGGTCAACTTCCAAATTCATCACTCTAGATCTTGTTTTTCATGTGTGTATAATGATTTGTATGCTTCACTGAGTTGCTTAATGTGTTTTGTTTTGAAAATGGTTGAGTATTTAGTTTGTATGATGGATATGAAAGTTTGATGTCAAAACTTATTCTCTTCGATCTGTGAAATATATTGATTGTTTGTTGTTTTTGAGTTCAAATTCGTGATCAGCATGTGAAATACTTTTGATCTGGAGCTTGGTTTGAATTTCTGGAGATGTTTGTTCTTGTGCATGCATTTTCTGGTGAACGGAGCTAGGGCTCCGTCACTAGACTGTGTTTCAGGTGAAGGAGAGGTCCAAGGTTGAAGAAGAAATCTGGTCCATTGGTTTTTTGAATTGGACAGCGGATTTGGTGCCAGCACATTAAAATGTGTATGTGACTGTAATACCTTAAAATTTGCCCTCATATTTATTACCTTAATCGGCTTCATGCTTCGCATTCATCGGCATTTCTCATTAGGTCATAATGTTCATAATCATGCATTTCATTGTTTCCCAAGGCATGTGATCAAGTCCATACAGGATTAGGGTTCATGCCTTATTTGTATCTATCAGGGATTGAACTGATGGAGATTATTCACTGGTATATCTAACCCACTATTGAGGTGTGCAAACAGATTGGCTTTTGAATAAGAACGTTGGCTCTTCTTAGCGTCTCAAGTTGTATTCTTCATCATTTGAATATCTCAAGGAGAATTTGGAGTTCTTGTTCTTGATTTGATTTGAAGGGTTGAATTCATCTGTTTACAGAACAATGATTCGGGATTGTGAGGAGTTTATTACGGCCTCAAAGTTCTTAAGAGTGGAGCATGTCAAAGGATTTGTTTCAAGCTAAGGGAGAATGCACAGTTATTGATTTATTTAGAAGGTGTCATTCAAATTCAAATTCAAGTCATCGGGATCCATCTCGAATGCAAGCTATCATCATTGTTCATATCCATTTTCGATTTAACTTAATCCATTAAACCATAATTTAATCCGATAATCACTTTCAAGCTCACTTTTCTTAGCCCATTTCAAATCCATACCATGTTCCTATACATATTTTAAGCCCATTATAAGTCAAAACCCAATATCATTTTCCTCACATTTTTGTTAAACCAAAGGTCCATTCAATCCATATTTAGTTTCATCCTAATTGGTTTCTAGCCCGATTGTCCATGTCCATATTCGACTTTATTAACAGAATCCTATCTTTTTGACATTTTGAACCACTCTTATAATTTAATTTAATTTTTATATGTTAATATCCAAAACTCTTTGATTATCAATCCCCATTCAAGTTTTTAATATCCATTTCAGGATATTCCATTTATGTTCATTACCAAAAAAATCCATAACAAGGAAAGGATATAATTCTTAATTGCTGATAAGACACGGTGATAAAGAAAATCGAAATTCATCCATAAATTTTCGTGATTTACATGTCTATTAACATAACAGGACACAAAATCTAGTACAACTAAACAAAAATTATATCCAACTCTTGATAGCAGAAGAAAACAACAAGAGAATATTTTGGTGACGTCCATAAACTCATCCCAATTCCCAAAGCAAAATAAACTAGTTCCCCTCTTTCTCCCCTCATTTTCTGCATTCGCCTCTCTCCTCGTTCAACCTTTCAAATGGACTCGCCAATGGAATTTTAGGGCGTTGAGGTTAAAGTTGGACAATCTGTTAAAGATGATCCAAATGATCAATTTGAGGGATACATCCATATTTCCAAGGTTGCACTTGGAGAGGTTAAGAAAGGCAAAGCAAGTGAACCTGTTGTTGTGTACGTGAAGGTTAAAGATCAGAAGATTGAGCTGGGAACTCTTAATAAGGATGAGATTCCTCAGTTTTCCCTGGATATAGTTCTAGACGAGGAGTCTAAACTTTTCCACAATTCAGAAAGTGCTTCTGTTTATTTTTCTGGATACAAAGATTTTCACCCTGATGATGGTTCTGAAGGCTATGACTCTTCTGATAGTGAAGAAGAACTTTCTCCTTTGAAGGAACATGTAAAGGAGGAGGCTGATAAATCTGGAAAACCTACTGCTGAAGTCGATGCATTGACAAAGCAAGTCAAGATTGTTGATCCAACAAATGGGAAGATTGTTGATCCAGTGAAACATGAAGATGAATCTGATGATGAATCATATTCGGATTTTTCCGGGGATGACACTTCCGATGATGAGATTGACACTGATAGTCATGAGAGTGAACTAGACGCTACTCCTAAAACTTTGATACTGATACTTCTGACATTGACAATGGTACTGATAGTGAAGAGGAGACTCCTGCATAAGAACATAACGCCTTCAACAATAACAAGAACAATATTCACAGAATTTGCACAGCAATGAGCCACCATACGCTTCACACACTCGGACTTAGGCTGCACAGCAATGACTTAGTATAAGTTTAATTACTGATTTTTAGAATGGTAATATTAGATAGTTCCCCTAGTTTTAGGACTTAGGCTTAAAATTTCTAATAAATAGATTTAAGTGAAGTTTAGGCTTGTGGTTTTATACCTTAATATGCATTTTTTAGATTTTTATTTCTTTATTCCAATTTTAATGCTTTGCCTTATTATTTGAATTTCTTATTTGTATAGGTTTCCCCACTGTTCTTAGAATCAACTTAACTTCCTTAGGAAGTAAGTTGAATTCTAGTAGTTTCTAGTGCCTTTCATTCATTAGGATTAGAAAACCACATAAACCATTAGGACCACTTTTGAATAAATAAATAAAATTAGGATTGAGTCTTAGTCCCTTAGTTTTTACCTTTTGCAACTTGAGTCCTTCTTTCTCATCTCATAAAGAAAAATAATAAAACACGTAATAAAGATCGAACGTTCTTGTACGACACGAGACTTTGTTACGGAGTGCTTATACGCGTCCTGTTTCGGGGCGAGGTGTAAGTACTTACCGCGATGGATAGGTCTTAGTATGATAATGTTCATAAACAAACAAATTCAAAACATTTCTCATAAAAGACAAAAACAAATAATAAGCGACTATCTTGCGGGAACTTCTTTTCTCATCTCAGTCATTCTGAACGCGAACTCGCGACGACTTGTCTCTTTTGCAAAACGGTAAACGCACTCGTACCAGACGAGCCTGCAACACCTGAGCATAGACATGCGCAGTTCCAGCTATAAAAAACATAAACAAATAGTTCCCGCCTGGTTAGGCGAACTACGTCGACTCTGATCCTCATATTCTCGATGAGGTATGTAGGCAGCGGGGTAGGGCCCGTTCGAGCACATTCTTTATTTTCCCTACATTTTCCCCCTTCTGTTCTTTCTCTTTTCCAGTTCCTTTCTCATTCCCATTCCAGACAGCAGTTTTATTCAATAGCATCTTATTTCTCACCCTTTGAAACAAACAAACAAGCGTGGATCCCGTTGGGTACGGCGGACGGTCTGGGGTGCTAATACCTTCACAGGTCGTAACCGACTCTCGGACCCAGATCTTTGGTTCGCAGGACCTCGTCCTTTCCTTCTTCCTCAGGTTTGTGCAGCATTACCTTTCCCATTCTTTGGGATAAAAATGCATGGCTGGAGACTCTACCGGGATAAAACACTTTCAAAAATTACAAAACAATTCATGAACATTATTTAGGGTTTAATAAAAAATTTCCAAATTTTATTTTTCATTTTCTTTTGTTTTTGTGTCCTGAATTAATTGTTCATTTAATTTCTTTTATTTTTCTTTCTTCTTTGCATATCCTGACTTGTATGATTTTTAATTTGAATTCTATAACTGATATGATGCTAATTCTCTTTGCTATTCTTTGTTAACATGTTGAAATACCTTAGTGGTTTTTGTAATATTTTTTAGGCTTTATTTTGATGTCTTTTAGCTTATTGCTTATTGTGTAAGGAAGTGAAACCCTATTTGTGCTTTGGCTAATTTTTTGTTTGTGTTTTCTTCTAATTCTAGTTATGTAATATGGATATGATGTTTGTACATACTTTAAGTGCCTTGTTGCTTGATGGTTTAATATTTAAGGCATGTTCACTAATTGTTTGAGATTTGTTCTTTAACTTGCCTAATTTGAAGTGTTTTTGATCCATGTTTGATTGCTTGAGTAGAAAGGCACTTGTGCCATCTCTTAGGATATTATTTGTGGATTGATAATATGTCATGTGACCCCTTGTTTTAGTATGTGAGTCTTACCCTTGCTTGTTTGATGATAACTTGTGCATTAAGGTACACTTTCACAAGCATGCTTCATTTCACTTCACACTTCTCATGTCTCTTTTAATTGACCTAGTTTTTGTTGTTAGGCCTTGATTAATGATTTAATCATGTTCTTAGGAACTTACTTAACATGTTTAGGTTCTGACCTTGGTGATACTTAGTGATTTTTGACCTGTTCACTTCTCTTGATATCATGTTTTCATCTTACTCCTCCATTTTTCTTTGCTAGTGGTTTGTATGACTTCTTGCACTTTTCTTTGTATGATGTTGTATGACTAACATTAGCACTCTTACATGATCTGTAGGTTCTGGTTGTTATGGTTTGTAGTGATTAGATGCTTATTCTTCCATTGTTTGAACCTATTTGATCTCATCTTGCTATTTGTGAATATTTCTAACACTTTTAGGGATTATGGTAAGTAAGAGGTGTGGATGAGATTTCTATATCTCAAACTTCATTTTCCTCTTTTATTTATGTTCTTACTTGTGCTTGATATGAGCTTAGGCCATCATTTGTTCAACTTTTTTTCATTCCCCTTAGAAACAACTTAACTTCTTTAAGATAAGTAAGTTGCTTTCTACTTCCTTTCTTTGTCTTTTTTTTTTCTTTCTCTTCTTTCCTTCTTCTTCTTTAGGATATAATCATACCACAATAATCTAGGACTCATATGCATGATAATATTAGGATCTTGTTAGTCCCCCTTTAGTTCTTTTACCTTTAAGATCCTTTGGTTCTTTCTCTTTCTCATCTTCAAACATAAAAAACCTAAAAAATACTTAATAAAAAGTGAAGTAGTATTGTGTGTAGGGACTTATTCCATGGAGCACTTGTATTCACCCCATCTTTGTGGTGGTACAAGCTTGCCTATCATGATGTACAAGTCTAATCATGAGACTATTTTCACAAAGAAAATCATAAAAAATAACTTCTTTAAAAAACTCAAACAAAGAATAAATGTCTCTCCTTAGGGACTTCTTTTCTCATCACCTTCACTCATGATGTAAGAAATTGCTCCTACTTATCTCTTTGCAAGACAGTAACGCACTTTTTCCAGATGAGTCTACAACACCTGAGCATTGACATAAGCAGTTCAAGATTTTAAAACACAAGCCATTTTCCTCCCTAGTTAAGGGAACTACGGAGACTCTGATCCTCATGTCTAGATGAGGTACGTAGGCAGCGGGGTAGGTTCGTTCAAGAACTATTTTATTTTCCCTATATTTTTCCCTTTCTTTTCTTTTCTTATCCAGTTTCAGTCTTTCTTTCTTGCAGCAACTTTCATTTCTTCACCCTTTGAAACAGTTTCTTTGCAAGCATGGATCTCATCGAGTACGGCGGACGATCTGGGGTGCTAATATCTTCCCTGGTCATCACCGACTCCCGAACCCAGTCTCTTTGGTTCGCAGGACCTTTGTCCTTCCTTTTCTTTTCTTCGATTTGTGCAGCATTACCTTTCCCATTCCTTCGGGATAAAAATGTCTGGCTGGAGACTCTACCTTTCTCTGCGCCACTTTCGCGTTTGTACCAGGATGAAAATCTAGGGAGCGACACTAAAGCGTCTACTTTGGTCACCATTTGTTTGATCTTCTCACTAGTATGGATGTTCTGTTTCAGGAATTCTTTGTTTATTTGAGTCTGTTTGACTATGAACTTTTCCATCATCAGTTCAAGGTTGGATTTCCTAGGAACATTCGGAGCGGGTACGACAATGTTTTGGTATCCTGGTGGTACAGTGGGTGTTTGGTTAGGCGCATACAATGCATTATTGTTCTTGTAAGAGAAATTAGGATGATTCTTCCAACGTAGGTTATAGGTATTAGAGTACGGAATTCCTTGAGCACAGTTCACCTAGTCTGTGGTTAATCCAGCTAGAAGTTGACATTCGGTTGGTGTGTGTCCTGGGATTCCACAAATTTCGCAATTTGGTGTCACGGCAGCCACGGTGGCTGGTGGGGTTATGGTTAAGTTATTAATCTTCTGGGAAAGAGCATCCATCTTAGCGTTGACGTGATCTAAGCTATTGTCTTCATGCATTCCTCCCTTTGTTTAGTTCTTCTCTACAAGTGTTCTTTCACCTCCCCATTGGAAATAATTTTGAGCCATGTTCTCAATGAGATTGTAGGCTTCTTCGTATGGTTTTTCCATAAGAGCATCACCCGCGGTAGCGTATATTGTGATCCTTGTGTTGTATAGAAGTCCATTGTAGAAATTAATGATGGTCACCCAGTTTTCAAACCCGTGGTATGAACATAGTCTCATTAGATCCTTGTATCTCTCCCACACTTCATAGAGTGATTCGACATCTTTCTATCGAAATTCGTTAATCTGAGCTCTCAGCATAGTTGTTTTGCTTGGTGGGAAATATTGTAATAGGAAAAAATTCTTCAGTTCTTCCCATGTTGTAATAGAATTGGCTAGTAAGGATTGTAACCAAGCCCAAGCTCTATCTCTTAGTGAGAACGGAAAAATTCTTAATCTTATTGCATCTTGAGTTACACCATTTACCTTTATGGTATCTGCATATTGCACAAATTTCTTCAGATGTTCATTAGGGTCGTCCGTAGGATTTCATGAAAACTGATTTTGTTGTATAACTTGCAGCAACGAAGGTTTTAATTAAAAATCGTTTCGAGTAATGGTTGGGACAACAATATTATTATGCGGTTTTTGTTGAGTTGGGGTTGCATAAGACTTGAGTGGACGATTCTGTGGTCCTCCGTTTTCGGCCATGATTGTTTCTTCAACTGGTTCGGGTATAAGATCTTCAGGTGAAGGGGTTTCATTAGTTTCGGTTCGGCGTCTCAAACTTAAGAAACGCTCTACTTCGTCGATTTGTGGTTCTAAGTCTTCGCCTCGAGAGCGAGTAATGGGCATACAATCGACAAAAAAGAAAATTGGTTACCTTAGTCTAGACAACACAACAAACGACTTGCACGATTGACTAAATCTAAGTCCCCGACAATGGTGCCAAAAACTTGATCACGACTTTCTGAGTCTTAAGATTCTAACTGCAAGTATACAGCCTAATCGCGTAGTAATAAAAGTTATCGATCCCACAGAGACTCGATAATCAACCTAGCGTTATTAGGATGTTACTATGTTTAGCTAAGGCGATTGATGTTTTAGTTTTAAGGAACAAGAAAGTAATAATTTTTAAATTAAATTAAATTACGATAGAAATATCGGTATGTAATTGGTATGCCTTCACAAATTCAATAAAGGTAGGCTTATAAAGGTTTGTCAAATTATCTTTCTGTAGAAAATGTTGGTTTAAAAGTCGTCAACTCACACTCTCGTGGTCTTGCCTATTACTATACTCCTAAGTCAGATTGAGCACTCTCGCTGTATCAATTAGAGTTAAAAGTACTTTTTGAAAACCTAAAAATTCTAATTGGTTTTAAAGCGCTTCCGCTGAATTTAAAATCAATGTTTGATTTCAGTTATTTGATTACAATCTCACACTCCCGTGGTCTTAATTCTAACTTTTTTTACCTTTTTACTTTTGTAACAAAAGTTTTTTTTTAAAATTAAGAAATTGAAACCAGAAAGTAAATTGAGTTTAAGTTTTTAGCCTAGATCTATTGAATTTGTTCCGATTTTTCAATTACATACCGATTAAAGGAGTTTAGCCAGACATATTAATTAAATCAGGAGAAAATAAGTAGAAGGAATGAATAAAAGCATAAGACATAATGATTAGAAAATAAAGCATATAATTCAATAATGAACCTAGCTGAAGTATACTTGGATTAAGAATTCTTGCAGAAAACTAAACTAAAGAAAGGCATTGGCTGGAAACAAGTAAATGACAATATCTTCCCGATGTAGGAAGCTATCACTAAGGTTCGGAAACGAAAACTAAATTATTGCTGAAAAATAAACAAAAAGGAAAAGCTCTGAACAAGGAAAATAAATGGCTTTGATTGGTAAAACGACAAAAATTTGGTAGAATGGTCGAAGCTCCCTTTGAAACTCAAAGCAGCTTCTATTTATAGCTTTCACGAGGTCCTGCTGTTGAGAATTTGCAGGAGCTTATTTGCTGGGCCTTTACCGTGTATGGTTGAACTAAGACTGGAATGAGTTGAGGAAATATCTGAGTTGAATGAGAGAATGTCGTGGTAATGGCTCTCTGTTATTGAATGAGGCGCACATTTTTGGATTCTGGATATTTGACCTGTGATGATCGTCTTGTGGTGTGACGATCATCTGAACTTGGAAATGTAGGACGATCGTCCTATGAGTGTGACGTCCATCTGGTTTCAAGAATTCAGAAACTCTCTTTTCTGCTATCTGCTTCAAATCTTCTGCTAAAAACCTCGTTTCTGTATCATTTTCTCTTTTCTTCCGTAAGTCATATATATCTTAATACCTGCAAAATAAACACAAACTTCGCATAATATCATTCAAAATATGGAAAATAGTAACTTAAATAATCGGAAACCATTCTAAATAATCGATATAAAATCTTGTTATCAATAACTCTTCTATCAACTCTGAGAAGCCTTCATTCTTTCTTGTATCATCTTAATCTTCTCAGTTGTCTCCTACACAATCTCAGGTTCAAGCAATGCACTTTCGTCTGATTCATACCAGCACAAGGGAGTCCGACATCATCGACCATACAATGCTTCATACATTTCCATTCCAATACTAGAATGATAACTATTATTGGAGGTAAACTCAATCAACGACAAATGACTATCCCAAGACCCTCCTTGATCCAACACACAAGCTCTCAGTAAATCCTCTAAAGATTGGATTGTCCTTTCTGTCTGACCATCTTTCTATGGATGATAAGCAGAGCTCATCCTCAAATTATTTCCAAGGAATCTTAAAAACTCTTCCAACACCTTGATGTAAACCGCGGATCTCTATCTGATACGATACTCGACAGTATCCCATGCAACTTCACAATCTCTTCAATATACATCTCATCTAGCTTCTGCATAGAATGATTAATCTTCATCAGCAAGAAATGGGCCTACTTAGTTAATCTATCCACAATTACCCAAATTGAATCATTTCCCTTAGCATTCTTTGGCAATCCCATTACAAAATCTATGGAAATGTTATCACACTTCCATTCTGGAATATTCAATGGTTTCATCATCCCTAACGGGTTCTGATGTTAAATCTTCGACTTTTGGCAAGTCAAACATGCATTCACAAATTTCGCAACATCCTTCTTCATACCTGGCCACAAAATTTTTTTTACAAATCATGGTACATCTTCGTAGCACCGGAATGGATACTCAATCTACTTCGATGTCCTTCTAAAATACTCTTCTTAATTTTCGAAACATCAGGAATACACACTCTATCTCAGAATCTCATCACACCATTCTCATCAACTTAGAATTCACCTCCGTTACCTTTGTTAATCAAAGTCAATTGATCAACCAACCTCAAATCAGATCATTGTCCTTCTCAAATCCTTTCCACTATTTCACTAGTCATATCCAGCATTCCTAACTTCACACTCTCGGAAGTAGTTTCACACAACAAACTCATGTCTCTGAACTGTTCAATCATTTCGATTTCTTTCACCATAAGCATCGACATATGCAACGTCTTCCTGCTCAGAGCATCTGTAACCACATTCCCCTTACCAGGATGGTAATTCAAATTAAAATCATAGTCTTTCAATAATTCCAACCACCTTCTCTGCCTCATTTTCAATTCATTTTGATCAAACAGATACTTCAAACTCTTATGATCACTGAACACTTCAAATTTCGAACCAAAGAGATAATGTCTCCAAATATTCAACACAAACACCACACATGCCAACTATAAATCATGTGTAGGGTAATTCCTTTCATGCACTGTCAATTTTCTAGAAGCATAAGCAACCACTTGACCATTCTGCATCAAAACTCCTCTAAGTCCCATCTTTGATGCATCACAATACACTACGAACAACTCATTCAGATTAGGCAAAATCAACACTAGAGCAGTTGTAAATTTCTTCTTCAACTCTACAAAAATCTTTTCAAATGCAACATCCCGCTTATAAGCTTGACCCTTTCGAGTCAACTGAGTCAAAGGTAGCGCCAACTTTGAAAATCCCTCAATAAACATCCGGTAGTAACCTTCCAAACCCAGAAAACTTCTAATCTCAATAGTAGATTTAGGAGTCTCCCACTATAACACTGCGTCAATCTTCGACGGATCCACAATAATTCCACTATTGGAAATTACATGCTCCAGGAAACTCACTTCTTGCAACCAGAACTCACACTTTGACAGCTTCGCATACAACTTCTTCTTTCGTAACACTTGGAGCACAATCCTCAAATGCCCTGCATGTTCCTCTTCTGTCTTGGAATAAATCAGGATATCATCAATAAAAAATACCACAAATTTATCCAAGTACTCATGGTAGATTTGATTCATGTACTCCGTGAACACACCGGGTGCATTGGATACACTGAACGACATCACTGTGTACTCATAATGAACATATCTCGTCCTGAGAGCTGTCTTCAGAATATCATCAGACTTAACACGAATTTGATGGTAACTAGATCTTAGATCAATCTTGCTAAACACATAAGCTCCCACCAATTGATCCATCAAGTCATCGATTCTCGGTAGTGGATACTTGTTCTTAATAGTAACCTTGTTCAACTGTCGATAATCAACACGCAACCTCATACTACCATCTTTCTTCTTGATGAACAACACATGAGCACCCCACATAGAAACACTAGGTCAAACAAACTTATTTTCTAACAATTCTTAGAGTTGTTTCTTCAACTCACTCAATTCCAAAGCCGACATCTGATACAGAGCCATAGATACAGGACTAGTACCAGGTAATAAATCCACTGCAAATTAAACTTCACGTTCTAGAGGAAAATCACTTATGTCCTCTGGAAACACATATGAAAATTCTTGAACAACCGGTAACTCAACTCTCGAAGTCTTCCCTTCGACTTGCAACGATGCAAACATTGAAAACATCTAAGCTTCGTCTTCTAACAGTTCATCTAGTTGCTTAGCCGTCAAGAACATCAATTCACCATGATCACCAAGTTCAGGAAACCCCACGGTCTTCACATGATAATTAATATGCATAAAGTTGAACTCTAGCCAGTTCATTCCAAGAATAACATCAATTTGATGCAAAGGTAAGCACACACGATCCATCAAAAAATCCTTCTCAAAAATAGTCAAAGGACACTTCAAACACACATATATGGTAGTAACAGAACCATTAGCTGGCGTTTCTATTAACATACCACCATTCATACTAGACAAAATCAAACCCAACTTAGTAGCACACTCAAGAGAAATAAAGGAATGTGTAGCACCAATATCAATAATTGCAATCAACTCAACACCATTAGTAAAACATGTACCTCGAATCAAGTTATCCTTCTTAGGAACTTTGGAACCACTCAAAGTGAACACTTTGCCATTGGTCTGAGCAGCAGTAGCAGTCTTCTTAGGATTCTGACATTGGGTGCTGATGTACCCCTGTTCACCATAGTTAAAACAAGTTGGACCTTCATTTGGAAAATCCCCAACCCGATGACCTCTTTTGTCGCACATGTAGTATCTCACCACTGGATTTCTACACACATCAAACTTGTGACCGGATTCCCCACATTTGTAGAACTTGGGAGGAATGAAACCTGCTCCCCACATGGAGTCTTCCCATCATAAGTTTTCCTTCTCAGCTGGAGTCACATAAGGTTTTCCTCGAAACTGGCCTTTCTCTTTCTTCTCACTCATTTTCTTATATTAAGTCGATCGAGCTCGACTATCTTCATCATAAATCCTTCTTTTTTCCACCAACTCAGCATACTTTCGGATCTACAGATATACAATCCCCTGATTAATCTATGGTCTCAGCTCATTCTCAAACTTGAGACACTTAGAAAGTTCAGCATCAGCGTGATTGTTGTGAGGGCAATACTTCACTAGCCTCTCGAACTTAGCAGCATACTCTGCCACAGTCATATTCCCTTGCTTCAACTCAAGGAAATCTACCTCTACCTTACCACGAGCATCCTCAGAAAAATACTTTCCCAGAAACTCCCTCCTAAACACTGCCCAGGTCACCACAGTACCGACATCCTCAAAACACTAACAAGTATTATCCCACTAGTCTTCATCCACCTCAGACAACATGTGGGTACCAAATTGTACCTTCTGCATATCCGTACACGCCATCACTCTGAAAATCTTCTCAATTTCCTTGAGCCACTTCTATGCACTCTGCGGGTCATGATCTCCTTCAAAAACCGGTGGATTATTACTCTAAAACTTCTCCAAAGCACGAAACTTATCTTGTTCTTTGTTTCGAGTCGTAGCATCAGCAAGTTCCATAACAGCTTCATCAAGAGCACACATGTTGTTTCCAACCATTCTGCACAACACTCACAATATCAGAAAGGAAATAATCGTTAATAAGCAACGACTGACAACAAATTGACAACAACGACACTTGGCCGGACAAACCGACCTGCTCTGATACCACTAATGTAACACCTTTTACCCCACAACATAATAATGCAAAATTATTCAATGAAAATTAGAGTTTACAACAGAAAGGGTATCACATTTCAAAAAACATCAACAAAATCATCATTGTATCCTGTCCCATAACACGGGTTACAACATGCATTCATAATTAAAAACAACAACATTTATACGCAGTGGATTATCATCATCATTTGCCAACTTAATTACTCAAATATAAAAATGCGAATGTTAATCCAAAACATCATCAACTCAAGGTTAAAACAAGAGAAACCAACAAATTCTCAAGCGTTCCCGATGTTACATGATACAAAGTAGGACACCACCCTAAATATAGACACTCCAAGCTACATCCACACACCAAGCTTATTCTTGAGTATCTGCGGGATGTCATAATAGACCATCGCCAAAGGCAGGCAGGGTGAGTAAATTCACATTCAATATAAATAATATAAAGAATAAATTACAAGTCAACATGCATCAATAGATAAATCATTTCAAGTCTCACCCATATACCACAAAATCAATCATATCATCACATAATATACAAATGCAATCATGATATGCCACCAAGAATGAAATGCAATCCACATAGTATGCATGTGGTACCGAATCATCATCACATATGGACATTAGGCCATCAACCCTCTACAAGGGAGCACAACATAAACATCATATCACTTCAATCCACACGATGGGATTGAAGCTACTGTCGCTCCCCGGATTTCCATCTTGGTACAAACGCGAAAGTGGCGCGGAAAAAGAATAGAGTCGCCAGCCAGGCATTTTTATCCCGAAGAAAGGGAATGGTAATGCTGCATAAACCAGAAGAAAGAAGAGAAAGGACACAGGTCCTACGAACCAAAGAGACTGAGTTCGGGAGTCGGTTACGACCTGGGAAGGTATTAGCACCCAGATCGTCCGCCGTACCCGACGGGATCCACGCTTGCAAAAGATAACTGTTTCAAAGGGTGAGGGTATGAAAACTGCAGCAAAAGAAATGAAAATGAAAAGAAACTGGAACTGGAAAAGAACTGAATAAGAGAACAAAGAGAAAAAATGTAGGGAAAATAAAGATTGTGCTTGAACGGGCCCTACCCCGCTGCCTACGTACCTCATCAGGATAATGAGGATCAGAGACGCCGTAGTTCCCCTGACTAGGGGTAACAAGGAAATTGCTTGTGAATTAAGGCTTGAACTGCCTATGTCAATGCTCAGGTGTTGCAGGCTCGGACGACGAGTGCGTAACCGTCTTGCAAAGTGACAAGTAGGAGCAAGTTCGCGTACGGAGCGAAGGAGATGAGAAAAGAATTCCCGAAGGAAAGACGCTTATTGTTTGTTTGTGTTTTTTAGAAGCTTTTATGAGTGAAAGTTTGCATAGGTAGGTGTACCTAAGTCTTACTCAATGGGATGTGTACATCTCACATCATCCTGAAATGGAATGCGCAAGAGGCACACCTATCTATGGAGGAAATCCCCAAAGCTAGTCCCACAAGTGAAGACTTGAGCAAACTGGCCTATTACCATTATTAAGTATTTTTGTGGTTTTTTGGTTAAGAAGTGTCTTTTTAGCTTTTCTTTGTGAGGTACTCATGCTAAGACCTATCCACCACGAGTGATAACTCACACCTCGCCCCGAAACGGAACGCGTGCAAGTATCTCATAGCAAATTCCCATGTCACATGAAAGTACTCAACCTTTATTAAGTGAATTAAAATTGAATTTGAAGATGAGAAGAGAAAGCACCAAAGGATCACAAAGGAAAAATTCTAAAGGGGGACTAAAGAAATCCTAAGTGTTAACATGCATGGATGTCCTAAGGGTTAGTGAGGTTTCTATCCTAATGAAGAAGAAGGAAGAAGAGAAGAAGAAGATAGAATGAGGGATGAGAAAGGCCTAAGCCCAACAACAAAGGGTTAGTTCACAAGATAAACATAAGAGGGAGGGATGTGATTTGGAGATGTGGAACTCAATTCCCACACCTCACACTTACCAAGCCCCTGCAAGGTTAGTATCATGCATACAAGTGAAATACAATGAGTAAGATAACATGCTAACATCACGCAATCAGAAGTGAAATGGTATGAATAAATGCACAATGCATATGCAACTCAAAGGAATGAGAGAAGAAGTATGCAACATGAACACATATGAAAACAAATGCACATTTAAGGAGAATGCAAAGCATAATGCACAAGACATGAACACAAAGCACACAACCAGAACCAAAACAAGATGAAGAAGGGCTTAAGAAGCCAACAAGATGAAGAGAAAAGAGGTACAAGACCAAACAAATACAAAATGGGGGTAAAAGAAACAATGAGATGAAGTGAAAGCACTTAAGGAAATAAATGACTTAAAGAAGAAGCAAACACAAAAATTCTTAAGACTCAAACCCTAAACTAGGACCAGGAAGGTACCCACACCCAAAAATAACCCCAAATGAGAAGAAGAAGTTGGCACAAGTGCCCTTCTAGGCTTATATGAGAGCTAAAGGTTCAAAGGAAGCAAAATGGGACAAGGTTCAAGGCAAAATTCACATCAAATCAACCAAGCATCTAAAAATTCCACAATTCAAGCCAAATGATCTTAAAACATAATGTAACAATGAGCCAAAAGGGTTTGGTAAAATTCAGAAGAAAAACAAGTCAAATGGAGGCAAGAGCACAAGCTAGGGTTACAAACTTCCATCACAAGTCACAGGATCAAGACTCAAGAAATAAGTTTCTAAAAATCAAGAGAAAAATCACATGAGAAGTACAATGTCTTAATAATCCAGAGCAAAAATAATGGGATCAAAATTAAAAATATTGAAGAGTATGGAAAATGGACAAGGCAGTGTGGTCAAAATGGACTTAAAAAGAAGCTAAGTGAAACAATGATTTAATTCAGACACGTGGGAATGGGAAAAAAAATAAAATAAAAATATGAGAAAATAAAAGAGACATTAAATATGATTCATGATGTTTTTGTTTTTAGGATTCTTTGGATGAAGGGAACTATTTATAAAAAATAAAAACTAAACTGAATAAAAGAAAAATAAAATAAGAAAAAGAAATTTAAATGAGAATGGAGAGAGGTGTATATAGCAAGAGGCTGCGTTGAAATTAGCTGGGCCCAATGTGACTGGGGGTGCGAATATCAGGTTTGGAAAGGCCCATTAGTGCGCATGAACATGTTATTTATGGTGTGAATTTGTGAAAATAAAAGAAATAAAACTGGAAAATAGAGGAGACGTTGGATGGATCCAACGCGTGAGCCTGGCCTCTCATTAATTGAGCTGGCAATTTGGTGGATGGTGATTGGTTGGTGTATAGTAGTTGCTATGGGCTGAGACACACGCTGGATTTAAATGAAATAAAAAGAAAACGTGAGAGAGAAGGTGCTGGTAGGGCTACGTGGCTGCATACGGTGCGCAGGATGGAAGGATCTAACGGCACATGTTCATCTTCTTCCCACGCAAACCCTAACTGAGATGAAGACAAATTCCGGTGACCGGAGCTAGGGCTTCGGCACCGGAAACATCAAACCATGAGCAAAACACCATTAAAATGCATCAAACTATCCAGATTGACTAATTGAACATCACTGATCTCAAAAATGACCTCAAAAACACCTAAATCTCAAAGAATTGAACGGATCGAAGGGAAACAACATTGACCTTAAAAACTAAATTCAAGATAACTCATGCTATAGTGCATCATTTTCGAAACCAAACATTGCAGAATCATCAGTGAAGATCAAGGATCACAAAATACATCACTAATTTCATTTCCAGATCACAAAATTTAGAGCCATACCTGAGGTGAAGATCTTGGTATAATGAGATATAAAACCAAATAATGGATGAAAATCACTCCAATTACTCCCTAGATGCAAAATAAATGCATCTAAGGTCTTGAAACAAGCTGGATCTGAGGTTTCAAAGCAAGTTTCCCTGAAACGGCAAGCTGGCCAAACTTGAGAATAAGCTTCAATGAGGGAGTGTTTAAGGATCCTGAGCCTGCCTAGATCACAGATCCACAATTGGTTTGGAGTTTGCTTGCTTGGATGAAGAGAAATCAGATAAAATGCAAAGTTGCATGAAGTTTGTGAATGAGAGAATGAGAGAGAGATCTGGCTTTCTAAAACCCTAATTGCTCTTTGTGTGACCTCACAAGCCTTTGTTGAAAGAATCAATTGAAATGCACGAGTGAGTCATGAGTTTTGTGTGATTTTGCATAATTGGCAACATGTGAGATAAGAATTCTATGCTCATGCTTCCTTGGGCCTCTTAGCACATGTGCAAGGCATTTACCACCCTTGATTCAAATCCAATCAATCCTGGCCTTTAGATCCAGCCTTCACACTTATTTCATGACTTTTGCAAAATATCCTCTTTGTAAGCAACTTTCTTATTGTGCACGAAAATGAACATTTATTTGGAGAAAATTGGTCACAATATGATGTATTTTAAGTTTGAAACACAATTGAACCAATACCAAGTCACACAATTCAGTTTTGAGGCCTTTTGCATTTGGTGCCTTCATGAAAAGTTGAAATTTGCCCTAGAAACAACACTTTTTCGAAGGAATTATAGGGAGATTCACAAATCCTATGAAAATGTACTTATACTTTTTGAAAATGGGAGCCCTTACTATTCAACTTTCATGTTTGACTTTGGTCCATTTGAAGAATTTTTGATCATGTTAAGGCCATTTGAAAATTAGGGCAAAAGTTGCCAAATTTGGAAAACTTCAAAAACCAACTTTGTACCATTTTTGCAAAACCCATCAAATCTCCATGATTCTTGAACTTTAGGCATTCCAAACCTCTTATAACATTGTAAGGACCCCTCTTGGCCAAAAAAATTGGGTTTGACCCCTTGAAATTGCACAATTGACTTTTTAAGGGTACAGTTGACTTTTTACTTCATCTGCAAGCAACTGAGGCATTGTCTGACTTCCACATGGAATTTTCTCATGAAAATTAACACATAGGATCCTATTAACATATATAAGACTTTACCCAAATGAAATGGCCAAATTTGTGAGATATTGGTGCTTGAATCACAAACCCTAATTTGGGTGCCTTGTATAGGAGCTTTGCCTTGTCCTGAGATCCCTGATGATCATGCAATCTTCTGAGATTTTGCCAATGGACTTGAACTTGTAAATGGAGTGTATAATCACCATAGGACTTGTACAAACTCATTGGGACCCTTGTCATGGCTTGAAATGCTTCAAGGACCTCCACAGATGACCATATACTTGATGCTAGGACATGAAGAATGCTATGCCTCATCTTTCCATGTTAGGATGCTAAGAAAATGATATGTTCATGATGAATATGATGTGGTATGATGCTTAAAATGAAGAGGGCAAATTTGGGGTGTTACAGCTACCAATGGACTGAAGTCCCAACATAATTATGCCATGAATGTAAGACGCAATACAATCATATATCATCAAAATTCATCAACTATTGCATCCACATTCATCATCATTTTTCATTCATCATTCACACATCTAATACTTTGTCTACTCATATCATCAATGCTACATATCATCATAATACAACATAAATCATCTAAACATCATTTAATCACAAACTCCTACACATTTAGCATATTACATCATGGCAAGAATTCACAGCAACCTCATAGCAACTTAAGACAACAAAATAAGTCATTTCAAATCATTTTCAAAAATAAAAGATTTTTCAAAAAGTGCCAGGTCTCGCTAAGTGAGCACCGAGCTCGCTAAACGACCTGTTCTCGGTTTGCAGGAAGTTTAGAATTCCATTTGCTCGCTAAGCGAGCATCTACTCGCTAAGCGAGATAGCGATTTCACTCAGAAAAACCTGCGATTTTAGCACGACTCTGTTGCAACAAAAATCATCAAAAATCATATTTTAACAACAGAAAATGCAGAATTCATTCATGTAACCTACTACCATTATGATTTCCTCAAAACCCCCATTTTCTCAATAATCCTCCTAACCCTAAGATTTCCTCAAAACCCCCCTTTTCTCCTAAGACCCACCTCTACATTATGAAAATTGAACAAAAAATGCTCCTCATACCTTAGTTAATCTGAACTCCTTAATCACTTCTTGAAGAATCTCTAACCTAGCCTCCTTGGTTTCTTAGAGCAATTCTCTCAACTTCAGAATACATTTTATGAGAACCTATTCCCAATTCTCTTCTCTTAACCTTACTAAAAGACAAAACTACGCTCAAGACCTCTAACTCCCTTATTTTATTTTAATAATAATATTTAGATGATATTCATAATTATTCTAATATCACTATCAAAATAAAATAATTTCATCAACACAATATACCACACAATACCAAATATTTATAATTAATTAATAAATAATTAATTACGAATTTCAGGGCGTTAGGTGCACCATCAATGACAATATGAAATGTCAACAACAACAACAACCTCATGCAACAACATCAACTCAACAAGTGACAACATCAATAACAACAACATGTAACAACATCGACAACAACATATAACAACATCAACAACAATGTGCCATAACATCAACAACAACATATAACAACATCAACAACACACATATACATGTTAACTCATGTTTTTACATCATTACCTCTAATATACTACAAAACAAGCACATAGCCTACCAATACATGCTCCAAATACCACCACACCAACACCTATCCACCAGGGTATAAAATATATAATTTATGGATTATTTTCATAATAAAAATAATTTATTTTTGGTTCCAGACCGCGCTGAGTGGCCTCCCTTCCGCGCTAAGCACGCGCGTCTCTGCCTGGAAGAGGCGAAATGTTCCAACACCGTGTTAAGCGCGCTACACCGCGCTAAGCGGGACGACAAATTCTGCATAAATTTTCTGCAATTTCAGCCTATCTCCTGATGCGATTTCTCTCTTCTAAATGATTTTTTTCGTTGAATCTGATTTATTACTCGTCTTATGTTGGCTTGAGCAGCGTGGGAGTGTCGAGGAATCAACTTGGTGATTTGCTGGAGATGAAATGATTTTTTTTGGGTTTTTGGAATGAAATGCAAGATACATAATTGATGCAAATGAAAAATGAAATAGTATGCATATGGATGCAATGCCAGAATCCAGGATTAGAAGATCAGGGTCTCGAGTTGATCTGTAATCTTTAAACACATAATTCATGAGTCAGAGGTATGGATGGAGGATACTTTTATTTCTATCCTCATAAGGAGCTCACTGGGTAGGCTCTAAAGTTTGAAGGAAACCCAAAGTTATCAATCCATATGGTTCTTCATCACACACGCCTTCAAAATGACGGTTGATTGATTCCCTCATACGAATCTATTTTGGGAGAGGTCTTCGTATCGTACTACGCGAGAGGGAAATCTCTCGGTGCCCCATACTACATGACCATAGACATGAGGTTTAAACAAAGGTCTCAGAGTCGTGGACTTTGCTCAACTGTTTGTTTCACATGTTATTTTGTTTTACAGTCAATCAACTTCATTGAGAAAGTCTACTCTGAGTGAGATCTTCGTATCAAGCCACGTAAGAGGAAATATCTCGGTGCCTCATAATACATGACCATCAATATTTGTTTTGGCCAAACGGTTCAAGGTTCTAAATGGCTTTAGAGTCGATGATCCCAATGAAAACAACAGAGCGCCCATGCCAAGAGCTTGATGGTCGTTAGTATTCTTATTAGAATCTACTACAAGCGAGGTTTTTGTATTTACAACCCATGAGAACAGTTCTCTCGGGAGACCATACTACGCAACCTATCCTAATCTTATGTTTATAGTCGTAGACTCGGGTATAGAGCCTTTCCTTCAAGTTTCTTTTGCAATCAAAGTATTGATCCAATACCATAGTACCAAGGATCCACAATGATATATAATATGGAAAGCGATAACCAAATAACACATAAAGGTAAACATCCAAACAAGCATGGAACTAACTAGACTAGGCTTGACTTGCATAAGGGTGAACCAGTCCCCAACAGAGTTGCTAGCTATCGCACCTTGGAAAATATGACCTTGCGATAAAAGACTGCGAGTTGGGCTGACATGAGAGTCGCCACCTAATTCTGATTTATTCCCAAAAGGGGAAAGGTTAGATATAGATAAAACCCATCGAAAAGAGGATGAAAACAAAGGTCGCCGTAACCATTGCCTGGGTTTGGAAGCCGATTATGCAAGGGGAAGGTATTAACACCCCTTACATCCATCGTACTCGATGGGAACCATCTAACATGTCATGCAAGAAAGGACGTCTATGCCTAATGAGTTATTTGCTAAGGAAAAAAAGTTTCAATTAAAGTTTAATTGATCATAGGTGCTCGACAAGGATTGAGATCCCCGTGCCTACGCACTCCCTCGTATAATAGGAAAGTCAGAGCCATATAGTTCGGCCTACTATGGGTGGTTGGTTGTTGATTTTATTACATTTCTTTAAAAAAAAGGATTTACGAGTCGAATTTCACTAAAGTCTATGGGTAAAGGTGATTATTCTGCCCAACAAGCCATTTGTCTTGCGTCGGAATAATCGGGGCAAAAAACGGGGCATCCGTTATCCTCCTTCTACCACTTAAGGCTCGTGGCGTATAATTCTTCTCGTATTATTAAAGTGGTTTATTACATATGACCGTTTGATGTTGGATCAAGAGTTTGGGTCTAAAAGAGACATCTTGGTTTTTTAGGTTTGATGGCGAGGCATAATGCGCCCAACTTATAAGGGTAAATGCAAATGGAGGTTTATTATTTAGTGGTTAGGTGGATTTGATTCCTAGTCCCTAAGTGTGCTCCTGGCGAAACAAAACCATAATCGAATGGAAAGTGAAAGTGTGCAAGTGAAACCACTTGGCGTTGGACTGAGAGTTCACGAAAGAAGTGAAATCGATACTAGTCCCTAAGGGCGCTCCTAGCGATCAAAACGATAAATAAAGCGGAAAAGTAAATTGCATACAATTGAATGGGAGAGGGGTACAAAATAAATTACACGAGATTGCACGAAATAAAATGGTTCATTGTATGGACCCAAGAGGAAACGTGTGTGAAGTGTCCAAAATTAAGCGGAGTCGTTGGACTTGAGATTAAATCAAAAGCGTCGAAATGTATCTGTTTAACTATCTTAGAATCGATTTAATGTTAGAATCGTTCTATGAGAAGTCGAGCGTTACTTTATGCATCTGTGTGGATTTCGAAAATTAAATTGAATTTTATCTCGATTTCACGATGCAAAAGGCAACCGATTAATGGTCTCGTCTTAACCAAGATTTGCGATAATCTCAATTTTAGACTTTCATAGACCAAATAAAATAAAATACAATAAATTAAATACAATTTCCAAATGGGAAATATAAATCGGAAAACAAATAAATCGAATTTCCAAAAGGGAAATTAATCGAAAATGTGAAAAACAAAATAAACTAAATTTCCAAAAGGTTAATTAAATCGAAAATATGACAAATAAATAAACTACACTATGATGGCCTCATATTGATCGATTCTTGTTGATTTAATGAAATTGGGTCAAGTCAACTGTTTATTATATCATCGGCCCAAAAGGGGGATAAAGCAAAAAAACGAAAAAATAAATAAATATTTCCAAAAAGGAAATAAGTTGGCCTAATATTGATCAAGTTTTTCTTATTTAAAATAAAAAAGATAAATCGATCTTTTGTTTGATCATTGGCCCAAAAATACAAAAAACAAGGAATAAATTGAATCTAAAGATATAACAATGAGAAGCTAAAAAAACATTAGAAACAATATGAATAAATAAAAAAATAATGATAATGGGGGGTGTTTTGAAATCAGCGCAAGACTGGGATGCAGAATAGCAAAGTAAATGGGCCTAGCCCATAATCTAAAACACAAAATAAAAACATTAGATAGGGAGGTGCATTATGTAAATTGATGCGGTGATTAGCAGAAGATGGAACCAATGGGCTAAGAAGCCCAATAACTTAAAACTCTTTTTAATAAATATATAAAAGAAAGAAAAGGATTTAAAATGAAAGGGGATAGTTGTTAACCACACGATTCACTTTTCTTATGCATCACATTCTTGCTTTTCAAATATCAAATCGGTATTATTCACATTTAGAAAAACAAGTCGTCGTGCCGGTTTTGCACAGGGTTCAAAGGTTTCGGTTTTGTTGCTCTCACTCTCGGATCTCTCTCTGCTCGAACTTGTTTCGCTCAACCTCGTTTTCGTCTCTGTTCGCGAATCTCTCAGTCTCGCTCATACTCGTTTTCATGGCGAGTTTGTTGATTAATCTTGGTTCATCTTTCTCGCTGTTATAGAAATTGGTTAATGAAAAGAATCTTCCGTTGGATGCAACTTGGACATCATACGACTTTTTTTCAATAGCAGTTTAGTGACTTACCTTGATAACTAGTGGCTTCATATGGATTCATGGTATTTTTTGTTAAATTTTTTGTTGTAATGTCATAAAATATGGGTAAATGGGCTGAATATAAATTGGAATGGGTCTTGATTTTTTTTGTGCTTTTTTTTGTTGGAGTTATGATAAAAATAAAAAGATTGGATTATGAAAAGAAATGATATCTGGAATTGATTTGGATTTTTGAGTTATATGTGAGATTGGTTTTGAAAATGAAATGTCATGTATTAACAAAAAATATAAATTAGCATAAAGGTTTAGGAATTGGTTTATGGAATTAGCATAAAGGTTTAGGAATTGGTTTATGGAAGATGAACGTGGTTTAGAAATCGAACTTAAATGGATAATGAATGGTTTAGTGAAAAAGAAATGAATATTTTGGAGTTTTGGACTAGAGTGGATTTTTTTATGAGAACGGACCGGCTACCACCACCACATACACTGCCATGAAATCTTGACCATTCAACTCAAACCAATTAAGAATTTTTACAAACTTCTGATAAAATGAACACAACCACCACTTACTGAAACAACTTTGTAGACCCCTGAGAAATGATCAACATATTTTGGGATTTTTGAATATGGTTAGTGAACTGAAACAAAATGATAAATTTAGGATATGACAGGAGTATTACGTCATCTATATGCATTAAAAAACACGTGTTAATCAAAAGGAATGTATACGTATTAGATGAGTTAAATGAGTTAAATTTCAAGAGATATTAATGTAGTAGTTTTAACTGGTGCAAGAATTTATCTTAGTGTTTAAATAAGTGTTATTCTGATGAATAAGTGTTGTTGTGAAGGAGTGAGATATAAACCCGTAACTATGAAATAGTACATGATTTAATCGAATTGATAAACCGCTTTATGGCTGAATAGGGAACACTAATAATCATGAATAAGTAAGATACTATTAATTTTGTAAGATAGTGCAATGAATGAAGAAAATATTAGTGAAAGTAATGCTTTTGATTGGTCACTCGTGGCAAACTTCCTCCCCCCAATTTGCTACAACATTTGTAAATTATTATAACATTTATTTAACTTGTTATATCACGTAATTGTTTTTATTTTAATATATTTTGCCATCAATTTGATGTAGAGTTAATATTAAATTATTTAATTGGAAGCTAGAAAAAAATGCTACTTGTATTCTAAAAGTGAATTATTAAATTATGATATTTAGATTAGGTATTGAGTAATAAATATTACTTGTATCTTGTGGTTGCCTTAGTGGTGAGTAAAATTTCTTGATGGTTGTCTTAGAGTATGTTTGAATTGGTGGGATGTGATGGAATGAAATGGAATGGAGTGGTAACTAATGTGATTCCATTATTTGGATTTGCAAATAATTGATGGAATGGAATGGAACATGAATGAATCCATTCCATCTCATTCCATCTAAATCCTCATTTTTTGTTTCATCCAATTTGGGGTGTATGTGATGGAATGTGATATTTTTAATAAGATATCCAAACAATGGAGCGGGTAAATATCTTTGTGTGATTGCTTTAGTGGCAGATAAAGATCTATATGTGATTGTCTTATTGGCATTTAAAGATCTTTATGTGATTGTCTTTGCGGGGGATTGCTCTTGTGGTGGCTTGCATGTGTGACAGTTTATATTTGGATCATTTAGATTTAAGAACATGCATATTTTGCATATAACTCTTTGTGGTTGTGATGTTTTTAATAATCTTAGTTAATTACTTTAGGTGTATTATAGTTACAGTTCGATATTAGTAATTTTGATGAATTTTCCTTCTAATTAAATTCTCTTGACATGCTATGTGTATCAATATTTTTCTAATTTTTAACTCTCGTTTAGTTTAATTTTGATATGGATTATGGTTAATTGGAAATTGACCCTTACAATAACATTTTAGGTGCAAATGTGGAGTTTCAAAGTGATTGATGTCTACTTGATGCGTGAACTTGGGGAAGAATGGGTTTTCAAAATAAATAAATAAAGTTTCAGTAGTTTATAAATTGTTTGCATTATATCTTAAGTTATTTATTTACTTCCTTTTGGATATGAAATTAGAAATGCGATGAATTTTCCGCTTATGAATTTGAATTGTCACCGAATTTGATTAATTTCAAGACTCTCTTATTTCATTTTAAATAAGCAACTCTAAAAATTTCAGAGTCGTGTCTTGGATAAAAAATATGAGGCGTTACACTATAGTTGGAATGATTGGTATCTAGTTTAGAACTTTCAGGAGGACATCGAGATAGAGAAAAGTCAACACCATTGAGAGCCACCTATCCAAGGTTGGGTTAAATGTAGTATGGATGTTAGCTTTAATACCATAAGAGAAATCATGAATATGGGGTGGTGTTTTAGAGACAACAGTGGGAGGTTTATTAATGCATAAGTAGCTTGAGATTTTTGTCTTTACTCAACATTGGAAGCTGAATAAAGGCTTGTTAAATAAGCAATCCAGGAAGTCACCTACTTGCATTTGGATCGGGTCATTTTTTAGAGTGATTCATAGATGGTGGTCCAAGCGATTCATTCGAATAAAGGTGGTAATTCTGAGTTAGTATGATTATATCATGTATTAAGAATTTATTAGTTTGTAACTCTAACTCGAGGTGAAGTTTGTTAAGCGTCAAGCAAACTCGATTGCCCATTTGTTGATGAAAACGGCTGATTCTTGGTCTAGAAGCAGTAGTTTCCATTTGATTTCTCTTTGTAATGAACAATATTTAATTAATGAAATGGATTAATTTTTCTTAAGTAAAAAAACAATAATAATAAACATCTTTATTTTTTCTAAGAAATGAGGAGGATCTCAATTTCATATCCTGCCATCGTAAATGAATTATTCCAATCGATAATCATCACCTTATTTCCTACACTACAATCATAACATATTATAATTTGATAGAGTGACTCTTACACTAATATTTAATAATCAATCAATAAGTTCTTCTTCTTCATATATCTAATTATAAAACAAAAGATGATTGTTCTCTTGAATTCTGATTAGTTATAAAGGTTGCATGTTAGATCCAATATAAAAGCTTGATGTAAGAAGTGATCATGATATAAAAGTTTGGTGAAAGAATATTATGGGGTGATCTTGTGTTCAAAGCTTTGTGATATTGGAATCCATGGAGACTGGACGTATGTCTTATTATTTTGAGACAAACCAGGATAAAATATGGTGTGTTCTTCTCTGATCTCTAAACTCTTTATTTTCTTGTACATATACACATGGAATGTAAAATTGTAAGGTTCAATCACACCAGACTAGATCAAGAAATTTGATATGTGGAGACAAAGAACAATGACAACCAAAATAAATGGTCTTTAACAAAAATAACTCTATGTGCAATAAGACATCAACTTAACTTGGTAGAAGAAGATAAAAGACTAGAAACACACAAAAATTGTTTACCTTGTTCAATAAAACAATCTACTATGGAGAATAGATCAACTATCTGATTCACTATACATTTAAAAGTTGTTACCAAAGATTATAAATGACTCGAAAATAGTCACATAAATTCTCAAGGACAACCCCTATTTTTATTCTCAAGTGTTTCTCAATCTGTCGTATTCTTTATATATGAATCACACAAGACCAAAGTATTTAGAAGTGTTTTCTAATCCACCTTAGCTATCTTAAAGGTTTCTTAAATTCCAATAACAAACTCTTATGAATTTATCTTTTCCTCTTTAAGATTACCACTAGGATTCCCAAGCTCTTCTCTTTGTATTCAGCTCTAAAGCTCAGAAAGTTGTGAAAACAAGAATGATATGAATACATATTTATAATTGATGAAACCCAATGAATGTTTAATGACAAAAAATATAACTCATTAACATATTGATAAATCAAACTAAAAATCCAAGCCATATACACAAAAATTGTCTGGATCAAATCTGATACCTGGATCACTTGCCAAAGTCGATCGAACTGATGTCGACCCGTTGGCCACCACCGCTTGTCGGTGACCAGATCCTCTATTTGTAAAAGAAAGTAATATGTATGTAATTGATGAAATTCACCTCTCCAGGTTCCATTCCCAACAACTCATAACCATTCCTTCCTCTAGGCTAACCATTAAAGACACATTAATCCACTAATTTACCATTAAGCTAGATTTACTTGATTTGGTTAATAAGAAAGAATTTACAACCTTCAAAGTAGAGTAGATTATAGTATTCTAACTCCAAAACTCCACAAGTGTTCGAAAGTATATTCTTGTAAATGAATATTTGTCGATCAAGTAATCTGTTTTGGCATCATCCTTACCTAGGAACTCCATGACAACTCAATGGTGAAATGAATTTTTATCCACTGTCTTTTACAAAACTCATTATAGTGATTTAAAACAACCACCAAGTATCCACTATGTCTTGACCTCAAATCACATAGCTTGTTCTTTTCTTAAAATTATTCACTAGGTGATGGTGAATGAACAACAATAATGGAACCTTCTAAAATATATAAGCCACATATTTTAAACCATTTAGTTATTATCACTTCAACATTTTAAATCTTAAACACATCATTTTCAACTATAGTGTAATATCCTATATCTTCAAACATGCTTATGGATAAAAAAAAATTCACTTGAGCTTTGGAAAATACCTCGCTTTGTAAAGAAGAAATCAACCCCCCTCAAAGTGCATATGGTACCAAAATTGCTAGGATTAGAGGTATGTTACTGATATTCCCATGTATTTGGTTCCTCTCTGAATCGTGTCCCTCTCTGGACATGAGACCGCCATAGTTCCTCTCTGAACCAGACCATCATTGGATCGAAGTCTTACCCATCTTCGAGATAAATGAATGCATGATTTATAAACACAAACATCCAACATCATCAAAATCACACAATCATAAAACACGAGTCTCAAACCATTATAAAAAAGTTTCCACTCTTTAACCAATAATTCGTCATTCATAGACCATCAATGTAATCCCTCTCTAGATTACTATACTGAATCGCCAATAAATGCTCATTTTAATCCCTCTCTGGATTACTATATTCAATCTCCAATAAAGACCTCACGGTAATCCCTCTATAGATTACTATGCTTAAAAATGTGTTTTTAAAATCATTGCAATTATTTCAACTCATGAAATTCTCAATGAACTCAAAACGCCTAAAACCTCATAGTTTCTCAACAAAAAAAACATAGTTTCTCAAAATGTCTCAAAAAGGTTGAGTGTTATCACTCTACTAGGAAGTTATTCCTCAATTTACTCAAAAGTAACCTTAAGGTCACTAAAAGGGCTCTAACATAAAATATTGCTCAATATGATCACTGAAAGATTTATGAACTCTAAAAACTCCAAAAAGGCCCAAAACTCAGAATATGCCGGATAAATTCCCGAAACATCAGAAAAAATTGAAATCACCCAAATTCGGGAATTGCGTTGAAATCGGAGGACCGATGGCCACCGTTGGGGCAACGCCATCACGCAAGATCATCCACCGCCACCGTCGTGCGATTGCGGTGATCGTTGGCCACCACTTTTCTGACGCGGCTGAAACCCCCTTCCCCCAACCAATTTTCCAGACTTTCCTTAAAAATCAAAAAATTTTAAAAAAGGTTTTCCCAATTTGAAGTTTTTGTTAAAAATCAATTCCATAAAATAAGCCGAAAATTAAGTTTCTCAGTAATTTGGGAAATGTCAAAATCGATCGATTCAGAAAAAGTTTGGGGAAAACTAACAGAGTTCTCAATATACTGATATGAGAAATCAAACGACCTTATCAAAGTTGTTCAAATCCCAGGGGCAACATTCCAACTCAACAATAAAAAAAAACATAAATCATATGATATTCATCACAAATAGAGATCTGAGGGGGGGGGGGGTATTCCAAATCCATAAATTAGGGTCTTAGAGAAACACATAATAATATTCACAATCAGATCATTACATAAAGGAAAAAATAAGGGAAAACTCATATCTACCCATAATGCGCTTAATGGAGGGTGAGGATGAAGGGAAATTTGTGACCTAAATGTAGCAGAAAACAAAAATTTCCCTTTAGAGATCCTAATGAAAGATCATAATCTGTGATAGAAAGGTTACCTCTTGTGGTGATGAAACCTTTGAATCCGAATCAGGGGATGATCACGAGCGTTGTACAATGAACAATGCCTCTTGAAGGTTTTTGAGTGAAGGAGAGAAAATAGAATACGGTCAGGGTTTCAATAACAACAACCTTTGAGCTTCTGCATAAGGGGTCTATTTATAGAACTACTTGTGTGGACTACAAGCTATAATAAACATAATTTTATTATTATTATATTTTATAACTATTATAAAATTAATAATAAATATTATTATATTATATGTCAATTAAGCACATGGTACCTTACCATATTTCGTATTCCATTCAAGTGCACCGTACCTTACGGTGTATATTATTTATTCTACCTCTTCTCTAACTGCCTTTATGTGTGTGACCCTGTAGGATCTCGCAACATTGGCAATTATATTAAATCATGTATTTAACATAATAAATAATGAATGGTATCTAGCAACACATCACTGCTACCTAAGTCACAAAATTGTCATGTGATCTGACAAAACCTTTTGTGATAGTACTTGTGTTTACAATTACCCTTTTGCCCTTATGTCTATATTGAACACAAGGCATATACCATGTCATCATTGTCTAGTTCAATATTGAGCCCTTAGACATTTATCCTATTATGCAGGATGGGCAAGTTCCATATAGGCTACTCATGTCCCTCAGCATGCTTTGTGAAGTACCCATCAACTGTCTTTATGATCATCCTGTTACGGACGATGTTTGATCAACAATAAAGTACTTGAGTCTACATCTAGGGTTCATAGTAGTTTCAGGTCGACGGGTGGTATACACCACTATCACCATGAGACTAACTTATGACATTTTGCATAGCATTCTATATAGCACTCTCATAGTTGGTCAATTCAGTATAAATATTACTCCTAATATTCATACCTATGTTAAGATTTGATAACTCCTTATCCATGATCCATGTGATGTGATCATCAGTCTATCTACATAATAGTCTTAATGCTTTAAGGCTATCCTATTTATCATTAAAGCTCGACTTTGGATGCTTTAAGAATAGTGTCTTTATGTTTAATGGAATCTCATGATTGAGTCACACTCAATATTTCATTAAACGAACTAGCTATTCTAAGGACTTTATCATTTTGGAAAAACAAACATAATAAAGAAATGCCTTTTATTATTAATAAATAATTCGATACAAGTACCTTAAGTATTGGCCTCTGGAGCTTACAACAACAATCTCCTACTAGCAATAGAGCCAATCAGGCATACCTCTAATACCCATAGATCTGGTATGACCGTCATGCTTTTGCTGCACAAGAGGTTTTGTTAGTGGGTCAGCAATATTGTCAAGTGTAGGTACTCTGCATATCTTCACATCTCCATAATCTATTATATCTTGAATGAGATGATAACGCCTAAGTATGTGTTTGGATCGCTGGTGATATCTAGGCTATTTAGCTTGTGCAATGGCACCATTATTATCACAATAGAGATCAATAGGACCATAATGCTAGGGATTATGCCAAGTTCACTAATGAACTTCTTATTCCAAACAACTTCCTTTGCTACATTTAAGGCAACAATATACTCGGTCGCGATTGTAGAATCAACAACTGTTTCTTGTTTTGAACTTTTCCAGCTCACACCACCACCATTAAGGCAGAACATATAACCAGATTGCGATCTAAAGTCATCCTTATATGTCTCGAAGCTAGCATTGGTGTAACCAATTATCACGAGATCTTCCTAAACTCCATATATCAAGAATGTATCCTTAGTCCTTCTTAATTACTTAAGGATATTCTTGAGAGGTACCTAGTGAGCATCACTGGGATCTGATTGGTACTTACTCGTTGCACATAAAGCATACGAGACATCTGGTTGAGTACATAATGACATACATGATAAATACTATTGCTGATGCATATGGAATCTTATTCATGCGATCCCTTTCTTCCTTTGTCAAAGGGGATTGTGTTTTTATAGACATATGCCATGTTGCATAGGTACATATCATTTCTTGGAATCATGCATATTAAAGCATCTGAACACTTTGTCTATTTATGTTATCTGACTTAGGCCAAGAAGTTTTTGTGATCTATCTCTATAGATCCTGATTCCTAATATATAGGTTGTTTCACCAAGGTCCTTCATAGAAAAGCATTTCCCTAACTAAGATTTTACTTGTTGCAAGGTTGGGATATCATTTCCAATGAGTAATATGGCATCTGCATATAATACCAGGAAAACAATCATGCTCCCACTAGCCTTTTTGTAGACAAAAGGCTCATCTTCATTCTTTATGAATCCATATTGTTTTAAAGTTTCATCAAAATAAAGATTCTAGCTTCTGGAAGCTTAGTTTAATTCGTAGATTGATCTCTATTAATCTTCCGGGTTTCTTCAGGTATGTCAAATCCTTCAGGCCGTGTCATGTACACATCCTCAAGAAGATTCCCATTAAGGAAAGCAGTTTTGACATCCATCTGCCATATTTCATAATCATGATATGCACCGATAGCAAGTAAAATCCGAACAGATTTAAGAATTGAAATTGGTGAAAAGGTTTCATCACAGTATACCCCATGAATTTGCTTATAACCTTTAGCAATCAACCTTGCCTTATAAGTATGTACCTTACCATCCATGTCAGTCTTGTTTTTGAAGACCCACTTGCATCCTATAGGATTAACTCCTACAGGAGGCTCTACCAAGGTCCAAACCTGGTTTGTATGCATGAAATCCATTTCATATTTCATGGCTTCTAGCCACTTCTCAGACTCAGGACCAATTATGGCCTCTTGGTAGGTCACTGGCTCATCTTGATCCATGAGTAATACATCACCTTGATCACTTATGAGATATCCATATCTCTCTGATTGGTGATGTATCCTGCTTTTCCTACGCTGGTCTTGTTCAACTTGAGCATGTTGCTCTTCCACATCTATTTGCGATTCCTGCTCTAATTTCTCCATAGGTGTATCAATGCTTTGTGATTCTTGAATTTCTTCATGCTCTACTTTCCTCCCACTAATTTCTTTGGAAATAAAGTCTTTTTCCAAGAAGAATCCAGTTTGAGCAACAAACACTTTGCCCTCAGAAGGATCATAGAAGTAATATCTTGTTTCTTTAGGATACCCCACAAATAAGCATTTGTCAGATTTGAGCTCAATCTTAGTTGAAATTTGTCATTTCACATAAACTTCACAACCCCAAATATTCATGTAAGATATATGTGGTTTCTTACCACTCCACATCTCATATGGTGTCTTTTCTACCTTTTTGGATGGAACATGATTAAGTGTGTAAGCTGTTGTCAGTAGTGCATGTCCCCAAAAGGAGTTTGGAAGATCGACGTGACTCATCATGGATCGAACTATGTCTAACAAGGTTCAATTTCTTATCTCAAACACATCATTCCATTGTGGTGTTCCAGGAGGAGTGAGTTGGGATAGAATCCCACACTCTTTTAGATGGTCATCAAACTCCAGGCTTAAATATTCACTGCCTCGATCTGATCAAAGAGTTTTAATATTCTTACCTAATTGGTTTTGTACTTCATTCTTGAACTCCTTGAACTTTTCAAAGGATTCAGATTTGTGTTTCATTAAATACACATAACCATATTTACTGAAATCATCAATAAATGTGATGAAGTATTGAAAACCTCCTCTGGCTGGTATGTTCAGTGGCCCACGTACACCAGTATGTATAAGGGCCAAAATATTATTTGCCCTTTCACCTTTTCCTGTGAATGGGGTCTTTGTCATCTTTCCAATTAAACAAGATTTGTATGTATCATATGATTCGTAATCAAAATAATCCAAGAGTCCGTCTTTATGGAGTTTGGAAATGCACCTCTCATTTATATGGCCTAAGCGACAATGCCAAAGGTAACTTAGATTTAGCTCATTAGGTTTCAATCTTTTAGTATTAATGTCATAAATTGGCATTTCAAGATCAAGGATATACAATCCATTGTTTATTTGTGCAGTAGCATAAAATATATCATTTAAATAAATATAGAAATAATTGTTCTTTATTATAAATGAAAAACCAAACTTGTCCAAACAAGAAACATAAATAATATTCCATCTAATTGCAGGTACATAGTAACATTTCTCTAACTGAATTATTAAACTACTAGGTAAAGTCAAAAAATAAGTTCCTACGGCTAAAGCAGCAACCTTTGCTCCATTGCCAACTCGTAGGTCAACTTCACCTTTTGGCAAATCTCTACTCCATTTTAGTCCCTGCACATTGGTACAAATGTGAGAACCACATCCAATATCTAATACCCATGATGTTTAAGTAGATAAATTTATTTCTATAACAAAAATACCTGAATTTGAAGTCTCCACTCCATTCTTCTTATCTTCCAGGTACTTTCGGCAGTTTCTCTTCCAGTGTCTGGTTTTACCGCAATAGAAGCAAGTGCCCTTCTTAGCTATGCCTCCATTAGGCTTCAAAATAGATGTAGTATTTTTGGGTTTGGCAACTTCCTTGCCTTTCCATTTACCACCCTTCTTGATGGGCCTTTTGTTCTGTTTCTTTCCATTACTAACCATCATAATGGAATTGGCATCATCAACATGCTTCTTATAAGCATCTTTTTTCAGCCTTAGGAGCAAAACTAGGAGGTTCCTCATCAGGAACAGATGTCTCTAAGACATACAACTTTATGTCATGTTTGAGGACAATCCTCAGATTTTGGTGCCAATCCATAAAATTTGTCCCAAACAAATTTTCCTTATCCAGAATTGATCGCAAAATGTTATTAGTTATGTTTGTTGCCATGATAATCTACAAATAGAATGTAAATATATAAGTATCATTAAAATAACATATTCATTTAGGCCTTTAATTAAACATTCTCCCACTATTTTACTCAAAACAAATGACCCTCATCATTTGATTCGGAAAATCCCGTTGGAAGATTTTCTAGTGGATCGAGATCCATATTTCACTTTGTTTTAAGTCGGTGTTAGGCTGATTACACAAAACTCGACAATTTAGGTAGGAACTCCTTCCAATTGTATCCAATAAAATTCTCGAATATTTCAGTTGGGTGAATAACTTCTTATTCCAATCCATCATATGGATCATTCCCAACTCTTGCTTCTAAACGTATATAATCTTATTATATTTTGTTTAGTTAAATTTGACCCATTGTTTTAAAAATTGGATATTATATTTATCCCATCGCACCTTACTAATATAGAACATGCACCTCACGTTTGGCGAAACATACAATATTTGATACTAGTCTTGATGAGTTCTAAGACTTGGAAAGCAAAAATTTAATATTAGTTTTGAGGAAATTATAATTAGTTTGATCACACCGGCTTATTTATCATATAAATCGTTCCTCACACATGAATCAACATACATACAATATGTATCAACTTACATACAATTGAAACAATTATGGCCCCTAGCGCAATTGTTCTCCCAAGCCAATGAGAGAACCTAAGCTAAACCTAATAACGATCTTCACTTCTCCAAGTAAGATCTCCAAGGTTGTCCTTCTTTGTTTTGTAGTCTTCTCTTTCTTTATAATAATACATTACATAAAGGAAACTCGTTTTACATATGAGGGAGTGACATGAGAAAAGAAGTTACATGATGAGAATAAGAGAGAGGCACGACATGCAGGTCGTATTTATAAAATCCAAAACAAAGAAAAATAAACTAAGGCCATAACTGATCACCACAAGACAAATAATAATTTTTTTTTATTATTGTTAATTTAAATCTTGTTAATTAAATAAATCAAATTAAATTTTTGGCAAATGAGTGACTTTAATCGCAGACCTCATTGACGCAACCCTTGCACCGTCACAAAGCCTATGGCGACCATCACAATGCCTATGAAGATCATCACAGTGCCTATGACGACCATCACACTGCTATGGCGGCTGTAACACAGCTACCTATGATGACTGTCACACTACTTCCTATGGCAACCGCCACTCGTTTTATGGTGACTGTCACACTTACAGAATACGTGACTTGGACCGCAGACCTCATGGACGGCGCAACACTTGTACCGTCATAAACCTTAATGCAACAATGTCATACCATCAAAACACCATGATCAATAATTCAGTATGATTGATCTGTATGCTATCACTTCACCATACTAAAGTCGGATTTCAAAGTATATAACCACAAATCACTCAACTGAATGATAATTATTATGTGATTTGAACTAACGAAATAAAATAGTATATACAATATACCATCTATGCATCAAAGTTAATCATATCACATATGAATTAGATCGATCGATATGTGTAACTTATGGACAATTGACATATCGATGCTTCACCATACTATTATCGGATTCCGAAGCATAGTCAATATCAATCATTCAAAGCATACACAATCATATTCCAAAAATTTAATATATGGATTTGATTTAATTTTTACGTGTTTTAATCCAATTAAAAAAAAAGTAACAGAAAGTAAGCAATTACCAGACTCATGGTTTTGTAAGTGGCTCTGATACCATTGAAGGGAAATTTGTGATCTAAACACAGTGGAAAAAATTTCCCTTTAGAGATCCTTACGAAAGATCATGATCTGTGATAGAAAGGTTACCTCTTGTGGAGATGAAACCTTTGAATCCAAATCGATGGATGATCATGAGCGTTGTATGATGAACAACGCCTCTACTCAGTTCACACGAACAACTTCCTTCAGTCATAGTGCTAGCTGATTAAATTGAAGGTTTTTGAGTGACGGAGATAAAATAGAATACGGTCAGAGTTTCAACAACAACAACCTTTGAGCTTCTGCAAAAGAGTTCTATTTATATAACTACTTGTGTGGGATACAAGCTAAAGGTCTAACTCAATAATAATATTATATTATTATAATAACTATTATTATAATAAACATAATTTTGTTATTATTATATTTTATAACTACTATAAAATTAATAATAACTATTATTATATCATATGTCAATTAAGCACATCGTACCTTACCATATTTTGTATTCTATTCAAGTACACCGTACCTTACAGTGTACATTATTTATTCTACCTATTCTCTAACTATCCTTATGTGTGTGACCCTGTAGGATCTCGTGACGTTGGCAATTATATTAAATCGTGTATTTAGCATAATAAATAGTGAGCAGGATCTAACAACACATCATTGTTACCCAAGTCACAAAATTGTCATGTGATTTGACAAAACCTTTTATGATAGTACTTGTGTGTACAATTACCCTTTTGTCCTTATGTTTAGATTGAACATAATGCATATATCGTGTCATCCTTATCCAGTTCAATATTGGGCCCTTATACATTTATCCTGTTATGCAAGATGGACAAATTCCATCTAGGCTACTCATGTCCCTCATCATTCTTTGTGAAGTACCCATCAACTTTCTTTATGATCATCCAGTTACGGAGAACGTTTGATCAGCAATAAAGCACTTGACTCTACATCTAGGGTCCATAGTAGTTTCAGATCAAAGTGTGGTATACACCACTATCACCATGAGAGTAACTTATGACACTTTGCATAACATTCTATTTAGTACTCTCATAGTGAGTCAATCCAATATAAATATTACTCCTAATATTCATACCTATGTCAAGATTTGATAACTCCTTATCCATGATCCATGAGATGTGATCATCAGTCTATCTACATAATAATCTTAATGCTTTAAGGCTATCCCATTTCACATTAAAGCTCAACTATGGATGCTTTAAGAATAATGTCCTTATGTTTAATGGATCTCATGATTGAATCACACTCAATATTTCATTAAATGAACTAGCTATTCTAGGGACTTTATCATTTTGGAAAAACAAACATAATAAAGAAATGCCTTTTATTATTAATAAATAATTCGACACAAGTACTTTAAGTACTGGCCTCTAGGGCTTACACCAACAGAGGAACCCCAATTATCCTGCAAGCCTAAAATTACCCAAGAGTATACAATCCCTCTACCTCAGATATGCTGTAAGGTTGGTGTTCCTTGAAGTTCCTTGGATTCCTTCTCTCAATTTCTGCTCCTCTTCCCAAAATTCTCCCAGATCCTTCTGCCTCTTTTCACGTATGCTAGAAAATTCTTAAAATCTAGCTTTTCACCACCTTTTAGTATTTATATGTCCTCACATCTCAAATTCACACTTTTTACCCAATGAAATCTAAATCTCCCTCCTTCCACCTCCTATTTTCAATTATTCACAAAAAATGGTTCATTCTCCTATTTATTCAATTAAATTGTCATTTAAATTAAATAAATATTTAAAATAAATAAATATTCAACTTAAATAATTATTTAATCAAGACTCTTTATTTCCTATTATTTTATTTTATTACAAAATAATTAATATGCCTAATTATCAGTAATAATCCAAATACTATTATTTCATCTGCTCTCAAATCTGAGATCCCTGATAATTAGTAAATTATCAAATTACCCATATGCTCTGGAAAAAACCAAATTCAATATAATAGATAAATCACAAGAATAAATAAATAAAATACTCTAATTATAAGTTGTGTGTTACATAAGCCATCTCAAAATCCATTTGAACACATCATGTATATTGGTTGGTTATAAAAAAGAACACTTTTTTTCCAGGTTTATTTGAAATCGGGATGTCATATACCAAAGACATCACCAGAGTGGACGACACATTTCACAATAGATGTTGAAACTTGGTCAAATCACTTTCTAGAAAGGATGAAAGAGTTCACCAAGTTGAGTGACAATTACAGAGAATCAAATAAGTAAAAGTCGAAGAATGAACCATCAAATAGATTTAGGTAGTGACATATGTTTTGATGCATTTTAGTTGTAATTTAACAATATAACACTTTTTTATGTAAAGAATTGCATAATATTATAAAACTGAGTGGTAGTTTTTGGACAATTTTTGTATTTTAAATTCTATATTGCATATGTTTTTATGTGGATCTGGAGATTCATCTCTGGACACACATTTTAGTTATTAAAAAATACAAGGGACTATCTGGATATGTATCTTCGAATAGACCCTTGTTTTTTGAAATAAACGGGCGAATATGGAGATTCTTCTTAAAATTTTGTCATGATTATATGATAGGGTTTATAAGGTCCTTGTTGATCTACTATTTCTATAAATAGGGTCTCTCATTCCATTTTCTTCACAAAAATCAGAATGAATCCATATCCCTATATTGCATTTATGTATTTCAATGGTACAAATCCCTCACTCCAGTTTAGGGTCTCCAATGAAATACTTCTCATCGATCTTAATCTAAAATCCAATATGAATACTCTCATACTATATCCAGAAAATCAGAGAGTTGTCAAGCTTGAGTTCAGTTCACCCTTGATTGACAACAAAGAGAAGATACAGTTCACCATGCTTGAACTGAAGACAAATGATGATTTAAAGGTTATGTGGAGTACTTTTTACTGTTACTCAACAAATAGTTTGATTTAAGTGGATGCAACAATTGTAAGATCGATTGAATATATTCTAAAGATTGTTGCAACATCCTAAACCACAAATTTATAAATAAATATAATGTTAAATTTATGTTAACATTAACTTTCATCTATGTAAGGTTTATTTTGAAGTTAATTTATTTTATTGTTCAGTTATTTTGCCATTGTTCATGGTTGTTTCTGGTTTGACCTAACATATCATATTCTGGATATGCATCTCCAAAAAGCTCATTGAATATTGAACTAAGGGACGTTACATAGACGCGTCTCTAGATTAACCTTTAAAGCATACATAAATGCATCTCCGAACTAAAATTTAATAGAATAAAGGTTTTTCGGAAAATTCATATGAGGTGTGTGTGAAAAAGGTGTGTCCGGAGATGCACATTTTTCATGGTGGTAGAGGAGAACACATAAGGGTGAAAAGAGTAAATTGTGAACTTTATCCTTTTTATATTATATTATTTGACCATTAAAAAATAGTTAACACACATTCAAATGATCACTCATGTAACCACAAAAATATATTCAAATAAACACTATTTGTTAGAACAAGATTTGATTCTACATTCTTTAATAAGTTTTGATGATAAAAAATACCATGTAATTATAAAGAACAAATATGACCCTTAAATTATTTTCTTGATGTGTAGGGAAATTCTAAGACAAATCAAGAAGTTCTAATGGAAAGCAAGAAGTTCTTAGACTGAATACATAGAAGAAGCGAAGTTTTGATATAGAAGATCTGAACCACTATCATGCTCTCAGCACCAAAATTGCACAATTTGAAAAGACTCTGATGTTCTCATAGAACCAACTCCGATCTCAAGCATCTTCTTCATTAATTGAATATCAAGAAATAATGGCATATTAGACAAGGATCACTATTTTTGGAAAGAACATTTATATCTGTTATCATCCTCCAAAAATATCTCATTGTGTCTCCAACGGATCAAAATCTCCTCATCTATATAAAGAAGTTCTTAGGAAGAAAAATTACACTCACTCTCGCGTGGATATACAAACCTTTTACATCCTTAAGCTTTTTCGTGTTACAGCTTTGTGTAAAATATCACAGTAGTGATAAAGCTTACTAGAAGCAATACTATACACTTTTATATTTTGTTTTACTTGAAATTCCTTGAGTGACTAAAGTGTTATTCAGTAGACTCAAGAAGACATTGACAATAGGTCTTTGTGTTGTAATCAAACTTTGATTAGTGGATTAAGACCTTGCTTGAGAGAGGCAAAATTACATTGGCGGGTGGACTGGAGTAGTTTGAGTTCAAACGAACCAGGATAACCAAACGTATCTTTTGATTTTATTTTTGAAAAACCAAATTCTTGTGTTTTTCTATTCTTCAATTGGTATCAGAGCGCCTGGTTCTGGGTACTAGCATTTAGCCATGTCAGAAAAGGATCCTACTAGAAAAACACCATGGTAGAACTAGTTCAGAACATTAACACCAACCAGAATGACAAAATCAATGACAAACCCCCCTGTGTTCGATGGTGAGAATTTTGACTACTAGAAAGATGTTCTTGAAAGTTTCTTTCTGGATCATGATGGAGATCTCTGGGATATGGTGACTGATGATTACACTTATCCAGTTGGAGACAACAGTCAGAATATTGAAAGAAGAAATATGACAGCTCAACAAAAGAAAGATTTCAGAAATCATCACAAGGCCAAAACAATTCTTTTGACTGCCATCTCACACACAAAATATGAAATGATCACAAATAAATAATCTTCCAAACACATGTTTGACTCTCTGAGAATGATGCATGAAGTAAAAACTCAAGTCAAGAAGATTAAAGCCCTGCCACTCATCCAGAAGTATGAAGCATTCAAAATGGAAGAAGATGAAACAACTGAGAAAATGTTCTCAGGTTTCAAATTTTGGTTGCTGGATTAAAAGTTCTGGACAAAGTATACTCAACAAAAGATAATGTGAAGAAGATAATCAAAAGCTTACCAAAGGCATGGAGACCCATGGTCACAGGTCTAAAGCTCTCTAAAATTCTGAATGAAATATCTCTTTAAGAATTGATTAACTCTCTGAGAAGTGACGAGATGGAACTTGAAGAAGATGAACCGTAGAAGAAAGGTAATTATGTTGCTCTTAAATCTAATAAATATGAATCTAAAGATTTTCAGGCAGAAGAAGAAAGCTCTGGTGGCTCATCAGAACAAGATGAACTATCACTCCTTTCCAGAAGGGTCCAACAACTTTGGAAGCATAGACAAAAGAAATTCAGAAACCCTAGAAGATTAAACAGTCATTATGAATCATCCTCTTGCTACAAAACGTCAAGAAGAAAAGAAGTGGTTTGTTATGAATGCAAGGAACTTGGACATTACAAAAGTGATTGTCCTAAACTACAGAAAGAAAAGACAAAGAAGAAATTTAATAGAAACAAGAAGAAAAGTCTCATGGCTACTTGGGATGACTCAGAATCATCTGAAGCTAAATATGAGATGATACCAACTCATCAGAATTAGGATCAGACTCAAAAATAGAAGACGTATTCTTTAAACTTTCTAGATCTCAATTATAAGATAGTCTATCAGAAATTCTTGAAAAATATCAACAATTTCAATTCAAATACAAAAACCTGAAATATGTTCTAGTATCTAAGTCTGAAGAAACTAGGAACCTAAAGGTAGAAAACTCTGAGTTAAGAGAATCTATTTCAAAACTTGAAAATTCTTTTGAAAAACATAAAGCTCAGAAAGAACCTAACTCAAAAGTTCTAACTAGTACTGATAGCATCATAAAACATTATGATCATAACTTTCAAAATTTTCTAGCTAAAAACATAGACAGAGGCAAAATGGATTCAATGATCTTTGGAGTTAGCAGAAACAGAAGAAAGGCATATGATATGTCAAACCGAAAGGAGAATCACCACATCAATAAAAACAAGTTGATGATATGGTCATAAAATACACACCTTTAAAATCTCAGTTCACATATGTGTCACTCCCTGGATTTCCATCCTGGTACAAACGCGAAAGTGACGTGGAGAAGGTAGAGTCACCAGCCAAACATTTTTATCTCGAATGAATGGGAAAGGTAATGTTGCACAAACCGAAGATAAAATGAAAGAACAAGGTCTTTCAAACCAAAGAGACTGGGTTCGGGAGTCGGTTACAAACAGGGAAGGTATTAATACCCCAGATTGTTCGTTGTACTCGACGGGATCCGCGCTTGCTAGAAATTGTTTCAAAGGGTAAACCAAATAAGCTACTGCAAACACTGAGACTGGAATTGGATAGAAGAAAATAAAAGAAATAGGAGAAATGTAGGTGTAAACACCCCAAATTTGCCCTCACCCATTCACACCATGGCTTGTGATCATTTCATATGCATAAACACAATCATATCACCTCATATCTCATTTTTGATTCATTGCATAGATTCAAAGTCATCTGCACCTAGGGTTAGTGATCTGAGCAGTTCAAGAGCCTCCTGAGCCACTCCAAAGGCCATCAATAACTTTAAAGGGGTTCATGTGTGTTCTTATATCTTATTACATCCTCTCAAAGTCAAAAATGCAAGAGAATCACAAGAACTGGGATTGGTGTGGATGCAGAGCCAGGTTTGACTGCACAGTTGACCTAAAATTAGGGTTTTGGTTTCAGAGGCCATAACTCCAATTTTTTTGGTCATTCTTGTTTCTATTGGTCTTTATATGGTATAGGGAGTATGCATACCAATTTTCATGAAGAAATTCCATGGGGAAGTCATCTGATCAAGGGTTGACTTTCTGGGCAAGTCAGTGCAAAATCAGGGCATCTGAGGCCCCCAATGACCCAACCAATGGGCATTCTTCATCATTTTGAGTGTATATGATCTTTATTTGATCATGGAATAAGGTTGAAGTTCACAAAAATCAAGAATTTGAAGTTTTTGCAAAGTTGACTTTTTAGGGCATGTTTGACTTTTCAAGAATATGTCATTTTGTGCCATTTTTCAAGCCTTGATTCTTGATCCAAAAATGCTTCAAATAAGAAAACCTTGGTCATGAAAGTTGTAGAATACATTTTTCCCTTTTCAAAAAGTACAAGAACATGATCTAATTCCTTTTGGATCAAAAGTTATGGTGTGACAAAGTTGGCAAAAATCATTGATTTTCAAGATGTGCACTAAATGGAAAGTTTGCAAGATCATGAACCAAGGCTGTTTGTAACTTCTAGTTGACATCAAACCAATGTACAAACATCACATAAGTCCTAAAAATCAGATTTGGACCAAAAGATCACATGTTCATGGTTTGTGTAACAAGGCATTTTCATGAAGTTTCCAAAGATGACCAACTTGCAAAACTCATGATCACTCCTCCTACCACTTGCAACATTGGATGCTGAACCATGCTAGCCTTTCCCCTCACCCTTGCTGCGCAGCCCCATGCCTTGTACTAGCCTAGAACCAAGCCCATGCTTTCCTTACACAAAGAGTGGACTTTTGGCAAAAGTGAACTTACCAATCAATAAAGGCCAGTTCAAATCATCTGACCTATAGGATTATTTTATACTATCCATTTGCAAGCCAAACCCATCAAGAGGCCAAGCTGAAACACACCATAGCATCACATTCACAAAAACCACCCCATTTGCATTTCTCTTCGAATCTCTCTGCCCAGCTCACAAACACTCAAACCAACTTCACCAATCATTTCACCATGTTCCATAGAGCCTAAACCAAGCAAAGCCTAAGCCTGAAACCAGCAAGAACTCCACTTCTCCATTTTCAACCTCACTTGCAAAACCTTTCGAATCTGCCTCCACAACTCACAAACATTCAAACAAGTTCCACCAATCAACTCACCTTGTATCATGGACCAGAAACCAACCCTTGTTTTGGCCTGAGACCCTCCATATCACAAACACGATTTTCACATTCCCTTGGTTAGAACTCTTGCAAACTCACTCAAGAGGCTGTTTAAACTCCAACCAAGTGTCCAAAGCTTCAAAGGGGGATCATTGGGACCTGTTTGAGCCAAAGAACCATCCAGAAAGCTCCTGAATCAAAAGTTCAATCTCAGGTGACTCCATGAACTTTTTTTTTCCAGAACTTGCTTTTTAAGTTTCTAAATGGTAAAGCATGCTTCACTGATCACACTGAACTTGTTACTTTTGAAAAAGGGTGAGAAATGAGCCTGTATGATGTTTCTGAAATTTTTGCAGTTTTGAATGTTTGATTCGAATCTTGTTTGTGTGTTGAAATAAATGATGTTTGTTGCTGGAATCTTGTTTAGAATGAGCTAAGGTTTGATTCTGGAGATTTTGGCATGATTTCATGGCGTATTGAGAGAGATAGGAAAATGGTGTAGCCGGAGAAGACGACCGGAACAGTGTTCCGGTCGCCTGAGAGTAATTAGGGTTTGATTAATTAGGGCTAAGTGTAATTAAGTCAGTTTGAATGTGAGTCGTTCATTCCCGCGCCAAGTCAATTCCCGCCCTGGCCATTTTAAATCTCACGCGTTGGATCAGCATACTTTCTATATTTCAGTTTAAAATTCATTTATTTTTCATATTTATTTCATTTGTTTTGCATAATTTGTTAAAAATAGTAAAAATTGTTTAAAAATTATGAAACTTTTTCTCAAGAGTTTTATTAATTTTTATGACACAAAAATATTTTTGTTTTTATTTTTAGCATTAAAAAAAGTATTTTTAAATATTTAAAGGATTATTTTTAATTGATTAATGGAAATTAATTTATTAAAAATACTTTTAGGTATTTAAAAATCACCAAAAAATTCATGAAATGTTCTAAGACATTTAGAAACATTGTCCAACCTTCAAACCAAATTTCTTTTTTGATCTTGATTCATTTTGAGAATTTTTCATTGAATTAAAATCATTTTTGTGCATTAATTTGATCCATAGTTCAAAAAATCATTTCTGCCTATTCATGAGGAGTTGGACTTGCATTGCATTATGTTTAGCATGTAGTTTTTGAGATAAAATGGCCATGATTTGATCTTGCATTTTCAAATTGTTTGACATTTCTTTTGTTTGGAAACCCTAAAACCCTAGAAAACTTGTGAAAATCATAGCTTGAGATTGGTTAAGAGTTGAGACCTCTCCTTTGGGCATTGGTTTAGTATAGGATTAGGGGTCCTTTGTGTGGAATTTTCCATTTTTTATCTTAGGGTTTGCTTCTGATTTTGACTTTTGTTTGATGTTTGGTTCATAAACCCTAATTTGGGCTTCCATATGCATCCACCTTGCATTCTCTTGCATAACATGACTTGCCATGACATTCCATGCTTCCATGTGATTCATTTGACATCATAAGACATATTGAAAGCATGTTTGATCATTGCATCATGTATTTGCCATGTTGTATGCCATGTGCACTTCATAACTTTTCATGTATGTTCATGTGCTCTAACTTGCTTCATTTGCATTCATAAGCTTGTATGATCATCCACATGTGTTGTTTCTGGTTTGTAGCATCTCATAGCATCATTAACATCATGCATATGCTTCTGGTTTGGTTTTGCATCATACCATTTTATCTCATTTTGCATTGCATTGCACTTTCTTTTCTAACTTTTCAGGTGGTAAGTGACTTTGAGAAGTGAATTTGCCTTCACTTCTCATAACTTTTCTTTTCATCTCTCTTGCATCCATTGCTGCATTTTTCTTTGTGTTTGAGTTTGAGCTTGCTCATTCTTCCTCTTCCCACTTTCTTTCTTCAAGTGACTTGACTTCTTGAATGAAGCAAGTTGCTTTGCTTCTCTTGATCCTTTCATCTGCTTCCTGGTGTTTCCATTGAAGATTTTCCTTGATAAACCTCATAAACCTTAGGAACAACCAAGCATGACAATGATTAGGGTTTTGATTAGTCTCCCCTCTTAGTTTTACCTTTGTGTCTCTATTGAGTCTTCTCTCCTCACCTCATAATCAGGGACTAAACCCTAAAGGCTTTAAGGCTTTGTGATTAAGCTTATGCCTGCATCCTTCTCTTAGGATGGAGTGTATAACTTTAATCCTAAGTGTTAAACCCTTAATGTGTTTAAATCTCTTAATCAATCCACTTAATAATTATCAAGACATCACACTTGTAACTTGGGCCTTGCATTAGGGTTCTAATTCTTCCTTAATTGGTTAAGAAGGACTAACCCTAGGGTTAATGGACAAGTCCCCCTCAAGTTGTCTTACAAATCATAAAATCCACTTCATCATCATATCCTCAAATAAAATCCACTCAATAAAGGTTTTGTTTTGTCATGAGTTTAATCCCTAATCATGGATTAAGTTGAGGAGCATTCCTCAGCTTAAACATTCTCATCTATTATCCTTCTCTTAGGATGGTGTAATGAGTCTGTTTAATCCCTGATTATGGCTTATCCTCATTACCTAACACTAAACAAAAACACCCAAAAACATCTAAATAATCACAAGTGGGTTAATGATCTTAATCCTACACCAAAGGTGATTAAGTGTGAGAATCTGACTTCACACTTAAGGTACCCTCATTACCCCTAATCAGAGGGAAGATGTGATGAGTTTACTAAATCCATTGGTTTAGGCTTAAGCTCATTAACTTATGACAAACTTTAAAAAGCAATAAAAGACTGAAAACACAAAAACAAACAATAATCGTCTCCTTCGGGATTCTTTTCTCACCTCATTCACTCACCAAACGAGAACTTGCTTCTTTCGTCTAATGCAAGACAGTTTGCACCTGAGCCAGACAGGTCATACACTTGAGCATAGACAAGCAAGCAGTTCAAGTCAATTCATCTTTCAGTCTCTTTGGGTCGAACTACGGTGTTCTGACTTCCTCATTGCACGAGAGGATACGTAGGCATAACTTAACAGTTATCGAACAAAAGTCTCTGTACATTCCCCCTCCTTCCAGCATTATTCTTTGAGCCTCATTATCATGAGCATCTTATTCTTGTTCTCACACTGACACTTTCATACCTCATATCACTTATACACTATACACTGACACCTGTACATCTTTTCCAGCTCTTTTATACACAAATTGCACTGACACTACCCCTTTAAAACACAAATCTTTTAAGCGTGGATCCCGTCGAGTACGGCGGACAATCTGGGTGCTAATACCTTCCCAGGTTGTAACCAACCCCCTTTCTCAGTCTCTCTGGTTCGCAACCGTCTTATCCATATCTTTCTAGGTCTATGCAGCATTGCCTTTCCTCCGGGATAAAAATGCCTAGCTGGCGACTCTATTCATCTCCAGTGAGTTCACTGCTGTGTGTTCTCATTGTCCCTTTCGCCGACCGTTCGCGTCTGTACCTTTATCTGGACTTGGCTTCATTTATCGGGAGCGACAGTAGGGAAAATAAAAGAGTGCTCGAATGGGCCCTATCCCACTGCATACGTACCTCATCGGGAAATGAGGATCAAAGTCGACGTAGTTCCCCTAACTAGGGAGGAAGATTGCTTATGTCTTTTAAAGCTTGAATTGCTTATTTCTATGCTCAAGTGTTGTAGGCTAGTTTAGCACGAGTGAGTTACCGTCTTGCAAAGTACAAGTAGGAGAAAATTCTTACATTGAGAGTGAGTGAGATGAGAGAAGAATTCTCGAAGGAAAGACGTTTATTCTGTGTTCAGTGTTTTTTTAGGAGTTTTCTGCTTTGAGGTTGGCACATGGGAGTGTATCCAACTCTTGCTCAATGGGATGTGTACTTCTTACATCATCCTAAAATGGAATGGATAAGAGGCACACCTAGCTAGGGGGAAATCTCCAAATCTAGTCCCACAAGTTAAGGCTTAGATACACTAGATTGTTGAACTTTATTAAGTGTTTTTGTGGTTTTTGAATTAAGAAGTGTTATTTAGATTTTCTTTGTGAAGTAGTCTCATGCTAAGACCTGTTCATCATGATAGATACCCTACATCTTACCCTGAAATGGGATGTGTGCAAGTACCCCATGGCAAAGTCCATTGGCGCATGAGAAGACTTGTCAGTTATTAAGTGGCTTGAAGTTATTGTTTTGAGATGAAATGAGAAAGAGCAAAGAGAATCAAAGGTAAAAGTATAAAGGGGACTAATAATCCTAAGTGTTATCATGCATGGAAAGCCTAGGTTAGTGTGGTTTCAGTTCTATCCTAATGAAGAAGAAGGAAAAAAAAGAAGGAAAAAAAAGAAGAAAGGAGAAAAAGATTCAACTTACTTCTTAAGAGAAGATAAGTTGATCCTAAAGGAGGATGAAGAAGAATTGAACAAAGATGGCCTAAGCACATTGTAAACACCCCAAATTTGCCCTCACCCATTCACACCATGGCTTGTGATCATCCTCATATGCATAAATACAATCATATCATCTCACATCTCATTTTTGATTCACTGGATAGTTTCTAAGGCATCTGCACCTAGGGTTTGTGATCTGAGCAACCTCAAAGCTTCTTGAGGCACTCCAAAGGCCACCAATCAATTCAAAGGGGTCCATGTGTGTTCTTATATCATATTTCATCTCCTCAAAGTCAAAGTTGCAGAGGAATCACAAGAACTAGGGTTTGAGTGGATGCAGAGCCAGGTTTGACTGCACAGTTGACTGAAAATTAGGGTTTTGGTTTCAGAGGCCATAACCCTAAATTTTTTGGTCATTCTTGTTTCCATTGATCTCTATATGGTATAGGGAGTATGCATATCAATTTTCATGAAGAAATTCCATGGGGAAGTCATCTGATCAAGAGTTGACTTTTCAGACAAGTCAGTGCAAAATCAGGGCATCTGAGGCCCCCAATGACCCAACCAATGGGTGATCTTCATCATTTTGAGTGTATATGATCTTTATTTGATCATGGAAGAAGGTTGAAGTTCATAGAAATCAAGAATTTAGGGTTTTTGCAAATGTTGACTTTTGGGCATAGTTGACTTTTCAAGAATGCATCATTTTAGGTCATTTTTCAAGCCTTGATTCTTGATCCAAAAAGGCTTCAAATGGAAAAACTTTGGTCATGAAAGTTGTAGATCTCATCTTTCCCTTTTCAAAAAGTACAAGAACATGATCAAACTCTTCTTGGATCAAAAGTTATAGCAATGCAAAGTTGGCAAAAATCATTGTTTTTCAAGGTATGCACCAAGTGTGAAACTTTGCAAAATCTTGGACAAATGCATTATGTGACTTCTAATTCCTCTCAAACCAGTACACAAACATTTCTCTAAGTCATAAAATCAGAATTGGATCAAGTTTGCCCATGGTTTGGTTTGTGTAACAAGGCATTTTCTCATAGAATTCCATAAAGCAACAACTTGCAAAAACCATCATGATCACTTCACCAACTTGATGCATTGGCTGCTGAGCTTTGCTAGACCTCTCCCTCATCCTTGCTGCGCCAGCCCATGCCTTGTACTTGCCTAGACCTTGAGCCATGCCTCACTTACACAAAAGTTGACCTTTATGCAAAAGCAAACTTACCTATCATAGCAGGCCATGTCACATCACAAAGCCAATCAGATTTGTTTATGTTATCCCTTTGCAAGCTAAACATAAGACTAAGCAAGGCTGAAACCAACTCATTCATCACATACACAAAAACTCACCATCTTGCAACTTGCTTCGAATTCCTCTCCACAGCCACTAAACATTCAAGCCAACTTCACCAATCATCTCACCTTGCTCCATAGACCTCAAACCACCCAAAGCACAAGCCTGAAACAGCCAAGAGATCCCACTGCCATTTCTCACTTCAGTTTGCAGTTCCATTCGAATCTTCCATCCTAGCTCACAAACAGCCAAACAAACCTTGCAAAGCTTTTCCACACATCATCTAGACCACAAACAATCACTCACCATGGCCTGAAACCTCCAGAAACACCATTGCCATTTTTGATCAAGCTGAAGCAGTTCCTTTCGAAACTCATCATCAAGCCAACTTAAACTCCATTTGAGCATTCAAACATCATCAAGAGGTTCTAAGGAGTAGATTGCACAAGGAGAGGTGGCCAGAAAGTTCCTAAACTGAAAGCTTCGAATCTCAGGTAGCCTGAAATTTATTTTCCCAGAAGTTGCTTTTCTTGTTACAAACTTGTTCTACTAGCTTCACTGATCATTCTGGTACCATTGGTTTTGAAAATGGTTGTGATTTGAGCATTTAATTTGTTTCTGAAGCTTGCGTGACCTAGAACTTTCTTTCTTCGATTCAGCTTGTTTAGGAAATATAAATTTGTTTTGAGAGAGGGGTTTGATTCGTGAGAGTGTAAGGATCATTTCCCAGTTTCTATTTTTCATTTTTGATGCGTTTTTAGGAAGTTTGAAGTTTTCAGGGGAGGAGGTCACCGGAGAAGACGACCGGAGCTCGTCTCCGGTGACCTGGAAGTGATTAGTCATTAATTTAGGGTTAGGGCAAAGTTTGAATTGAGACCCTTGGATCTGGCTTCCCGCGCGCGTGTGTGTGGTCTAGATTGCATCATTAATTCATAATCAGGATTAATTAAATTAATTAATTGAGTTTTAGAAGTTTGAATGTGAGCCTTAGATCTGCGCGCCAAGTCAATGGTCCTTTCCCCATAATCAATCTCATCCTTCCATTCTGTTTACTTTTTATTTTATTTAATTTTATTCATTTTTCTTTCAATTAACTTGCATAATTATTTTAAAATAGCAAAAAATTCATAAAAATTATGAAACTTTTTCCTTAAAGTTTTAATAATTTTTATGACCCAAAAACATTTTTATTTTATTTTTTATCATTAAAAAAAGTATTTTTAAATATTTAAAAGATTATTTTTAATTGATTAATGGAAATTAATTTATTAAAAATACTTTTAGGTATTTAAAAATCACCAAAAAATTCATGAAATGTTCTAAGACATTTAGAAACATTGTCCAACCTTCAAACCAAATTTCTTTTTTGATCTTGATGCATTTTAAGAATTTTTCATTGAATTAAATCATTTTTTATGCATTATTTTGATCATAGATTCAAAAATTCATTTCTGCCAATTGGTGAAGGTTGAGACATTGATTCTTCTTGCATTGTCTTTTGTTTTGCATGTAGTTCCTAGGATAAAAAGGCCATGAATTGTTCTTGCATTTTCAAATTGTTTGGCATTTGTTTTGTTAAGAACCCTAAAAAACCCTAATAACTTGCAAAATTCATATCTTGAGTTTGGTTGAGAGTTGAGAGCTCCCCTTTGGGCAGTGGTTCATTATAGGTCTAGGGTTTCTTTGAGTGCCATTTTCCATTTTTTATCATGAGGTTTGCTTCTGTTTTGGGTTTTTGTTTGATGATTGATTCATGAACCCTAATTTGGGCTTTCTCTTGCATCCTTCTTGCATTCTCTTGCATAACATGACTTGTCTTTGCATTTTGTACATGTTTATGATTCATTTGACATCTTAAGACATATAGGAAACATGTTTGATCATTGCATTACATACTTGCCATGTCATTTGTCTTGTATGCTTCATAACATTCCATGTTTGTTCATGCTCCTTAACTTGCATCATATGCATTCATAAGCTTGTATGAACATCCCCATTGCTTTGCCTCATGTTTGCAGCACCTCATAACATCATAATCATCATCAACATGCTTCTGGTCTTGCTTTGCATCATACCATTTCATCTCATTTAGCATTGCATTGCATTTCTTTCTAACATTTCAGGTGGTAAGTAACTTGGGAAGTGAATTTGCCTTCACTTCTCATAACTTTTCTTTTCATCTCTCTTGCATCCATTGCTGCATTCTTATATGTGTTTGAGTTTGAGCTTGCTCATTCTTCTTCCTCCCACTTTCTTTCTTCAAGTGACTTGACTTCTTGAATGAAGCAAGTCACTTTGTTTCTCTTGATTCTTTCATCTGCTTCCTGGTGGCTCCTTTGAAGACTTCTCTTGCAAACCTCACAAACCTTAGGATCATCCAAGCATGACAATGATTAGGGTTTTGATTAGTCTCCCCTCATAGTTTTTACCTTTGTGTCTCCTTGAGTCCTCTCTTCTCATCTCATAATCAGGGACTAAACCCTAAAGGCTTTAAGACTTTGTGATTAGGGTTATGCCTGCATCCTTCTCTTAGGATGGAGTGTATAACTTTAATCCTAAGTATTAAACCCTTTATGTGTTTAAATCTCTTAATCAATTCACTTAATAAATATCAAGACATCACACTTGTAACTTGGGCCTTGCATTAGGGTTCTAATTCTTCCTTAAGTGGTTAAGAAGGACTAACCCTAGTGTTAATGGACAAGTCCCCCTCAATTTGTCTTACAAACAATAAAACTCACTTCATCATCATACCATTAATCTAAAATTCACTTAATAAAGGCTTGTTTTGTCATGGGTTTAATCCCTAATCATGGATTAAGTTGAGGAGTCTTCTTCAGCTTAAACATTCTCATCTATTATCCTTCTTTTAGGATGGTGTAATGAGTCTGTTTAATCCCTGATTATGGCTTAGCCTCATTACTCAACACTAAACAAAAACCACAAAAATATCTAAATAATCACAAGTAGGTTAATGATCTTAATCCTACACCAAAGGTGATTAAGTGTGAGAATCTGACTTCACACTTAAGGTATTCTCATTACCCCTGATCAGAGGGAAGATGTGATGAGTTTACTAACCCATTGGTTTAGGCTTAAGCTCATTATCTTATGACAAACTCCAAAAGCAATAAAAGACTGAAAACTCAAAAAAACAAACAATAATCGTCTCCTTCGGGATTCTTTTCTCATCACACTCGCTCACAAACGAGAACTCGCTTCTTCCGTCTAATGCAAGACAGTCAGCACCTGAGCCAGACAGGTCATACACTTGAGCATAGACAAGCAAGCAGTTCACAAGTCAATTCACCTTTCAGTCTCTTTGGGTCGAACTACGGTGTTCTGACTTCCTCATTGCACGAGAGGATACGTAGGCATAACTTAACAGTTATCGAACAAAAGTCTCTGTTCATTCCCCCTCCTTCTAGCTTCACTCTTTAAGCCTCATTATCATGAGCATTTCATTCCTGATCTCACACTGACACTGTATATATACACATCACTTTCTTTTACACTGACACCTGTACATCTTTCCAGCTCTTTTACACACAAATTGCACTGACACTACCCCTTTAAAACACAAATCTTTTAAGCGTGGATCCCGTCGAGTACGACGGACAATCTGGGTGCTAATACCTTCCCAGGTTGTAACCAACCCCCTTTCTCAGTCTCTCTGGTTCGCAAACCGTCTTATCCATCTCTTTCTAGGCTTATGCAGCATTGCCTTTCCTCCGGGATAAAAATGCCTAGCTGGCGACTCTATTCATTCTCCAGTGAGTTCACGGCTGTGTGTTCTCACTGTTCCCTCTCGCCGACCGTTCGCGTCTGTACCTTCATCTGAACCAGTTTCATTTGTCGGGAGCGACAGCTTGGCGACTCTGCTGGGGACCCTTATATTGCAACCAGGGCTTCTGGTTCTTTTTGTGGGTTCCTCCTAGCGCTTGATTGATTTGTGTTTACTGGGGTGTTATGTGCTTATTTGTGCTTGTATTTATTTTTGTTTATTGCTTTATGTACAGTTGCTTCACTGCTTTCTTTATTGCATTTATATATATCATACTGTCATTATTGCTGGCTGGATTTGGTTATTTGCTTTGGTGGGTGGGTGATTCATTGAGAGTTAAGGTCCTATACCTGGGACCTGAGTGACACCTAGGCTAGAGTGAATCATATTCTTTCCCATTCCATTTCGGTCTGGTGCGGGAATATGAAACACGGTTCAGATATGGGTTTCTTCTTGAGAACTCTGTGTTGCAGATTTCCTGCAATGCTAGGGCTATCTGGGAAGCCTGCTAAGTCTGGATGACCTTTTAGTATTGACCTTCAGAAACTGAGGTGAATTAGAGGAGGAATTGTTATGGTTATTGTAAACACTGTACCTCCGGGTTAGAAGTGTTTACACTTCTCATAACTGATCCAAGTCTGAGGATCCTTGTTCTAGATCATCACCTGTGAGGGGGTTGGGCTGTTTACAGGTTTGCAGGTACCTTGACCTCAGAATACCCTGTTACTTTGACTTTGTTAAGAATACTCCATGTTGGATAGTTCTTGTGATTCTAAAACCCTGGACTTGTGGCTCTTTATTTGAGTCCCCCACCCTGGTTACTGGATTTTTAAGACCTCCATCTGGAAATCTTGAACACACATGGATCTATACCAAGGCAGTGAATCAGATCCAGCTCAGTCACAAACCCCTGCATATCATTTGCATACATACTCATTGCATCATATTAACATGTGCTTATTTGTGTTTCAGGGTATCCATTTTCATCTGGTTTTGGTTTTGACCCCATCTTTAGTTCTGACCTATCTCCACCAGCACTTGCATCAGTTTGTCAGCCATATACTTCAGATACTTGCACTAGCCAGCCAGTGGCCCACTCCTCAGCATCTTCATCAGCACTTATTTTGCTCAGTCCTCAGCATCATGGCTCCAAAGAAAAGTAACATCACTTATCATTTCTTCCAACCAGACTTGTCAGACATCAGGAGGATCCAAACCCTGATCACTCCAGAGCACATACCCTTGTTCAGGGAGCATTATGGGGATATACTTGACTTGGTCATGGATCTGGACCCATCCCAGAGGAGCCTCATCCACACCTGTATTCAGTTTTATGACCCCCCATTGAGATGTTTCACCTTTCAAGACTTTCAGTTGGGGCCTCTTCTGGAAGAATACTCATCATTGACTGGTCTGCTCATCAAAAGAGAAATCCCATTCAACCCTGAAATGGTCTTTCCTAGCAATGGAGAGGTAGCAAAAGCTTTGTATCTGGAGCCTGTTTTGATTGAACAGCACATGACCTCTAAAGCTGGGATCCCTGGATTTCATCTGGACTTCCTAATTTCTCAAGCTAGTCTGAAGGCCTCCTTGGGGGAGTGGAAAGCTGTTTGTGCTCTGTTGGCCTTAAGTGTATATGGAATTGTGTTGTTTGCAGATGAGCCTCGATTCATCAGCAAGAATGCAATCCACTTGTTCATCCTGAAGAACCCTGTGCCAACTTTGCTAGGAGATCTCTATTACTCAGTGCACCAGAGGAATGAGAAACAGAGGGGAAGATTAGTGAGGATTTGTGCTCCATTATTCCATGCTTGGCTTCTCAGGCATCTACCCAGGACAGATGCATTTCTAAATCCTCATCAGCAAAGCAACTGGGCTAAGAGGCTCACTACTCTCACTTCAGCAGATATCAGATGGTGTACTCAGAGCACCAAGGGCAGAGATATGATCACCAGCTGTGGGCACTTTCCCAATGTGCCCTTAATAGGAGTTAAGGGAAGTATCAATTACAACCCTCTGTTGTTCAAGAGGCAATTGGGCTATGCACTGGTTCATACTCCTAGGGAACAAGACTTGGTTGAGACCCTCTACTGTGAGAACAAGATTAGTCTGGCAACTGTTAGGCAGGCTGCCTGGGCCTGGGATCATGTTCAAACCAAGGGAATCACCATTCTGGGAAAGTGAAATAATGTGGCATCAGTCCAATATTATGAGTGGACCCATGCTAGGGCCCAATTCTCTGGAATGCCCTTTACCATAGAAGACGTGCCTGAGTCATCTTCAGCACCACCCCCTGCCACTATCAGTTCGGAAGAGTTTGAGAGTTTGAAGGAAAGAAATGAGAAGCTAACCCAGGCTTTGCAGAAGACCCTCCGGGAGAGGAGTGAAGGTGTGAGGGAGATTGAGAGACTGGAGAAATTGAAAGTGGAACACTTGACTAAAATTGAGAAGTCTGGAGATTATATCAACAAGTCTAAAGCTGGTGAACAGATTCTGAAGAATGCTTGTAAGGAAGCCCAGTTCCAAAGAGCAAGAACAGACTTGTATTTGAAAGAGAGTCAGGCCAGGTGGGTCCGGATCACAGAGGCCCGTACTCTAGAAGACAAAAGAGTTCAGGACAAGATGGAGCAGATGGAAAAAGCCTTGGCAGCAGCCCAGGAGGAAATATCAGAGCTGAAAATTAAAGCAGGAGTGAAGAGGTCTAAAGACCAAAGTCAGAACAAGAAGTTGACTGCAGCTGTTGCGACAAGAAACCTTCTCATCAGGAATCTTACGGAGCATCCGGCTGATCCTGTGACCGAAGCACTTCTCAAGGAAGTTCGTGAGGATGAGTTTGGCCTTGGAGTTTGATCATTTGCTTGTTGTTGTTCCTTTTCCATGTACTTTTGCTTTTGTGATGTATTTTGACCCCTTTGAGGGCTTGTGTTGTAAAAATGAACAAATTGTAATTATTTCACCTTTGTAATATATTTGTGTTGGTTTCTATCTGGGTTCACTTCAAAAGCAACTTCAACAGCAGCATCTTCAAGGGTCTGGAAGGGTCAAAACTGAAGGCCAAACCGGATACCTTGAGAACAAATAAGCATAACTGCATTGCATGCTAACCCTTTTGTTTGTTTTGTAGGTTTTTGTTTTGCTAACCTCTGTTGTGATGTTCAGGAATTATTGCTCGCCGCCGGGTTTTTCCTCTCAACAGGCCTCACAGGTATCCAACTAGAAACAACCTTCCGGGAATTCAGATGGATCAGATGCAGCAGGACCTTACGGAGGTCAGAAACCAGATGGCCAACGAAAGGTTGGAGATGAGAACTCAGATAACACAATTCATGGAAGTGATGAACAATTTAGCTCAAAGCCAGGAGAGGCTCAGAGTTTTGGTAGAAGGAAGGAATCAAGAGGAGCCCCATGTGGGAACTGCTGGCACAAGTAACAACGAGAGGGTCCAACCTCATGTCAATCCCCCAGTTTTTGGACCCCATCTCCATCCAGAGGCCAACATCCCAGTCAACATTCAAGGGACAGCCACAGCAGCCAGAGTACTTCAAGAAGATCCTCAGGAGGACCAGTATACAGTAATGGGTGCCGGAGAGGAAACTTATGATAGACGATTGGAAGAAATAGCTGAGAAGTTGAGATCACTGGAGTCTCAAAATTCTTTGGGCTTCGACGTCATGGACATGGGTTTGGTAGAAGGGGTCAGGATCCCCCATAAGTTCAAGCCTCCTTGTTTCGAAAAATATAATGGGACTTCATGCCCCCGGACTCATTTGCAATCATTTCTGGGAAGGCTGAAAGCCTATACAATGGATGAGAAATTGTGGATGTTCTATTTTGAAGATAGCTTGACTGGAGCTTCAAGGGAGTGGTATTCCCATCTGACAAGAGCAACAATTAGATGCTGGAAGGACCTGGCAGAGGCCTTCATCAGACAGTATCAGTATAATCTAGATATGGCACCCAACAGGACCCTCCTAATGGGAATGTCACAGTCGTCCAGGGAGAGCTTCAGAGAATATGCTCAGAGATGGAGGCAATTGGCTGCTGCCGTTCAACCACCAATGTCTGAGAGAGAAATGGCAGACATGTTTATGAACACTCTCCAGGGAACGTATATTGACAGGTTAGCTGCTTTCTCCTCCACCAGCTTTGCGGATGTTGTTATAGCTGGGGAGAGAATTGAAAGCCTGTTAAAGATGGGAAAGATCTCAGACAACGGTGCAAGCTCGTCCAGTAGTACAAGAAAGCCTTTTGCAGGCCCGAGAAGAACTGGCGAGACCAATGCCATTCACACCAACAGGGGTAGGCCCCAATATGTTCAAAGGTCAATAGCAGCAGTCACTATCCCTGCTCCAGCTCATCCTCAGCCAGTCTATCAACCTCCTCAACAAAACTTCCAACAACAACCTCAGTATCATCAGAATCAGTATCCTCCAAGAAACTACAACAGCAACTCCAACAACAACAATCAACAAAGGCCATTCCAACAGAGGCCATCCCAAGCTAACCGAGTGATCGACCCGATCCCAATGCCGTATGCTGCTTTGCTGCCACAACTTCTGAAACTCAACCTAGTTGAGCTAAGAACGTTGGCACCTCCGGATCCCAACAGTCTACCAAGGAACTATGACTCCAATGTTAGGTGTGCTTTTCATTCCAACGCACCTGGTCACAGTACAGAAAAATGCAGGGCTCTGCATATGAAGGTACAAGACTTGGTAGACTCCAAGGCTCTGAATTTTGCACCTCCGCCCAATGTCAATAAAAACCCAATGCCAAACCATGGTGGTCCTCGAATTAACGCTATTGAAGAAGACCAACCGTCTTATTTAATAACCAGTGTGGATCAGATCAGGACACCATTGGTGGAAATCAAAGCTCAACTCCGCGAAAACCAGATATTTCCGGGGTGTGAACTAGGGTGCCCCTACTGCAATATTTCATGGAATGGGTGTGAGGACCTGAGGAATGGTATCAACAGCCTTATTCAGAGTGGCTTGCTACAGATCACTACATCATTTCCGGCAAATCCGACAACTTCATCAACAAACGCAACAACTACTGTTCCCGACAATTCATCAGCAGCATCAACAAGTACTTCACCTGTCCTTCCAAATGATCAGTTTTCAACAGTTCCTCCTGCTACAACTTCAGCTTCATTCCATTTCGACTCTCCATCAACAACAACATCAGTCCTCCCAACAGTACCTCCTACAACACCAGCAATCAATCATGAAGATGTCTCTACCGTCACCATATTCTACGATCCTGAAAATAACTCCGCCTACCATTCAGAAGGTGCTGCTCCCGCCAGAGCACCAGTTACAATCTTTTACGATCCACAAACAATAACAGTCCCTTCAGCAGCAGCAATCAGTCCAGTCACTGTCACGGTGCCTGGACCAGTACCATATGAAAGCAATAGGGCCATCCCTTGGCACTATGGCTCTGACGTATACTGCGAAGGAAAAAGAATCACTCTGGAAACATCAACACCTGCACCACAAGTAGATAATGTGGGGGGAGGCGGAGGCTTCACTCGAAGCGGACGTCTCTTTGCTTCACAAGTTCAAAGACCTACTGCCGAAGCAGAAGCTGCTGCCAAGGCAAAAGGAAAAGGCCCGGTGCAGGAAGATCCAGCTGCCAAAGAAGCCCTGAAAACTCCATTTGATCAGGAAGTTGATGAGTTTATGCGAATCATCAAAAAGAGTGATTATAAAATTGTGGATCAGCTTCACCAGACGCCATCCAAAATCTCTATCCTCTCACTGCTTATGTGCTCCGAAGCCCATCGGAATGCACTACTTAAAGTCTTGCACGCAGCTTACGTGCCTGAAGAGATTACTGTCAACCAATTGGAAACCGTGGTTGGAAATGTTACTGCTAGCAATGGGCTAGGGTTTACCAATTCTGACTTGACAGCGGATGGTCGCAATCACAACAAAGCCTTGCACATAACCATGGAATGCAAAGGAGCTGTCCTTTCTCATGTGCTGGTGGACACAGGTTCTTCCCTGAATGTCTTACCGAAGAAGGCTCTGGTGAAGCTTGAATATGATGGATTGGCATTGAGACCCAGCAACCTGGTAGTAAGGGCCTTTGATGGTTCTAAGAGATCGGTTCTGGGAGAGATTGAGCTGCCTGTGACAATTGGCCCACAGACCTTTAAAACTATCTTTTATGTGATGGACATTCAGCCCGCCTACAGCTGTTTGTTGGGTAGACCCTGGATTCACGCCGCCGGCGCAATAACGTCTACCCTTCACCAAAAGTTAAAATTTGAGTGGGAAGGCCAAGTTGTCACAATCTGTGGAGAGGAGGATATTTTTGTCAGCCACCTGGCAACCTATAAGTACATTGAAATGGATGGAGAGATCCATGAAACAATGAGCCAGGGGTTTGAAGCTTTGAATGTGAATGAAGCATCTGCTGTATCTGGTACCCCAATGTCATCATACCAACAAGCCCGGAAGGTTGTTGAGGAAGGAACTGCCCTAGGCTGGGGCAAGGTCTTAGCTGTGGAGGAGAAGAAGGACAAATTTGGGTTGGGTTACAGACCAACTCAACATCAAGCAAAGGCTGCTGCAGAGCCTGGTTTTGTCAGTGGGGGGATGCTTACCCCCGATGCTATCAACTGTTTGGAAGACGAGCTGGAAGAGGAGCGCAATCTGGAGAATTGGATTCGTCCGAAGATCCCGGGGAGCAGTGTCTCGAACTGGTCTTCCCAGGAAATTATAAGAGTTACTCATGCAGAGTAATTATTATTTCCTGTATTTTTATAGCATGCATCCAAGTCTTGCATCTTGCCCAAGATGACAAGACTCATTTTGTAATCAGGGCCATCTGTACTTTTGTGCAAACAAGATTAAATTAATGAAATATCAGACATCTTTTTGCAAACAAGTCTTTTTCTTTTCTGTTCACTGTTTTTCCATTTTTCTTTTTGTACAAAAATAAATGGCGGTGTTTTCAAAATGATAACTTCATTTCACTTTTTCTAAAGCAAGATTAAAATCAATCACTAAAATGAACGAACTTAACCCTTGCAGAGAGTGCCTTCCAGACTGCACCGACAACAGCACGGCTATGACATCGTATGACTTTGACAATCCAATCAATCAAGCTGATGAAGGGGTTGATGAAGAGTATGAGCTTCCTGAAGAGCTAGCCAGGTTGTTGAGACAAGAGGAAAAGGTTATTACTCCTCACCAGGAGGAGATTGAAGTGATTAATCTTGGTACGGAGGAAGACGTGAAAGAAGTTAAAATCGGGGCCTGCCTGCAAGACTCAGTGAAGAGACAACTGATAGATCTGCTTCGAGAGTATGTTGATGTGTTTGCTTGGTCGTATCAAGACATGTCGGGGTTGGATACCGACATTGTTGTGCACAAGCTGCCTTTGAGAGAAGAGTGTCCACCAGTCAAACAGAAGCTGCGCCGAACTCGCCCAGACATGGCTATGAAAATCAAGGAAGAGGTACAAAAGCAATGGGACGCCGGGTTCCTGGCTGTGACTAGCTATCCGCCGTGGGTTGCTAACATAGTACCTGTGCCTAAGAAAGATGGCAAAGTAAGAATGTGTGTGGACTACCGGGATCTGAACAGAGCCAGCCCGAAAGATGACTTCCCATTACCTCACATTGATGTATTGGTGGATAACACGGCTCAGTTCTCGGTATTCTCCTTCATGGATGGATTTTCAGGATATAATCAGATCAAGATGTCACCTGAAGACATGGAGAAGACAACATTCATTACACCTTGGGGCACGTTCTGTTACAAAGTGATGCCATTCGGACTGAAGAATGCTGGTGCCACATATCAACGGGCTATGGTGACATTGTTCCACGATATGATCCATAAGGAAATCGAGTGTTATGTGGATGATATGATCGCCAAGTCCCTTACAGAGGAAGATCACCTGGTGAATCTGCTCAAATTATTCAAGCGTCTGAGGAAGTACCAACTAAAGCTGAACCCCAACAAATGCACATTCGGGGTGCGATCCGGTAAGCTGCTGGGTTTTATCGTAAGCGAGAAAGGGATTGAGGTGGACCCTGATAAAGTCAAGGCTATTCAAGAAATGCCTGCACCGAAAACAGAGAAAGAAGTTCGAGGGTTCTTAGGCCGATTGAACTATATCTCACGGTTCATATCCCACCTTACAGCAACCTGTGAACCCTTGTTCAAGCTGTTAAGAAAGGAACAAACGGTCAGGTGGAACGAAGACTGCCAGAAGGCTTTTGACAAAATCAAGGAATACTTACAAGAACCTCCAATCCTCATGCCTCCAGTTGAAGGAAGACCTCTGATAATGTACTTGACAATATTAGAAGAGTCAATGGGGTGTGTACTAGGTCAGCATGACGAGTCTGGTCGAAAAGAGTATGCAATATACTACCTAAGCAAAAAGTTTACCGACTGTGAACAGCGTTATTCACTGCTCGAGAAAACTTGCTGTGCTTTAGCGTGGGCTGCTCGCCGACTAAGGCAATATATGTTGACCCACACTACCTTGTTAATCTCAAAAATGGATCCAGTTAAGTACATTTTCGAGAAGCCAGCTCTTACCGGACGGGTTGCAAGATGGCAGATGATTCTCACAGAATACGACATACAGTACACATCTCAGAAAGCCATCAAGGGCAGTGTATTGTCTGAATATCTTGCTGAGCAACCCATTGATGACTACCAGCCTATGAGGTTTGATTTCCCTGATGAAGACATCATGTTCATTAAATCAAAAGATCACGAAGAGCCTATTCACACTGAAGGGCCCGACCCGGAAGAAGAATGGACTATGATGTTTGATGGGGCTGTTAACATGAATGGTCGTGGTGTTGGTGCAGTACTCATTACACCTAAAGGAGTTCACATGCCTTTCTCGGCAAAACTCACTTTCAACTGCACTAACAACGAAGCTGAATACGAAGCTTGCATTATGGGTCTTGAGGAAGCCATTGACCTCAGGATCAAAACATTGACCGTATTCGGAGATTCAGCTTTGGTAGTCAATCAAACTAGCGGAAAATGGTACACCCACCAAGATCATCTGATACCTTACAGGGATTATACAAGGAGGTTATTGACTTTCTTCACAACAGTCAAGCTTGAGTATATCCCTCGGGACGAGAATCAGTTTGCAGATGCTCTGGCTACCATTTCGTCCATGATCAAAGTTCAGACTGCTAACTTTGTACCTCAGATTTCGGTGTCCAGACTTGACAGACCAGCATATGTGTTCGCAGCAGAAGTTGTCAAGGACGATAAGCCTTGGTTTCATGACATTAAATGCTTCTTGGAGGATCAAACATACCCACCTGGGGCATCTCCCAATGATAAGAAGACTTTAAGAAGGCTCGCTGGTAGTTTCTTCCTGAACACTGATGGTTCCCTGTACAAAAGGAACTTTGACATGGTACTCCTCAGATGTGTTGACAAGACGGAAGCAGATTTGTTGATGCACGAAGTGCACGAAGGATCCTTTGGCACCCATGCAGGAGGGCATGCCATGGCTAAGAAATTGTTAAGATCAGGCTATTACTGGATCACGATGGATGCAGACTGTTGTGCTTACGCCAGAAAATGCCATAAATGCCAGATCTACGCAGATAAAGTGCATGTGCCTCCCAATCCTTTGAACATCATGTCTTCACCCTGGCCCTTTGCCATGTGGGGCATTGATATGATTGGCAAGATTGAGCCAACTGCTTCGAACGGCCACAGATTCATCCTGGTCGCCATCGACTATTTCACCAAGTGGGTTGAAGCAGCCTCATATGCAAATGTTACAAGACAAGTGGTAGCCAGATTTCTGAAGAGAGATATCATCTGTCGATACGGAGTTCCCGAGCGAATCATTACTGATAATGGTTCCAATTTAAACAACAAGATGATGGCAGAACTGTGCCGGGACTTCAAGATCCAACATCACAATTCTTCTCCTTACAGGCCAAAGATGAATGGCGCTGTTGAAGCAGCAAATAAGAATATTAAGAAGATTGTGCAGAAGATGGTAGTCACCTACAAAGACTGGCATGAAATGCTACCGTTTGCCTTGCATGGGTACCGCACATCAATCAGAACATCCACTGGGGCAACACCGTATCAACTTGTGTATGGTATGGAAGCAGTCCTACCTGTTGAAGTTGAATTACCCTCTCTACGGGTATTGATGGATGTTAAACTGAGTGAAGCAGAATGGGTTCGGTCCCGATTCGAACAATTGAGTCTGATCGAAGAGAAAAGGTTGGCCGCAATCTGTCATGGGCAGTTATATCAGAAGAGAATGAAGAAGGCCTTCGATCAGAAAGTCAGACACCGAGAGTACCAAGTGGGAGATCTTGTGCTGAAAAGAATCCTCCCTCCTCATACAGACCACAGGGGCAAATGGACTCCAAATTATGAAGGACCATTCGTTGTAAAGAAAGTTTTCTCTGGTGGAGCACTGATGCTCAGCACCATGGATGGTGAAGATTTCCCGTCCCCTGTGAATTCAGATGCAGTTAAAAAATACTTCGCATAAAATGACCCGCTGGACATAAAAACAGAATGTAAGTCCAGGCAAAAATAGGGCATCCCGGCGAGTCAAAAACAGAATAAAAGACTCGGGCAAAAATAAGGGAAATAAATGAAAAAATGTACACCCGGTGAGTTGAAAAGCCGCATTGGACAGCTCAGGCAAAAATGGGTATCCCGATGGATTGAAAACCCGAAAGGGCGATCCATGCAAAATAAGGGAATAAGCGAACAACTGCACTCTGAATTCGTCTGTATCACTTACAACTTGGTAAGCTACAAAGGATCAAGCTTCAATCAGAATCAACTCTCTCCAGAAAGCAAGACGAGAAGAACGTCATTGTCATACGAGTCATAGCAGGAGAGGAAGCTCCTCAAGGCGTCGTCAACATCGCCAGCATTTTGTTTCTCAATTTGTAACAATCTCTTCATTTCAGGAGATATGTTTCCTTGACTGTATCTTGCCAATTCAGGGCACATGAATTAATAAAATCAGATTTTCGGTCATGTTTCGTTTTTACATTTATGTTTTGCAAAGAGTTGTCTGATATCTCTAAAAATACAATTGCATAAGTACAGATGCCTTTCTCTAAAAATAAAAAGAAAAAAAAAACACATGCTTACAGGGAATGTGATTATTCTCGAAAGTACTTGACTCCTATGACGGAATCCAGTGAGGGATACCTCGGGACCTTTTGTACGTTTCCTTACCTTTGCAGGATTGCAGGTATCCAGAACGCAACCTGGGGCATGCAGGTTATGTCTCAGCAAGTGGGCGAATCATTATCAACTCGGTCTATCTTCCACATGGCACTAGAAGATGCCCATTTCCCCAGCGGAGCTGCCAAATCAACATACACTCAATCTCAGCATCCGAAATGCTCTATCCCCAGCTGAGTTGCTCCCCATTGCTTCCCCCAGCAAAGTTGCCAAATCAACTAACAGGTTTAATACTCAGGATGTTTTCTCGCCAGCCGAGTTGCCTCTCATTACTCTCCCCAGCTGAGTTATCAACAGCATTCCCCAGCTGTAGTGCCAACCATTCTTCCTCAGCAGAATGCAGAAATCAGGGAATCATCTCCCCACAGAATCCCCAGCTTCTATTCAGAAGAGCAACGCACGGAGAGATCACAACAGAGTACGAAAGCTTCTACAAACCCCAGCTGGGTCTCTCATTTACAAGGATATGTCAACCAGTGACCTATATCCCCAAGCAAATATCATCATTAGGTCTACCAATGATCTCATCCCCAGCTGGGATGTCCATTTCAAGCAGATCGACCAGAGATCTTCACAGCAACGGGATCCGAATCCCGGATCTGTCTCTTTGCATAATCATAGCATTCGCATCATATTATACCCTCAGAGCGTAGCATTCCGTCTAATACGGAGCATTACGGCAAAAATCAAATACATAGCATAATCATAAGTCATGTTGTGAATTGAACGCTTGTGATTAGTAACCATTCATCAGAATACAGATTACTTTCCCCCAGAGTCCCCACCAGAGTCCCAGCAAAAGCAGCTGCCCTTTCAAATCACAAACACCAGTATATACACCTTTTGGCACCCGTCCGTGTCATCCTTCCCCAAACAGGTCGCCTGAATACACTCTACAAACAAAATCACCCACACTGCAGATACTTCATGGCACCCGTCCGTGTCAAATCACCAGCAAAAAGCCAAAGACGTCCTCTTTGCACTCACATATACCTATATATACACTTTCTTGACACCCGTCCGTGTCATATCCCCAGCGCAGTCGCTTACACCTTTCATCACTCATATACTTGTTAATATTATACTTTTCTCTCTTGACACTCGTCCGTGTCATTCTCCCCAGCAGCTAAAAACACTCATCTATACAATACAATACTCACTACTCATGGTACACTTATACAGATACTCGTCCGTATCTTGTATACATCATCACTCATATCCCCACAGATTCGGCACTCGTCCGTGTTCCTTGTTAACCAGTTGATACTCGTCCGTATCATCATCTCTGAACATGTGTCAGTTTGTTTCTACATGATACTCGTCCGTATCATAGTCTTAAGGATGCTCGTCCGCATCTTTAATCTATACACAATACCAAACACTTATACCTTTTGTTTCCCGGATGTAAACGCTCGTCCGTGTTTACTATATCCCCAGTAGATCACCAACAAATTTTCTTTTTATCTAACACTCGTCCTGTGTTATGATACCTTTGAGAGCAGCCGTACCCTGCTGAGTGGTCGTCCTCCACTTCTTGATGGTCGTCCTCCATCATGCTCATCCGATGGCCGTCCCCATCGTTGATTTTTAGCAGCCGTCCCCTGCTAGGTGGTCGTCCTCCACCTTTTGATGATCGTCCTTCATCACTTTATCCAATGGCCGTCCCCATTGTTGATTTTTGGTTATCTGACACTCGTCCTGTGTCATGATAACCCTGAGAGTAGCCGTCCCCTGCTGAGTGGTCGTCCTCCACTTCTTGATGGTCGTCCTCCATCTTGCTCGTCCGATGGCCGTCCCCATCGTTGACCTTATCTATCCGATGGCTGTCCCCATCGTTGATATTTTCGGCAGCCGTACCCTGCCAGGTGGTCGTCCTCCACCTTTGATGGCCGTCCCCATCATTTTTTCTTTTATACCCAACAGAGCAGCCGTACCCTGCTAGGTGATCGTCCTTCACCTTTGATGGTCGTACCCCATCAGCTGTTTGTTTCATTTATTCTTTAACCCGATGGCCGTCCCCGTCGTGGTCCCTTCTCCTTCTAACCCGATGGCCGTCCCCATCGTTGGTTACTTTACCTTTATGAACTTGATGGCCGTCCCCGTCATGTTTCATTAACCCCCAGAAAAATTTTACAGCTTTATCTTGATGGCCGTCCCCATCATAATATCCTATTTTCCCCAGCTAGTCGGCCGTCCCCGTCTTAGCTTTACTTGTTTTTCCCCAGCTAGTCGGCCGTCCCCGTCTTAGCTTTACTTTTTATCCCCAGCATGTCGGCCGTCCCCGTCATCGCTTTATTTCCTGCACTTTACCAGCATGTCGGCCGTCCCCGTCATCGCTTTGCTTCACATACCACTTTACCCAGCAGTCTTCCCCTGCTCGACGGTCGTCCTCCGTCGCCCATACTTTACAATATACTTTATTTTTACAATCTATATCCCTTTTCTTCTTCATTCTGTGAGTGCAAATTTTGGACTGTCTTTGGTATTCAACCACAAGTTATCCTGTTTGCTTGTTAAGCCGTCGCTTACAACCTGCACAGCTAACTCATGCTTGAATAGGGGCAGCTGTAAACACCCCAAATTTGCCCTCACCCATTCACACCATGGCTTGTGATCATCCTCATATGCATAAATACAATCATATCATCTCACATCTCATTTTTGATTCACTGGATAGTTTCTAAGGCATCTGCACCTAGGGTTTGTGATCTGAGCAACCTCAAAGCTTCTTGAGGCACTCCAAAGGCCACCAATCAATTCAAAGGGGTCCATGTGTGTTCTTATATCATATTTCATCTCCTCAAAGTCAAATTTGCAGAGGAATCACAAGAACTAGGGTTTGAGTGGATGCAGAGCCAGGTTTGACTGCACAGTTGACTGAAAATTAGGGTTTTGGTTTCAGAGGCCATAACCCTAAATTTTTTGGTCATTCTTGTTTCCATTGATCTCTATATGGTATAGGGAGTATGCATATCAATTTTCATGAAGAAATTCCATGGGGAAGTCATCTGATCAAGAGTTGACTTTTCAGACAAGTCAGTGCAAAATCAGGGCATCTGAGGCCCCCAATGACCCAACCAATGGGTGATCTTCATCATTTTGAGTGTATATGATCTTTATTTGATCATGGAAGAAGGTTGAAGTTCATAGAAATCAAGAATTTAGGGTTTTTGCAAATGTTGACTTTTGGGCATAGTTGACTTTTCAAGAATGCATCATTTTAGGTCATTTTTCAAGCCTTGATTCTTGATCCAAAAAGGCTTCAAATGGAAAAACTTTGGTCATGAAAGTTGTAGATCTCATCTTTCCCTTTTCAAAAAGTACAAGAACATGATCAAACTCTTCTTGGATCAAAAGTTATAGCAATGCAAAGTTGGCAAAAATCATTGTTTTTCAAGGTATGCACCAAGTGTGAAACTTTGCAAAATCTTGGACAAATGCATTATGTGACTTCTAATTCCTCTCAAACCAGTACACAAACATTTCTCTAAGTCATAAAATCAGAATTGGATCAAGTTTGCCCATGGTTTGGTTTGTGTAACAAGGCATTTTCTCATAGAATTCCATAAAGCAACAACTTGCAAAAACCATCATGATCACTTCACCAACTTGATGCATTGGCTGCTGAGCTTTGCTAGACCTCTCCCTCATCCTTGCTGCGCCAGCCCATGCCTTGTACTTGCCTAGACCTTGAGCCATGCCTCACTTACACAAAAGTTGACCTTTATGCAAAAGCAAACTTACCTATCATAGCAGGCCATGTCACATCACAAAGCCAATCAGATTTGTTTATGTTATCCCTTTGCAAGCTAAACATAAGACTAAGCAAGGCTGAAACCAACTCATTCATCACATACACAAAAACTCACCATCTTGCAACTTGCTTCGAATTCCTCTCCACAGCCACTAAACATTCAAGCCAACTTCACCAATCATCTCACCTTGCTCCATAGACCTCAAACCACCCAAAGCACAAGCCTGAAACAGCCAAGAGATCCCACTGCCATTTCTCACTTCAGTTTGCAGTTCCATTCGAATCTTCCATCCTAGCTCACAAACAGCCAAACAAACCTTGCAAAGCTTTTCCACACATCATCTAGACCACAAACAATCACTCACCATGGCCTGAAACCTCCAGAAACACCATTGCCATTTTTGATCAAGCTGAAGCAGTTCCTTTCGAAACTCATCATCAAGCCAACTTAAACTCCATTTGAGCATTCAAACATCATCAAGAGGTTCTAAGGAGTAGATTGCACAAGGAGAGGTGGCCAGAAAGTTCCTAAACTGAAAGCTTCGAATCTCAGGTAGCCTGAAATTTATTTTCCCAGAAGTTGCTTTTCTTGTTACAAACTTGTTCTACTAGCTTCACTGATCATTCTGGTACCATTGGTTTTGAAAATGGTTGTGATTTGAGCATTTAATTTGTTTCTGAAGCTTGCGTGACCTAGAACTTTCTTTCTTCGATTCAGCTTGTTTAGGAAATATAAATTTGTTTTGAGAGAGGGGTTTGATTCGTGAGAGTGTAAGGATCATTTCCCAGTTTCTATTTTTCATTTTTGATGCGTTTTTAGGAAGTTTGAAGTTTTCAGGGGAGGAGGTCACCGGAGAAGACGACCGGAGCTCGTCTCCGGTGACCTGGAAGTGATTAGTCATTAATTTAGGGTTAGGGCAAAGTTTGAATTGAGACCCTTGGATCTGGCTTCCCGCGCGCGTGTGTGTGGTCTAGATTGCATCATTAATTCATAATCAGGATTAATTAAATTAATTAATTGAGTTTTAGAAGTTTGAATGTGAGCCTTAGATCTGCGCGCCAAGTCAATGGTCCTTTCCCCAGAATCAATCTCATCCTTCCATTCTGTTTACTTTTTATTTTATTTAATTTTATTCATTTTTCTTTCAATTAACTTGCATAATTATTTTAAAATAGCAAAAAATTCATAAAAATTATGAAACTTTTTCCTTAAAGTTTTAATAATTTTTATGACCCAAAAACATTTTTATTTTATTTTTTATCATTAAAAAAAGTATTTTTAAATATTTAAAAGATTATTTTTAATTGATTAATGGAAATTAATTTATTAAAAATACTTTTAGGTATTTAAAAATCACCAAAAAATTCATGAAATGTTCTAAGACATTTAGAAACATTGTCCAACCTTCAAACCAAATTTCTTTTTTGATCTTGATGCATTTTAAGAATTTTTCATTGAATTAAATCATTTTTTATGCATTATTTTGATCATAGATTCAAAAATTCATTCCTGCCAATTGGTGAAGGTTGAGACATTGATTCTTCTTGCATTGTCTTTTGTTTTGCATGTAGTTCCTAGGATAAAAAGGCCATGAATTGTTCTTGCATTTTCAAATTGTTTGGCATTTGTTTTGTTAAGAACCCTAAAAAACCCTAATAACTTGCAAAATTCATATCTTGAGTTTGGTTGAGAGTTGAGAGCTCCCCTTTGGGCAGTGGTTCATTATAGGTCTAGGGTTTCTTTGAGTGCCATTTTCCATTTTTTATCATGAGGTTTGCTTCTGTTTTGGGTTTTTGTTTGATGATTGATTCATGAACCCTAATTTGGGCTTTCTCTTGCATCCTTCTTGCATTCTCTTGCATAACATGACTTGTCTTTGCATTTTGTACATGTTTATGATTCATTTGACATCTTAAGACATATAGGAAACATGTTTGATCATTGCATTACATACTTGCCATGTCATTTGTCTTGTATGCTTCATAACATTCCATGTTTGTTCATGCTCCTTAACTTGCATCATATGCATTCATAAGCTTGTATGAACATCCCCATTGCTTTGCCTCATGTTTGCAGCACCTCATAACATCATAATCATCATCAACATGCTTCTGGTCTTGCTTTGCATCATACCATTTCATCTCATTTAGCATTGCATTGCATTTCTTTCTAACATTTCAGGTGGTAAGTAACTTGGGAAGTGAATTTGCCTTCACTTCTCATAACTTTTCTTTTCATCTCTCTTGCATCCATTGCTGCATTCTTATATGTGTTTGAGTTTGAGCTTGCTCATTCTTCTTCCTCCCACTTTCTTTCTTCAAGTGACTTGACTTCTTGAATGAAGCAAGTCACTTTGTTTCTCTTGATTCTTTCATCTGCTTCCTGGTGGCTCCTTTGAAGACTTCTCTTGCAAACCTCACAAACCTTAGGATCATCCAAGCATGACAATGATTAGGGTTTTGATTAGTCTCCCCTCATAGTTTTTACCTTTGTGTCTCCTTGAGTCCTCTCTTCTCATCTCATAATCAGGGACTAAACCCTAAAGGCTTTAAGACTTTGTGATTAGGGTTATGCCTGCATCCTTCTCTTAGGATGGAGTGTATAACTTTAATCCTAAGTATTAAACCCTTTATGTGTTTAAATCTCTTAATCAATTCACTTAATAAATATCAAGACATCACACTTGTAACTTGGGCCTTGCATTAGGGTTCTAATTCTTCCTTAAGTGGTTAAGAAGGACTAACCCTAGTGTTAATGGACAAGTCCCCCTCAATTTGTCTTACAAACAATAAAACTCACTTCATCATCATACCATTAATCTAAAATTCACTTAATAAAGGCTTGTTTTGTCATGGGTTTAATCCCTAATCATGGATTAAGTTGAGGAGTCTTCTTCAGCTTAAACATTCTCATCTATTATCCTTCTTTTAGGATGGTGTAATGAGTCTGTTTAATCCCTGATTATGGCTTAGCCTCATTACTCAACACTAAAAAAAAACCACAAAAATATCTAAATAATCACAAGTAGGTTAATGATCTTAATCCTACACCAAAGGTGATTAAGTGTGAGAATCTGACTTCACACTTAAGGTATTCTCATTACCCCTGATCAGAGGGAAGATGTGATGAGTTTACTAACCCATTGGTTTAGGCTTAAGCTCATTATCTTATGACAAACTCCAAAAGCAATAAAAGACTGAAAACTCAAAAAAACAAACAATAATCGTCTCCTTCGGGATTCTTTTCTCATCACACTCGCTCACAAACGAGAACTCGCTTCTTCCGTCTAATGCAAGACAGTCAGCACCTGAGCCAGACAGGTCATACACTTGAGCATAGACAAGCAAGCAGTTCACAAGTCAATTCACCTTTCAGTCTCTTTGGGTCGAACTACGGTGTTCTGACTTCCTCATTGCACGAGAGGATACGTAGGCATAACTTAACAGTTATCGAACAAAAGTCTCTGTTCATTCCCCCTCCTTCTAGCTTCACTCTTTAAGCCTCATTATCATGAGCATTTCATTCCTGATCTCACACTGACACTGTATATATACACATCACTTTCTTTTACACTGACACCTGTACATCTTTCCAGCTCTTTTACACACAAATTGCACTGACACTACCCCTTTAAAACACAAATCTTTTAAGCGTGGATCCCGTCGAGTACGACGGACAATCTGGGTGCTAATACCTTCCCAGGTTGTAACCAACCCCCTTTCTCAGTCTCTCTGGTTCGCAAACCGTCTTATCCATCTCTTTCTAGGCTTATGCAGCATTGCCTTTCCTCCGGGATAAAAATGCCTAGCTGGCGACTCTATTCATTCTCCAGTGAGTTCACGGCTGTGTGTTCTCACTGTTCCCTCTCGCCGACCGTTCGCGTCTGTACCTTCATCTGAACCAGTTTCATTTGTCGGGAGCGACACACATCACAAGCACAAGTAAGAAGGCTTAAAAGAAGTAAAATAATAAGTTGAGACGTGGAAGTATCACCCGCACCTCTCAGACTTACCAAAGCCCCTGAAAAGTTAGAAGTATTCACATAAAGCCAAAAGAAGTTCAAACAAGCACAAGACATTAAATAACAAGGTTTTAACCATTAAAACTCACACAAGTCAGAACCTATAAGTCACAAAAGACCTCTAAGGTTAGTCATACAAACCCAAACAAAAAAGAAATGGGATAAGTCCCACAAACATCAAACAAGTCACCAAGGAAGAAATGAGAAGGAAGGAAGTGAATAAGTAAAGCAAAACAAGTTAACATGTTACAACTTGGATCAAAGTCAGAAGTTAAACATCCTAAACATGTGCCTAAACAAAGAATTCAAACATCATTCAAAGCATATAAGCACACATCCAAGCAACTAGAGAGGATATGATACATGTGAAAGAAGTGACTTGTCATACAAGGTAAGCACAAAACAAGAGAGAATGAAGTTCAAATATTAAAACCAGAAGCCAAACACATGTTAAAGAGCCCCAAACAAGTTCTCATATAATGGCACAAGTGCCTTCCTAAAAAAGTAAGCAAAATATGATCAAAACATCCATAAATTAGGCAAGCAAAGTTTCATGCACCAAAGAATTATCAAACATGCTTCAAAAATTATACAAATAAGTCCCAAGGGACCTCAACCATGGATAAGTATCAAGCAAAAGTTTCAAGCCAAGAATCAGAACACAAGTCATTCAAACAATCAAACAAAACAAGCTAGGGTTTCACAAAATTTAAGCTCAAAGCCACACCTCCAAAATCAACCAAAAAAGACCTAAAAAGTGAATAAAAAATGTTTCAAAGTACCTCAGCATGTTCTTGACACAATGTAAAAATAACTAGGTTCAAAGCTCTTATGGATATCAAGTTAGAAAATTAACAAGCCAAGGTGTACATGATGGAAATAAATTCAAAAGAAAATAAAGGGAACATTAATTCAGAGGTCTAAAAATAATAATAAAAAAAGAATAAAATTTTATAAAATGGCAAAGATCATTAATGAATTTTTGAAAGATTGATACTAATTTTAAAAATTAAAATTGGAAACTAGAAGAAATAAAAATAAAATGGATTAAAGAAAGCCAGGGGTGCAAATAGAAGCCCAACAAGGTTCAAAACGAGGAAACATGCCTAAGGAGGGTGTGAAAAGAAAATAGGCCCAAGGGTGCCTCATAAATCTCAGTCAACACAAGTCCAAGTCAACAAAATCTACGCTCCAGAATCAGTCATAAGAAAGTATTCAGATCTGAGAGTTAAGCATGAGGTCAACAGAAATGAAGGTCAATGCACCTAACGCGCATGGTTGAGTCTCACTAAAGTCACATGATCCAAAGGCTATGAAATAAACTGGAAAAAAAAATATGAAAATAAGGTGGCATGTGAGAAGCACAAATTCATTAATGCGCTGGCTGGATCATGGCCATCTGATGTAAGGAGATCAATGGTCCACAAATTAACTGGAAAACATAACATATCAACCAAGGACACCGGCCAGAGAGGACTCTGGTCGTCTTCTCTAGCCACACGCCGGTGAGATCAAGCAACTTTTCTCGAGAAACATGGAATAAGTACATCAAACAAAAGCTCACACATCATAGATCATGAATCCAACGTCAAAATTCACTAAAACACAATGCACAGAGAGAATCGAAGGAAAGAAAAATGAAACTCAACTGAAAACCAAGATCTAAAACATCTATTGGCTTCTACACATTTCTAATACTTCAAATCAAGCAAGCATAAAGCAAAACAAACATAATCAAAGTGTGATGCTCAAACCTGAAATGAAGCGTTTCTTGAAGGTCTTCAGAAAACCAGAGATCTCTGAGTATCCATGAGCTACATTTGAGCTTGGTTTTGATGCATAATAAGGGAGACCAAAAAATAGCTTGAGCTTCAACTCCTTCTATGGTGTTCCTCAGCTATGATTAATGATGGTGATGAGAAATGTGAGTTCAAGAATGATTCATAGGAGTTTTTGTAGTGAATACTATGGTGAGGAGATTTGTTGGATCTGAGTTTTGAATGGAGTATGGAATGTGTGTGAGTGAAAATGAGAAACTCGGTGTGTAGAGAGAAAGCAATTTTCTCTCACTCAATAGAATGTGTGACCCTCTCTCCCCAAAATGCAGAAGGTGTGATCCTTTCTAGTGAGTGCTTTTGGTTCAATTATGTTTTTTAGAATCAGAGCATATTTGTGTGCCTCTTCTTCAAATTCAATCAAGTATGGTGAGGTACATTGTATTGTGGTGGAAAACACAAGTATGGTTGTAGCATTGGATGATCAGAATGATGATGAGGTTAAGCTGATGATGTTGTGGTGTGATTGGATGGGGTTGCATGGTATGGTTTCCACGTGATTTTCTTTCTTCCTTGTTGCCAAACGCGTGTGTGTATGGAGTGAAAAGCATGACCTTACACTTTATGAAAATAACAAAGGGCGTGTAATTTATGCATTTTTGCTAAATCCCTTCTTTCCAAATCAATACCACATGCTTTTGTACCACTTTTTGTACTATCCTTTCAAATATTTCCATTAAACACAAAACAAAGAATAATATGGAGGGTGCCTCTTTTTGTCCACGTAAAAAAGCATAGGAATAACTAACAAAAAAGTGTAGGAACATAAAATAATAAGATCAAGACACAAAATATGAGAATAAAAAGGGTGAACCAATGACATGGTGATAAAAATACACAAAAACCCTAAAATGACCTCTAACTTCAAAAAATCATATGTTGAGTTCTATAAAGGATATGAGAATGATCTCGTACTTTTTGGAAAGTGAAAATCGAGATCTAAAACTTTTATGTTCATAGAAAAATCATTTGAAGCTTCCTTGGTCATGAAAGAATTGGTTGATGGTTAGGGAAATTTTTTCCAAAAATAGAAACATCTCAACTTGAAAAATTCCAATTTTAGTAACTTCTTGCAAACCCTTTATTCTTGAAATTTGAGATCATTCATTCTATTCCTTGACCAAATAAACGTCCATGAAGTTGATGAACATGATTAGAACCCTAAAAATCCACTCGTTGACTTTTCTTCTGCACAGTTGATTTCTCTTCTGCATAGTTGACTTCTCTCTTCAAATACAAGTAACTGAGCCATTTCCTGACTTCCTCAATGAATTTTTGAAACAAATTTCATCTCTAGCCCTTGTATAACATATAGAAGCTTTTGACCACAATAATTGGTAAAAGCTTTGAGGATAATTGGCCCTGAGACAAAACCCTAATTAGGGTTTCCTTGTGTAGGTGAATGATGCCCTGATTAATTCCTGGTGAACCAAACCCCTTCTAGGGCTTTGAGGAGAAGTTTGAGTTTGTACAAGATATGAGGACCCTCTTTAGACGTGTAACAAGCCCACTTGGCTCTCATCTTGTCTTTTAAGATGAGAAATCACTGATCACATCCCCTATGCTTCTAACCATGGATGTTATGCCTCATTTTTCTATGCAAAGATGCAATGGTATGTATACTATATGCTATGCTATATGACATGAAAATGAGAGAGCAAATTTTGGGGTGTTACAATATGGACACAAGCATGATTTAAAATACACCAGTGAATCATATTATTCTACAAATTCTATTGAGAAACCTAAACTTAATCAGAATTATGTAAACTCTAACAAACAAAGACCCAGAAAGATATGGGTACCCAGGGTTAAATCTTCTATGTTGCAGATGTCTTTAACAGCAAGATTGAAACACCAATCTTGGTACCTGGACTCTGGATGCTCGCGACACATAACAGGAAGAAAGCATATGGAACCATTGGTACCAATACTCTCCCCTCTTTTTCTAATGTTCTATTAGTAGACGGGTTAATGTATAACATGTTATTCGTAAGTCAATTAAGTGATAACGGTTATGATATAATCTTTAACCAAAATTTATGTAAAGCAGTTAGTTAGAAAGATGGAACTATTTTATTTAATGGAAAGAGAAAGAACATCATTTACAAAATAAAACGTTCTGAACTAAAAATTCAGAATGTAAACTGACTTATGTGTGTTAACGACGAGCAATGGGTATGGCATAGAAGATTGGGGGATGTTAGTATGAAAAGAATATCTCAGATTAACAAACTCAATCTGGTCAGAGGACTTCCTAACCTAAATTTCAGCTCAGATGCTTTGTGAAAAGCATGTCAAAAAGGCAAGTTTGCTAAACCTGCTTTTAAATCAAAAAAATGTTGATTCTACCTATAGACCATTAGAACTTGTACATATAGATATGTCTGGACTAGTGAAAACTGCATCCATCAGTGGTAAGAAGTATGGATTAGTGATCATAGATGACTATAGCAGATGGAAATGAGTAAAGTTCCTTAGACACAAGGACGAGTCAATCTTTCTATTCTCTACCTTCTGCAACCAAGTTCAAAATGAAAAAGAGTTTAGAATTGTAAAAGTCGGAAGTGATCATGGTGGGGAATTTGAAAACAAAAATTGAAATATTTTTTTAATGAAAATGGCATCTCTCATGATTTTTCTTGTCCTAGAACTCCACAACAAAATGGAGTTCTAGAACGAAAGAATATAACTTTACAAGACATAGCCAGAACTATGATCAATGAAACTAACATGGCTAAACACTTTTAGGAAGAAACAGTTAATACAACATGCTATATTCAAAATAGAATCTCAATAAGACCTATTCTGGAAAAAGACTCCATATGAATTTGGGAAGGATAGAAAGCCCAATATTTCTTATTTCCACCCATTTGGATGTACTTGCTTTATTTTGAATACTAATTATCCTTTGAAAATTTTTTATTCTAAGGCACACAAATGTTTTATGTTAGAATACTTTGAATGTTCGAAAGGATATAGAGTATATAAAACAGAAACACAATTTATGGTAGAATCTATTTGTGTCATATTTGATGATAAGATTGGCCTTCAAAAGCCAAAGCATAATAAATATCTTGAAGATATAGAAGTTCAAATTACAGGTATTGAAACCAAACCATCAGAAGAACAACCAAATACAAATAAAGACAACATAAATGTCACAACAACTCCTGACAAACCCATCCAGAAAAGAAAATCCAGAAGTACAGTAGTACATCTTGAAGATAAAATATTGGGAATGAAAAATGATCCAATCAGAATAAGATCCTCATTCAAAAATTCTGAAGAATCTCTCACGGGATTAGTGTCTCTGATTGAACCCACTTCCATTGACGAAGCTCTCTCATACAATGATTGGATACTTGTAATGCAGGAATGATTAAATCAGTTTACTAGAAATGATGTATGAGATTTAGTTCCTAAACCCAAAGGCTTCAACATCATTGGAACAAAATGGGTCTTCAGAAACAAGTTGAGTAGATGTTTTAGTTTGGCTACATTTTGTGGTAAAACTTTGTTTGTTTCTGGATGTCATAAGCAATGTTATGACATGTGATTTAAGCATTATGCAAGTATGAAGTTTTTGTTGTGCAGATGTTTTTATCAGGATGTCAAGACTGATGTAATGACATCTCTGACTGGGCCTGAAGACCTAAGTGAATCCTGTTTTATGCGCGCATCTGGCTATCATTAAAACTGAGATTTTGTTGTGGTTTTAGCGCGTTTTTATCAGAAGGAAAAGAAGGATTCAGCTTGGAGTTATTTTAGCAGAACATTTGTTCTTGCTATTTTTGTTCCTTTATTTAAGGAATTATTTTATCTGATTTGTGTAAGTTCAGCAGGCACAATGCCTATTCAAGGTTATACTTAAGGTTGCTTTACCCTAGTGTGAACTTGTGAAAAATAAGGATTGTTATTCAGCATTTTTCACCTGTGTGTTTTAGTTTTCTTGTGAGCCAAGCAATTATCTTTTGATGATTGTTTTGGACTAGGTGTGCATTTGTATTTTGTCCACTCAAAGATTTTAAGAAAGAATTTTTGTATTTGACTGAAGATTTTAAGTAGGGTCAAAGATTGTTTTAAAGAGTGTCTTCGCATTTTTGAGTTGTTTGTTTAATATAACTGTCATGATTGAGGGGGAGTGAGAGGGGTATCATATCTAGGAGTTCCTAGGTAGAACTGTCATTGGGTTGGGATTAAGTGAAAGTATTGCAAACTGGGGTGTTTGTTGTGGATCTTTGAATTGATACTACTGATAGTGGAGTTCCTTCCTGGCTTGGTAGCCCCCAAAGTAGGTGTGATTGCACCAAACTGGGTTAACAACTCTATATGTTCTTTAATTCTATCTTTGTCTTTTATTGTGTTTTAATCTTGTTGTTCTTTGGTGTTGTGACATCGTGTTCGACATTGTATATCAGTTGTCAGAATTTCAATTGGCATCAGAGTAGGCACCCTGCCTGTTTTTCTGGGTGAGATCTAGGGGCATTATTCTGGTACCATGGACAAGGAAGAAGGATTTGGACACATACAACCCATTTTGAATGGTTATAACTATGATTATTGGAAACCTCACATAATTTCCTTCTTAAAGTCTCTGAACAAGAAGGCTTGGAAAGCTGCTGAAAGAGGATGGGAACATCCTACCACTACTGATAAAGATGGCAATACAACTCTTAAGCCTGAGGATGATTGGAGCAAAGATGAGGATGAGCTGGAACTATGGAATTCTAAAGCCTTGAATGCCTTGTTCAATGGCATTGATAAAAACATATTCAGACTTGTGCATCACTGTCAAAATGCTAAAGAAGTTTTGGATATTATCAGAACCACTCATGATGGAACCTCTAAAGTCAAGATGTCAAGACTTAAAGTGCTTACTAACAAATTTAAAAATATGAGAATGAAAGAAGATGAGACTATTCATTACTTTCACATGAATATTCTTGATATAGCTAATGCTTCAGGAGCCTTAGGAGAAAATATGTCTGATGAAAAGCTTGTGAGGAAAATTCTCAGATCTCTTCCCAAGAGATTTTCTATGAAGGTGACTGCTATAGAAGAAGCACAAGATATTTGCAACATGAAGGTGGAAGACCTTATTGGATCCCTTCAGAATTTTGAAATGGGACTCAATGATGTGTATGAAAAAAAAGAACAAAAGCATAGTCCTCATGTCAAATACCGAGGAGGTAGCAGAAAGAGGTGAAGTGGAGAGTGTGGAAAGTCTGAAAGAAGTTGTTGCCATGATGGGTGGACAATTCAGCAAGGTCATGAAAAGAATAAACTTCAGCTCAAGACCAAATTTCAAAACACTTCATCTAACATCAGCAGATCAAATGAGTCCAGTACAAAACCTGAAGAGAATTCAAGTCAAAGCAGAAGAGTTCAATGTCATGGTTGTGATGGTTTTGGCCATATTAGAACTGAATGTCCCACCTATCTGAAGGGGTAAAAGAAAATCTTATGTGTTACATGGTCTGATGGAGACTCTGAGAGTGACTTTGAAGAAGAATTAGCTAAACATATCACCGTGTTGACAGGGACATGTGTGTCTGATGAGGACTCTAATAAAGATAAGTTGACATTTGAAGAACTTGATGATATTTATCAAAAGCTTAGCATGAGATGTGCTCAAATGATGCAAGAAGGAGAGGAACAGAAGGAGACCATAACATCTCTGGATGATGAAAAAGAAAGAGAACTTATCAACAATATCTCTTATGAATGATGAAGTTTCTATACTGAACTTCCAGCTTGATCAAATAACCAAGTCCATCAGAATGTTGAACAATGGATCTGAAAAACTTGATGAGATTCTTTTGATGAGAAAAAGTGTTAAAGATCTATCTGGGATAGGATTTAATGGTTCTAAAAACGAGTTCTTCAAGAGCAGCAAACCTGGGCCCAAGAATGAGGTGCCAAACCAGATGTCAAAATCATTGTCTCAACATCATGAACGAGAAAGATCTACTCATCAAAGGAGAAGATATCAAAGTGGAGATGTCACTATTGTGGCAGGTATGGTCACATAAAATTACTCAGTTCCAGACTTCATGGATACCCTGCTCAGAATCCACAACAGAACATTTTCATCAAGAAACATCAATGGACCCCTATGCACGTGGCTTTGATATCTCATATGTCTCTTAAGGTATCAACTAAAGAGGATTGGTATTTTGATAGTGGATGTTCTAAACACATGACTGGAATAAAAAAATTAGTGGTTGACATCAAACCCCATTCCACCAATTATGTCACTTTTGGTGATAGAGCTAAAGGAGAAATCAAAGGAGTAGGAAAACTTGTATGTTATGGTGTTCCAAACCTTGATGGTGTTCTACTAGTGAAAGGATTGACTGCTAATCTCATTAGCATCAGTCAGTTGCGTGATCAAGGATTTTGGGTTAACATCACAAAGTCATAATGCATTGTCACAAATGAAGAGAATGAAGTAATCATGAGGGGAGTCAGATCTAGAGATAATTGTTATCTTTGGGTAAATCAAGACACCAGCTATATGTCAGTTTTCTCTCTGTCCAAATAAGATGAAGTAAAGTTATGCTATCAAAAGATGGGTCATCTTCATCTAAGAGGAATGAAATGAATTATAACTTTGGAAGTCGTAAGAGGAATCCCTAAGCTTCTGATTGATGAAGGTAAGGTGTGTGGTGAATGTCAAGTAGGGAAGCAAACCAAAATGTCACATCCGAAGGTTCGACATCTCACTACTTCCAAGGTGTTATAGTTATTACACATGGACTTGATAGGTCCTGTGCAGGTTGAAATTCTGGGAGGAAAAAGGTATGCCTACATGGTGGTGGATGACTACTCAAGGTTTACTTTGATAAAATTTATCAGAGAAAAACCTGATGTCTTTGATGTGTTCAAGGATCTCTGTCAAAGAATTCAGAGGGAAAAGGAAAGTTGTGTTATCAAGATAAGAAGTGATCATGGTAAGGAATTTGAGAATAAAAAATTATCAGAATTCTGCTCATCTGAAGGAATCAACCATGAATTTTCTTCCCCCATTACTCCTCAGCAAAATGGGGTTTTTGAAAGAAAGAACATAACCATCCAGGAATCAGCTAGGGCCATGATTCATGCCAAGAAACTTCCTCTGTACTTTTAGGCTGAAGCTATGAACACTGCCTGTTATGTTCATAACATGGTCACTCTAAGAAAGGGAACTCTTACTACTCTCTACGAGCTCTGGAGGGGAAGGAAGCCTAATGTCCAATACTTTCATGTATTTTGAAGTGAGTGTTATATTTTGGATGATAGAGAACAAAGAAGAAAAATGGATCCTAAAAGTGATGAAGGCATATTTTGGGATACTCTACTAACAACAAAGCCTACAGAGTTTTCAACTCTAGAACTAGAGTCATGATTTAATCCATAAATGTGGTTATTGATGATCTATTTAAAGAACCTAATGTCACGTATGATATTGGAACATTCTATAATACTTCAGTTGAGGTTACAGATAAAGAAGATGATACAAATCCAGCTAGTCCAGTATCTGAGCCAAAATCAGCAAACAAAGCACCTTCAATCAGGATTCAGAAGGATCACCCTAAAGATCTTATTATAGGTGATCCCAATAGTGGACTTGTAACCAGATCAATGGAAGTTACTTCTAACTTTTGCTTTGTATCCAAGCTTAAACCTAAAAGTGTCAAAGAAGCATTGACTAATGAATTTTGGAATGAAGTGTGGGAGCTTGTACCAAGACCTGAAGGAAAAATGTCAGTGGTACTAAATGGGTGTACAAGAATAAATCTGATGAACAATGGGTTGTGACCAGGAATAAAGCAAGACTTGTTGCTCAAGGATATAATCAAATTGAAGGCACCGACTTTGATGAAACATTTTATCTTGTGGATAGACTCGAATCAGTACGATTACTTCTAGGAGTGGCATGCATTCTGAAGTTTAAACTGTACCAAATGGATGTAAATAATGCCTTTTTGAATAGATACTTGAATGGAGAGTTATATGTGGAGCAGCCTAAGGGATTTGTTGATCCAAACCTTTCAGATCATGTCTACAAGTTGAAAAAGGCCTTGTATGGACTAAAACAAGCTCCTAGAGCTTGGTATGAAAAATTGACAGAGTTTCTTCTCAAGAATGGTTACAGGAAAGGTGGAATTGACAAAACTCTATTTGTCAGAGATATAGGAGGAAAAATCATGATTGCTCAGATTTATGTGGATGACATAGTGTTTGGAGGAATGTTAGATGATATGGTTAAACATTTTATCAAACAAATGCAGTCTGAATTTGAAATGAGCCTCGTTGGAGAATTAACTTTTTTTTGGGATTGCAAATGAAACAGATGGGAGATTACATTTTTCTCTCTTAATGCAAATATGCCAAAAACATTGTTAAGAAGTTTGGAATGGAGAGTTCCAGTCACAAAAGAACACCTGCTCCTACCCATCTTAAGACGACTAAAGATGAAAAAGGTATCAATGTTGATCAAAGCTTGTATCGAAGCATGATAGGAAGTCCGTTGTATCTAACAACTAGTAGACCTAATATTGCCTTTGTTGTTGGTGAATGTGCTATATATCAAGCAGAACCTAAGGTCTCTCACATAAATCAAGTTAAAAGGATTCTAAAATATGTGAATGGGACTAGTGATTATGGCATGTTGTATTCTCATGGAAGTGGTCTATTTTATCTGGATATTGTGATGTTGATTGGATTGGGAGTGCAAATGATATAAAAAGAACTTCTGGAGGGTGTTTCTTTCTAGGTAACAATCTTATTTCCTGGTTTAGCAAGAAGCAAAATTGTGTCTCCTTATCTACTGGAGAGGTTGAGTATATAGCTGCTGGTAGCAGTTATTCTCAGCTTATTTGGATGAAACAAATGTTATCTGAATACAATGTCACTCAGGATGTCATGACATTATATTTTGATAATCTCAGTGCAATCAATATTTCCAAAAATCCTATCCGACACAGTAGGACTAAACATTGATATCAGACACCATTTCATTAGAGATCTTATGGAAGATAAAGTGATCAAGTTGGAGCATGTTGCAATTGAACTATAGCTGGATGACATATTCACAAAGGCCTTGGGTGGTAATCAGTTTGAAAATCTAAAGAGGAAAATTGGGAATATGTCTTTACAAGGGCTTGTAGCAATCGATAACGTTTGGTAGTCCAGTCAAAGGATGTAGACTGAAGAGGAAGCTGCAGATAACTTGGATGGTGGTCAAGAGAGTGAAGAACAAGTTGAACTTTGTTTCTGGTGGGGTTCTGGTTTACCCATATTGTTTGCTCTTCATGAGCTTGTGGTTCTATCTGTTTCTTTTATTTTATGATTGTGGTCCTGTTTAGATAGCTTTCTATAGTTGTGTGCTGATGAATACTATTTATTTTAGTATTGTCAGTTCTTGTGTGTTGTAGGGTTGGGCTTAACAGGTTGATGGAGAGATGAAATATCTCTCTATTTTCTGCTACTGTTGTGTTGTACTATGTTACAACTTTTTGTTTTGGTTCCTAGTGTGTGCACATCTTATGTTTTCTGATGCTTATGTTGTTGTTGGTGTTGTTGTAACTGATACAGCTGTTGGTTTAAGGGGGAGTCCCCTCTGATGTGTGTGCTTCTGTTGTTGCTGTTTGTATTCTGATTATGATGTTCTGATAATGCTTAAATTTTTTTAGCCAAAAAATTGAAAAAAGGGGGAGTTTGTAGATATTTTAGATTGGCTACATTTTGTGGTAGAAATTTGCTTGTTACTGGATTTCATAAGCAATGTTATGACATGTGATTTAAGCATTATGCGGGTATGAAGTTTATGTTGTGCAACTATTTTTATCAGGATGTCAAGACTGATGTCATGACATCTCTGACTGGGCCTGAAGACCTAAGTGAATCCTATTTTGTGCGTCCATCTGGATGTCATTAAAACCGAGATTTTTTTGTGGTTTTAGCGCATTTTTATCAGAAGGAAAAGAAGGATTCAGCTGGGAGTTATTTTAGCAAAACATTTGTGTAAACACCCCAAATTTGCCCTCACCCATTCACACCATGGTTTGTGATCATTTCATATGCATAAACACAATCATATCATCTCACATTTCATTTTTGATTCACTGCATAGTTTCTAAGTCATCTGCACCTAGGGTTTGTGATCTGAGCAATCCCAAAGTATCTTGAGCCATTCCAAAGGCCACCAATCAACTCAAAGAGGTCCATGTGTGTTCTTGTATCATGTTACATCCTCACAAAGTCCAAAATGCAGAGGAATCACAAGAACTAGGGTTTGAGTGGATGCAGAGCTAGGTTGAACTGCACAGTTGACTGAAAATTAGGGTTTTGGTTTCAGAGGCCATAACTCCAAATTTTTTGGTCATTCTTGTTTCCATTGATCTCTATATGGTATAGGGAGTGTGCATATCAATTCTCATGAAGAAATTCCATGGGGAAGTCATCTGATCAAGAGTTGACTTTTCAGACAAGTCAGTGCAAAATCAGGGCATCTGAGGCCCCCAATGACCCAGCCAATGGGTGATCTTCATCATTTTGAGTGTATATGATCTTTATTTGATCATGGAAGAAGTTTGAAGTTCATAAAAATCAAGAATTTGGAGTTTTTGCAAATGTTGACTTTTTGGGCATAGTTGACTTTTCAAGAATGCACCATTTTAGGTCAATTTTCAAGCCCTGATTCATGATCCAAAAAGGCTTCAAATGGAAAAACTTTGGTCATGAAAGTTGTAGATCTCATCTTTCCCTTTTCAAAAAGTACAAGAACATGATCAAATACTTCTTGGATCAAAAGTTATGACCATGCAAAGTTGCCAAAAATCACTTATTTTCAAGTTATGCATCAAGTGGAAATTTTGCAAAGTCTTGGATCAAAACACATTGCAGCCTCTAATTCATCTCAAATCAGCATGTGAACATTCTCTAAGTTACAAAAATCAGATTTGAACTAAGTTTGCCCTTGGTTTCATGCTTGGTTATGCAAAGGATCACATGTGAACCAAAAGCTAGCCAACTTGCAAAACACTCATGATCTTCTCACCAACTTGATGCATTGGCTGCTGAACCAAGCTAGGCTCATACACACATCATGCTGCGCAGCCCCATGCCCATTGTACTTAGCTAGAGTTGCCCATGCCCTATCTTACAAGAAGTTGACATTTTTGCAAAAGTTAACCTACCAATCCAAAAAGCACATGTCAAATCAACTAGCCAATCAGATTTGTTTATTGAATCAATTTGCAAGCTAGCCATAACAAGAACCAAGGCTGAAGCATCCTCATTGACAACATTCACAAAAACCTTCCATTTTGCAACTTCTATCGAATCTGCCTCCACAGCCAAGAAACACTCAAACTTTCTTCATCATCCAACTCAATACACTCCATAGATCACAAAGCACCCAAAGCCCAAGCTTGAAACAGCCAGAAACTCCTACTGCCATCTCTCACCTCAGTTTGCAGTTTCACTTGGAACTATCACCATAGCCCACAAACATCAAAACAAACCTTGCAAACCTTCTCAACACATTGCATAGACCTCAAACAACCCATCACCATGACCTGAAAGTGCCAGAATCACTGCTGCCATTTTTGACTGAACTGAAGCAGAGGCTTTCGAAGCTCACTCTCTAGCCAACCCAAACTCATTTTGAGCATTCAAGCACCTTTGGGGGACCAAGAGGAGCAGCTTGCACTGAAGGAAGAGGCCTGAAAGTTCCTAAATTGAAAGCTGCAAATCTCAGGTAGCTCGAAATTAATTTTTCCAGAAATGATTTTTCTTGTTACAAACTTGTTCTTTATGCTCTCCTGATCATCCTGATGCTTTTAGTTTTTGAAATGGTTGTGTTTTGAGAATTTAATTTGTGTTTGAAGCTTACGAACCCTAGAACTTTCCCTCTTCGATTCAGCTTATTTAGGTAAAATAAATTTGTTCTAGGTTAGGGGTTTGATTCGTGAGAGTGAGAAGAACATTCCCTTGGCTTTAGTTTTCATTTTTATTACGTTTTGAGGAAGTTGAGTGATTCTCAGGTGAGAGCTGGCCGGAGAAGACAACCGGAAGTCTTCTCCGGCCGCCTGAATGTAATTAGGGCTTAATCCAGTAATTAAATGCCATTTGAATCTGGAGCGTTTGATCAGTTGACTCCCTTGACTTCGCGCGTGTGTGGACGGCCCAGATGTGCTCATTTAGCCCTAATCTCTCTCTTTAGGTTAATTAATCTTTAATTAATTTAATTTAGCCAGAAGCAATCTGGGCCTTTCATCCTGGCGCGCAGTCAACGCTTTTGAAACCAGGGCCAATCCCAGCCATCCAATCTGATTACTTCCATTTAATTTAATTTCATTTTCATTTCTTTTCATTTAAATTGCACAATTTATTTAAAATAGTTAAAAAAATCATAAAAATTATGAAACTTTTTCTTTAAGGTTTTATTAATTTTTATGACACAAAAATATTTTTATTTTATTTTTTATCATTAAAAAAGTATTTTTAAATATTTAAAAGATTATTTTTAATTGATTAATGGGGATTAATTAATTAAAAATACTTTTAGGTATTTAAAAATTACAAAAAAATTCATGAAATGTTCTAAGACATTTAGAAACATTGTCCAACCTTCAAACCAAATTTCTTTTTTGATCTTGATGCATTTTGAGAATTTTTCATTGAATTAAATCACTTTGTATGCATTATTTTGATCACAAGTTTAAAAATTCATTTCTGCCTATTGGTGAAGGTTGAGACATTGATTCTTCTTGCATTGTTTTCCATTTTGCATGTATTTTCAAGGATAAAAAGGCCATGATTTGATCTTGCATTTTCTAATTGATTGGCATTTGTTTTGATAAGAACCCTAAAAAACCCTAATAACTTGTAAAAATCATATCTTGAGTTAGGTTAGGAGTTGAGACCTCTCCTTTGGGCAGTGGGTTAGTATAGGATTATGGGTCCTTTGAGTGCATTTTCAATTTTTTATAATGTTGTTTGCTTCTGATTTTGGTTTGTGTTTGATGCATTGATCATAAACCCTAATTTGGGCTTTCTCTTGCATCCATCTTGCATTCTCTTGCATAACATGACTTGCCATTGCATTTTGTGCATTCTTATGATTCATTTGACATCTTAAGACATGTATGAAGCATCATTGATCATTGCATTACATCTTTGCCATGCCATTTGTCTTGTATGCTTCATGACATTTCATGTTTATTCATGTTCCTTAACTTGCATCATTTGCATCCATGACTTTGTATGAACATCCCTATGCCTTGTCTCATGTTTGCAGCACTTCATAACATCATAATCATCATGTGCATGCTTCTGGTTTGGCCTAGCATCATGTCATTTCATTTCATTTAGCATTGCATTGCATTTGTTTCTAACATTTCAGGTGGTAAGTAAACTTGAGAAATGAATTTGCCTTCACTTCTCATAACTTTTCTTCTCATCTCTCTTGCATAGCATGCTGCATTTATACATGTGTTTGAGTTTGAGCTTGTTCATTCTTGCTTCTCCCACTTTCTTGCTTCAAGTGACTTGACTTCTTGAATGAAGCAAGTCATTTTGCTTCTCTTGATCCTGTTCATCTGCTTCCTGGTGGCTCCTTTGAAGATCTTCTTGTTTAAACCTCACAAACCTTAGGATCAACCAAGTATGACAATGAATTAGGGTTTTGATTAGTTCCCCCATAGTTTTACCTTTGTGTCTCTTTGAGTCTTCTCTTCTCATCTCATAATCAGGGACTAAACCCTAAAGGCTTTAATACTTTGTGATTAAGCTTATGCCTGCATCCTTCTCTTAGGATGGAGTGTATAACTTTAATCCTAAGTATTAAACCCTTAAGGTGTTTAAATCTCTTAATCGATTCATTTAATAAGTATCAAGACATTACACTTGTAACTTGGGCCTTGCATTAGGGTTCTAATTCTTCCTTAAGTGGTTAAGAAGGACTAACCCTAGTGTTAATGGACAAGTCCCCCTCAAGTTGTCTTACAAACAATAAAACTCACTTCATCATCATACCATTAATCTAAAATTCACTTAACCAAAGGCTTGTTTTGTCATGAGTTTAATCCCTAACCATGGATTAAGTTGAGGAGCATTCCTCAGCTTAAACATTCTCATCTATTATCCTTCTTTTAGGATGGTGTAATGAGTCTGTTTAATCCTTGATTATGGCTTAACCTCATTACTCAACACTAAACAAAAACAACAAAAACATCTAAATAATCACAAGTAGGTTAATGATCTTAATCCTACATCAAAAGGTGATTAAGTGTGAGAATCTGACTTCACACTTAAGGTATTCTCATTACCCCTAATCAGAGGGAAGATGTGATGAGTTTACTAAATCCATTGGTTTAGGCTTAAGCTCATTAACTTATGACAAACTTTCCAAAGCAATAAAAGACTGAAAACTCAAAAACAAACAATAATCGTCTCCTCCGGGATTCTTTTCTCATCTCATTCACTCACAACCGAGAACTTGCTTTTTCCGTCTAACGCAAGACAGTTTGCATCTGTGCCAGACAGATCATACACTTGAGCATAGGCAAGTAAGCAGTTCACAAGTCAATTTATCTATCAGTCTCTTTGGGTCGAACTACGGTGTTCTGACTTCCTCATTGCACGAGAGGATACGTAGGCATAACTTAACGGTTATCGAACAAAAGTCTCTGTATATCCCCCCTCCTTCCAGCTTTATTCTTTTAGCCTCATGATCTTGAGCATACTCTTTTCCTTACACTGACACTTTCATACTTCACTTATGCACTTCACACTTCTCATACATTGACACCTGTACATTCTTTTCCAGCTATTTTATACACAAATTGCACTGACACTACCCCTTTAAAACACAAATCTTTTAAGCGTGGATCCCGTCGAGTACGGCGGACAATCTGGGTGCTAATACCTTCCCAGGTTGTAACCAACCCCCTTTCTCAGTCTCTCTGGTTCGCAAACCGTCTTATCCATCTTTTTCTAGGCTTATGCAGCATTGCCTTTCCTCCGGGATAAAAATGCCTAGCTGGCGACTCTATTCATCTCCAGTGAGTTCACGGCTGTGTGTTCTCATTGTTCCTCTCGCCGACCGTTCGCGTCTGTACCTTCATCTGACCCTGTTTCATTTGTCGGGAGCGACAGCTTGGCGACTCTGCTGGGGATACCTTATACTGCAACCAGGGCTTCTGGTTCTTTTTGTGGGTTCCTCCTAGCGCTTGATTGATTTGTGTTTATTGGGTTATTATGTGTTATTTGTGTTTGTATATTTGCTTTATTTATTGCTTTCTGTACAGCTTTATTTACCGCTTTCTTTATTGCATTTGTATATATCATACTGTCACTGTTGCTGGCTGGATCTGGTTTCCTTGCTTTTTGGTGGGTGGGTATTTCATTGAGAGTTAAGGTCCTACACCTGGGACCTGAGTGACACCTAGGATAGAGTGAATCATATTCTTTCCCATTCCATTTCGGTCTGGTGCGGGAATATGAGACACGGTTCAGATATGGGTTTCTTCTTGAGAACTCTGTGTTGCGGATTTCCTGCAATGCTAGGGGGATCTGGGAAGCCTGCTAAGTCTGGATGACCTTTTAGTTTGACCTTCAGAAACTGAGGTGAATTAGAGGAGGAATTGTTATGGTTATTGTAAACACTGTACCTCCGGGTTAGAAGTGTTTACACTTCTCATAACTGATCCAAGTCTGAGGATCCTTGTTCTAGATCACCACCTGTGAGGGGGTTGGGCTGTTTACAGGTTTGCAGGTACCTTGACCTCAGAATACCCTGTTACTTTGACTTTGATAAGAATGCTCCATGTTGGATAGTTCTTGTGATTCTAAAACCCTGGACATGTGGCTCTTTATTTGAGTCCCCTACCCTGGTTACTGGATTTATAGACCTCCATCTGGAATTCTTGAACACACATGGGTCTAGACCAAGGCAGTTAATCAGATCCAGCTCAATCACAAACCCTTTGCATATCATCTGCATTCATACTCATTGCATCATATTAACATGTGCTTATTTGTGTTTCAGGGTATCCACCTTTATCTGGTTTTGGTTTTGACCCCATCTGCAGTTTTGACCTGTCTCCACCAGCATCTTGCTTCAGCTTGTCGGCCATATACTTCAGTTACTTGCACTAGCCAGCCAGTGGCCCACTTCTCAGCATCTTCATCAGCACTTATTCTACTCAGTCCTCAGCACTCATGGCTCCAAAGAAAAGCAACATCACCTATCATTTCTTCCAACCAGACTTATCAGACATCAGGAGGATCCAAACCCTGATCACTCCAGACCACATTCCTTTGTTCAGGGAGAGTTATGGAGATATACTGGACATGGTTATGGATCTGGACCCTTCTCAGAGGAGCCTCATCCACACCTGCATTCAGTTCTATGATCCTCCATTGAGATGTTTCACCTTTCAAGACTTTCAGTTGGGTCCTCTTTTAGAAGAATACTCAGCATTGGTTGGCTTGCCTATCAAGAGAGAAATTCCTTTCAATCCTGAAATGGTCTATCCCAGCAATGGAGAGATAGCAAAAGCTTTACACCTGGAGCCTGCTTTGATAGAACAGCATATGACATCTAAAGCTGGGATCCCTGGTTTTCATCTTGACTTCCTGATTTCTCAAGCTAGTTTGAAGGCCTCCCTGGGGGAGTGGAAAGCTGTTTGTGCATTGTTGGCCTTAAGTGTATATGGAATTGTGTTGTTTGCAGATGAGCCTCGATTCATCAGCAAGAATGCAATTCACTTGTTCATCCTGAAGAACCCAGTGCCAACCTTGTTAGGAGATCTCTACTACTCAGTGCATCAGAGGAATGAGAAGCAGAGGGGTAAGTTAGTGAGGTGTTGTGCTCCACTGTTCCATGCTTGGCTTCTCAGGCATCTGCCCAGGACAGATGCATTCCTAAATCCTCATCAGCAAAGCAACTGGGCTAAGAGACTCACTACTCTCACTTCAGCAGACATCAGATGGTGCACTCAGAGCACCAAGGGCAGAGATATTATCACAAGCTGTGGATACTTTCCCAATGTGCCTTTGGTAGGAGTTAAGGGAAGTATCAATTACAACCCTCTGCTGTTCAAGAGGCAGTTAGGCTATGCACTGGTCCATGCTCCTAGGGTGCAGGATTTGGTTGAGACCCTCTACTGTGAGAACAAGATTAGTTTGACAACTGTTAGGCAGGCTGCCTGGGCCTGGGATCATATTCAGACTAAGGGAATTACCATTCTGGGTAAGTGCAATAATGTGGCGTCAGTCCAATATTACGAGTGGTCCCATGCTAGGGCCCAACTCTCTGGATTGCCTTTCACCATAGAAGACAGGCCTGAGTCATCTTCAGCACCACCCCCTGCTACTATCAGTCTGGAAGAGTTTGAAAGCCTGAAGGAAAGGAATGAGAAGTTATCTCAAGCCTTACAGAAGACCCTCCGGGAGAGAAGTGAAGGTGTGAGGGAGATTGAGAGATTGGAGAAATTGAGGGTAGAACACTTAACCAAGATTGAGAAGTCTGGGGAGTATATCAACAAGTCTAAAGCTGGTGAGCAGATTCTGAAGAATGCTTGTAAAGAAGCCCAGTTTCAGAGAGCAAGAACAGACTTGTATTTGAAAGAAAGTCAGGCCAGGTGGGTCCGGATCACTGAGGCCCGTACTCTAGAAGACAAGAGAGCTCAAGACAAGATGGAGCAGATGGAAAAGGCCCTGGCAGCAGCCCAGGAAGAAATATCAGAGCTGAAAATCAAAGCAGGATTGAAGAGGTCTAAGGACCAAAGTCAGAGCAGGAAATTGACTGCAGCTGTTGCAACAAGAAACCTTCTCATCAGAAGTCTCACGGAGCGTCCGGCTGATCCTGTGACCGAAGCACTTCTCAAGGAAGTTCGTGAGGATGAGTTTGGCCTTGGAGTTTGATCATTTGCTTGTTGTTGTTCCTTTTCCATGTACTTTTGCTTTTTGTGATGTATTTTGGCCCCTTTGAGGGTTTGTGTTGTAAAAATGAACAAATTGTATTATTTCACCTTTGTAATGTATTTGTGTTAGTTTCTATCTGGGTTCACATCAAAAGCAACTTCAACAGCATCACCTTCAAGGGTCTGGAAGGGTCAAAACTGAAGACCAAACCGGATACCTTGAGAGCAAATAAGCATAACTGCATTGCATGCTAACCCCTTTGTTTGTTTTGTAGGTTTTTGTTTTGTTGTTGCTAACCTCTGTTGTGATGTTCAGGAATTATTGCTCGCCGCCGGGTATTTCCTCTCAACAGGCCACACAGGTATCCAACTAGAAACAACCTTCCGGGAATTCAGATGGATCAAGTTCAACAAGATCTTGCTGATGTCAGAAATCAGCTAGCCAATGAAAGATTGGAGATGAGAACACAGATGACGCAGTTCATGGAGGTTATGAACAACATGGCTCAGAGCCAGGAGAGACTGAGGGCCATGGTGGAGAGGCAGAATCAAGAGGAGCCTCATGTAGGAACTGCAGGCACCAGTAATAATGAAAGGGTGCAACCACATGTGAATCCCCCTGTGTTTGGTCCACACCTACATCCTGAGATTAATATCCCTGCAAACGTTCAAGGAACAGCCACCGCAGCCAGAATACTTCAAGAGGATCCTCAGGAGGACCAATTTACAGTAATGGGCGCTGGAGAGGATGCTTATGATAGGAGATTGGATGAAATAGCTGAGAAGTTAAGGTCCCTAGAATCTCAGAACTCTTTGGGCTTCGACGTCATGGACATGGGGCTGGTAGACGGGGTTAGGATTCCCCACAAGTTCAAGCCTCCATGTTTCGAGAAGTATAATGGGACTTCATGCCCCCGGACTCATCTGCAATCATTTCTGGGAAGGCTGAAGGCCTATACAATGGATGAGAAACTTTGGATGTTCTACTTTGAAGATAGCTTGACTGGAGCTTCTAGGGAATGGTATTCCCATCTGACGAGGGCAACTGTGAGATGCTGGAAGGACCTGGCAGAAGCCTTCATCCGACAATATCAATACAACTTAGACATGGCACCCAACAGGACTCTCCTAATGGGAATGTCACAGTCGTCAAGGGAAAGTTTCCGAGAATACGCCCAAAGATGGAGGCAATTGGCTGCTGCTGTTCAACCCCCTATGTCTGAGAGAGAAATGGCAGACATGTTTATGAACACTCTTCAGGGAACCTATATTGACAGGTTGGCTGCTTTCTCTTCCACCAGCTTCGCAGATGTTGTCATAGCTGGGGAGAGAATTGAAAGCCTGTTGAAAATGGGCAAAATATCTGATAATGGTGCAAGTTCGTCCAGCAGTACAAGAAAACCTTTTGCAGGCCCGAGAAGAACTGGCGAGACCAATGCCATTCACACCAACAGGGGTAGGCCCCAATATGTTCCAAGGACAATAGCAGCAGTCACAATCCCTGCTCCAGCTCATCCTCAGCCGGTCTATCAACCTCCTCAACAAAACTTCCAACAACAACCTCAGTATCATCAGAATCAGTATCCTCCAAGGAACTTCAACAACAACTCCAACAACAACAATCAACAGAGGCCATTCCAACAAAGGCCATCCCAAGCTAACCGAGTGATCGACCCGATCCCAATGCCGTATGCTGCTTTGCTGCCACAACTTCTGAAACTCAACCTAGTTGAGCTAAGAACGTTGGCACCTCCGGATCCCAACAGTCTACCAAGGAATTATGACTCCAATGCTAGGTGTGCTTTTCATTCAAACGCACCTGGTCACAGTACAGAAAAATGCAGGGCTCTGCATATGAAGGTACAAGACTTGGTAGACTCCAAGGCTCTGAATTTTGCACCTCCGCCCAATGTCAACAAAAATCCAATGCCACACCATGGTGGTCCTCGAATTAATGCTATTGAAGAAGACCAACAGTCTTATTTGATAACTAGTGTGGATCAGATCAGGACACCATTGGTGGAAATCAAAGCTCAGCTCCGTGAAAACAATATATTTCCGGGGTGTGAACTGGGATGTCCCTACTGCAATATTTCATGGAATGGGTGTGAGGACTTGAGGAATGGCATTGACAGCCTTATTAAGAGTGGCCTGCTACAGATCACTACATCATTTCCGGCAACTCAAGCAACTTCATCAACAACGGTTTCAGAACCTCCTACAACTGCAGCAACTATTGTTCCCGACAATTCATCAGCACCATCAACAAGTACTTCATCAGTCCTACCAAATGATCGGTTTTCAACAGTTTCTCCTGCTACCACATCAGCTTCATTCCATTTCGACTCTCCATCAGCAACAGCAACAGTTCTTCCAACGGAACCTCCTACAACACCAGCAAACAATCATGAAGATGTCTCCACCGTCACCATATTCTACGATCCAGAAAATAACTCCGCCTACCATTCAGAAGGTGCTGCTCCCACCAGAGCACCAGTTACAATCTTTTATGATCCACATACAATAACAGTCCCTTCAGCAGCAGCAGTCAGTCCAGTCACTGTCACGGTGCCTGGACCCATACCATATGAAAGCAATAGGGCCATCCCTTGGCACTATGGCTCTGACGTTTACTGCGAAGGAAAAAGAATCGCTCTTGAAACAACAGCACCTGCACCACAAATTGATAATGTGGGCGGAGGCGGAGGCTTCACCCGAAGCGGACGTCTCTTTGCTTCACAAGTACAAAGACCTACTGCTGAGGCAGAAGCTGCTGCTAAGGCAAAAGGAAAAAGCCCGGTGCAGGAAGATCCCGCTGCCAAAGAAGCCCTGAAGACTCCATTTGATCAGGAAGTTGATGAGTTTATGAGAATCATCAAAAAGAGTGACTACAAAATTGTGGATCAACTTCACCAGACGCCATCCAAAATCTCTATCCTCTCACTGCTTATGTGCTCCGAAGCCCATCGGAATGCACTACTGAAAGTACTGCACGCAGCTTACGTGCCCGAGGAGATTACTGTCAACCAATTGGAAACCGTTGTTGGAAATGTTACTGCTAGCAATGGGCTAGGGTTTACCAATTCTGACCTGACAGTGGATGGCCGCAATCACAACAAAGCCTTGCACATAACCATGGAATGCAAAGGAGCTGTCCTTTCACATGTGCTGGTGGACACAGGATCATCCCTGAATGTCTTACCAAAGAAGGCTCTGGTGAAGCTTGAATATGACGGACTGGCATTGAGACCCAGCAACCTGGTGGTTAGAGCTTTTGATGGCTCGAAGAGATCGGTTCTGGGAGAGATTGAGCTGCCCGTGACAATTGGCCCGCAGACCTTTAAAACTATCTTTTATGTGATGGACATTCAGCCCGCCTACAGCTGTTTGTTGGGTAGACCCTGGATTCACGCCGCCGGCGCAATAACGTCTACCCTTCACCAAAAGTTAAAATTTGAGTGGGAAGGTCAAGTTGTCACAATCTGTGGGGAAGAGGACATTTTTGTTAGCCATCTGGCTACTTATAAATACATTGAGATGGATGGAGAGATCCATGAAACAATGAGCCAAGGTTTTGAAGCCTTGAACGTCAATGAAGCATCTGCTGTATCTGGTATCTCCATGTCATCTTACCAACAAGCCCGGAAGGTTGTTGAAGAAGGAACTGCCCTAGGCTGGGGCAAGGTCTTAGCTGTGGAGGAGAAGAAGGACAAATTTGGGTTGGGTTACAGACCGACTCAACATCAAGCAAAGGCTGCTGGAGAGCCTGGTTTTGTCAGTGGGGGAATGCTTACCCCCGATGCTATCAACTGTCTGGAAGACGAGCTGGAAGAGGAGCGCAACCTGGAGATTTGGATTCGTCCGAAGGTCCCGGGGAGCAGTGTCTCGAACTGGTCTTCCCAGGAAATTATAAGAGTTACTCAAGCAGAGTAATTATTATTTCTTGTATTTTTATAGCATGCATCAAAGTCTTGCATCTTGCCCAAGATGACAAGACTCATTTTGTAACCAGGGCCATCTGTACTTTTGTGCAAACAAGATTAAATTAATGAAGTATCAGACAATCTTTTTGCAAACGAGTCTTTTTCTTTCTGCTCACTGTTTTTTCCATTTTTCTTTTTGTACAAAAATAAATGGCGGTGTTTTCAAAATGATAACTTCATTTTACTTTTTTCTAAAGCAAGATTAAAATCAATCACTAAAATGAACCAACTTAACCCTTGCAGAGAGTGCCTTCCTGACAGCACCGACAACAGCACGGCTATGACATCGTATGACTTTGACAATCCAATCAATCAAGCTGATGAAGGGGTTGATGAAGAATATGAGCTTCCTGAAGAGCTAGCCAGATTGTTAAGGCAAGAGGAAAAGATTATTACTCCTCACCAGGAGGAGGTTGAAGTGATTAATCTTGGTACAGACGAAGACGTGAAAGAAGTTAAAATCGGGGCTTGCCTGCAAGACTCAGTGAAGAGACAACTGATAGATCTGCTTCAAGAGTATGTTGATGTGTTTGCTTGGTCGTACCAAGACATGCCAGGGTTGGATACCGATATAGTTGTGCACAGGCTGCCTTTGAGGGAAGAATGCCCACCAGTCAAACAGAAGCTGCGCCGAACTCGTCCAGACATGGCTATGAAAATCAAGGAAGAGGTACAAAAGCAATGGGACGCCGGGTTCCTTGCCGTAACTAGCTATCCGCCGTGGGTTGCTAACATAGTACCTGTGCCTAAGAAGGATGGCAAAGTAAGAATGTGTGTTGATTACCGAGATCTGAACAGAGCTAGCCCGAAAGATGACTTCCCATTACCTCACATTGATGTATTGGTGGATAACACGGCTCAGTTCTCGGTATTCTCCTTCATGGACGGATTTTCAGGGTACAATCAGATCAAAATGTCATCTGAAGACATGGAGAAGACGACATTCATTACACCTTGGGGCACGTTCTGTTATAAGGTGATGCCATTCGGACTGAAGAATGCCGGTGCAACGTATCAACGGGCTATGGTAACATTATTCCACGATATGATCCATAAGGAAATAGAATGCTATGTGGATGACATGATTGCCAAGTCCCTTACAGAGGAAGACCATCTGGTAAATCTGCTCAAGTTGTTCAAGCGTCTGAGGAAGTATCAATTGAAGTTAAACCCCAACAAATGCACATTCGGGGTGCGGTCCGGTAAGTTGCTGGGTTTTATTGTAAGCGAGAAGGGGATTGAAGTGGACCCTGATAAAGTCAAGGCCATCCAAGAGATGCCTGCACCGAAAACTGAGAAAGAAGTTCGAGGGTTCTTGGGTAGATTGAACTACATTTCAAGGTTCATATCTCACCTCACCGCAACCTGTGAACCCTTGTTCAAGTTGTTAAGAAAAGAACAAACGGTCAGGTGGAACGAAGATTGCCAAAGGGCTTTTGACAAGATCAAAGAATATCTGCAAGAACCTCCAATCCTTATGCCGCCAGTTGAAGGAAGACCTCTAATTATGTACTTGACAGTATTAGAAGAGTCGATGGGGTGTGTACTAGGTCAGCATGACGAGTCTGGTCGAAAAGAGTATGCAATATACTACCTAAGCAAAAAGTTTACCGACTGTGAACAACGTTATTCACTGCTCGAGAAAACTTGCTGTGCTTTAGCGTGGGCTGCTCGCCGACTGAGACAGTATATGTTGACCCACACTACCTTATTAATCTCAAAAATGGATCCAGTTAAGTACATTTTCGAGAAGCCAGCTCTTACCGGACGGGTTGCAAGATGGCAAATGATTCTCACAGAATACGACATACAGTACACATCTCAGAAAGCCATCAAGGGCAGTGTACTATCTGAATATCTTGCTGAGCAACCCATTGATGACTACCAGCCTATGAGGTTTGACTTCCCTGATGAAGACATCATGTTCATTAAAGCGAAAGATCATGAAGAGCCTGTTCACACTGAAGGGCCCAACCCGGAAGAAGAATGGACTATGATGTTTGATGGGGCTGTTAACATGAATGGCCGTGGTGTTGGTGCAGTACTCATTTCACCAAAGGGGGTTCACATGCCTTTCTCGGCAAAACTCACTTTCAACTGCACTAACAACGAAGCTGAATACGAAGCTTGCATTATGGGTCTTGAGGAAGCCATTAACCTCAGGATCAAGACATTGACCGTATTCGGAGATTCAGCTTTGGTAATCAATCAGACCAACGGAAAATGGTACACCCACCAAGATCATCTGATACCTTACAGGGATTATACAAGAAGATTATTGACTTTCTTCACAACAGTCAAACTTGAGTATATCCCTCGGGACGAGAATCAGTTTGCGGATGCTCTTGCTACCATTTCGTCCATGATCAAAGTTCAAGCTACTAACTTTGTACCTCAGATTTCAGTATCGAGACTTGATAGACCAGCATATGTATTTGCAGCAGATATTGCTGAAGATGATAAGCCTTGGTTCCACGACGTCAAATGCTTCTTGGAGGATCAAACATACCCACCTGGGGCATCTTCCAATGATAAGAAGACTTTAAGAAGGCTTGCTGGAAGTTTCTTTCTGAACGCTGATGGATCTTTATACAAGAGGAACTTTGATATGGTACTCCTCAGATGTGTTGACAAGACGGAAGCAGGTCTACTGATGCATGAAGTGCATGAAGGCTCTTTCGGTACCCATGCTGGAGGGCATGCAATGGCTAAGAAGCTGTTAAGATCAGGCTATTACTGGATCACAATGGATGCAGACTGTTGTGCCTATGCCAGGAAATGTCATAAATGCCAGATCTACGCAGATAAAGTGCATGTACCTCCCAATCCTTTGAACATAATGTCTTCACCCTGGCCCTTTGCCATGTGGGGCATCGATATGATTGGTAAGATTGAGCCAACTGCTTCAAATGGCCACAGATTCATCCTGGTCGCCATCGACTATTTCACAAAGTGGGTTGAAGCAGCCTCATATGCAAATGTCACCAGGCAAGTGGTAGCGCGATTTTTGAAAAGAGATATCATCTGTAGATATGGAGTGCCCGAGCGAATCATTACTGATAATGGTTCCAATCTCAACAACAAAATGATGGCTGAATTATGTCGGGACTTCAAGATCCAACATCACAATTCTTCTCCTTACAGGCCAAAGATGAACGGCGCTGTTGAGGCAGCTAACAAGAATATCAAGAAGATTGTGCAGAAGATGGTAGTCACCTACAAAGACTGGCATGAAATGCTACCGTTCGCCTTGCATGGGTACCGCACATCAATCAGAACATCCACTGGGGCAACGCCGTATCAGCTTGTGTATGGTATGGAAGCAGTCCTACCTGTTGAAGTTGAATTGCCTTCCTTACGGGTGTTGATGGATGTTAAACTGAGTGAAGCAGAATGGGTTCGGTCCCGATACGAACAACTGAGTCTGATCGAAGAGAAGAGATTGGCTGCAATCTGCCATGGGCAGTTATATCAGAAGAGAATGAAGAAAGCCTTCGATCAGAAAGTCAGGCACCGAGAATACCAAGTAGGGGATCTTGTGCTGAAAAGAATCCTCCCTCCTCATACAGACCACAGGGGAAAATGGACTCCAAATTATGAAGGACCATTTGTTGTAAAGAAAGTTTTCTCTGGTGGAGCACTAATGCTCGGCACCATGGATGGTGAAGATTTCCCATCCCCTGTGAATTCAGATGCAGTTAAAAAATACTTCGCATAAAATGACCCGCTGGACATAAAAACAGAATGTAAGTCCAGGCAAAAATAGGGCATCCCGGCGAGTCAAAAAAACAGAATAAAAGACTCGGGCAAAAGTAAGGGAAAATGAATAAAAAAATGTACACCCGCTGAGTTGAAAAGCCGCATTGGACAGCTCAGGCAAAAATGGGTATCCCGATGGATTGAAAACCCGAAAGGGCGATCCATGCAAAATAAGGGAATAAGCGAACAACTGCATTCTGAATTCGTCTGTATCACCTACAACTTGGTAAGCTTCAAAGGATCAAGCTTCAATCAGAATCAACTCTCTCCAGAAAGCAAGACGAGAAGAACGTCATTGTCATACGAGTCATAGCAGGAGAGGAAGCTCCTCAAAGCGTCGTCAACACCGCCAGCACTTTATTTCTCAATTTGTAACAATCTCCTCATTTCAGGAGATATGTTTCTTTGACTGTATCTTGCCAATTCAGGGCACATGAATTAATAAAATCAAATTTTCAGTCACGCTTCGTCTTTTTACATTTACGTTTTGCAAAGAGTTGTCTGATGTCTCTAAAATACAATTGCATAAGTACAGATGCCTTCTCTAAAAACAAAACACATGCTTACAGGGAATGTGATTATTCTCGAAAGTACTTAACTCCTATGACGGAATCCAGTAAGGGATACCTCGGGACCTTTTGTACGTTTCATTATCTTTGCAGGATTGCAGGTATCCAGAACGCAACCTGGGGCATGCAGGTTACGTCTCAACAGGTAGGCGAATCATGATCAACTTGGTCTATCTTCCACATGGCACTAGAAGGTGCCCATTTCCCCAGCGGAGTTGCCGAATCAGCATGCACTCAATCTCAGCATCTGAAATGCTCTTCCCCCAGCTGAGTAGCTCCCCATTGCCTTCCCCAGCAAAGTTGCCAAGTCAACAAACAAGCTTAACACTCAGAATGCTCTATCCCCAGCGGAGTTGCCTCTTGTTGCTCTCCCCAGCTGAGTTATCAACAGCATTCCCCAGCCGAGTTGCCATCCTTCCTCAGCAGAATGCAGAAATCAGGGAATCATCTCCCCACAAAGTCCCCAGCCTCTATTCAGAAGAGCAACGCACGAAGAAGTCACAACAGAGTGAAGAAAGCTTCTACGAACCCCAGCTGGGTTTCTCGTTTATAAGGATATGTCTGTCAGTGACCTATATCCCCAAGCAGATGCATCATTTGATCTACCAATGATCTCATCCCCGGCTGGGGGGTCCATTTCAGGCAGATCGACCAGAGATTTTCGCAGCAGTGGGATCCTAATCCCGGATCGGTGTCTCTTTGCATAATCATAGCATTCGCATCATACTATCCCTCAGAGCGTAGCATTCCGTCTAATACGGAGCATTAAGGCAAAAATCAAATGCATAGCATAATCATAAGTCATGTTGTGAATTAAACGCTTGTGAATACAGATTACGTTCCCCCAAAATCCCCCAGAATCCCAGCAAAAGCAGTTGCCCCATATTCAAATACCAGCATGCACCTTTTGGTACCCGTCCGTGCCATTTTCCCCAGTGAAGTCGCATGGACAAACAAGATCACCAGTATTACAGATACTTTCTGACACCCGTCCGTGTCAAATCACCAGCAGAAAGCCAAAGACATCCTCTTTGCACTCACACTTTCTTGACACTCGTCCGTGTCATATCCCCAGCGTGGTCGCCTGTACTTGTACACTTTCTTGACACCCGTCCGTGTCATATCCCCAGCGCAGTCGCCTGGACTTTGTATGGCAGATACTTGTTCATATTACACTTTTCTCTCTTGACACTCGTCCGTGTCACTCCCCCTAGCAGATAAACATTCATATACAATACTCGCTACTCATGGGTACACTTATGCAGATGCTCGTCCGTATCTTGTATACATCACCACTCATATCCCCACAGATTCGACAGTAGTCCTTGTTCTTTGTTAACCAGTTGGTACTCGTCCGTACCATCATCTCAGAGCATTGCGTCTAATGTTTGTTCTACATGATACTCGTCCGTATCATAGTCTTAAGGATGCTCGTCCGCATCTTTGACCCATACACCATGTCAAACACTTATGTCTTCCTGAATATAGATACTCGTCTGTGTCTACTATTCCCCAGAAGAGTCCCTTCAGATGCAACACTCGTCCGTGTTCTTTGTTAACCAGTTGATGCTCGTCCGTATCATCATCTCTGAACATGTGTCAGTTTGTTTCTACGTGATACTCGTCCGTATCATAGTCTTAAGGATGCTCGTCCGCATCTTTAATCTATACACAATACCAAACACTTATACCTTTTTGTTTCTTGGATGTAAACGCTCGTCCGTGTTTACATTTTCCCCAGTAGATCACCAACAGATTTTCCTTTTTATCTAACACTCGTCCTGTGTTATGATACCCCGAGAGCAGCCGTCCCCTGCTGAGTGGTCGTCCTCCACTTCTTGATGGTCGTCCTCCATCATGCTCATCCGATGGCCGTCCCCATCGTTGATCTTAGCAGCCGTCCCCTGCTAGGTGGTCGTTCTCCACCTTTTGATGATCGTCCTTCATCACTTTATCCAATGGCCGTCCCCATTGTTGATTTCGGTTATCTAACATTCGTCCTGTGTTATGATAAACCCCGAGAGCAGCCGTCCCCTGCTGAGTGGTCGTCCTCCACTTCTTGATGGTCGTCCTCCATCATGCTCGTCCGATGGCCGTCCCCATCGTTGACCTTTTCTATCCGATGGCCGTCCCCATCGTTGATATTTTCGGCAGCCGTACCCTGCCAGGTGGTCGTCCTCCACCTCCGATGGCCGTCCCCATCATATTTCTTTTATTCCCAACAGAGCAGCCGTCCCCTGCTAGGTGATCGCCCTTCACCTTTGATGGCCGTACCCCATCATCTGTTTATTTCATTTATTCTTTAACCCGATGGCCGTCCCCGTCGTGGTCCCTTTTCCTTTTTAGCCCGATGGCCGTCCCCATCGTTGGTTACTTTACCTTTATGAACTTGATGGCCGTCCCCGTCATGTTTCATTAATCCTCAGAAATTTTACAGTTCTATCGTGATGGCCGTCCCCATCATGATTTTGCTTTCCCCAGCTAGTCGGCCGTCCCCGTCTTAGCTTTACTTGCTTTTCCCCAGCTAGTCGGCCGTCCCCGTCTTAGCTTTACTTTTTATCCCCAGCATGTCGGCCGTCCCCGTCATCGCTTTATTTTCCGCACTTTTCCCAGCATGTCGGCCGTCCCCGTCATTGCTATTTACCCAGCAGTCGTCCTCTGCTCGACGGTCGTCCTCCGTCGCCCACACTTACAATATACCTTACTTAATCTATATCCCTTTTCTCCTCCATTCTGTGAGTGCAAATTTTGGACTGTCTTTGGTATTCAACCACAAGTTATCTTGTTTGCCTGTTAAGCCGTCGCTTACAACCTGCACAGCTAACTCATGTTTGAATAGGGGCAGCTGTAAACACCCCAAATTTGCCCTCACCCATTCACACCATGGTTTGTGATCATTTCATATGCATAAACACAATCATATCATCTCACATTTCATTTTTGATTCACTGCATAGTTTCTAAGTCATCTGCACCTAGGGTTTGTGATCTGAGCAATCCCAAAGTATCTTGAGCCATTCCAAAGGCCACCAATCAACTCAAAGAGGTCCATGTGTGTTCTTGTATCATGTTACATCCTCACAAAGTCCAAAATGCAGAGGAATCACAAGAACTAGGGTTTGAGTGGATGCAGAGCTAGGTTGAACTGCACAGTTGACTGAAAATTAGGGTTTTGGTTTCAGAGGCCATAACTCCAAATTTTTTGGTCATTCTTGTTTCCATTGATCTCTATATGGTATAGGGAGTGTGCATATCAATTCTCATGAAGAAATTCCATGGGGAAGTCATCTGATCAAGAGTTGACTTTTCAGACAAGTCAGTGCAAAATCAGGGCATCTGAGGCCCCCAATGACCCAGCCAATGGGTGATCTTCATCATTTTGAGTGTATATGATCTTTATTTGATCATGGAAGAAGTTTGAAGTTCATAAAAATCAAGAATTTGGAGTTTTTGCAAATGTTGACTTTTTGGGCATAGTTGACTTTTCAAGAATGCACCATTTTAGGTCAATTTTCAAGCCCTGATTCATGATCCAAAAAGGCTTCAAATGGAAAAACTTTGGTCATGAAAGTTGTAGATCTCATCTTTCCCTTTTCAAAAAGTACAAGAACATGATCAAATACTTCTTGGATCAAAAGTTATGACCATGCAAAGTTGCCAAAAATCACTTATTTTCAAGTTATGCATCAAGTGGAAATTTTGCAAAGTCTTGGATCAAAACACATTGCAGCCTCTAATTCATCTCAAATCAGCATGTGAACATTCTCTAAGTTACAAAAATCAGATTTGAACTAAGTTTGCCCTTGGTTTCATGCTTGGTTATGCAAAGGATCACATGTGAACCAAAAGCTAGCCAACTTGCAAAACACTCATGATCTTCTCACCAACTTGATGCATTGGCTGCTGAACCAAGCTAGGCTCATACACACATCATGCTGCGCAGCCCCATGCCCATTGTACTTAGCTAGAGTTGCCCATGCCCTATCTTACAAGAAGTTGACATTTTTGCAAAAGTTAACCTACCAATCCAAAAAGCACATGTCAAATCAACTAGCCAATCAGATTTGTTTATTGAATCAATTTGCAAGCTAGCCATAACAAGAACCAAGGCTGAAGCATCCTCATTGACAACATTCACAAAAACCTTCCATTTTGCAACTTCTATCGAATCTGCCTCCACAGCCAAGAAACACTCAAACTTTCTTCATCATCCAACTCAATACACTCCATAGATCACAAAGCACCCAAAGCCCAAGCTTGAAACAGCCAGAAACTCCTACTGCCATCTCTCACCTCAGTTTGCAGTTTCACTTGGAACTATCACCATAGCCCACAAACATCAAAACAAACCTTGCAAACCTTCTCAACACATTGCATAGACCTCAAACAACCCATCACCATGACCTGAAAGTGCCAGAATCACTGCTGCCATTTTTGACTGAACTGAAGCAGAGGCTTTCGAAGCTCACTCTCTAGCCAACCCAAACTCATTTTGAGCATTCAAGCACCTTTGGGGGACCAAGAGGAGCAGCTTGCACTGAAGGAAGAGGCCTGAAAGTTCCTAAATTGAAAGCTGCAAATCTCAGGTAGCTCGAAATTAATTTTTCCAGAAATGATTTTTCTTGTTACAAACTTGTTCTTTATGCTCTCCTGATCATCCTGATGCTTTTAGTTTTTGAAATGGTTGTGTTTTGAGAATTTAATTTGTGTTTGAAGCTTACGAACCCTAGAACTTTCCCTCTTCGATTCAGCTTATTTAGGTAAAATAAATTTGTTCTAGGTTAGGGGTTTGATTCGTGAGAGTGAGAAGAACATTCCCTTGGCTTTAGTTTTCATTTTTATTACGTTTTGAGGAAGTTGAGTGATTCTCAGGTGAGAGCTGGCCGGAGAAGACAACCGGAAGTCTTCTCCGGCCGCCTGAATGTAATTAGGGCTTAATCCAGTAATTAAATGCCATTTGAATCTGGAGCGTTTGATCAGTTGACTCCCTTGACTTCGCGCGTGTGTGGACGGCCCAGATGTGCTCATTTAGCCCTAATCTCTCTCTTTAGGTTAATTAATCTTTAATTAATTTAATTTAGCCAGAAGCAATCTGGGCCTTTCATCCTGGCGCGCAGTCAACGCTTTTGAAACCAGGGCCAATCCCAGCCATCCAATCTGATTACTTCCATTTAATTTAATTTCATTTTCATTTCTTTTCATTTAAATTGCACAATTTATTTAAAATAGTTAAAAAAATCATAAAAATTATGAAACTTTTTCTTTAAGGTTTTATTAATTTTTATGACACAAAAATATTTTTATTTTATTTTTTATCATTAAAAAAGTATTTTTAAATATTTAAAAGATTATTTTTAATTGATTAATGGGGATTAATTAATTAAAAATACTTTTAGGTATTTAAAAATTACAAAAAAATTCATGAAATGTTCTAAGACATTTAGAAACATTGTCCAACCTTCAAACCAAATTTCTTTTTTGATCTTGATGCATTTTGAGAATTTTTCATTGAATTAAATCACTTTGTATGCATTATTTTGATCACAAGTTTAAAAATTCATTTCTGCCTATTGGTGAAGGTTGAGACATTGATTCTTCTTGCATTGTTTTCCATTTTGCATGTATTTTCAAGGATAAAAAGGCCATGATTTGATCTTGCATTTTCTAATTGATTGGCATTTGTTTTGATAAGAACCCTAAAAAACCCTAATAACTTGTAAAAATCATATCTTGAGTTAGGTTAGGAGTTGAGACCTCTCCTTTGGGCAGTGGGTTAGTATAGGATTATGGGTCCTTTGAGTGCATTTTCAATTTTTTATAATGTTGTTTGCTTCTGATTTTGGTTTGTGTTTGATGCATTGATCATAAACCCTAATTTGGGCTTTCTCTTGCATCCATCTTGCATTCTCTTGCATAACATGACTTGCCATTGCATTTTGTGCATTCTTATGATTCATTTGACATCTTAAGACATGTATGAAGCATCATTGATCATTGCATTACATCTTTGCCATGCCATTTGTCTTGTATGCTTCATGACATTTCATGTTTATTCATGTTCCTTAACTTGCATCATTTGCATCCATGACTTTGTATGAACATCCCTATGCCTTGTCTCATGTTTGCAGCACTTCATAACATCATAATCATCATGTGCATGCTTCTGGTTTGGCCTAGCATCATGTCATTTCATTTCATTTAGCATTGCATTGCATTTGTTTCTAACATTTCAGGTGGTAAGTAAACTTGAGAAATGAATTTGCCTTCACTTCTCATAACTTTTCTTCTCATCTCTCTTGCATAGCATGCTGCATTTATACATGTGTTTGAGTTTGAGCTTGTTCATTCTTGCTTCTCCCACTTTCTTGCTTCAAGTGACTTGACTTCTTGAATGAAGCAAGTCATTTTGCTTCTCTTGATCCTGTTCATCTGCTTCCTGGTGGCTCCTTTGAAGATCTTCTTGTTTAAACCTCACAAACCTTAGGATCAACCAAGTATGACAATGAATTAGGGTTTTGATTAGTTCCCCCATAGTTTTACCTTTGTGTCTCTTTGAGTCTTCTCTTCTCATCTCATAATCAGGGACTAAACCCTAAAGGCTTTAATACTTTGTGATTAAGCTTATGCCTGCATCCTTCTCTTAGGATGGAGTGTATAACTTTAATCCTAAGTATTAAACCCTTAAGGTGTTTAAATCTCTTAATCGATTCATTTAATAAGTATCAAGACATTACACTTGTAACTTGGGCCTTGCATTAGGGTTCTAATTCTTCCTTAAGTGGTTAAGAAGGACTAACCCTAGTGTTAATGGACAAGTCCCCCTCAAGTTGTCTTACAAACAATAAAACTCACTTCATCATCATACCATTAATCTAAAATTCACTTAACCAAAGGCTTGTTTTGTCATGAGTTTAATCCCTAACCATGGATTAAGTTGAGGAGCATTCCTCAGCTTAAACATTCTCATCTATTATCCTTCTTTTAGGATGGTGTAATGAGTCTGTTTAATCCTTGATTATGGCTTAACCTCATTACTCAACACTAAACAAAAACAACAAAAACATCTAAATAATCACAAGTAGGTTAATGATCTTAATCCTACATCAAAAGGTGATTAAGTGTGAGAATCTGACTTCACACTTAAGGTATTCTCATTACCCCTAATCAGAGGGAAGATGTGATGAGTTTACTAAATCCATTGGTTTAGGCTTAAGCTCATTAACTTATGACAAACTTTCCAAAGCAATAAAAGACTGAAAACTCAAAAACAAACAATAATCGTCTCCTCCGGGATTCTTTTCTCATCTCATTCACTCACAACCGAGAACTTGCTTTTTCCGTCTAACGCAAGACAGTTTGCATCTGTGCCAGACAGATCATACACTTGAGCATAGGCAAGTAAGCAGTTCACAAGTCAATTTATCTATCAGTCTCTTTGGGTCGAACTACGGTGTTCTGACTTCCTCATTGCACGAGAGGATACGTAGGCATAACTTAACGGTTATCGAACAAAAGTCTCTGTATATCCCCCCTCCTTCCAGCTTTATTCTTTTAGCCTCATGATCTTGAGCATACTCTTTTCCTTACACTGACACTTTCATACTTCACTTATGCACTTCACACTTCTCATACATTGACACCTGTACATTCTTTTCCAGCTATTTTATACACAAATTGCACTGACACTACCCCTTTAAAACACAAATCTTTTAAGCGTGGATCCCGTCGAGTACGGCGGACAATCTGGGTGCTAATACCTTCCCAGGTTGTAACCAACCCCCTTTCTCAGTCTCTCTGGTTCGCAAACCGTCTTATCCATCTTTTTCTAGGCTTATGCAGCATTGCCTTTCCTCCGGGATAAAAATGCCTAGCTGGCGACTCTATTCATCTCCAGTGAGTTCACGGCTGTGTGTTCTCATTGTTCCTCTCGCCGACCGTTCGCGTCTGTACCTTCATCTGACCCTGTTTCATTTGTCGGGAGCGACAATTTGTTCTTGTTATTTTTGTTCCTTTATTTAAGGAATTATTTTATTTGATTTGTGCAAGTTCGGCAGGCTCAATGCCCATTCAAGGTTCTTGTTATTCAGCATTTTTCACGCGTGTGTTTTAGTTTTCTTGTGAGCCAAACAATTTTCTTTTGATGATTGTTCTGGACTAGGTGTGCATTTGTATTTTGTACACTTAAAGCTTTTAAGCAAGAGTTTTTGTATTTGACTGAAGCTTTTAAGCAGGGTCAAAGATTGTTTTGAAGAGTGTCTTCACATTTTTGAGTTGTTTGTTTAATATCAATGTTGTGATTAAGAGGGAGTGAGAGTGGTCTCATATCTAGGAGTTCCTAGGTAGAACTGTCATTGGGTAGGGATTAAGTGAAAAGATTGCAAGCTGGGGTGTTTTCTATGGATCTTTGAATTGATACTACTGATAATGAAGTTCCTTCCTGGCTTGGTAGCCCCCATAGTAGGTTTGATTAAACCGAACTGGGTTAACATATGTGTTCTTTAATGTTGTCTTTTTCTTTTTATTGTGTTTTAATCTTGTTGTTATTTGGTGTTGTGACATCATGTTCGACATTGTATATCAGTTGCCAGAATTTCAAGTTGAATAAACAAGGAAAAGTCGTCAGAAACAAAGCACGACTAATTGCACAAGGTTATATTACACAATAAGGGAGAGACTATACATAAACCTTTGCACCATTTTCAAGGTTAGAATCTATTAGACTTTTAATTTCATTTGCTGTAAATATTGAAACCACTCTTTATCAGATGTATGTTAAAAGTGCATTTTTAAATGGTTACATTGATGAAGAAGTTTATGTGTATCAACCCCCTAGCTTTGAAAACAAAAAACATCCAGAATATGTTTATAAACTTAAGAAATCATTATATGATCTGAAACAAGCTCCTAGAGCTTGGTAAGAAAGACTAAGTAACTTTCGATTAGAAAATGATTTTACCAGAGAGAAGGTGGACACTACTATATTCTGTAAAACATATAAAAACAATATTCTGATTTGTCAAATATACGTAAATGATATAATTTTTGGATCTACTAAAAGCTCTCTAGGCAAAGAATTTGCTAAGATTTTGCAGGCAGAATTTGAAATGAGCTTAATGGGCGAACTCAAGTTCTTTCTAGGAATTCAAATAAATCAAACTCTAGAAGGCACCTACATACATCAAATCAAGTATGTTAAATAACTTCTGAAGAAATTTGATATGTCACAAAGTAAGCTATCCAAAAATCCTATGCACCCCACATGAATTCTGGAAAAAGAAGAGGTAAGTAAGAAACTAGATCAAAAGCTCTACAGTGGTATGATTTGTTCTCTCCTATACTTAACTACTTAAAGACCTGATATTCTCTATAGTATTTGCCTTTGTGCTAGATGAAGGAAAATTGCGATCTAAACGCAGCGGAAAACAAAAATTTTCCTTTAGTGATCCTTACGAATGAGCATGGTCAGTGATAGAATCGTTACCTCTTTGTGGCGATTCAGATCTTTGATGCAGCGATCACAAGCGTTGATGAAGTGCAACGCCTCTACTCAGTCCACACGAACAGCTTCCGGTCACAGTGCTAGCTGCTTACGAACGGAATTATTTGAGTGAGAATCAAAAATGAAATTGCATCAAGTGAAAGCTTCATCACAAGGGTTCCTTTTATAGACTCTCTTGTGGGCTGCGGGCTAAAAGCCCAATTCACATGATCCATAATAATATTATATATTATTATAATAACTATTATTATAATAAATATATTTATTTTATTATTATTTTATAACCATTATAAAATAACAATAATTATTATTATATTATCCGAATTTCTATTTTCACTTAAGTGCACCGTACCTTACGGTGTTCCTTTGATTTCTCTATCTCTCATCAAACTGTCCTTATGTGTGTGACCCTGTAGGATTTCGTAACGTTGGTAATTATATTAAATTATATATTTAACATAATAAACAGTGAGCGGTATCTAGCAACACATCATTGCTACCCAAGTCACGAAAATGTCATGTGATCTGACAAAACCTTTTTCGTGATAATATATGTTTGTACAATTACCCTTTTGCCCCTATGTCTATATTGAACACAAGGCATACACTGTGTCATCCTTGTCCGGTTCAATATTGGGCCCTTAGACATTTCTCCTGTTATGCAGGATTGGCAAATTCCATCTAGGACACTCATGTCCCTCAGCATGCTTCGTGGAGTGCCCATCAACTGTCTTTATGATCATCCAGTTACGGATAATGTTTGATCAGCAATAAAGCACCCGACTCTACATCTAGGGTCCATAGTGGTTTCAGGTCGAAGGGTGGTAATACACCATTATCACCATGAGAATAACTTATGACACTTTGCATAACATACTATGTAGTATTCTCATAGCGGGTCAATCCGGTATAAATATTACTCCTAATATTTATACCTATGTCAAGACTTGATAACTCTTTATCCATGATCCATGAGATGTGATCATCAGTCTATCTTCATAATAGTCTCAATGCTTTAATGTTATCCCACTTTGCAATAAAGCTTGACTACGGATATTTTAAGAATAATGTCTTTATGTTTAATGGGATCTCATGATTAAGTCACACTTAACATTTCATTAAACAGACTAACTATTCTAGGGACTTTATTATTCTAAAAGACAAACATAATAAAGAAATGCCTTTTATTATTAAACGAATAATCCGATACAAGTACCAAAAAGTATTGGCCTCTAGGGCTTACACCAACACTAGATTCCAATCAGATCCTAGAGAATCTCACTTAACAACAGTTAAGCAAATTTTCAAGTATCTGAAAGGTACTACTAATCTTGGTCTTTGCTATAGAAAATCCAGAGAATACAAATTAGTATGGTATTGTGATGCTGACTTTGTTAGAGACAAAATAGAAAGAAAAACTACTTCTGGAAACTGCCGGTTTCTGGGAGACAATTTAATCTCTTGGACCAGCAAAAGGCAATCTATTATTGCACTCTCAACTACTGAAGCTGAATATATAGTTGCAGCTGGATGCAATACTTAGATGATTTGGATGAAGAATCAGCTTGAAGATTTTAACATCTATGAGAGTAACATTCTTATCCTCTATGATAATACTTCTACTATCTGTCTTTCTAAAAATTCTATCTTTAATTCTTGAGTTAAACATATAGAAATTAAACATCATTTCATTAGGGATTATACTTAGAACGAGATTATATTTTTAAAATTTATAGACACAGACCATCAATGGGCTGACATTTTCACAAAACCTCTTGCTGAAGATAGATTTAATTTCATTCTGAAACATCTCAATGTGGAATTATGTCCATAATGAAAAATGTAACTTCTATATAATTATCTTAGAATTTATTTTATTTATGTGAACATCTAACTAATAATTATTCAGAAGTGATAAGGAAATTGTCTCAGAATCTATCCAGAAAGATTTGAAAGTTTTTCTTCTGAAAACCCTTCATTTCAAAGATAGATCATGCAATTCATAACATCAACATCTATCAACATAAGATCTAGCTCTTCCTATGAAGTTGAACACGTGTTCAAACTCAGAGAAACTGAAACGGCTGAGTTGACAAATTGAGGCGCTAATCACATCAGTAACTGTTCCAAAATTCTTCACGCTATCTCCCTTGTCAAAAATCATTAAAGCTCTTAATAATTATGTTTTTGTTGCTCTTTAATTGTGTTTTTATATCCGTTGGCAACTTCTCTCTCTCTCTCTCTCTATATATATATATATATATATATATATATTTGTGTGTGTGTCTTTATTTATTTTATAACACTTTCACATTCTCCCTCTCACTCACCTTGCTCACATTCTCCATGATTTTCTTGCTCTTTTTATTCTTGTTATTTCTTTCTTTCTTCTTTGTGTTCCAAAACCCCAAGTTGTCAACAATGGCTTCCTCATCTCAACAAGTTCAAGTTTCTGCAAATCAGGCCTATGAAGAAACTTATGTTGTGCCCATAAGAACTCTTCTCACTCCCTTTGACAATCTGGAAGTTATCTGTGAACTATTAGTGCCCATAAGAACCCTTCTCACTTCCCAAAACTGGTTAAAGAATTCTGGATTTTTGCTACTGCCTCAAACAATCAGGTTACATCTTATGTCATGGGGAAGAAGATCATCATAACTGAAGACCTCATTAGGAAACTTATTTCCTCTGATGGAAACGACATTAAGTGCAGTGACATGGAGAAATGTTCTGACCTAACAACCATTTCTAAAGAAATTTTCACTTCTGGACAACATTCCAATAAAATTAAAGATCTGAAGAACGTCAAAGAATTTGGGCCAAGATCATTTTGGGTTGCATCAGCCACAGGAAACCTACAATCTCCCCAGATTACATCAACATTGATCAACAATACCTCCTCTACTTCATCTCAACAAACAAGAAACTCAATCTCTCTCGCAACCTATTCAATCATCTGAAGAATAGCGTCAAGGAAACCAGAGAAGATGTAAAGACCAAGAGATATTGGATACCTCTGGGAAGACTATTCTCAGATATTCTAACAGAAAACAAACTGATAGAACATCTGACTGAAGCCCAGAAGGTTAATGACCTGGAAACAATTGCTGGAAAACCCCTCAATTCCATGAACCTCAAGAAAATGAACATTATTGATAACATCAAGAAGGACCCCATCATTCATACAAAAGAAGTTATTACCACCAAAAATATTCCCTTGAAATAGTTTTCCCTCTTCTCATCAGACACTCACACAAAAATCATCCTCAGATATCTAGATGCATGTAAGAGTGACGACACAACTCCAGAAATTAACTTAGAAGATCTCAAAAGACCAACCCCAGAAGTTGCTACGAAAAAGAGAAAGAAAAGGAAAGCTTATGAAGGAACTTCTCATAAGACACCAAAAGCTTCTTAAAAGAAAGGTAACCCTTCACTTGTTTCTGTCATTGAGTCAATAATAGTAACAACATCTGAAACCCCGTCATCTCCCAAACCTTCTGATCACCACTCTCCTCAAACTCTTGCTGATTTTGACATCTCTATTGATACCAATCCTCCGATCAACCTTAACCATATTCCCTTTGTTGAAACTCAACCAGAACTTGCTCAAGTTCTTTCTGATATTGATCAATACCAACCCTTCTTTGAAACCTCTCAACAAGATAATGATAATCCACATTCTGAACAAACATCTAATACACCACTAGCCATACCTGTATAAGCTTCCCTCTCAACACCTCTTAACCGCAACTAATATTTGACATTCCAACACTAGAAGAGTCCCCTTCTTCTTATCTCTCAACACCACCAAACTCTCCCATCATCATTTTAGATACTCCAACCCCCACAAACACCCCAGGAGACCCTCTCACAACCATCATAGATTTAGAGGCTCTAGACAAACTTGCCACATCTTCCCAGAAAATAGCCATTCCAAAACCAAAATCCAAGCCATCCAAGACAGATGTTGGTAAATTACTGTTGGCTTTTGAGACAGAAATGCTTGAATGGGTGAATTCTTTGAAGCATGCTTGTTTGGACAATCTGAATCCAGCAGCATCTGACTATATCTAAACTCAGTTCAGAAAATGGTTCAATGCTGAATCTCATAAGTTGAAAGATCTAAGTTATGAAATAGCTCAACAAAACTTTTGTGTTCACTTGAAATTGTTCAAAGACCAAGTCTTAAATTTCTAGGAAAAGAAACCATTTCAGAAACTTGACATATCTCCTTAGACTGCCCTTGCAGAGTCAGAACATCAGGTACCAACCTCTGAAACTCATACTCTGGTTGTGGCTAAAGGCAAAGGAAAATCTGTTGTAACTTCTCCTAAGCAAGCCCCTGCTACAAGTTCTAAGCATATGATATCTTCTGTTGATACAATGTCATACTCTCTTGTGCTGTAAACTCTAGAAGAGTTGAAGAAAGAGAATGAAGCCGTTAAGAAAAGGCTGGATAAACAATATGAAACCAATACAAAAATAAAGGGTATGATAGGCCAGCAAGTGGAATCAAACACTCAGATCAAAATTCTTTTGGAATCATTGTTCACAAGACTTCCACCTCCTCCACAACCTTAGTTTTTGTTTTTGTTGTTTATGTTTTCCTAGATTTTGTTAAGTTGCTTATGTTGCTTTCTTGAATATCTTTAATGAAATTTTCATGTTCTCTTTATGTGTGTTTTTTTCATCTTGATTATAGCTTTTTGATTCATGACAAAAAGGGGGAGAACATAAAATATTTTGATCCATAACAGTTCACCAAGACTAAGTTTCAAACATTTTAAAATATTCTGATAATTATAATATGTTTATGAGTAAGCAGGAAAGGCTCTAACTCAGACATAGTTTCTCCATAAGAACTTCCAACCAAAGCTCTGAGAAAACATATTCAGGGAAATTTCTAGCTCAGGGGGAGTTTTTATACCTTATCTTCTTACTTAACTCATCAAAATATTAGAGTTTTGTCAACATAAAAAAGGGGGAGATTGTTAGAACAAAATTTGATTCTACATTCTTTAATAAGTTTTGATGATAACAAATACCATGTAATTATAAAGAACAAATATGCCCCTTAAATTATTTATTTTGACGTGTAGGGAAATTCTAAGACAAAATAATAAGTTATAACGGAAAGCAAGAAGTTCTTAGACTGAATACATAGAAGAAACAAAGTTCTATGAGATATCACAATTTGAAAAGACTTTGATGTTCTCATAGAAGAAAACTTTGATCTCAAGCATCTTCTTCATTAATTGAATATCAAGAAATAACGGCATATCAAACAAGGATCACTATTTTTGGAAAGAACATTTATATCCTTTATCTTCCTCCAAAAATATCTCATTGTATCTCCAACGGATCAAAATATCCTCATCTATATAAATGAGTTCTTAGGAAGAAAAAGTACACTCACTCTCGCACGCATATACAAACCTTTTATATCCTTAAGCTTTTTTCTGTTACAACTTTGTGTAACACATCACAATAGTGATAAAGCTTACTAGAAGCAATACTATACACTTTTATATTTTGTTATACTTGAAATTCCTTGAGTGACTAAAGTGTTAGTCAGTAGACTCGATAAGACATTGACAGTAGGTCTTTGTGTTGTAATCAAACTTTGATCAGTGGATTAAGACCTCGCTTGAGAGAGGCAAAATCACCTTGGCGGGTGGACTGGAGTAGTTTGAGTTCAAACGAACCAGGATAACCAAACGTGTCCTTTGCTTTTATTTTTGAAAAACCCAATTCAAACCCCCTTTCTTGTGTTTGTCTTTTCTTCACTATTAACAAAGATAATTATTTATTTCATGGGATGGAGATAGCTTGGCATGAGAGAGTTAAAAATATAGTGGTCGAGGATGGCTTCAAAGTATTAATAGATATGGTTAATTAGGTGATTGGAGACGAACATAATTTTTCAACTTTAATTCGTACAATTAAAAGGATGACCCAAAGGAATTTGCATATCAAGTTCAACCACACGTGGCGGAAAGGAAATCGTGGGACTAATTGGATAGCCAGTCATAGTCTTATTCTAAGCAATATCGATATTCCGACTCTTCTGAATCTCATGATGAAAGGGTTGGATGATAATTTAACTTATGATAAAAATTGAGTCTCAATCCCTAAACGTATTAAAGTAGCTCTTTAGTCTTTTGTTTTTCTCTTCAGGCCGATTAAGCCCTCTTTTGTAAATATAAAAAAACAAAGATAATTATTTTAATGTCGCATCATTAGTATGTTGTTCCTAAAACTAATTTTTCCAAGTTTAACCTAATTATTAATCGTTTTAGATCTTTCATTGTCTCTCAGAAAACGAATAAAGAGAAATAATAATAATAATACATCATTAAAAATTAATGAATTTTCATAAAAATAATAATAATACATCATTAAAAAAATAATGAATTTTTTTAATGACTAACAATATTTTTATGTAAGATCATTACTAAAATCAAGTCTTCTGTTGAGCAAGCTAAACAAATAAAAACGACATATTAATATATTCAGAGATATTTAATAATCATTCTAATTTTTAAAAGGTATTTTGCAACTTCGTAAGTGCTAAAAAGCATTGGGCTCTTCATATAATATAAAGAGATAGAATTGTTTTGTGTTAATTTGTTTGATGCAAATAAAAAAAACTTCTTAAGTGCTAAAAAGAATTGGCTCTTCATATCATATAAAAAGATAGAATTGTTTTGTGTTAATTTATTTGATGCAAATAAAAAAATGAGTACAATTTTCAAGTTTGTTTATGTTGTGATCATTTCAATTTCTCTATTTCTTGTTGCAACTCATGCCAAAGGTAAGATTTTTCTTCTCACCATTTTCAAATGTTTCCTTCTTGAATTATTCATATCATTTCTTACCATTTTCAATTAAAATCCTTTATTCTTGTTTTGTATCACAGTTCATAATTGTACTACTCTACTTCAATGTGTTACTACTCATTGTTACCTTCATGGAAAACCATTATGTGTGAATGGTCACTGTTTGTGTGTTTAACAATTAAGTAAGTTGAAGACAATTCTATATTTTCTAATAATACGATTTTATTTGCAAGTCATAGTTAGTGAATGTTGTTATTTTAAGAGTTTCTCACACTATTAATTATATTTTTCCGATCTTTTGAATTAATTGCTGGATAAAAAATTATGTAATTTGACTATTTTATAAATCAATTATATTATTGATTTTTTATTTTTATAAGAAAAATGTCATTCAACAAGGTATTAGGGTTACCTTAACCCATATACAACTTACAAAAAGTCATAAAACTATAATGACCTCTTAAATGAAGAACCATGGATATTTTCACCATTCTTAATAGTTACATGAAATTCTACGTTTCAGTTTCATTATTAACCACCACCAAGATAACTCGGCAATCCCTAACATAATCTTTTCAAGATCACAAAAAGCATCATTGAACAAAATTTGGTTCCTTGTCCACCAAATACACCCGCACACAACCAGCCACATTCTCGCCGCACCTTCAAGGAAGCTTTACCTTTCAACTACAAACACCATTCTAACAAGTGATTACAACACCGGTCTTTGATGATCTCCTATAACTCAAACCAAACACATAACTTCCTCCAAACCAACCTACTTTTAACACAAGATAGGAAAAGATGTAAAGAATCTTCCTGAAAAACCAAAGCAAGAAACACAAACCAAATAATGTAGATTGGAGATGATTCCATAACTAGCTAAGTTAAGACGGGTAGGAAGCCTATTAATGAGAAGCTTATATCCCATGACTTTTAGCTTAGTTGGGATACTAGCCTTCCACAAAATTTGCACCGCTATTTTGCAAACCTCCTCCATAACCACACTCGAACTAGCAGTTTGCAACATACAGTAATAAGACTTAATTGTAAAATGCTTAAAGGAGTCCAAATACCAGCACACAACATCAAGATCCTCCTACAGAGGGGCCACTTCCTATAACAGAGATATGATATTGAGATATTCCTCCTCCAAAACTACATCATTCTCCCAGCCATGTAACCTCAACTGCCATTGCCACAACCCTCCCACCCAACAGCCCATGTCAGCCATAACATAACATTTCCTATGTGATATCTCATAAAGCCAAGGAAACAATGTATGCAATGTGTTTTACCCACACCAACGGTCGTACCACCAAGATCTCCTTGCAATATAACATCTTTTCACCACAAAGAAGCTACCGATCTAGAACTAATAGGCACCTTGCAACCAACATTTTAAACATAATTTCCATAGCAACCTTCCAAAATCCCGACCCAAATAGATTTTCTATCAACTAAGAGCCTCCATAGCCATTTAGTCGTAAGTGCTTTGTTGAGAATAACTTATATCTTTTCCTTTAACATCTTCCCCCATTTTAACTTTTACTTTATTTGAATCCAATGGTTAAAAACATTAATTCATTAATTAGTCATCACATGACAATTTTTAATTTTCTCACTCCATCAAATTTTAATAAGCTCAAATGTGTAAAAATTTTATGGGTCATGCTAACAGGGCACTGGTTAAGAATTCCAAATAAGTTATTATGTTTAGTTCTTTCAATGCACACAATATTCTTTAAAAAGTTAATTATTTCTCTTTTCAATGCATTGAATACACATATATTTATGAAAAATATGTCTTTTTAATCTATTAAATAATGCTCAACTTACCATTTTAATCTCTTAACCAGTGCCATGTGGGCATTGGTTAATAATTCCAAATAAGGAAAATATATTATGTTCAGTTCATTCAATGCACACAATATTCTTTAAAAAAGTTACTCCCTCCGTCTCACAATATGTGTCCTCTTTGTGATTTTCACAATTTTTAAGATAATGATTAATTATGTTGATTTCAATGATAAAACATGAATTCTTTACTAAATTAACCTTATTAATAATAGGTAGTGGAGTAGTTATATAAATTAAAATGCAATAAATAAGGGTAAGTTAGTGGAAAGAAATAATAATTATCATATTGGTATTCTAAAATGACAAATAATCTGAGACAAATAAATATAGGACATAGGACACCTATATGTGTCCACTTTATGATTTTCGCACTTTTTAAGATAATGATTAATTATGTTGATTTCATGTCCTCTTTGTGATTTTCACACTTTTTAAGATAATGATTAATTATGTTGATTTCAATTATTAAACATGAATCATTTACTAAAATAACCTTATTAATAATAGGTAGTGGAGTAGTTATATAAATTAAAATGCAATAAATAAGGGTAAGTTTGTGGAAAAAAATAATAATTATCACATTAGTATTCTAAAAGGACAAATAATTTGAGACAAATAAAAATATGAAAGGGGACACCTATTGTGAGACGGATGGAGTAATTATTTCTCTTTTCAATGCATCGAATACACATATAATTATGAAAAATATGTTTTTATAATCTATTAAATAATTTCAACTTATCATTTTAATCTCTTAACCATGCCCTGAGGGCATTGGTTAAGAATTTCAAATAAGAAAAATATATTATGTTCAGTTCATTCAATGCACACAATATTCTTTAAAAAACTTAATTATTTCTCTTTTCAATACATTAAATACACATATATTTATGAAAAACATATCTTTTTAATCTATTAAATAATGTTCAACTTATAATTTTAATCTCTTAATCAGTACTCTGAGGGAACTCATTTGCATTTCCCATTTTTTATATAATTAAGAACACAATCTCATATAGTTTTATTTGTGTTTTTCTAATCATCATATAATTTTAGTTTTCTCTCTCCATCATCTAGTTTCTTCTACTTTTCTCTTCCATCTTCTTCAAGTTTTTACATCTACAGTTGATTTTATAATGCATAATTTTTTTCATAAAGTAAAATGCGGAATTGTTTTTCATACAATTGGAATCTTTATAACTATCCTGAATTTTATTAATTTATACTTTTCTTCTTTTGACAACCGTAATTTATTCGATTCACTGCCATGCTCTTCCAAATTCAATATGTATTATACTTCTCTTACTTAATTTCTTCAAGGTTTGATTTTGAGTATGATCATAAGGTAATAATAATTTTATTTTGTTCAAACCCCTTTAACCTTTTCTCGATTTCACGTAATCTCATTTTTTTTTTCGAAAAAAAAAAAGATTTTGATATGGTTAAATGTGTAATCTCAATAATTTCATTAGAATGATGTGGAAGAGGTTCTCTTTCTATCTCCATCCGATTTTCAACTGCTTTTTCAAACTTTACCACAAATTCTTGTAATGTTGTCATGGCATCTACAAAAGAATAAAAAAAGTGTTAATATTTCCGCTTCTTTGAGTAGTATTCATCCTGGCAAAAAATATACTTCTATTATAAACGGGTATCCGTGATCTTAATATTGTATAATCCTTTGAGCCATTCATTTTCTTCCAAGTTATATTCATCTATTAAGCAATTCTAATCTTAATCAAAACTTTTTTCTAATGTGCCACAAGCAAAGACGATGTCGAGTTTCTAGAAATACTTTTGCTATAAAAGGCTTTTTCCAATTCATTGCCTCAAGCTAATTTTCAAACACCCATGTGATAAAACTCTCTGACTCATCTTGAAATAAAGCACATCCAAATAAAATTGGTTGACAATGATTATTCAATCCGGTAAAAGGGGAAAACGACATACTATATCTGTTGGTTTTATATGTGATGTCGAAAGTTATTACATTTCAAAAGTGTTGGTAAGAAAGTCATGATTTAACATCAATCCAAAAAAAGTTCACCATTAGAGAATCATCGTCACAATGGATTGCATAGAAAAGCTATAATTTTCAATTTGCTTTCATCGACAATAATTAAAAACTGTTTTGGCATTTCCAACATCTAAATTCTTTTTCCTAACCTGATCCATATGATTCCAACAATCTCTATTAGAGAAACTTAAGCTACCGCTATTGAAAATTGTAGTAACTTTTCCAACAGGTATTCCTTCTTCGTCAAAATTTTCAACAAGAGATTTTGTAGAAACACTCATACTTTTATGACATCTCATACAAGATAATTTTTTAAGAGTATGTATGGTGTGATTATGTTGATCATTGAAAATTGTAATCATCCAATTGCTCTCAGTTGTGCCTCTTGAAACAATAAGTAAAGCTTCACAACCACTTCAAATAGTTGAGCACTTTCTTTTAATACGACCAATGGTATCTTGATTTTCTTTCATCATAGACTCTTTCACTTTGTTTTTCCTTTCATTATTGTTGGAATTAACTCAAAAATTATGAGAATTCCAACCCTTTCTTTATGAACAAGAAAGGTTCTTGCAGAACAATTAACAAAGAAGAAGAAGAAGAAATTTAAGTAGAAAAGAATTAGAATTCTAAAAGAATTTGGAGAGAAAGTTTTGCTACCCACAAAGTGTGAGATTTTTATTTCTATTCATTTGCAACTGCAAATCGTGAATTATAATGTGTTGTGATTATTTGATTACAAGAAGGATACTCCCTATTTATAGAATTAGGTTTGCTTGCACCTCAAGCTAAAAGCCCAAACCTATAAAAGCCCAAAATAGCTATTTTGGAACTAATTCAAATCTAAATCAAATCTGTGTGAAACAACTGTTTCGTCACACCCTTCCTTCTGTCGAGCAACCTGCTTCGACACAAGGAATTACAGTTTCAACAAACCACCTAATTCATTGTGTCTAAGTTATCTACATTCACCATAGACCTTAGTTTCTTGAACAGTTCGACATGCAATCCCTTCGTCATGATATCTGAAATTTGATTCTCAGTTTTGCAGTGTTCCAAGTTCATCTTCCCTTTTGCTACCTGCTCTCGAAGATAATGGAACCTTATTTCGATGTGCTTGCTTCGACCATGCACTATCAGATTCTTTCCCATATTGATAGCTGACATGTTGTCGATCTTCATGGTAATTGCTCCATGACTCTTCGATGTAATCTCTTCGACCAAGTTCACCATCCATGTTGCTTGACATGCACAAAGAGAAGCAACTATGTATTATGCTTCGCATGATGAAAATGCCACTAATGGCTCCTTTCTCGAACTCCAAGCAACTGGTGCACCACTTAACATAAACACATATTCAGTTGTGGATTTTCGATCCTCAGCATCACTACACCAACTTGAATTAGTGTATCCCACTAACTTGATTTATTTTCCTTCATCAGCTACTGGAAACAAAATGTCATAGTCGAGAGTTCCTTTCAGATACCTTAGTATCCTCTTTGCCGCTTCTAGGTGTGATACATTTGGATTCTGCATGAATCTACTCATCATACCAACATTGTATGATAAGTTAGGCCTTGTGTGACAAAGGTATCTTAGGGACCCAATAAGTCTTCTGTATTGGGTTGGGTCGACATCATCTTCATCTGAATCTTTCGACAGTTGAAATTTAGGCTCAACTGGAGTCAAAGTTGGGTTGCAATCTTGCATCTCGAATCTCTTCAGTATTTAGCCTGCATATCTTCTTTGGTGCATCATCAAACCTCTACCACTCTTGTAAACTTCGATGCCAAGGTAATATGAGATATTTACCTAGTCTAACATTTCAAACTCCTCGCTTAGGTCACGTTTTAAATCTTTGATCTCCTTCTTGAAACTTCATGTTATCAACAAATCATCGACATAGAGACATAGTATAAGCAATTCACCATTGCTTCTTCTTACATATACTCCATGCTCAGTTGTGCACTTCACAAATTCCTTCTCCCTTAGAAAGCCATCTATTTTCTTATTTCAAGCTCTTGGAGCTTGCTTAAGTCCATACAGGGCTTTGTGCAACCTGTACACCTTTCTTTCTTCGCCTTGTTTCACAAAACCAATTGGTTGTGTCACATAAACTTCTTCCTCCAAGGGGCCATTGAGGAATGCTTATTTCACATCCATCTGACATGTGTGCCAATTGTTCATATTCGCTAGACCAACAACCAACCTGATTGTTTCGATCCTAGCAACGGGTGCAAATACTTCATCGAAGTCAATTCCTTCCTTCTGAAGAAATCCTTCCGCCACAAGAACTATGCCAAACAAGTGCTACGATAACGCTTATTTTGGATTTTATCAGAGCTTAAAAGCATTGTCTAAGGTGGTGTTGTCGTAGGTAAAGACATCGCTTTTTTAAGGAAAAAGCGCTACTAAATGCCTACTTTAGAAAGCCCTTTTAAAAAACGATTTCTAAAGTAGGCCTTTAGCAGCGCTTTTTCTTTAAAAAGCGCTCTCTAAAGTGGGCTTTTAGACAATGCTTTTAAAAGCGTTGTCTAATATACATGTATAAAATTTTAAGGAATTTTTTATATACCTTTAGAGAGCGTTTTTTGGGGAAAAGCGCTTTCTTTTGTCCCCCTTTAGACAAAGCTTTTGAAAGCGCTCTTTAATGTATACCTATAATTTTAATGAATTTTTTTCTATACCTTTAGAGAGCGCTTTTTAGAAGAACCGCTTTCTTTTGAATATAGGAGCGCTTTTTCTAAAAAGTGTTGTCTTTTTTATACGTATTATTTTAATGATTTTTTTTTAAATCTTATTTTAACCATTTTTTTATGCAAAAACCTGTATAATTCAAGTCATTTCAATAAACCTGTATAATTCACAATTCCACTAACAATTTCCAGTATGATTCATGAACCATTTCAACTAATCCCATAAATCACATTAACCACAAGTCATTTACATGTCAAAACTAATACCATTTCACAATACCACTAATATCATTTCAATCCAAAACTATACAATTCAAGTCATTTACATAAACCACAAGTCATTTACATAAACCACAAGTCAATAACATTCACATAATCCCATAATCCTATAACTTAAACGATTCTTTTTTTTAATAAGGTATTCGCACAATTCCTCCGTAATTTCTTGCAATTTTGAGGGCGTGTAATGAGAACACGCGTATTCATCAAAATACTACATAATAAAACAAAATATGCATTAGTTAGTTTAAAATAATAATTTATGACATATCCGATAATTATTAAAATAAATCCTAAGTTATAAATCCATGCATACCTGAATAGGAATCTCTAATCGATCCATTTGAAGGATTTCTCTCATAAACCTCAAAATATGATACTCGCAGTCTATGCCATTTTTCTGTTTATGACACTACACATAGACAAACAAATAAGAATTAATATATAGTTGTTTTGTGTTATCAAGTAGCATCACTAATAAACAATATTATGAAAATTAATATACCTCCACTTGAACCCATGTAATAATGTTTGCTTTATCCCATGCTACTCGAGCATCTCTTTGTGCTCGGTATACTAATAGATCTCTATAAAAGAAAAATGTAAATTTAGATTAATCTCACATAAATAATTAAATATACAAATACACACGAATATTTTGAACAATCTCACTTATGTATCAACCACTTCCTTCATAATCGAATATATTGACCAATCATGCTCCAATTAATTCATATAATAGACCACTTCTTTTGTAGGACCAATGGAAACCAACAACCAGTGTCCACTATAAAATATAACAAAATTTTAGATGGATAATTTATATGCAAAAGATACTAAGATTATAATGAAATTATAATGAAAATCTTACCTGTGTCCAGTGTTATACGGTTAAAAAAACAAAGTTTTTGTTTTGTTGGCCGTAAATCTCTCAATTAAGTGGTCTCTTACTGAAAGTGAAATCAAACTAATTGCCATTGCATTGGCATGGGTCCAAGCAAAGAAACAGAATATGTTTGACAATTCGTCCCACATATAATTTTTTCATACAAGAACCTTAAATAAAAACATAATAAACATTATATTATTTTCATTGATATGTGTAAATAAATTGTTCAACTAAATAAATAATAGATTGATCGGAGTACCAGATGTATGCATGCATAACACCGATGCCTAATTCAAGATGCTTGAAAATCTGCTCCATGTCCTCTCTTCCGGTTATCTCGGAATGAGGAAAACCAAAAACATTTTCCTCTACGTCTATATGATGAATAACATCTTCCATTGCATCGAGAGACACCACATTTAGGACACTTATTTAACAATGCATACTCATTTCGAAACAAAATGCAATCATTTGGACATTCATGTATCTTATCATAGCTCATGCCAATAGAGCACAACATCTTTTTGGCCTCATATATTCGATTGGGAAGAACATTATCCTCTGGAAGAATATCTTTCATAAGGGCCAATAACTCTGTGAAACATTTATCCTACCACCCATTGCCCGCCTTTAAGTTGTACAACTTTAATACCGCATACAATCTTGTGAATCTAGTGTAACCATTATACAACGGTTTCTCTGCATCGCTTACCAACCTCTCAAACATTTCAGGACAATCCTTAAGATCATCTTCAAGTGGTTCTGCAATCTCTTCGACTCGGTCATAATCGTATGTATTTGTACCATTGTTGTTTGAAGCATATGTCGTATTATCCCTCGATTCAACATTCTCGTTACTTTTCTCACCATGAAAATTCCAACATGTATAACTTCGATCAACTCCATGCTTCTTTAAACACGATGCCAACTGAACCGCGTCAACCCGACCCACGAAATAGCAACCCAAGCAAGGACATATCATTTGACTGGGGTCTTTGCATTGCACAACAGCAAAATTAACGAATTATGATACCCCATTTTTGTAATCTTTCGACAGTCGACTTGAAGACATCCATTTCTTATCCATAATTATACTAATTAAATTAAACAAAAACGAAAATAAAAAATATTTACCTGTCGGGAAACAATCATACTTTCACACTTTAATCACAAGTAACCCCTATATATAGAAAACACAATAAGTTAGAAATCCCATCATATCAGTTCATTCAAAGCACTACTAATTACAGCGATGAGAAAGAACAACTAATTACCTGTAGAGATGTAAACACCTTCTAGACCCACACAGTGTCCAGATAGGTTAGAATTACCAAGATCCTCCTATACACGTATCATAAAATAAGATATCATTAATTGACCAATTATGAATCATAACTTGACAAGTGGTAACATGTAATCACAAACAAGTACCTATCATCACGAACTATTACTTAACCAAAGTGTTTGGGTAATTAAATGTCTAACCAAATATTAAGACTCATTGCTCACTTCAAACATATAGTCAAGTTCATAGCCAACTTCAAACTAGCAAAAGACAATTAAATTAAACTAGAAAAATACATGTATCTTATCATAGCTCAATCAATTATCATTGGAAAATTCAGTTTGGTATCTATCAAATAACAAAAATGGAAAAAATGGCCAAAATATCAGCATGTTGTGAAGATATTTTTCTATTTATAGCTTAACTTGCTAAACAAAAAGTATTGTGTCAAACCAAATATGGTTTTATTATTATTTTTTGTTGCTTATTACCTTTTCCCATAAAGCTCTCAATTTCTCAAAAACACTAATGTTTTCACCTACGAACAATGACAAATATGACAAATAAGACAAATAAGATAGTTTCTATATAAATAGTACCATGAGTATATGTGGATACAAAATTGAAATTGGAGAATCTCTAAGTTTAATTGTATGCAAAACTTGTATCGATGAACATATTTATTTTCCATATACTTGAAGTTAGCATAGAAAACTATTGTAGCCAGTGTCTATAGAGTGTTGGTGGTTGCATATTCTAATTTGGAAAGGACTCCATGTTTTCAAAGTCGTCACTAACAACATATCAGCCACTAGAATCAAAACCTCCAAAGTTTTACAAAGATTGTGTATCCTAAAACTACCGATATCGTGTAAGATTTGTATGCTAATGTGTGTTAAAGGAGAACATTAATCAGTTCACAAAATAGCAAAAAATACATTCTGCTTATGCCCTGCAGCAGCTACCATAAAAGGCTGAGGTTGATTCCATAATCGCGTTCCTGCTAAACTAAAACACTACTACTACATTTTAGAAGACTCGACCCTATATCAAATAATTGTTTCTGGTGCTAGCATAGGACAAATAATTTCTACCTATCAACTATGAGTCAATGACAAGAATGAATATACATAAAATTATTTATCATATATTTTCTCAAGTCTCAATGTTCTGTAGATAGACACAAGACACACTAGATAAAAGTTAATCCATTACTAGAACACCAACAAACCAAAACACCAAAAAACCAAAACACCAAAAAATCATAACAACAATAATGTATAACAACAATGTACCCTAACAATAACAACATCTTCAAGAACAACGACAAAAATGTATAACAATAAGAAACAAAAATAGAATGATGTACCTCTTATTCTTCTTCACGCAACGAAAACAAAACAAAACGAAACTTCATCTTCTTCACGCAACTTCACAAAACGAAACAAAAGCAACAATGTAATGTATAACGAAATATTGAACTCAATCACAAAAGCTTGAATGAAATGCAAGAGAAGAAATGGTCGGAAAAGCAAGAGAAGAATTCAAGAAAATGATTAGAAATGAATAATAGGGTTTCTGAAAGTTTTATATTTTAATTAATAATTGACCTTAGAGATCACTTTTTCTAAAGCGCTTTCTTAAGGGCTACCTATAACAATGTTTTGAAGGGACAAAAATCACAAGAAAGGGGGGGGGTTGAATTGAGGTTTTTTTTTAAAATAAGGCAATGAACACGATTAATTTATCCTAGTTCATTTGAACTCAAACTACATCCAGTCCACCCGCCAAGGTGATTTTGCCTCTCTCAATGAGGTCTTAATCCACTAATCAATAACGATTACAAAATCACAATGACCTACTGTCAAAGTCTTCTTGAGTCTAATGACTAACACTAAGTCACTCAAGTTTTATCAAGATTTGATTACAACTGTGTAACGAAAATAGCTTCTAGAAAGCTATTATCACAACTGTGATATTATTACACAAGGTTAATTCAAGATTGATGGAAAAGAGAAATTTGAATACTGAATATGCGCGTGAGAGAGTTGTTGCAAATTTCTTCAGTTGACTCCTTTATATAGATGTGGATATTTGTACTGTTGGAGACATCTTAACATATTTTTGGATGGAGATAAAAGTCATTGAAGAGTTTCCAAAAATAAATATTTGTGTTTGATCTTCAATCAATGAGGCTGATTCTGAAAATCAGAGTTTGCGTGTATCAGAGTTTTCTTAACTTAGCATCTTATGCTGAGCGCGTGTTGCATATTGAGATCTTCCATAAGGACTTTCAGAATATTTTCTTGTGTAGAACTTCTGTTATGAGAACCTTCTTATTACTGCATCAGAAGTTTTATCATCTTAAAAACTTCTTATTTTTCATCAGAGATTCTGCACACTTAAAAATCAATAATTTTAAGAATCATATTTTGTTCTTTATAACATAAAAATATTTGTTATCATCAAAACTTAATTAAAGAGAGTAGAATCAAAATTCTTGTTCTAACACGCTTTGCTTAGATAGTGCTTTCTTAAGGAGAGTAGAATCAAGAATTTCTTTAAAATATTTAAAATTAATCAAATAATTATATTTTTTGTTATTTTTGTGAAAATAATATTTTGAATGTATGAATGAAAATTTATATTTTATTTGTATGATGATGTGAAAATTTCTTTGTTTGAAGAAATTGATGAAAATAATTTATATAAAATGTTTTGAAACAAAATAAAAAGATTTTTTGTAAAATATTTAAAATTAATCAAATAATAATATTATTTTTTTGTTATTTTTGTGAAAATAATATTTCGAATGTATAAATGAAAAGTCATATGTTATCTACCATATAAGAAAATTAAAGGCTCTGGAAAACACCATTATACCCTTACTCTATTAAATGCCACATAACTATTTTTTGGAAAATTTTGGTCTTTTCATACCCCAAACCAAACTATGCTACCTACTAATTGGACATTTTCTATTTAGTTACTCTTTATATAACACATCATTTCAAATTAAAGTTACGCTTTTTGTCAACTAAACCAACTTTTGTGGAACCAAGTTTTTGTTTACCAACTAAATACATATTCCAAAGCTGCAGAACAGTTTCTCTGCCAACACATATCTCAATGTCTTCTTTAATTTGAAAATTTATGCATCTTTTCTTTCTCTCTCGTCCTTTTTCAATGTCTCTCTTTGTCTCTCTTCAGTCACCCTCATTTTTTCTCTTCTTCCTTCTCTATCTCTTTCGCTATCGTCGGTGAATCTATTGGAGAGGAGACTTTCGAAATCTGGGACGTCATGCTGGAGAGAGAGGTTGTGCCATAAGAACCGCGGCGACGTAAAACAGGGGTGGGTCGTTTCTATCCCTCTGAGCGTGTTCTTCTTTTCTATTTTTTTATTCCTACTAATTTGTTTTTTTACATTATTTATTTCATTTATTTGTAATAAGTATGCACACACAAATGCATACAGCAAACCCTACATCTCCCTTTTTTTTTCTTTTTTTTTTCTTATATATTTTATTTCATTGCTGCTGGATCTGGGCTTAGCCCATGTTGCTATTTTCTTTTATGTACATTCCTTTTTATTTACATTTTTTTATATATATACTTTTATTTAAGTTTTCTTTTCCATTAATACTGTTTATGGTTTCTTTGATTTGGGCTTTGAGCCCAGCGAATTTTATGTCTTTACCCTGCTCATACTCCCTCATATATTTTATTTTTACAGTTTATATTTGTTTTCTATTTATAATTTAATAATTAACTTCTTTTATGTTATAACCTTGAGTTTCTACAACTCATTTCGTTTTTTTTCGGGCCAATGATATATTAAACGGTTAAATTTTTTTCGATTTCATTAAGTCGGGAAATTTAATCAATATGAGGCCAAAGTAGTTAGATTTATTTTTATTTATCATTTATTTTCTATTTCGTCCATTTAATTTAGTTTAGTTTATTTATTGTATTATTTTTATTGTTCGCCATATTATCGAATCCGGTTTAGTTCATTTTTTTATTTATTTGTTATTCTATTCCGATTTAATTTCCGCAATTTAATTAAATTAATTTAGTTTATTTAATTTATTTATCGCATTCCAACAAAAGCGCTCGACTCCTCATAACGATTTCAACTTTAAATCGACTCTAAGGAAGTAAACGAACTATATTTCGACGCGTCCGAATAAAAGGTCCGACGCGTCCGAATAAAAGGTCCGACGCCTCCGAATAGTCGCCTTTAATTTATTTTCCGCAATTTTATCGCTTTAATTTATTCGCAAACCATGTAAGTCGAGTGCACCGTGCCTCACCATCAAACTCCTATCCAAACTCGAATATTCAAATTTTTTATAATTAAATAACGGAAAAACTGAACTCTGGAGTCCAGCATTCCTCGAATTCTTGAAAGAACGCTCCTGAGGCTTTCCCCACGGGACATGGTTCATTCGACATTCCGTAATTAAAACACTTGATCTACACATCAAACAACGAAAGAATTGAATTCTGGAGTCTAGCATTCCTCGAATTCTTGAATGAACGCTCCTGAGGCTCGCCCCACGGGACGTGGTTCATTCGCCCTTTAGTTCCTAAAAATACTAATCGAATCAAACATTTTTTTCAAACGAACATTGTTTAAATCCTTTCTATCTCGCAAACAAGCTAGCGCTTCCGCCTCCTATCGGGAGCAGACAAGCCAACGCTTAGCAGTTAGAATGCGGTCTAAACAATCGTTCATTAAAACAAACCAATCAACCAAACTTAGTACCATGAACTACGAAGCTCTGACTTTCCCATTGCACAAGGGAATACGTAGGCACACGGATCTTACTCCTTGCCGAGCACCCTAGGAACCAAACAACCTATTTTCCCCATTAACCTTATATTAGAATCGTTCGTATTTACTTTATTATTCGAAGAAAACAGAAAGCATAAGTCAACATTAAATCGCAAGTTAAACTAAGAGGTTCCCGTTGGATACAAGAATCCGAAAATCAATTTTTTTGAAAAAATTTGAATATGGCAATGTGTTTTCTGGTTCTGAGAATTCATCTCTTGCTTGTGTTGTTGTTTGTATATATAATGAATGAAATTAGGTCAAATTATTGGACTTTTGTTCATGAGATTTGATTGCTTGATCATGAAGAAATCTTCCATCTTAAATGTACAAAAAAATCAAATGATATGCTTCTAAATTGGGTGTGCACGAAATTGGATGAGATCAAATCAACTTGAATGGTCTTTAAGAGCTTCTAGAAGAAGAATCAAATCAAATATTTGAATTTTTATATTTTATTTTGATTTAAATTGAATTTTAATGAATAAAATCCAAATAAATTATAAATAAATTATAAAAATCAGAAATATTTGGAATTGGGTCGTGCTTGATGTTATTGTTAAGATTGGGTTGCAAAATGATAGGCCCATTTGGAAAAAATTGGATTTAAGACCTTATTTGCCTCATGCACCCCTTGAAAATCTCCCAACTTTGACAAGGCATAAATCCCTCAATTTTAAGGCTATGAAAGTGTTCTTGGACATTTTAGAAAGCTTAAAGAGTCCTCTAACAAAAATCATTGGTCTCATGTCCATATATTTTACCATTTTCAAATTATGCTCTTTGGAAAAGTTGACTTTTTGTTGACTTTTAAAAGGACCTATAATGTCTTAGCTCATACCTTCCAAATGAAGCATTTTAAGGCTTGTCTTGTGAGACACAAAGTTGTAGATAATTCAATTTCCTTCAAAATGAGATTTGGATGGGAAATGTTTGATGAAGCATGTGAAAGTTATGGTTGGTTAAAGTTTAGTTGACTTTTCCTAGGAAACCCTAATTTAGAAACTTCCTGATTCTTGATGATCTGAGATCTCCTTGATAAATCATGATCAACCCTTGATCAAATGATTAATTTTAATTCATAAACTTGATGTTGGAAAAAAATCTTGAAGTTTGACTTTAATTTGGCCACAGTTGACCTCAGTTTGACTTTTTAACCACTTTGACTGATTTTTGCATATCTGATCATTTGACTGGTCAAACTTATTGGGAAAGCCTTGAAACTTGACATGGGGATTCTTGAATACATGTGGGATGTTATGAAGCTCAGTTGAGGCCTTGGAAGTACATTTAGATCAGATAAACTCAAAACCCTAGTTGTGGATCCATTGCTTAGGAGGATGCTTTGTCCGAGATAACTCTCAAACTTTCTGACTAATTGTGAACCTTGTGATCCTTGTGAACCTTGAGAGAACTCTATGGACACCTTGCTTTGATTGTAGGAGGGCAAATTTTGGGGTACAAAATCTTCCCCTGTTCAATTTTCTGAAATCTGAAGAGTTAGATTGGAATGTACGTCATTCGTGACTTGAAGGTTGAAGAGGATTGAACACAAAAGCCCAAAAATTTGCACTCGACGGTGCCTAGAATAGTACTGATGATTGTTTGTATTGCTTGAATGGGCTTAAAGATGCCATTCGGAGAAAAGTTCTTCAGATATACTTCTTGGAGAATAAAATAGGCCAAAGTATGAAGATATAGTTTTTGGGAAAATAAAACCCAAGGTAACGGTATGGCTTTTGAGAAGATAAACAACGTCTCAAGATAGCCTTTAGGAAGATAAATGACGTCCCAAGATAATGAGATAAACTTTGGGTAGATAAACGACGCCCCAAGGTAATGATATGGCTTTTGAGAAGATAAACAACGTCCCAAAATAGCCTTCGGGAAGATGAACGACTTCCCAAGATAATGAGATAACCTTTGGGTAGATAAACGAAGGCCCAAGGTAACAATATGGCTTTTGAGAAGATAAACGATGTCTCAAGATAGCCTTCGGGAAGATAAACGATGTCCCAAGATAATGAGATAACCTTTGGGTAGATAAACGACGGCCCAAGGTAACAATATAGCTTTTGAGAAGATAAACGACGTCTCAAGATAGCCTTTGGGAAGATAAACGACGTCCCAAGATAATGAGATAACCTTTGGGTAGATAAACGATGACCCAAGGTAATGATACGGCTTTTGATAAGATAAGCGACGTCTCAAGATAGCCTTCGGGAAGATGAACGATGTCCCAAGATAATGAGATAACTTTTGGGTAGATAAACGAAGGCCCAAGGTAACTATGGCTTTTGAGAAGATAAACGACGTCTCAAGATAGCCTTCGGGAAGATAAACGACGTCCCAAGATAATGGTATAACCTTTGGGTAGATAAACGACGGCCCAAGGTAACAATATGGATTTTGAGAAGATAAACAATGTCTCAAGATAGCCTTCGGGAAGATAAACGACGTCCCAAGATATCAAGTTGTTGATGAAGTTTGTCTGCTGGAGAATTAACCTGAAAAACAAGGTTAGTTCGGTGCAAATATCATGATATATATATAACATTCTGTAAGATAATATTTTATGAGAATACGTATGATATGATATGATATGATATGTGATATTATATGATATGATATGATAGGATAGGATAGGATAGGATAGGATAGGATAGGATAGGATAGGATAGGATAGGATAAGATATGATATGATATGATGTATGTACGAATGAATTATGTAGTTGAAGCGTATAAGTAGCTTCATTGAACAACTGCTAGCTGGGGAAAATAAATCCTGATTCGTTGCTAAGGAATATGAGGACTTCGTTCCTGTCTTGTTTTGGAATATCGTACTTAGAATCTCTCATTTTTGTTTGTTGTACTTCTTATTGAAGGATTAAGTTCCTGAATATCCTGACTGAGGATAAAAGAGATGGACATAGATCCGGGAGACCTATTCGGTTAAGTATCAATTCTTCGAAGGATATGAAACTGTTTGAAGACTTCGTCGAGTTGGAAGTATAAGATATTACTTAAAGTCCTCCGTAAGAATATCTGTAAAGATTAATCTGTGGTGATGAACCGGCGAAGATTCGTTGAATTCTTACCTCCGTTCGTTCTTAGTAAATGCTATTATTGTATTTTATGCATTTCTGGTAAACATCAATCATATTCAAAAGCATAGATACATTCAAACATAATCAACAGACGTTTCTTGCTTTAGTAAAAGGGGAAAAGTAAACCTGAATTCGGAAAACATTTCTTCCTTGAATAAAGAGGGAAAAGTAAATCTAAACTCGAAGCATAATCGTTTCAACTTCGAGAGTAAATAACCAATTGGACTTAGAGCTTCTGAGGTTCTTAACTCTCCTGAATAATTTCCCAGAAATTCTCATGGCTGGATCTGAAGACATGATACTGACACCATCTGATACTACTGACGTAGACAATTAATTTCCACAATGGCTTCTGCTGAGAGTCCAATATCAAGGTAATACAATTGTGATAGACCATATATGTTAGAACAATTATGGTTCTAAACCTCTAAGAGTTTTGATGATAACAAATATTATTATGCAAGAATAGAAGTTCTAATGACTCTCTTTATTATATATGTAGAAGAGGAAGTTATTTAAAGAAGACGTGCTTAGAAGATACATTGAGTTGTATATAGAAGATACACTTATTGAAGAATCCATCATTTAAAGACATGGTTTAATAGTTGCGCATCAAGACTTTATTATCTCTGATTTACGTCTAGAAGATGATGATCTTCATAATGAAGGCATTAATTAAAGAATATATTAATTAATGGTAAAGACAAGTATATCTTGTTATGGAAGGAATTTATGGTATTAACTAATATCCTAAATTAGCTCAAGATGTCTCCAACGGCTACAATATTCAAGAACTATATAAAGGAATCAAATTGAAGATTTGAGAATTACACTCACGAGAAAAAAGACTGATTCTTTTGTGCTAAAATACTGTAACATTCACTTAGTGATCATAGCTTTATTAGAAGCAAAATAGTTACTTTATTATTATTATTGTAAAAGTTAAGTAATATCTCTTGAGTGACTAGTTTCAGTCAGAAGACTCAAGAGGACATTGACTGTAGGTCAGTGTGTGTATTCATTTATTGAATAGTGGATTAAGACCTCAGTGATAGAGGCAAAATCACCTTGGCGGGTGGACTGGATGTAGTTTGAGTTCAAACGAACCAGGATAAATCAACTTGTCATTAGAAGTTAATTTTTAGTTGTTAAAGAAAACCCAATTCCAACCCCCTTCCTTGTGTTTTACGCAACTTCAATTGGCATCAGAGCGCTAGGTTCTGAGAAATACACTTAACTGTGGCAGTAAAAGATCCAGAAGTTAAAACACATGGCAGACGCTGGCAATAACAACAATGACTATCAAAATGACAAGATCAACGCAAAACCTCCAGTGTTCAATGGTGACAACTTTGACTACTGGAAGGATGTTCTGGAAAGTTTCTTTCTAGTTCTAGATGGAGATCTTTGGGACATGGTGACAGATGGATACATTCATCCTGTTGGAGCAGATGGTCAGAAGATTGAAAGAAAAAATATGACAGCTCAACAGAAGAAGGAATTCAGAAATCATCACAAAGTTAGAACCATACTTCTAAGTGCTATCTCATATACAGAATATGAGAAAATCACAAACAGAGACTCAGCTAAACACATGTTTGATTCTTTGAGGATGACACATGAAGGTAACACTCAAGTCAAGGAGACTAAAGCTCTGGCCCTCATCCAGAAGTATGAAGCTTTCAAAATGGAAGAAGATGAGACAATTGAAAAAATGTTCTCAAGGTTCCAAATTCTGGTAGCTGGACTGAAAGTTCTGGACAAAGGCTACTCAACAGCAGATCATGTAAAGAAAATCATCAGAAGCTTGCCAAAGGCTTGGAGGCACATGGTCACTGCTCTAAAGCTATCTAAAAATCTGAATGAAATATCTTTAGAAGAACTGATCAGCTCTTTGAGAAGTCATGAGATAGAACTAGAAGAAGATGAACCCCAGAAGAAAGGTAAGTCTGTAGCTCTTAAATCTAACAAATCTGTTTCTAATGCTTTACAGGAAGAAGAAGAAGAAGAAAGTTCTGGATGCTCATCAGAAGAAGATGAATTATCTCTTCTATCCAGAAGAGTCCAACAACTCTGGAAGCATCGTCAGAAGAAGTTCAGAAATACCAGAAGAACAAGTAATAACTTTGAAGCAACACCTGGTCACAAGAAACCCAGAAGCAAAGAAGTTGTATTCTATGAATGCAAAGAACCAGGACACTACAAAAGTGAATGTCCAAAACTCCAGAAAGAGAAACCCAGAAAAAAATTCAACAGAGAAAAGAAAAAGAGTCTCATGGCAACATGGGATGATTCTGATTCATCTGAGGCAGAGTCAGATTCAGAAGATGAACATGCTAACATTGCACTAATGGCAAAAATACCAGAAGATGATCACTCATCAGAATCAGAATCAGACTCAGATACAGAAGAGGTATTCTCTAAACTTTCTAGATCTCAATTAGAAGCTCGCCTCTCAGAAATTCTTGAAAAATATCAGAAGCTTCAATTCAAATACAAAGACATGAAACAAAGTTTGGTATCTGAATTAGAAGAAGTTAGAAAACTAAAAACAGAAAACTCTGAGCTGAAACAAAATATTTTTGAATGCAAAAACTCTTTTGAAAAACTTAAAGCTCAGAAGGAATCTGAATTAGAAGATCTAATCAATTCTGATAATATCATAAAACAATATGACTATGGTTTTCAAAAATTCCTAGCTAAAAGCATAGCTAGAAGCAAAATTGCATCTATGATCTATAGAGTTAGCAGAAATGATAGAAGAGGCATAGGCTATGTGAAAACTAAAAAAACTCTGAAGTTTAAAAAGATTGATGACATTGTCATAAAAACTAATACTCCTCTAAGTTCTCATTTTACCTATGGTCATAACCATGACTTAATATATACTAGTGAGTCATCTTGTTCCACAAGTTCTGATTTGAAACCTAAAATAAATCAGAAGTTTGTGAAAACTAACAAACATGGACCCAGAAAAATATGGGTACCCAAAGATAAAATTGTGTATGTTGCAGATGTCTTTAACAGCAAAACTGAAACACCAATCATGGTACCTGGACTCTGGATGCTCACGACACATGACGGGAAGAAAGCATATGTTCCAAAGTCTTGAATTAAAAGATGGAGGCCACATAGGTTTTGGAGGCAACCAAAAAGGAAAAATAATTGGCTCTGGAACTATTGGTAATGGAAACCTTCCTTCTATCTCTAATGTTCTATTAGTAGAAGGATTAATGCATAATCTATTATCCATAAGTCAATTAAGTGATAATGGCTATGACATAATCTTTAATCAAAAGTTCTGTAAAGCTGTTAGTCAGAAAGATGGAACAATCCTCTTCAGTGTAAAGAGAAAGAACAACATATATACAATAAAACTTTCATAATTAAAAAATCAGAATGTAAAATGTCTAATGTCTGTGGAAACTGAGCAATGGGTCTGGCACAAAAGATTGGGACATGTTAATATGAGAAGATTATCTCAACTTAACAAACTCAATCTGGTCAGAGGACTTCGAAACTTGAAGTTCAACTCAGAAGCTCTGTGTGAAGCATGTCAGAAAGGCAAATTTTCAAAACCTGCCTTTAAAGCTAAAAATGTTGTATCTTCCTCTAGACCACTAGAACTTCTGCACATTGACTTGTTTGGACCAATGAAAACCGCTTCTGTCAGTGGCAAGAAGTATGGATTGGTGATCGTAGATGACTTCAACATATGGACATGGGTAAAGTTTCTTAGACACAAGGATGAGTCAATTGTTGTATTTTCTAACTTCTGCAAACAAGTTCAAAATGAAAAAGAATTTAAAATTATTAAAGTCAGATGTGATCATGGTGGAGAATTTAAAAACAAAAAATTAGAATCATGTTTTAATGAAAATGGCATCTCTCATGATTTTTCTTGTCCTAGAACTCCACAACAAAATGGGGTTGTAGAACGTAAGAATAGAACATTGCAAGAGATGGCCAGAACCATGATCAATGAGACTAACATGGCTAAACATTTTTGGGCAGAAGCAGTAAATACAACATGCTATATTCATAATAGAATCTCTATAAGACCTATTCTTGAAAAGACTCCTTATGAATTGTGGAAGAACGGAAAGCCCAACATTTCATGTTTTCATCCTTTTGGGTGCAAATGTTTTATTCTGAATACTAATGATCCTCTGAATAAATTTGACTCTAAGGTGTCGCTCCCACCAAACGAAGTCGGGTCAAATGGGGTACAGACGCGAACGGTCGGCGAAAGGAGAGAGAACACACATGAGTGAACTCACAGGGAATGAAAAGAGTCGCCAGCTAGGCATTTCTATCCCGGAGGAAAGGCAATGCTGCATAGACCTAGAAAGATATGGACAAGACGGTTGCGAACCAGAGAGACTGAGAAAGGGGGTTGGTTACAACCTGGGAAGGTATTAGCACCCAGATTGTCCGCCGTACTCGACGGGATCCACGCTTAAAAGATTTGTGTTTAAAGGGGTAGTGTCAGTGCAATTTGTGTGTAAAAGGGCTGGAAAACAAAATGTACAGGTGTCAGTGTAAAGGAAGTGTGAAGTGTATAAATGATGTGTCAGTGTAGGAACAAGAATGAAATGCTCAAGAATATGAGGCTAAAAGAATAAAGCTGGAAAGAGGGGGAATATACAGAGACTTTTGTTCGATAACTGTTAAGTTATGCCTACGTATCCTCTCGTGCAATGAGGAAGTCAGAACACCGTAGTTCGACCCAAAGAGACTGAAAGATGAATTGACTTGATGAACTGCTTGCTTGTCTATGCTCAAGTGTATGACCTGTCTGGCTCAGGTGCTAACTGTCTTGCATTAGACGGAAGAAGCAAGTTCTCGTTTATGAGTGAATGTGATGAGAAAAGAATCCCGGAGGAGACGATTATTGTTTGTTTTTGAGTTTTCAGTCTTTTATTGCTTTTGAAAGTTTGTCATAAGATAATGAGCTTAAGCCTAAACCAATGGATTTAGTAAACTCATCACATCTTCCCTCTGATTAGGGGTAATGAGAGTACCTTAAGTGTGAAGTCAGCTTCTCACACTTAATCACCTTTGATGTAGGATTAAGATCATTAACCTACTTGTGATTATTTAGATGTTTTTGTTGTTTTTGTTTAGTGTTGAGTAATGAGATTAAGCCATAATCAGGGATTAAACAGGCTCATTACACCATCCTAATAGAAGGATAATAGATGAGAATGTTTAAGCTGAGGAAAACTCCTCAACTTAATCCATGATTAGGGATTAAACTCATGACAAAACAAAGCCTTTATTAAGTGGATTTTATTTAATGATATGATTAAGAAATGAGTTTTATGATTTGTAAGACAACTTGAGGGATACTTGTCCATTAACACTAGGGTTAGTCCTTCTCAACCAGTTAAGGAAGAATTAAACCCTAATGCAAGGCCCAAGTTACAAGCTTGATGTCTTGATGATTATTAAGTGAATTGATTAAAGGATTTAAACACATTAAGGGTTTAACACTTAGGATTAAAGTTATACACTCCATCCTAATAGAAGGATGCAGGCATAAGCTTAATCACAAAGCCTTAAAGCCTTTAGGGTTTAGTCCCTGATTATGAGATGAGAAGAGAAGACTCAAAGAGACACAAAGGTAAAACTAAGTGGGGAGACTAATCAAAACCCTAATCATTGCCATGCTTGGTTGTTCCTAAGGCTTGTGAGGTTTTCAAGAGACATCTTCAATGGAACCACCAGGAAGCAGATGAAAGGATCAGGAGAAGCAAAGTAACTTGCTTCACTTAAGAAAATAAGTCACTTGAAGGGAGAAAGTGAGAAGAAGAAGAAATAACAAGCTCAATCTCAAACACATAACAAAATGCAGCAAAGGTGCATGAAAGAGATGAAAAGAAATTGTGAGAAGTGAAGGCAAATTCACTTCTCCAAGTAACTTACCACCTGAAAAGTTAGTGAAAGAAATGAAATGCAATGCAAATGGGATGCAATGACATGATGCAAACCAAAACCAGAAGCATATATGAGATGATGATGATGCTATGATATGGTGCAAACATGAATCAAGGCATGAGGATGATCATATGAACCAATGGATGCAAATGGAGCAAGTTTAGAACCATGAACACACATAAACAGTTATGAGATGCAAATGACATACAACATGGCAAATACATGATACAATGATCAAACATGCTTTTAACATGTCTTAAGATGTCCAATGAATCAAATGGATGCATAAAATGCAATGGCAAGGCATGGTATGGATGCAAATACAAGATGAATGCAAAAGGAAGCCCAAATTAGGGTTTATGATCAATGCATCAAACAAAAAACCAAAATCAGAAGCAAACATCAAGATAAAAAATTGAAAATGCATTCAAAGGAACCCTAAACCTACACAAACTCACTGCCCAAAGGAGGGGTTCTAACTCTTAACCTAATGTAAGTTATGAATTTCCTAAGTTTCCTAGGGTTTTAGGGTACCTTAACAAGAAAAATGCCAAACAAATTGAAAATGAAAGATCAAATCATGCCAATTTAATCTCACAAACTACATGCTAAACAAAATGCAAAGCAAAAAGAATCAAAGTCCAACTCTCAATGGTTAGGCAGAGATGATTTTTTGAAGTTTTTATCAAAATAATGCCTTGAAATGATTTTAATTCCATGAAAAATTCTCAAAAGACATCAAGATCAAAAAAGAAATTTTGTTTGAGGGTTGGAGAATGTTTCTAAATGATTATGAAGGTTTCATGAATTTTTTTGTGATTTTTAAATTCCTAAAAGTATTTTTAATTAATTAATTCTCATTAATTAATTAAAAATAAACTTTTAAATAATTTAAAAATATTTTTTAATGCCAAAAATAAAAATAAAAATGTTTTTGGTTTCTGAAAATTAATAAAAGTTTATATAAAAATTTTCAGAATTTTTGAAAAGGTTTTACTATTTTTAAATAAATGGAGAAGTTAAATGAAATAAAATGAAAATAAAACTAATTAAATGAAAAGTCAAACAGATCAATGGTCAGCATTCAAATGAAACACGCGCGCGTTTGACTTGGCGCCACATCCAAGGGATGAGATTCAAACTTCCATAATTATGATTAGCCCTAATTAATTATGCCCTAATGACTTTCAGGCGACCGGAACACTGTTCCGGTCGTCTTCTCCGGCCATCTCAAATCTCAAACTCTCTCTACACGCATCCAAAACAAAATCTAACTACCCAGAATTCATCCCCACTTAAAAACGAATCAAACCCCTCAATCAAACAACATTTCTCATTCATTAATCAACCAAATCGAATCAAAACATTTTTTAGGGCAAAAGTTTCAGACAGTTCATACATCCTGGTTTCTCAACCATTTTCAAAAATAAGCACATATTCATGATCAGGGGAGTGCATAGAAGCTATTAAGAACTTAAAAACATGTTTCTGGAAAAAAGTTTTGAGTTGACTACCTGAACTGAAGCTTTCGATTCAGGAGCTTTCTGGTTGTTTCTTTGGCTCAAATGCACTCCAATGACCCTTCTAGGAAGCTTGCAATGTTTGTTTGAAGTTTGCAAAGGCTGGTTTGAGAGATGGCAGGAGTTCTGTTCAATGGCAGGTGGGGATCGTGTTTTTGATTCTCTGAGTTTTAGGCTATGGTGAAGGGTGCTTTGTGATCAGGAAGGTGTGTTGAGTTGATTGGTGAAGTTTGTTTGTGTGTTTGTGGCTTGTGCTGAGAGTTTCGAAGGCTCTTGCAAGATGGTGTCAAAATGAGAATGCTGAGTTATTGAGTGTTTCAGGCTTGCTCTCTTGTTGCTTTGGCTTGCTTTTGGCTTGTATAAACTATCATGATTGGTCAGAAGAAGTGATGTGTGCTTTATTGATTGGTATGGGTCTTTTTGCCAAAATGTCAAAGTTGGTGTAAGAGAAGTATGGGCTACTTTCTAGCCAAGGACAAAGGGTGTGTCCTGTGCAGCATGATGAGGGGATATGCCTAGGGTGGCTCAGCAGGCTAGCCAGCAAGTGGATGATAAACTATGATGAGTTTTGCAACTTGCCTCTTTGGTGAAAAACTTCAAATTTTGTGATTTTTGCCAACTTTGACAAGCCATAACTTTTGATCCAAAATGAATTAGGTCATATTCTTGTACTTTTTGAAAATGGAATGATCTATTCTACAACTTTCATGACCAAAGTTTTTTCATTTGAAGCTTTTTGAATCAAAAAGTAAAGGTTGAAAAAGTTGCCTAAAATGACAATTTCATTAAAAGTCAAACTTTCCCAAAAAGTCAACTTTGCAAAAGACTTGAAATTCTTCAATTTTGTGAACTTCTAACATCTTACATGATCAAATAAAGATCATATACAATCAAAATGATGAAGAACACCCTTTGGTTGGGTCATTGAGGGCCTCAAATGCCCTGATTTTGCACTGACTTGCTTGAAAAGTCAACTCTTGATCAGATGACTTCCCCATGGAATTTCTTCATGAAAATTGATATGCATACTCCCTATACCATATAGAGACCAATAGAAACAAGAATGACCAAAAAAATTGGAGTTATGGCCTTTGAAACCAAAACCCTAATTTTAGGTCATCTGTGCAGTTAAACCTGGCTCTGCTTCCATGCCATTCTCAGTTCTTGTGATTTTTTGAATTTCTTGACTTTGAGAGGATATAATATGATGCTTGAACACACATGGACCCCTTTGAAGTGATTGATGACCTTTGGGGTGGCTCAAGTGGCTCTTGGATTGCTCAGATCACAAACCCTAGATGCAGATGACTTAGAAACAATGCAGTGAATCACAAATGTGATATGGGATGCCATGATTGAACTTATGCATATGAAAAGATCACAAGCCATGGTGTGAATGGGTGAGGGAAAATTTGGGGTGTTTACATAAGGCACAAAAGTGTTATATGTTAGGATACTCTGAACGTTCAAAGGGATACAGAGTATACAACACAGAAACACGTATTGTCATAGAATCTATTTATGTCAGATTTGATGATAAGCTTGGTTCTGAAAAACCAAAGCAGAATGAATCTCTTGCGGATATAGAAGTTGAAATTTCTACAAACAGAACATCTGAAGAAAAATCACCTACAGAACAAAATAAGACAACCACTCCAACAAGCTCTAAAGAACCCACTCAGAAGAAACTATCCAGAAGCAAGCTGAATCATCCAGAAGATAAATTCTTGGGAAAGAAGGATGAACCAATCAGAATAAGATCATCATTCAGAAACTCTGAAGAATCTCTAATGGGACTAGTCTCCCTGATTGAACCAACTTCTGTAAAAGAAGCTCTCTCAGAAAATGATTGGATTCTGGCTATGCAAGAAGAACTTAACCAATTCACCAGAAATGATGTATGGGATCTAGTTCCTAGGCCCAGAGGATTCAACATCATTGGCACCAAGTGGGTATTCAGAAACAAGCTAAATGAGCAAGGAGAAGTTGTCAGAAACAAAGCAAGACTGGTTGCACAAGGTTATAGTCAACAGGAAGGAATTGACTACACAGAAACCTATGCCCCAGTCGCCAAGTTAGAATCAATCAGACTTCTAATTTCATTTGTTGTAAACCATGATATCATTCTATATCAAATGGATGTCAAGAGTGCATTTTTAAATGGTTATATTGATGAAGAAGTGTATGTACACCAACCCCCTGGTTTTGAAAATACAAAATTTCCAGAACATGTTTTCAAACTCAAAAAATATTTATATGGTCTGAAGCAAGCTCCCAGAGCTTGGTATGAAAGACTAAGCACTTTTCTTCTAGAAAATGATTTCATCAGAGGGAAAGTGGATACAACACTTTTCAGTAAAAACATTAAAAATGATCTTCTGATATGCCAAATTTATGTAGATGATATAATATTTGGTTCTACTAAAAGTGCCTTGGGAAAGGAGTTTGCTAAGTCTATGCAGGCAGAATTTGAAATGAGCATGATGGGAGAATTAAAGTTCTTTCTTGGAATTCAAATAAATCAAACATCAGAAGGAACATATATCCATCAAAGCAAATATGTCGAAGAACTTCTGAAGAAATTTGACTTATCAGAAAGTATCATCTCTAAAACTCCTATGCATCCTACATGTATTCTGGAGAAAGAAGAGGTAAGTAAGAAAGTAGATCAGAAACTCTACAGAGGTATGATTGGCTCTCTCCTCTATCTAACTGCTTCTAGACCAGATATTCTATACAGTGTATGTTTATGTGCTAGATTCCAATCAGATCCTAGAGAAACTCACTTAACAGCAGTTAAGAGAATTTTTAGGTATCTGAAAGGTACTACTAATCTTGGTTTATACTACAGAAGATCCAAAGATTACAAACTTGTAGGATACTGTGATGCTGATTTTGCTGGAGATAGAACAGAAAGAAAAAGTACTTCTGGAAGTTGTCAATTTCTGGGAGATAATCTAATTTCTTGGTCTAGCAAAAGGCAGTCAACCATAGCATTATCAACTGCAGAAGCTGAATACATTGCAGTAGCTGGATGCAGTACTCAGATGCTCTGGATGAAAAATCAGCTTGAGGATTTCAACATTTATGAGAGTAACATTCCCATCCTCTGTGATAATACTTCTGCTATTTGTCTCTCTAAAAATCTAATTTTACATTCTAGAGCTAAACACATAGAAGTTAAACATCATTTCATTAGAGACTATACTCAGAAGGGAATTTTAATGTTAAAATTCATAGATACAAATCACCAATGGGATGATATTTTTACAAAACCCTTCCTGAAGATAGATTTAATTTCATTCTAACCAACCTTAGCATGAAATTATGTCCAGAATGAAAATG